>OX336417.1:35275273-36617773 GCA_946903255.1 Schistosoma spindalis | reverse complement strand
GATCCAATAAGAATGGAAGGTGATATGGGTACTGAATACAATTGTTTATATACTACTAAAGAACTCACATGTAAAGATCGTGTTAGTGAGTTCAACAAGTATTCTACTGTTTATTTTCACATGTATATAATAGTATTATGTAATGGATATAAAGTAATATCTAATTTTTAATATTATTCAATGTTTGACTATTTTGTTCCACTTAATTAGTTCAATTAACTCTTAATAACAAATAAAATAATAAAAATGATTGCCATCATCATATATACTGTGTAATTAGTTATTGATAATAATAGTAACAAAATAACTAGTTCACTTATGAATTTTATTTACTTACTGGTTAGCGTTTTTTTAGCGAGTTAGTATTCTAAGGGATAGAGTCGTTAACCTCATGCTCAACCCTCCTCCTTTATCCGAGCTTTAGACCGACAGTAGCTCCAGAGGGGTATAAAAAATAGAATTTTTAACAAATATAATTGATTTTCTATAATTTTCTAGAAAATAATAAACTGTTTTATCAAATTACAACTTGATCGGTAAAATTCAATAAGATATTGATTATCGAGTCTTAAACAATTAGTTCAAAACATTTCAATGGACGAACCAATCACGTATAAAATAACAGGTCTCGGACTTTGGCACGAAATTCATTCATCCATTTGGATAGAGTTTTAGCACTATAGCTGATTAAAACTTGAAATTTAATTCCTAAGCCTAATCATTAATTATAAATTATAATTATAATTCCTCACACAGGTTCATAACACTCATTCGGTCCTGGTTATTAAGTGAACACTCTCAAGGTCAGTCTAGTGTCGCTCAAAAGTCGTTTATAAATTATAGTCACCGAAAAATCAATCACAGCTTGAATAACTCAATGGTAGAATTAGATAAATTGAATTCAAAAAACATGAGAAATATTAATTTACTCTTAATTATGTAGTAAACTAGAACATTAGTGGGTTCAACCAAATGTATTTAATGACAAAATTACAGAACATCTTAGTAAAATCTGAAAACTATAAAGTAAATACATCATTTACAAAATGTCAATCAATCATCTCACACTCCATTGTTCATGCATTTTCATACCAATTGCTTTTTGTCCCCATTCTTTCTTTCTCAACCTTCTGCTACATATTGATCTTGACCACGGTCATATACTACTCATGTCGATATAAGTAATACAAACCACAACAATAGATACACCATAATAATGATCTCTTCTTTTTTACTACCTCCAATCATCTAATACTCAAATCATTAAATGATAAGACGTAATTACTTACTTACTTTCGCCTGTTACACCTCGTGAAGGAGCATAGGCCGCTCACCAGCATTCTCCATCCAACCCTGTTCCAACCAATCCTTTCCAGCTCTTTCCAGTTCTTATTCATCCCTTTCATATCCGCTTCTATTTCCAGATGTAACATGTTCTTTGTCATTCCTATTTTCCGCTTCCCTTCAGGATTCCAAGTTAGCGCTTGTCTCGTGATGCAGTTTGATGATTTCCTCAATGTATGTCCTATCCATTTCCATCGTCTTTTCCTAATTTCCTATTCAGCTGGAAGCTGGTTGGTTCTCTCCCACAAAAGGCTGTTGCTGATGGTATCCGACCAATGGATGTTGAGTATCATGCGTAGACAGCTATTGATAAATACTTGTACCTTCTTGATAGTGGTTGTTGTAGTTCTCCAAGTTTCAGCTCCGTACAGTAGAACTGCCTTGACGTTCGTATTGAAGATTCTGACTTTGATAGTTGTCTTGAGTTCCATATGTTCTTCAGTTGAAGGAATGCTGTCCTTGCTTTGCCAGTTCTAGCCTTTACGTCTGCATCTGAACCTCCATGTTCATCGATGATGCTTCCCAGGTATGTGAAGGATTCCACATCTTCCGGAATTTCTCCATCAAGAGTGATTGGATTGCTGTTCTCCGTGTTGTGTTTGAGGACCTTGGTTTTTCCTTTGTGTATTTCGAGGCCTACTGATGCAGAGACTGCTGCTATGCTGGCTGTCTTTGTCTGCATTTGTTTGTGTGTATTGGATAGGAGGGCTAGGTCATCTGCGAAGTCCAAGTCGTCTAATTGGTCCTGAGCTGTCCATTGTATGCCGTGTTTTCCCTCAGATGTCGAAGTCTTCATAATCCAGTCGACCACCAGAAGAAAGAGGAAGGGAGAGAGTAGACAGCCTTGTTTATAATTTTTGTTATTTATTTCAAATAGAAAATGTTCTCTTAGTTATGAATAAGTATGAGAATAAATCTGAAAAAGTAAAGAATGGAACATTAGAATAATGATAATAAAGAACAGTTGACAGAAAAGTTTTAACATTAATTTTCTTCATTAAAATATTGATTATAAAATGTTAAAACACATGTCCAAAATAAGATATTGTAGCTAGTATTCAAATCCTTTGTAACCAGCAGGGTAATTGAAAAAATCAATACTACACTTACTTGACAACACAAATTACATTAAAATCGATTATTACCTTAATTATACATTTATTTATGTTCATCATATATATGTTCCCAGTATTAATTATTTTTACTTATCCTTAGCATAAATAATAATACTTTTTAGATACTACAGATACAAACTATTCAAATGGGTACTTTTGTGTGGATCATTTGAATAACAAAAATGAAAATAAACACAGTGATGTTAATTATGATAATAATAATAATCATAATCATAATCATGAAGATTATACTCAAGGTAATGAATACCTATGAAAAGCTATGAATTAGTTCAATCAACCATATGTATATAAATTATTTTTTTTGAAAAAAAGGAATCTATGTATCAAATATAACCTTGAAAATAATTGGAATTTTTAAGAAAAACATTAGATTCTAATGTTTACATGACAGCATGATCCTATGCTCTAATGTAATCTTCAATCGATATTATTACTTACTGTGTTACATTCGGTTTGGTTGACTTTATTAGGATTACTAGAAATTTGTATCGAAGGCGTTTAATAATTAGCTTAAAGTTAATATGTATTTAAGTGTTTTATTGAGATTTGTATTGTTTTAAAATACTTACTGATAATAAACTAACATTAGACAAAGATCTTACAATATTATGAGTGAGATGAAATTTCAAAAGTGCATCACTCGATTCTGGCCTAGTAACGTCTAGTTGTCATCATTAACATAAATCTTCAATATTGCAATCGGGATTGTATATATTTACTGTTACGATGTCAAAGAAATGATCCCGTAATCTTTCATTTATTTACAAAAATTGTCCTTAAACTGAATAAATGTTTTTTAGAAAATTCCCAGTAAATTATAATCTAACTTTAAACAATAATGCTAAAACTACTTATTATCTACTTAACATTGACAATTAAATAAACTCAGAAAGTCATAACAATTTATTTAGTTGATACTTCTTTTTTGGCCAAACAGATTAATACTTGGCTACTTCTTTTGAAGAAACTTGAACCGAACTTTTTAACGAAACTTTCGATTCATTTTAATTCTAATCTCTAAGTGTTTTAAAAACATTTTTCTATGTATTTTACTTTATAAAGGATGTTCTCTGTAATGGGGATTTTTAAACACTGACAATGATCTAACATCTAATCAGGCCATAGAAAAATTTATGCGCAAATTTTACATTGTTGATTTCTTTAACTTCATTAGCATTGACATAAATAGAGATAGAGATTTATACTTAAAACAGTAAAGATTTTACTAGCATATTATTATCAATGAAAAACTCAACTAATCATCGTAATGAACATAGAAGAAATAACTAAAGAACTATCAAAATCACATAGAAATGATACAAGATAAAACATTGAAGTACATTAGTATTCATATAAATAGAACCACTGGTATTGTAGCGTTAGGTTCAACTTAATTACTTATCTTTCTAAGCATTTTCATTACATGCATATATATTTGTGAAATATCAACAACAACAAAAATCATCTAATTAGTTTAGCTGATTAAATCAATGACAAACATTTATAATTTACTATTTATTTTTCTATGTTACACTATATTTTCATTCTTCTTTCATTGCCCACCTAATAGACCGTGATCCAATAACACTTCAAGGAGATTTAGGTGAGGAATTAGACATGTTTAGACCACATGGTGGTAGGCCAAGAAATAAAATTGATCATAACATACATGTTTGTAAGTCCATAGTTTCCACCATAATTTTCCAAAAATACTTTAAACATTAATATATATATATTATAGAATAATATATATATAACATAATGATACATAGGTTTGTTTCATTTCATCATGATAATCTTAGCATTCCACAACTATATACATACGAATATCTCTATTCATGGACTATTTTATTTAAACCTTCTGAATTCATTTAATTAATCTAAATAGATTAACTGATTATTCATAGTTTTAAAATTACCAGTTATACATATTAATGATTATAGTAAAACTTGCTTATTCACAATGTTCAATCACATTTCATAATGTGATTGAGTCTATTTTTCCAATCAATTATATACTGTTCAATAAATTAAAATAATAATAAAAAATTGATTTTGCTTTATTATTCAACCATCATAAATGAGTACAATTGTTCTAAATGAATACAAGCATACAAAACGCGTTTCTTTTAATCAATATAGTGAAATTATGATATGTATATGTGACAAGTAATTTAACATTTCTGAAATTTGATAACCTTAATTATGTAATAGAATTTATCAGTATAAATTATAATTGTTAAATATATCAGTCAATGGTTCAAATGAATGTGACAGAGTGGAACATATTCAAACACTATTGAAAAAAAACTGTTTTTTCACAAGATCTCAAATATGTCTTATTGATGAGTCCCAGTCAATGTGAAGTCTAGGTTCATGGTTCTTTGATGAATGCTTTTAATCATATATATAAGCATATGTATATATACAATGACATCAGACAAAGCCTATGCTCGCCTTTTCTGGTGCAAAAACATGCTTTCTATGATATTTAGACAGTTGCAATTGAAAAATGAATCTTGTTATTTGTTCTTTTTGTTTTCTTCAGCAAGGTCTGATTCTATCAGTGGTAGATGCGAATATAATGTAGAAAACAATTCAGTAAATCAGTATAATGAAAGACAGTGTAATGAAGAGAATTCAAAAAGATATTCTTATCGTAAGTTATTACAACACTTTATTTCAAAAAAAAAACCTAAATAATTTGAAATTTCAATAAACTGAAAACAACAACTGGGTAAAATCAGAGAACCATACAGTAAATACTTCATTTGCAAAATATCCATTAATTGTTTCAAAATCTGTTGTTCCTTCATTTCTATATCAATCACTCTCTGTCTTAGTTCTCTTCTCTTCTCTTTTCCCAACGTTCTGCCTCCAGGCACTCCAATCTCGTTTAGTGCTATATACTACTTATATCTGTCTTAATCAGTAGCACACACCATACTACCAATTAAGATAAGGAAAAAACTACGAATGTGAAGAATAATTAAAAAGACTAAAAATGTAAACAAACTTATATGAAATAATACAAGGCATTTTGTTTCGCATCCTTATTTTCACTTTTTTTACATAAACTTATCTTCCACTCAACTAATTAATTTTTGCTTTGTGGTTCACAGTAACCAAATTCAAATCATTGATTTCTCACTACTAGAAACTCCATATACTACTCAATTTCCTCTCTTTTCATTTATTATTCTAATAAATCATATGCCTGATTAATGATTCTTTTACATTTCAAGTATTCTTTATTTATTTCAGTTTATTCAATTGACTAATAGAATGTTTATGTTTGTGAAAATCTCATAAATTGAAATTCATTAACTTTATCAATCTAGTTTGTAATTCTTCAAGTAAATAGTTCAAATTGAAATCATCACAGATAAATGAAATCCATATTAAACTATCTTACAGTCATGTTCAAATATTGATAATGTTTGAGTCATTTATCTAATGTCTTTTGTATAATGGACCTTATATTTTTGTGGAATTTATAGTAGCGTAAAAATCACCTCTTATTCAAATAGTCAAAACAACTAAACATGATAATAAAAATAATAATAATAATAATCCACAAGATAAATTAATAGCATATGTTATGCCAATCATGAGGGTTTTTTGTGGATATTATAGTAATTTTAATAGTTGAGCCAGACCACCATGGAAAATGTGAAAGCATTGGACGGCCGTTTCGTCTTATTGTGGGACTCCTCAGTAGTGTGCAACCACGATCCCGCCTCACGATATTTGAACCCAGGACATATCAGTCTAGCGCTCGAACGCTAAACCACCAAACCACTGAGCCGGATGGCATGCAACGGTGTTAATGTCTAACTTCAACCAATCCACGAATATGGGCGACACACCGACCATTTTCTTCAATGAGTTACTATCTCACAATAGACCCAGTTGTTATTCTACCAAAATTGAAACGATTGTTAAAAATTGAACTAATAATCGTACATATATATTTATGTATCCTGAAAATTCACATTAACTTGACTCAAAACAGAATACATTGTGAATTTCAACATTTTTAAAGTTATAGGTTCATTAATAGGACAAGATAACTATTCGCTCTTCTCTTGATATTTATAATTTCAATCTGTGATAAGAATTAGACTTCAAATAAGAAATAGTAGTCTGTAATATAGAACTCTATCATAGTTTTCTTCCCATTATTTCATGTTAATATCTGAAGTTTAGTGTATATATGTAGGAGAAATGTATCGATTTCGGTAGATTAGTGTAATACTTGTTTATGGACACTTAAATATTCAATCTTAAAATGACAATATCCAGATTTTCAGAAAATGCAAAATGATAATAATGGTAGCCGACATATAAGCGTCGATATAACAGTCACAAACTAGAAGTTTATAAGGCATATATTTATTTTTTACAAAAGGATTATTAAAAGAAATAACGTAAATTTATCGATACTGGAAAAATTTTTACAATGTGAAACCAAAATGCCGTTATTTGACCATACTACTCACTAATCAAAAAGTAGTACAGTTATATCTTTAAAATGTAAATCAATTATTTTCCATTGATAATTTTCATTTACTAGAACACTACCACATATTTCACTTTTGTCCCTATTGGGATAGACTTTAAATCATTTTGTATATTGGAAATTGTCTTGTAAAATCCTGTCATTTACTTCATTTCATTAGAATTTCATAGATGACTGATACGTATTTTTTTTTAATTTTTAGTTGCTACAGATCCGATAACTCATTCACTGCCAGAAACAAAACTAGTTCGATCTCAGTCAGTACGACATTATAAAGAAGCATGGGGTAAGGTTTGCAAATTAAGACAAAACATTTTTAATTAATTTTATATGGATGCTTTATTAATAAACTTTATAAAATATGCCGCGTTACAAACTGATTAATTGACTACTGAAATCGGTTCGGTTACTGTATTTTAAGTCGCCTTCACATATAAAATTTACTTTTAACGAATAGTTTATAATTGTACCCCGTATTCAAGTTATAAGTGGACAAATATAGTATTCACTGCCATAAATGCCTTGGTATTCAGATAAGTAAACGCCTTAAGTAATGCATAAAGTGTCTTAAGGACCTTTTAGGTTCAGTTTCAGATAGTTTTCAAGCCATGGTTAATAATATCCATACATTTTGCACATACATTAGTGAGCTTATAAACAAAATATTGCACATTAACCTCCGCTTACTAAATAATATTTTAAGTCATTCCAAATAAACTATGGCATTTTATCCTACCATAATGTTTGGGTCCTTCTCACATAACAGAGTTGTTTTTGTAATAATCTTTGATAAAAATCATTGATACAGTCTTAGTTTATTCTGAAAAAAATCTTCGGAACGTGTTCGGATTTTTTTCCCATGTTACTATTAAGACAAAATATGCTTTTTCAATAGTAAACTGCCTTCTTTTATTAAGAATCAATATTAGACGACTTATAACATGAATAAAAACAATAATGTATCTCAAATTCATTTTCTTTGCCTTCTGAAATCATCGAAAGCTTCACCAAAAACCAGAAGGACAATCAGAAATTTTATCTTACTTCAGTAGTATACACCCACACTATGAAACAATGTAATTACAGTATATTAGAAGTGAATTTGATTTCTTTCTACATGGTATGTGATAAAAATCCATCACGTCTCAATTCTCCTCTCCAAAATCGTTTTGATAAAAATCAATAAGCCTACATTAAAGTTAATTATTTCTAATTTCTAATAGATAACATTTGGTCTCATTTTATACTTGACCTGTTAAATAACAAAGTACACACTGAGTGAATTTCCCAAATTTATTTGATTATTCAAGCTCTAATATGATGGAACACATAATACAACTTAGTATAAAAAAAATGATACCGATTTATGTTTGTCAATAAAATTTTCTTTCAGTTTAGAATTAGTTGATCTACAAACCACAAGATGAATCAATAAAAATATGAACTTTCTTCTGCCTTAAATTTTTTATTGATATTACTAAAACTTTAAGAAGGAACTTTTACGAGCATTCTGTCGTTGTTATTTGAAATGAAGTAGAAGAAAATTCCAGAATATTGTACTTTATTTACTGACTTATTCTTTTTCTCTACTTTACCAGTACACTTCACTTCCAATTCAGTGATTGGTATACTATGTTCCGTTGATTTCTCTTCAATTACATACAAACTAATAATTTTAATTATCTTCATCTAGTAATATAATGTTCAAATTCAATTGATAAAGCATAAGTTGTGTGTAGTGTAACAGAAGTTGAGTTTTAAAACGAGGTTTTTTATAACTACTTAAAATACAATGAATTCATCGTAGTTTGCAAATACTTTCGTTCTTACTTTGTTTCTCAGTAGAATGCTCTAGATAGATGTGGTGTAGTAAATAATAGACGCTTAGATAATAGACAAATATTGAGCACAAGACGAATTATGATGAAAAGTACTCTATCCGTAAGTAGGAGTTGTATATGGTCTTCAAATACAGCCACAAGTTATAAGGTATAACTCCAGTTTGCTTTCTTATATTTTTTATTAATCTTTCTGGTATAAAGATTCAAGAACGTGGCGTGATATAGTTTAAATTAATCATTAATCTTGAACAGTTTGAGAATAAGGTTCACAAATATTTGACAACTGCCCTCATACACTTATCGACTGAAGTAATCCATTATGCTATACCATAGCATAACTTCGTATGAGTACTTTGATGCGAGGATTTATGGTCAACTCTTAAAACTAAATAAACACACTAGTTATCACTCGTTAGTTGCTTCCTTTACGTAATCTAGGTGTTGAAAACTTACTCTTAAGACAGAAGTAATTAATGACAAACTCAGGTGGAAACACTACCAGGTATAGAATTCAGTTACCATGTGTTAATTATTTTACATTAAGAAAAATAACCCCTCTATAAGATAAGATAATTTACACTAGCTGAGTTGATATTTAGTAAATGACGAATATTAATTTCCTGTATAATGTTTTCATGTTTTTTCTTTCATCTAAACATGACAAATGTTTTAATATATATTTCAGCTACTCATGATCCAATTGGTTATATGCACAGAACGGGTACATCATATAAGACGGATAAGGTTCGAGGAATGAAACATTTTCCAATCAATAAAAGTATGTTTTAAGTGAAATTTCATTATTGCGTAACCAAACGTTACAACTTTTAAATCTTCAAAAAGAATCATTTCCAGTCTATTTAAACATAAGTAATTATAATAAGTAGAGGAATTTCTACATAACCAAACAGTATTAGAATCATATCAATTATAGACTTAAAGCTCATAGAAAGTGGTTGATTTTTGTGTTCTTTTTCCTAATCGAAGGAAAATATCTCGATATTTGACGGTTAGAATCAATCGATGGGAAAATTTAAAATTAGATTTTGGAGTAAATAACACCCATCCGAAAGGTATATCTGCAAGGTGAATAGTTTAATATTACCAACCCTATCCAAAACACTCGATAACACTAGTATAGATCTATCAGAGGTGGCTTAATATCTTCAAGATTATTGATACACCTTGCTGAAATTTGTCAACTAGCTTGGTATAAGACTTTTGAGGATTCTTTCATTTGTCTTCAAGCACCTACAATCAAACAAGGAAAATCTCAAAAAAAAATTATTTTCTTCGAAATTCTTTGAAACCTGATGTCGTGTAAACCAATTTTATTGATATTAATGATTCAGTAGTCATCTAAGAAAAGTTATAATTGTAGGTTTCATGTTGGTTTGCACTGGTCATCAATATGTATCTGCACTCTGGAGAAAACTGATGTTCACCAGTAGAGTTTGAGTCCAACCCTCTCCCATAGTTATAGTCAGAGATGTTATCGCTGAACTGTTCGAGTGCATCAAAATGTATATACGTTATGAAGAAAGTGAGTTATCAGGCGATTGTGCATATCTAAAACTTATTTTCAAATAAAAGAAATTAGCTTGTATTTTATTAATACTGAAAGCTTATAACGTAAAATTGTCTAAAATAGACAACTTTTAATTATAACTCCATTGGATATAACGATTACTATTTCTGTATATTTCTAAGCGTTATGCTTAACAAACTATCAGGTTATCTTCAAGTATTACATTGATTTTAAACAGTTATATAAACTACAATTTACTATTTTCTATAGATAGTGGTGATCCCGTGACTCATCGATTATCAATTAATCATCATCGGCAGCAGCATCGTCCCAAACCGACATGCACTGCCTCAATATCTAAATTCAATACCCTTAGAGGTATGTTTGAGAAATTCAGTTCAGAACTAGAGCTAACCAAAAAGCTAATGTCAGCATTTCTTCTTTACCTTGTAAAACCGGTTCTGTTTAAAATCCGAATGTTTACTTGAATAATTGTTCAGTTCAATCAATTGATTATGATATTCACCCTTGAAAATTAGTGAAAATCATCACTAAGTACTTCCAAAATATATATATATATTTTTCCTATTATATACTCCAAGTAAAATTAAATTCGCTTTTTAGTGCATTCCCTAATCAACATAAATAATAATTGTAGAAGTTTGCAAAACAAGCCAACTTTCGCATCGTTTCCTACAGAACGAAAAAAGTGTCACTAATGACATCAAACTTATGTGGAAAGATTATTTATTTTTAACTTAATCTAACATTTAAACTTCGTCAGTTGATCATTTTTCCGGGTTTTTTAATCTTTTGGTAAACTGTTACTACTTAACAAAATATCCTAATTTTCCAATATGAGTAGTATGAATACGAATAATTTCAAATATCATACATAAAAAATTCGCTTAAATTAAAATCTCCATAAAAATTAAACTTGCATTTGTTATGTGGAACATTCATATACTTTAAGAGAAATCTAAATGTTATTTTAAGAGACTTCTGTTATGTCAACAAAAAGGCACTTTTTGAAAAACGATTCGTTCGTTGATTCATCATTTTAGTGAATAAAATCATTAACTCAACCTTCTGTTTACTCTCTACTGTTATAATATCAGTTAATAGCTGTTGACTAGTGTATTGTCCCCAGGATTACACCACATGTAATAAGTCATCTTGTGTCAGAGAAAAAGAGTAAATAAACAGTGAAATAAAACAACCATCTCGAAATCTGATTAGTGACACATTTATATTACAAAATTATCTGAAGATGAGGTTGCTTTGAATTCCTTTCCTATGTAATGGCATATAGTTAGACTTGGTACGTCATTGTATGTATATATGAGTTCACTGAAATAACATTAAATAAAAATCACTATATTCGTTAGAACAAGACTTCACTAACGGCCAGGTTCATACACAAAAGTTAACGTGAGATCTAATTAGCAACCACGTATTGTGGGTCATCTAGAAAAGGAGACCAGAGGATTCTAGTTCAAAACATTTACGGAATAACACGAACTTGGAGACCACAGAAAACTAGACAGTAGTGAACTGCTTTATCATCTTAGTTTTGGATTTCTTATGAATGTGTATCCATCAACTAACAAGTGATTCAAAAAACAATCATCACTAATTCTGAGTCGGAACTCAGTGGTACATACTTTTTAACTGCATTTAACTAGTGATATAACAAATATCACATATTTACTACTTCTGTATCTATAGGAAATCGAATAACTAATTGAGAATTTTGAATCACAATCACTAAGAGACATTAGGGTCCTTATCAATTTATCATTTAAAACATTTTAAACCATACATGAATGTGTGTCAAAATCTCGACAATTTGTAATGATTATAATGACTAAAAATCAATTTCATTTTGGTTAGTATGAAAATAAGAAATTGTAATCAAATGAATGATTATCACCATAGTTATCATCAAAATTCTTTTACAGAAAACAGAAAAGTGACCTCAAAGATAACTGAAATATTTATTGTTACAAACAGTAAATCGATAGAAAGTCAGAAAAATGATCCATAAATGATTAGTTATATGTTATTATACAATTAAATTAGATCATTATTAAGTGTACTATATACAAAAGTAATCTAGTTTCGGTAAAAATTTTATCATCTTTAAATGGATTACGTAGACAAATTGATTTTCAATGTAATTCATTTATAAAGTATACTTTTGTGTATTCAGCTATCAAATGTAATTTTATGTAAAGTCACAAATGGAAGTAAGAAATGAATAAATAAATGTATAAAAAGAAACTCTTAAGTTGCTTCTTACTAAATGATGTATTTCATGGTAGAAATTTAAACTATCAAACACTAAGTATGAAATAATGACGTATCATTTCAATCGAAAACCAGGAAACACTAAACATTTGTTTTATTCCAGTTTGGAACCCAGCAAAGCATATACACGATCGCACCACGGACCTTCAGGTCTCGCAGTAATGTCCAGAATTGACTGGAGTTAGATATGAAAACTATTAAATCCCGATTCAGTGATCTTACTCTTAAGCACTCCCCAAGAGACCTGAAGGTTCCGGGTTTGATCCTTGATAGAGTCATGGATGAACATTTCGAAGGAGTCCTACACCAGATCTTTCTTGTTTTTAATCGCTAGCTATATTTAATCGGTTCGTGGTCTCAATGATGGACTGTGTAGATTGTATATCTAGTGACTGCGTAACTATAAATTTATGTATGAATGTAAATGTTAATTAAACACGTACGTTTAATAATCAAGAATTTTTTTTTAACTATGACGCTCTAGTGAAAAAGGTGTTTAAATCAGTTTACGTGACTTGTTAGAAATCATAAGTAAACGTGAATTAGAAAAAGAAATATTACTCTAGAAAAGAAATAGATTCTTATGATTACCTTAATTCATAACTGACTAGAACGATAAGTGGACTAACAAGTACCACTAATTAGAGAAAAATATAATCTGTTAATGCCTTAACCCTTGTGATATATATAATTGTACATACACGTCTTTGTATTTTATCACACCTTATCTTAATTATATTAATATATTGTATTGACCAAGTCATTTTAGTATAAATATACATTTAAAACACTAACTTTTGTTTATCTATTAACAAACATTTTAAACCATAAAAACCCATCAAAAATGGGTTAAACTAAAATTTTCACCTATCATATTATTTAAATCAATCTTTATAATATTTGATTCTACCATTCTTATTCATTGATCTTTAAATGGTGACTTAGTGATGATCGAATTCTATCGACAAAGTCCCAATGTGAACATTACTCAAACAGACTAGATATCATACTGATTATATTTTGTTTGGAGGCAATTGTTAAAAATCTGTAGCTGTAGATTCCCTAGCAGCTAGTACTAGTGACTATAACCACTGTATGAGCTCTACTATTATATATCAAGACTATTGATAGCTATTATGTATAATAATATAAATTATTCGTTAAACAGGCATACAAAGAATACATTGGTTGAATTTAAAATAATTCCTTAAATATCACTATTAAACAGATATTTTAGCTCACTTATCAAGTACAGATACTGTTTACTCAGTGGTCTATGCAACAAATAGCGGTGCTACTGGAGAGAGGTTCAACCCTGGTACTTATTAAATGAAAATCAAGTGATTTAACCAATAACTCACAGCTTCACACTATGAATAAATATCTACTGAAATATGTGAATAGAACATCAGTTTCGACAAAATTTACGCTAATTAAAAGCACTACTTTAATTTTGTTAACATTTAAAACCGTTAACCATTGACGAGTCAAACGTCTAAATGCTAAGATCTTGACGCAAATTTGAAAAGTTTCGGTTAGATACCCGGTGGAGTTGTAGATGTGCACTGCTAAGAAGTTCCGTACTAAAACGAATTAACTTTCCAGTGTTTCATAGTTTTCAATGATTATTTAATTCAGATCAATCCATGTTGTGAACTATGAAATCTAAACCATCAATTCAAACCAAGTAGGCATAACGAACTAATTTAAAAATACAATCTAGAAAAGTAAACATAAAATACGAAAAACCATTTATTGATCATCATATATATGGTGAATGCGTAAAACATAGTTGGCTGGAATTAACCATGTTATATTAAAAACTAAATAAAATGAATTTATAAACAATGGTATATTGGTAAATCGATCCGTATACTCTGACTAACCTTGAATTAACATTGGCTTCAATAACATGAACTATAGTCAAGACTTAGAGACAAATATGAACAAGAATTATATTTTATCTCGTGAAATAGCTTATCAGTGTTTATCAATTTCCTGTGATTCGGGTATTTTAAATCAGTGATGATTGAAAGTAAGGTTAGAAAATTGAATAACATTATGAAATGAGAAGACAAGCGTAAGTTGTAAATATTCGAACACAGGGAAATTTCATAGCACTGATCATCTATGATTAAAGTAAGCATAAAATTCCAGGTTGAAATGTCACTCTGGTTAATAAATTCTTAAATTTTACTTGAATTATATGGTTTTAACATATGCATTCTATTCCAAGCTGCCGCTTAATCCAAGGTGCTGACACTTTTTTGTGCTCTATTGCTACCTAACATTGTATAACGACTAATTCAAACTAATATAACAACTGTCTTGAATAAATATTTTCCGCATTCGAATTTATCGATTCAGCGAATACTAATCCGATTACACATCAACAGAAAAATATATCTTCCGATCAATCACCAATTGGACTGAACGATGAAACATCGACAATCGGAGACTTCAATGAAGCGACTATAGGCAATGTGTCTGTCGTTTCAGAGAATAGAAAATTACGAAGGGGTATGTTAATCGCAGCTGCAAAACTATGTTATTACAAGTATTTTAAGTAAACTAACACAATTGTTTTACTTTGTGAGGGTCTGAACTATCCCATTGTTGTCGAAGATACATCTAGGTTACCAATCACTACAATGACAGGATGATTCAAACCCCTAAAAGTAAAGTTTATACCCATTGAATAAGCTATGGCTTAGTACCTCAGTAGATTATACGTTAGAAATTCCAGGCGAGTCTCAGTGTAAAAGTCAATACTAGGGTACAGGTAAACTGTTAGTCGACGAACTCCAAATAGAACAAAATATGCTTCCTGTGTTTCATTTCAAGCCACAATCTCTCTATTCTATAACACGATTGAGTTTTCCTTTATATGGAATTAAGTAATTTTACTTATTTCTAGTTAGTTATTTTCACTTGATGTTAGTGTTTCGACACAATAAAAAACTTTTTAAGCAAATGATTTATAATCTTTCAATCAAATAAGAACATTTGAATAATAAATGGCTAAATCTAAAGTCTCAGGACGACGTATAATAACATCCTGCACACCTAAAAATCTAAAATACTGTGGAAGTTGGTTACATGAATAAATTATAAACAGAACTATTGGTACTTTATCTACTTATCATCACACATGTTTATTAGTGAAATCAGTTTTTGAAAGTTACGGTGTATGAAGTAATTATTTTCTTCACTATTGAAAGCATTTTAGGTATTAATTGTTAAAAATTGTTCATAATCTGGGTTTTTTGAACATCAAATTAGTCAGCGAGTTTCAACAATTTGTGTTTAGTTGTAGTACAATTGATCTTAAAATACTACTGACACTGTTATTTCTGAAAACGATGTTGTGAAAATTAATAAATAACGTCATAACTACAATAAATTTAACCAAATCTCATTCATATAATTAAAACAATGTAAATCATAAGTGGTATGCTAGGTATCCATCATTTCGATGCATTACGTCAAATATTTGTAAGGGTTTATACCTTCTTATTATTGGTGTTACGGAGTCGTAGCGTGACCAGCAACACTGGGATGCAGATACATCCGGCCGATAAATCTCAAATAGAATCAAATACTTTTCCTGAACCTCAGTGCTAGTCACCATCCGACTTTGTTAAATATTTGTAACTAAATGGTAATATCAGGGAAATCCGCTCAAGATGTACATATCTTAATAGGAACCAACAGATTGTAGTTCCTACCAACAGATGAGAAAATACAAATCCTAACAAATAAAAGTCACACACCCAGCAGCTGAAAGAATAACACATCACTGTTTAAAAATAGTGGTTCTGGGTTTAAGTCTCAGTATGTTATTAAAACTTAAATCTAGATACATCCAGTGGATGAGTCTCGGATAGAACGAAACACTTTTCCTTGACTCCCCAGCTAGTCACTATTCAACTTTACCAACAGACGAAATATTATGCTTGACACAATAAACCCATTATGGAAATAACCTACAGTATATGTACATTGTAAAATCTTTAACGAAATATTTTAACAATCATCTAGGTTTATTATAAATTAGGAAAAATGAATAACTAGGCTAATTCAACAGAAAACATAGAGAGTATAAATTTGTTGTTCATGACACATATAATATTCGCTATTTCAACTTGGTTAATTAAACTATGAAACTAATTTTATTTTTTTTAGCACTTCGAAATCCCATTACTGGTGAAGGAATGTGTGACAGTGATTATATTGACCTACTGAAATTACCAAGTGAATATTATTTCCGTAGAAATCGAGACACTTTGTCATCGACATTAAATATCCATTCACATTCACCACCAGTACAACCAGCGTCAACAACTACACCTTCAACTAATACTGCTGTTGCTGTCAAAAAAGTACCTGTTCAAAAAGATGCCAATCCAACGAGTAAACTAACTGCAAGTAAACCAAGACATCAAACACCGCCACCAGCACCACCACCACAACAACCGAGACTGGAGCCAAAAGTTGAAAAAAGCACCCCACAACCTATAGGTACGTACATATATCCAAACTTATTCCAAATACTGTATATTATTTTAAAGGGTAATAATAAATGTATGATTCCCAGAACTTAAATGACTAGTCTGTATTGTCCTCTTAAATTAGATATTAATTAATGGAATTTTCAATATGTTTATTACCACTAGTATGATTTTATTACCCTTATTGATATTATAGATCAGTAATCTGATATCGGATCACAAATCAATATCAATTACCCAAAGCAGGTATCCCATAGTAATGCACGAATTTGTAAACAATTACAAATTAATCTTTTAGTGAATGTCACCAAACAAACAGGTCATTTATTCATTTACATTTCATGGAAATTTTATGTCATGATAATTCGCAGTTAGCTATTTTAATTAGAATTTGTTCTATATAATCTGTCTACTTAAAATATTAATTTTTCAAGGAATTGTAATTGCATCGGTTATTTTATTTATTTGTTTGAATACATAAATATTGGTACAAAGGGGCACCGAATACATATGCGCCACACAAGTCACTTGATTTGTGTGTAGGCTATGCTACTGCCCGGGTGCCCAGACCGAACCAGGTGGTTTTCTTATGGGGTAACACCCGGAACCTTCGACCTAAAGGTCTGATCCACAAGGCAGTGGAGCATCGTCATGAGATGTAGTCGCATGATAACCGTTGACCAACAATTAGTTCATACGCCATTTGTTCTTTAAGGATACTGGAGCTCATATGCACCATTAGTTTGGAATCAGGGTTTTCCAACTCCCCTAGGTAAATCCTTTATATCCACCAACTCGGTTAAGGGCCAGACATTCACTTTTCGTCCTCACAATTTCATAAACAACACCTCCGCCACGAGAAGGTAGTGAGCAGAACTTGCATAAATTAATCTGATCATTTCTGCTCTACATACTCAAACAAAAATATAATGTGTACTTAGAAGTTCTTTGTGAAAAAAAATACCTTCATCAAATTGAAAACAGGATTTTTCTTTTAATTCACGTTAATACTCAGTAAAATATGATATTGAAAGAAAATTAAGATAAACTTTGAATAACTGAATAATTTCAACATTTAACTAGTATATTACGTACGAATAAATGAATGAATTTCTAATTTTATAATATGCAAATAATGTCATTTGATTTGATTATAAATGTCACAGACTAATTTGTATTGAAATGATATTAATTTTGATGGAGTTTTGTTCTCTGAACTGGATGGTTTGGTCGTGTTTAAAGTATTTCTTCTTTGCTCTCTGTGTCGTTTGCATGATATTTCTATGGCTGTTGTCAAGATTTCCAAGTGTTTTGACATGTGTCCTTTGTAGCTTCATTTTTTGGTCCTCTATGACTTGTTGGTATTTGCGGATCCTGTAATGTGCATCCGTTATTAGTAGATGTACCATTTTCCTTCCACTTTGCTCAGTTATTCTTCATCCCAATGAGCAGTTGATTGGAGTTCTGTCTCTTATACTTGTTGATAGAACATGCTGACGAAGACACTAGTGGAGAAAATACAGTTGTTCTCGAGTGGAAGCCTGCCTTTTGGCGAAATTCTCCCATTTTCGAACAAAGAGAAGCGTACTACGCTTATATGAATTTGAGATGGTGAAGATTTTAGCTGAGGTGTATGATTTTGATGGAGGTTTGTTCTCTGAGTTGGATGGTTTAGTCATGACCATCCAAATCAGAGAACAAACCTCCATCAAAATCATACACCTCAGCTACAAATCTCCATGATTTTAAATAAATAACGTTATTATGAACATAATTCCAACTTAAATTTAATGATAACCCAAAACAGACTGAAAATTTATAGAATCTCGTATACAAACTACATATATTCAATTCTCCATACATTCTTTAATACTGAAAAAAAAAAAACAATGACAAGAGACTAACTAATAAGGTGTCTATAATTTACATGATAAATACCGAAAGGGATATTCGACATTATAGTTAATTATGAATCATACTATTTACGTTATCTGACAATCAGTTTCTACCATCTTATATGCTTAATTAATTCAGAGAGCGTGGACCTACCTAGTAAGATAAGACTAACAATTATCAACAGAATAAATAAGTATAAGAACTGGAATGAATTACCGTTATCAAAGTCAATTAGTAATAGTATATTGTAATGTAAACGAATGTGTTTTTTTTGTTGTTGTATAATTTGACATTAAGTTTTGTGTATTTTCTAACACATGACGACCAGTCATCATAAAACCTGATATAAATATGTAATGACCTTAGTTACTGTACTATATCAGAACATGACGAAGTTAACAGAATGAATCGCAAATCAAGCAGAACAAATAAAATCATCATAATAGTAGAAAAGATTGAATGTAAAGAATATGGTTTCAAAAACAAAACATTGAAATGGGATAATAAAAATTATGAAACGAGATTTCAGTGAAGATAAACAATGAATCCATTTGGGTCAATCCGGTCGATTTTGAGAAATTACTATGCGTATTTCCAAAGTAAACAAAATGTTCACCTGGTAAACGATCTATCTATATAAATTAATGCAAATAAATTTAACAGGAGTTATGTAGAAATAATGCATAGATCGACATTGAGTTATTGTAAGAATATGATTTAAAATAATCTAACTTTTAGAGGATACCAAGTCCGGATAAAGGAGGAGGGTTGGGGTCAGCAACACTTGCCAGAAAATACGCTAACCAGAATACACAAATTAAACCATTTAAACTCTATCCTCCGAGTTGAAGGATTTACATTCAGACGAATAATGACGCCTCATTGTGAAAGCCGAAATTCTTCGGAAGTCACAAGATCGATAGCCCTTCTAGCAACCACAGAAACAATTAATATAAGTGCATGGAATGTCCAGACAATGTGGGAGACCGGGAGTAGATACAATTTGACAGTTTTCGGACTTTGAAACCCACTGGACCCAACCTGGACAGAAAAGGTTAGGTTCGGGAGAGACGCTTCTGTACTCTGGTCACAAAGAAGGAAATGCTCCAATACTCAGAGAGTTGCTCTCATGCTGTCCAAAGAAGCACGTAATGCACTTATAGGATGGAAATCACAATAAATGTTATCCAATATTATACACCCACCAATGATAGCAACGACGATGATAAATATCTGCCTTATGATAGACTGTAGTTAATCGTAGAGACGTTCCTAGCGACGAACCTAGCCATCCTGATAGATTACCTAGACGCCATGGTCGGAATGTACAACACCGGGTATGGAGATTTCATGGGACGATATTGACTGGGAGAAAGAAACGAGAATGGTGATAGATTCGAAAATCTATGTGCATTCAACAAATTGGTCATAAAAGGCAAAATATTACCCCACAAACGCACACACAAAGCTACATATGTCTTATTAGATTGCACTACAGAGAACCAGATCGATCACATCTGTATCACTAAAGAATTCAGAAGGACGATGGAAGACGTGAGAACCAGGAGAGGAGCTGACATAACTTCAGATCACCACCTGGTTGTGATTAAGATGACACTGAAGCTAAAGAAACAATAGAAACACTGGCGAAACAGCATTATAAAGGTTCAGTATAGACTTCCTTCGAGATACTGACAAACTCAACAATTCAAGATAACCCTCAACTGCAGTTTCCAAGCCTTACATGATCTACTAAAAGAAGAAATTACTATGGAGGGCAATTGGAAAGGGATCAAGGAAGCTCTAATGTCAACATGACAGGAGGTGCTGGGACTCGACAAGCATCATCAAAAGGAATGGATCTTTATCGAAACCGTGGACAAGAAAGGAAGTAAAGAAAGACAGCAATTAACAACAGCCGAACAATAGCAGAGAAAGTCAAGGCACAAGCTGAATACATTGAAGCAAACAAGCAAGTGAATTGGAGCATTAAAGCTGACAAGCAGAAATACGTGGAAGAAAAGAAGCTTCAAGAGAAAGAAATATAAGACAACTACATGACAAAACGAAGAAACTGACAAGCAACTATGGTAAACCAGAGAGACCAGTCAAGGACAAAGGAGGCAAGACAATCACCGAGATTCAAGAACAGAGGAACAGATGGGCAGAACACTTTGAGGGACTCTTGAAAAAACCAGACCCACTAGACCCACAACACATCAAAGCAGCATACATAGACCTCCCTATAGATATCACTCCATCAACGATCTCAGAAATCAAGATAGCCATCAGGCAAATCAAGAATGGTAAAGCGTCAGGACGTGACAACATACCAGCTGAAGCATGGAATTCAGACAGAGAAGTAACTGCAAATATGCTCCACACTAGTCAGGAAGATTTGGGAGGAAGAACAAGTGCCGATGGACTAGAAGGGACACCTCATCAAGATACAAGTGAAAGGAGATCATACATCGGACTAAAGTGCAAAAAGATGCATAGAGGACAGCTGATAGATGCATTCCAACTGAAAACCGGTGTCAGACAAGGCTGCTTACTCTCTCCCTTTCTCTTTCTTCTAATGCTCGACTGGATTATGAAGAGAAAACACGGAATACAATGGACAGCCTGCATGCAACCAGACGATTTTGACTATGAGGTTGACCGAACCCTTCTGTCCCATACACACAAACAAACACAGGTGAAAGCAGTCAGTGTAGCAGAAGCCCACATACACAAGGGAAAAAGCAAGATCCTGAAATACAACACGGAGAACACCAACCCAATCATACTTGATGGAGAAACGCTGGAAGAGATAGAAACTTTCACATATCTGGGCAGCGTCATCGACGAACTAGGAGGATCTGATGCAGACGTAAATGTGAAGATTAGCAAAGTAAGGACAGCATTCCTACAATTGAAGAACATATAAAACTCAAAACAACTGTCAACCAATATCATAGTCAGAATTATAAATATGAACGCCAAGACAGTTCTATCGTACAGAGCTGAAACGTGGAGAACTACTACAACCATCGTCAAAAAGATACATATATTTATAAACGATTGTCTACGTAAGATAGCCCAGATCCGTCGGCCGGATACCATCAACAATAGCCTACTATGGGAGAGAACAAACCAGCTTCCAGCTAAATAGAAGTTAGAAAAAGACGTTAGGAGTGGATAAGATATACATTACGGGAATCATGAAACTGCATCACGAGGCAAGCCCTAACTTGGAATCCTGAACAGAAAAGGGGAAGTGGAAGACCAAGGAACACGTTGCGTCGAGAATCGGAGGCAGACATCAAAAGAATAGCAGTCGGAAACAAATGGAAAGGATTTTCCAGGACAAAGTTCGATGGAGAATGCTGGTGGGTGACCTATGCCCTTCCACGAAGGGTAACAGTAAGTAATAACATTGGAAAACAGAACAACACATATGAGCGAGAAATACTGTTCATTTTCAGATCGTCATCAGGTTTACTTTGATATGCATGAATATGCATACGGAAGTATCAAACCTATTAAGCCAATGTATAGGTCAATGAATACTATGAAATAGATCGGATAACTGCACATAATAAGTCAAAAGTGTACTAGCAGTGATTTTGATAAATTTATGAAAGTTGTAGTCAACAGTTCGAAATAGGATAAATAGATAAAACAATAACCAAAAAACATATTATGTAGTGTGTAAATAATTAGATAGTGAAGAATATAAACAGGAGGGCGAATAATAACAAACAAGGAGTGAGGAAAAATGAATGAAATCACTTACTAAGTCATATCCGGCCAAGGAAACGACTGGGAAGGCGTGAATTTCTCCTGAGAACATGGGGTTATGGGTTCACCATAACTTCTGCTGTATATCTGCGTTGAAATGCCAATGAAATTCAGTTTACTGTCACACTTGTCAGTAAAACCGATTGCCAGGTATACATTGTTAGACTGATTCAATGGTCATTCTCTAATAATATTCTGGCCTACTAAAATGAATATGCCATAGATGTGACGGCAGTATACAACTGGTTTGTCAGTAGCCTCATTGCGGGGTCCGTTCCTTAGTTTTGCTAGGAAATTAGTCGGAATCGGACCTCAAGGTGAATCAGTCAGTCAGCTGCAAGGTAGGACTAGGTACGTATATGCATCGGTCCAAGTTGCCATACCGCATTAGCACAACAAGATGAACACCGGATTCATAGGAGTAGTTAATTCAGTGGTGGTAATATATAGAAGAAAGAGTGTGTATAAGGAGATAGTACAGGAAGATAGAATTAATTCCTAGAAAGAAAGATTTGAAGTGATTTTAATCTCTTAGTTTAAAGGAAGACAGAGAGTGTATACACCGACGCCATTGTGATCGATTCTGAGCCATGTCACCAAGAGTCTCCAACCATTGGTTACGATAGTCACGCGGACCCCAACCAGGCAGTCTGAATCTTCCAACATGGCTCAGACCAGAAGTTAGTGACTTCAAGCACTGATGCCACGTTTTGGTTTGGCCGCCCCTAACTTTCTTCCAATCATCCCTAACACTGGTTAGCATTGCGCATCGTGGTAATCGGTGTTCAGGCATACGCAGCATGTGGCCGAACTATCTCAGTCGATGAAGATTCATAACCTCATCAACTGATTTACCATCATTCCCTAATACCCTGCGTCTAACCTCACTATTACTTACCCGATGATCCCAGCAGATACCCGCAATATTTCCAAGGCACCTGTGGTCAAATACTAGTAACTTACGAATATCTTCTACTCTCAAAGGCCATGTTTCGCAGCCGTATAGTAGAACGGGACGAACTGCCGCGCAGTATACTCGTCCCTTAATTGATAGACGGATATCTCGCCTGCGCCATAGACGACGTAAGTTGGCAAAGGCCAAGCGATCTTCTCGAATCCGTGCTGAGATTTCGTCAGACACCAACCCATTAGGGCTGATCAGACTTCCAAGATAAGTGAAGTTGTCGACGCGTTCGACTACTTCACTCCCTATCCTTAGTTCAGGTGTTGACGCAGATCAGTCCTGAAGCAACAACTTGCATTTGGAGGGAGAGAAGTGCATCCCAAACATTCTCGCATTATTGCTCAGTGCTACCAAAAGACTCTGCATTTCATCAGCGTCTTCACCAAACAGGAACATGTCATCTGCGTATTCTAAGTCAATAAGTGGACCTCCTGGTAGATCAATACCTGAGAATTCAGTCGATGAGAGCGTTATTTCCATCAGTAGATCTATGATAGAGTTAAACAAAAAAGGAGAAAGTGGACAGCCTTGACGGACCCCACTTGAGGTTGCAAAAGCGGATGACAGTTCGCCGTAGGCTCTGACTCGACTAGTAGTGTTCGAGTAAAGAGCCTTCACAAGGTTTATGTACTTCTGAGGTACGCCTTTCAATGACAGACACTGCCACAGAACCTCTCGGTCAACAGAGTCACGCTGCTTTTAAGTCAAGGAAGACCACCATTGTCGGACGCCGATAAGTATGCCTGTGTTCTAGAACCTGACGAATGGTGAATATGTGGTCGATGCAGCCACGACCAGGTCTGAAGCTAGCTTGGTTCTCTCGTGTTTGCAGTTCACGAGTCTTAGTTAGGCGTCCGATAATTATTGAGGCTAGTATTTTAGATACTGTATTAGCTAAACTAATCCCTCTATGGTTGTCACAGGATGATTTTGACCCTTTCTTATATATTGGGACGATAAGTGATTGTGACCAGTCAGAGGGGATTATGTCCAACTCCCAGATTTTAACTAAAATATTAGTCAACCTATTCGCTAAAACTAGACCACCATCCTTAAAGACCTCTGGGGCCAATCCATCTGGACCAGATGCCCTTCCTCGTTTCAGATTAACTATAGCCTTTTGAACTTCAGTTAGAGTAGGGGGACCTACTTCAATGTTCCATTCACACTATCTGGGAATAGAGGGTAGTTGTAGAGTAGCTGAAGGCCAGCTAAACTGCTCCTTAAAGTGTTCCGCCCATCGTTCTAAACGTCTGGACTGGGAGCAGATGAGAGTGTCGTCTTTTTCCGAAATAGTCTGACTTACACTTGATTTATTAATTCCAGTTTCTTTTATTAGTCGGTAGAGTTGTCTTGTGTTCTCTATAGCCGCCGCCTTTCCCATCTCTTTTGCTTTCGTTGCCCACCACTGCTCACGATCATTCTTTAGACTTTTGCTTAATCTAGATCTGATTTCTTTACGCTCTTCATCGTATTCAGAACCTGATGGGATGAGTTTGCGAGAATCTATCAGTGCAATAGACCTTGACGAAATCCATTGGTTCTTTGTAACCCTGTGGTTTAAATCACTGGTAGATGTCACTGCTGTTTCCACAGCTGCTTGTATAACTTTCCAAGCAACATCTGGGTCAGTCTCGTTTTCAGAACCACCTAAGTGTGACCTCAGTTGATCCTGGAACCTACTTTTGGCTTTCTCATTACTCAATTCGGTTCTAATTAGTCTTTTTTGTGTGGCACTTTTGCGTCCAGTGAGGCGCAAGCAGATGAGTGCTCGTACTAGGGCATGATCAGAGTCCAAGCAGGTACCCCAAAATGAACGACAATCTTCTATTGACCCTCTCCAACGATGACTGATGGCAATATGGTCTATTTGAGTCCATCGTTGGTTTGGTAGCAACAACGGTCAGGACCTCAAGGTGAGACTATAGCTATTCCACCAATCTGTATATTGCTGAAGACAAAACAGACATTCATAGTACACTTTAAGAGGAATTCTTGAAGACTATCATCATCAAAATTAATGATCTGTTTTTACTCATAATTGTTGACGCATGAACCCGGTTGTCTTGACCAATGGTACATTGGTGAATAAAAATGACATTTATATCTCTAAAATATAACTTCTCTTACTTTTTCAGAAAAGAAAGTTATCCGCCCAAAAAAAATCGAAGTGCCAACCGAAAAACAACCGGTTAAAGAAAACAAACAGCCAGTCAGTGTCACACAGTCACAACCAATTACTGAGACACAAGCGTCTACAAAAGAAGCGGAACCACAAACACCGAAAGCGGTTGCAGAACCACAGACACTAGAAACTGAGAAACAGCAAACGCCGAAAGAAGCAGCTAAGCCAAAGACACCAAAAACCGAGAAACCAGAGATACCAAGAGAAACTGTAAAACCACAGACACCAGAAACTAAAGAACCACAAACGCTGAAGGAAGCCACAAATTTACAGACACTAGATGAAATACCACAAACAGCGAAAGAAGTGGCTAAGCCACAAACACCAAAACTCGAGGAAATAAAAACACCAACCCCACAGATACCAGAAGAAACCGTGGAACTACACACACCAGTAGAAACTCCTATAACTCCCACTAGTCACACTTTAGCAGAGTCAACTGTAGAAACAAAGTCGACCGGGAAGCTTATACCACAACCGCTGAGTGAAGAACTGAAGTTGGCCATCGATGAATCCGAACCCCCACAACCCGCAACATTCTCAGTAAATGACAAAATACCGGAGGTGAGCGAGGATCTACGCAGTCCCGCCGTCCAGTCCCCGCCAATTAGTGAAGCAAGGTTATCTGTAGATAACAAGATGCCCCGACTACTTGACTCACAAACTTCGAAGGACGATCTCACACCCAAACCATCTACAGAATTACCGGAGACGGGGCAAGTATAAGTAACCCCGTGGTGCGCATGTCCAACTGGCTTACTAAATCTGATGGTTGCTGATTGGATTATTCTCAAGTATTTAGTGAAAGAGAACTGTGCTTCTTTTGGCGCATTCCGTTCTCAATTTTCTTTTTAAGCTTAACCCCGGGTGATGGATAGTATTTTCGTTTATTATTTAATTCAGAAAACTTTAACTTTCGGCATAATGAGAATGGATCATGACTTTCGTGTAATGTTTCCGATATTTCGATATAATGATCAAACAAATCAGCAAGCCAGATATATTTTGAGATTTTTCAACAGTATAATCACTTACCGTTACTTAACAGATACGCTACACCACTTTAAAACTGTCCCGTACTGGATCTGTAGTTTGATATCAAGCATCCCCAAGCCAAACAAAGCAGAGACCAGGAAAAGCACCTTTCATTGAGAGTATGGGGTAACAAAACTAGGACAGCACTTCAGTGCTGAAATTTACAGATATTAAGTCTTCATAAAAGATGATCTAATCCGTATGTAAGTTATCGAAGTTGAGTGATCCACCTTGTACAGAAAAACCAGGAAGTAACTAGTCTCTAGCCTGCTATTGACGATGAAACATTAGAATTTGGACGTAAACATCAGGCTGCAGCTGATGCAGAACTCCGGTCGTTGCCATCAGTTAAATTTTGTAAACCATGGAATTAAAGTACGATTATGGACTAGGTTGTGTGGCGCTTTTGACCAAAAAACACACTTGACTGGTATCCATGATCCTCAAATGTCTATTAAAACTAGTAGGACAGATAAATTAGCAGAACTTACGCTTCTTCAGGCAGCATGACCGAATTCGTGTATTCCCCTAACCAATTTGCATATGGCAATAGAAGCACGTTTTGCAGGTTTAAATCCTTATAATTTGCATTATTTGTTTGCACTGCTCTGGTGTACGGTTTGTGTAATGAAAGGGAATCACATTTGGACTTTTGGTAACCCTTGAGAAAAACTTGAATAAGTCATACACTTCAACTTCGAAATCAACGCTGGTGTAAATTAAGCAAAAAGAACATTTTGTGAAATAGTTTTATTCTAAATGCATGCATGACAATGGTAAAAATAGTTGTCTACTAAATATTTATGAATGCTGTTACATATGATCCAACTCCCCTCAACTACGCAATGCACAACCCGTACATCTAAAAAAAATGAAATAGATGTAGGATTGAGGCAATAATATTTGACACAAAACATATAACAGCTTTAGTTAAATGTAATATTAATTGGCCATTACATATATTACCTGATACTGGCTACCAAGTGTTGAACACCGAAAACTAGCAACCCCATAATCATTGGGAATCCACCGGCCATGGAGATAGCACCTTTATGACGCTTTGCTGGGTCTTCCAAAGTAAAAAAGAAATAAGTACATATATACCTTTCAATAAGTTGACGAATAATAAGCATATCATACCACCAACTTGTGTAACATGAAAGAAGTACACAGGAGAATACTATTAACCAAGCTGCTCATCGTTTATATTATGATTGACTAAAATAACCGTTCTGATCCTCACTACAATATTTTTGTTACCAAGGAGACTTGTTTTGAGAGTTAAAACTCAAACCCTACCTTTGATTCTTATCAGCCTTGATTAACTTCAACTGGTCATGCGTTGCAACAACTAGAAGCTTGTGTTTAGATCAAATCCCTATTCAGAACGAGCAAGTTTATGGTGAATAAATTAACCGAAATGATGTCTACCGGTTGTTTTGTGGATAATCCCACTCATGAAAGAATATTAAGTAGTTTGGAAAGCAGAGGACTTTGGATACAAACATTTACGACTAGGGTTCAGGTTCACAATGGAGTTTACGATTCAGGGCTAGAGTGAAAGTTCCGGATTATGGGACACATGCTAAGCGTAAGGCCCGTGTGGCGCATATAAATTTGGTGCCCCTTGTACCAGTATTTGTGTTCGAATAATCATGACCGTGAATTCGAGGTCATAATTTCGACCCCAACCGTAAACTGTGCAACCTAATCCTAATACTAGAGTTTAAATACTATATTAGGATTAAAAGCCATACATTTATGCATATTGTTTTTAAGTGGTTAAATGGAGTTCAAGAAGTTTCAGTGTTACGCAACAAGTCGCTCGAGTTCGTCATAAGAATTGAAATTAATCCGATAAACCCGCGGGACCTAGAACAGACATAAAATATGTATATACCGTCTTACATCACACTAAACAGTAATCCGACAATTTCGCCATATCCCGAATCTGGGGTTCTACCCAGATTTCAGTGATAATTGGCAGTTTCTGTGCCGTTCCCCCAAAATAGGGAGACTGGGTTACTGATCGATATACAAGATTTAAGGCGCACAAACTCTCAAGCGGAGAATCGCTTACCTCCGGTTGCGTATCCCTGGAAATATAGTAGGCGACCAAGAAGAAATACTACACCACATGCAGTATAAGTTCGCTAAGTTTTAAATTATGAGAGAAATGACGACATACCGGATATCGCAAACCACCCGCAAACAACGCCATGAGGAAAAAGGGGAGAACTTCTAGACTGGAAAAGCAACATAAAACAATGTTTGACATACTAATTTTGATGACCCCTTTGGATGCAGTTGAATAATTTGTTTGTAGGGTGGTACATAATAGGCAACTCAACATTGTGTTCTTTGCGAGCTTGCACAACTCGGCGGGCGAAGTAAATGTTTAACCCGAATGCGCTCACACCCACTAGAATCACACCGCCATAATAACGGGGTAAGCACAATGGGAGAGAAGTCAAGGGAGGGGAGATATACTTCGACAGCGACATCCTCACGAGAAACTTTGCGCCGCCAGATGTCAGTACTTTCAATGTCCAATATATGCTTAATGTTCAAGACTATACTAAGTAACCACTTTACACTTTTGATACAGTGTTAAGAAGCAATTCCCTGCATTTAAAAACATATGGTGAAGGGTTATGGCTATCAGTTAAAGCATAAATCAGGAAATGTTGTAGTATGTGAAAGAAAGTGAAAGTTAATGCTTTCAGTAAAACGTTCAAATGGTTCTCCCTGGAATAATAAAAAGATTTGTTGAACGAGCTACCATATCTATCAACAGTGGATCACTGATGCCTCTAGGTAGGTGCCTAGGTATATTAAACATTAAAAATATATTGGTAAATTATGGTTAGATATTGTTCAAATGGTTCAAATGGTTAGAGCCGACAAGCAGAAATACGTTGAAGAACTCGTCAAAAAGCTGCAAGAGAAGGAAATATGAAACAGTTTTGCGATACAACAAAGAAACTAGCACGGAAATACAGTAAACCAGAGAGACTGGTCAAAGACAAAGAAGGCAGGTCAATCAAACGGTTCAAATGGTTATGGACGGAATAGAAGAGGCTTTCGCTTAACAGGCTCCCGTGTCTAGTAGCAGAGGATCACCAATACCTCCAGGCAAGAACCTAGGTATATTAACGATAAAAGAGAAAAAAATAATGAATTGGTAAATCATAGTAAGATACTATCCTTAGTCCTTAAGAATATATCAAGTCGCCTCTTAAAGAACTCCTGGGAAGTTGCTTGGACTAGCTTAGTCGGCAGCGAATTCCAGCATTTGACAACTCTTAAGGAGTAGAAGTTGTGTCTGCAGTCCGTTCTACTATGTTGTATCTCTAATTTCTGGGTGTTACCCCTTAGGTTAGTGTTGGGACTAAGCTTAAGTTGGTGTTTAAGAGGATGTCCAGAAGTGTTAAAGATACTGTAAGCCATTAGATCACCTCTAAAACGCCTATACTCTAATGGATAAAGATCAAGTGACTGGAGGTGCTCATCGTAAGGTTTAAATTTGTGTCCCCGAACTGATTTCGTGGCTCGCCGTTGGATACGCTCCAGAGTGTCCTTATCCTTTTGGAGTGTAGGAGGGGATAGTATGTTTCCGTACTCTAAATGGGGACGAATGAAACTATTGAAGATTATGTGGAAAGTTCTCCCGTAAAACTGACCGAAAATGCGCTTCAATGTTACCAGTGCAAGGTTTGTGCGAAAGGCATTTCTGTCATAGTTGGCGTAAGACTTTAGGTCGTAGGGCACCAGAACTCCTAAATCGACTCGGGATACCACTAGAGAGGAGTTTCCTAAGTTGTAACTGTAATCTGCGACGTGTCGCAGATGGACTACTTTACATTTTGAAGTGTTAAAGGTAAGTCCGTCGTCATGAGTCCTTAAAAATGTGTCAATTTTTCTCTTGAAGGACTCCTGGGGAGTCGCTGAGACTACCTCAGACGGCAGTGAATTCCAGAAGTTGACTACTCGTATGGAGTAAAATGTAGGACCATTGTCAATTCTGCTATGTTGTGTCTCTGATTTCTGGGTGTTAACTTTAAAGTTCGTGTTTTGGCACTATGCTTAAGTAGATATTAAAGAGGATGCTTAGGAGTGTTTAAGATGCTATAGTCACTACATTTCTATGCTCTAAATGCGGTTAAATAAAAACTATGAAGATTGAATAGAAAGTTCCAAACTGGCCAGAAACGCACTTCAACGTTACCAGCTCAATGTTTGCTCAAAAGTCACGTTTGTCGCAGTTAACTTCAGACATGGATTATAGGGGACTAAGACTCCCATCTTAGGATGCCTCTGAAATGGAGTTAATTTAGTTGCATGAGTGGTCTGCAACGTGTCTCAGATGGACTACCATACACTCTGAAGCGTTGGGAGTAATTTCGTTGGTATTTGCCCAACTATGAAGTTAGTGCCAGCTCATCATCTTGGTTGAACACTCCTCTCCAAGTCGCACGTCATCACTGAAAAGCGATAAATCAGAAGACACTTGCTAAAGAAGGTCGCTTATAAATTTAAAAGAGAATAGGTCTCAGTACTGAACCATGGGAGACCCCACTAGTACATTCCGTGACCTAGGAAAAAGTGAACTTAACACTTACCCCAAAAGATATGAAGTAAATGCATCAATCAACGGTGATGTGATGCCGAACCGTTTGAGCTTATTGATAAGACATACATATGGCTAACTTTATAGAAAGTTTTTGAGAAGTCAGGGATGCTTTTCCATCTGTCCACCGCGGTCAGCAGATTGATCGTACAAGAGTGACCATTCCCAAGACCGTTCTGTTGAAGTGAGTGTAAGTTTACGAATAATAACCAGCCACAATGACCGTCGTATATCAGGAATTCTGTAAGTTTTGAGACTATTGGTAGAAGTGCTGCCTCTCGGTAGTTTGAAGTTTCTCTGCGTCAGCCTCCTTTAAAAAGTGGTGTAATATGAGCCAGCTTCCAATTTTCGGACATCGTGCTTCGGCTTACTGAATATGAAAACACCACACTAAGTGGTTTCTTCAGGATTGAAGCCGCTTCTCTCTGCCATATCCGGGTCAGGAGAGATATCCTTGTTTAGGCGCTTTAGTTTCTGATACACCAAGTCAGTGCTCAGGATCACTTCTGAGAGACTTGTGTAGTTGCAAGAGAAGCTTTTATCAACACAATTTGTATGAGACGGTTGAAATGTTTAAGAAACGCCGTTCCACTAAAAGGTTGGTGGAGTTGCTGTCGTTGTTGGAGGGACTATTAAGACCTAACAACTGGGGAACTTAGGTTCTCACTGGTCGAAGAAAGGCCACATGACGGAATAAACTTTTCAGATTGGAGACAAATATATTGGTTAACTTTATCTGATAATGAAGCTTATCTTCTTTTATTGCTTTTGTGCATTAGTTCCTTGCTAGTTTGAACTGCATATATTTGTTGTTCTCATTAGTTCGTTTATATTCCTACCAGGAGTCCTTTTTGTGTCTTAGCATTCGAAATGTGAAATGTTTTATGACTGCACGTTGCCTGTAATTTTTGTGGACCGTTTTGGAGACACAATATTTTGTAGCACACATGATCGTGTGCAGTAAGTGAACATCAAGTTGAGGGTAGTCTTACCCGTCCACCTGCTGTAGGTTCTTCTGTATAGCTAACACTTCAAATGTTTGCGATTCCAACGCTTGTCGTTAGTAGGATGTTTCAACCTAGCCTTGTCAATAAAATTGAAAGCTATGGCAGCGTGATCACTTTTTCTCAGAGGAGCCAAGATTATTATGTTGCCAATTAGGAATTATTTGCTTGCAAATATACAGTCCAAGAGTACAGCGTCTGATTGTTTCGCCACCTACTTGTTAATCACAGTTTTTCGAATGTTCAACCGAGCTGCAATAGTGATATCACCTTCAATGTACGTGTGTTCAGCGAAATTAACTTTGATAAGAATGAAGTCTCCAAGAATCGGAATATGAGTGTATCCAAGTGGGATAATCCCTCCAGCATACGATTGTCGTACCCAGTGTCCGCAGTGAACTTCCTGTAGATGACTCCGACTAGACACCTCGAGGTGTTAGGCAACCTTACTGAACACCATACAGATTTATCAAGATTGATCAACTCTGGAGTGTACATCTAATGTGATACCAAGCAAGATCCTAGGCAAAGGGCTACTCTGCTACCAATCCCTGTTTTTCTGTCGTTACGAAACAAAGGCAACCGAGTATCGCTGGCTCCTGATCCGTAAATTGGTATTTCCATGTTTCAAATGGGTGTTATTGGCGTTACTTAGTTCACACAACTCATCCATTTTGTTCAGTATACCCGCAGAGTTCGTTTTTAGGCAGTTAATACTACTGATTTGAAACGCTTGAGCCTCTTCGTCCTGTTTGTGCGAGTGAGCTTTATGAGAATGGACGGGCAACCTAGCCACATAGGGTTTCCCTTCTGCATTGTTCCTTGATCTTAACTGTCCAAAAGTAAAATAGTCAGTTCCAATTTGCTTCTGTGTTCGATCCTTGTACCATATGTCCGTCCGGATGCATGTAGGTTTCAGCCGATCCATTAACTAATTTTCTTACAAAATCTCGGCTATTCAGTAATTTCGACGGTGATCTTCGATTCCCCTTAACACTATCGATAGGATCAGGGTCACCTACAGTAGACGTTTTACAGACCACAGTCGCATTGGAAGAGTCTGTACTGGAGGATACAATTTTACTGAAAAAGTCTGACATCGTCGATGTTATGGCGGTGCTGAGTTTTAGCATACCTTCCCAAGTGTCGATGAGTGTTCCATAAGTATTAATGTCATCGACGACCCTCTACCTTATCGCACTGAGCGCCGTTTTTAGGGCTGCTGATAACTTTTCACATACCTGTCAAAGAATGATAATACGGTTCAGCAAAACGTCAACATTCATGCGGGGTGTGTCACATGACTAATTGTGACCTAATTTAACTAGTCTGTTCCAAGCACGTACTGTAAGTTCTGTGCATGGTTCGTGCGACCAAGCTTTGCATTTGTCACACTGCATACCACAGGTAACAGAAAACCAGTATTCACGTCGCTTGTACGTGTGTCCTAATGATCATGGTGCAGTATAAGTTGCTAAGTAAATATTAATACAAGTTCACAACCGTGAAAATGGCAATACAATCAAAACTGATAAAAGGGATAAAAACGGATAGTATTAAAGTTTCAGATATAATGAGACTAACATCTATGAGAAAGACCATAAAAACCATGCAAAAATCCGAAACAAAACCACAGTTAGTTATTAACTTGGATAAGACTTAAAAGGAAAAGTAATCTACCGAATGTTAAAAGTAGGACAGATTCTTTAGATCAAAGATGGTACTTCTGTTGCTCAAGGACACGTAAAAAGTTTGAAAAATATCCATGTGGTGGACATGAAGCCAAGAATGCATGAACGATGAGAGAACCTAATTTTAAGATCGTGTACTAATTAAGCCATTACAATATGATATGATGTGGTGTTCAGGTGTGTACAAACTCGTTCCTAAATATAAAGCCACCTCCTGTATGACCACTTTCCCAGCCTTAATCCCTATATGCTACAAACTCTTACATCGTTTCTAATCAACGTTCAGAAGATATGTCGTAACTGTGGATTTTGGAACGAAGTTATACACTGTTTTAAAACCTAATAGGCCACTCAAACTCTTACGACAACCTATGCATGATTTAGAACGTTGTTCGGCCTTTTTAATCCAATTTGAAATTCAGAATGACCATTTTCCACTCCCCTATACTTTAGTATCAAACTGAAACTTTGAATATGTCCTAAGTCTCCATTACGTTAGAAGATCAAATTGCCTTCTTGTCCTGGTCCTGTGGTTTTGTAACACAATGTACATTATTATGAGTGAATTGTCCACTGAATTTGCAGTTTTATAAGCAACTAATAGATTATTAGTTATGCCCATATGCTCCTAATCCTCACTATCAGATTCTGAATCTGTCTAATGGTTAAAATTGAATTATGCTGTAGTGACCTACTTTTATCAAAAGAACGCGACTGGTGTAATGGAAACAATTATTATCATAACCAATTGTACCAGGGATTGTTTTACTGTACTTGTTTGCTTAACCGTACTAAAGACATCCTTCCGTTGATTGTGACCTTGCACGCGCTAACGTTTGCTCAGTGATTCCGCTTGCACTCCTTTGACACGATCTCGGTATTCTTTCGATACCACGGGATCGCCAATAAATACATCTCGACTACAGCCATCAACTGCCTTATGATATTTGGTATACGGGGGATCTAATCTGTTAACTGGCACGCAGTTTTCTTGTAGTGGTGATCATAGTCAAACGTGATTCGACGCCACACCACAATTCTTCCTAAGTGTCAGGTCGCTTTTTCTATTACAAGTAGACAGACAACTCATTAATCTCATGGATACTGATAAACTAAAACCGGTTATAAAGAGCTCATAATGTCCTAATTTCTTGTGAGTCGCCCAATTTCCTGTTTCCTTACTTAGAAAATTTTACAATTATTTGTTTTGTCAATTACCCTTACTATCTCTAAACCACATATAATCTAACCAGTATCTTATAACGTTTACCATTAGTTATCTTCATAGCAGTGAGATATACTAAATGGATAACTAACCAACAATACAGAAGTTTTAACCATCTGATTTGCTTTAGCATGAGACATTAACGGCATCTAAACACCATTTTGGAATCCAATAATGCCTTTGCCATTGGAGACTCTTCGATAGACACGTTGTCGAAAGTCAATTATCTTAGTGTTACCTTTTCCTCTGATTTCTCTTGGTCTTCTCACGTTGTACTGTTATCGAAGAAAGTTTTCCGTCTGATTCACTACATAAAGAGACTGAATGCTCTTGGGAATACTCGTCATTTACTCTTACAATTTGTCAACTCCTATATACTACCTAATATTATTTACTGTTCTCAATTATTCTTTCCCGAGCTTTTGGGAAAAGACTTTGATGTATTACGGGGAGTGCTGAAGGCAGTTAGCAAGGTATTTCGTGAATCTTCTAAGGTCATAATTAACATGGTTGTGCGTAGACATCTAAAGTCTTGCAAACTCCTGATAGGTGTTATCTTATGAGATACTAATCATCCCCTCTACTCATGTTTCTCTTCTTGTATATGTTCTGGTAGAACGAGACATAATTACACTAAAATCCATGGACGCAAGCAAAAGTATAGAGGTTCTATAATACCTTACCCAGCAAATATCATTTGCGACGAACAGGTTGTTAGAGTTAACCTAGTCAATAACCTGCATTCTTAACATGTCTCTAATTTGGAAAGTTGTACAGCTTTTCAGATATTTTTATCATTTTCTTTTCTTTTTTGTGGTTTTTTGTAAAAGAAACCTGTTGAAATACCTTGTGCTGAGAATTCTATATTATATCAATATATAATATTGAATAAAGTCATTAATGATAATAAAGTACCTCTTTAAATAGTGTTTGTGACGTCGAATTTGTTTCACTTCCTACCGAGTTATTCTATTACAGGCAAAAGTAAACAATTTGCTAAACGCAAAGCATACTAATGTCCCTATAAAATTAATAACAATGAAAATGATCTGAAATAGCTTCGATAAAAAGTGGAGAAAGCCATCTGTATATCAGAATACTGTTCTCAGTACCATATTTTTAAAACTTCATATAATCCTACACTTTCAGCTTATTTTTGAACCACGTCCATTTATACAGTTTCTTGTCCATTCATACTATGGTTACGCTTGTTTTCTTTACCCTTCTAGAGTGCTCTTGCTTAAAAAGTACCTTAATAATAGAAAATAAGATTAAGTAGTCATACCTTCACTATTTCACCACAAATTACTCAATTTTAATGTGCATGAACATTGTATGCTTCAGTTGTTCCAGAGAAATATAAGGTCACAGTTTATAAAAGCTCTCAAATTTACGTGGATTTACTCCTGACTATCAGTTGCGTGCCACAGCGCAACCTCCATAAAGCGCGACAAATGTCATATTGAAAATATGGATCTTACTATTACTATTCGCATTCATATGTAAGAAGTCTTATACACCATACTTTTATGATCACTGTACCTTGTAAAATATCAAATTAACTGAGCAACCGACCACGGTAAAGACTGTATCTTCTGAAACAATTTCATCCTGCCTATAAACTGACATACCTCATGTAACATACTTTTAGTTATGAATAAATTATTATTATTACTTAGAAACCAGTTTATTGTAAGATTATTGACCTAGCGGTCATCTGTGAAACTAACATTTGCGATGTACGCACTAACTCAACAAGGTAGATAACTAGTTTAAGCTCTCGAGATTAAAGCTCAACACCAAGAAATACGGCTAGCTATGTGTTAGAGACACATCTCTTAAAATAAAACCAACACTTAACAGGAATGTACTGCTCAAATGCACACTAGTAGCTGAACTAAAAGTACATTGCTCACATAGTCTTAACTTCTCTCAACGTACCTCCATCAAAGCATCAGAAATGCGGAAATTAGTAGGGTCCATCCTTCATAACTTCTTTTAAAATGTATCAAAGATCATTCTTCACAAGACCTATCGTTCATTATTCTTCGTCCTTATTTTCCAACTCACACCCATCTGATATACTGAGGGTAGAAGGAATACGATGGGATTTCATCAAAAATGCTTAAAACCGATTCATCCGTTGACTATAGTTCCCGATGCCATATCCTGCAACTAGAACCCCTCTAAAAAAGGTTACTTACTTACTCCTGTTACTCCTCGTGAAATAGCATAGGCTGCTGACCAGCATTCTCCATCCAACCCTGTCCTGAACAATCTTTTCAAGCTCTTTCCAGTTCTTATTCATCCTTTTCATATCCGCTTCTATTTCCAGATGTAACATGTTCTTTGTCATTCCTATTTTCCGCTTCCCTTCAGGATTCCAAGTTAGGGCTTGCCTTGTGATGCATTTTGATGATTTCCTCAATGTATGTCCTATCCATTTCCATCGTCTTTTCCTAATTTCCTATTCAGCTGGAAGCTGGTTGGTTCTCTCCCAAAAAAGGCTGTTGCTGATGGTATCCGACCAATGGATGTTGAGTATCATGCGTAGACAGCTATTAATAAATACCTGTACCTTCTTGATGGTGGTTGTTGTAGTTCTCCAAGTTTCAGCTCCGTACAGTAGAACTGCCTTGACGTTCGTATTGAAGATTCTGACTTTGATATTGGTTGAAAGTTGTTTTGAGTTCCATATGTTCTTCAGTTGAAGGAATGCCGCTCTAGCTTTGCCAATCCTCCCCTTGACGTCTGCATCTGAACCTCCTTGTTTATCGACGATGCTTCCCAGGTATGTTAAGGATTCCACATCTTCCAGAGTTTCGCCATCAAGAGTGATTGGGTTGCTTTTCTCCGTGTTGTGTTTGAGGACCTTGGTTTTCCCTTTGTGTATGTTGAGGCCTACTGATGCAGAGACTGCTGCTATGCTGACTGTCTTTATCTGCATTTGTTTGTGTGTATTGGATAGGAGGACTAGGTCGTCTGCAAAGCCCATACCATCTAGTTGGTTCTGAGATGTGCATTGTATGCAGTGTTTTCCCTCACATATGGAGGTCTTCATAATCCAGTCGACCACCAGAAGAAAGAGGAAGGGAGAGATTAAACAGCCTTGTCTGACTCCGGTCCTTACTTGGAATGCATCTGTCAGATTTCTTCCATGCACTACTTTGCACTGTAGTCCGTCGTATGAGTTCCGGTTGATGTTGGCTATCTTCTCAGGAACTCCATAGTGTTGAAGAAGTTTTCATGAAGTTCTCTTATCTACACTGTCAGACACCGTTTAATAATAATAAATTGGTGTATAGTAACGAGTTTCACTCAATTGATTGTTCGAAGATGATCCGTAGTGTCTCAATTCGGTCTGTTCACGACCGATCCTTACGCAATCTAGTCTTTTGATTTCGAAGTTGGGAGTCCACTGCGTCTTTCAACACTGTTAAAGACGTTCCCTGGTGCTGACAGTGGTGTAATGCCTCTGTAGTTTTCACACTTGCACAGATCTCCTTTCTTCGGAATCTTGATGAGTTGTCCTTCTTTCCAGTCGATCGGCACTTGTTCCTCCTCCTAAATCTTCTTGAATAGAAGGTGGAGCATGTTTGTAGTTACTTCGTTATCTGACTTCAGTGCTTCAGCTGGTATATTGTCAGGTCCTGTTGCTTTCCCGCTCTTGATTTGTCTGATGGCCATCCTGAATTCTTCGGTCGATGGTGGACTGACATCTAAAGGAAGATCTGTGTGTGCTGCTTCGATGTCCGATGGATTCAATGAGGCCGGTCTATTCAGGAGTTCCTCGAGGTATTCTACCCATCTATTCCGCTGCTATTTAACTTCAGTGATTGGGTATTAAACCTCCTTTAATTGACTGGCTCAGTTCATATCTGACAAATCGACATTTTAAGGTCAGGGTAAACTTTAATTTCTCAAAGGCTATGGAATGTCCTAGTGGGGTCCCTCAGGGCTCAGTACTAGGACCTCTCCTCTTCCTGATTTATATAAATGATCATACTCAACAGGTAACGTCAGACTTATTGCTCTTTGCCGATGACGTGAAACTTTGGAGAGAGATACGCAACCAAGGGGACATACACACACTTCAGGCGGATCTGACTCGAATTCAAAGTTGGACAGACGATAACGGAATTACCTTTAACACTTCAAAGTGTAAAGTAGTCCATCTGCGACACGTCGCAGATTACAGTTACAACTTAGGAAACTCCTCTCTAGTGGTATCCCGAGTCGATTTAGGAGTTCTGGTGCGCTACGACCTAAAGTCTTACGCCAACTATGACAGAAATGCCTTTCGCACAAACCTTGCACTGGTAACATTGAAGCGCATTTTCGGTCAGTTTTACGGGAGAACTTTCCACATAATCTTCAATAGTTTCATTCGTCCCCATTTAGAGTACGGAAACATACTATCCCCTCCTACACTCCAAAAGGATAAGGACACTCTGGAGCGTATCCAACGGCGAGCCACGAAATCAGTTCGGGGACACAAATTTAAACCTTACGATGAGCACCTCCAGTCACTTGATCTTTATCCATTAGAGTATAGGCGTTTTAGAGGTGACCTAATGGCTTACAGTATCTTTAACACTTCTGGACATCCTCTTAAACACCTACTTAAGCTTAGTCCCAACACTAACCTAAGGGGTAACACCCAGAAATTAGAGATACAACATAGTAGAACGGACTGCAGACACAACTTCTACTCCTTAAGAGTTGTCAAATGCTGGAATTCGCTGCCGACTAAGCTAGTCCAAGCAACTTCCCAGGAGTTCTTTAAGAGGCGACTTGATATATTCTTAAGGACTAAGGATAGTATCTTACTATGATTTACCAATTCATTATTTTTTTCTCTTTTATCGTTAATATACCTAGGTTCTTGCCTGGAGGTATTGGTGATCCTCTGCTACTAGACACGGGAGCCTGTTAAGCGAAAGCCTCTTCTATTCCGTCCATAACCATTTGAACCGTTTGATTGACCTGCCTTCTTTGTCTTTGACCAGTCTCTCTGGTTTACTGTATTTCCGTGCTAGTTTCTTTGTTGTATCGCAAAACTGTTTCATATTTCCTTCTCTTGCAGCTTTTTGACGAGTTCTTCAACGTATTTCTGCTTATCGGCTCTAATGCTCTTCTTCGTTTGCTTGTTTGCTTTTGCATACTTAGCTAGTGCTCGGACTTTCTCTGCTCGTGTTCGGCTGTTGTTACTTGCTGTCTTCTTGTTCTTCCTTTCTTTGATCCTGTCCAGTGTTTCTATAGAGATCCATTCCTTGTGATGATGCTTCTTGCGGCCTAGAACGTCTTGACACGTTGAAGTTAATGCTTCTTTTACACCTTTCCAGTTATCCTCCATAGTAATTTCTTCTTCGTTCAGTAGATCCTGTAAGGCTTGGAACCTGTTGTTGAGAGCTATCTTGAATTCGCTGAATTTGTTAGTATCTGAAAGGAAGGCTGTAATGAACTTTTGTAGTGCTTTTTGTCCAGTTGTCCAGGTCTTTTTTAGCTTCAGTTCTAAATTGGCCACAACTAGGTGGTGATCTGAAGCTATGTCCGCTCCTCTCCTGGTTCTCACATCTTCCATTGTCCATCAGAACCTTTTGTTGATGTAAATATGATCTATCTGGTTCTCTGTGGTGTGGTCCGGTGAGATCCATGTAGCTTTGTGTAAACGTTTGTGTGGGAACATTGTGCCGCCTATGACCAATTTGTTGAATGCACATAGATTTGCAAATCTTTCTCCATTTTCGTTTCTGCCTCCTAGTCTATGCGGTATAATGATATTGTAGAATTATGGTCTATGATGTTATTAGTACTGCTCTAATAATAGACCTAATACTAAAATTGTAGATTTGTTATGATGTAACTGCCTAATCTATAAAATCTTACATGGAAGTCAAATCATCATGTACACCAACTCACTGCATCGTCACAATTACCAATACATGATAGAGAACAAGCTTAGGCTAGAAATAGAACAGTATATTTAATATGAATAAAAGAAATAAGGTAACATTCAGTAGAGACCACGCCTACATGTTAAAGCCATGCCATCCGATCAACTCGGATTAATTCCTATTCCTTGTTCCCGCCTTTCTCATACTTCGGTTTTTCTCCACGTCAAATGATTAATATTTTCTCAAGTGTCTCCCGTTCAGATTTGAGGATTGTGTGGTTAGGGCCCAATGCCACTACAATATCTTCATATCCGATGTATATTCCAACTTTGGCGTTTATATCTCTATCAGAATGGTAGGATTCAAATCATGGATGAAAAATCAAAGTTAAAATAAAGAAGACTGTTTATTAGAAGGGTAAGTGCATAAAAGCAGAGTAGTGTTCAGAAAGACTAATTATTATATATTTTTTCTCTGATCTTTTCACGTATTTTTATCTGATACCAGCCACTAGGTCCTAATGTAATAGTCTGAGCTAGCATGTCATATGTCGTCTTAGTAGAGTAACAGGCCAAGCATAAAATTGGAGACATGGATCTGAATAGTGAGCGTAATAGAAAAAACTCAGCTCCACTGACTGCTCCATTCTCAGCAATAAATAGTCCGATACAAAACATTTTCTTCCCCACAAACATAGGTGGATTGAGGTTATTGCCCCCGACATCAACACTTGCTGGCCAATAACTGTTAAAGCGGTCGCAACATAGTCAGACTTTTTTAGAAGGGCTACAATTTTTTCTGAAACTATAACCGCTCACATACTGTCTGTCAATTCGATTTCCCGCATGACTTTTGCTTCCTAACTGGTTGTCATGATCTCTTAGCTCGCTAAACTGCTACTATAGTAACAACTTTTGTACTAGCTTCTTTTGAGTTTCTTGATCTACCACAAATATCAAGTTACCTGCAATTCTGTCTTCTTCCTGTCTTAAACATCGAGGTTTGGTGTGCTGGGCATGGTTGAATGTTGTTAGTTCCGAAGATAACCGATCGTATTATAAAAGCGCAATCGTTTTCGCCCCTAAATCCGTAACATCGTGAGCCGTACTAAGCCTCAAATAACAAGACACAAGAGTAACTCCACCCTCCCTCCTTTTTTGTTATTGGGCTCATTAAGGTTTAACTTTAGGTAAAATCCAGTTGGTAAGCAATATTTCTATTAGTACCATTTTACAAGCTTATTAGGTGGTTACAAATTATGTACTATGTGCAAGGCATCGATGCAATGGTTTAAGTGATTGTAACATAAATTGGGGGTCTCGAAAAAGTACAGGTATTGAGAAAGGTATGATAGCGGATAGATGTCTGTTGGTAGCAGTTTCAGATCATTTCGTTTTCTTACGTTTGGCTTAACGCCTAGAAGCAGGAGCTTCCAATTCTTTGTGAGGTATGATTAAGAAACGATGAGTAGCAGATGGATCGAACAAGATAGTTTGAAAATCAAAACATTTGTTTGAAGCAAGAATGAATTTACCGTGAGGATTAGTCAAGATGACAAATACAAGAGGTATGTCAGTACATGTATGTCCACTTTGAGTGAATTTTAACACGTAGATTACACGAAATATAGTCCCATATAATAAAGCAATCTAGAAATTCGGATAATTAGTATCAAACAATCAAAGTGGGTACGGCGTGCAGTAAATATATGAACTGAAAGCCTACGTTAGTTAAAATTGCGAGGTGCAGAGATAAGTAGTTTTAAAGATTATTGCCATCTAGAATTATCGTAATAAATTATGACCAAAATACGTGAAACAGCTTTTTAGTTTAAAAAACTGACCAAAAACTATAACAGACTCACCGAATCAAACAGGTATTTTAAAAAATAGGTAAGCACTAGCATCCAAATACAACTTGAAGGATAGCATATAAGATAGTGTGTAAAGTTCATAGTATAGTGCTTCATCATACATGATCATATATTTTTTAATGTTAGATAGAGGTCTGAATAGAACCTGAAAATACACTAAGTTTGTGGGTTATCGTATCCAAACATAATACAAGAAATGTTATACAAATATGGACCGCAATTATCTGTCAAACATATACTTATGATAGACTTCTTAGAAAACCGTAAGTTTTTAAATTTACATTCATTTACTGAACGTCATGAATAAGCACTATAAGGAAAAAACGGTGTCAGTGGAATGTTTTCTGAAATTAAGCCTGTACTACCCGAGCTGAAAAGTGTTTATAAAGCTCCTCGTTAATTATTGAGCCACGACAAATAACTAGAATGATTGATACTGTGGATAACTAGCGTAAGTGATCGTTGTTGGTGGTCGGGGCTACGTGTGTTGGACGGGAATGATGTGTCCTAGCTTACGTCGAGGTAAAACTTAATGGTTAACATTTAACCTGAACTATGATATCATGAAAACCATGTGAATCAATCTTCCAAGTGACTGGTTAAAACAAATTGTCTATAGGTAGCAGAATGTATTCGTATTCACAGGTTACAGAAGCAAAATAAGAAGCCGATGCTGCATGTGCTTAAACCGAACAGTACAAAAATATAAGAAGCTTGTATTCATAATAAACCATGTTGCTAATTCTTCTTAATAGATCACTTTTAGCTTCAGCACTGCACACAATTTAAGAGGACGATAAAGACCAAAAGTGACGGCACATGCGAACTTGTGTAGGTCATTATCTGTGAATCGTAGACTTCATCTAGTCTGTGATATCAAGTGTTATGAGTTCTCGGATAGAATGTTTGTAGTGGCATTGAGCTCTAACACGAGACAATACGAAAAATAGGCATTCAACATTTAACGCTGGGAAATACCGAACAATGAAGAAAGGCGGGAACAATGAATTCAATTATTGTAATAGCGTCAAAATCATTATGTTTATTGTGTTAATGTATTCTGTTTTTCCTTCTATTGCACGGCGATCAAAAGTAAATGCTTTCGAAGAGGAAGAACAAGCCTTGCATGCACTAAGCCTGCAGAATGACGTATAAGTCTGTTTGGTAAACTAGCCCACCCCCTTTTCTGTACATTCCCGCGAATTTTGATTTTAAAATAATAAATCACTGGTGGTTGCGTTCCGTGTTATCCCTGTGTTGTGAAGTCCTCATTTAAAATTGTGTGTTTGTGGTTTTAGATCTTCAAGCTCGCTCCAGTGACTGCTGAATACACGAGTTACATTAATACGAGTTGGTCAGGTGGCATGGCTCGGCCTTGCAGGCGCGGTCCCAGCTGAATGTTATCTTGTATCTTTTATTCACACTAAATTTATTCTATCTCTAGCCTAAGCTTGTTCCTTATCACGTATTGGTAGTTGTTGCAATGCAATGAGTTGGTGTAGACAATGATGTAACTTCCACGTAAGATCTTATAGATTAGGCAGGTACATCATAACAAATCTACAATTTTAGTATTAGGTCTATTATTAGAGCAGTGCTAATATCATAATATACCATAATTTTACATTGGTGAGCCCGACTTAAGAAACGCAACCTCATATTCTTCATCCATATTTCCACTTTAACTTTTTCGATCGATATTTACTTATGTAAACCCATTATTCTTAAAGTCCTTTGATTAATGCTCATATGTATTATCTTAACGCTATATTGATTATTACTCATAACTTACTAGCTTAATCAACAATAAAAACTGGTCATCTACATTAACTAAGTAGCTTTGATGGTTCGTTAACAAGCTTTAATAGCATTAACATGCTTCAGCGAAACAAACTTGTTTTAACATCAAGCTCTAGCAAATATGACCTGTAAATAACCTAAATATATATTGGCTAACAATGCAATCAAAAACTAGATAGTTATCTGGATCTGATTCTTAGTGTTCCTTCACTTAACACATTCTGTCTTTTAAACTATACACTATCCTGCAATATCTTTTCTTCCGACCACCGCCTACCTAACTTCCAATTCTCGAGTTCCATTGCCAAACAACAAGGATGACACTACTACAAAAGCATACGGTGAGTTTCAGCTATAAGTTTTCTGCAATCATAAGTTCATTTTAGATGGGTCGTTCAATGGAAACCACACAATTATCTGGATTCATTCAATTGTTCTGATCCGAGCGAGTGACAAAAACGTCAGCGACACCAAGCACACTGGAATTAATTACCATACTGCATGTTTTATTCTGCATGCTTTTGAATCATTACTACTCCTCACGAATAGATTTACATATATCTTCTACTGAATAATCCAATTTTCAAAAACAATCCAGGCGAGTTTAACTATTTTACTGGATGGTTTTCTGTACTTGACATGCATATATTTTCCAGTTGCTTTTGTCATATGTTTCACCAGGCTAAATGCAGAAACTTCTTATTGAAAGCGTACAAAGAGTCATACCCCTACCTAATGTTCCATAAGTTTTCTTATCTTTAAAACTTTTCCCGGACATGTTTACTATTTTTAAATTGTCACGCCTGACCAACCTGCATGTTAACCTGGTCCGTACATGCGTTGAATTATTTCTCGGTGTCTTTTAAATATAAAAATCATTTGAATTGCCTGTAACATCTTTAATAAACCCGTCATAGTCATTATTGCTACACGGTTTGGGGTTTATGAATTGGTCTATCATATTAGTAGCCTAAAAACAGGAACATAATTTAGATAATAAAGTCACCAAATTTAAGTGCCATCATAATGCACTAGCATATTAACTAAACTGTCAGGTAGTTGTTGGCCAAACAAATGTTTCGAATTAAAACTCCTGAGCCTATTACTAAAATTAACACTATATAAAACGAATGTTTTTAAATTGCGATTTATAATAAAATTAGGCATCTCGGATTCTTTAACGCGACAAACTTCTGCTATTTCAGAAGCACATAAAACAATACCTATTTTCAACTGGCTACTTCTCAATCAACACTATAACTAGTTAAAAATAATAGTTTCAGGATATCGTCATAAAGAATTGTCATGACTTGACAATCACGTAATATGATTGATAAAATTGATGAAACGATTAACAAAATCGGTCAACAAATTGACTTGTCATTATCATTAAGTAGTGTTGTTTTCTCGGTATCTTCATCCATTATAGATGATTTTCAGTATGTTTCTCTATCAGTTGCTCATTCAGTAAATATCTCAAAACCTTGTCAGTCTAATTGGTGGTTTAGCGACACAATCATGCATGCAAATAATCGGTATAAGCAGTCGAGCAAATCTCCTACAAACTGCAAACATCAATGTCGAATTTACCCCAACAGTGAATAAGTTTCAAAATATTATCATAGACATGAGTTGGAAGTGTACTACCCTTGGTTACAACTTATGTTCTTCCTGATAATCACATAAGCATCACTCACTGTTGATCATCTTGTAAAGACTTATTTAGCCAAAGTCACCTTGCGGCACTACATCACCAACAACTTATAATCACTATATCTCAATCAAATCGTATTCCGCCTCATGCTAAACTGCATACTTGCAACTAACTTGCATACACCATCAGCCGGTAGGCAAGTCAGAACATTGAGTCTAAAGCATGTCTCTTACGAATACACTCATGTTTAACATAATTATCACTTTTCACGTATAAAAATTTCTTTTTGATAACAATTCATATGTATTAGTTGTATTACTAAATTCTATCACGGTCTAGTTAAAATGAGGTCGAAAAAATCTCCCCATAACTAAATAAACCGTATTAAACTAATTAGGATACTAGTTGGAATTTTTCTCCACGGTAACTTTTGTTCTTTCAGTTAGCCTACTAATACAGTTGCGATTGGACATCAACTCATATGGACAGCTCACTGGCATAAATATTATTTGATTTCATAATCTAAACCGAAACTAATACCAATATTAACATTTCTACAATATTCATTGCTTTTAATATTTCTAGACACAAAATACTTACTACCTATAAGTTAAGTTATTATCGAAGGCTATTACCAGGCATCTGACGTTCTATCATTATTATTGTAATCCCATTTTTCATAGCAAAAATAATTACCACAAATTTTCATTTTAAGCGCGTTAAGCATGCAATCAGTTATGTTAAAATTATTACATGTATTTCCCGACCAGATGCTGCCGCCTTTTTGATTTATCTTTCAGCTTATCAATACCCGGAGGATTCTTGTCATTCTTGATAACCTCCGGCGCGCGATAATCCCCACTCAAATTGGTATCGAACCAACGTCACGTTGATTCTGGTGGGAGAGTAGTGTAGCGGCATTAGGCCTTAACACGAGACAATAGGAAAAACAGTCATTCAACATTTAACGCCGGGAAATACCGAACAATGAAGAAAGGCGGAAACAAGGAATTGAATTAATGCGAGTTGATCAGGTGGCATGGCTCGGCCTTGCAGGCGCAGTCCCAGCTGAATGTTATCTTGTATCTTTTATTCACACTAAATTTATTCTATCTCTAGCCTAAGCTTGTTCCCTATCACGTATTGTTAGTTGTTGCAATGCAATGAGTTGGTGTAGACAATGATGTAACTTCCACGTAAGATCTTATAGATTAGGCAGGTACATCATAACAAATCTACAATTTTAGTATTAGGTCTATTATTAGAGCAGTGCTAATATCATAATAGACCATAATTTTACATGTTCACCATTACTACAATATCAGTGGTGTAACGACCGAACGTCCAGTTATCGGTCTGAACACAAAACAAACGAACCAAATTTGACTGGATAAGGCCAAACAACGATCTTTAATAATGCTTACGAAGCGTTTTTGAATGACTCGCAATAAAGTATATTGCAGATCACTAACGTAGATGATCTGTGTTGAATGATTGAGGACCTACTGAAGTTAGACGGGAATAGTGTGAGTAACCAACCGATGAGGAAGTCACACTTCAAGGTAAGTATCTAACATGAATTACCCTCTTGTCTTTATCAGGTACTATGGCTGCTTTGAAGGCCGTATAACGTAAAAAGCGTTATTTTAATAAGAGTGGTTGAAAGAAAGAAATTTCGACGATCGCCATGTTGACCAGTCCATAGCGTGCGAATCGGTGAACTGTCCGAAATTCACTGACCGGACTGTTGGATGATTTAGCTAAAGCCCAGTGACACTCCATTGGACCTACAATATCAAAGCAGACTCTGTCCTTAATTTAAACGGTTCTAATTTAAGAAAGAAGATAAACCATATTAAAGGTGAAAATTACCTTAAACGATTCAGCCCGTGCTGAACAAAGGTCTCCCCAGCACAAAATAAAGTGCTAAACAGCAGTAAGAATAGTTGATCCATATAAGTTTGTAGGGCCAATGAAATGTCAGCGCCCATCAGTTAGACGATCTCTGTTCCTTGTACTTACTCTAATAAATATATTTCTGTAATAACGTCGTTTGTGCTATTTGGTCATAAAAGTAGCCAGAGTACCGGGGTTTGACAGAGAGGTAATCCACGTTAGAGGTGTGACTTCGTAACCGGCTGGTTGGTCACACTATTCCCGTCTAACTCGAGTAGGCCCGCAATCATTTGACACAAATTATCTACGTTGGAGATCTACAAGTTCAGTACCTGAGAATCAATAAAAATATTGCCGCGATGGGATCAGATATCCACATACAAGAATTACAGTAACCTTGCTAAGTAGATGGCCAAAGGTTAATACTCATGCACCGAACCATGTTGTAACCCTGATTTTAGTAAAACACGACCCTGTTGTTAATAGTCCGGCAACATGCAACTGCAAAATTAAGCGTTAAATGGTTCGAATGGTTGTGGACGGAATAGAAGAGGCTTTCGCTTAACAGGCTCCCGTGTCTAGTAGCAGAGGATCACCAATACCTCCAGGCAAGAACCTAGGTATATTAACGATAAAAGAGAAAAAAATAATGAATTGGTAAATCATAGTAAGATACTATCCTTAGTCCTTAAGAATATATCAAGTCGCCTCTTAAAGAACTCCTGGGAAGTTGCTTGGACTAGCTTAGTCGGCAGCGAATTCCAGCATTTGACAACTCTTAAGGAGTAGAAGTTGTGTCTGCAGTCCGTTCTACTATGTTGTATCTCTAATTTCTGGGTGTTACCCCTTAGGTTAGTGTTGGGACTAAGCTTAAGTAGGTGTTTAAGAGGATGTCCAGAAGTGTTAAAGATACTGTAAGCCATTAGGTCACCTCTAAAACGCCTATACTCTAATGGATAAAGATCAAGTGACTGGAGGTGCTCATCGTAAGGTTTAAATTTGTGTCCCCGAACTGATTTCGTGGCTCGCCGTTGGATACGCTCCAGAGTGTCCTTATCCTTTTGGAGTGTAGGAGGGGATAGTATGTTTCCGTACTCTAAATGGGGACGAATGAAACTATTGAAGATTATGTGGAAAGTTCTCCCGTAAAACTGACCGAAAATGCGCTTCAATGTTACCAGTGCAAGGTTTGTGCGAAAGGCATTTCTGTCATAGTTGGCGTAAGACTTTAGGTCGTAGCGCACCAGAACTCCTAAATCGACTCGGGATACCACTAGAGAGGAGTTTCCTAAGTTGTAACTGTAATCTGCGACGTGTCGCAGATGGACTACTTTACACTTTGAAGTGTTAAAGGTAATTCCGTTATCGTCTGTCCAACTTTGAATTCGAGTCAGATCCGCCTGAAGTGTGTGTATGTCCCCTTGGTTGCGTATCTCTCTCCAAAGTTTCACGTCATCGGCAAAGAGCAATAAGTCTGACGTTACCTGTTGAGTATGATCATTTATATAAATCAGGAAGAGGAGAGGTACTAGTACTGAGCCCTGAGGGACCCCACTAGGACATTCCATAGCCTTTGAGAAATTAAAGTTTACCCTGACCTTAAAATGTCGATTTGTCAGATATGAACTGAGCCAGTCAATTAACGTTGGTTTGATACTCAATTGTCTGAGCTTATTGATAAGACATATGTGATTAACCCTATCAAAAGCTTTAGAGAAATCAAGGTAGATGATTTCCACCTTCACTTTGCGATCGAGGATGCTTGTCCATATATCCATTATAGTCAGCAGGTTGGTTATACAGCAGTATAGAGAGAAGAGCGACCGGTCGGTAACTTTAAGGTTCGCTGCGTTGACCTTCGTCTGAAGATTGGTATGATATGAGCCAGCTTCCAATTTTCCGGTAGTTTGCCTCGACTTAGCGAGTGTGAGGACATTACGCTAAGCGGTGTTGCCACGATTGAAGCTGCTTCCCTCAGTATAGCAGAATTGACCATATCTGGGTCAGAAAAAGTGTCTGTTCTTAAGTGCCGCAGTTTTCATAACACCAAGTCAGGGCTCAGGTTCACTAAGGAAAGTCCTGTGCCGTTGCAGATGAAGCCGTCATCAGTATAGTTGATGTGGGTCGGTTGAAATGTCTGGGAGTATTGCTCAGCTAGAAAGTTAGCGGCGTCGCCTTCGTTATCGGTCGGGCCGTTAGGACCTAGTAGTTGAGAAACTTCAATTTTGGCTTAACGAAGAGTGCGGTTTTTGATGATTGTAGGTTGCGTGCGGCTTTTGGGGACCGTTTGAGGAACTGACTGCTGTGTAGCACATAAGAGCATGTACAGTAAGAAGTCCCAGGGAGCATCCACATCAAGTTGAGGGGGAACATCCCAATCCACCTGTTGCAGATAGTCCTGTAGTGCTGACACACTCAACCTTTTTAAATTCGAGCGCCTGTTGTTGTTGGGATATCTTAGCTCAGTCTTGCTGACAAAACTGAAGGCTATAACGGCGTGATAGACTTTCCCCACTGGAGCCAGAATTGAGAGGTTGTCAACCAGAAATTCTTCGTTTGTAAAAACACAGTCTAAGCGCGACGGTATCTGACTGTTCCTCCAACGAATAGCCGACTTCACATTTTCGTATAGTCCCAAATCATCAAAGAGGTTGAGGAACCGAGCTTCGAGTGAATTTCACCTCCAATATACGTATGTTCCGCGGGCTAGTCCTTCCAGCATACGACTGCCATACTCGATGTCGGCAGCGGGCTTCCTATATATGACTCCTACTAGGCACCTCGAAATAGTGGACAATCTAACAGAGCACCATATGGATTCCTCAAGATTGTTAAACTCATGGTTGTGAACTTGGTGTACCTCCAAGCCAGATCGTATGTATAGGGCTACTCCACCCCCAATTCCTGTTTTTCTGTCGTTGCGAAACAGAGAAATCCCAGGTATTGCTAGCTCCTGGTCCGAAAACTGAGAAGGTATCAAGGTTTCAGATATTTCTATCAGATTATTATTATTAGCACTACTAAGTTGACGTAGCCCATTCATTTTATTTGGTAGACTCGCGGCGTTCATGTATAAACAGTCTGTGTGATCCTTACGTGAGTGGTCAGGTAGCCTATATATATAAGGTTTGCCGAATAAGTAGGCCCTGTCCTTTACACGTTTTTTCATATTGAAGACAGTCCACAAGTGCTTGATCCTGGCGTCATATGGCCTGTCCGGGTTAAAAGGTAAATCTTTAACGAAAGTCATATAATAAAAGCCCAGACAAATAAAGCTGAAGAACATAACACGTAGTTTACAGGGACCTGAATAAAAGTTAGAACACAACACAGGAAACAAAAAAATAACAATATTGTTTAAAAAATGCTTTGGACGGATTTTCAGCGTTATTTCTATTACAAACGGTAGTAGGTTTATATAGACTGGAAATATACTTTCGCCTCTGGTTTCTAAAGGATTGAGAAAAAATTGTTCAGTTTTAAATGTGCGGATCATCTATAGACCAGGTGATCACTGAGGAAAATGATCTGGTTTCTGGTTCTGCCAGACAGTTCCGAAACATGTAAAGTTACTCCGTTACACAGGAACATGATCTTCCTACCCATAAAACAGTGAAAAACTTGAGCAGTTCTATAAATCAAAGGGAAAAGACGAAAGGTTGAAGAGGTTTCTCAAGTCTGTCTGTTTTGTTTAAATTCATCAATAAAACCTACTTGCTTGCCAGCCTGTAAGTGCATTTACTGTGAATCATTTCTATCTGGTTAGTTGATCTAGTTCTCTCCTACTCTAGACCGACATTTCAGTTTCAGTTGACATTCGAGAGCCAATTACTTCTTACCGTTGAAGTTGTTAAGTGTAAGTACGTTTTCAGTCTAGTGATTGAGTAGCGTAGGTGCGTATATACGTAGAAATTTGCGACCAGAGTAACAATCTGACACTCCAGAAGTGTATGACCCAGCTTTAAAGTTAGCCGGACAACTATGGACTTACTTTCAACTTCTTAAAATGTGCGCATCGTTATGCGACTTGTTTTAAATTACATATATAGCTAGGGTCGTTTTCCCCTACACATGTGTCACCAGTTGAAAAAGATCTAGGGATCTTGATACACTATGGTCTAAAACCCTATGTTGTCAGACAAAACTGCTTCGTGAACAAACCCTCCAATGTTGACCTCAAAGCCACTTTTGTGTACAAACTTGGGGTCAGGATCTAGAGAGTAATAATACTACTACCTAGCTACACTAACATCCTTAACCGGCGAGACTATAATTTATGGGCGAACCAATAAGATTTAGGATAACATATCTTGGGTTTTAGAGCGAATCCTATCTACTCATTTGGCTAAATAGCGTTTCGGCATTTTAGTTGATGTCAGTTCGTGATGAAAACCCTAAGTCTAATTCTTAACGCTAACCATCAACAGTAAATTATAATCCTTAATCCCGCCGGTTTATAACCCTCATTAACTTGCATTAAGTAGATTAACATTCTCAAGGTCACTTTAGCGTCGCTCAAACGTCCAGAAATTATAGTCTCACCCCCTAACTATACACTTGATCGCGCCAAATACTTAGACACCGCTTGAAACAGGAGCATGTATTTCCTCTGATCTCGCTTACTCACTATGCGGTTATACAGTATATATTTTTGTTGGTTTCAAACTTTGGAAACCAAATCTTGCTAATTTTCACTTAGTAACAAAATATATGTTATATAAGTGTTGCGGTTTACCTCAGTCAATTGGTACTTTGTTTGAGAATGGAGCATGTAGAGTAGCGTGAACTAGGGTAGCTTAAAAAGAATAAAAGAAAAAGTGAGTTGACGGCCTAGCAAGTGCACATAATTCACTTGCGTTTACTAAAGAAAGCAGTAGACAACAGTCAGCAATAACAAGCCTCAGGTTGACTGTCTCGAAATCGGGACTAAGTGCAGGTGGTTTAACCCGTTGTAAGCAACACTCTTGATTCTGTGCAAAAAATCTAAAAGGTGCTATGTCAACGCTGATTGGTTCACTTAAAGCTGTCGGTGCAGCATCCTTTTACCTCTTATTCACTACCGACTAAACTTGTTAAGCGAATTCCCTTGAGTGCTTAAATGGTGTATTTAATTACAAGTGCTTTCTTTTCAGTTACGTGCATGTACTAAATCTTTAGTTCAAGTTTTTTTCTCTTCCAGATTCCTGTGCTTGGTGAGTAAACTGTCACTACCAAACTTACGTGTCTTCGTGCTCTTTTTACAACTCATCCACCCTTTACACGGGAGTCTGTCAACGGATAGACACCACATTCTCCAGGATGTTCTTTCTCTTTGTTTATTTATTCTTGCTTGCTTTTGGGAATGGAATTTCAGTTGAAGAGGTAGGGTCAAAATCTTGATGTTATTGTCGTTCAGATATTAGAAAAAAAAATTAGGAAAATGAATCAGCTTACTGCCAGCCAATCATATATTAGTCTTGATACTGATCAATTTAATCTTCTACTAAAATCACAGCCTAGAAATTACTCAGTTATATTACTTCTGACTGCCTTAAGTTCTAGTAGAAACTGTGCGCCCTGCAGGTTGGTATCACTTTGATATCCCCACAAGTGTTATTCAGACAAGCATTTGAAGAGTTTCAAGTTGTATCAAACTCTTGGAGGTATTCTAAGCAGCGTGATGATCGGTTGTTCTTCGCGATTGCAGACTTTGACAAGGCACCTGGTGTCTTTGAGTTCGTAAGTTCTAAAAATCTAGTCACCACTTTAGCTACATCAAGAAACTGCGCCTGCGATTGTGTTTGTATCACCTAAAGGAAATATAAAGCAATCGGACTACATGGATATTACGGTTAATGGGTTTTCTGCTGAGGCGATCATGCGATGGATAACTGGAATTACCCAAATCCAGGTAAATATGTTTCACTTTTAAATTTCTCAGATTCGTTTATTCCGACCTCCAAATTATACTGGAACCATGATACTTGCCCTTTTTATGTCCCTTGGGGCTGCGGTTTTGTACTTTCGTCGAATCAACTTGGACTGTCTATATAATCGTTCATTATGGAGTGCAATATCGTTGGTAAGCAGTGCATTTTTGTCAGTTGTAAAGTCGGTAAATTAGAGTAATACCTCGATCCAGATTGTTTTAGGTATTCGACAATTTAGCCGTTAAGGATTCGTCAGATTAACTATCTATTGAAGTTTATAGGATTCGATAGCGTAGTTTTCAAAATACTTATTCTCATGTTAGTAATTTTGCCTTAAGTACCTTCAGTAACGTGTTTTTTATGCATTTTATGTTGCAAGATGCTATTTATGGTTATAAGAACCACTCCCCTCAAATGACTAGTTTGTCTTGCAAATACTCGCGTATTTTGAGTGGTTTCGAGAAAATAATGAAATACTGTTAAAACAGTTAGCTATTTGCATACTAAAATATATCAACCAGAATAAATAATTTTTATAATGAAAACAAAAGTTGATGTTTATACAAACTTTCCACTCAAATGTTCTATTTTCTTAATATCCATCTTTGTGTGCAAAATACTTCTGAACTTTAATCATTTTTGAACTCATAATTCAGTTTCTCTGAGATTTATGATTATTAGTGGGTTTATTCAATATTATACTTTAAATACGATATGGAATTCTCAGCACAATGTATTTCAACAAGTTTCACAAAAGCAAGGAAAAATAACTGCGTACATATGTACATAAAGTACCTGGAATTAGATGAAATGTTTTTATAAAGAAGATTTGAATCTTATTAAAGAAGACTAGTTATTGACTAGGTGAGGTCTAACAACCTGTTCGTCACATAGTATATTTGCTAGATTACGCTATTGTATTTATTTGTCCCTTCATGTAATGAGTGAAAACATTTGTATTCCTCGTACAAATGCGATATAAAGCAATCAGAAAACCGTAAATTTCTTTTCGAAAGTGAGCAGGGAAAAGGATTGTTATCTGTCAATCTATTAAGAATCGCTGAATAGGATATTAGATCTCTCGTAGCTCAGTAGATTAAGACAACAAGCACGCCTCAGAACTGAAGACTAACAATCATAATGTAATGTTATATGTTTTTTATAGACAGCTGTATGCACTTTTCGAAAAAAACGTATCATGCGTACATCCTTATGTATTCTTCAATAATAACAATGATAGCATTATCGTTATAATAATTTGTCATCATCATTATTATTAATTTTCTTCCAAAAGTGTTATTTCATTTATATGATATGGTCGTTGATTAAGTTTTTGAGTATAATGACTAAAATTGAGCTTTCAGTCAAGATCGCGTCTTTATTTTTATTCCTTCCAATCTTCGTCCGATTGTTACCCATCAAACGTATTGATCGACTTGGGTGGCTTCATTACTTTAAGTGAGACTTCAAAACTTCTAAAAGAGGGCGTCCATAAATTGTCCATCATAATTTTGAGATATATCTTCATACCTCAAGGAGACTAATTGAATAACACATGTCCCCATTCTTTTAATCTTATAGTAAGAATAGGTGCGATTGCTTAATTTCACCATTAATCTTTCTTGAGATAACTTAAGAATAAACGTGGTGGCATAATGAATGTTACGTAAAAATGTTGACTTACAGTATATATGTACATAGTTTTGCTATCCCATAGACAACTCAGATCAGTTGATTGGTTTGTTGTTGGAATTATCAAATACAATATGTTTGAGTTACAGAAAAGTGGACCATTTTTATTGATGTCTTATTGGTTTGGACGTCATACAATCATCGATATTGTTATTTCGTATGTATCTTATCAAATTCCCTTCGCTCCGCTAATGTTGAGTCACAACTTGTTGGATATTTGTTCCATTATTATTTTTATTTATTTTAACACATAGGTATTGGTACAAAGAGGGACCAAGTACATATGCGCCACACGAATCTCAATTGATTTGTGTGAGGGCTGTAATACTGCCCGGGTGTCCAAACCGAAGCAGGAATTGTATGCTATATGCATGCAAATCCGCCCCGTTATTGTTCCTATATTTGTTCCATATTCCATAGTTTTTATAACCGATTTCATTTTTCAAAATTGAAAGAGTTCTATTCCTTGGGAAGCTATTGAGAACACTCAAAGTTACCAAATATATGATTATTTCTATAAGTATTAGTATGGGCAAAATGTGAAAGATGAACCCACTCGTTATGCATAGAAAACCGATTTACTCCATAAAGAATGCCATTTCAACCCACATCTAACTGTGAAATTATTTGTCTAACCCAAAAACTATCAACTAATCTTCCCCTTTACTCTTCAATCTACGAGCTAAAATCGAAATTCTATGGATGAAACCGCCTGTGTCTCTACTTGTACTCCATGATATCTTAATCAGTTTTGTTTTGAATTCTTATGTATCTTTACAATGCAAACTTTTTGTACGGTTCATATCTTCCACCAATAACACTAATATCTAAGACATTTTCATACATTTCAAGTAATTTCCATTATATAAATGGCTTGAGATTCTAGATTACGCTGTACTTGTACATACAGTTTTACACTTTAAAAATCCCCATAACATATTCGAAAATTAAAAATATGTGTTTTTATTAATTTTATTGTACAAACATTGAGCATTTCAAGTGGAATTTGTATGGAAACTTTTAGACAACTATAATCACTACGTCCTCTAAACAATAGACTATTAAAAGACACGTAGCTTCATGTTTCCTTCGTATATCAATATGTGTTAGGGGCATCGTCTAGGCGAAAGTAATGCATCTCATTTACGATTAGATTGACAGAATGTCAAGTTTCAGAAGCAAGTTATCGAGCAGTTTGAAACTGAGTTATTTTCAGAATGATCAGTCATTTACAGGCAGAAAATGCTTGAAAAAAGTATCTACTGTCTTTTTTTCAGTAACAACAATGAGTATTTCAGTTTTATTTTGATGTTTAGTTTTATCAATACTAATGACAAAAGCAAACAGTATGAGCTTCTGGATTCGTATATAAGAAATATGCTAAAAAAACAATGCCTTCGGTTTGTTTCATGACCAGCAAGAACTTGTACCCACAAAAGACTTCTGTAACAATCATTATTGATGTATATTTGTCATTCGATAATAATAGGTTTCACCTTAGTCAGTCAGTCAGCTGCAACGTAGGACTAGGCACGTATATGCATCGGTCCAAGTTGCCATACCGCATTAGCACAACAAGATGAACACCGGATTCATAGGAGTAGTTAATTCAGTGGTGGTAATATATAGAAGAAAGAGTGTGTATAAGGAGATAGTACAGGAAGATAGAATTAGTTCCTAGAAAGAAAGATTTGGAGTGATTTTAATCTCTTAGTTTAAAGGACGACAGAGAGTGTATACACCGACGCCATTGTGATCGATTCTGAGCCATGTCACCAAGAGTCTCCAACCATTGGTTACGATAGTCACGCGGACCCCAACCAGGCAGTCTGAATCTTCCAACATGGCTCAGACCAGAAGTTAGTGACTTCAAGCACTGATGCCACGTTTTGGTTTGGCCGCCCCTAACTTTCTTCCAATCATCCCTAACACTGGTTAGTATTGCGCATCGTGGTAATCGGTGTTCAGGCATACGCAGCATGTGGCCGAACTATCTCAGTCGATGAAGATTCATAACCTCATCAACTGATTTACCATCATTCCCTAATACCCTGCGTCTAACCTCACTATTACTTACCCGATGATCCCAGCAGATACCCGCAATATTTCCAAGGCACCTGTGGTCAAATACTAGTAACTTACGAATATCTTCTACTCTCAAAGGCCATGTTTCGCAGCCGTATAGTAGAACGGGACGAACTGCCGCGCAGTATACTCGTCCCTTAATTGATAGACGGATATCTCGCCTGCGCCATAGACGACGTAAGTTGGCAAAGGCCAAGGGATCTTCTCGAATCCGTGCTGAGATTTCGTCAGACACCAACCCATTAGGGCTGATCAGACTTCCAAGATAAGTGAAGTTGTCGACGCGTTCGACTACTTCACTCCCTATCCTTAGTTCAGGTGTTGACGCAGATCAGTCCTGAAGCAACAACTTGCATTTGGAGGGAGAGAAGTGCATCCCAAACATTCTCGCATTATTGCTCAGTGCTACCAAAAGACTCTGCATTTCATCAGCGTCTTCACCAAACAGGAACACGTCATCTGCGTATTCTAAGTCAATAAGTGGACCTCCTGGTAGGAGATCAATACCTGAGAATTCAGTCGATGAGAGCGTTATTTCCATCAGTAGATCTATGATAGAGTTAAACAAAAAAGGAGAAAGTGGACAGCCTTGACGGACCCCACTTGAGGTTGCAAAAGCGGATGACAGTTCGCCGTAGGCTCTGACTCGACTAGTAGTGTTCGAGTAAAGAGCCTTCACAAGGTTTATGTACTTCTGAGGTACGCCTTTCAATGACAGACACTGCCACAGAACCTCTCGATCAACAGAGTCAAACGCTGCTTTTAAGTCAAGGAAGACCACCATTGTCGGACGCCGATAAGTATGCCTGTGTTCTAGAACCTGACGAATGGTGAATATGTGGTCGATGCAGCCACGACCAGGTCTGAAGCTAGCTTGGTTCTCTCGTGTTTGCAGTTCACGAGTCTTAGTTAGGCGTCCGATAATTATTGAGGCTAGTATTTTAGATACTGTATTAGCTAAACTAATCCCTCTATGGTTGTCACAGGATGATTTTGACCCTTTCTTATATATTGGGACGGTAAGTGATTGTGACCAGTCAGAGGGGATTATGTCCAACTCCCAGATTTTAACTAAAATATTAGTCAACCTATTCGCTAAAACTAGACCACCATCCTTAAAGACCTCTGGGGCCAATCCATCTGGACCAGATGCCCTTCCTCGTTTCAGATTAACTATAGCCTTTTGAACTTCAGTTAGAGTAGGGGGACCTACTTCAATGTTCCATTCACACTATCTGGGAATAGAGGGTAGTTGTAGAGTAGCTGAAGGCCAGCTAAACTGCTCCTTAAAGTGTTCCGCCCATCGTTCTAAACGTCTGGACTGGGAGCAGATGAGAGTGTCGTCTTTTTCCGAAATAGTCTGACTTACACTTGATTTATTAATTCCAGTTTCTTTTATTAGTCTGTAGAGTTGTCTTGTGTTCTCTATAGCCGCCTCCTTTCCCATCTCTTTTGCTTTCGTTGCCCACCACTGCTCACGATCATTCTTTAGACTTTTGCTTAATCTAGATCTGATTTCTTTACGCTCTTCATCGTATTCAGAACCTGATGGGATGAGTTTGCGAGAATCTATCAGTGCAATAGACCTTGACGAAATCCATTGGTTCTTTGTAACCCTGTGGTTTAAATCACTGGTAGATGTCACTGCTGTTTCCACAGCTGCTTGTATAACTTTCCAAGCAACATCTGGGTCAGTCTCGTTTTCAGAACCACCTAAGTGTGACCTCAGTTGATCCTGGAACCTACTTTTGGCTTTCTCATTACTCAATTCGGTTCTAATTAGTCTTTTTTGTGTGGCACTTTTGCGTCCAGTGAGGCGCAAGCAGATGAGTGCTCGTACTAGGGCATGATCAGAGTCCAAGCAGGTACCCCAGAATGAACGACAATCTTCTATTGACCCTCTCCAACGATGACTGATGGCAATATGGTCTATTTGAGTCCATCGTTGGCTTGATGCAGGGGGTCGCCATGTTAGACGATGTCTCTCCTTATGCTTAAAATTTGTGTTTGCTAAAAATAAACGATTGTCTGAGCAAAGTTGCAGCAGACGATCACCATTATCTGTTCTCTGTGCCGGAATACTAAAATACCCACCTAAATGTCTTTCTGTTTCGTTTAAGCTACCTATCTGGGCATTAAAGTCACCTTAGTTAAAAGGTACGTCGCTCTAATGGTATATTTAAGAGATGTATCTATGTTAAACATGCCTTCCGCATTTTTATTTCTTTGTTATTAATTAATGTTATTATTAGTAGTATTAGTTTGTCATTTTTTCTTAATTCCCTATGGTATTTTTTTTCAGAGTAACGGCACCCTGAACCAGTAACCTTTTCCCATAGCTCTCTATTTTTTTTATTTTCCACTTATAATCCTAGTTCAAGCCTAACTTTTCGAAATAAAACAATCGCTAAGAGTTTGCTCGTTAGTGTTTTGAGTGTAAGTTATTCTTAATGACCACTTAATTCTTAATGTCACTTAATGAGCACTTTTCTTTAATTTTAGGGTGTTATTTTTTGTTCTATTTCTGGGCAAGTGTACAATCATATTCGTGGACCCCCGCTTTTTCATGCGCCACCTCCTAACGGAGAAATTGTAAGATGTGTTTTTTCTTTATTCAGCCTAATTATGCACTAGAAGGCCTTTATATACGATGGTTCTGACTATCAATTTGTTGCAGAGACTTTTATTGTGATGATTTTATGTATCCTTGACTAGTTTAGTGTTTTTTCGCTGTTGTATGATATTTGTCTGCGTGCTTAACCTTAATTTGTGAATTACAATAAGATATTGGTTGCTCAGGTGGAATTCTTTTGATGACTGAAGTTAGTTCAACTACTGATCCAACAAAGCGAAAAGGTAAGTTGTGTGGTTCGTTTATATTCTATAAAACATACAAATGTATTTTTCTTTACGCACAGTTTACTTTTACTACATATTCTATTGAGATGATTTCTATTCTGACACGTCCTTTGGTGATTTAATTTTTGGGATACTCCTAGATTCTGGATATTCAAATCTAACGTAAAGCATTTATTATTTTTTAAAATGCTCCATGCTAATAACTTCTACATAAGACAGTAGCGAAATTGGAGCTGGTAGTTTAGCAGTTAAGACACTTAATCTTCACTAACGGGTCACAGGTTTGAACCACGGCTTGAGAAGCTGGATAGTTTCACTAGCTTTCGCAGAGAGCGATGAGGTTTTTTGTTAATATAGTCTGTATGTTTGTAGTGAACAAGAATACGAGTGGAGACAATCGAATGTATTTGAACAGGAAATTACAGAATATCACTAAAATCTGAGAAACATACAGTAAATACTTAATTTGCAAAATATTAACCCATCGTCTCAAACTTGACTGTTTCTTTTGCAAATATCAGCCCATCGTCTGAGATTTCATTGTTCCAGCATTTTCATACTAATTGCTTTCCGTTCCCGTTCTTTCTTTCTCGATCCACCAAAATACGTTATTTTTCTGACTACTGTTATATACTACTTATGTGGATATAAGTAGCCCACACCACATGTTGATGATTAGTTTGTACGAAGTTTGCAAATTTTTGCAATTCTTCCGCTGACTAACTTCACTAGCACCATGAAACAAAAGTGTATAGTATCAAGCTGTCACGGGTATAGAGAAGTGTTGGTTGTATCTAAGAATTTTGCTGAAATTCTTTGTCCAAGTATATACTTTCCTGTGTGTACCTTGATTTACATTTTCTCTAACACCTATTGTAATTTTTTGTTAAGTTCCACCTGTTTATTTATTTGTTTTTAACCATTTTACAGTTTACACAATATCAGGAATAGCCTTGTTTATTATATCTATCCACTTTATACTGTCAGTCTTTCGAAGGAAATATCACGGTTATCCATATGGGTAAATTGTGTTTTGTCCTTATATAAACATTTCTTTAATAGATTATTTTTTAGATAAATATTACCGACAACATGGACGTGTGATAACTACGCTTATTTGTTTCATTTTTTTAATAATTTTAACAAAGAACCTTTTTTGTATTGGATGTTATGCATAGTCATATATCATTTGGAATAAAAGTGTTATTATTTTGCGTGTTCAGGAATCACAGTGTTTACTGTCTTTTATAAGGTCAATGTTCTTAAAATGCTTTTGGATAAACCTGGCTTCAATGGCGTAATGTTTTTAAGCCATCTATTAGTCGATTATGAATAATTAGTGTTTTGTAAAGCTTTAATTGATTAGGATGCCTACAGAATATTACTATTATTTAAACACGTAAACATTGGTAAAAGGAGGTACCGAATACATATGCGCCACACTTCATCATATAATTTGTGTGAGAGCTGGGATACTTCCCGGGCTCCCAAACTGAAGCAGGTGATTTTCTTTGAGAGCCACGCCCCGAGTCTTTGACTTTGGGGTCCAATCCACAAGGCAGTGAAGCAACGTTAGGAAACGCAGTCCCGTTGTAGCCAGTGGCCATCAGTAGATTCATACGCCATTTGTTCCTTCAGGATCCAGGACTCTATGTGCACCATTGGTTTGAAATCAGGGTCTTCCAACTCCCCTAGGTGGACCCTTTGTATCCATCAACTCGGTTAAAGCACCGGACATTCGCTTTTCGTCCTCTCAATTTCATAAACAACATCCCCTCCACGAGAATTGGCCTACAGAATATTATGTGGTCTTAAAGATGAGCTCCTTTCATATACATAACTAGTAATGTTTATATTTATGAAATGATAATAATTTGAAGACATTAATAAATGAATGTCTGGAATATCATTATCTTTACTACTGACAGTAACTTAGCTAGATAATGATACTGAACATAGTTGAGATGTTGGTCAGAACTTTATTTTGTCATCAGATAGTTCATATGGACTAGAAATTTCAAAGGGTTTTAGCCGCTGTATCCGTTTTTTACTGATTAGCGTAATGTATCAATTATGATCTCTGAAGTATGTAAAGCTGCTGAAAAATTCAAATAGCTTTTCGGACAGAAATCGACTACAAAGCTTAGGGTTTATTAATTTTTTTATCTAGAGAACCATTTATTTTCGAACACGGGTTTATCCTGTTGTGATTACGTACAAAATGTGATTAGTTTAGCACCTTTCAAAGAAATTGGTCTAGCAATAGTCTCCAAATCAGCAGTCAATAAATATTTTAATATTTTCTCCATGGGAATCAACACTACTTGCAAATTGCTATCACAGATAGTGACTATTACATTTCAACTTGCTAGATTATATGGTATAACTATTTCGTAGTGCCGTAAATCTTATAGTCATGAGTTCGTGATTAAAGACAATGAAACGAAAGCCCTGAACCTAGGTTTCGTACTAGTTGGTATTTGTCAGCAACTAGCATTTAAAACCTTATGGGTTACGTAGACTAGCTACCACATTGTAACTTCATTAGTTGAATTCGGTATTCACTATGCGCTAATAAATTACTCGGCGATCAACCATTGCATACTTAGGGCTTGAGTGAGTGTACATTTCAAGGATCTCAAATGCAAATTAACGGTGTTAATTCTCTATCGATTTTAATCTTATAGTTTAAGGGAAGATGAGTGTATACACCTACGCCATTGTGATCGATTCTGAGCTATGTTCCCAACCATTGGTTGCGATAGTCACGTGGACCCCAACCAAGTAGTCCGCATCTACCAACATGACTCTCGTACCATTGATGTATACCATGTCTCCGGAACACGCATCCAGGATCCTAGTGTGGTCATTCACTAGATCTCACCCTGCCAAAGCGAAGAGCCGATGAGATACACCCTTCGTGTATCTGGCGACCCGATGGCTATTTCTCATGGACTGGCGGGTGTGCACATAGCACTAAGTACGAGAGAAGAACAAGCACTTAACAGTCGCTTATGTGCTGTTTGGTTAAATGGCTCCGTAAGAACTTGGAAGGATAGGCACACATGTCTCTGCCTTTTCGTCGTTTCTGCCTACGCTCCAAGTGTCTGCAGCCAGGATGAAGTGAAAGATGAATTTTATAGAAAGCTTTATGAACTTCTTCATAAAGCTAAACGCTCAGACATAGTACTTGCAGCAGGTGATTTTAATGCCCAGTTAGGTAGCTTAAACCAAACAGAAAAACATGTAGGTGGGTATTTTAGTATTCCGGCTCAGCGAACAGATAATGGTGATCGTCTACTGCAACTGTGCTCAGACGATCGTTCATTTTTAGCAAGCACTAATTTTAAGCATAAGGGGGACATCACCCAACATGGTGACTTCCTGCGACCAACCAACGATGGACTCAAATGGACCATATTTCCATCAGACATCGTTGAATAGGCTTGAAAGAAGACTCTCTCGTCAGCGCTGATCTTATGCTAATAATAATTCTAATATGTAGTAAGAAGTATGCTATTTTTTTTGTTTCTACATGCGGTTGACAGTTATGAGACTTATCACTAATAACTACAAGTTATGGCATATGACTTCTCTAGCATTGTAGGTTTGGACGCCACTCTGAGTGAATTCGAGAGGCTTCGACTTTTTGGTTGGAGTGGGCGTGATTAACGAAACTGATTATTCAAAACTGTAGGTGATGTGAATGGCAATCAGCCACAGTGCCGGTAATGTATTCATTGTCTTAAGTTTAGAACTGGTATTGTGTACCCTGATTTCACGCATTATGATTTCAAAACGTAAATGTGATTATATTCCTGTTACAAAACTAATAATAACCCATATGTAACTGTACCACAGTTGATGAGATGATTAGTATTCGAGGAACCTAATTACATATCACGTTCGATTTGTATATCTGCTAAGTTAGTAGTCAATCAAGAAGTTATCCCTGTTTTCAAAGGTTAAATATATAACATCGGACAGATTCAGTATCGTGCAAATCATTTTTCGATCCATTGAGTAAATGGAACTGGTATCATAGTTCTTCGTAAGATTAAGTGTGATAAATGATCCACATGAGTTAATATCTTAAGGAATGCCTTTTTGATGGAGAAGTCTTACCATAGAACTGTGGAAAGACTCGTTAAAATCACTAAATACATCCATGTTTAGTTACTTTTAATCCGACAGGTTTTGTTTACCAGCATACTCATTGTTAAATAAAGAGCCTCTTGATGCGGAAATTATAGCTAGGTATTCATTTGTTACCCCGGAAAGTATAAATGCTGGATTTCGATGGAGCTTTGAACAAAACGACCTTAGAAAACTTTTACTTAGCTCATTCTTTGGATAAGATTTTAATTTATTCTGGCAACTTTCCGATTATTTCTGCAGCATAAAAGATTAACATGCGGTTTCTGATTACGGTGGGACCGAGAATCACGAATGATAAAATAGGAAAATATTGCATTCTCAAGCGCTTTCAGCTACAGAATGGCTACACGTAATGAATGGTAACTTTTGGGATCCATTTGTGGACCAATACTATGCGTATACTTTTATCGTATCATTTTTAAATAACTAGACTATTCATATTCATGCCCCTCTTATTTTGACCTATGAACTATTATTATACGATTTACCATTATTGAATTTGCCCTGTCCATTAATTAATACTTCCCACATTTGGCCAAATCTTTTACAAATGTTGTTTCCTATTTTATGGTACGATACGGTCTGTTTGGTATATAAACCGAGTATGTTTGAAATACATGATTCATATCTCAGAGGCTCGGATTGGTGTTCTGGACTTAACTGGCTGGGCTAGGCGGAAAGCAGGACCAATCAGGACTCTAGGCTGCTCGTACGTGTTTTATGCGTCATTGATCCGGTCGATAATTCACTGGTCCCTAATTGGCGGTCACAAGTTATAACAGAAACTCCATATTGCGAAATAAATTCCCTGTGACTATGACCACGATCAAACTTAAATCCGAAGTAATAGCGTACTTACTAGAGCTCATCGTTGTCAAAATGTTAGTAGTCGCACTCAGTATTGGATTTTATAATCAATAAAATCATTTCCGGAACTATGAATATTTTTAGACGACAGGTTTTAAGAGTGCAAAGTATAGGTGTGAAGAAATTTTCAGAAATGCTGGAGCTGGTAAGAATTTAAACCACGGTTGCTTTAATGTTTTTCCTGACATTGGATTAATTAATCACTTTCTCTTACTACTACGATCTTCTATGTAGTTAGGCCCGTCTTTTGATTCTGAATGTGGATATTTGACAAATAGTTTTGTATAAAACATCCATTAAGTGATTCAGTGTATTGGTTTACAGTAATAACTGTTGTTCATAATCATAAAAGTCTATTTTATGTAGGAACAGCTTGTACAATGGGATCATAACATAATTAACTGCAAAGAATTTTTGTAAGTCGTTATTGATAGGACAGATCGATAGCAATCACAAAGCAGTGACCATGTAATCTCAATAACGGTGACAGTATTAGTGATAATAACAGTTCAGGTTGTTATAATGATTCTGTTAAGGCTTAAAGAGTTAATAAGGTAGTGGTTAAAGTAAGTCAACAAGGGATCCTGGACACTTAGGTATCGCCCCACTTAGCACTTGTCAGCAACCCGTTATATTGAAGAGACTGGTACTCTCTTAGGTACATCTGTCTGTTAAACTCATAGTGTCCTGGATAGACTGATTATAGCGCCTTCGTGAATTTACGCCGAACAGTCATATTTGTCTTCAATATCAGAAGGCGTTTTGTGGATATTACAGTAAATTTAATAGTTGAGATCATGAGTCAGTTGAAGCTATATCACCATGGAAAACCTGGAAGCACTGGACGACCGTTTCGTTCTACTGTGGAGCTCCTCAGCAGTTCGCATCCACAATTCCGCCTCGCGAGATTCGGACCCAGGACCTATCAGTCTCGCGAGTGAGCACTTAACCATTAGATCACAGAGCCGGCATCCAACGGTGTTAATGTCTAACTTCAACTAATCCACGAAATTGTCTTTGTCAAGTATTCCCATGTTAACTCGAGGGTTTTTAAATATGCGATGTGCGTATTAGTGATTAGCGGCAAGACTAATTTACGGACGAGGCAATGAGATTTAAGATAGCAAATCTTGAATGTTGGCACGAAGTTCATTAATTCATATGGCTAAATAGCAGTTTGGCATTATCACTGATGTCAGTTCGCGATGAAAACCCTAACTCTAATTCCTAACCGTGGTTTCTAATCCTAGGTTCTGATGCTTCACAGTGAATTTCCTAAAGTCTACTTCATCATCTCTCAAAGGTCTTTCATAAACCATAGTCTCACAATATCCAACTTTATCTATAGTCTGATCGGTTGTCTTCTTTCCGTGTTTCGGCTTTTTGATTTAACGTATTTGCGTTATATGTCAATGGTTAATTACGAAATTAAGTATGGGATACATGGATATCACATTGGAGTCAATCTATGATAGAATTGTGTCTCGTCAGTAGACATTTTTCCGAAAGTAGAATGATGAAAAATAATATATTTTTCAACATCTGTCTCTATAGCCAGGAAAACAAGTAGAATTGTACAAGTTTGTTTGTGAACTTATCTTAGTAACGCAGTTTATTTACACATATCCTTAGAATTTCACACCTACGACCTAATATCTTTAATGGCTAAGTGTTCTCAAAGAAACATAAAGGTTTTGAGTTTGATCTCCAGCGTCATCATTATCGAGCTTAGATTATGAGCCTCATGCTTTATGAAACAGCTCCCCAGTTCTCCCTGGATTCTAACAGTACCCTAAATGAGGTCGATCTATAACGAGTACAACTTATGGAAATAAAAATACCCATTGTTAACAAGTTTTATGCGGTGATAAATAGTTAACTAATGTACCATATATCTGTGATTTTATCAATTAAGTAAACGTCCCAAACCTCATAAATTTTAGTGATTTAACAGTGAACTGTACTTATTGTGGATATGAAGTAGGTCAAACGAAATCCCATTCTTCATGAAAGAATATTTCATACTCATAGTTCCTTTTATCATCCTTAGGGGAACAAAAAAAAAGATTTAAGCAGAGTAGCATGAATTCATTTTATTTCAATCGGTTCTCATCATCTGCTTACAACCCATGATATTTATAAATCATAACTACAAAATGAGTTTAAACTACTTACATGAAAGAGTTTAGTTGAAAGTTAAATCAAAGACACATCAGTGTAGTATAACAAGGGTGTAGATAAGTTTAATAGATGGAATAAAAAGATAAGGGAGGTGTTATATCCGGACGAGAATAAATGAATGGTAACCGTTAGGAATTATTTATGGACTAATGTTACATGCCTATTCCTAATGTATGACTTTTAAGTAACTTCATTATATGTATACTCATATTTGTCTCATTGTAAGCTTTTGTTTGACCTATTGACTATTATCATACGATTTACCATTCTTGAGATGTTCCCAATTTGTTAGTAACAGTCCCTCACAATCACAGCCACTTTTTGGCTTGATCTTGTGCAAATGTTATTTTCTATTTTATAGTGTGATATGGTCTGATTTGTTTGTATATAAATACAGTATGTTTGGTCAGTCTCAAATGCTAGAAGAGAATGATTAACTACAATCCTAAACACCAATAGGAAGATTCAAACAATCAATACAAATAAAATGAAATTAAAATTCACATCATTGTACAAGCTGTTGACGATCTGGACTCAGTAACCAAATGGATAACGCGATGGCGTTCGAAGTGAAAGGTACTGGGTTCGAGTCCTGGAGTTGACACCAACTCTGCGGTGTGGTAAAACCAGCGGACGAGACATGCGTCCTGAATTCTGCCGCTAGTCATCACCAATTGCTACTTAATACCATAAACTGTTTATGATAGATAATTGTCGGGAATCCACTATTGAATACTGTTGATTATTTTTCAGTGCATTTGAATCTCTTCAGATAAGAGCAATTAACACTTTCTCATTGTATATCATGAAACTATATATTTCCCATTTTTAGTCGCCTACTACATTTCTACGATATTTAACTATATTAAACAGTTCATCATCTATTTTCCTTTTTTTATTGAGTATGGATTTGTGATATAAGAGTCGAAGATTTAATTGACTGGAACCTGGATCACCTATAATCATATCTAACCAATGTTTGCTTTTCTGTTAAATATTTACGATTATTTTACAACAGTTTTGAAGTTAAATGATAACCAATATAGGGTTGTGGAGATTGTAGAGTTAAGATTGATATCATGAATGGATCAATTTTTAGACCATCATTAAAAACCTGGGAGCATTGGATGGTGATATGATGGGAAGAAAAATCAATATTCTATTGATTTACTCAATATGAGTTTTATTCATCATAACATCCTTTTTTATTCAATGTAATGATTACGCAATGTAGTTTTTGTTTTCTTTTCTCGTATGATATTCTATTCTGTATAATATACAATGTTCTTGTATTCCATTGACTATGAACTATACTCAGCATATGATTTGTTATAACTGTGAGTATTTTTCATGTATGCGATTTCATTCTAATTATTAATCAAAACGGGTGTACAATCAATATATGAACGAGTGTATTTTCTACTAAACTCGCTCATATCTCTGGGTGCTGCAGAATGCACTTCTCATTCCGATCTTGGACTTCTCGCTCTAGATACCTAGGGCTGGGACGCGTCAATAGTTAGCTTACTGGTCTTGGTCATCGAATCTCGATCTCGTTCGCAGCCTTTAGTGAACTAGTGATAGCTTTTCAAACTATAACAGATGGCCGTTTAGTCCTAGTGTCGGACTCTTCAACAGTGCGTATCCACGACCCCGCACACAGGGTTCGAACAACTAACCTACGGATTTATAATGGTGGTCCAACATTGATCCATTCGTGATATCAATCTAAACAAAATAATAATCGTCTCACTAGAATTTAGATGCTTTCCAAGTCAATGATACTACAGATTCTTCATGTTTATGAATATAATTTAACCCTTAATAATTGAACTCTTATGAATGAGGTAGCTTATTCGACAAAGCGTGCTTGATAAACAAACAATAACGTTCATGACTGTTAGGAATGGTTGGTATTTTGTTTACGTTGAATTCACAGAAAATAACAGTACTTAACACCATCAGTGAAGTATTCACATGAAAATAACTAACTCAGTGAAAGCAAGCATTTTCATAGTCAATATTGTGAACTATAGAATTCTAATTCTTCATTTTCAAGTCCATCTGTATCAGACGATTTTCTATTTACTTTATTTATTTATTTGAACGCATAAACAAGGGAACGCCAAAGTTTATATGCACCACACAATAAAAATGAGGCTGTGAAGTAAGGTCAGTATGATAAAAAAGTACAATGATGAATAGAAATTAGTGTTTGAGATTAAAATAATAATGGGAGAAGCAGTTCAGTAAAAAAAGTACAACCAGAAAGGATTCTTTCAGTTAAAGAAGTCATCCCTACTTTTGTGAAGAAAGTTACAGCAGTATCACCACTAGCTTTTATTCTGAGCCATGTCTTAGATCTTCTCAAGCCATTGTGTTGTCCCATTTTTAGGACCTCAACGAAGGAGATATGAAAGACCAATAGAAGTCAGTTCTGTACAGCTTTCTTTCATGCCACGACACCATGTCATAACTGGCCATCTCTCTCATTTTTCAAACCAGTCCGAGCGTCAGTAAATAATACACGATGTGGAATTCACCCGGATGACATTGGTAAGATATGTCCAAGCCCCGAAAGTCGGTCTTTCAAGATGGTTACATTAGTTGCCTTATCATCGTTGTTGCCGAACACATGTTGCTGAACTTCTGCATCGTTTACATGGTTCTGTCACTGGATGTCATAAATCCTCTAGAGACAACAATGATCAAGCACAGAGAGTCGTCTAACATCCTCAACTCGAAGACCAGGCTTTACAAGCATAGGGCAAAACTGCTATCACCGACGCACGATGGATCCTAATTTTTAAGGCCGGATTAACATCACGAGTGTGCCACCCCACGGCATGAGTTAAGCAATGAAGAAATGGGGTTGTATACCCCCACTTTGCCTGAGGTCCTTGCATCTAGGGTTTTCGAGATGCCAATAAACTTCTCGGACAAAACTTTTTTTAATAGACAATTCCAGAGAACAGTACCATCCAATGAATCGAAGGCGGACCAAATGTCAAGAAACACTACGATTGTCGGCCTGTAATAAGTATAACGGTGTTCTAACATTTGGAGGAGGGTGAAGATATTATTAATACACAATCGACCACAACGAAAACCAACCTGTTCCTCGTGAGCCAATATTCCTCGGGTTTTGAACAATATACAAAGTGTGACGGGAGCCAATCGAATAGACCCAATCGGAAGTGGATTTATTGCCCAATAATTGCTGCATAGATTACTTGAACCCTTTTATAAAGATAGAGAAAAATGTCAATCCATTCCACGGTTTGGAACACTATCTGATTGCCAGACCTGTGTGAACAAACCGGTCAGTTCCTCAACCAGAAAGCCACCACCATCTTTAAAAAGAGCCGAAGGTAATTCATCTAGACCCAGTGATTTGTAGTGCTTCAAGAGTTGAAGTTCATTGAGGACTTCCGCCTCATTTGGTGGATCAGTCGTCATAGGTTATGGAGGGCAGGACAGTCTGATCGATGTTGCCGGGGCAGCAGACTAATTTAACTGCCCCTCGAAAAACTCTGCCCATCGTCCAAGACGACGGTAGATATTATTGACTGGCATCCCATAAGCTTCATAGATTGCTTCACCCACATCAGATTTCTTTCAGATGGGTTGAAAGAGCTTCCTGCAGTTACCAGATGCAGCTGTTACTACCAACTCGTTAGCACGCTCCGGCCAGTAGAATTCTTGGTACTTGAGCAAGTTTTACACAATTTCGTCGCGCAACAATCTTCGTTTATGGTCAAACTTGCGGTCACTCGGTGTAGACGTATATGTTTTAATGAGGAATATGTTTTAATAAGGAACCTGTAGAAACTCAGTGCTTATAAGCTGGGATTTCGCGTATCCACAAACGACTTTAATCTCCATTTTCATGGCGTCATGCAATCGCATCCAATACTTATTTACAAATTTTGCTGGATCGATAGATAGCCTTTAACCTAGCTTGGTTTGATAATTATTTGTGACAGAAGCTGCAAACAACTTGCTGACATCGATCCGTTTAGAGGGACAAACTTGTTGGCTACCGAAACGTAGGATAAGTTTAGCGCAAACATGGGTATGATCGGAGTCCAGATGAGTACTCCCAGAGAGCAGAAGTCTTATACACAACCACGTCAGTGGTAGCTGATCGCGGCGCTCTCACTCTGAGTCCGTGTTTAGAATTTAGGGGGATGATGCCAGGTACAACATAGGCGATGATTGTGCTGATAGTTGGTCATCATTATCTGACCTGTGACCAGTAAGTCTATATCGGCTACCCAAATGACTCTTGTCTGTGCCTATACATCCGATCTGTGCATTCAAATCTCGGCCTAGTACTACAATATCTGTCGAAAGAGCTTTCTTCAGAAGGACACAATTGCTGACAAAACTCCTTGATTGCATCCGGGTTGAAAGCTGTCGAAATGTAGACGGAGACGACGAAAATTGTCGTTTCTTAGACCAATTTCTTCCCAATTTGATGAAACTTTCCAATCTAATAGTGCATAATCGACTGTTAATGGAGATCCAGTAGATTAGTGTTGCCTTAGCTTCAGCGCTTAACAAGACACAAACGTCAGCAGAACTAGACGAAGATGCCACAGAATCCCTTGATAAACGCATGTGAAACAGGCTTTACGCAGTGAATGATGGTGAGCGAATTTGTGATGCTTCACTAGAGTCTTGAATATGGTTTTCGTATAGACAACTACCATCGATGTTGAGACTTTCTAAAGAAATAGTCAACCCTGTATGTTCACCTATCTGTACTGGCATACGAATGTTGAAGGAGGTCAGTTTGAACAACATACGTGGTTTCAGCCATGCTGATCCAGAATTCGTATTCACTGATAACATTTAACTTTTGATCATTTAGTGACACAATGGGAATAAAGGAATACACAAGTGATGCAGTACAAAATAGAAAGGAATGTTAACTAGTAGTTCTGAGTACGATTTGGGAGAATTAAAACTGAAACATGAATAGCTTTCTATTTGATGTCACTATTTTGCTTGTGCATGGGGTGGAATACTGTCCGGGTTCGAAAATCGAAGCAGACGGTCTTTTTAAAGGCCCACTCCCATAGCATTCGATTCATAGGTCTAATCCACAAGACAGTGTTAGGACATGCAGTCTCGTGGTAGCGGGTGACGAACAAAAAGTTCATACACCACTTTTTTTCTTCAGGATTTTGGAGCCCTTGTGCACCATTGGTTTGAAATTAGGGTTTTTCAACACAGCAAAATCAATGTAAACATAGATTATTAATATGAGGATTTGTGAAGATTGTAGTATTTTTACAGTTGATTCACGAGTCGGTCTGTGCTAGAAAACCACTAGAAACCTGGAAGCATTGAACTGCCGTTTCTTCTTAGTATGTGACTCTTCAACACGCGTACCTACGATTTCACACATAGGGATCAAACCAAGGGACATTTGGTCTCACACGCAAACATGACCAGTGGGGTGCAATCCGTGTCGGGTGTGAGACAGTTATCTACTTCAGGCAATGGATGAAGGGTTGCGCAAGGTCATGGATTGATTGAAGTTAGACATTAACATCATTGTATGCCGACTCAGTGGTGTAGAGTTCAAGCGTTCACGCTAGTGACTGAAGGTCTTGTTCCCAAGTCCAATGTGTGGGATAGTAGATGCAAACTGTTGACGAGTCACATACTAAGAAGAAACGGCAGTTCAGCGCTTTCAGGTTTTCAATGGTTGTTTAACATAGGTCGACTTGTGATTTAAACTGTGAAAATACTACAATCTTCACAAATCCCCATACTCTGAGATTTGTCTTGATAATCTCATCTGGCTGTAATGTTGTGGTATAGCAACTGAACTAATGAGTATGTGTACCACGTTCGATCATGTTTATGACCAGCTGACTGATAAATCTGTTAGCTACGTTAATCTAGATGTACTCTATTGACACAAAGTTAAGAGTAAGAATTGATATAGTCAGTGCAAAAAATATTAAGAAAAATGGAACTACTGATTTTGTAACTTTCTCAAAAACCTGGCCATCTAATTTCAATCCATCAAAGTTTAAATAAAAATCTTGACTGACATACTAGATACATTTGAGCCATCTGAAAATATCATTTATTTGCAAAATAATTAATCAAAAATTTCATAATTATGACAAATAATTAATCAAGGCTGAAGGTGAAGGTCACAAAATAACCAATTAACATGTACTTATATCTGTCATATCATATAATTATTATTTAAATAACCCATTAACCAGAAAAGCAAGTATGAAGATATGTGTAGAGTTGGAGCATCTGTAAGGAAAAACATAAGCGTATCATTTTTGGAAAAAAGAAACCAATACAAATATAGGTAGATTCTTATCATAATTATATTATTATTGCAACGGCGGGGATTGGCAAAGCAAGGACTAATATCAAACTCAAAATCTTCAATGTGAACGTCAAGACAGTTCTACAGTACGGATCTGAAACGTGAAGAACTACAACAACCATCGTCAAAAAGGTACAATTACTTATAAATAATTGTCTACGTGAGATAGCCCAGATCCGTCGGCCGGATACCATCAACAACAGCCTACTATGGGAGAGAACAAACCAGCTTCCAGCTGTAGAGGAAATTAGGAAAAGATGGTAGAAGTGGATAGGGCATATATTACGGAGATCACCAAACTGCATCACGAGAAAAGCACTAACTAGGAATCCTGAAGGGAAGCGGAAAAGAGGAAAGCCGAAGAACACACCGCTCCGTGAATCGGAAGTAGACATGAAAAGGACAAATATCAACTGGAAAGAATGGCCTAGGACAGGGTTGGATATAAAGTGTTGGTGGTTGGCCTATGCTCCTCCACGAGTGATAACAGGCGTAAGTAAGTAATAACTAAAACTGATATTACATGCGGACATACAACTATAGTCTGTCCTTTGATAATAAATGTTTACAAAGGTCACTTTATTTACATAAAAACAAATTAGGGATCAATATTAAATAATAATAATTACCTCCAGTTTGACTCTGAACTAAACATGTGAATTACATAAGCTTCGCATGCTACGAGTAACACTAAGTAATCATATTCAGTTGCGTAATTTCAAACTTATGCTATTCTTATTCACATGCAGTGACATTATAATTAATTTTGGAATTAAAATGTTATAGTTTGTAAACGATTGTTGAGAATTTAGAGAAATCAAATGAATTTATCTTATTTTACTCAAACATCTCTTTTGAAGGTTTCAATCGGTCATGATCGACGTAGAACATAAATGATTTCTCGTCTAAGTTCCATATTAGCATGACTATATGAATGTAAAGGGGTGAACATAGAAGAAATTGAAATGATGTGGGGGAAATAATAATGAGAGATACTAAACATTGAGATACAATTCGTAAAGATAGAATGAAAAGGTATACACGAAGGACTAAGGCAACTTAAGATAAAGAAGACGAAGAGTGAATGTGTGATGTCTACAGACATAAGTAGTATGTAACTCCGATCCGAGATTGAATGCCTCGTAGCAAAAGGTTGAGAAAACTGAACAGACGAAAACAGAAAAAGAAACATGAAGGAATTAAGAATTGGAAGAATCATGAAGGATGTAGGAGAAAATTTATGGGAGATTTGTAAATAAAGTATTTAATATATGGCTTTTACATTTTATGAAAGAACTCTGCAATTTTGTGTAAAACAATAAGCTGGTTTACCCCGCCTGTGTTCACTTTCGCTACAAATGCATCTGTCCCATTCTGACTGATTCTGAGTTCTGTCGTCCAGAGTTTCTAATCCCTAGTAGCGGTTATCATGCGAAACTCAACCAGGTAGTTTGCATGTATTTGTGCTGCTTAAACCTACAGTAAGTGACTTCTTGGACTGAAAGCGCGCTTTGGTTCGGTCACTCTTAATTTTCCTCTATTTCATCTTTACATCAGCTAAACTCGCCCATCAATGATTAAAAATCCCAAGATATGAATATTAGTTGATATATACTTTGATCTATTTTGTATTGGTGATTCGAAAAAGTTATATGCAATCCATTTTGAAAAAAGTCTAGAATAAGCTTAGTTATACTCTTTAGTTTTGGATTATCATAACCCGAGTGTTAACAGAATAATGACACCTGTCATTGATCTCTCAATCTAATTAAAATGTAGCCTATGTTAATATTTAGAGCAGGAGGTTTCCTATGTAACTGGCGCTACATTTTAAATAATATACATATTTCGGTATTGCCTTGGTATATTTTCTTGATCATCCAAATACAATATTGGGTTAACGAATAACTGATTTCGGTAGTTAATTTCAACGTTCTCAACAGAAATTTTTGTTAGAAGTTGTACATTGTTATTTTCGATTATAATGACGTTGAAATTCATGTTCATACCGTACATAACTAAATTAAATGTCTTTGTATTATTCAGAATCTGACCAACTTGGTATGGCAACTCAAACTGATGTACGTACATACGAAGCTCTACGTTGTTACTGACTGACTGTATTATTGAGAAGAACATATTTCATACGTCTTTCAAGTTGTCGATTCAAACAACAAATCTTAATATTTATTTCGATAATTTATTCATCAATTATATTTTATCATAATTCGGACAAATCATTTTGAGATTATGGAGAAGATTTGTAGTTCAATCGGATGATTTTAAGAGAGTTTTGTTCTCTGAGCTGGATGGTTTGGTCGTGGAGCTTTCATCGTTCTTCTGAATGACATCATCAGCACAAACTTCAGGTAGAAGTGAAATGTTCGAATTTCTCCACATGTGGTTCACAGCTTGTCCTATACACCTCGATGTTAATTTTGGTTCTCAGAATAAATATAAAGGAATAGATTTTACCAGTTGGGTTAGAAAGACCCTAAAACCAATACTTATTCTAACCTTAATAAATTTTAACAAAAAATTTATTTTACAGAACCTCATAGGTAAGGAGTCTATCGATCTATTATTTCTTTGTTTTAAATATTGAAAGAGATGTTTACTTGACGGTTCACATAAATTAAAAGTGTATTTTATCAGTATATATATACATAGAATTATAAATATTTTATTCATTACAATATAGGTGGGATAGTATGGTAGCGATCAATTTGATTTAATATTTGTTATAAGAACTTAATCTGAAAGCTGTATAATCACTTCGATATGATTATTGACAGTAAATCCAGTCTAAAACGTTATACAATCCTACATCAATTAAATAAACTAATATGAAATATCTAAACTATTTCGATTACATACAATAATTGAAACTCAATCTATTATACTAATGAATTCAAATCCAAGTTCTGTTTATAATTCCGACTGATATGACCAAACAAATATATATATATATATATATATATATATATATATATATATATATTATAATGAAAAATGAATTGGATTGAATAATACAATCGGTAAACAAATAAATTCACTTATATTAGTACCTTATATTTATTCACACTGAGATTACAATAGAAGAATAATTGGACGACTTGTACTAATTAGTTCAATAATGGAACAGCTTATTCAGTCAGAAGTAAATCAAACAACAATATGCATTAACTCATATAGTAAGGATATGTACTGGTATTTCGATAGGGAAAAAAGATGAAGGCAATGTTAAAGTTCTCAGTACTGGTTGGATCTGTTACATAAAATAATAAAATATGTTATTTGCTTCTTGAAATACATCTGTAAAGAGTATCATGTCCATTTGCTTAAATGTTAATTGGCTGTCAAACACCATGATTTGTCTTCGTTCATATCAATGGCTGAAGACACTTGGAAAATATTGAAATCTTGAACAAAAAGGACTACAAAGATGATCACAGAATTTTTTAGAAGCTTAACAATTAGATTAATTAGGGATTAATAAACATATCGAAATCGGTCCAATTTTCCAACAATTTAGAAACATTATAAACAAGTACCAGGTCAAGAGTCGGGTCAGTTGAGAACACATTCAAAATAAATATTCAGACAATGACAGTAAAAAAATATCCGCAACAAACTATAAAATTAAATGTTGATAAAACAAACTGTTAGTCATATACGGAGACATTCAAACAGTTCACTTCTATCTGAAGTTTGTGCTGATGATATCGTATAGATAGACAATGAAAACTTACTGATTAAACCAGACAGCTTAGAGAATGTAACTCCACCAAATAAGTTTCATTAGTTCTAATGTTCCTCATCTCTCAATATGATTTGAACCCATTTTGTTCAACTGAACGATAGTTAGATCATATGTTATATTATATTCTGTAGTTTTATCAAGCTTAATAATTAGTATAAATGTTCGAATCTTTAAAATTCTATCAACATGATAAAGAAGCTACTATCAAGTCCATGAAATTGATAAAATTTGACTATTACCTAAGTAAACTGGAATTTACAGCAATACATCCAATCAAAAGATTAAAACCGACCAATTATTCATTTATTTTAACACATAGATATTGGTACAAGGAGGCACCAAATACATATGTGCCACACGAATCTCAATTGATTTGTGTGAGGGCTGTGATACTGCTCGGGTGCCCAAACCGAAGCAGGTGGTTTTCTTAGGGGGCCACACCCCGAGCCTTTGACCTGAACGTCTGACCCACAAGGCAGTGGAGCATCGTGAGGAGATGCAGTCCCATGGTAGCCGGTGACCAACGATTGGTTCATACGCCATTTGTTCCTTCAGGATAGTGGAGCCAGCCCATGTGCACCATTGGTTTGGGATCCGGTTGAAGCGCCGGAAATTCGCTTTTCGTCCTCTCATTTTCGTAAACAACACCCCCGCCATGAGAAGGTGGGTATCTAACAATTCATCATTAATCAATGTCATGCTTTACCTATATTTAGAGAATGGTTTTCTATATTCGTAGTTTCCCATCAGAGACTGAACTTAGGTAGGTAGCAATCGAAAATCAGGAAGCACTGGACAGATGTTTTATCCTAGCACAGGGCTCCACAGCAGTGCTCATCCAAGATACCACAAAAAATAGGACTCAAAACCGTCAGGCCTTGTGGAGAGGACAAAAAAACACATGATAATTGTTAATAAAAAGGATTTTGAAAGTTACTGAATTAGTAGTTCTGAATCATGGTCCGATTATAGTTTTTTAATCTCCTTTATTAATTGCTTCTAAACTTTTTTCCGATCAACAGACAATGCTTCCAGCAACTTATATCATTCATTTTCGAGGTGGTCGATTATACAGTATATTCGGTATTTCTTTCTCCTCAATCCATTCTATTAATCACTGTAACGTATATCGAACAGATTTCGATAATGAATAATCCCAGGTTTTATATAGGTAATACGATCGATATCAGAGAATGACATGAATTGGACTATTGGATACAAATTAAACAAGTCTTCATTATGCAAAAGCCTAACCGACAGACCAAGGTAACAACCAGTAACTTGACAGTATGCACTTAAATATCTGTAAAACAAATATAAATATTATCGTCAACATCGTGCACTACTCTTAGTTGAACAAACAGATTAGGCCTAGATGTTACTTATAAAATTCAAAAAAGTCTACGAGCCGCCTACATTGTAAAATTTGGACATGTTAATATGATAATAATATGAATGAACAGTTAAACAACTTCATCAAGAACAAAGTATATGGTAATGAAGCGGTCAACAGAAGCTAACTAAAAACAACTTTATGAGTAAAAGATTATCATGAGCATTAATCTAAAGTTTAAACCCTTCATTTGTAATTAAAAACAATTCATCTACCCTAATTAGCTTTATTTAAGAGTATTAGTTTTACCCATCAATTATTACCATTATTATTGTACTAACATTGTTCCTTTCATTTTTCGTTGTTATTTTATTTGACCTTATTTCATTGACATCTTTTACATCCCTTATTTTGTCGTATAAAATTCTATTTACAGTGAAAAGTATTTTGTAAGGTATTTAATTGAAACCAAAAAATCCCCTAAAAGGCGAGTCAGCCAGTCAATCAATGGCGAAATAAAAACTGTCATGAATGTATATCGATAATATTAGTCTAACTCGATAATAAATTAACATGATGAAGGAAAAATAATGTAAAGTTAACTCGAAAACGAAACATAAGAAACAGTTATAAAGAGCTAAATAAGGTTGAGGAGTGAAAATTTTGAAATGACACACGTCAAGATTTAGAGAATGATGAAAATGAATGCAACTCTACTATTGATGTTGGATCCAAATCGTGCCACCCTCCAACCATAACTTATGTTACAGATCCCCCAAATGCCCTGGTACGACCGAGAGTGGGTAAAGTCCGCTCTCCCTCTCGAAATGCTCTCACATGGCCATGCGTATATAGCCTCTGCCAGGGAAGTCCTACTCACTGCCTTCTCGTGGCATTACTGTTGTTTACGAAAATGAGAGGACGAAAAGCGAATGTCCGGCGCTTTAACCGGATCCCAAACCAATGGTGCACATGGGCTGGCTCCAGTATCCTGAAGGAACAAATGGCGTATGAACCAATCGTTGGTCACCGGCTACCATGGGATTGCATCTCCTCACGATGCTCCACTGCCTTGTGGGTCAGACGTTCAGGTCAAAGGCTCGGGGTGTGGCCCCCTAAGAAAACCACCTGCTTCGGTTTGGGCACCCGAGCAGTATCACAGCCCTCACACAAATCAATTGAGATTCGTGTGGCACATATGTATTTGGTGCCTCCTTGTACCAATATCTATGTGTTAAAATAAATAAATAATAAAATCCCAACAAAGAATTTCATACCTATCAACACTTGTTCTGAATACCAACTAACTTACGGTTTAATTTTATATCTTTACTTGACTGCTTATAGCTTTAATTCTAACCTATTCCCATGTAAGCCAGTAGTGACTATGTGAAAAGTTGGCAGTTAGGATTAAGTTGAATTTGTTCCAACTATCATGAGGGATCATTTTTAACTGATCTAGGGCATTTTTATGTTTCTGTGATTACATTTCTGGGTACATAAAAATTAGTTCCATTTACACTACTTCTTAATGTGTTCCGAGGACAAATTCACTTTCAATTTGTACAAAGGGTTAACAATGTCCACGGCTCCAACTTGTTCGTTAACAATCTCCTTCATTATTACCGTTTACATTTGCTCCTGTTATTCACTGATCCCTTCACACCAACCATTTTAACTATTAAATGGTGAATGTGTTTAGAACATAACGTATGAGATGGAACAACTGGGTGAGCAATCGTGTGGTAAGACAGACTCAGTAAAATAAGGCAAATCAAATGATACGTTTCTCATATATATTTATAACATATCTTGATCTCATTTACACACATTCAGTATTTTGGTTAGAGTAGCAAAGACATGAAAATAACCCGTAGTCTTGCCAATGAGAATCCCATAAAATGTGGGAATAAATTACCAATGCACTACAGTCTATATTTTATTTACATAGCTCGACATTTCCAAGTGCGCACGCTTGCGGAAAACTACAAACTGACTAGATTGTCAGACGTTATGGAATGAACGCGAAAAAAAGATTAAAGTATCTACATCAAAAAAATATCTATTTATATTTAGTAGTAATAATCACATCAACATAATGATATTTCTCTGGACTGCCCGCCTCCAGGAGGGAGTAAACAAACAAACCAATAGACAGGAAATGACTAAAAGTAAATGTAATTTGTACACATGGATTAAAAGCAGTCTGAACGAGAAGACAGAGGAAAGAAAAGATAAAAGTAATGTTTAATTATACAAGAATGATGATGTAAGAAATAATCATCTCTTTATACAAAGTTTTGTGTATGGTAAGCAGGGAAATTTATGTAAACTAAACAATTATCGCTGCAAATTAGTTTTGTCGGTGGTGAACAAACTGATCCACTATGTGGATACTTGGTCATCATCATCACAGGAAGCAGATAGATAAAAAGCATGGAAAATTTTAAACATTTCATATGTAGCACTACTACTTCACAGTAATAGTAATAATTTGACTTATCTAGAGTTCTCTTGTAAACTTGATCGTCCATTTGTAGCATTAACTGTTGCTGTGTACGTCAAATCAGTGGAATCAGGAATCCATTTGGAACTGGCAGTTACACACAATTTTTCCATGGGTAAAATTTCAATATTATGAACACTGTTACCACCACTAGCCTCACCAAATTCAGATCCCAAAGGTTTCGTTCGTGTTTTTAACCGCCATTTAAAATATTCATAAACTGACCAGGATAAAGCAGTGCCGGGAACAGCTGTTAGGATTCGAGCACTTATACCTCTAGTGAATCCTCTAAAACCAGTCGTTTGGTATACATACATCGCTGTGCCAAACAACCCTCGGAATTCAGGTTTAGATGACTGTGTAAAGTGACCAAGACATATATTCTTTGAAAAACACCGATCCTATGAGTGGTTGTAAACAAAAAGCGAAACCAGAAAATAGAAATGAATTGTAAGACTTATGAAAAACATTTCATATCGAAATATCACTGAACTCAGATTAGTTTTTAATTCAGCTTTGAGCTACACAATATGTGGAGACTACTGATATACAAATTGGAGTGAGTGGAGCGAGGTTCAAAATCAGAAAAATATTATTTGAAAATCAAATGACTTGATTATTAAACCACTGTTCTTATTCACCAGAAGGATGAATTTAACCAAAATTTACATTTCTCGAGTGCAAGTGACATCGGGTGAAAATATCAGGTACTAGTGAGCAATTAATAATAAAATTCTAATAAGAGATTCCTTAGAAATTCATATAATGTAACTGGAGAATGGGAATTGACGACTGGATACAATATCATGAATTGTTGGATACTGGTGAATATCGAGAATCCAAATCGATTGTGAAAATCACTAGATCGAAAGTCCGGGATCTATGTATTCCATCTTATAAGAACAGAATGCTACTTAAAATTCGCAAGTAAATATGAAGCTATTGATAAATGGAAAGAAATTGTGGGCGATTCTACGGCAGGTATCAATTTATGAAATAGGGGAACTTCCATTTTTATTGCCACACAATAATATGATGGCCTATTGTTTGAAATGACGGTCAATCTGTTAAAGCTTCCCACAGTTAATGAAAATTTCGGTCTAGATTTTATAAACGTACAATGTTGAGTACCTTAACGTTTGTAGATTATAGTAAAAATTTGTGGCACGTAACAATACTAGTTTAAAATATATTGTAAGAAACACTTCGTCTTTCCAAACAGAAATATTCATGAAGTTACCTGTGTATTCAGTAAAGTTTTACAAACATCTAACGGATTTGTGAAAGCAGCAGCAAAGCAACCAGCTATACCTCCGGATACAACGTGAGTCCAAGGTAGATACTGACGATTTGGATTTATTAAACTCTGAGCATGCTCATAACAAACAAAATGAATTGTCTGATAAGGTATATTCATGGATAACTGTGTAAAATAAGCTCTGTACAATACACCGAGTCCTTCTGTTAAACACACTCGACGGAGACAATCAAAAGTGTTGTGGTAAGGACTATTGTAAATTTGCAGACGTTGTTTCACAGCTGTGTTATTTGAAAAGTGAACAAAAGCAGGAAGACACAATTTATCGATTACCTAGTAAACATTTATTGTTATACAATTATATGTTGGTTTCAATATACTGAATCGAACTAAACAAAGTTAAATGAATCCTCAGAAAATACTGACAAGATATCGGTGATTAACTCCCCAAAATAATGCATATAATCCAACATGAGAATGAATTAAAATGATAACTGATCTATAAACACGAGTTTGGTTTAGGAAACATAAACTGTAAATCGAATTTCATGACTCAAAATTTATGGTCGTTCAGTAAACAACTGGTAATAATCTGATGAAAATAAGACTTCAACTGAGTGATTATATTAAACTGTCAGAGGTTCTTCATTCCAGGATATGACTCCAATTATTATTCATTAAACAAGCAATACCAAGACGATATTGACAAAAGATGAGAAATGTACGGAAATATACTAAACTTTCTGTCCGGACTTCATAGATCTTTTGTCAACATAAAAATAACTCAGCTTACTTTAAGCTATAACTAACCTTTCAATAAAAGTTAAATCCATTGGTTATCATATACCTAAAAACTCCAAGGTCAGGCTATTTTATTGCTTGGTTCTCTACTATTTGCTGTGAAACTGTCACATTAATTTTGTCGTTCTTTTCTATTTTTTTTTACTTGGTAACACTGTGTCAATGTGACAACCCTAAACAAGCTAAATTTATTTGTAATTGCCAAATAGTGAAAAAATAATACCAGATACTTCTTAACGGTGTGATATCACATGAAGTACAGTATTGAAAGAGCTACTTTTTAATATATCTTTAAAGTGGTCTCTAGGAGATTGAGCAATTTCGTGGCTAGTCATTAGAATAAACGAATAACAATGGTGATGTACAAAGACGGAATATAAAATGCCTTTGATCTTTATATTACATTCATGAAGTACCTTGTGTGATATTGTTTGACACATTTTCAAGACACGGTGATATAAACATATAAACGGAGTAAATGCTTTTTTATGGGAAAAAACAGTAAGGTTTTTAACTGTTGGACTGAATTCTTTGTTAAGCAAATCTACGCTTCTTGGATGAATCTTTTGATATGACTAAGTTTAGTGGTTGGTTACTTTAGTTTGTATGATACACGGATAACCTTAGACGACAAAAGATACTTTCGATATATTATTTGCTTACTTACCGTCTGCAGGAGTCATGATAGCATCGTGCAGTAAAGTTGCACAAGTCCCAGCTATCATATGATTTACATGGGTCGATCCTATGGGAGCTGTGGCTAAGGTTGACTTCATTTTCTCATAGCATCCAAAATAAGCAGCATGCGCCGGACCAGCACCCCAGATCACTGCACCACTACCTTTTAGCGACCCTGGTACTCCTTCCTGAAGGATTAGACGATACAGACCAGTGAGTAAACCTGGGTAATTAGAACTACCAACAGGCCTTAGACACTGCATTCGAGTCTTGAACAAAGGGTTAAAAGTTGAATTAACAAAACTTACTTTAACACAGTCGACAGGATACATGACAATATGTTCCATTATACCTGCACATGCACCTGCAAACATGTGTTGTGGCAGTGGACTAGTACTGGGTAAGGACTCATAATCATCGGAATCCTGAAAAGTAGAAGATACACGTATGCTTATCGAACTAAAGGCAGACGTCAACGAATTACAATGAGACAAGCAGCCACCCTTGAGCAGATATGAGGTGGTCATTCGATATGACAATCAAGTGGTACATTAAAACCTTCTTTAGTACAACTCAATGCAAATGTTAATTTGTAATCAGGTTGCTGTCAATTGATCATAAGACTAGAACATATAAAGGCCGATCATTATTTAAACTGGATATATTCCAGTCCTTTGTGAATTAAGAGTTGAAGGAATTACACAGGCTTTTGCTTAGATACTCCATAACAATACGCAGAAACAATATTTTTCCGATCAAACTAAAAAAAGTGGTGCAAATACCGAGTGACTATCATTCTGTTACTTTCGTTAATAATAAATACAATGTACTCGTACGAAACCCCGAAATCGAACTGAGAATGTTTGTAATCTACATAATGTGTGGTTCCAATGTTACAGCTCTCAGGAGTGACTCACAACCTAAATAAACAAACTGTATAACCGAACGTTAAAGTTATCCTTTCATACGCTTATTTTTTCAGAATATATTTGATTTAAGAAAAACGAAATAATGCACGACTTGGATTACCAAGCTTATTGTCTGGAAAAACATAAGTAAAGACGGATAAATAAATTAAACCTAGAGAGCACAATCTAACTATTGGCATTCAGGCTGCGAGCCCCTGTTTAAAAGGTGACTCGGATATCCTGGAAAAATTACGGACGGTAGATACCTATGCAATCCCAGAACTCCGAGGTTTATCATAAAAAAGCGGCTTGAAAAGCCAGACCTCGTTACTCGGTCCTGATCTGATTTTGATGTATAGAATACGAATAAGTGATTTTGGACCTAATAAATCCTTTTCCCTTCCGAAAATCAGGACATCTCAGAGGATATAGCAGGTGAGTAGAAAAGCCAAGAACGAACAAAATACCCATGGCATACAGGTTTTCACATCGAGTTATCAATTCTTGGAACCTGTTACCCGAAGCACCGGTGTCTACATTTTCAATTGACTCATTCGAAAGAAGAGTAAACACTCACAGTAGCATACTAGAAAAGAAATAACATAGGCCATGAGCCTTCTGTCCTTACTTCACACATCTGAATCTGAGAAAAATATCCAAATTATATTTGACAGGAGTTTAAAAATATCTATTTGAGCCAGAGATTAACAAGAAAGACAGTAGAAAAAGTATATGTCAAGCTCTCTACAATGAGTAAATCAATGCCAGGAATGCTATTGTGGATGGTCTGGTAAATCCTATTATTACGTCATATGTTGTGCTGAATAGATCTACGGAGCTTCAGAGGATTTTACTCAGCACTCCAAATCCCTCCAACTCTCCCTCAGCTTCTCTACTGGGGAACTTAAAAACCTGTATATCTGCTGTAATAAGTTACTTGTTGAAATAAGTTAACGAATATCAGGAGTTTAGTCATAAACTGGTCAAAAAAGCCGAAGTATACTACACCAAAGACAATTTTTGTCTCAACGTAGCCTGGCGGCTTAGCATGACTTTTCTTAGCTTGAGAGAACTGCTATTGTGATACAAATAGGTTACTTGATCATGCTTCAATTAGCTCCAATAGAAATGGTCTAAAACATATGACGCTACTAAGATTGCTAGACGCCAAGTAATGCATAGATCCGAAAACTTTGCGGAACCGTGTATTTATGTGTAACAGAATCCAGGATGTGCACAAACATCCAAAACTACCTATGTACGGCAAATTACCTCATCCACCATGACCGTAACAAAACATGCGGATGTAGCGGAGGAATCGTCTTTCGCTCATCCGACCTAACAGATAATCCAGTTTTCGTTTGTTAGGTCATATAACCAGGATATGCTTAATAAAAACAGAGACTAATATTCTTCTCTACTCTTTTTTTCGAATACATCTGTGAAGTGATTGATCATCATATTTCGAAGAAGGCAGTTCCCAGTCACTTCGATTCCTGATAGTCCTAGGTATTCAGTAATCAGGATAGTAGACCGTTTGATCTATGTTAATCCTTGCAGCTTGCTTTGCACTTGAGATGCAGCTTCTTCTTCAAAGTGTTCATTGATGGAATTGATACTACTTGTTGGGATGGAGCATCTCGATCATTCACCACTCAATGAGAAAAACAGAATCCCTCTCTAAGTTTATTTGGTCGAGTTTTCGAATCTTCTTGTGGTTACCTAGGTGATTACTAGTCCTGGAAGCAACAAAAATATATGACATGCTTACATTCGACTTATTATTTAAGATACGGAATACCAATACAATGTCACTTTGAGTTCTGCAATAAGGGGAAAAGTTTAAGCTTTTTAAGCGCTTATGAGAGCTTGAAAACACATGTTACAAACCTTACTTCCACACGTTGGAAATTCATTCCTAACAAGACAAAAGCTGTCTGTTTGAATGGAGTAATTTAAGTTAGATCTCATATATGTGGGTTGTAAAACCTGAAACATCTTCGTCAAAACACTTGAGTGCTCGATGAAGTCATCATAACACTCTAAAACCACTGGCATCTGCCCCATTCTAGGTTCGGAGAAGCAACGCGATCTTCTGTTAAATAGCGCTCGTACTCACGACAATATAGACATCCGTGTAAGACCTGATATGTCTCTTGCAGATAAAATAGAAAGGAAGATGGTACTAGCTGACCTAGAAACCCGTCGAAAAAACTGTGAAAAAAGTCTACGATCAGTGGGTTTTCGTATAGTCAGGTCTTCGAAGCGAATGCTACCAAGGCCTATGTTCTCCTAGGAGTTTTATATACCAACGCTCGTAGTCGAAATAATAAACTCTATAGACTAGAAGCATTAGTGAACAAATTAGGGCCACTTATTGGAGAACTAACATATCAGCCATTCAGGAGTGCGCTGCCAGAACAGATTGGTCGATAGATGCTAGCTTGCCAGTTGAAGCGCCACGGTATAAATGTGGAGGCAAGTTTAGTTTAGTTATGTCCTCAATTATACAACCAGGTAGAACGAATAACAGTCCACCATGGATAACTAAACAAGCGAAGAAACTTCTTAGACGTAAGAAAAAGCACTGAAATATGTTAATATCTCCTGGCTTGGAACAATACAGATCCGATTATTGTAAGATTAGGGATGCTTTTAAAGTGTTAATAAGTAAGACTGTGCGATCATGTTAAAACCGGTCAGTTAAGATTTGTAGATATATTCCGAAATCGTTATCCTTGTATATAAAAAGGCGAACTTCGAGAAGCGATGGAATTCCATCACTTCTGTACACGCTGCGACAGATAGTGGTTTGTTTTAAAATGTCGAAACCTCTGCAGTGACTGCGGCTTATGCAGTTTTGACCTTGTCCGGGGACTCGTGGTCGAGGTCAGTGTTGTGCTCGGGTTTTTGGTGTGAAATTATCGTAATCATGCCTTAGTATTTTAATATTGTAACCCTTTAAAATAAAGAAAACAAACATAGTCCAAAAATCATGTAGACAAACGTAATGTTAAACATAATATCAACCGGTAATAACTAACTATTACTGGTAATGACCAGTTGTAATTATTACCACCATACCATTGATGTTATATCTCTTCCATAAGTTCAAAAACATAAAGACTTAGGAGTGATAATGAGTCACGATTTGAAAACAACTACACATTGTAACGCAGCTGCTGCTGAAGGCCTTCGTGCGTTACAGTCACCTCACCGAGCATTCAAATACCTTAACGAGATTCTTCGGATTTTATATCACACCTATGTAAGACCGCACTTAAAGCACTGTATCTAAGCATCTGACCTATTTCTAATCAAGGGTCCCAACTCCCCTGAGCGTGTCCATCTGTTTTTCTCATCGAGTCGTCGATGACCGAAACGCCTTACCCGAATAAGTGGTATCATCCCCATCAGTGAACATTCTCACAGAGAACCTGGACCTTCCCTGGAAGGCAAACTCAGGATTAACCACAGGTCCACAAACCTACCATCTGTATTACTGAAGACTGGACTGCTTAAAACGCAAAAGACTATATAGTTTCATGTATATGTTACATTTAGACTCGGGCTTGGTCTCACATTCCCTAACTTAACAGTACATTCTTGTTGATTAAAACTGCTATTCCTGCATAAGATCTGCACATTCCTGACCTCTATTTAGGAAATAGTAAGCAAGCAACCTGATTTTCAATTCTCATGGAAGTGTTGATATTTTAATGTACATGGCATAGCACGACAGGTGTGTATAACATCAGCTTATCACAAGTGTTTATTAAAGACTTTTTGGACTCAAGTAGATCATCTCTGAGTCTTAGTTTGGTTTTTCAGTATCAATGCCTTTTATTTATTTATTTATTTATTCGAACACATAAATGTTGGTACAAAGGGGCACCGAATACACATGCGCCACACAAGTCACTTGATTTATGTATGGGCTGTGATACTGCCCGGGTGCTCAGATCTAAGCGGGTGGTTTTCTTAAGGGGCAACACCCAGAACCTTCGACCTAAGTGTCTGATCCACAAGGTAGTAGATCAACGTCAGGAGATGCAGTCCCATGGTAGCCGGTGACCAATAATTGGTTCATACGCCATTTGTTTCCTTAGGATCCTGGACTCCATATGCACCATTGGTTTTCCAACTCCCCTAGGTGGACTCTCCGTGTTCACCAACCCGGTTAAAGCGCCGGACATCCGCTTTTCGTCCTCCCAATTTCGTAAAAATACACCCCGCCTCTAGAGGGGCGTGGTCGTATACACATGGCCATTTGAGGGGAGCTAACTCTCCGCACTTCGGCCGTACCAAACCACTCGGGGGCTGGTCCTTAATCACTTACTATTAAACCTTTCAGGAAGTGTTTCTGCGAAGATTTTGTTTTTTTGAAGAACGACATTCACTTTTGCATTCGTGGGAATATTTGTATACTCTCCCTTCACCAAGTTTTGGAAAACAGATATGCCTACCTGCTCGAAATTGTCGTTGTATCCCTCAACATTAAGTTACCGTCCGACCCTGTAGGTCGATAGGTTTCATGTGACTCACTGAAAACCGTACCAAAAAGTATACTAGTCTCATGCAGGCTCTTTTCAAACGCTACGCGGCGAGTCAGATATTATGACAAACTATCATCGGGATTGATAGCTTCAACTGGTGTTCTTCAGAGTTGTCCGTTTTGCCCATTTTTTGTCTAACTTTATCATAGACATTCTTTTAGGGTTAACACTTCTCGTAAAACTTTTCAGGAACTGATCTATCGTTGACTCATAATACGCAGGTGATATAGTCTTATTTAGTGTAGGCACTGATGAAATGTAGTCTTTTGTCCTCCTTACGCAACAATGCTACTGAATTATGCTAGCTTATTCAAGATGCATTTCTCTCCCATTAAACTTGAAATATTGCTTCATGACTGATTTGCGTCAACGCTTTAATTAACGATAGTGAATGGAGTAGCTGAGCGTGTCGACCACTTCACTTAAAGGTCTCATCAACCATGATGGGTTGGGGTCTGACAAAATTTTGACACGAATTCAGAAAGCTGGGTTGGTGTTTACTAACCTATGTCACGTAGCAAGATAACTTCCTGCTAACTGAATGTGAACCTACTGGGCAGCAGTTAGCTCCGTCCTACTGCACAGATGTGAAACGTGGCATATAGAAATAGATATTTGTAGGTTACTAGTATTCGATTACAGACGTCTTTGAAGCATTGGTTGTATATGTTGAGACTATTGCGTTAGCAATTCTATGGTTAGACTGAAGATATTAGGTTAGGATGGCAAATTAGTTGATGGAGTAGTGAATCTTTATCGATTGAGGTGGTCAGCATACATATTATTTGTGCCCAGCTACCGTCTACCTCAACGCTTGATGTCGTTTAGTGTTTTGTATTAGGTTATAAGACCAAAGCAAGACATGGTATCTATTCATTAAGACACTGACTGTGGGCCTAAGTCATGTAGATATGTGTGAATTATCTGGAATGGGTATTCGTGATTATCGTAACTAATCGTTAGAGTTTAGGTGATATGGCTCACAATTGTTCACACTGTCGCAGTTGCATTCACACCCTATCTTCCTTTGGGTCCTAACTGTTTAATTTACCTCGTAAGTTTATTTACTCGGTAAATCCATGTTTACTTCTTAAATAGTAACTTTACGCATAATCTTTTTGCCACCAATATTGTTACTACCTCTAACACTCTGAATTCCGCTCTAACAAATCTCATTTCACTGTGCTGATGGGGTATGGCAACTCAAACCGATGCCCTACTTTACTGACTAAATGACCGTATGACTAATTGAACATAATTTAGTACATCATGTATTGAAAATCATACCGTTTGGTCCGAACCTGTGGTCTTTTATAATCGCACATAAAACTAAGGATATTGTTTGTATAGATGTTTTACCACCGCTAGCTAATAGTGATCATTCTGTTTCGTCATTCACGTTCAGGGCATGTGATATGATTTGCAATCTGATTCAACCTTCCTCAAACGTGTAGTGGACAAACATTTCGGCCACCAAGGAATGTAGTGTTGCAACGGACTATCCAGTTAACACTAGCTAGTTTATCAAAGGAGCATAGTTTATATTTAAAACTACATTTAGTTTAATTACCTCCCCATTTACACCGCACATAATACTATGTAGACCTAATAACTGTATCATGGATAATAAAATAGGCCAAGAAACTTCGTAAACATAAGGAGAGAGATTGGGACATGTACACCTCTAGCGGCTCTGAACAGTTCTGATTCGCATACTGTAAGAGTTTTATTTATTTATTTATTTTAACACATAAGTATTGGTACAAAGACGGACCAAATACATATGCGCCACACAAATCTCAATTGATATGTGTGAGGGCTGTGATACTGCCCGGGTGCCTAAACCGAAGCAGGTACTGTAAGAGTAGAAACACGTGTAGAGCGTTGCTAAATAAAATATACTGTTTTCGAGAGAAAACTGATCTGGAATTCTTAAACTAATCTAAACAGGTTCTACCATATTAAGTTAATTTTAGAGTAGTGGAATGCCACCACTTTTTCTTCAGAAACAAACACTGGTATTTGGAAGTGATGATATTGAAAAAGCTGCTACTTTGTGAAAATACTCTAGTAGGATATTTTCCACCAATCATAGTAAAACGGCAGTCGATAGTTCTGAACAAAGGCATATTGTTGACGGATCCTGTTTATTGAGATGCACAAATGACTCTTTTTCATCTCTAAAACTGTTATTTCTTCTGAACATAGGTGTAGCGACGTTGTTAGTGTAGGATTTATAACTAACCTACTGTCGTTTCATGTGATATGTAGTTTCTAACCGGTTATATTTTATGTAACTTGTCTTAATCCTTATCTTATGTCACACACATATCCCTTAAACACTTTGTACTCATTTCCTTTCACCTGTCAACATAATCGTGTAGCAGTAACTTTTGTAGCTAATTACATCCTTTTCATTATTTAGTACATTTTTATCATTTTTGTCATCCTTCTTAAACAATTGATGTGACATTAGATTTTGAATGTCTTACTTTAGGCATCTGATAAAATGCTTTGGTAAAATATATCAACGGATATACCATTATTAAAAAATTTGCGGTGGGGAGCTTTATTAATCAGAAACAGACAGTGTCAAAACTGTTACTATGGCGTAAGCAGAGCTTTTATTAAATTATTGTTTCTGAAACCGTGACAACCGTATTTATCAGACTGATACTTAGATATGAGTCGTCTGTTTCACCTTTCTAAAGTGAGACCAATCAAATGTTTCATTAGATAAGTGGAAGGCAAGGATATTGTTAAGAATTCAGTAACTGATTAGTCAACAATGATGATAATGATCGAGATAACAATTTGCCGTGATCTAATGTCTTACCAAATTTAGGTTTGTAAACCATTAAAACGATCTCATTGATAAACAGTGATTTCGTATATGAAGTTCCAGTAGTTTGGCTACGGGATTTAACTCCGAGGTATTTTATTTGATTCGGTCTATTCTTTCAAATAAAGGATAGACATCGTTTGTGGGTCGTTGTTACTAAAATAACATTCTAAGTGCGGCCTTTGGTCGCTATTTGAATTCGTACATTATGGACGTTAGCAATTAGTAATTTATTTTTTTTGTTCTTCCAGGTACTTGCTTAGATAAGGAAAACAGTCCGGATCTTCCCACAGATAAAAACCGTTCCCAATCTTTTATACATAGAACTCAAAGAACATTTTGTTTGTTACGTCTACTTTCCAAGGACTAACAATCAGATATATTGCATACTAACCATGTCTACGATCGCTTTGTTTTCGATTATCGTTGCAGCTGCTGCTTTTAAGGCTTTATTCTTCTTTTCCTAGTAAGGAATTTATATATTTATATTGTTTAGTCATTCAACTGATTTTGAAGTACATCGCAATTGGATTGCGATTACATGCTCGCTTCCGATATCTAAGTGGTACTTTGACGTAAGTTGTCTTATATTGCGGTTTTTATATACTGCTTAGGAAACCTCTGTATGGACACTAGACTATCCTCCACTGTTTGCGTTTTTCGAATGGTTCTTATCATTTATAGCTATCAAAATTGATCCAGAAATCTGCACTATCACCTCTCATCCGTACATATCAAATGGACTTATTATTTTCCAACGACTTAGTGTTATTGTTTCAGAACTTCTCATGTTTGCAGCCCTTGTGAAGTATTTGGCTTTACTATGAACATATATTGCAGATTACTACATTCAGTGAAACTGTCCGGTAGTGGATTTTTAAAGAGAAGTTATTATCCACTGTATTTTCTTTTTTCATTCAATTTCGGACTGATTATTGTTGATCGTATCCTTTTTGTTTGTTCTCACAATTTAACATGGAGGTGACCAGGTGCTAAATGATTTATTACTGTCTTCATCACTTTCATCTCTATTCACTAGTAGCATATTAGTTAAGCTTGTAAACGCAATAAAAATAAATCATAATGGACAATTTTTTTTACTGCATACCTTCATTTCCTGTTTCGTCTATAACGTATATTCTGCAGCTGATGCTGGTTGTTGGTTATACGGAAACATTGCATGATAATGACTTGAATCATCATAGTAAAATGACTAAAGCATTCCTACAACGATAAATAGAATGAGTTTAATAGGTACAATGAAACAACGCCTGAGAAGCTGAGCTACATGCGAATAATATCTTGTTCATTTTGCTTTAAGGAAAATATATTTATGTTGTAATACTGAACTGAGCAGTGAGAATATATATATATACTTCTATGCTCATGCAACCACTGCTTCAAATAATTCATACTTATGGAGGATTTTACATTAGTTTGCCTATTCGTTTTGCACTACTTTCTTTTTTCTCTTTGCTTTCAATTATATAAAGTATTTCAAGACAATAGTTTTCTTTTCTGACATCAAAATCACTTAGGAATAAGTTGTGAAAAGATTTTCATAGAATTTTAGTTATGAAGTAAATTTGTCTTCATTTTCTAGATGTTTTCCTATAAATGTTTTAGACATCCATTTTCAGTACAATGGGTTTTTGTTTGGGATATTAATTCTATCTATGGCATATATAATTGAGGTAAGATGTACATTATTTTTCTTCTAAACTGTACCAGGGAAATTACATCTTTGGATCATTATTGTTTACTATACTTTTAAATTTTAAGCACATATTTGTGTATGTCGCTCCAGCTTATTTTGTTCATATTTTGATGAACTATTGTTTGGGTTAGTTGATTTATTTTTGTTGTTGTTGAAATAACTATTTATATAAAGGAAAACGTGAACTCTTCAACGTTGTTAATCGATTTATAAAAGTTGGCAGTGTTGTTATTTTAGTGATGACTTCATCATTTGGATATTTCATTTACACGGTTCGCAGTTCTAAATGGTCTAATGATAATGTAAAAATATTATAGAATCAGTTAAAACAAGTTTTCAGTCGTCTTTTCCCATTTAATCGGGGTCTATGTCATGCGTACTGGGCTCCGAATTTCTGGTCCTTATACAATTTGGTCGATAAAGTATTAAATATTCTCGGTAAGATTACGTAATAGTGCTAATTTATTAAACTAACTCTTAATTCAGAATTTTCCAGTTTTTATTATTTCCTTTTTTATAAATATCCTGCTCCATTTGATTTCGTTTAAACTGTTATTGGTTTTATACATTTTATTCGTATCAATATGGTAAAATTTGTATCAAAATGATCTTTCTGGATATTATTCAAATTTCATTATATAATTAGATTAAGAATGTCATGTTACAAATTTTAAACGTGTGCTTGAAATTTAAGCACTGAATTATGTGATTTCATTTCTTCATAGAAAACTCTCAGCCTCGTTCAGAATGTCAATAAATAGCTGTAGATAACAAAAGTCCAATAAAGTTGATCTAGATTGACATTTCTGGGACGTGAAATAGTATTGCACAACTGAGGTTATCTCATCGTCATAACTTCATTAGTTATATCAATACACGTACACACGTTAGTTGCTACTTGCAGTTGACTTTTTTCTTGTCTGCTTCTAGAACCTGAGTCCCAAAGTTTCCCTATACCTTTTTGCTTTTTCTATACCTAATCTTTTCTTACTGCTACTGATATTGTTACTGCTTCTATTAATATGGGCTTTGTCTTGAAGTAATTTTATCTCTCTGTGCTTGTGTGGTATGAGAATAATGATGATTCCCTAAAATTTAGTTACTTTTTCTTTGTACATGTTATAAAATTTGTTTGGCAGTAAACAGCTTGAGTGTTATCGAAACTTTTTATAAATAGATTTTATTTGAATGTAATTTTCTTCGTTTCATATTAATACTGGAACTACTGTTTTTTTCGTGAATGATATCTAAGTGTTTACAAACATAAATTTTAAGACTTATACTTCATATCTATGAAATCGATTTAAATTTTCCTTCTTTATAGACGAGCATGTTCTTCAAATATGGCCCGAGAAAATCTCCTCTACTGCAAGCATGACCGGTGGTTTAGTGGAAAATGTGGAACATGTTATTTTGCCTATTATAAGGCCTTCACATACAGCTTTTCTGAGCTTACTGTTCATGCTGGTATGACTACCTGTGATATCGATTTTCTTTAGATATATATTCATGTAATTAGACTAATTAGGATAACCTTGATTTGCATATCAAAATCCAACAGGGGTGGTGCCAGATTTTCTGTATTTGTGGTTGATTATGCCACATGATTCACTCATGTCGAGCAGAAGTGTGTAAAATTAGCAATGTCAAATAAGAAGGTAAACTTTTGCTTCCCCAAAACACCACCTGAGTGACTATAAAGTTTTAAGTTTCTGCCAAACAGTTATTGGTGTCAATATAAAAGACAAACTTGGTAATGAAGTTCTTTAGAGTATTATGTTTTGTCTACGTAACTAGATATCCTAATGTCTTTGTGTAAGTGTTGTAGTGACTCAAGGATTTAACCCCGACTTGTAGTGGTGAAGTAGTTGTAAGTCGCAAAACTACAACCGAAGTACATGAGCCTTACATAATTATCTGCGTTTTGTACTGTACGCTTACGAATGTTCTTACAGTTTTAGTTGTACATATCTGTGAAGATGGTTGATCGTTATTAAAATTGATTGAGAAAAAAGGAACATTATAAGGTAGACATTACGCACTATCTATATTAATAATAATAATACTATACTATCCACTTTTTTTTCCCTTATTTTACAGCCCACTTTATGTATATCAATTAGAAAAAGTCGTTTCTTCAACTTTACAACTGCTGTAATTTCTCGTGTCTTTTTGAAATCTATAATTATAACAGCTTGGTCTTGTTTTATGTTTGGTTGGCATGTTCATGAAAAAGCAGTTTTAATGTTTTTATTACCCTTAAAGTAAATATTTCTTGTTTCATTTACTATAAATTTTCAACTTATCCTTATCACGTTTATCCTTGGAAAAAGATATAGGAAACAAATGAGAAATGGCGTACATTTTACTAAACGTCACTTTGGCTTCGTTAAATCTGATCCCTTAACTTAGTATAAAAACTAGATAAATAGAGTCACTTGAATTATTTGAGCCGAATTTCATTATTTAGTCTAAATTTTGCAAACAGCAAACGCGAAGTAGCATTCAAATAACAAACCAAAGGAGTTCAGTAGTCTGATTTCTCATGTCTTCCACTCAATACAGATTTACTTCGAGTAATACTATTGACGAGGTTGTGGCATGTGTATAACTGACTCGCTTGCCACCCGTAATTCTACACCATCAATCCCTCAGTATCGTGCATGTTAGTCCGATTTGTTGGTGTAGCCATGATAATCGTCAATACCGTTATTATGGTTCAGCTCAGAACTATATGAAAAATAATATATTAAACTCTCACTGTTTTTCGGAAAAAATATACTTTTGTCATTCCGAATTTCACTTTTTGTCCATGTATATCGTTCTATTGCGTCAGAATGCTTATTTTTGTAAATTGTCAACAGAATCTCGTTAAATAATATATTTGCTCCTGTTTTGAAGCGTAAACGTAAAATCCTAAATACATTTTCCATTTACAGCTTCTTCACACTGACATCTGGAGAACATCGATTTCTTACTTTTTATGTGAGCACTTTGGGATACTACAGCCTTATACCATTGATCCCTACAAATGCTGGTAAGTTAACTGGTTTTGATGTGGATGTAGATATAACACATCAGAACTGTTTATACAGATGTAAGTTGTTAGGCGTAACCAATAAAAGATTAAACATAGATTAACCGGTTAGAAATTAAATTACAATATTGCTGTTTATTAGTGCTAAAAAAACTGTTTTAATAGAAACGAATCGATTCCCCTCAAAGTATGTTTATGCTTAGCTTATCAGAAAGTATGAATTGTAAACTAAAAAAATCGATGTTTTTACAAGTGTAAAAAACTCATGGGGATATCCTATTATCATCTAATAATTAATCATATTCCTGAGTATTGAACATCGCTCATCTGGTTACTATACTCGTTTGTCTTGTACAACATTAGGAGCTATAATTTTCTGAGCAACCTACACCTGAAGTCAATACATTATTTGTCATTGAGTCATATCGACATAATTCTAGTCACTGGTGCGTGCTTATTCTTTGAGGTTCATCCTTAAATTTGACAAAAGTTCGCTTTACCATGGATAGATCCTTTTCTTCGTAAATTCTTTGTTTGATAAAATGTTCAGGTGCTAGGTACTATCCTATTTATATGAATAATTATGTCGTCTAGTTTGTTTAATATGAACATAACTTATTTCCTACTAATTAGTCGTTGAAGTCGACTCAAGCTTTTGAGAAATGCACATTCTTTACAAAACCAGGTGTGCAAACACGTGGTAGTTTGACTTTAAAAGCTTCAACTAACCCAGCGACTATTGTTAACTAGTAACAATTAGCTGTAGATATTGTAAGGACTTAGTAATAATATATTTTTAGTATTTAATCCCATTTTCATTTTTTTTCCATATATCATTCAATAAAAATATATAAATCATTAGGATATATTTCGTGTTTTATCTTTTTTTTTTACATAGAATTCCCAGCTGTCATATCCACTTTTCTAGCACATACATGTATTCATTGGCTTATCCTATTTCGTATTCTCCCCATAAACATTACAAGTAGTAGTGAAAAAAGTAGATCTGATCAATCAAGATCACAACATATCATACAAAAAATTGGTTGTCTGCATTTATGGGGTCTTACGTTATTATTTATATTCACAAAAATAATTATACCGTTAACTTATTTGGGACAACGTTTACCTTACCTACCATTAATGCTTACTTCAGTCTACACAGCAATTGGATTATTCTGTTCTTTTCTAATATTTCTATGGTCAACAACAGACTTTAACTGTTTACCAACTATGCTGAGAGAATCACTAGAAAATGTAAATAAGACTAAAAAGAAAAACCAATGATGACAGTAATTCCAGCTGATGTAATAGGAAAAGGGTATTTTGTATTAATCTGTTTATGTTTGTAATTTTTAATTCAAAAATGATTTGTATGAAAAAAAATGTAAACTTTTATTATGTTCTGGTGAAGTTAAATAATGACTAACAATGCAATCCAGGATGCGCATTTCTTATTTAGGACCTGTCAGACAGATGTACATGCACCTTAGTATTGATTTTCACGTGAAGACTTAGAACCAATACGCTTCAAACGCCTAACGCTTTATCCACTGAATTACTGATTTCTGTTTACTTAAGTCAAGGTATTGTGTATATTAGTTTAAAAAAAACACAACGAAAGTTATATTTTGAGTCCCCAGCGTCAACTGTTCGCCGTAAATATTTTTCGTGCTTAATTGAGCAAAGCAGAATGGGTAACAAGTGCATAAGATAACTTCCTATAGTGTAGAAACCTTAGTATTGACTATTACCTCATTTAAATAAGTCACATCCTATTTTCGCCTCCATTTTCATACCCTCAGTTGTACTGATTCAAAATCATAATTGTGAAGAACAAACAGTGGAAATAAACTTGGGCTTTATATGTATTGGTATCCGAGCTTATTAGCTTGAACTCCGAATGTAATTGAAAATAATACTTATTTACCATGTGTAATTTACTGACTTGGAAAAATATATCAAATAGCCAAGTTTATCCTCTGTATAGGAGTTAAACTAATTCAGAAAGCAACTTGTAGATAAATGTGTATTTACAGGGAAATCAGTACAAAGTATGGATCACAATGTATTAAATGCGAAAGCGATACTCTGACTAAGCGCTGTTCCAAGACACCTAAAACAAGATCGAGTATATTTAAAAAATTCTTCAAATATATGAATCAAAATTATTATTATTATTGCTTTTTATGGTTAAATATGAATCATATTAACGTTTCTGAATCTGAGACTTGAATAGTCATGAGGATTACGTTGTGTTATATGCTAGTTTTGTACCGAATAGGAATTCGACGGCTATACAGGAACACTATTACTCAATAATAAGTAGAAGTCAGTCAGTGGTCAAAACGCTCGACTTTTAGCTAGGTTTGAAACCCACTCCACCTATTTCAACTTTATGCACTTGGAGTGTGGCTTAAAGCCAAATGATAAGTTGTTGACTAAATTATTCGATTGGCTCACTCACCCAAATAGCTGGTTGGGCACACATATAAGAAGCTTGTGTATCACAAACCACAACATATACTGTTGTGTCCTTAAACAAGGCTAATTTCTTAGGTCTAAGTCAGTACTGATGTATTGAGTCTCTTTAATGAAGGTTCAGTTAAAAAAAACATCTTAATGTGTTAAATGTATAATCTGATAAGACAGGTAAGAAAGGTTTAAATTATAATATTTGTTATGCACGTTATTACAAATGTATACTTTCATTAGATTACTGAGTAAATTTCGTTATTATTAATTACAGCAGATTAACATAATCCAAGCAGTACACTGAATCGCACAAGCTACACGATGACTTTGCTAATGTTAATCAGATGATGGTAATAGGCAAAAAACTATGAATTTAGATAACACGCTAATTAGTTAGTACCTATAATATGAATGTTTCGCCGGAGCTCGAATTCTCATCATGCTTAGAGAAGTTACTTCACTGAATTATTTGTTAGTTATTGATGTGTGGGCAAGAATTATCATGATTGGTTGTCTGCTTAGTCAGACATGTAGATAGTCTGACAGGTGTCAGATAAGTTATATATTCCCTTATCCTTATTATTGTGACGCACTTCTTCTTGATTGTTCATTGTTGTGGATCGTGTCGGTTTTTGGTGTGAAAATATATTTACGTTCTAGTCAGGCTAATTACGTGTTCTTGATCTGAAATGTGTTGACGTCCTGTAGAATAAATACTGAGAGGGATCTAGTGTAGATAATCGTTTAAGACGAAGTAAAATCGAGCGTTATAACAGTTATATGCAACGTAGAACTTGAAACTCATATGAGTTGGTCCTAGTTGTCACACCATGTCAGTACATCTGAATGAAATTATCAAGACGAATGCCGGAGTAATATGGTAAGAGAACCAATTACAGTAGTAGCAAAGATTGAGGATTGGAAATATGATTCGATGAGCGGGAATGGACTCGTGGAATAAAAAGTATACGTATTAATAAGACAAATACTAGATGCATCTACGCTATCGCTAATGATTTTCAACCATTTCGTCCAACATTTCTGACCATTGATTACGATAATCGTGCGAACTCAGATCAGGTAATTTATACCTACACGACAGTTAATAACATTGATTGATGTCACGTCTTAGGTTGATTGCAAAACTTTCCACATACCGATTACTATCTGCTGGTTTCAACTGTGCCAACATATTACCCTTGCCTGACATTGTCGGCTGTTTATCATAGGCATCCATTAAACTGAAATACAAGAAACAAATAGTCTGCTTACTACAAGAATTAGTAGAAACAGGTAGGTACTGCACGAAAAAACATGAAACTACGTTGATCATTGAATGGCGAAGTAATTCCCAGATAAAAAAACAACTTACATGCAAGGAGTAGGGTATTTTTCCATAATTGATGTGATTTTTGGACCAGAACATCCAGGAATCTGCATTAAATGTTTCGCGAAAATGTCACGAATACTTGGATCCGGTGATTTATTTGCAAGTTTAACAAACTCATACCAACTCAATGCATTTACAGTGTTGAACTTGGAAGGCATATCATTAGATTTCTGATGATTAACGTACAAATCACTCTGTAAAGTTAGTAACAGAAAAAATATTTTACTTATTTGAACACATAAATATTGGTAGAAAGGGGCACCGAATACACATGCGCCACACAAGTCACTTGATTTGTGTGTGGACTGTAATACTGCCCGGGTGCCCAGAACGAAGCAGGTGGTTTTCTTAAGGGGCAACACCTGGAACCTTCGACCTAAAGGTCTGATCCACGAGGTAGTAGAGCAACGTCAGGAGATGCAGTCCCATGGTAGCCGGTGACCAATAATTGGTTCATACGCCATTTGTTTCCTTAGGATCCTGGACTCCATATGCACCATTGGTTTTGAATCAGGGTTTTCCAACTCCCCTAGGTAGACTCCGTATTCACCAACCCGGTTAAAGCGCCGGACATCCGCTTTTCGTCCTCCCAATTTCGTGAACACCGCCATGAGAAGGAAGCGAGTATGACTTCCCTGGCAGTGGCTGTATACGTGTGGCCATGTGAGAGTATTTCGAGAGGGAGAGCCGACTCTCCCCACCCTCGGCCGTGCCAGGGCATTTAGCGGCAAATTATATGTCAGAGGTAATTTGAACCCACACCAACATTGTGGACGGTAGTCATTGCTCACAGTAAACGAACTGATGGATATTGCCATGCATTAGATAATTGCTTAAGCTTTCTAAGTCTGATTTTGCATGTTATTAAACACAAGAAACTCGAGCCTTGGGTCCCAAATTCAAAGTCTAGTAACTATTTTTCATGAACAAAATGGAGGTAAAATTGGTCCGCTGATACACAGTGGAATCCACAACTTGAATGCTTCAGTTACAGCTACAGAGAATCAAACAGGTCAATTTCATGAGAGGTGGTGTAATGCAAAAAGATGATATCATGCATTTGTTATGTTGTAACTTGATGGAAATATGTTAATTGAAAATGTGGTACAGAGAGGGAAAAAGAACATAAAGACTTCTGATTATTCCTGATGGATTCTAAAACGCAATAAGAAGAACTATATAGTAAGATTACATTGCAATTGGCTAATTAATATAATCTATGAGGTATATATGTTTGTGTTGTTCAGTTTATATACAATCACTGAACACACTTCTCTATTTACATATGCATATGAAGTATAGAAGTGAATAGATCTTTCGTCTTTGACCATTTATGATCGAAATCGAAAACCCAGGTGTTTGGTCAACAAGTATAATACAACCGTAACGCGTAATTTATGGGGGTCAACGAAGGCTATGTACGATCACAGCAATAGTCAATATATTCTCTAAGTTAAATAAACATTGTAAAATAACTTACTGAAACACGTGACTGAAGTCTTCGCGAAAGTGCAGCGAGTAAATCTACAGTATCTTCAAGACTTTTAGTTGTCATAATATGTAAACCATCGATCATCTATGAAAGATAGTGCAATTAATTATCAGTACAAGTAAATCAAATAAGTGGAATCTACATATATATACATAGTACTTATAGCAATGAGTGCTATATTTGAAGCATTGTATACCGCTAACTTGGATGTTGGTGGAGAATAAAAAACAGGACATTACGTCAGTATAAGATTCTATGGCACCTACCTATCATCAAACATTACAAAATTTCGAATAACAGCTTCCATAATAACTTACCACCTAGATATCTTTTGGTCCAATTTAGAATTAAACGCAGCTTACATTAATTCAAAGGTGATGACCACATAAGTTACATGATGTACTAAGGTTGTACGATGAATCATATGCAATCGTGGGTGGGTTGTAATTAGTAATTGGATGGTTTAATTAACAAAGAATACTACCTATTTGGTCAAGGTGATTCTCCTAGATACACATAACTTGTAAGTATGATTATTTTTATAAATGCGCCTTCCAATGAAATTTCCAGATTTTTACGTTGAATAGCAACTGAGCCGGGAAGGTCACGAGTCCATCCTAAATAGGAAATAGTATGCTACTCGAGGCGGGGGTGTTGTTTACAAAATTGGGAGGACGAAAAGCGGATGTCCGGCGCTTTAACCGGGTTGATGAACACGGAGAGTCCACCTAGGGGAGTTGGAAAACCCTGATTCTAAATCAATCGTGCACATGGACTTCAGGATCCTAAGGAAAAAAATGGCGTATGAACCAATTATTGGTCACCGGCTACCATGGGACTACATCTCCTGACGTTGCTCCACTGCCTCGTGGATCAGACCTTTAGGTCGAAGGTTCCAGGTGTTGCCCCTTAAGAAAACCACCTGCTTCGTTCTGGGCACCCGGGCAGTATTACAGTCCACACACAAATCAAGTGACTTGTGTGGCGCATGTGTATTCGGTGCCCCTTTGTACTAGTTAGCTACAACGTAGGACCAGGCACATGTATGCATTGACCCAAGTTGCCATACCTCATTAGCACAACAAGATGAACACTGAAATCATAAAGTAGTTAATTCAGTGGTGGTAATATTTAAAGGAAAGTTTGCATATAAGGACATATTACAGGAAGAAAGAATTATTTCGCAGAAAGAAAGATATGAAGCGATTTCAATCTGATAGTTTAATAGATGACAGAGAATGTATAGACCGATGCCATTGTGATCGATTCTGAGCAATGTCACCCAGAGTCTCCAACCATTGGTTACGATAGTCACGCGGATCCCAACCAAGTAGTCTGCATCTACCAATATGGCTCAGGCTAGAAGTTAGTGACTTCAAGAACTGATGCCACGTTTTGGTTTGCCTGCCCCTAACTTTCTTCCAATCTCAGTAGAATAATTATCACACATTTACAATTAACTTACTTGTGCATTTGAAATTGCTTGTATTAAAACATCATAAGAGACTTTCTGATTATGCATCATTGGACATTCTTCAATTAAATAAATCAACTGTAATAAACCTGTACGTTTTAAACGATACTACATAGAAATGTAATGGAATTAAAAAAAGACAAGATACAATATTCATTAAAAAAACCAGTCGATAAAAAAACGTTAATTTTCAAATAGGATAAACTATCTGTCAAGTAATTACCCCTTGCATCGCGAGTTTCAAAATTATTCTTTCTCGAATCATATTATGTACCCCTAATGATTCTTTTTACTACAACTTATACTGTTACTGTGGTGTGTGCTACTGATTTCGACAGGTATAAGTAGTATGTATCACCAGTCGAAAGTGGGATACTTGGCGAGAGGAGGTTAAGAAAGTCGGAGAGAATGTCAACAGAGAGCGATTGGTATGGAAACGAAGGAATAACAAAGTATGAGACAATTGGTGAATATTTTTCGAATGAAGTGTTACTGTATGGTTCTCAGATTTTACCAAGATTATCTGTAACGTATTAAAATACGTTTAGTTTTCCCCGCTGGTGTTCTCGTTTACTGAGTTACTTCTTGTAATACTGTAGGATTTGTCCTGATCACTGCATCCTATTGTGTCGATATAGAGTAGCAACTTGAATAAATGCATGTGTGTGAGGATCTAAGTTACGTATTACCGACTAAGTGATTTTTTTATTAATTAGTAATCAGTAGTGGTGTAAGTTGGTTTTCATGAAAGACTATGCATCACATAGATATATATACAATTCTGTTTATAACATTCATTTGTTATGGACATTGAGATTCTGATAACATCGGAATGTTTTGACTCATTTCCTAATTAGAGGTTTGAAACTGTTATTTACAAGTTGAAAGTAAAGTAGTTCAACCAATGTTCTGCTGTTTCCTCTTTTGAAAACTGAAGGGTCTAGAGCAACAACAAAATCAATAAACTACAACTGGTTGGTTAGTAATAATATAATAAGTATGAACAATTTTTCTGAGTTTAATTATCCCATCGCAAACCTGTATTTAACTATTCTAAAAAGAATCAAGGTATAAACAATAGATATTCAATGTAAAGTGATGGGATAATGATTTAGAGTATTCAATTTTAAATCTTCAATACTTAGCTTTGAACTTCATTACATTTATTCCAATTTAAATATGCGTCAAATGAATCTTTAGCTAATTAGAGTGTTCTATTAAAAATGACTTAAAATGCAGTATATATATACAGAGAATAAGTAGTACTGATCAAATTACATATGTGAATTGGATAATTAGTTTATTTTATTTCATAAACTCTAAAGATGAAAGCAATGTCAGTACGGAGATGCATAAGCCTATCAGATATGAATAAAATAACCTCATAAATATTGAGACAGAAATTTGAAATTGATAGTTGTGTATATCTGTTTATTTATTAGAGATTCTATAACAGTAAAAATATATCCATTGTTTACCTTTTGTTCTCTGAATCGCCCATCAACAATGCTATGTGCTAAATCGTCCATTCTTTTACGTTCAACAATCTGATCCAGTACAGCTTCCATTAAGCAATCTAGAACACAAAGAAATATCTGAGTAATGATTTCTATTTTCTGAATGTAATTCATTTCTCGTATATGCATCAATTAAGTAATGGAGATCAAATCCCGTAGCAACCCAGATTTTGCTTAAAATTTATTTATTAACCTCATATACACGACGCAACCTGGCATCACAAGCTATTTCAGATAGTACAATTCATAATCAAACCAACGTTCACCCTAAGTAATTCACATTGATTTACAGTAAGACAAGTAGGTTTTAGTGAACGACTAAAATTTTTAGGGGTTACTTCTGCAAAACTCATTAAAATTCATAAATTATGCAACCTTTACTGTGATGGAAACTGTCGATGATTACAGAGGTGATATGCTCAGTTGAAAATATTGGTTGTATCCTCTGATATGGATGGTTTAATTTCACAGTTTTCATTGTTGTTCTGTACAACATTACAATAATTTCATACAAAAGTAAACTATTCAATTGGCCCACATCGTCAGTGAAGGACTATCTTAGGAAAATTTGGCAACCTCACGTGTCTTTAGCCCAATGCTTCGGAAATTTTAAAGAATCCGTAGAGTTCCCTTGATCCAGAATCTTGCTATTTTTCCGGTCGATTTCGTTCAGTGATCTGAGTAGTAACATATCTCATTTTACTGTTAGTTTATGTTTGTGTATGCGTAGATAGAGGAAGTAACTGTTTTATCTATTTCGCTGCAGGCAGATAACCGTGGATACGAAATCGATTGAGAAAACGTTGATATTAAAAGTGTCAAAGAATTTCCGGAAGAATAGCGTTCAAGTCAGTGTGCAGTTGATGGGATCATCAACTAAACAAAGAAACGTTACTGTAAGGTGATTTATTAAACGTAGTTCGAAACAACGGCCTTAAGAATCAAGTTATTGATCAAATGAGAGGCCACTTAATAATGAAATTAAATATTCACTAAATACTAAGTCGATTCATGCTAGTTTTGAAAAGCATACATAAACTATATTTCGATGTTGGGATAAAGTCCTGAATATTAAATGCGTTGGCCAGATTTATATTAGCATACGGTGGTCACTTCATTTTTTAACTAATCTATATAAATTCTAATGTTTTAAATACTGGATCTTTGTTGCCAGAATTTATTGGAGCGTATATAATTCAATTTCAATTGTGATTCAAGAATAGTCAATGGAAGGTTTCATGACCAAAGAATATACCAGACAGTAGAATAACAGTCAGTATTAGTTAAATATTCAGTACAGTAATAGCCATTATAATGATATAATTGAATAAAACTACAAATTACCTGATTCATTTCGCCATCGTGCAATCCAAAGAAAATCCCCAACAGGAAGTGCTCTTGATTCACATTTGATACTGTACTTTTGAAATACAGTTGGAAGCATTTGTCTTACTTTGTTCGACCTATTGTTTTTATTTTGTAATTTAAACATAAGAATGCAAAATGATGAGTTAGTTAATAATAACATTATTTTTAGAAACACTATTGATGAAATTAGTCATTTTTGTATCGGTTGTTTGAATCATCCCATTGATGCTTAGAACTGCAATTGATCAGTATCTTTTTGTCATATGTGCATCTTGCCATATTTAATTCATTTGAACACATAGATATAGGTACAAGGAGGCACCAAATACATAAGCGCCACATAAATCTCATTTGATTTATGCGAGGGCTGTGATACTGCTCGGGTGCCCAAACCGAAGCAGGTGGTTCTCCTAGGGGGCCACACCCCGAGCCTTCGACCTAAAGGTTTGATCCACAAGGTAGTGGAGCATCGTAAGGAGATGCAGACCCATGGTAGCCGGTGACCGACGATTGGTTCATACACCATTTGTTCATTCAGGATACTGGAGCCCATGTGCACCATTGGTTTGGAGTCAGGGTTTTACAACTCTGCTAGATGAACTCTTAATGTCCACCAAACCGGTTAAAGCGCCGGACATTTGCTCTTCGTCCTCTCATTTTCGTAAACAACACCCCCGCCACGAGAAGGCAATGAGTAGGACTTCACTGGCAGAGGCTATACACGCGTGGTCATGTGAGAGCCTTTCGAGAGGGTGAGCGGACTCTCCCCACTCTCGGCCGTACTAGGGCACTTGGGGGCATCTTGCCTCTATATTGCCTTATGTCACAGGCATTATAAGCAAAGATTGATGGTGGCTAGCAGTGGAATCCAGAACGCGCGATTCCTCCCATTTCGTACTCGTCAGCTGAATGTACCTGCATCCGGCTAGTGACTATCTGGACTCCGAAACTAAGTGGATAACGCGATGGCGTTTGAAGCGAATGGTACTGGGTTCGAGTGCTGGAGTGAACACCAAATCTGGGATGCAGGTACATTCAACTGACGAGTCCCAAATAGGGTGAAACACACGTCCTAGATTCTAATGCTAGCCACCATCCATCTGTACTTATTAATAAAGTTTTTACAACTACATAAAATGTGATTTGACTATTTTGATACTCCCCATGGACTAAATTGATAGCTCGACTGGATGAATGGAAAGAAAACAGTGATTGTCAGATTAGGATTTATTTGACTAAGTATGAATACGCCGATTTTTATTAATCTCACTGATACTGTTACTTTACTACGATGGTATTCATATTAATAACTTAGTTTAGCTGTGATGATGTAGTGTGGCAAGTTGGGGCAATACAAATTTATGCTAAATTTTAAGTTGCTTATGACTAGTTGATATGTTCTATTTGCACTGTTTAATAGTCAGATGTTGAACAGCTCTTTATCAAAAAACATACCACCGATTAACTGATAACCTAATGTATGAATGTAAATCACTAAAATGGAGAGATTAAAAGGCTAAAACCAACAACTACTGAGCCTAGCATTTATGTAGTCATGAAATTTACAGGCTTATGAATTCAGTATAGACAGTTTTGATTTTTAGGACAAAATTGACCTCACTTAATTTTGATTAGGTTTTATCACTAAATTATGTGTTTAACAGTGGCTGGGTAGGCTAATAGGATAGGATAGAACAAACCAAAATATGATAACAGTTTATGAAATCACTGGCTGATAGACTGAGCTACGTCAGTAATTGTAGACTTTTTGGCTGAAGTGTGTGTGATAATCATACTCTATGGTTGGAGATAAAAAGTTGAAGATTGGTCACATTGGTGCGCATGAATTCAATCTTTAACTTCTTCTAGATGTTGAGTTTTAATGCTTTTAGTATAGGGGGAGATTTTCATCCTACGCGGATGCTTTCATTGTTGCTGAGTTCTTCAAGCTAACTAGTTTATAGTTGTGTAGCTTTCATTCATTCTGGATAACATCATTGGTGCTTACTTCTTGTAGAAGACAGCTTCTTAGTCATTCCTACAAACATTATATCGGTTCGTTCTTATTACCCTGTTTGTAATTATTTTTCCTAGTAGGTTTTCTTGTCTTCATGAAGACATCCATTCTTTCCGAATAATATATCTCAAGTTCGAAATTCTTTGCTTTACACCTTATTAACTGTCTGTCAACATGTTTTTTCTCATTGTGGCAAAATTTGAACTGATGTTAGCCTCCAATTGCTTAACAACGAACAATTATATTAAAGTGTCATTATGTTCAACCAACCCGGATTTAATCGTTGAAATTAGCCCATTCACTATCCAACTACATATGTGTTACATAAGTACTTCGGCTGATTTATTTCAATTGATAAAACTATTTGTGAAGAGTAACTATCAAAACCATACAAACACTGTTTAAAAGATAAAAGGACTCACCCGAAATTTTCACGAACATCAGCCAAAAGAATAATTTCATAAGAATTACCTGGAACGATAAAAGGTGTTAATGATGATGACGACGATGATGACGGAATTTGGTGTTTTTGAAGTTCGACATCGATAGGATTCAAACAGTTTCTAGTACTAATGGTATGTGGATTCGGAGGTTCACCAGGTGTTTGTGAGCTATACTTGGTCATAGCACGATTTAATGAAAGCATTTCAGATGTGCTTGAGAGACTTAGTTGACGGGTCAAAATTGGATGTGAATGAGTAGGAGATTTTGGTTGCGTCGTGGACTCTGATACTACCGAATTTGTACAGTTTCGACTTGATTTACTTGTGAGACCATTATGTGAAACAGATTCTACAAAGAATAGTTTTCAGAAAAAGTCAACATCTGTTGAATGACCAGTGATACTACTGATAGCTTAAAGAAGGATCTTGCTCGGTTTAATAGAGGGAACAAAGTATAATCTATTAAAGCAAAGATAAATGATTCGACGGCAAACAGACTCTCAGTAGTTTATTTTGAGCAGTTAACCATATTTGTCAACTGGGTACCGTAGTTAGGAGTCCAGAATTGTGGAAAGAGGTGAATAAAAAAGACTTTCAATGGATACATACATTCACAGAATTCATGACATTATGATTGTAGTTGGAAGTAAAGGAGGCTTATATTCATCGACTTAACAACTGTTTCAATCATGAAAACGTAAGCGCTAATGAATAAAGGATCATTAGATAAATGCTTCATTATCTTAGTTTGTGGCTCGATTCAGCGATGTGCCCTCTCATGTGTGATAGAAAACAAAACGGTTCAGATGTCAGAGTGAGCACATCATTCAGCCATAAAGTTCTTATCTGACGGTTTATAATTTTAAAACTTAGTTATTTTGAAATAAATCACGACTAAGTTCCATACTCTTTGCATGATTGACCTCACAAGTCAAAGTTTCGCACTAATACGTTGGAGAGTTCATTTTGAAGTTTGATAGTATTTAGACGCTTTTCAAATTCGAATGTTATTCACATTGTGGTGTATGCTACATATGTTGACAGATGTAAGTAGCATGTAACATTAGTCAGAAGTGGAATGTTTGTCAAAAGAAGATTGAACAGAACAGAGTAGAAAGGAATTGGAATAAAAACAGAATTGGAAGAATTATGAAGGATGTAAAGGACAATTAAAATAGCATGTATAAATGATGTATTTATTGCATGATTTTCATATTTTGGTAAACCACTGTGTCATTGTGCATTAAACAAGATAAATTAGCCATTCCCACCTGAATCTTCGTTCCTTACAATATGCCATGAAAACCAAGAAAACGAATGAATGTCGAATTTATGGATTAAATTGGTCACAGACTGGTTGCAGTTGGTGTGCAAATGAAAGTTAGGCAGAACTGAACGACTGTTTGATCCCAATATTGGACTACTCAATAGTCTACATTTATGGTACCATTACGCACTGAATCCAAAACGCTGAGGTCTCGTATGAAACACTTAGTCATTAAGATCACCGAGTCACCGACCAATGATACAATTTGATATATAGCGCAGGAATCAACCAACGGCATAGGTGACAATTGTTTTATTCGTGACACGGTTGAACTATGTCGGTCACGACTGTTTACTAGGAATTTATGAAAACTTTGAAGTTAGTTTCTAGTGAGTTGGCTATTACATCATAGATGGAGAAATTTCGTGGAGATTGGTTCAATTTGTAGCTTTGATTTGTCAGACTAATTTCATTTGGAAGTTGTTTAAATTACTGCATACATAAATGTATCATTTAAAAATGAATTATGACTGAAATCTGTAATTTTCTCAAAGCGATGAATGCAAAATACAAAAGGTTCATTACCTTGAGATTTGCATCGCTTAATTCCAGTCTCCAGACTAGTTGAGTTATTAACTTTTGATATTGGTTTAAACGTGAAAGTAGTTGAAGACGTAGTTAGCATCGCACTACTACTGGTTGTATCGATAGATTTTATACTTGATATAGGATTTGTACACAGGTTAGGCGCATTAGGATCAAGTAAGTAAGCATACGTATATGTTATGCCGTTTTCTGTTAACCTGCTCCAGAGAGTGAGAGAGAGGGATGAAAATAGAAAATAATACAATACTGAATAATAAATGTTATTATTTGTCGCTGTAATAATACTACTCGAAATTTACTATATACAATTTAAAATTTTCTAAAACATATAAACAGGTTTACAAAATGATGTACTAGGTTAATAGACAGTTAGCAAGGAAATAAAATAGTTAAGTTTTATTTATAATTATCTTTATCTAAGATATTGTCAGTGTTTGAATTTTTAATGGTGAGATTTTTTATGACGATCAGATTTTAGCAAAACAGTCGGCCTACCGAAGTAAATAAAGTGATTATTTCTAACTCAGTATAACTATGAGTCATTATTTGTATGTGTGAAAGCCAGTCAGTCAGTAGCAACGTAGAACTTCGCATGTACCTACATCAGTACTAGTTGCCATACCACATTAGCACAGAGATGCGGTTGTCGATTAAAATCCCATAGTGGTAGAGGTAGCAAAAGTATAAGCAGTAATCGGAAACATTAGGGTTTGAAAATGTTATTCAAGGAGTATAATCCAGTGAAATAAGTTTGGAAAGAGAAAAAAAGGACATGAAGAATTCAGAAGATTAGTGTTTGAGAGAACAAAAAGAGTGGATGCATCTGCGCCATTGTAAACGATTTTGAGCCGTGTCATTCAAGGTCTCTAACCATCGGTTGTTATCGTCTTGCGGATCACAACCAGGTAGTCTAGAGCCAATATGTCAATAAAGGGAGAGATTTGATACTTTAGCTGTGAAGTTCGTATTACCAACTTATCGGATTAACTTCGTATTGTTGACTTTAACGCTTTTGTGATTATGTTTAGCCCCAGTGTAATAATAATTAAGTCACGACGCAAAGTATGATTTGATAAAGTTCATTTAAACTAAACTTGTCCTTCAATCAATGGATCAGACAGACAAAAATGATAACGAATGAATAAGTGTACATGCACCGAATTGAAAGTCAGGTTATATATATAACTCATCATACATGTATATAAAACATGTCCTGAAGTAAAAATGCAGTATCCGGCTATAATGTAACATGGACAAGTATTCATAAAACCATGTCTATATATTTCGCAATTACCCATACGAGTGAGTACAACACAGTCAATCTGATTGTAATTTGAATTTTGATAATTAAACGCTCATTTAGTATAATTTTTTAACACTGTTTAAAATTAACAGTGTATAGATTAACAGAAAAGAGTGAAATGGATTAATATATCCAGAGAACAAATGCTAATCTTGGATAAAAACAACTGGGAAATAACAAGGCACTGACAATAATAATAAAGAAATATATTATGAAAGGGACCAATCAACATGATTTAAATGAATGGTATAAAAAGATACTAAACCCTAGAATTAAAAGATGAGAAGAGTTAGTGGATCAATATTACTATAATCAATTTTGAGCTGTGTTACTTAATGACAAAAAAAACAGTGGTTAAACATTATAATTAGAAATATATAACATAAAAACCTTTACCCTGAACTACTCCAATCTATACGATAAGATACACCGGAAATAATTAAATCTTCATAAATACAACGAATACGATAACCAGGTAAGTTTACTTCACCATCCAAATTATATTCACGTTGATGTGCATTTCGTTTTAAATGAACAGGATTATTATGTTCATCCACATATGTGAAATATAATCCATAAGAGCTACAAAAAATTAGGCAAAAAAAAACAACAAAACAAACATATGATCAACAGTAACGAATGCATTTTGTATGAACTTGAAAATATCTAGGTTTTTTACTTAGGTGGTTGTAAGTAGTTAACCTTACACTTAGACTTTGTGTTCGATGGTACTTGTCAGAAAGATGTATTGGGAATCTTGAGAGGATTTATTCTCCATGCGATATTTGATTATGTATCAATCACTTGTTTTACAATCTAAGACATTGTTGAACCGTTCGGGTTATGAATGACTAGAGAAGATAATTTTAGTGATTTCACTGACACATAAAGTTGTGCAAACAAGCCTAATGTTAGCATAACCATTTGCAATAACAAATGAAAGGAAAATAAAGAAAAGTCATGCAAAGAAACACAGATTTATGTTTAGGTCATTGGGTTCTCGGTATATTAGATTTTACAATTGAAATTATTCAAGTGTAAATGTAAATAAGAATTTAGAAAACGTTGTAGCAGAATGTACAGTAATTCTAATAAAGCCAAACAAGCACGACATTACCTTGGAGATTTAAACATTGTGCAATGAAATTTGCTTGTTTCCCACTAGGATCATAATAAGTGGTGTAAATAATTTCTTCAGGATGGACAGTTGATTTTTAAGATTCATATAGTTTTTGACAGAGAAATAATGCTATATACATTGGGAACAGTGTAGTAACTCTTGAAGCATTCAACTTTTAAACAACGAGTTGGTAATTCAATACTCGCTATGCACAAACTTAACTTAAGCAACCTGAAAGTCTCTTATTCAAAACATTATGGTCCGAAACCACATAGCACACACAACTAGGCTTGGCAAGTGACTTATATTAAAGCAAAATGCTAAAGACTACAAAACCAACATTAGTAAAACGTAAAATCAGGAGCTGAACAAATAATGACATTTGGAACCCAGGTATTAGAGTAATAAAGGATTGATAATAGCTTCTTTTGTAGGCACAAGTTTAAAATCAGCGAATCTTACAAGTATTTTATTAAATACTTTGAAAACGTTGAAGGTAAACTTTAGTGATAACCTAAATTAGATACAAAGTAAGTGGTTACACACTTGAAAGTGTTTATTCCACCAAAACACATATTCAAAAGGCAGACAATCCCTGAATGTCGTTACGTTGATGGATGTCCATAAATTGCTTCCAATTTTGTATGTACCATAAAGTCAGTACGCATGTACTTTTACTGGACTAATGCATATTTAGTTAGGTAGAAAGAGGGATGAAAGTTTATAAACTGGATAGTTTCTCGTAAGTGTGAAATTTAGCCTTCAATCGGCTATATGCCCTGAAGTTGAAAGAGACGGAATTTCAAACTTAACAACGGTACTTCTTCCCAATTTGTTATCTTCATTATATATTTTGAATAAATATATATATTGATAATCGTCGACCCGATGGAATTACACACCATAAAATTTTATTTTAATTTATCATTTAAATATATTCATTTCATTTTATGAAACAATGCTTTGACAAGTGTCCTTCTGTGGTTGCCCACACAAAAGACACTGGTGTTCACTTTCTGTCTGATTAATATAGATCTAATAGTTTAATTCATGAGTCGATCTCCACAAATCCTCATTCTGGTAACATAGATCTGTGAAATGTGACTGCACTACAATTTATACAGCAATAAGAAAGAAGGCGATTCAGTGGAGAAAATATTCATTTCAATCATATTTACACTTAATTTTATTTGCAGGTTATGTTGACTGTACAAGGCGAGTTGTTTCGGAACCCATCTCCAAATATTACTCTGCCTGGCTCTTTAAAGGATTACAGAAGTCAGTCAAAAGCTCAATCTTCGAGCATCTAGTCGATTCCGGCCACTCCAGAAACCTCCTTCAAAATCACAAATACAGTCAGAACAGTCAGCTCAATAGGAATGTGAATGAAAAGCTTATATACAGAAGAGGTTATTGCTATCCACCAGTTTAAGCTAACGTTTGCGTACAAAAACAGTATGTTCAGTCGCTAATCCATCCATGGTCTTTACCTCTCTTCCTATTTTCCATAATTTATTGTCTTTTAATTTTGTTTAATTATTTCGACTGTTTTCCAATTATTTTCACAACCATTAATTAGTAATTGTTACAACTTTCAATTATTCTGTTGTTAATTGCTATCAAGTGAACAAATATCTTAACCTTACCACTTTTTCATCAGCAAATTATGGCATATCTCCCACTCAATATCTAATTTTAAATTTATAACGAGATACCACTCCAAGTCCTTTAAATATTTGGCACCATTCTGTCTTACTATAGAATACTATTTTAGCAGATAAAATTAACTGTAGATACGATTGTACAGCTTAGATAAATGAAATTGTCGAAAATAAAAATTTCTTCACTGAATAGCCTTCTTTCTTCTTCAATGATACAATGAGTCTCTTGTTATACAGCGATATCTAGAAATTTCAATCTGTCATTAATTTTATGCTCTAAAGTAGACTGAAAGTTGATACACTTGTAGTGGCTGTGCTTCGTTGACCAATCACCCTCGTAACCGTTATCGTATAAACCCCAACGGTAGTTGAAATCAGAAGGCAAAGAGAAGCAGCTACTACAGTTTTATTAGCAGGCAACTCAAACCACAGAGCAGAGAGGCGAATGAGTCAGCAAACCGTGATTGTGTGAGAATGTGTGGAAAATGTGTAGTGTTAAATATACATGTATATATATAGAAAAGTGAATGGACTATCGAATCGATTAAGCGAATAATAATAAGATTAGTGGGATGAATATATGCGTGGGTAGTCAACAGTGTTCAAGCATGCTTATTCATACAAGCATAACAAATATAAAGATAGAATAAGTTATTAAAGTACAGATAACCTTGTCCGTTTACTAGGTTAACAAAAGGGCTTAAACGAATTAGATGAGGGCAAACTCAACTGAACGTGAGTTGCTATACACTCCTTGAAGTTTTAACATAGACTTAGTGCAATATCGAGGCCATCCGCACAGAATGCACATATGCAAATAACGGACTGATCAATTGTAGTCCTAAACATCAATGAGAAAATTCAAACAACTAATAAAAAAACGAATTCTATATAGTTTGATTTCAGATCGTAGATTCAATGAACGTGTTGTTGAAAGATTAGTCTGTTGACATTTAACCGTCTTAGAAGATCGTCTCTTGAAAATTGAGCGAAATAATTGTTTTTCCAAGTTAATGCAAGTTTAAATGGTGAGAAAGAACAAACAGGACAAAAAAAACAATAAGGAACAAAACACAAAACTATGTCTTTATTGATTTTAGTGCAAAATTTATATTGGAGTGTTCTCATAAAGTTCTGAGCTCTGACAAAGAATTTTTAAACCATCCAAAAATACCACTTGATAATAAATGTAGAATATAAAAATTTGCAACATTTAACCTGGCAATATATATATATATATATATATATATATATATATATATATATCAGTGTTGAGGATACCTAGATGACATTACCCGAAAAAAGATGTTTGAGTTACCCTATATTTGGACTCATATGATCGAACTGTAATTACAGAAGAGTGGTTGTATGGTGATGTCTGAGTATTGATTAGTTTGCTTAAATTATAGAATACCAGTGACCTTCTGCTGATACCAATAACACCATAACAGTTAGACAGCAACTGACAGCAATGCTCAGGGACTATTGATTCAGAATAGAACGCAGAACAGCAGCAAATAGATAACCTCTAATTATACAGTTCAAATCTATTACTCAAGTTCAATAATATGGGATAAGATTTTATCAAGATATCAACATCATTAAGCAATTACAATAAAGCCATAACTATGGCTAAATTGGAAGAGAAATAAGCGATAGATGGGTCCGTAATTGATGAACAATAACTTAAGAAAGGTAAAACATACAGCAATAGTTTATGCATTCAAAAGAAAGCTTACAGTTAGGGAAATACAAAGATACAGCAATAAATATAAACAATAACATCAGGTAGAACCATTCCGAAAGTTTAACTTTGTTTAATGTCTACCCTAATATAGCATTATATAACTTAGGGAAGCTACTATAATTACAAAGAAAGATGTACGGAAAAACCAATTTATATGATATTAAATTTTACTATGTTCAATAAAACAGAAAATCTGGCAAAATCGGATGTGATTTATCCAAAAAACAATTGAATTGCTAAATGACAGGGTCACATACATCAGAAACAACAAAAAATACATCATTTTGGACAGATAGTAGTACGTTTAAACTTGTTTAAGCTTTTATTCAATATCTTTCCTTTTATTATTTAAACGTGTGTTAACTTGTAAAAGTTGTTTCTTTTCAAAAGAAATGAGTTTACGTAAGACTGTAAAACGTAGAACATCCCCTTATTTATATTGGTTTTTAAAATCTTCCATTGATTTTTAGGACTGAAATTGACCAGTTTGGGTTCATGTGCCAGAGTGAACATCAACTCTGAGATGCAGGTACATCTGGCTGATGAGTCCCAAGCAGGACGAGACGTGCCTCTTGGATTCCACTGCTAGCTACCACCCAACTCTGTTTATAATGTTTATGACATTTCGGTTTCTAATTTTTAGGATATTTCTATGGCTGAAATTATATACAACGTTTTCAATGTTCACTAAGTGTGTTGTATTAACTATTTTCGGCAATTTTTCGTCCACTTAGTGATTGAGTGAAGTACATTAGTGTAATTTTTATCGATTTCATTTCAAGCCACAACATTCAATACATTCGTGTTTCTTATCAGACGTGTCGAACTGACGTACAATGAACACAATAGATAGTTGCAGATAACTCTAGCTATTTGAAATTATTTATTTAGTGAAAATTACACCGTCATCTATAATAACCATTCATTAAATGGCCGAAAGAGCTGGTTACAACGCACCTATTAAACAACCCTACTAAAAATGTTGTGGATAACAATAGCCGAGTTATTGATCCAGAGGATGAATAGGGAAAATCAAGTGTGAAATATGAAGTAACATTTGAACTAATCTGAATTAGAACAAAAAATAGTAGGATAAAACATAGGAAAATGGATACCTTATTTCAGATAGATCAGTAGACATCGGGGAGTCCATTGAGCACTTCAAATCTAAAGTTGTTTCAGTTGTATCTACATTTAGAAAAAACAAAATGTGTTATTTACATAGTATGTCATTCAGTCAGTCAGCTACAACGCAGGACCAAAATATCTTGAATACCTCTAACAGCACTCAAGATATTTACACGGTATGATGCTACATCAGTTGTGTCTTGATAGAATACATTGAATAACTTTGGAAGATGAAGCCTGAAAGAGTACATGTAATATATATATATATATATATATATATATATATATATATATATATATATATATATACTGGAAAACAATCATTATTAAATTGGAAAGTATTAAATAGTTACAATGAAAGTGTAAAACTTACAATCAGTTTCTTTGTGTGATATTTCTGATTTAGAGCACATTGAAGTAAATAAGTTTGATCCAACATCTGTTATTTTCAATCTAAATATAGGGCAAATGAGATAAAATACATACGGCACAAATATTTAGAGACAAAGAATTGATAGGGAAGCTTGCGTAAACGTATTGTGACTATTGATATTTATCAGTGAAAGACATTTAAAACTGTGAGTTAAGTTTAGACAACTTGAAAGTGTCACTGACAGTATGAGTATTTTATGTCCAGAAAATTTTGACGAGATGATCACTCGACTTGATGTGCAAACAACTCAGTTTACAAATTAAAAAAGAATTCGTTTATCAAGTGCGTGTTTAGGTGCTCATGTATGGAACTATATTGTTTCTATCATACCTCGTGATGTTATCTAGCCGCCCATATGGAATTAAGCGAAATAGAACTCATGTTTGACCTGTTACTAGTGACTGAAATCCAAATGAGCTAACCATTAACCGACACCGAACTGATATAGTGACAGAATTCGATCTACACCGATGACTATATCTCTTATTGATTATCACTTAAAGGTAAACAGTATGAGTAAAACAAAGATTTTTAGTACGAACTCAGAATTTATAGTTCTAAAACAGGTCTGTTATACAGTGGAGTAACTAATCAACAATTGTTGATTTAAAATATCAAGTGAGGTTGCGTAATAAACAGCGGGTTATTATTTTTGATCTCCTATTGTTCTCGAACCCCCGATTATTACGCAACCTCATTTGATATTTAAAATCTCGAATCACTTTAGGATGCAATCTTTCTCATCTTTATATAGACTTGTATTTCTACCAAACAACTATACATTCTTGATTTATAAAAAAGAAATAATTCAAAACTAAACTGAAAATAGCTTACCTTGGTGGTGAGTTATCAACATACTGTACAACCTTCATATTAATCAACTTATCAATTTCAGATTGAAGTAATTGTGGATCAATCTATAAGAATAGAGAAAAAGAGAAAGAACTGAAGGCTTAGTAAAATATGAAAATCATACGTTAAATACATCTTTTGCACGTCTTCTCTACGTTAACCTTTACCTACTATAGTATTCTTCTAATTCTGTTGTTATTACGATTGCTTACCGATTTCCTTTCTATTCTCCTCGATTCAATCTTCTGCTGCCAGGCATTCCACTTCCGGTTGCGGCTACATACTACATATATCTGTTTGCATAAGCAGCATACACTGCAGCGCCAGTACAAGTCAATCTCAATAATAAATCGGGCTAATAATTTTCTGCCAAAGTCTGTCCGACTCAAAGTCCTTCGAACGACAGGAGCGGTAGCCATTCGAATTAAAGAATTGGAGAAATATACTGAACTCTTGAAGTTAGACATTAACACCATTGGATACCGGCTCAGTGGTCTAGAAATTAGGCGTTCGCTTTAGAGACCGAAGATCCTGGATTTAATTCCGGAGTGAGAATTCATCGATGCTTTTTGTTGAGTCTCATACTCTTATGTTTATAACAGTGATCCAGCATTGATCGATTCATGCTTTCGATAAAACCCTAAGACCACCACTAATGTAACTTCTTTTTCAGGTCCCTCAAGAAGAATGCATCGACCGCTCCACTTATCGTGACAGCCTCATCAGTACTGAAGGTCTGATATTTGACGAAATTTCGTCACTTGCGGAGTAGGCAAGATATCCGTCTGCCAACCAAGCGGCCAGTTTACTGCTCAGCAGTTCTCTCCCTTCTAATTTATGGACGTGCAACATGGAAATTGAGAGTAGAGGATATTTGTAGGTTACTGGTATTCGATCACACATGTTTTCGGAGCATCGCTCGTGTATTTTGGGACCACAGAGTAGGCAATACCTGAGTTAGGAATAGGGCACTAAGTAAAGACGGCAAATTGATTGATGAGGTAGTATATCGTCAACTAAAGTAGTCGGGACATGTGTTACACAGGCCTAGCCAATCACGACCTCGATGGGAGATGTTTTCTGGTGCTTAAGCAGGTCGAAAAAGACAGGGGTGGCCAAACCAAAACATGGCATCAGTTCATGAATTCACTGACAACTGGACTTAGCTATGTTAAAGGGTACAGACTACATGGTTGGGGTCGGGGTGATTATCGTAACCAATAGTTAGACTGAATGACATGGCTCAAAATCGTTTGCAATGGCGTAGGTGCATTCATTCCTCGTCTTTCCTTAAATCCTGAATTTCTCATAATGTTTTTGTTTTTATTTCGCTAATTTATAATTATTTTTCAAGTCGTATCTTTGATGCCTAATCTTTCCTATTACCAGTGATACTAATACTACCTCTACTATTCTGAAATTTGGCCTGAAAACTTCATTTCTCTGTATTAATGAGGTATGGTAAATTGAACCGATGTGCATAAGTACAGGTTCTAGGTTGTAGGAATAGGACACTAAGTAAGGACGGCAAATCGATATATATATATATATAATAAATAGAAAACTTACTTGTTCATGATTTCTAAAATAGGCTGATAATTCACACATACTACAGCCTGAAGGATGCTTTGAACTTCTAATTACTTCCAGAATCTTTTTTGCACAGACTGAATATTGGAAAATCAAATTTTCATTGTTTTTTATCTCAGAGGTATCTTTATCATGAGTTGCATTTGTTTGTATGAGGTTTGGGAGAGTTACATCACTGTCAGTTGAGTTAATGTTAAGTTCTTTTAGAAGGACATCTTTTTCAGTCTGTTTTTATTGTAAGAAAAGCACAAGAAAAATGATTAAATGCAAATAGTTTTTGAAATAAAGATGTAGAAACATTCGGATAATGACTTTCTCTAACATGAAATCAAATAATTCTCAAGATTATCACGTAGTGAAATAGATTCAAAAAGAAAAGACAAATATTTCTGGCAAGTGTTTCTTTTTTCTACCAAGAAATGACCATTTGAAGTTTATGAAGAGAATGGAAATCAATACTTTTTTTAGTTATCTGAGTGTTTATATCAATCAATATGAACTGGTCACTGATTATATTTCGCGACGGACGCGAAAATCTAGGTTAAATATCTCTGAATGATACTGACAACATGAAAAGAGAGGTATAGGTATATGTAAATGACGGAACGAGTAGACAACAGAACAACTTACCATACAGTTCTGACATATATGGATGTAAAATAAGGACATTAGAGATACACAACATGGTAGCTCTTCATATTGATTTTATCACCGAGATCTTAGAAACACTGATAAAGTGTAGTTACATAAATGTTATGATGCTGTCGGTGAGCGAATAAACTCAGTCAGTCAAAGCAAACTGACTGATAAAATTATACCAATTAAGTTTATCGGAGAGCATGCTGCGAGTGTCTAATTTTACCAAAACAACAGTAGGGTTTTAATAAAGGCTACTATGTAAAAACCTGATACTGGTTAAGCTAAGAATTGGTATTGATTTCTAAAGTCAATGGTTTATAGTTTACTCAGTTTACGAAGAACTGTAAACTTATAATTCATAGTTCCTAGGTTAATCAAACTAAAGTCAGAGACTTGAGATAAAGTGGATTAAAACCAATGCTAATATGTAAGCAAACGCTTCAAAATAATAATTTAAGAACTAAACATTCATATCAGGTTACATACGTTTATGTTTTTGGTTAACTACAACCGTAAAATATGTATGGTGGTATTCAGACTAAGCAAAGATATTCGTTGGAGTTCAAAATGCAAATAAAGCAGCAAATAGATATTTATTTAAATGAATCTAATAACAAAAATGTTACAAAATATTACAAGAGGCGCAGTACTGTGAAGGGAAATAGAAACGAGAATAGAAAATTGCCAACCTAAATTGATGATATTCCCTACTAAAAAATTTCTTCGAACACAAAGGGCTCAAAATATTTCGGAAAATTCAAAAGGGACTGATTAACAATCAAAACTAGAACCGACAAAGTCAAGATACAAGTTATCGAATGACCGTAACTAAATGTCGAGATTGTTATTTTTAGGTCCTCTTATCCAAGGGCGGTAAAAAAGCCTATCAGAAAAAATATAAGGACAATGAGCAGTACAACGCTTAGAAGAATATTAATAGCTCACTAATTTGGAGAGAGAGATATTAATTACAGAAGAGAAATAACAGAAAAATAAGCCATTAGAATAAAATATATCTTCACAAAACATATGTAGATTGATGGTGAAATTACTAACGCTTGTTACCTCTCATATAAGAGCATTGGCCAACCACCAACATTCTTCATCCAATCCTGTCATGGGCCGTCCTTTCCAGTCGTTATCAATCCTTTTCCTGTCTGCTTCCAATTCTCAGAGCAGTGTGTTCTTTGGTCTTCCTCTTTTCCGCTTCCCTTCAGGATTCTACGTTAGGGCTTGTCTCGTGATGCAGTCTGGTGATTTCCGTAACGTATGTCCTGTCCACTTCCAACGTCTTTTTCTAGTTTCCCTTTCAACTGAAAGCTGGTTTGTGCTCTCCCATATTATGCTGTTGCAGATGATATCCGGCCAATGAACATTGAGTATCTTGTGTAGACCACTGTTTATAAATGCCAGTACGTTTTTGATTATGGTTGTGTAGTTACTATTTAAGTTTCAGCTCTGTACAGTAAGAATGTGCTGACATTCATATTGAAGATTCTGACTTTGATATAGGTTGGCAGTTGTTCTTCAGTTGTAGGAATGCGACCCTTACTTTGCCAATCCTCGCATTTACGTCTGCATCAGATCTTTCACGTTCATCGACGATGCTGACCAGGTACATGGGAGATTCCACATCTTCCATAGCTTCTCCATCAAGTGTGATTGAGTAGGTGTTCTTCGTGTTGTATTTGAGGATCTTACTCTTTCCTTTGTGTATGTTGACGCCTATTGCTTCAAAGGCTTCTGCTACACTGGCTGTCTTCATCTGCATTTGTTCGTCTGTACGGGATAGAAGAGCTAAGTCATCTGCGAAGTCCAAATCTTCTAATTGATTTCGGGCTGTCGATTGTATTCCGTGCTTATCGTCAGATGTGGAGGTCTTCATAATCCAGTCGACCACCAGTAAAAAGAAGTGGGAGAGTAAGCAGAATTGTCTGACCCCGAACCTCACCTGTAATGCATCTGTCAGCTGTCCTCCATGCACGACTTTGCACTGTAGTCCGTCATATGAGTTCCGGAACTCAGTCAGTCAGCAGCAACGTAGGACCAGGCATCTATATGCATCGGTCCAAGTTGCCATACCGCATTAGCACAACAAGATGAACACCAGATTCATAGAAGTAGTTAATCCAGTGGTGGTAATATATAGAAGAAAGATTGCATATAAGGAGACAGTACAGGAGCAAAGAATTAGTTCGTGGAAAGAAAGATATGAAGTGATTTTAATCTCTTAGTTTAAAGGAGGACAGAGAGTGTATACGCCTACGGCATTGTGATCGATTCTGAGCCATGTCACCAAGAATCTCTAACCATTGGTTACGATAGTCACGCGGACCCCAACCAGGCAGTCTGCATCTACCAGACCAGAAGAAGTTTCCATAATGTTCTCCTATCTACATTATCAAAGGCCTTTTCATAATCAATGGAGTTGATGTATAGTGACGTGTTCCACTCAACTGATTGTTCAACGATAACCCTTAGTGTCGCGATTTGGTCTGTACACGATCGATCCTTACGGAATCCAGCCTGTTGATTTCGAAAATGGGCACCTACTGAGTTTTTCATCCGGATCAGCAGCGCTCTATTGAAAACTTTTCCTGGTACTGACAGTAGTGTGATGCCTTTGTAGTTCTCATATTTGCTCTGATCCTCTTACTTTGGTATCTTGATGAGGTGTTCTTTTTTCCAGTTCAGAGGTAACTGTGTTTCCCCTTAGAGCTTCCTGAATATAGCGTGAAGCATACTTGCAGTTACTTCTATATCTCAGTTCAGAGCTTCGGCTGGTATATTGTCAGGTCTTGCTGCTTTACCACACTTCATTTGTCTGGTGCCCATCCCAGTTCCTTCCATTGTTATTGGAGTGACATCTAATGGAAGGTCTGTGGGTGCTGCTTCCATGTCCACAGGATTCAATGGAGTTGGCCTATTCAAAAGTTCCTCGAAGTGTTCCACCCATGTCCTATTCTGCTCTTGAATCGCAGTGATTGTCTTGCCTTCCTTGCCACTGAATGGTCTTTCTGGTTTACTATATTTCCCTGTCAGTTTCTTCGTTGTGTAATATAGCTGTTTCATGTTTCCTTCACTTGAAGCATTTTCCTGTCGTTGCTATCTCTTCCACGAATTTTCGCTTGTCAGCTTTAATGCTCCAATTCACTTGCTTGTTTGCTTCAATGTATTCAGCTTGTGCCTTGACTTTCTCTGCTATTGTTCGGCTGTTTTTAATTGCTGTCTTTCTGTACTTCCCTTCTTGTCCACGGTTTCGATAAAGATCCATTCCTTTTCATGATGCTTGTCGAGTCCCAGCACCTCCTGTCATGTTGACATTAGAGCTTCCTTGATCCCTTTCCAATTGCCCTCCATAGTAATTTCTTCTCTTAGTAGATCATGTAAGGCTTGGAAACTGCAGCTGAGGGCTAACTTGAATTGTTGAGTTTGTCAGTATCTCGAAGGAAGTCTGTACTGGACCTTTATAATGCTGTTCCACCAGTGTTTCTATTGTTTCTTTAGCTTCAGTTTCATCTTGGTCACAACCAGGTGGTGATCTGAAGTTATGTCAGCTCCTCTCCTGGTTCTCACGTCTTCCATCGTCTTTCTGAATTCTTTAGTGATACAGATATGATCGATCTGGTTCTCTGTAGTGTAATCTAGTAAGACATATGTAGCTTTGCGTGTGCGTTTGTGGGGTAATATTTTGCCTTCTATGACCAATTTGTTGAATGCACATAAATTTTCAGATCTATCACCATTCTCGTTCCTTTCTCCGAGTCAATATCGTCCCATGATATCTCCATACCCGGTGTTGTACATTCCAACCATGGCGTCTAGGTAACCTATCAGGATGGTCAAGTTCATACTTGAGAAAGTCTCTAAGATTGACTACAGTCTATCGTAAGACAGATCTTTATCATCGTCATTGCCATCATTGGTGGGTGTATAATATTAGATAATATTCATTGTGATTCCCATCTTTTTTTGAAGGATGCTTTGATGATCCACAGTCCATGAGGTTCCCATCCTATAGGTGCATTGCATGCTTCTTTGGACGGCATGACAGCAACTCCCAGAGTTTTGGACCATTTTCTTCTTCGTGAACAGAGTACAGAAGCATCTCTCCCGAACCTAACCTTTGTTGTCCAGGTTGGGTTCAATGGGTTTCGCTGATTCCGGCATCATCAAGTTGTATCTCCTCATTTCCGTAGCTACTTGGGACCGCTAATAACTGTAGAAGAGCTACAGGCGGAGTTCAGTGGTAAAATGGAGCATATTTAACAACTTAGTGGCTAGTTATTTATTTTTACGAACACGGAACCAGACAACGCTTCCTACAGCGGTTTAAAATACAACTTGGTTACGCAAACCAAGTGATTTGAAATTGGATTTGAATTTATGAAACTCAATAGTTTATCATTCTTATATCCAAATCACTGGTGCTTTTTATACTAATATTAGAAGGGATTTAAATTATTTCGTTGTAGATTAGTGGATAATGCGTTTTGTTTGGAGCGAAAGTTACTCGATCCAAGTCTCGGTGTGAACATCAACACTAGGATGCAAGTAAATCTGACTGACAGGCTCGAAATAGGACAAAAGGCGTGTAAGGGATTCCACTACTGGCTACAATCTACTATTATGTATGAAACACTGATATTTTTCTCTACTTTTATTAAATACAGCCGTTTTGTGAACTTAAGTTAGTTCCAATCAATTTGTATGCGCTTTACAATTAAATGAATAGCAACGTTAAAAAATATATTTAGAGACTATGAAGTGAATGACCAAAATGCTAATTGATATCGATTACAACTTTACATCCTTTCATATATGCATTATATATTCGTATAGACGCTCATTACTATGCAATAATAATTTTGTAGTGTATGATGCAGAACAAAGAAAGGTTTACAAGAAGTGATACCCAATGAGCGAAAAGATTCGATGCAACATATGTATAAATATAAAGATAAACACTATAAATATGCCATAAAAACGTTTATTGGAAATAACTCATCTAAATGAGGTGAAATAAAAAATGTAAGTCAATACACTATTCGTAAACTTATCTTTAAGGGTTAAATATGTTGGACCGTAACTTTCAATTACTGTTGTTCCATGCTCTTAAATTCAGCTACATTGGTCACAGCTTAGTTGTGTAGTTTCACAACATACCGATGTAGTACCTAAGCAATGGAGTGAAATTTTTCATTGCTACTGAATTGTCGTATTGGTATTACTTTAATAAAGGAGATTCATAGGAATTTGACCCAGAGTTTTATCACAGAATGATGACAGTTATATAGTGCCAGTAAAAATCCAGGAGGACTGTACTGGCGTTTTGTCCTAGATTGGGACTAACTTCACCACAGCATTAAGTCTAGCGATAAAACCACGATATCTTAAGATCACTTAGTTAAGATCTTTTGGTTCAAATTCTTGACGTCAAATCAAATGGTGAAATATCCTGACCATCACCCAATACTATCAGTGAGAGGTTTCGCTTCATTGTTAATACTAACTTATATTTTAATCTGGGATCAAAACTGTACTTTAAATTATTATTATCATTATGCAGACTATTGTAGATAAAAGAATAACTTAATAATTCCGTCATAAACAAGGTAGAAATTGGTACATAGTAATAAGTTTTTAATTAACCCATTCACCAGGTACCTGGGTATAAGCAACACTGAATGTGAAGGCTAATGATATTACGCGGTTACCCAGATAGAAGTAGGTGGGGCGGGGTTCAAGTCTGGGAAAAAGTGGGTGAAAGTAGAACGCCCTGACCATTACCCATATATGCGTATCTGACCAAAACGATATACCACATTAGCATAGCGAAATTAGATTATGAAATCAAATACCAAAATAGTGAAGGGAGTAATAGTATTAGTAGAAGTAAGAGAGAAAGAAAGAATCCGTAGAACAAAATGTCAGACAATTTTGGAACTCAAGATCTAGAAGAAGACAGGAAGTACATGTATTGTAGCCATTAAAACCAAATCTGAGCAACGTCACATATCTCCAACTCAATAATTGAAAACTTTAAAAAATACAGAAATGTGAAATTCAAAATAAGTAAAATTAATAGGTTTCAAATGAACATCTTATGAGTAAGTTAAATCATCAAAATATAACCGGAATAAAGCTTTACTTATATACAGAGACACTATTTACAAAGAAAATCTAGAATATGTTATTAACTAAAAGACAATTAGAAGTAGATGCATACAATGAGATACAAATTAGAATACTTAAATGTATAGTTAGTAATATGATTCAAAAAGAGGAATTTTAGATATCTGACCGATTAGTTATACCAAGTTATGTTCCGTTCAGTCACAAAAATAGACATTTTAAAACATACGATTTGTAAGTATTTTACTATCTTCGACGTGAATTAACTAACACCAGTATTATTAATTACTGAAGGGGTTTATAGAAATTGTTGAATTTTATGACAGTTCATGATTGTTAATATTAGTTGTAAATTTTTAATATTATGGAATAACGTAGCATGTATTAAGTACCCAAGGTAACAGTAATTATTCGGAAGTTTTAAGCTACTCTATAACTTAAAAAACGAATTACTATTCGGTATGATTAAAAGTCAGTTATACACATTTTAAGACCTGATCATAATCAGAAATTTTCTTATAATTGTGATAAAAGTATAATTCTAACATATTTTTTACATAACCTAACTTTAAACACACTTTAGATACTGAGGTTAGTGATACCGCCCAGGTATCTAAACCCAGTAGATGAAACAAGAGTTGACCTCAATAGTTGAGAGAGCAATGGCTCAGTGGTTATGTCATTCAACTAAGCCGCGGGCTCAAACCCCGTTTAGTGAGGTAGTATTACCGGCTAGGAGACAGATACGTGCACCTGTTCACTAGTAACTAAGTTAGAATTTCAACCGAAAAACCAGGGCTCAGTTATTTACTCAACTGATTTATGGCCCGTATGACTTAATACTGTTGGTCATAGACTTTTTGAATAATCAACTACAATAAGGAGGATGAAAGTATGGTTTCGCTAATCTTTCATTTACAATCATTCTACAAGGAATAATCTTTATCTATTCGAATCATTTTCTATGAAATTAACCATTTCGATCATATTTGAAAAAAAAACACTTAAAATTCTATCATTTCTTTTCTTTTCAAGACAAATATCTCCCAATAAACAGATTACCATAAAAAAACAATGGATAATTCTGGCAAAATAACATCAAACATTAATGAACAAAGTGTCAAAGAACCATTATATAAAAATTATATTTTCGTATTTATGATTGTTGGTTTAGTAACAATAATTCCTTTGATTATTATCAACATAGCAGTAATGATGAAAAAACGATTATCAAGAATATGTCGTCTATTATTACTCTGCATTTGTTTATCACTTGGATCTTGTGTCAGTGCATTGGCATTTACGCATTATGCATTAGGACCGATTGATATAACTTTAACTAAAGGTGACCAAGTACTTATTGGTGAGCCAACAAATGGATTTCTAATGAATATACATGAATTACGTTCATTGACTTGTAATCATTTAGAAATCCAATCGAATAAATTAAAAATTCGTGTTTGGACAACACCTGTATCACCTCACCATGGACCATTACAGAATTACAGTTTAGTTATACGTAACTGGACTTTGCCAACGTTTACTCACCTTCGACTTAATAATGGTGATTCCATTTATGCACATAATTTTTCTCATCCAACACAAATAATCATTCTTAAAGGTGAAGAATCTATGCAACGATGGATCAAAACTGGTTCATACAAGAGAGGTTATGAAAAATGTTGTTCATGGTATATTCTACAGACAGATGTAGAGAATAGACAACAAATAACAATTGAACAAAATGATATATACACTTTAATAATGAGAACATCTGCATCGATAGTCAATTATTCATATTATTTAAACGAACCATCAACAGTAGAAATCGGATATATTGATTTAGTTCGTACGCGTTGGGCACCTAACCCTTGTGATCCAGTCATTTGTGATGGTACAACAACAACTCTATGCAAAATAACGTCATCTCCGAAAAGTTACATAATCGACTATACTGTAGAAACAATGACAGCACCAAACCTTGACTATGCAAACGTACACATCATTTGTTATCCACGTCATTGGATATTAGGGATTATGTTTAGTTTACCAACTATTTTAATTGTAAGTCTGATTGTTATAATACATGCATGTATTAAAAAACATAAGAAACAGTTTAAATTCTCTGATACAAGTATTCAACAAACACCTTTTACTGATTTAAATATTAAACAAATGAAAGGTAAATACACAACTTCTAACGAGAACCAAAATCATGCATTTGAATTTGATCTAGTGTAAAACTTACTGGCAACTGGTTTATGTTACAACACATTGTTTTAGTTGCCGTTATAATTGAGGACTTTATTGATTCCTTTATATTTTTATTACCATAATGTAGCGCTTCTACTGCTGATAACTGCAAATCTTCAGCGTAATTATTTAATTTCTCATCTAAGAAATCACATAGTTTTGCTCCGAAACCTTCTAAAATTTTACATTCTTTTCCACTTTGTAACAACAGTGGGTATTTTTTAAGTGAAGAAAGAGCCTAGAAGAGAAAATAACAAAGTCGATAAATCAAATTAATATTGTCCTACCTTTCTGTAAGCATAGTATGATTTGGCATCTTTGGCAAATGCATTTTCCATAGCTTCGGTTATCCAACTTTGAAATAAAAGATTTGGTCCACCATCAATCTTTTTCTTTTTCCGACTATGATATAAAGTATATTGGATGAGTTATGTGTGCTAAATAAAATTTGTGATTTTTGGGAAAACATAAAGTATTTATGTTTTAAAGTAAAAAATAACCGGATGAGATTTTGTAAGATTTGACATATAGGTACACTGATCAGTAGATTGATATCAACCTGAAACAGATTGGTTATACATTCTACGTAAATATAACGTAGAACCTTGTAAACACGTACATCAGTTCAAGTTGCCATACCTCATTAGTACAGAGAGATAAATTTGTCAGTAAAACTCCTAGAGCACTAGCACATGTAGTAACAGTATTAGGTATTGAAGACAAGATTCAAGAAGAAAATATGGATATGTCCAATAAAATAATTTTGTAAGGTAATTTAAAAAGTTAGGATCTAAGGGAAGGCAAAGAGTGAATGCGCCTACACAATTACGAACGATTCTAAGCCATTTCACCCAGTCTCTAATCATTGGTTACGATAATCACCTAAAATCTATCCATTAGTCTGAACCTATGTACGTGGCTTAGTTCCTTAAAAGTGCCTATGAGAAGATTAAATAAGAATGGAGAAAGAGGAAAACCCTGTAGAACACTACTGCCCACTGAAGTCAAGAATATTCCAAGTACAAAATACTTCGAAGAAGGGAAAATAGATATTGTTCCTTTGTTCACACCGTTTTCCCCTTTACTTTTTATCTATATTTCCCGTTTTTATGTTTCCCTGGAAGAACAGAAAATGAAAAAGCACTAACGAGTTTAGGACCAACTGCCTAACAACTTACCAGTGAAGTTTAATTTCAAACGTCGATAAAGCAAAGCCTCTATTTTGAGAAGCAGATACATTTAAAAAAGATTGTGTTGACACAAGGGATTCCTCACTTTTCCTTTAAACTTATGCTTAATAACTACAACTAAATGGTATGGCCTTTAATTAAGAATATTGCAAACGGATGTGCACACTATATAACCATACATTATCTCCAATTTTCATAAAACCTAATGATCAATGAGTGAATTGCCAAGCAAACAGAAAAAACGATAATCAAGATCAATAGGGGAGAACAGAGGCGATACCCTGGTATGAATAAAGGGGAAACGCGACAAATGTTCGGTTTGTCGCCTATCAGGGAGAAACAGTGAGAATTTCCTACTAAACGTTTCTCTGGAGATGCTTCGGAATTCGCACTAAATAGTTGACATTACACCCAAATTTGCGCCTAGCCATCTGCTTCGCATGTTTGATTTTTCTTTAAGTCTATCTGGATACCTAGTTTATAAACCTTTAGTAGGGTAATGTCAAAACTATATAGAGGCGTTAATTCATTAAGTAGACTTTAGTAACCCAATGTCGTGCTTAAAACGAGTTCCAGAGGGAAAAGGACCTTTTAGATGAAAATGTGATAATCTTGTTACAGAATTGCAAACGTGCATACGGTTTTACAAAACATAACTTCTGTTATGTCCGATTTGACTGCTAATGTTCTTCGGTTTAGGTTATGTTTTGACCGTTTATTAAGTATTAAGACTATTGTTTCACTTTGAATGAATTAGTTTCAGTCAAAGTATTACTAAGAGTATTGTCCTTTTATCAAAAAAGACTTTACCTTCGAAAGCATATTGTGTGCCACAGTTTTTCTGTTTATTTCACTTTTTAAACTTAACAGTTCATGGCTCCTTTTCTTCTAACTTTTTGCCCAAATACTTTGGTTAATCGTTTTGACCTTTTTTTCTTCAAAGTTACATGACAATCTTTGAGGAATGACTGGACAGTGTAAAAGAAGTAATTGTCAACACTCAAATTATGAATACCCAGTGGATTTTGTTTATTTATTTGAACACACAGTGATATGCTGTGTGATGAGTGCAAAGGGTGGTACCCCGAAGTTTGCACTAATTTAACACCTGCAGCTCTTAAAAAATATAGTAGGCCCGCATGCATATGGTTGTTCCAGCAGAGATGCTTGTATACAACGAGCTTGTTGTTAGAAGCCATCGCTATGGTGAATGCAATTAGGAAGCATGAATCTAGACACAATTCTGCTGGTTCCAATCGGAATGGATCTGGTAAGGTTTGCTCTATCGATACGTAAATCGGTGTACAGTCGTCTCAAGCAAGCTTAAAGCTGATTGACTCATCTGGACTATAAGAAGAAGAACCGATGTCGGAAATAAGAACCCAAGTAAGTGAATAACAAAACGAGTTCCTTCTGTCTCCCGCCCTCTAAATAGCAAACTCAATCGTGAGTCTAGGTCTCTTTTCAACTGGAAGAGTAACAAGAAACATGACTTTACCACCCGAGTCGTTGAAAATTCTTCGAGATCAGAAACTGAGTGTAACACAACTGTGATTTTAACTCCAGTGAAGCTTAACGGATGGACATAAAAAGAGTGAGAAATAACCTTATATCACGAAGCAAAAGCCGAATTCCTTGACTGTAGTTAGGGAATGGAAGAATGATTATAGTCAAAGGTCAGTTATTTTCTACAGAACCCCCAAGTGCCCTGGTACGGCCGAGAGTAAGGAGAGTCCGCTCTCCCTCTTGAAATGCTTTCACAGAGCCAAAAGTAAACAGCCACTGTTAGGGAAGTCCTACTCATTGCATTCTCGCTGTGGGGTTGTTTACGACATCAAGAGGATGAAAAGTGAATGTCAGGCGCTTTAACTGGGATAGTAGATACAGAGGATCCACCTAGGGTAGTTGAAAAACCCTAATATCAAAGCAATGGTGCACATAGGCTCCAGGATCCTTAGAGAACAAATGGCCTATGAACCTATTAGTCACCGACTACCATGGAACTTCATCTCCTAACGTTGCTCTACTACCTTTTGGATTAGACTTCAAGGCCAAAGGCTCAGGAAATAGCCCCCTAAGAAAACAACCTGCCTCGATCTGGGCGCCCGACAGTACTTCGGTACTCACAAAAATCAAGTGATAAAGTGTGGTGCATACAAACTTGGTGCCTCATTGTACCAATGTTTAAGTAAATAAATTTCATACAGCCAAGGAGAATGAAAGACCTGAGGCCGAAACTCGTTTTAATCACGAAGTTACTAAAAGGTTTACTTAGCGAACTAATGCCTCTAGATTTCCTTGGAGTTACCCTACCAAAGGCTTATAAACTAGGTAGCCAGACAGACTTAAAAGACGATCAAACCAAGCTGCCGAAGGTGATATTTAAATATCTGAATAAAAGGTATCCAACACTGTGAAAGCAAGATAAACTTAAAGGAAGTAACTGTCACCTAATGACCGCATGAAAAAGCGGGAAGCTGAAGACTTACGACTGTGATCAGATGCGGGGAAAAGGACCTTAGAATTAAAGATTTTCGGGTGGTGGGGATCAGGAAGAGAATAACGCCGTTGGAAGAGATTTGAAGAACAACGAGGTTGATCTCTGGAATTGAAAAGCTGCAGCTTGATGCGAGACTAGAAAGTCTAAACCTATTCCCCTTGTCATACAAAAGGACTAGAAAAGACTTCATGAGTCTACAAATTATTAAATAATATTTTTTGCGGACAACACCCTAACTTTAATTGTCTTTAAGGATAAAGACTTGACGAAGAAACTACAAAACACTTACTAGCCCAGACGACTATCGACTTTCCCTTTGGACCAACGAGTGGGACCCCCTACCTCAACGAGTGGTTTAATGTCCAGCCATTTGTGTGAAAAATTCGGCAAACCGGACAGTTTGGTGTATTTTCCATATATTCAAACCGAATTATCTTGAGAAATTTACCATTTCTTATGGTCCTGTCTACTTTGAATGTTTGACGGGACCATAATTTAGGGACATTATTAAAGACATACTGAAGCGACCTTTAAACACAAATTTACATAATGGGTATTAACCCAGCTAGGTTTTAATAGATTAATAAATTTATATAGGGATTGTGGATAGAGTTGAGGTTAAAAGTGGGTAGCAATAGTCGAGGTTTATGTCATTAGCTAACATCAGCCTTATTGCTACAACACCTCAAGCTATGTATACAGCTTGGACGGAAGAACTCAAGACAAAATGCAAAATATATCTTGAATCTGATTAGTTCGTCTGCTAAACAATAAACCTGTCGATGCGGACTGAGTAAAATTTAAAACGGGTAAAACTTACTTTACCATTGTATTCATCTTACTGATGTTTTAATAAATAAAGCAGGAAATTTATTTCAGGCGGAATTTTCGCAAATGCAAAAGGCCGAGAACAGACCTTGAACTACTCTTTGACGCATTCAAACACTCCTGATGAATCAATGAAAACGAACAAAAAGATAAACTTTTAGCTGTGTTTGAGAAACTTTCTGTCTTTTCATCCACAAATACCGTTCAGAACAATAATCTTTTGGTTAAATTAAACAAATTTGATCTACTATTTTAGTTGATTACTGTTATATGAGTGTTTCTGATGACTTCACTTTTCTTCCTAAGTGACAATTAGTATGAATTCTTCGGATCATTAGTTTGCTCCTGAGTCTCAAGTTGTAGAACCAATATTTTGACATGAATAATCCAATATGATGCATGTGTATTTTGCTTTAAAGTTGTGCATAGAACATTATATCTTTGTTGATAACGGAAGCGAGAAAAACGTTAGGCGTAACACAGTGAGAGGAAACTAGTTGCTGACGCTCAGGCTGTGACAACTCTTTAAGCGTCATTCAGTGCGAATGAAAGGGATGGTGCCACTAAGTTTGCACGCATCTAACGTCCGCGGTTTTCGAACAGCTAAGTGAAAATGGTTGCGTGTGGTTTTGGCGGCAGTGCTGCTCGGACGCATACAGCTTTCTAACCCAATTCATTTCACTGATAAATGCTGCCAAAAAGTGTAATAGCAGAGGAGGGCGAGACATGTCAGACAGTATTCGCACTATCGATACATAAGTTGATGTAATGTCACCTCAAATATGATCACAAACAGTTAACTTACATGGATCAAAGGACGAAAATTCGACTTCAAAGAGGTCTGTCACAAATGAGAATACAAGAAATGAAGTTTACTTTGTCCTATGTTATCCAAATGGTAGTCGGCAGGATAAACATAAGAAAGCCGATCACAAGGCTAGGCCTGTTTCTGTCAGCAGAAACACCTGACTTCCCAAGTCGTCCGTTATCTTCCAGAATCACACGGTGTGTTTAATGTGATTGTGGTCCCCATTCCATTGAAAGTTGATAAATATGTACGGATCGAGAACAAGAAACTTATCAAAGGAAAATTATCCTCCATTAAATGTAGCCGAGAAATTAAAGGTTTGTAATAGCACTGGGCCTTAATCACACAATCCTCATTGATGAACAGGAAACATTTCAGAGAATAGAAGTTCGAACTAACGATGGATTGGGGGGGAACAATGAAGTTAATTGGTTAGAATTGATCGTATAACATGGCTCGGCCTTGCAGGCGTGGTCCTTGTTGAATGTTTCCTCGTATCTTTTATTCATATTGAATATATTTTGTTCTGTCTCTGGCCTAAGCTTGTTCTCCATCATGTATTGGTGATTGTTACGATGAAATGAGTTGGTGTAGACGATGATATGACTTCCACCTGAGATCTTATAGACTAGGCAGTTATGTCATGACAAATCTGCAATTTTAGGATTAGGTCTATTATTAAAGCAGTACTAATATCATTGTAGACCATAATTCTACAGGCTGTGACAAGTCAGCTATCTTTCGTATAATCGTTAAGAGTCAGCGCTCAGAACCTAAGACTCGTTTCCGATAGGAGTTTGGGTCGATAAAACCGCCATTGAATGAGCCGAAAAAGTACTAAGACTGAAGTTAGATTTTGAAGATGCCACCGGTATTCGGAGTTTGAAAAAGCTTTAACCAGTAACACTTTCTAAAATGAAGCGTACCCACCAAGTGAAATCAAAAGACAGAAGAGAGGAGGTTCGAAGATATATTTGATAGGCTGTCAATATATCGAGTATCGTCTGATCTTATCTGGCTAGCGATTGCAGTAGATGTTGAGCACGGCGTTCCCACACGTGATCTGGTGCGCATGCATGACCGAGCACCTTAGGCTAGATGAGTCCATTAAAACTGTGTTCAGCACTCAATGTCGAAAACTAACAGAGGTATTTATTTTGGGGATTTATTTACCGCTACAATGTCCCCTGTTCTTTGCAAACTGAAACTGTTATTAAGGGAGCTTGGTATGAACTGTCATCTTGAAGGATGTGCACTTAAGGTTTTTTTACTAGCGTAAGAAGCTGCATAGCTGTACACTGAGAACCTAATACTGTAAAAAAGAAACAAATGAAATACAAAGCACTTGGATATAAACCCTAAACAATTCTTGACAGTTTGTGGTTAAACAGATAAAGGTATGATAACTTATAGGTTATTAGTAAATAAGACTCATACCAGCTACTATTGCTTGAGTAAAATGTGGTTAGAGCCTTCAGATAAGAGAATACAGTGATAAAGAACAATGAGTTGTAACATGTAACAAGGTAGAATGGGTTCAATTGATGGAAGGGGAGTCAAAGTTGGAGTCAGTAATGTTATTTTTTAGGATGGAAATTGCATCAACAGAGAATAAAGTGCTATGAAGCACTGTCTGTTTTTTTCAATCATAAGTCTGATTTAGTATGTTATATATCATCTCAGCAGAGTGGAAAATTCAACATAAGATTCGGAACTTGAATATGAATAATGTTCGCAGGAAAACAACTTCGGTATCACCGATAGTTCGCTTTGTCCTCAATCATAAAGAGCCTGAAAACAGCAAAATGTTCTGCCACAAAGTCATGGGTGGGTTGAATTATTCGCCCTCACCATCAATGAGTGCTGGTCAGTAATTCCATCCCCCTTTCTTTTGTGATGTTAGCCTCAATAAGGTTTATCCGTAGGTAAATTATCATATCTCATTTAATGCTCAGTTCCACGTGCTGTTGGCAAACACCATTTTTTTAGTTGCCATCTTATAAGAATAACAGGAGGTCATGAAACATTATCTCTGTGTAAGGCATCGATGCAATGCTTCAAGTGACTGTAGTATGAATTATGTGTATCCAAACAGAATATAGGCAATGAGAAGGGTATAGAACAGGATAAATATCTACCGAATTGAGCGGAAGAGTGTAGGAACTATCTCTGCGGTTCGGTTTATCAATGTAAAAAACAAGACTTAAAGAAGTAGATGAATTTAACCTAAAGGCAGAGGGAAGAATGTTTTCAGCGGTCGAATAATCTATTTCCTGTGAATTGTCTGCATTGTACTTCAATTTCCTGATCTTTGTCATTGTCAGGCCAAATTAACAGAACGGAATTTAGACCAAAGTTCGTTACTGAGAGAATTCAAACCAATTTGAACAAGAGTAGAGAACTGTTAAGTCTATCGAAGCGTCCAAATCACCCAATTGAGATACTCATAAAATCGAGGTTCACAGAGCAACGATTTGTCTAATATAGCCGATCTTTACTGAATAATATGCAAAAATTAGTTGCAAACCTCAGTTTTTGAGGTGTGTGTAGCGTTTACGGCGTTTTTTGTTTGAAATAAAAAGGCTCCGGTGGTGCAAAATGCTAGTGGTTGGCTGTGTCTAAATTTGATAGCCGTTTATCAACGAGCAAAAAGTGAACTAACAGCTAGCAATATAGAAGCTGTTGCGTTTAAACATGGATTTAACGACTGTACAAAAAACCGCTGCAATGATTGAGATAAAGTCATTATAATGATAAATACAGTAAATGTTATAAGTGTTTGTAAATATTTCACAATGTTACATGACAAACTTGCGTTACAACATACTCGTAGAAATTACTATGAATACAACTATATACTGAATACTAATAAGTAGTACAAGACAATACACAAAAGGGTCGAATGAAAGTGAACAAGGACCGAGAGCGTAAAACAGACTTAACAACATGTATTTCGGCACGTTCAACCCATAGATAAGCTTGCAACCGAACAAGTTGGAATCTAGACAACTGAGTAGCATCTATGATTTAGGAGTGAAATGCTGCACAAGCCATTTATTCACCGACCAGGCTGCACTCCAAGTCTTTAAAGCCCGTAAATTCATTGAGTTTATTAATCGTAATTTCTATTTAAAAGAATTCAAAATGACCCTATACAAGGTATGTACTCTCTACTTATTCGAATACTGCCCAATTATACTCAGTCGAATGCGTTACTTAGACCGACAGAAAATTGTGGAAGTTCAACACCATTTCATAAAACTTCTCAGGTCAGACCAACCACATAATGATAGATGTGAAGCATGGAAGCTGGAAACTATATCAGTAAGTGAAATCAAACTTAACTTTACCTATATTTCAAAATTCTATCATGAATATTCAATACATGTGTTATCAAATATTTTGAATAGTTATGTCTGAACGTTTGCATTCCATTGTCTAAATTGCATTTAGATACGGTAACTAATATATTTTATGGAATTTCCAGTTCAGTTTGTGGACAGATAACTCACTAACCTTATGAGTGTACCTCAATTATCGCCGACCATAATAAGCTCAAAATATCTTAAATTATTGTGAGTTTCTTTTAGTTCATGTTTTACTAGATGAAAAATATTTTTTTATTATTACTAGCATTCAAAGTGTTTTCCCACTTACTTATCGTTCTACTCATAAATTTTGCAACCCTAAACTCTACTATCGTATTTTTTGGTGAGTTATCTGTCCTTATAATCTCTTAACCACGTATTATTTGACCAATATCTTAACTTTATAGTAGTGTGCTTTATTAACTGGATGTCTAACTCACAATACAAAGACTTTAGCTATCTCATTCGCTTGTAATATGGAACTAGTACAGACGGTGTATTCCAACAAAGTGTGAAACATAGAGCTTGGATTAAGGTAATATTCAGGCATAGCACAAACGCAAGAGACCCTAACATTGCAAAAGAAGGGGGTGTTACTGGCCAGCAAACATGGTGCAGAGACAATTCCAATGAACTCATGTCTGGAGGGCAGAACATTTTGTTAAACTACGGCTCCTTATGGTCTAGTGGGATACCACGAGCCAAAGGTATTGATGCTAATTTCTTATGCTTGACTTATTTCTGTAACCTTGAATTGGTTTCACTCCCTACCGAGAAATCCTATTGCAAGAAAAAACTGGACAATTACGCTAAATAGTTCTTTCTTAGCTCTACAAAAGTTATAACAATAAAAACGAGTTGTAAATATTTCAACGAAAAAGAAGACAGTTGATATCTGGACACTGTTTTCCTTCCTAATTTCAATAATGCATATAACTAGTCTTTCAGCTCTTTTAAATCACTTCCCTTTGTACAATCCTTCGTTCATTAAACGCCGTACTTTGGCTTTTTTCAACTTGGTGAAATATACTTACTTAGAAATGGACCTAATAAAAGATAATGAGTCTAAGTAGTCATACCTTAACTATTCCACAGTAAACGACTAAACTTCACTCACCATAAACACTGTCCGTCGTGCTTCTAGACTTTTCTTTTTCCCCTCTCTTTTTCAAAATTCTCGTGGCCTACCACCGACTTCCTGGTTGAGGTCCTAGAGATGGTGCAAAAAATTGTCTTGAAATGTTATCAGACATCGTTCAGGATAAAAAACAGTGACGATCATTCTGTAACTTTCTTTTACTTTCTCCATAAAAGTGAACGTAACTTCTTTAATTGAAAGAATTCTCTCTGGTTATATTTTTGCTAACTCACCTGTCCCTCCAATTATTATTATTAGTCCTTGCTTTTCATTGCTCGTACATACTTATTAACCTCTCCGCTTCAAATTCACTAGATGTGCTTAAAGCTTTGTGGTCTGCGCTATCCGCAAATAAACTGTAGTTGCCGCTTCTCATTGCCTTCTGATTATAAACACCGTTGAGATTTATATTATAACGGTTATCAAGGTAATCGATTAACGAAGAAAAGCAACTACAGAGCATTAGTCTTACTAACAATTATATTTTAATACACGAAAATTTATCTCCTTTTTATATAGCCAATGTGCACTGTAATATACCAACCTGAGTAACTTTTTAAAGTCGGTAGCATTCGTAACAATTTGATCTTGCCTGTAAACTAGCATGCTTCTCATGTAACATATTGTCTTTTGAGAATATAATAATATTTTATTACTTGTTGAGGTGATCCAGAAAACTATCAGAAGACAAGAAACGCTCAGGAAACAGAAACATTTTATCCAATCAGCGTTCACTCGAAGTTTAGCCAGAAATATCAAGAAAGTGAGAAGTCATATGTAGAGTTTCTGATTGGATGATTACTATACTGCAATCATGTTTAGTCGCATTCCAGAATTTTCGGGAAACTCAAGGACATCTAAAATACCGTAAAAACTATATTTTCTGTACTAAAGCGAACCTTTAGGCAAAGTGCTTCTCGCATAGTTTTGCGCCTTTTCTCTCGTGTTCAGGTCGCTGTGTAGTTCTAGCTTGCGGGTTACGAGAATAGCTTAGGAACCGAATATAGAGTTCAATTAGCAAGACTTTATTATTATTAATATTATTAGTATTATTAAGTATGGAAGTAAGTAAAGAGTTCTGGCTAAATAATAAATATACACAAATATCAATACCTTACTTCTGCCCTTTTGTCTTCGTTTTCGTTATCTTCTCCAGTCGTCCTGGGAACACATTTTATTATTATTAAAAAGGACTTTGTGTTTTTTGATGTAAATAAGTGTGTATAAAAGATGTAACAACAATAATGCAACGCCTAATGATAGTAATAATGATAGTTAAATTGATAGTCGGTAGTTAGCCTATTGAACTAATTTATTTGTGTACTTGCTGTAGTTTAGACATTTGACCCACTATGTAAAATTATGTGAGTCTGATTGAGCGCATGTCTGTACACCAATCCTTATCTTCCTCATTGGTTGTTAGCACAGATATAGAGGAAATTATCCTCTACAAAGTTCGTGAACCCGACGTGATCAACTTTGTGGAAGCTGGCTCCAAGAAATAGTATCCCGTTAACTGAGTATTTACGCAAGCTAAATCCCTTAGTAGTGTTATTATTCAAAAGCCGGAACGCCAGTTGTAGAGTTAGTTTAGTGTTAGTGATTAGTAAAAATCTGCAAGCGCTCAGAAACCAAGCACACAAGGAAACGAATGAAAGTGTGTGTTAAAAACCCATATACATTTATGAGTGTTAATCGATTGTGAATAAATTATTGATTGTCTATGCTTACAACCAATGAGGGGGATAAAGATTAGTGTACAGACATGCGCTCAATCAGACTCACACATAATTTTACATAGTGGGTCAGACGTCTAAATTACAACAAGTGCACAAATAATAAAATAGTTCAATGGACTTACTACAAGTTACCAATATATATAATGTATATGATTAGTAAAATGTGAACAAGCGCAACAAAGTAAAATATTGTTGCAAACATAATAGTTAATATCAAGCGAATCGCACATACATGTAGAGATAATACAGTGAGTATATTACTAATAGTAGTACCCATTCTTTGTTCTCTGCATTGATGCATACTGCTCCTCTGAAAATGCATTAAGTATTTTTGCACTTGTAATTGTTTCTTATTCCACAACTGAGATTATAGGAACTTTAAATGTTTAGCCATTATTATTATTAAATTCCTTAAGTAAAACCACATACCTACTATCACTTTACGTTAATACTGACCATAGCAACCTTAACTAATTTGAATAATATCTTACATTAACAGTATATCATTGTGTCACATGACACATGCATTATATCAGACCTGATTGACGTATTTTGGTAATTATTGTATTATTGTTCCGTGCTATGAACTAGTATACTTAAAACTATCTTATATCATATGCTTATTCTCTACATCTAATTTTACTATTTATATCAAATTGATCATGCCTGTTAACTGGTATGAATTCTGTAATAGTTTTTCATTTGTTTCTCTTTTACAGTATCAGGTTCTCAGTGCACAGCTATGCAGCTTCTTATGCCAGTAAAAAAAACCTTAAGTGCACATCCTTCTAGGTCACAGTTCATGCCAAGCGCTCGTTACATCTACTTTGTAACTACTATAACATCTCTCAATTGTTGTATTGCATTAATGCTTAGAGACCAGGTATTTATTAATAGCTGTCTACGCATGATACTCAACATCCATTGGCCGGATACCATCAGCAACAGCCTTTTGTGGGAGAGAACCAACCAGCTTCCAGCGGAAGAGGAAATTAGGAAAAGACGATGGAAATGGATAGGACATACATTGAGGAAATCATCAAACTGCATTACGAGGCAAGCGCTAACTTGGAATCCTGAAGGGAAGCGGAAAAGAGGAAGGCCAAAGAACACATTACGTCGGGAAATAGAAGCAGATATGAAAAAGATGAATAAGAACTGGAAAGAGCTTGAAAGGATTGCCCAGGACAGGGTTGGATGGAGAATGCTGGTGAGCGGCTTATGCTCCTTCACGAGGAGTAACAGGCGTAAGTAAGGACCAGAATTCTACTATAAAAATACCGAATTTTGTTTTGTTGAGCGTTTCCTATGGTCAAAACGAATGTACTGCTTTTTATTTTTACTGTTTTCATCTATTTAACAACCCTATTGGAAAGCATCTTTTATGCGAATCAATGTTGTAAATTATAGATCAAACATGCTGTAGGGAATAATTTCTAATATTACCATTAGATGAACAAATTCTCTATAATTGTAGAACGAACAGTTCGAGCTCTAATTTTGGTAATCATCTAATACAATAGTAATTCAATCTAGATGTACCCATTGATTTTCATTAAATTTCGATTGCTTCTGTTATTACTGTACTGATCACTGAATTCAATTTTGCAAATATGCACCCAGAAATATTGATATTCTAGTCCTAATTCATTCTATTAGTTACAGTTAACGAACTCAACAAACTTTCACATTCGGTTTGTAGTATCTCTCCGTAATGTTTTCCCATATCAAGCTTTTACAGCATAGTTAAGTGTTTTCACTTTTAACAAAAAAATTATATTTTTCAGTGGGATATCATTGTCCGAAAGCTTTGACAAACTGCTTTCAGACTTTTAATAATCAAACCAAACTCCCGGTATTTAAAGTAGGATTCAAAGCCTCATGAACAACGTAAAAGACACAAGTTCCATGTTGATTAATCTTTAAATTGACTTCTCAGTGTTTCAAAATTTTCTTTTGAAGTGGTCAACGTAACCACACTGTTTTACTTTAGAATAAGTACAACTGAGGGTATGATGTTAGCACTACGGTACCGCTAGAGACTGTTCATAAATCTGCAAGAAAAATCATATCCATCTATACTGAAGCTTCTCCACATGGACGTTACTTCAATATCATATTAACAGTACTGAAATTTATGAAAATTAGCATGAAATAGATTACATTAAAAATTGACCTTTGTAGTGTCTAGTACGATTATAAGCTTACATGATTTGTCTTAACTTTTGAACAGACTTTAATAACTCGGACAGCACGTGACACTGAGTTATTCTCACCTTCATAATAATTGTTTTTTAACGGGAATTGTGACGTTCAGCACACACATACACCTTATCCTTATGCCCGTGTAATTCTGCGCTTATTCTCATTATGTGTACTTGTCTATCACTCATTATCTATCCATGCCTGTTTCTTTGCTACACCACACGTTATCTGTTTTGAGCTATATTAACGCTTTTAACACGTAGTATAGCGAGTTGGCATGATTGCCTTCGTTTATTTTAATGTCTGTCTGAGTAAACAAATGCCTGAAATAAACTCATCTAATTCGACCCGCATTTGTCTTCATATTACAGCCGTTGAACTAAAAGTTAGCCTAGATGAAATATACGGGAGATTTACGTTCACGGAATATTTATCGGAGTCAGATACTGAAGCAGAAAACTTTATAGAAGTGTTATCTTGAACGTCAACAAAATTACCAGCTATTTTGGATATGAAACTATATCATGACTATTGATATTTCCGTAAGCTGAGAAGTGCTTGCTGAACAATGACGAAAATATATAACTAGGTAACAATAAATACATCGTATCCCGGAAAGCTAGCATGACCGAAGGATATACCTAGTTGATATCATAAACCTATATCCACAGCATAATCACTCCACAAACCAGACACTCAATATACTTCTAACATTTTTAGTTAATTTATAGTTGCACAGGAATCCTGTGATTAAAGCTGATTCTTGGTTCTTCCTAACAGTAGCCCCATTAGAGTGAACCAATCTAATTGAGATTACAATAGTTCAGTTGAGAGCTAGGAATAGGATTGACGAAGATTTAAAAACGATTACAAGAATGCTTCAGAAATCGTAGGTATGCTCAAGCTGAGTAAAAGGCAGATAAATTTCGATACAAGGTTGGCTAAAGAACTTGTCATTCACTTTGAAAAAGCTTACCTGATGCTACATCAACCTTTATACCTTTGCTTTTCATAATTTATCCACATTCTTCATTTCTAGTAGTAAAAATCTAAAAGTTAATCGTTTTCACCGAAGATCCTCTTCTAATAAACTCAAAAATCCCTATTACAGGGTCACATTGCGATATGTTACTATTTATTTATATCCAGTCTTAAATAGTAAATTACATCATTACCTTTCAAATATTACATAAATGATACTTAACCATTCGTTTGTTTGTTTTTCAGAAAATTATTGATATTCTCCAGTGTGTAATTGTGAGCAACGTAAAAGTATTACATTACATTCTTCTTTGTACTAGCATAATTTGCCAACACAAAAAAAAACAATACAAAAATATCAATTGCATGAAAAGTATTTATAACCATCCCTTCTCTTGATTAATCAAATTTCGAGCCAAATACCAAAAAAAAAAAACAATAATCAATAAAAGCTGTATCCGACTTGCATAATCTTATATTATTAGAAAATCATTTCCCTCGAGATCAATTACTAATAAAATAAATACACAAAAAAACGTCAATATACATTTAAATGACAGAACAATAAAAGAATAATAAATATACAAATTACAAATAGATAAGTGTAATAATTATTAAAATAATACATGAAAAAAAAACAATTATTGATCAGTGGGGAAGTTTTCTATGAATAAAACTGAAGTTAAAAAAAACAATGAGTTTAATACACCACCTCCTCACTCACTCACACATACATACATACATACATGATCAAACTTCATAGTTTGATAATCTATAGAATTAAAAGCAGATAAAAACAAAACTTGATTAAGGTTCCATATTTTTGAATTAGGTAAATATATTTCCATTTTGTTATTCTTGTTCTTGTTGTTTGTTTGTTCCACATTATTTTAATATATAAATAATATAATGTCGTTTATATAATCAAGTTAACTATGAATAAATTTGTCATCTTTGTTCTCCTAAAAACAAATACAAAAATATATTCTACTTCATAATGAAAATAAATAAACTAGTTCTGTAAATAATCAATCAAATAATGAAATTCACTCAATTCATTTAGTTAAATAGAGTTTTGACATTATAATTGATGTCAGTTTGTAATGAAAACCCTAAATGTTATTTCGAACCTTAACCATTAACTACAAATCATAATTCTAATTCCTCATACTGGTTTATAACCCTTATTTGGTCCTAGTTATTAGGTAGATACTCTTAAAGTTATTTTAGTGTCGCTCAACGGTCGTCCATAAATTATAATCTCATTGAATTAGCTATGATTAGTTAACATAAGTATCAAGGTAATTTATGAATAAATAATAAAGAAAAGTTTTGTTACTTGATTATGACTTTATGTCATGATTTCAATTGATAGAAGGTGATGAAAATCTGGGAAGGTCGAAATACTATTAAAAAATAGTCAAGATTTTATGCTTACGCTCATAAAGACAAAAATATAAATGGGTATTATATGGAGTTACCAATCAGTTTGATTCGGTGTGCAAGTACAATATAAGCCTGGAGTTGATACCAGTTTAGGTCAATATACAGAAGTAAACAATCATAAGGCACTCAGTAAATTAGCCTAATCGGTTGCTTACATTTTAAAACAATTAGATTATTGAGGAAACAATCGTAAAACCAACTCAGATAATCTGACAATACCATGCCAGCAACGCTAATAACAAACATGAAATGTTGAAGGTAAGCGGTAGAGTTTTTAAGACAGTGACAGGTAAATCATGTTTTGATAACTCTAAGGGAAAATTTTTCATATACTAGATACAGGCTATACAAAAACGTGACATCAGTCCATATTGTAAACAAAGAATACTTCGTTCGAAACCTGGCGATTATCTTGGGCAGTGATTGAGATATTGCATAATACGACACCAAAATCAGTCATAATAGGACAGATTCATTCACGTTTGCTCACCTTTACATTCTGAAGTCAAATTACTTTATGAATTTTACTGGATGAGTTTATTCTCTCTTATTGAACCACAATACTATATCATCAATCATTTTGAACTAAAACTGATACTACAACTTCTCCTACTACATCGGTATTTATCTTCGCTGATTATGTTGGTATGATATCGCAAGTTGGCCAGATGTACACATGTGACAGGTCCTATGTAGCTTATGACTGATTAATTGACTACAGGGTATATAGATCAATGTCAGATGGATGGTCTGAAATTGAACTACTGTTCTCTGGACATTCATGTTAAATGATAAAAACAGCTTCAAGAAAAAGAATACTTTCTTCTTAAATTACAGGATAAGTTAATTTTGTGAAAGTGTATTGAAAATCAACCAACAAAAACACGTGAAAAATACATTTTGTTAAACAAAGAATTATAATATATTTCTGTATGGTGTGAAGTTAGAACTTTACGACAACACTGGTGTGACGCTTGTTTTCTCAGGACGAACAACAGAGAACTATTCTAAAACATATACGATTGTAGCGCAATAGCACTAAATACCCAACCAAATGAATAATTTTCTCCACGTTAAACCAACTTAGATACAGAATTCGAGATAGGCCTGAACAAACATACATTATTAGCAGTTACAGACGGTCAGGAAAAATATAAAAATTACAATTTAGACATCAGCCTGTCGGCAATCGTTACCTGAGTTCATCTAAGTTTATCTTGATGAAAACCGCATGTCTACACTACCTGACCCAGTCTGAATTCAGATTGATTTAGTATTGATTACCTCCATCTGAGCATTTTTTTGGCAAAGCATCGACTGTATCATATGAAACTCAGCTTTAAGCTCTAACACATTTCAAAAAGGTACAGATGAATCAATTATAACAATGCATTAGTTAATAAGTTTAATAACTCGAATGTATATCAACCCGTTTCGTACCAAGTGCGTCTATATGGTAATTTTCTGCAATGCAACATTTTTCGAGCACAGATTTGTCACAAAATAAGACTAAAATACATTTCACTAAGAAGAACGATATAGATACCTTCTGTAGGACTGTGTGAATATGACTTAATACAGAACTAAGGCCGACCAATATTAAGATGAATACCAATGTAGTAGAAGTATCAGTGATAATAAAAAAAAGATTCAAGATATAAAATATGGTGAAACAGGAAAGAATGAATTGGTGGAATAAGATATGAAATAACATTGAAATCAGGGATGTATCTGTGAGTAATTTTGAAGCCATATCACCTAACATGTCCAACCACTGGTCACGGTAATTACGTGGACCTCAATCAACTGATCTGTACCAATTAGCACGACTTAGATAAACGTACGCTGAATTTATTGAATTGATTTTAAGTCTTGGTTTTGGACGTCACTAGTCCTCTCTTTAAACTTACTTTTGCAACAGCAAAGATCAATTCATAAAGTTCGGTTTTTCGAAGTCATAATAGTACCAATTAGTGTGGTTTACAGTCAAGCATATGATCCGGTTTTTTGATTACTGTGTTACATTAATTTTTTTGTTTATAGATAGATAATGTTCACATTTTGATGAAATGAATAATTGGAGCTTACCTCAGCGGTATCTGAATCTGTATCACTTTCAGTATTTAATTCATCATTATTCATATTTACATCACCAAGATAGGCTGAAATTGCAGTAGACAGATAAAGAAAACAATTGATCAAGAATAAAAATTAAGGAGAAAAACTTCATGCAATTGGTTTTCTTTTATGAAACATAAAGGAAACAAGAACGGTATTGTTTGCAGAATATAATGAATTCAGTGTTGGTTTGTTGCATTCTCCCCAGCTGCAGATAAGGTAATAAGTCTAATCGGTAAGCACAAAGCATACAGGTGAAAAATGTTGAGATGTTAACGGCAAATTTTAATAAATTATGTACAAAAGAAAAACTTCAGTTAGAAGTTTGTGTTGATGATGTTCTTCAGAAGAACGATGAAAGCTCCACGACCAAACCATCCAGCTCAGAGAACAAAACTCGATCAAAATCATTCACTTGAGCTACAGATCTTCTCCACCATCTTATAAAAGGAAATGAAATATTTTGCAAAAAACATGCTTCTATATTACTAGTGAACTGTTTCAAGTTGTTTATGGACTATTATGACTTCCAGCTAAAAGCATTCTGTAAAGAGATTTATCCATGTAACTCGCTAAACGTTTTCCTTGTGACTTTTTATAAAGGTGTTAATGATATCTTAGCCGGCTCTGCACTGTTTCCGAGTTGTTTGTGTGAACTCCGGTTGTCGGGTCAACATAGTGAAGCTTGTGTATTATAATGGTTTATGAGAATACCTAAACCATCTAAGATATTTGAGCTTTCTCCAGTCGTCAGTGTAGATAGTGGTGTCATAAGGGACGAGCATTTATGCTAGCTTATTCGGCATTTTCCTAAATATCCTTCTTTTAACTCTATCCCACATGCCAAAAGCCTACTACATTTAGATAAGTTTACTACTTAGCCAGTCCACTTTTACTTCCCTCCATCTAATGCATATATGCTTGAGTAATACTGCTCCATAGATAGATCTCTAGTAACCTACCAAATCCGCTGAAAGTCATCTCCATTTACATCAATGGTTCAAAAACACATTCTTAATGTATTTGTGCTAATGTACACCAGGTCCTTCTGAAACATGTCATAGCTCGTGCAAGACATTAGGTTCCTGAGACACAATAAATCACTAACACAGAATAATTTATTTTATTGTCAGTTTATAATAGGTGGAGAAAATCCTTTTCTTATTAGCTTTCTTACACAATATCCATTGCAACGAAATACCAATATATATCATGAGTTTTTACAGGTACACCATCATCTCGTCTCTATAATCATACGTGGTTGTTTCCCATAACAATTTAAAGTATTTTAATTCATAATGTAATCGATGGTCAATATCATGCTTCCCTAAGGTTCGATAAAAATTATGATTGATTGATATATGTGCTGTGATCCTGAAGAGATTTTCTCATCCTTCATTGATTCGGCTTTATATTTTAGATTTACCGTTTAGTCACTTCCTACTAAATTATTTAGAGTGGTAGTTCTAGAATTACCTAAGGTAACCTTTCTCATTAAGTAATGTGATAGAAATATAGGAAAAATAAAAAGAAAGACATGTAAGTTAGACTTATTAGATTGTAATTACAATTAATTGAAGGGAAAACAAGTCAAAAATGATTGGTTCGCTTTTGTTACCAAGGCAGGTGACAATCAATTACTGACTATTTTTAAATACACAGGTTAGTGATTTAAGTTAAAGCCAATAAAAATCTTGTGTTCATTACGTTAAGATTAATCATCTGACTAAACAGAGATGAATGGTGGCTAGTAATGGGATCCAGGATGCGCGTTTCGTCCTACTTGAGACATGTCAACCGGATGTAACTGCATCCTAGAGTTGATTTTCGTTACAAAGTTTCACTGCTAGTTACCATCTATCTCTGCTCCTAATGCTTGTGATTTAAGGTAATATCGTGACAATCCACACAAGATGCACATGTGCCCATAAGAGACTTATTAATTGCAGTCCTAAACATCAATGGAAACGTTTAATCAACCAATACGAAAATGAATTACATCATCTGACTAGTTATTTTCTCTTTTATTCCCAAGTCTATCACGGTTAGTAATATGAACAGACTAGTTGTATTGGAATTTTAACATTTCCCAGGGAATAGCAAAAGCTGTCTTGTCAAGGGCTGTTTTTCCTCTTCTTGGAACAATTACTGTTGAAGCGTTGTTATCGTATAACAGGACTATCCTACTGGAAGCGAATAAATGTAGAATTTCTTTCCAGTCTGTAATCAGCTACGCGTAATATACTTTAGAGATGCAACCACAAAAGTTTACTTCTAGGATTAGTTTAGTTACATAAATTATAAAACACTTACCAGAAAATTTGCAGTTCTATAAGATTTCAGGAAAGTATTAATATTAATAGTAAGACTAGGACGAAACATAAATATATAGGATTTTGAATTTTACTACATTATGGGGTAGGATTTTTATAATTTGATGGATGAATTTTCGATTATTAAAATTGAGCAAAGAGGTGCTAATTGACTAGATGCGAAGAGGCCTAGTGATGTTGACCCTTAATTCATATGGCGTCAGAAGACAAGACAGCTATGCAGTAGAATGTTTTTTTTATGTCATTATATTATACTGTGCGGTCATCCGAGTCTAATACTAATATACGAACTTCCTATATACGTGCCCAAACCTGCGACCTGAGTGGGGAAGTCAAATGTGAACGGGAAGCCATTATTAGCTAACCGAATCGAGAATAGATGTACAGATCATCCATAAGCATAGACGCACGTCCCTCAGAGAGTGAAGCTATATGTTCGACCAATAGCATGCACCCACTAGCATCTCTTAATTCCTGTCTGACCTATGTCTGATTGACCCAGTTTATCAAATTAAATAACATGCTTGTATACACAAAATTACACAGGGGTGGATTCTGAAAAGTATTAATTAAATAAAAGTAGCTTGGGTAGCGTTCAGCATCTTGGTAACTTTTTTAGGAACATTGATTAACATAACCTAACACATAAGCAGACACTTAGAGTTTCATTGATTAGTGCACAAATGAATACAGTAAATACATACATAAGTATGTAAATAGAAAAATTCACTCATTATTATTGAAACAAATTACTTGGTGTAATTATACAATTGTCAGTCGTTTCATTAGTAACATCAACTTTATTGTTAGTTACACAAGTAGTAACATTGAATAGACTATTCGCTTCTTCACACTGATATTGTTGATTATTACGAATGAGTGAGTTGTATTTTTCTGTCGACAAATCAGTATGACATACTGAACAAACACGTACATATGATGAACCTTGATAGGGAAGTATCCAACGATAAGTGGAACATTTATCACAAACAACTTTGCCACAATGTCGACAATGATGCTAAAATTAACAGGAAACAACGGATATGAAGGAAAAACCGATGATAATAATAATATATGCAACTGAGTAATCCATATGTACAGTTTTTTCAGCTCTACATTTGAACCTTGAATTTTTTAAAGCGAGAGCTACTAATACTATTTGCGTAATGTAACTTATTTGCCAAGAACAGGTTTATTTACTTAGTTTTCAGCCACATAGCTTGTTAGAACTAGTGATACATACGAATAACCGATAACTGAGTTATGAACAGCGTCATATTTGTTAGGTTTGTTTAATGTTGATAGAACTCAATCGACCAAGTTGCATTCTTGCTACTAGTCTAAGGGACTTGACATCACGCACATTGGGTTGAGATGTAAGTGATAGACAGGAAACCTTGAACCTAAGTTTCGGGTAAGTTACTACTACCAAGTGTCTCAAATCAAAGTGAGTGTGCCGGGAAACAAACTTGAGATTAAAGGATTCAAATATCGGTGCTTTAATCATTAAACCCGTGGTTCATTGGTACTAATATGACAATTAGTTAATAAAATAAAGCCTTTCTGGCTACCGTACAGTACAGGGACGAATTTAAAACAACTGCGATGAATTTTCGGCTAGTTCTTTATCAATTAAAAAACGCTTTGTAAGTGCATGGTTTATGTGAAAGACACCAATAATATTACAAAGCGTGTACAGATTTTACATATTTAGTGAGTCTATTCATATCTTCTACAGGTAACTCTCTGTAAATTGAAGGAACAATGACAAATAAATCCGTCATTATAGACGTAGATTACCTGCCCTTTGGACAGCTCTAAGGACCCACACAGATTTTTAGAGATCCCAATTTGTTTCTAATAGAGGTTAGATATTTATGGTAAGGATACGGGGTTTAGAGTTGCATCTTTTATCACAAATTGATATCAGCCAATAACGATAACATTATCTATAGCCAAGCAGATGGATGAATTTCGTACAATACAACAGGTTTTTTTGATCTAGTGTCACTAGGTTAAGGTTTGTTTCAGGATTAAAGTTTTAGGGTTGGAATTTAAGAAGTGTCTAATCGCCTGTTATTTACAACCTATGAGGAAAGATATTAAGTATATGAAACACTTAACACCATTATTTTATTATGTAGTAGCGGAAAGTAATTTTTAAAAAATCAATTTAAAGGCTTTAAGTGGTATACAAAGGTATTTATAATGTTTGTTATACGTGGTATTTGAATTTTGAGTCAAAACCCGAAAGTTGAGTTTTTGATTATGGTCAGCTTGATTCCACACTATATTGTACCACCTTTCTAACCAATAAAACCAATTAAATTCGTCACACATCGTATAGAAACTAACACGTTTCTAGGGATTTAGATCTTACTTTTCATTATATACAAGTATGAAAATACATTTGATAAGTAAGCAATTCTTCATGTAGGTAATAAATGTTATTCAATATTCATAAAAAAGCCAATCTTTTGAACTTTTGCATAACTTTGACAGTACTTTTTCATTTATAAATTATTTCTATGATTTCTCCAATCATCTCTTCTAGAATATTCGTATAAACAACTGTGTGAACGATTCTTTTGATTCTTCAACGTTAACTGTTTTAAAAACCTACATTCATATTAACTTGAACAATTTAATCAATAATTGTGTGATGTAAAGTATTCCCCACTTGTGTTGTGTAGACGAAAGCACATGGTGATTGATCGATATTTCTAGACAGACAAAAGATAGTCAGACAGATATCTGATTCTATCACTTTATTTTGCTACCGTAGAATGTACGTGTTAGTCTCACAAAGTGTTCTTGATCTGAACTGGCTCGATGTGTGTGATAGGATGCTTGATTGGGCATCTAGTACAGGGTGTGTGCACCCCATTCATGTAATCGGGAAAACTTGACTTTGTTTCGCCGTTCTTCTTTTTCTTTTTTATAATTAATGTAGTAATAATTTCCAGTTTATGAGAAATTGAAGTAAATTCACGAAATAAATAAGATTACATAATAACTGTCACAATTCTTAGTCTTCCTTTACTAAAACATATATGATGATATTTTTTTTAACAGTTTACGGAATATATTCTGACCAAGTATATTTTAAATTAAGTCACATCTGAACATGTTAACTGACCCGAAAACAATATTAACACAATAACAATTTATACAAAATAAACACTAAAATTTGATTAATAATAAAGAATTACTATATTTAGAATTGGATAGAACTAGAAAAGAAAGTCCAGGACAGAGTGGGTTGGAGAATGATGGTCGGCGGCCTATGCTTCATCGGGGGTAACAGGCGTAAGTAAGTAAGTAAGTAATATTTAATAGGCTGTCTGATATGATGATAAATTCAAGAAAACGATACAACTAAATAAATACATAGTTATTTTAGACTAATAGTTTATGTTGAACTATATTAGTATTTAGAAAAGTATAAATTAATTTATTATGGTGTCATAATTGTATGTGGCATAGTATACACTTCCGATCCAAACATTCCATAACATCATTAAATTAAATATGAAAGTATAGAAATCTAGTTTTAGTTGATCGTTTGTTACTTCTTATGTTTAATAAAATTTAAAATGGATTAGTTTATTACTTATCAACATTAAATTATTTTTCCATTCCTCTCGAGCTGACTCTTTTAACTGTAAATATGATTTCGAGGGAGGCTTCTGGTGAAGCGGAGTGACCAGAATTAACTAAATGTTCCATGATTGAGCTTTCGACTGACTTCTGTAATCCTTTCGAAATCCAGGCAAGGTAATGTTCGAAGATGCGTTTCAAAAGAGCTTGCTTTGTAAAATTGATATAACCTGCTCCATATGAGCAAGTAAACTGATAGACACATATTGATTTAGCTTAAAGAAGGAGCTTATCAGTTTACTTGCTCATGTGGAACAGATTACATTGGCCGCACAAAGCGAACTCTATCAAACTGTGTATCCGACATTACTTTGCCTGCATTTCTAAATGATTACAGAAATCCGTTAAAAGCTCAATCTTGGAACATCTAATTAATAAATTTTGAAAATAATTACGGAATGCATGACAGCTGGTAAGACAAGGTTTAAGAAAGTATCTTCTTACAATACCAATCCACCTCCAATAATACAGACATTTCTGTTAACCATTCACTTCTTACAAAATAAATGAAAGGTGGTAGGCAGTGGAATTTAGAATATGTATTTCGTCCTACTTGGAACTAGCCAGCTGGATGTATGCACATCTGAGAGCTGTTCACTTCGGGATTCAATCCCAGTGTCTTTTGTTTCAAAAGCCAAACACGTTATCCATTCATTCGACAAAAAACAGAACTAAATTTCAATTTAATTTGTAATGCTTCTTTCTGGATTGTCTCGTTGTTGATATATTTCAACCAAAAATATTAACATGATACAGTGGGCCAATCAAAAGTACATAAATGAGAAAACCATGTTTCAATTAAAAATTTCCGGATGACAAGTACATGTTATTGACCAAGAAATAATTTTATTTCTTAGATCAACATAAGTATATATGTCAATGCTCTTGCATTTGATTCGGTTTAGCTCAATAAAATTCTTTATTCTCTCTTAGTCTCTTTGATTAATATAAGGTTGGGGGCTTGCATATAGGAACTTTTGTGTATCAGTATCAGTTTCAGACATCGCACGTCATAACACAACGGAATAATACAAGACTATCAAAAGTTGAATTGACTACTTATTTATAAATAAACTAAACAAATCACAAACATACAAACCTCAGCTTTACCCAACCATACTATTTTTCCCTCCATTTCTTTACAATGTTAACCATATTTGAAGTATTTTATCATTTAGCTATAAGGTATAACCATTGAAACAAATGTTTACGAGGCGTGGAATAACATGAATTACATGTTTATATACTGCGTTTTAAGTTACATTTTTTGTATAGGGCTTTGTGATGTACTATCCAGTTTCCAGATCGAAGGAGATGAAATGAGGTTTGAATCTGGAGCTTGCCAGTTCAAAAACGAGTATTTCAACCACTAATCGACTGTTTTACGAGTCAAGTGTAGCTTATTCATGAGGAAGACATGTTGTTAGATGCAGAATTTTTATCAGTAGAAGATTAATTAAATATTCCATGCTTAAACTTAGTTGTGATAGCGACACTGATAAGAAAACTTCTGGGTACTATAGTTTGGATTTTATACATAAACACATTTTTAGAACTTTAGTATTGATAACGGAATGAGGTGATCATGAAAAACGGGGAAATGTCAGATTTTAAGACAAACTGCTGTTGATTAAACAATTGTCTACGTGATTTAAAGTTTGACAGTACTTTAAAATTTTACGAGTTAATTCTTTGAGAGTACGAAATCGCCTGTGGACTTTCTACGCTTTTTTCTTATTTACTTCAATTCTTTTTATTTTGCACTCAAATTGACAATCACGTTGTGGCAAGTCTATGAGCTATGTGGGAAGAAGACTATACTTTTAGCGAATTGGATGCAAGTTTACCGCTTCGTGTATTAAACACTAAAACAATGCATCAAAGTAACCGGAAATAATTAAAGTTTAAAACATTTTAAACAACTTACTCTTCGATGAACAAGATTGAATTCAGTAGTACCACATACCATACAATGAGATGCTTCTGAATCCGGAATCCATATTGGAGATTTTTTAACTGAATCATATTGCATACCTTTGTTAAGGTTAGAAATTTATAAATGAATTCATTAAATAGAACGGATAAAAAAATTAATTAATCAAACTCAAATTTACTGTCGTTGTGTAATAACTCATCAGAAATGCAACAAATAAATACAATTTCGTATTCAACTCGAAATTGTATTTATTCAACTCCCTGACCGTTGTTGCTACCTTAACGTGGTGGTCGGGCTTGCCTATCGTGATGAAACAACTGAGCTATACTGGCTGGAACAACCGTTCCTCAAGGTCCTACCATGCCAGACAGGTCGGTTGAAGAGCGGTAAGACTAAAAGCAACAAAACCAAGGTCCGAAGGCGAAGTCGTACTGCTGACTGTACAGAGGTGTGACAGCAGTAAGGTGTTTCCTTCAGACAACCAGCATAACAGCGATGCTGCCTTCCCACAAGGAGGGGTGGGGTTAGAAAAGGTCGACCCTAAAAATGCACACCTCGCCTTATCCCACGGATATCCGTCTCCGGCGGTAAGGACTCAACAAGTACGGAGCTAACACAAAAATCACTCATAAAAAGGTCGTGTGTGACCGACCTCAAGCAGCTGTCCCTTGGGCATTGCGGTCACGCTCTCAGGTCACTATGACCAACTCTAATCCAATTTCCTTTTCAGGTACCTCCAGAAGAATCCTTCCACGGTGTGGGCAACCGGGAAGTGATAACCGCCCTCATACCTCTAACAGCACTCAAGACCACTGACTGACGTATTCAACTCCATTTCTTCATTGTTTAATAAGATATGACTGAAAAGAAGCATATTTAGCTGTACTAGAACTTGTGAACTAGTTTTACTTAAATTCCCTAGCTGGTTTCGTTTCTTTAAGAGATCCAGTCACTAAATTGTAATAGACCCATCTTTGGCAAGTAATATATGCTACGTAATGACTTATTAACTCTGACATAAGACTTTGGAGAATATAAACAATGGAATATGCACTCAGCTAGTCAGTCAGACGTAACGGAGAATCTGGTATATGTGTACATCAGTTCAAGTTGTCATACCTCATTAGTACAGCGAGATAAAATTGACAGAATAAATAGTATTAGTATTAGCGGTAATCGAAGGAAATGGGCACTGGAAATAACATTCGGGAAGGAAATATGGATGTATCCAACAAAATAAATTTGTAAGGTAATTTAAAAATAGTGAATGGACCTATACCACTGCGAACGATTTCGAGCCATATCACCCAAAGTCTCCAACCGTAGGTTAAGGTAATCACGTAAACCCCATTCAGGTGGTCTGCACCTACTTGCATGGCTAGGCCTAACAGTCAGTGTCTATATGAACAGATAACACCTCTTTGTTTAGTCGTCTTTAATTTTCCCAAATGCCCTGGTACGGCCGAGAGTGGGGAGAGTCCGCTCTCCCTCTCGAAATGCTCTCACATGGCCGCGCGTATATAGCCTCTGCCAGGGAAGTCCTACTCACTGCCTTCTCGTGGCATTACTGTTGTTTACGAAAATGAGAGGACGAAAAGCGAATGTCCGGCGCTTTAACCGGATCCCAAACCAATGGTGCACATGGGCTGGCTCCAGTATCCTGAAGGAACAAATGGCGTATGAACCAATCGTTGGTCACCGACTACCATTGAACTGCATCTCCTTACGATGCTCCACTGCCTTGTGGGTCAGATGTTCAGGTAGAAGGCTCGGGGTGCGGCTCCGTAAGAAAACCACCTGCTTCGATCTGGGCATCCGGGCAGTATCATAGCCCTCACACATCAATTGAGATTTGTGTGGCGCATATGTACTTGGTGCCTTCTTGTATCAATATCTGTGTTAAAATAAATAAATAATAAATAAGACAACATCCAAGGTTTCGACTAGTTTAAAAAAATAAAAGATAAAGAAGCTGGGGGAAAATTTCAATAAGGATGTTCGTCAGGATAAATCAAACGAGGTACTTAATTAATTTGAGATACTCAATAAGTCTTAACAGTAGTCAAAGGCATCAAACCCCAAAATTTTGTGGTAGAAAACATTATTTTGCTTAGGCCTATCAATCATCATGCATTCAAGTTGGATAAACATATGGGTTCAAAATCATTTCTCAAAATGTCGATTGCACTGCACCATGTACACAACACAGTTTCAGCTGTCAACGCTGCATTATGAGAATCTAGGCGCATTTGAGTAATGACCATTCACAAATGTGAAAAAAATTATGTGAAACCTCTAACAGGGGCAATTAAAACCAGAAATTCTGACAATCTGTTATAACTTGTGGCCTGTGTGCCCTGCTAATGTATAACGTAATGGTACCGCCAATCAGAGAGCAGTGAATTATCGATCGGACCAATGACGCACAAAATACGTACGAACAGTCTAGAGTCGTGTTTCCTACCTAGCCCTGCCAGTTAAGTCCAGAACACCAATTTCAGCCTCTGTGATATGAATCACTTATTTCAAGCATACTGGGTTTATATTACCAACAACACAGACCGATTCGTACCATAAAATAGGAAATAACACTTGTATAAGATTTGGCCAAATGTGACTGTGAATGTGGGAGGTAGTGATTAATAGACAGAGCCTAATTCAAGAATGGTAAATCATATAGTAATAGTTCATAGGTCAAAATAAGGCTTATAATAAGAGGGACGTGAATATGAATAGTTTAGTTATTTAACAATTATATGGTAAAAATATACACATAGTACTGGTCCATAAATGGATCCCAAAAGTTACTATTCATTATACTTATCGGGGAATAACACAACCTGAGTCAAATGCCAGCCACTGGTAAGGATGCTAAAATGTGCTTTTGATTTAGAACCTAGTACAGTATGATATGACTAAAAAGGCTCAAAGCATCATGATTCAAACAGTTAGTGCGGTTGGGGTTCTAGATATCTGAACGTCTTCATTAGTTCCCAGTTCCCCATCCCACTAACAGGTTTTTGATGATACAGAACATCAAAGTTGCTCCAGATGCGTTAGGCTCACTTCCGATTTTAAACGAGAGCGACATTTCCTCACCTCGACTAAACCGCTGCTTATACTCTATTTGGCAATATTAACCAAATGATCATTTACATGTAAGACTAACCGAAACTAATATTTGCAACTCACAGTAGGATATTTAAGTAAGCGTTAAGAATTTTCATAACACAATGGAGTTAATGTTGATAAGTGGAAGAGTCCTTAAAGCATTCTTACTAGTAAAAAATGCAACGAATGTAATTCACCTATGAAAGATTTTAGAAAATACATATCGATAAAGTGAAGAACTTTAAGTTCCATAACTTGAGGAATGCGGGTTTACAACTAATGATACAAGACTAAAGAAGAGAATCATCCGGAAATACTATTGAACTTGATTGTTAAGGCTACATCACGAATGCTACTATGACATGAACTAGTGAGATTAAATCTCACATGAATGAAATAAAAAATATTATAAAGGCTCAAAGTGAGGCCAAGCAACACAAACTCTTCATGAATGACGGTTTGCAAAGTGACGTTAAAAGAAGCGAATAAGATCGTGCTTATTCAATTGTTTACTAAAAATACATACATACTAACGAATAAATTCATTTAGGTAGATTTAGTTAGGAAAACATTGAATGATAGTAGGTATATTATGGGGATCAACCTGATTTATCGTTTGGTCATTGAAGAAACCTAGTTTTATGTGGTTAATTACATGAATCTCATAAATAGGTCTTATTTAATCTGTCACTTTCGACACATTCTATTTGCATAAATAAACACTTATTGAAACTTTCTATACATACGCTGGTTTATTATTAAGTCATAAACTGGATGTAATTGTCTCAAATACCTAAATAATGTGTTGTAAAAAAATGAGTATTCTAGTTGTTATTGAACCTACCAGAAGAAGCAAAGTTTGAAATACATTTCTTCAGATGAAGTACCCACTGTGTTTTCTCTTCAGAAGTGCTTGCATAAACCGTGAAAGACTTTCTTGGACTGAGAATTGAAAATCCATTCCGATAGACTAAATTAGTTAGACTATAGATTACACTTACTCCCATTGTCCACAACATTCTTAACACAGGAGTCAGCTAGGTCTATGAACTGAGGGTTACAAAGCTATGGAATTCAGAATTAAATGAAACTTCGAACTCACAACTTTCCTATTTAATACAATCCTTCCATAGATTAACACATCACTAAATAGGAAAAAGTGCCTCAGTTTGGGCCTTCTTCTACATATCTTTGTCAAAACGCCTTCCCCAACTAACACGCGAGTTGAAGTTACTAGTTTCTACAAATGAGCTTATATATTTAAACCAAACATACATTAGACGGGAATCCAAAGAGCCTTTCCACTTCGAAAATACGTTCTATATTTTGTTTTGGATCATCTTGAGTTCATGATATATATAAAAAGACAGTATTAACCTACAAAACACTCCATTATCCATTGCAGGAAACCAGATTATTTGTGGTTGACAGGTATCCCGTCAGAAATTGAAGTAAGAGATGAAGTCTTCAAGGTGAGAAACAGAAAAAACCACCATCAATGATAATCTATTAAGATAATCCATAAAAACCGTATGTTAAAAGTCATACACGAGCCGAACAAAGTCAAACAGTTTTCTCCGAAAAAAACACAAAATAGTACTAATACCAAGACAACTGATACTAAAGGGTATGAGACTTTGTACGAAGTAGATTAGTCAAGTGAGGTTAAGCATTTGACGAACTGGTGAACTTTTACAATTAACTAAAGTTAAGTTGGGGACGTTTTTGAGACTTAGATGTGCAAAGCAACTCGTTACATTAGGGGGATGAGAATATCTTCGGACAATATCCTCAATAATGGCTGTGTAAACAAGATGTCGTAAGTCTACATTGCTGGTATACATTACAAAGACATATTTGATGAATCGAAGCTCTATGGAAGAGAATGTCGTGGCTCCTGCCGGGTACAGAAAAGTTCAGTCCTCACCATGGAGAAAGTGGAGTGAAATCTAATTAGTCTACAAACTAGTCCTCTCAGTTTCTTCCTATTAAAGGGATGAAATAAAGAAAATAGTACATAGTATATTTCTGGAAGCAGTGGAGTTTACAACTAAGAAAGAGTCCAGTCTAAAGGCTCCACCGTTCTTAAATGTCGCTAAGAGATAAGCAAAGTTGATAGGATACATGAACGTTTCACGGTGTCGACGAATCTATTCTTGTGATGCCAGAGGAATATACCACAGAACACAAATTCTACCAGCGGCTACACGAAAATCTTAATATCAGATATGCGTCAAACTAAGAATATATGTTCTAAAACTAACTTTTACTGTTGTGCTGCCGACAGGTACTTAGATTTGCACGTGGTTTCAGAAAAAATGCTTCAGTATTTATATTCGGTGGTAGCATACAATTTTCTCACTCACGAGTTGTAGAGAGCAGTTTTGCTCTATGCTTGTGAAACCTGGCCTCTCCGAGCTGAGGACGTTAGACGACTCTCTGTGTTCGATCATCGTTGTCTCCGAAGGATTGCTGGCATCCAGTGGTAACACCATGTTAGTAATGCAGAGGTTCGGCATCGTGTGTTCGGGCACAGAGACGATAATCCAATTGGTGTCACCATCTTGAAACACCGACTTCGGTGGCTTGGACATGTTCTACGAATGTCGTCCCAGAGAATTCCACGTCGTGCATTATTTGCCGACGCTGGGACTGGTTGGAAAAAGCAGAGAGGTGGTCAGTGTATGACATGGTATCGTGGTATGAAAGAAAGCTGCAAAAGACTGGCTTCTGTTGGTCCTTCACGACTCCCTGGCTAGGGTCCGAGAGATAGTGTAACGCAGTGGCTAGAAACGTTATTAGATATGGCTCAGAATAGAAGCCAGTGGTGATCCTGCTGTAACCCTTAACTTTCTTCATAAAAGTGGTTATTTCTTGCTTAACTGAAAGATTTCTTCTGATTGTATCTTTTCGTTTCCCCCATTATTATTACTATTACACTACCTTACACTAATCTGTCCGTTGTTCTTTTTTTACGCTCCTTACCCTCCTTTCTTTTTTTCCCTTCTCTAAATTCCCATTGTTTTGTGTGGGGCATATATATTTGGTGCCCACTTGTACCAATATTTATGTGTTGAAATAAAATAAAAGTTAGATTTGCAAGAACTTGATGGGACAATTTAGGTAGATCAGAAACAATACAACTACAAATTCTATTTATGAATAATTTCCATAATAAGATATTCGTACAAATAAAATGACCAAGATGATACAGCGCTAAAAGATCCACAGTACAGGCTTTGCGCCTACCTAAGGGCTACAAAGACAATGTTTAACCACACAGTGTAATAATTTACTGAAGGTAGCGGTAGGTCAAAAACCACTGAAACTATACAAATAACACTGCGAATCGGTGTGCCTAATTCGAAGCATAACTTAGTTGCTACACGCTATATGTTGATATCATAAATATTGGTATTGCTGACCGCCTGCCACTACGTTTAGTATTGCTCATTTACGAAATCCTGATCCGCGTAGTTAGCTCTGAGCCACACTTAATGTATAAGTGGGTTAAATGGTACTCAATCCTAAATACCGATTGGCCACTAATCCATTGCTCCACCATTGCGTAGCAGGTTATCTCCTGTTCATGACATCGAATCGCAACAAGGAGCCATTGACAAAAACCAGAGCTTTAAAATGACCTTATCTAGCAGCATAAAAACTGTCCACTCTACTTCAAACAATACTTCCTGGAGGTATATTCTGTAGATTCAACAAGTATTCCAAGTGCTTAGACCAAGAGGTGGCAAACCTGGGACAGAAGAATGTGGTATAACGTTTGTTTGACACGTGTTATGCAGTTCCTTTCCCACAAAGTTATTGATATCACATCAACAGGAAACTAACGACTTCGCCAATGAACTTATTTGAAAGAGTACAATTAAACCTCCAACTTACTGATGATAGTTAAACTAAACTATACTACTGGGGCTGTCAGGATTAAAATAACAACCATGGATTCACTGTGTGAAATTCACATAGCAGGGGTGGGCAGCATTGTGGGATTTCAGTGGATACTCTTATTTCGAGCTAAATTCATCACTTCGAAACAAGAATAAAAACCTATTTTTAGTATCGTGACGAAAAACTGACAGCGTCAAAGCAAATAACACGAAAACCTTATTCATTAAAGACTATAAGAAACGATGTTATGAAACTTTGTGAACTTTTTTCTCTGTCTGAAGCACACTCAATTGCATCATATGATTGTTACTAAATTGAATAAAAAGTACTTTGTACACTATTCGATCATTTTTACAGGACTCTAGTATATCCTCTCGGAACCTTTGTGCAAAAACATCGTTGGAACTACTAAGAATAATTTGTAGGTATGTATAATTCGCTAGAGGACTTACGCATAAACTGAACATCGATCGTATGGATCTGTAAGAGTTGGCTTTAGGGTTGATATTAGAGTACAAACCTTAAGAAACCAACAAGCTGCTTAAAACTAGCATACGCGTTTGACATTTACTACACTCAAGCAAAACGTTTGAGCTCTTAACAACGAGTCCCTATTTTTGAATTTCCTCGACAATGGTAGTCGTTTAGTTTATCCTAAAGAAATTCACATGTTACACTTCTGAAGTGTCCGTAGAACTTAGACTATTTCAGACATCGTATTTTGAATACAAGACATGGATTTGTTTTCTGTTACGAAAAATAAACAATACAGATGTTTTAGTGACTTTCGAGAGGTCTGTTACTTTTGATTTAAAGTTAGGTTATCGGCATTTGGGGAAATACTTTCTAGACAGACCAAAAGCTAATAACAAATATATTTTTGTTATATCCCAATGAGTATAAAAATTGTATTTCTGACATTACCTGACTTAATGCGAACTATATTAATTTAATTTCGTTTATTAACTATGAAGACGTAACATACATTAAGTCAAGGAACGTCAGAAAAACAATTTTTCTGCTCATAGACACTGCGCAAAAACATTTCTATTATTAAGCTTATACACGATTCTCAATTTATTTGAAACTACCCGATCTTCCTATTTTGGGGTTCTACCCGAAGTCCAATGGTCTTCACCAATGTTTTTGGGTTGTCCATAAATCTGGGGAAATTTCGTGGCTTTGTGCCACTTCATCAAAGTCTTTCATAGTGGCTTAGCTAAAACGGAAGAAATTTCCCCCAAAATAGGGAGATTGGTTATAGTTTCAAATATATAAATCTCAAGTTCAACCTTGATATTGGTACCTATAGAGAATAAACCGCAGGAACTAATTACGACTACGCATCCCAGCTGAACCCTTATTAATTTCAAGGACCAGTAAAAACCCAATTACTGCACACCATCCGCGGGATCGACGAAAAGTTTACTGCCTTCCAAACTTTGCCGCGCTAGTTCAGGGTCAAATCAGCCCACACGACCTTGACGGTGGAACAATGTTATGTAACTTGATGACAGCTATGAAACATAACCATTTATCGGCTAAGGCGAAATTGTAGACCTTTCACATGATTCCGAAAATCATTTAGGATGCATTCTGTAGAAAACGTCATCACTATATGGATGAACTTCAAAAATCTAGATATATGATACACTGAAGTTGTATTTTAGGTCAGGGTTCATCATTTTACTAATGATAGTGTAGCGATAAATAAATCCCCAAAATAAATACCTCTGTCAGTTTTCGACATTGGATGTTGACCACAGTTTTAGCGGGCTCAACTAGCTGAAGGTTCTCGGTCATGCATGCGCACCAGACCATGTGTGGGAACGCCGTGCTCAACATCTACTGCAATCGCTAGCCAGATAAGATCAGACGATACTCGATATATTGACAGCCTATCAAATATATCTTCGAACCTCCTCGCTTCTGTCTTTTGATTCCACTTGGTGGGTACGCTTCATATTAGAAGGTGTTACTGGTTAAAGCTTTGTCAAACTCCGAATACCTGTGGCATCTTGATTGGGGAGCCTGACGTGATCTAGTTTACCGAATCGCAAACTGTGAGTCTGTTCCATTTTGGGACTTTATATTACCATTGCTTTACTTTACTTTTTATAAATTTTGGTACTTTTTTCCGTGTTTTTTGGATATAAATTTCTCACTCGTTCACTCTCGTACTTGGTATTACATCATGATGGAACAGATACCCAAGGTACTTAAATTAAAGACTATGTCTCTACCTTCGTCTCAACTAATGCCCTTCTGGCCAGACAACGTCGAAGCCTGGTTTTGCTACGCAGAAGCCAACTTCTACAAGCACGGCGTGAACGACACACGTGCACAATTCCTCGCAGTAGTCAAGGCATTACCGTGCGAATTCGACAGGGGCTAAGCTTAATTAGGTGTTTAAGAGGATGTCCAGAAGTGTTGAGGATACTGTAAACCACTAGAAGTTTACCTCTAAAACGCCTATACTCTAATGGGTAAAGGTCGAGTGATTGGAGGCGCTTCTCATAAGGTTTAAATTTGTGCCCCTGAACTGATTTCATAGCTCGCCGTCCGATAAGCTCAAGAGTGTTCTTATCCTTTTGGAGTGAGGGAGGAAATACTATGTTTCCGTACCCTAAATGAGGACGAATAAAACTGTTGAAGATTATGTGGAAAAATCTTCCATCAAACTGACCAAAAATGCGCCTTAGTGTCACCAAAGCAAGGTTCGCTCGAAAGGCATTTTAGTCACAGTTAGCGTAAGACTTTACACCGTAGGGCACCAGCTTCACGTTATCGGCAAAAATAATAAGTCTGACGTAAATGATGTTGACCTTCTCCTAGCGATCGAGGATGCTCGTCCATCTGTCCACCGCAGTCAGCAGTTTGGTTGTACCAGAATAATCCTTCCTGAAACCATGCTATTAGGGCGAGAAAAAATGTAAGGATAGCAAATAATTATGTATACCATCGTGTATCAGGGACTCCTTGCTTAATGAAGGTATAGAGAGAAAATCCACCGGTCTGTAACCTGAAGTTTCGCTGCGTTGACCTCCTTTAAAAATTGGTGTTATATGAGCTAGCTTACAATTTTCCGGTAGTTCGCCTCGACTTAGCGAGTGTGAGGACATTACGCTAAGCAGTGTTGCCAGGATTGAAGCTGCTTCCCTCAGTATAGCAGAATGGATCATATCTGGGTCAGGAGAAGTGTCTGTTCTTAGGTGCCGCAGTTTTCGGAACACCAAACCAATGAGCATCCACATCAAGTTGAGGGTGAATATCCCAAACGATCGGTTTCGCTGACAAAACTGAAGGCTATAACAGCGTGATCATTTTTCCTCAGCGGAGCCAGAACTAAGAGGTTGTCAACTAGAAAATCTTCGTTTTGTGAATACACAGTCTAAGCGCGACGGTATCTGGCTGTTTCTTCAACGAGTTGCCGACTTCACATTTTCGTATAGTCCCAAATCCTCAATGAGATTGAGGAACCGAGCTTCGATTGAATTTCACCTCCAATATACGTATGTTCCGCGAAGTTGACTCTAGGGCGATTGAAGTCCCCTAGAATCAGGATATGAGTGAAATCGAGACTCGTGGAGCGGGCTAGTCCTTCCAGCATACGACTGCCATACTCGATGTCGGCAGTGGGCTTCCTATATATGACTCCGACTAGGCACCTGGTGTTACGGGAGAACTAAAGACATTTGGTTGAATAAAATCTTTATCATAGATGTTATTAATTTCACTGTGATTTGGATGTATTTGTTTTACTTAACTTCTGGACTTGTTTGTCTACATCATTATTTTCGGACATTTTGGTTTCTCTTTTTCTTTGGTTTGGTATTTGGGAGTTTTTGTTCCGGGAACCTACAAAATTGAAGAACGACATTTGGGTCGACTATTTGTAAGTTGCGAATAAATTCTGGTGCCTAAAGTGGAGTTTGGTTCTGTTGTTAATTTGGGTTCGTAAATTGCAAATAGATCGATATACGTACTTCAATAACGGAAAGGAGCGAAATCCTGGATGTAACACCTAGAAGTAGTGGACGATCTTACAGAGCACCATATGAATTCCTGAAGATTGTCAAACACATGGTTGTGAATTTTGTGCACCTCCAAGTAAGATAGTATGTATACGGATACTCCACCCCAATTACTGTTTTTCTGTCGTTGCGAAACAAAGACATCCCAGGCATTGCTAGCTCTTGATCCAAAAACTGAGAAGATATCCAAGTTTCAGATATTCCTATCAGATGAAACTTATTAGTATTGCCAAGTTCACGTAGCTCATCCATTTTGTTTGGTGGATTGGCGGCGTTCATTTATAAGCAGTTTATGCTTTCACTTTGATATGTGTGAGCTTCTTCCCGTTTATCTGTATGAGCCTTACGTGAATGGACAGGTAGCGTACCTATATAAGGTTTGCCGAATCGGTAGGCCCTGTCTTTTACACGTTTTTTACCTTCAAGACAGTCCACAAGTGGAATGATCAGCTCCAACGTGCCTCTGTGCTTGATCCAGGTGTCATGTGACCTACGCGGGTTCATATGGATTCCAGTTGGCAACGGACGTCTGTTGACACGAGATGCTTCGAGGGTTGCAGCCGCCTTATGGTCGGATGGGAGAGTTATCCTCACCAGCCGGAGTCTACCTATATACGATGGTGAACAAGCATAGGCTAGAGACAGAACACTATATTTAATATGAGTAAAAGACATAAGGTAACATTCAACAGGAACCACGCCTGCAAAGCCTAACTATGGCAATCGATCAACTCGAATTAATTCAATTCATTGTTCCCACCTTATCCATCATTGGGATTTTCTCCGCGTCGACTGTTGAATATCTATTTTCCCAGTTGCCTCGTGTTTAGCCTTGAGTATTGTGTGGTTAGGGCACGATGCCACTACAAACCACTGAGAGCAGTAACAGCAAACTTAGTGATTTTATCAGCGAAATCTGATAGCACAGATCATATGCAGTCTGGAGTTACGTACATGTTGGTAACACAATTATATTTGTATTTATTCATGTGTTTTAAACGGCATCATAGACAGTCGATATAGTCATTTGAAAACTTGAAACATGCAAAAGTAGATTGACACCAGTTCAGGTTTACAAACGTAGCTACACCGCCGCCACACCTCTTTTCATTGTTTGATCGATCATGGTGATGGATTTTGAAATTACGTAGTGATACAAACAATTGTCGCGTAAATCATTCAGCCAAGGTTCTTGAATTGTGATGACACCACAATAACGACACATATTTTGACTTAGTAGGAATTGAAGATAGTTCACCTTGTTAATTAGTGATCGGCAGTTATAATTTGGCAGCTCGGGAATCGACGTACGAATAATGGTCATTCTGTTCAACGCATATTGTCAACCACCGTGATGTCTAATTGTACTTTTTTGTAACTTGTGCAGCGAAAGTTCGTAGGCTTTTCATGAACGCGCCTGTATAATTCATGTCATTAACAGACATAATGGGACGTTAAAGCAGAATGGAAACCAGATAATATGTTGAAATAATTAGACGGCAGAAACAGGTATCCCAGATATTCAAGCATACCGCCTAATCTGAAATTTACGTTCGTTTGTGCTCACCTAGTTATATGTGGATTGAATTGAACGGTTTTGGGAATCACTGGTTAATACAATAGTTCAAATACTTCTAATTATCATAGTAAATCATCTTTGTAAATCCAAAGATTGAACTTAGTACCCTAGACGTGTCGCGAACCATTCACGTTTGACCACTTTTTAAATGCAGATGACTACGTTTTCTTTCTATCCGATATACGCCACAGAACAGTAGGCATATAATTGTCTGCGACCTTCCGAACATCTAAGCATGTAAATTGGAGAATGAATGCCATTGTAGAGGTAAATAATTCCCCAAAATCAAATAGCTCTGTATGTTTTCGACATTGGATGCTGACCACAGTTTTAGTGGACTCATCTATCTGAAGGCGCTCGGTCAAGCATCCGCACCAGATCACGTGTGGGAACGCCGTGCTCAACATCTGCCTCAATCGCTAGCCAGATTAGTGCCAACGATCCTCGATATATTGATAGCTTATCAAATATATCTTCGATCTCCTCTCTTCTGTCTTTTGATTTTACTTGGTGGGTGCGCTTCGTATTAGAAGGTGTTACTGGTTAAAGCGTTGGCAAACTCCGAATACCTGTGGCATCTTCACCTTGATGTTATAGATGATTCTGCCCAAGTTACCTATAATTGCGGTTCGCAGAACCAGTGGGATTTATTTACAGACCATCCCATGAGGACGTTAACTTTGAAGAACTGTTAACAAACACACTTTACAGTGTTTTGTAGCAAACACTTAAGATTCAAATCATCGGGGGTGATTTTAATCTTATAAACGTCATATGGGATGTGACTTAGTCATCAGGTTGGTATAACTAGTTGAAACTTCATAACATTGTGGTCAGACGAGTCTGAAAGTCGACTGGAAGGAATTATGTACTTCATTCAATATTTGCAATCAACATCGGCGCTATCTCAGTGCGCGTCAGTTATGAATTTTTAAGAGCGGTCATAGAGTATTATTCATTATTTATATATTAAACGATCAAACCCTAAAGCTTCAACAATGTACCGGAGCAGGCAGTTTGAAAAACAAACCTGGAAGCTCAATGAAACTGTCATCCGATTCTCACTATGAGAAACATAATTCATTGCAAAATAGATTGACACCACATTTTCCGACTTGTACTACAATCTGACGTATTAAATTGACTGCATTGCTCTAATTATCGACCATGTAACTTGTAATGCTACCATGGACTAAAACACTCTGAGAACTTTTAAGAGAAAACTGAAGAACTGCTACCACATGCATTATGGCATATATGCGCTTCACATCATTCTTGTTTGACGTAACTGACTCATCTCAACGCAAGTATCTTATGACTACGAAGAATAAAGCCTCAGATAATAAAAACTCAGGCATATCAATAATTTGGCTTTTCAAATCTCGCGTGAAATCAGATTCTCTCGATACAATCAGATTCCTCATAGTTAACGGAAGCGTAGTTGACGACCTGAAACTATTTATGAACAATGAAGCCAGCATTTCTCGCGAAACTACAACACTGAGACAAAAATCTCTATCAAAACGTTTTCAATGTTGATATCTAGATATCCATCCAAAATTTATTTTATGTCCACCAACATCCATCAGGCCATAATCGCCCTGAAAAACACTATTACACTAGATTTGATGGGATTCCTTCATCATTTGTGAAATATGGTGGTAGAGAATTCCCATTATTTGTTTTAAACTGTTCAAAATGCCAATGAACTATGAGGCCTGTCTATCTTTATGAAATACATCTTTTGTCACCCTTGGATTCAAAATGGGATCAGGTAGTGATACTGCTGACTATAGGCCCGTTAACCTGACATACGTGCTATCCTGAAGCATGGAAAAAACTACCCGCATCAACTATTATCATTTTTACCTCCGGCAAGGCAGATTATCCGATCTCTGCACGGGTTTATGACTAAGCGCTCGTGCTTCATATGGCACCTGGAATGTTTTGATCAAATTACCCAGAGAAGTGATGTCTGACAGTCAGTAAAAATTCTGTACTTCGATTTTATTAAGGCCTTAGACTGTGTCTCCCACAACCTTCTTCTTGGACTTTCTCCATTTTTTATGCCGAATGTTCTTTTATCCTGGTTTCAATCCTTTTTTAGTAGAACTTAGCCACATTGTTCGCTTTTGATCTTATTCATCTAAGCCTGTGAATATAACCAATGAGATTATACCAGGAGATGTGACTGGTCCATTACTACTTACTCTTTTCATTAATGACTTGTGCACTTAGACTCGGTATTAGTACACTTGATTTTGCTACCCTTACAAGACAGTCAATGTTTCCTTTTTGTTGATAACCTAAAAATCATTTATTCATTCTCTTCTCCTACCAATGAAGGCTGTATTTCACCGATAACACTAACGAAAATAAACCGGTTATACGAATGAACTGTGTCGTGGAATCTGTGTCTCAATTTTTCCAAAAGTAGATTTATTTACAATGGCAGTAGGTCTAGCCTAAATCTGGCAATAAACAAATATACACTGAAACCTCTTAACATTGTTGATGACTCAGATTTGAGGTATAGCAACAGTTTGAACTTTGCTGAACACATCGAATTTCAAATATTCAAAGCAACGAAGCCCATTGGATTTGACTCATGGCTGTGACCCTAAATTGATTACATTTCCCACCGAGAAATTCTATTGCAAGTTAGACTGGATAATCACGCTAAATATTAGTCCACTTGTGACTCTACAAATCTCATAACAAAAAAAGAGTTATAGTAATTATGATGCACAAAACCAGTTAGTTTTCGAACATGGAGTTTTTCTTACTAAATTTTAAAGTTACACATAATCTTAAACCTTCAGCTTCTTTTTTAATCATGTTCACTCAGATAGTTATTTGTCCATTCATCGCCGTCGTGTGGCTTGTTTTCTTTGACCAGATGAAATATATTTACTTAGAAATCGACCTTATAAAGGAGAATGCGTCTAAGTATTCATACCCTAATTGTTCGTCCATAAATGACTAGAATTAACCAGTCATAAACACTGTCTATTCTGCTTCTCACCATTTCCTTCTTCTCTCTTTTTCAGTACTTTCTTGGTGTACCACCGAAAACATTGTAGAACGTACGGCTTTGTTCCGCGTCGTCGGGAACCACCACCTAGAAGCACAAACTAATACGTTCACAACCCAGATATTTTAGAAAAAGGGTGATCATCATCTTGTTCTACTTTGCAGGAGCAACGGTTTTCGTAACTTTAAACAAATTGATGTTAATAATAGATTGTCCAGTTCTTCATGAACAGGCACCGTAAAACAATTCAGGTCAATTGAAGACGTAAGGAATGGAACTATATCGAAAATGTGAGTGGGATTTCAGGAAGAAAGGACAAGAAGAAAGCAATTAACAACAGTCGAAGAAGAGCAAAGAAAGTCAAGGCAATGATCAAATACATAGTGCCAATCGGGAGGATGAAAAGAGGCATTAGAACTGACATGAAGAAATACGTGAAAGACCTAACAATGACAGCGGAAATAGGTGCAAGAGAAGGGGATGTGAGACAAATACATGATACAACAAAAAGCAGGCGGGAAAACACAGTAAACAAGAGCGACCAGTCAAGATCAATGACGAGACAAGCCCTTACTTGGAAAAGAAAGTAGGAAATAGGAAGACCAAGGAACAGATTGCGTCTGAAATTGGAGATAGACTTCAAAGGAATGGTTAGGAATTGGAAAAAAACTGGGAATGGGATTCTAGGACAGAGTTGCTTGGGGAATCCTGTTGGGCAGTCTATTCTCTCACGTGAGATAACAGGAGTACGTAACTAAGTAAGTAAATAGGTAATTAACTTTTACAAAAAATGTTAATTCCATGACATCAGATGACACATTCGAAGGACGTCCGGTAGATGTAGTGACTCAGTTTTTTCTCTTATCTATTTAGAAAGTGTAAAATCAAAGGAATCACGCGACGAACAAATCATTTTAATGTTCTCAGTTATTTTGTATACCTTTATGGATTTATCCCCATTAATTCCTAAATTGTATAATGTTCATTTTCGTATTTTCTCAAGTTTTCTTTCAAACATGTTTTCCTTCTATCTGTGTTGTTCTATTTGTGTCCGTCCGTATATTTTATTCATCTATTTTTTATATTTACTCGCTAAAGTTAACGATTTGTCTCAAGCCATTTCCTTTTGGTTCTTCTTATTTGAAAACAGCCAAAACAGAGACAGAGAAATCTGAGTTCATTATATTTTATGGTTTTGCTTCAACCTTATTGTTAGTGATTAAATTCACCTGTTATTTTGTCAAGTTTTTTACGCGATCTTTACTAAACTAGTTGTTATTTTATCTACGTCAAATTATGTTTCCATTCATCTATGTTTTCACTAGCTCAATTTTTAAAACTTATGTAGATTCCTCAGACCCTCTTAAATCATGGAGTAACTCATCTCATTAGTCCCCAAACTCCATAGAATAACTAGGTCACAACCTCGATGTTTTTAAGTTTTATCTCCGATTAACCTCGCATATACTCATTCGTACATGCATATAATTAATACCGATATTTGTAATTTCTGTTCTTCCAATCACCAATGTCAATTACTTCATATTATACTCGATTGTTATACTTTAATATGGATACGGTTTTAAGAAGCTAAAGCGAGACCATGAAATACAGTAAATTCATTTTAATTCCCTTCAAGTGTTGTTTTGACTTTTTTTCAAATTCATAATTAGTAACAGATGTACAAAATTTTCGAAAAACGGATCCATGATTATTTGCTAGTATTTGAGTGCTTGAAAAATATTATTTCAACCTAATTTCGTCCTTGGCTTTTTAATTACGCAGTTGTCCGAATAGGGTCAACCGAGTTATTGTATATTAAATCATATATTAAAATTGTTTTTCAGCAAAGCCAACGAAGTATTCAAGAGTTACTGTTATCTAATACTAAAATATACAGTAACTTGTTTGCTCATTAGCAAGTACATTGTTATAACTTAATGGTTCAGATGATTTTAGTCACTTAGTTAGTGCTTATGAAACTCTACTATAAAGTCAATGGTTAACTTGTAAGTATTCAGTTATATTCATTAGCCTTTACTATGTATATGTTATGTACATCATAAATGACATAAAATTTATATGATTAGAGACAACTTCACTGATAAATGACCGTTATTATTCACATATATATCTCTTAGTCGTATTATAAGTATCATCTTGCATGCTTGTCAATAATTTATCCTCTGATCAATAGTAAATTGATATAATTCAACCTAATGTTTTCAAAGTTTTTCAATCGAAAGTTTGGTATTTTCTTTGTATAAGTAGTAGGCAAAAAGAATTCAAAAGAAATGTGATATTACTTAGAATCATCAATGACGTTTTATTTGAGATTCATGAAAATATTAATGATATAAAAAACTGGTTAGTAGAAGAATCTAATGAACAAAATGCAAAGGACATTTTGTTTTTATATGTTTGTGCCAGTTTACAAGGAATTTATAATTCACTTTAGCTATCACATATTTTATTATTATAGAAATGTAACCAACATGTTATTTCTGTCAAGATGCTTATATTGTAACCACTTTTCGAAACGCTATACCTTCTAAGCTCGATAGTTTCATTACAAAGTACATCAGTTTTCGTTCAAGATGATGTTATAATTGTTTATACTCTTGTTGGTCATTATGCAACTAGCATAATCTGATTTGGATGGTTTGGTCGTGAAGTTTTCATCGTTCTTCTGGACGACATCATCAGCACAAACTTCAGATAGAAGTCTATCTTAAGAATGATGAAAGCTCCACGACTAAATCATTCAGCTCAGAGAACAAAACTCTATCAAAATCATTCACCTGAGCTACAAATTTTCTCCGCCATTTCATAATCTTCATTATTATTTATTATGTTTTGTTGAAGAATATTTATTATCAGATCATTAGTTTATTTTTATAAAAATAAAAAAAACAAAATATCCATTTTACTAATTTCGATCTTACTGTAACTTTATTATTGATTAAATTTCATGAAATATTTTGTAAAATAAATGATAGTCTACATTATCATTCTTCACTATTATTATTTAAACATGTATAGAATTTAAATTCACACCATAACAATATCTCTCATAATATACACTTTATTTCTATTGTCTTATCTACGTGATATTTGGATACATTATATAAAGTTAATTTAATATTATCAATTGAACCTTATGTATACAAAACCACTATACTTTAAATACCCAACTCTTCAGGAGTCCATACAAAATAATAGACAAACATAGAGACTAAATTGATCAGTTAACTGAATGTATAAAAACAAAAAAAAAAAAACAGAAAAAAAACATAACTATTTGATAATGGTTAGAAAATGTGATTCATAATTAACTTGATTATTGATTTATTTCATGAGTAAATATGATAATAAATAATGCAATTTCTTTTCTAAAAATTTGTACTTCAAATTTTTATCGATAGTAATAAATTTATTCTCACTCTCTCTCTCTCCCTCTCTTATCCTCCTCTTTTACTATCGACAAACATACAAACATACACACTCAACTCAAATAAAAGAAATAAGACAAAACAAAACAAAAACAACTAAATTTTTGCTAAAATCCGATTAGTGCATCTCTGAAATATATTCACAATTGTAACGTGTATTGTATGGTCTTTCTCTATATATAGTTGTATATGTCATTAAAGAAATAATTTGACATCTACCATTATAACATAAGGTATTCATATATATATATAAGTACTATTGTGTTATAACATAACCGCATGTAATGCATATTGACTCTTGAATGATTTATTATTGAAATGATGATTTGGAATTTAAGAATAGGAGCTTTATTAAAATGACAGTTAATGAACAAAAAAGACAATTCATAAGTATATAAATGAATATATGTCAATTTAGTAAAATTATTAAAAAATATTCAATATTATCATTATAAATTCTAACAAACAAACAAACAAATAAATAAATAAACAAACAAACAAATGATACACAACACAAAATCAATATCCAACCATTTTTTTTTCTCAAAAAGAAAGTTTAGAAACAATCTGGGAATGTGTCACTAAAAGAGTGATAAAAATGTAAACAGGTATTAATTGAATCAAAACTATGTTCAACATTATTACTATAGTAATAATAATAATAATAATAATAGTAATCATTATTATTATTGTTATAGGTACTCACGTACACATAGAGACATGAGAGCATATTTTAAAAAAAAATATAAGTAGCTAATAAAAAGCTAAATAATATGAAAGAGACGAAATGTTAATTGAATATAATTTCAATGTTTAATAAGGATATGTAAGTTAGTGATTGATGAATGTCATTCAATTGCTTGTATATTTGAAATTATATTCCTTACATAAACTGAATATATATTTTTTTATTTTTAAAATATATGTATAGTGAATAAAAGATGACTATAGATTATTTAATAGGAATTCACAAGCTATAATATCCTATATTATAAAACTTTCGAAAATGCTATCATAGCAATACGATAAAAAAACCCATACAGTTTATAGTATATGTAATTTATTTGAAAAGATTTTATGAAATATGTTGAGAAATCTCTGAGTAAGAAGAAGAAAAAATGTTATTTCCTAATGAATTTTGTTAGAGGTCTTTTTGTTTAAATCAACTCTCATGATATGTTATATGTGATATGATAGTTATATGCGTTTATAGGATTGTAATAAAATAAAGGAAAGCTACCTGAATTAAAAATACAAATAAAATGAAAGAAAAACGTATTCATAGTCATAAACAATAATCGTAATAATTGAATTGTTTAACGGTATGGTTTAACATAATTTGATGGAAGCATTCCAAATTTTCCAGTTCGTTGAACAGTACCATACATCCAACCTTCGGTAATAGGTTCACCATTCACTATAATATCACCAGATTTGAAAGTCACTTCATCATCTTCTTTAGCTTCATAACCATACTGTGCTACAAAAGTCTATAAAATAAAAACAATATACTTTTATTATGCTTCTCATTCATTCATTGTTTGATTCTATAATGAAATGAATATACATAATTTCGTAGTATATGCATCATAAATAGATATAAAGCTAAATATGAATTTGTAATTTTAAAAAGTGCAGGATACGATAAATGTCTGTTAATTTGTAGCTCATCAGCCTCAAAAAGTTCAAGATGTGTGCACTATGTAGCACTTTCCCTTACTTTTAGTTAGTGAATAATGTATAAAGGAGATTAATTTTCATTGAGAATTTCATTTCAAGCTCTAATTCACAATTTGGCTATTTTTTCATCCGGCAGGTTAGAACACGCTACAGCAGCGTGTTAAAAAAAGATATATGTAGGTACTGAAATGAAGTCTTCAATGAAAATTACACTCATATCTGTAGTACTAACACGTTATATGAACGTAAAATACTTGAAAATACTAGATATCACACTTTTATTGAACACTAAACAGGATGGTTATCCTCAGCCGTGTTAAAATGTTCAGTCTTATTCCAGGATATTGATAATGAAAACTTACTTTGACTGCGAAAACCATGACTTTCATGCTTGGATATGTTAACGTTAATATGTGTATAACTGAATTTCAATTTTATTATCAGCTAACTAATGTTAAGATACAAATTGTCGTTTGATATTATTGATGATATTAATACAATCAGATTTGTAGTAAATTAATATACATATACGTTCTCATTTGTTTATAAAAATATGTGATTCGATAAGTGATTTAGAAATTTATACACTAGAGTTTTAACCATAAGTACAGATTATTAGAAAGAATGATCGACAGTTTATTTTGGTCAATAATGAATTTCTGAAAACAGCAGGACACTGCTAGCTTTCTAATGAGTATGTGTGCCAGTTGTAAGCTGATAGCATTACATTTATAATGGAATTATTTAGTTAAAATCAAAATATCAATGAAAGTCATAATTATAATATAAATAACTAAAATATTATAACATACCCCACCAAATCCTGAATTTTGGTGTGCATGACCATGAAAGCTATCATGAAAAAATAAAAAAAGGATTACATTTTTAACAATACTTAAATATTCTTAATCATTGTGAAACAGAATATGATGCAATAAAATTTTTATTACACAGATAAATGAACTAAAGCATCCTAGGTAACAATTGTTGGGTAAATTATGATTATGGTATGAAGTCATTGGTGGTTAAATGTAGTGGAGAGAAAACCCTAGATCTAAGTTCATGATAATTGGCACTGGTTAGTAAGGGGTAAATGTAACCACTAAATAACTGATTCACATGAGAGTATTCAAACACGTCACCCAGTGTAAGACTCAGACACGGGATGATTTAGCTGATCAGGTTTCAAATGGTCTCCTGTACGGCCAAGAAAAAGCCAACATCGCATATATGTTCGAATCATCACAATAATACCTTTTGGTAGAATGAATTGGATTTATTGTGTGACTTTTTTACAGTGGAATTTTCTTAATGGCTTTAGGGGGAATAATAAGGAGTTATCGAAATAGGTTTAATATTTAGAACAAGCTTGATATATTAAGCAAAGTATATTAATCAGGGGTGTGCTAATTTATCAATTATCACTGAAGTTTTAAAAAGCTGTTGGCTAAAACTATCTATATGACAAAGGTTGACAAGTCATATGTTCAGAGAATGTATAGACAGGTGAAGCTGACAAAAGATCATTAATAATGTCATCACAACATACTTCTCTAACACCTTCGGACCGACTATACAGCTCACTTCCACATGAACTGAATGTTGATAATGTCGTCCAAAAAAGACAACCAAAGCTTCATTACCAAACTATTCGGCTTATAAGACATAAGTCAAATAAATATATGAAAAACAAAGAAACTATTATATTCTGACAAAGAATAAATGAGTGGCAACTGCTGGGAATTATTTATGGACTGTTGTTACATATAGTTCTATAGAATGACTATTAAGTGACTATTTTATATGTATATTCATCTTCCTTTTATTATACGTTTCCATTTGACCCACTGATTACCATTATACGACTTAATATTCCTAACTTACTCCTGACTTAATAGTTATAGTCTCTCTCACACACAGCCACTTTTGGTAATTGTGATTTTCTATTTTATGGTATGATGCAGTGTGATTTGCTTGTATATAAACTACGGATTTTTCAAATACATGATCCATATAGTGGAGGTTGATATTGATGTTCTGGGCTGAACGAGCTGGGATAGGCCGGAAAAGCCAATAAGAACTCAGAGTAGACTCTAAGCTTCTCAAACTGGTCAACACGTCACTAGTTTGATACAATCGCAAGGTCATAAAAGTCTGTGTTTTAATTGGCTATAAAGTCACGTGACAGTTAACATGAAAAGAGTCATAACAGAAATAATTGACTTACTTTAGGTTAACCGTCGAACCTCTAGGTATATTAATAGTTTCTGTAGAACCTACATTGCCACCAGCAGTGTTATTGTTAGTTCCAGGAGGAAAACCTGGAGAAAGCATTAGTGGTGTAGGAAGAAAGAAAAAAAATATATATATATAGTATACTAACTATTGGTACTAGGGAATTTTCAAACTAGTGAGACCATGAAACTTACAATGTGCAAGATAATAAAAATTGGAGCTTGTAAATATTTAGCGTTTAACATGAGTTAAACGCGATTTCAGTTATGTTGATGTGGAAAAGCATCTATTTATTTCTATGGAATAGATGGTATGCGGCTAGCAGTGGAATACAGGACGTGCATTCCGTTTATTTCAGACTTATTGGTTTTATTTTATTTTCAGATAAATATAATAAATTTTCTGTAAGAATTTAGTTTATTGGAATAGTTGACTCTCTAGGTACATTTCAAGTTAATTATTAGTATGCATAAGTCATTAAATATTGAGAATAATGAAAGAAATTCAATCCAGAACTCCTAAAGTATTGTAAAAAGTATACATTCTTGTAAAAACAATTTTTTTTTACCGAATAACAACTGAAGTGGAGTTAAGCAGTTCATAAAGTTGGTCAAATAATATTAATGAAGATATCTTATTAATTTAGTTGTAGCTTTTGAGATTGTACAAATAAGCTAGCATGAACTCATACTTTTAATGGACCATAAAATCTCTGTATATCGAAAATGTACCATGTTATCGCCCATCTGTTGGTTGCAATTATCGAAAAACTGAAAATCACTTGCTAAAATATGAGGCCAAACATAACCAAATAGCAAATAATTTGTAAGCTACTCGATACATCATTGGCAAAAGCTTCTTTGACAATAATGTTTTTATAGGTATCATTACCATGGTTTGACTTCATACTTTCGAATAAATTGAGCATTGAGTAGATTGTTATAAATAAAATAATATATTCTTAATATTTCAGTAAGTTGGAAAATTAGATTTTCTGACGTTTCGTGACTCAGTACAATCCGCTTGTTCAGGGAATAAATAACTCGAAGAAGTGGCTTACACTGAGTCACGAAACGTCAGGAAATCTAATTTTCCCACTCACTGGAATATTAAAAATATGTTATTTTATTTATAACGTTTTTTATATATGTTAAATCACAAAACGATCTGAGTCAGACCACCATAGAAAATCTGGAAGCAGTGGACGGCCATTTAGTCCTAGCACGGGATCGCTCAGCAGTGCTCATCCGTCTAGCTACGATCAATTCATGACTTACACTATAATACTCTATAATCTATACAAATCCCTCAATATTAATTAAAATGTTTCAAAAAATGATTTTTTAATAAAATTTAAATAACACTTATGAATCTAAAAGTTTTTACATGACTTCATAATGGTTTTAAATAATAGAAGAAGATTATCCAATTAAATGAAGAATCATAATATCTGACATAACTATTTCTTCATTGTTTTATTTCATCATAATCGTTCTTCTCGCAGTTATAGAAAAAACCTACTGATGCTTTGCATTTATTATTACCAGTTGAGCTTTTTTATTCTCTCATGCATGCATTTATTAGTTTAATAAGTAAGTAAATAAAATTTAGTAACACATTGCTTTTGGTGCCTGAATAGTTCTATCAGATAGTAAAGCTGCATAACTGTTGTTATAAGAATACTGGGTTGTAATCTTGTTCTCATGAAGGAAGGCATAACGATAAGTGACCTATCAAGGTATAATTATTATATGAATGCTAGTGAAGAGGATCATTTAATAATTAAAACTCTTAGCGCTCAATCTCAAGCACAAACCCTACTCCATCTATTTCAATATCGACAGAAAATCAATATAAAGTCGTCACATAAATCGTACAATGTAGAATTAAGTAAATAAAAGTTGTGTTTGATGAACTACACCGGGAAATATAATCTGTGGTACTAAAAATATAACTTAGTTTTCTTATTATTAACGTAAACTGAAATAATCAAAAAAACAGGATACGAATGAAATGCATAGTTTCATTATAAATATTGTAAAGTAAATAAAACAGTTTTAATGAAATCTTTCATCAGGTTAAGAAATCATATTTCAACGTTAGATTACATAGTGTTTTATCAGTATTTAAACAACTAAAAAAGCCCACTGATTGATTACGATCAGATTGCGATAATTTACTGACGAATCTTCTCATTTCAATAATGTCACTTAGTATATCTGTCCATTTATATTTGCAAAAGTTTAAAATACCTCAATATATAATTAAGATTCATAGGTGTCACATCATTATTAAAGTGATGTTAATATGTTCGCCAGGTACCAAACAAAAATCAAGTAATATGAGAAAGGATATCGAGAAACGGTAAGGCAAAAATCGATCATATGTAAGAAGTATGAAAGAAAAACTTTTAATCAATGAGCATTTAAAAAAATTGAGGTAATAATGAATACAACATAATAGATTGTAAAAGTAGAGAGGGGATTTTTAGGACAATATGAAATGAAGGAGAAAACGAGTCATTCATGAACGTTCAGATCAAGTGTGAAAAGATGTATTGCCGAAGCTTCTACTGTGAACATGCTCTTGAGTTAAATTGACCTAACCTTGAAAATAGTATTTCTGAAGGTCGATTGCTGGTTAATTAGATATTTGAGAACAGAACTACTGACTGTTTTACATTCATCTGTCAATAATTATCTAGATTTGTGGTCAGTGTTGCTTATTGGAGACAAACATTTGTTTGGATGTTTAACTATAACTAAAACTAAACAGCCTTGTTGGATTAGCTTAAGAAATTTTTTCATGACTTGAATCACAGTCTATCAATATACAATCTTTATCAGTATGATTACACAGTGGTGTAAAATTTTCAAAATCAATATTCTTTAGAATAGATTCATTATTTCTTTGTCTAGAATAATATTGACACTTCCGAAATCAAACCAATAAACGTTCAGGATACTAATATAATTAAAATCAGATTTCAATCACACAATACACCTGTCAATCCATATATTACCTTTTTTTTGTCATACGTATAACATGTGTAAATACCTTTATAGTTGGTTCAAAATACATCTCATAAGCATTTTGGAAATGTGAGATTTTTGTAACATGAATGGATTGTTACTTTCTGTGCATGAAATACGTAATGTGAGAAAAATTGCGAATTTGTTTCTTTAAAAAAATATTTTTTCACTACCTCCTATGGTGACAGTGATTACGCTGAATTTCATTTAAAAAATATTTTACAGAGAAACAATCAATAATATTAGGGGGTTAATAAACATTTTTCAATAAAATATTTAGGTTACTGAAGATGCTTATAAGCTACTTATATTATTAGACAGCATGAAAAAAATATGATTTTGTCTTCCGGCTAAAGTGAACAAATCACTTCCTGGTTTTCAGTGGTTATTTAATAAACAATGGTTGACTACATAAAACTAAAATATTCGACAACATTTATTCTATAATAAAAACAATTCCATATTGCAAGTGAAATTTTAAGACGAATATATATATATATATATATATATATATATATATATATATAAGGCTAGATATCATATTCCATAATTAACTATTCCTACGACATTAGCTTATCGTTTCATGTAAAAAGTGGTCAGAAACACTAAGTTATAATGATTAGTCAGTCCGAGATTAAACCCTGATAAAATAGTTATGACCATCATCAATAGTTATGTGTATCCACAAACACGTAACTAACGTTGATAATCGAATTCAAATTCATGTCATCTAGTGTCATATTCAGAGACGACATCACTCATTTATGTGAATAACGACTTACTATTGGTTATACTGAGATATTCACATAAATTAATCACTGAGAAGTAGAGATGATTGTATTTGTCTACCCTTGACTACCGGTTAACTCTGTTGATAGATATTACTGTCTACATAATCTAATAGAGTAATATATTTCAATTTTTGAATGTTCTAACGCTGTTCTATTAGGAAGAAGACCCCGTTATGTTAGAAGTAAGTGATGAAAATCACAGTTGTAAACATTAAATCTTTCTGATTACAGTTTGGAATAGCTTGGAATTACGACGGTTTAGTTAAACTAAAGGTAATTTTATTTGATTAGTTAGAAGTTGTTATTTTATTTAAATAAATCCGTTATTGTTATATCCTGAAAGATATTATGTTGCTAACAACAAAGAGCCAATGGTTGGAATGAGAAACTTTTGTTATTAAGATTAGACGATGATCAACCCGACATTGGAAAATGAAGGACTTCAAAGGTAGTGATCAAGAGTCTGAAAATATCATACTCTTCATGAGAGACTTGGAGGTCTTAGGTTCTGTTCTATTTGAAGTTGTGTGCATACTCTTATTAAGTAGCCGACTCAAACAAAACAACTTTTCTGCAATTCGTGGTTATTGTTGGTTTTCGCAGAACATCTATTTGATAAAGTAAACAATAACACTGCAAAAGGGTTTTTGGATTTTAACATTTTACAGTTTAGTAGTCACGATTGAACAATGTAACGGATCGAAACGGAGTTTTCAGTTTAGAAAACATGTCACTCTAACAGCCTATTCCAAATAAAGCACCTACAGGATCTCTGGAAGCCAATTTTCAGAGAAGCTATAGTTATTCTAAGTTAATCAGCTGAATGATCTAGAATTATACACTATTTTAACACAACTTTAGTAGATATTCGTCAATAGATTAGTGGTTTCACAATTCAAACGTGCCATTTTAGTGATGTATCAAAATTTGAAATAAAATCTCACTATATATATATATATATATATATATATATATATATATATATACCGTTTTTTATGCCTTACCTGTAGGAGTAATAATAACCGAATGACAAGAACCAGAACGACTTAGTCCATTTTGATTTGCCGGTGGTGTATGCCCTTGATCATAATGATGATGATGATTGATTGGATCGATTTTAAGATGACATCCACCACTATTTAATAGTGATCTAGAATTTATGCCTAGAAAAGATGTCATTTTGTACATACATGTATAGATATATTTCAATAATAAAGTGTAAAAATAAGGGAAACCAAAATTAAGTATTTCGATATGTGTATTGGGTTATTAGAAGTTGTTACAGTAAGGTTTTCTTTACACACAAGTTATTATTTTTTAAATCACCAACTAATCTTGTCCTTTTCGATTCCTACTGACTGTCAAGTAAGAATGATATTCATAGTTGTAAACATTTAATCTTTCAAATTACAGTTTTGATATTAAGACACATACAAAGAATTAGTAAATGTTTTTTATCTACCTCGTCATCTATACAAGATGCATTCTATTAGATTATGTTTTCTTAAGACGGAGTAAATAAACCTGCAAAACAGTTAGACAGAATATACTTTGATCAGTCTACACATGTAATAGTCACTATAACAGTGACTATTATATCGTAATAATCTGAAATAACTTCAAAAGTATTGTATGAGATGATTATTACAACCAAAAAGTTTCTATTCTTGAACTTCTCTCATGAATATGTATAATATTTTCTATATTTAATGTCTAATACAAATCCATTCTACTATAAACAGTCATTATATATAAAAACATTCAAATTATAATAAAAAATAAGAAAAATAATCGTTATGATGATAAAGATCACATGAAAAAATAATGTCAACTTGTATCCATTAAATTGTACCTGATGAATTTGAAAAAGTATGAGGTGAAGTGCAATGATTGCTCAATCCAAATCGAGTAGGTGGTGGTGTATAACTATTGTAGTATGAAGCTACAATTAACAGAATTAAAGAAATAAGATAATTCATACTGAATAACTGGTTTTTGTGAGTGTAATTCCTACAATAGTTATGTAAATGTAATTAATGTATTACTGAGTCTGAAGCAGTTACTATCGGTAATAAAATAACATTCAGAAAACTAAGAGCCACACTGTTAAGAACCATCGACATCAACTTTGATAGGTGTATCATAAAAAAATGTTGATTATTTCATGAAATGTATTCAACTTTTCCTTCAAATTTTACTTTTAACAAATAATAAATTTTAATATGTGACGAATAACTAACAAGAAAACATCCGGTCACACTTTAAGTACCCCTAAAAAGACTACGTACGGTAGGGTTGAAATAAGAATAAAATTACATGTTCATGGCAAAACATGAACAGATTGAGAGGAAGTATATTTACTTGTTGGGAAAACATAGATGTCAAAGCAAATATTATTTATGGTGAATCAGTCGAAATATGATAAAATTACAGTTTGTACGTTTAATGAATTTGGTACTTCGATTAGTATTTTAGCCTTGAAACAGTCATGCAAATTCTTATTATTAGCTTTCGTGTATAAACTAACGTTGATTATAGTGTCACAAGTGTTACTAAACTGAGTTCATCTAACCAAAGTATAAGATCAAAATATCACTAAGATGGCTCTGATGAATTCTTATAAAAATGGAGTCTGATTAGGAGGATGATATGAAGTTGATATTTGAGAATCTGTTGTTCCTAAAATTTACGATACTTACTTTGATAATTAGCTTAAATTGAATATAGCTTTATGGGCTTTGCTTGGAATCTAAGATGTGTTTAAGTAGGGATTAAGATTTTTAAATATTCTACGTGGCTGGGGAGATAGAAAAATATATGTGTGAGCATGTAACCATGCTTATGCATTAAGTGTGTGAGAATTTTTCAAGACTCTCCAAATTTCCCAAACTACTTCAAGAAATGAATCTGATATTGGACAATCAAACAAAAAAAGGAACTAAACATGTTCATAATTTCCATTTTCGAGTGTGGCTGTAATTTTATTGTATGGGTCTCAAAGGCGTTTGTAATAATAAAGACCTTTTGTTGAGACCAATCTGGATATCTTCAATGAAATAAAATAATTTCTATTGAATATCTAAGAAATTAAAAACCAAACTGATGCATATTTTGTAGAAGCATGTAAACTTGCATGGTTAAAAGAAAATGCAGCCGTCTTAACACTAGTTAGCATGATATTTATTATCACCACTGGAATTCATATTTCACTAAATGACTTCCAACTATAAGTTAACATCTTTCTAAATAGCACAATGATTACAGTGAATATCGTAGTAACTAGAGTACTTCTAAGATTCGTGAGTTGTATTATTTCCTGTAATTAAAGTAATCACTTAATAACAGTTATTCGTGCCAACGATTTAAATCATTATTTATTTATAAAAGTGTAAATGTATGTAAATAAAAACAACATACCACTACGTCCATATGATTGTGGTGAACAGCGTTCATCAAATCCAGAGCTTCGTCCAGAACGAACACTGTTTGCCTTATTTAAATGAAATTTCATACAACAAAAAAGAAAACATGTGTATATTCAAAATAAATGAGTTCATGGAGTCAGTGGTTAAACATGAGGAATACAGTTTTATTTCAGTTATAATTTTAGCGCGTATATAAATCAACAAAAATCGTGATCTGAAAATGATAAATATAGGCTTCTAAATTTAATAATGTGCAGCTTAGGACTACTTTTTTTGCAAAGCATTAGAAAGAAAGCAGATACATGATAAGTAAGTCGTATTTATCAAATAGTTGATTTCCAGCTAAAATGTACAATGACAAGTAAAAGCTTAAATAACACTTGAAAAGGATTCAGTAATTTACGAAATGATGTCACTTCATGATAAATATATTCACAACACATAGATCTCTCAAAGGAACATAATAAGAAACAAACATTTACCTACTGATAATTTCCTTCTAGATGAATTTTCTAGAACTATAACCTGGAACCATGTCTATAGTGAGATTGTCACAAATGCTACCATGGGAATAAAATCACATTCTTACGGTTAATTGACGTAAACCTAGATGCCTCTAATTGAATCTCATGTGAACAAAGCTGATTAGTGCAAGGTAGTTGGAGGTAGTCAGCAGGAAACACTAGATCCAAGTTTCGTGATAGCTTGTATGCGTCGACTAGATGTGCTTGCATTCCTGGGGACTGGTCTAATATAGGACTGTCAAACGCTATCCGAATAGTTCTGTTTAACGTCTTAGACAGTAAAGCTGGATGGTACGAGTTCGAATCTCACTGGAAGCACCATACAAGTTTTTTTTCCAATTCCCTCATACGACTTAATTCACAACACGGCATAATGTTGAGTCACTCAAATAAGAGAATACGTCAAAACCTGATCGATGAAATCCGATCAGTACGAAACGAATAGACAAATAAGATTTTAGTCACCAGTCAATGATAGATTAGTCTTAGTGTTGATGAGTTATACTACATGACGAGACAGCTCTTCCTTTTATTGCATTACGTCATGAAGATTAACTTTAATGAAAATTGTAACAGTTGAATTTGCTATCAGAAAAAAAATACACCTTTACTAATACTTAACTATGATGATCTTTGAAAGTACTTTTTCTCTTGTTTAATACCATTGTTATTTAATTGTCTATTTAATGTCTTCTAAAATTGTTTAATATTTTACAAATTATTTATAAACAAATCAAAACAATAACACAAAATTGATTGAAAATAATACTTTAATTGTTATAGTTTTTTTATTGATGTAAGTGAATGTGTAATTTATAGCTTCCGCAACATTGTTTAAATAATTGCTAAATAATATCCTGACAATACATGAATAAGTATTTAGTTATATTTTGAAACGTTTTATTAGTATACAGTGTAGAAGTTTTGGTGATTCTACGTTTTGTGTGTGTGTGTTGTTTTTTTTAACAAAAAGAAAACTTTCTTTTTACACTCTATTATTCAGTCAAAATAGTTTTAATGTATGTCTGTGTATATTATAACATAAAAGCGTTTTTTGTATTCTATAGAGTAATCTATTCATACTTTAATATTATTAATTGCATTACACAATGAAAAAAAATTCAACCACATGATTATATCGGAATTTGCATCTTGAAAAAATGTGTGCTTATTTCTTTGGTCATAAAGAAATTTGTTTGAGAAGGTGATGAATACCGAAAAAGACAGGTGCATAGCACTAATGATAGTCTTCAAGACTAGTATTCGTACTATTATCACTATTATTATTACTAGTACATAGGCCTGTTAAATGACAAAATACTCTGTTAGAAAAGGTGTTAGTAACAAAATTATATATATATATATATATATATATATATTTATATATATATATATACAAACACATTAAATTCGACAAAAGAATTTTGCTGACGGATGACCACACGGATTAATAATTAGTACTACCGCTAGCTATGTACATATTTATATCGTATGATCATTTACATGATTAGTACAAATTGCGCTTAGAATTTATTGTACAGTATCTATCATTATTTTATTAGATTATTTATCATGGTGAATTATTCGTTGAAGAATAATAAAATAACCATTTTTCATGTCATTAAAAGTAGGTCGGTATTCCACTGCATGTTTTGGCTTCTGACGTTATGCAAATGCATAGTAGTGCCATTTACTGAAGTAAAACTGTACTCGACAAGAAATCTACCGTTTCCTGGTACCTAAAAGGCTTACAGGCACGGCTACAGCTCATGAGACGAAAATAAAGCGATAACATGATACATAATTGCAAAGTTTGCTATTGAAAAACTACTCAATATGCCACTATTCAACTAGTTATAATAAGTATATATCAGTGACATATAAGTAATTTTATTGAAAACAGTTAGAATAATATACCTTTCAGTTTATAACACTTTTTTTATAAATTATAGGGAATTATCAGTGTGTAAACATAGATATCCATTCAGAAGAAGAGTAAATAGCTACAGTAATTTAGCAATCGTTTTAGGTAGACAGAATATTACTGAACTCACAATACAACTATAAAAATTATTATAAAGAACTTTGTTAAAAGTAAACGAATAAACGTTATCCATTTAAAACTGCAAAACATTGGTTGACTACTCATTACGTTAAAACGCTAATACAATTTTTGACGTTTAAATGTTTTGAGATATACATTCAGTAAGCGGTTATTAAAAAAATCTAAATGTTTATCTTCTTCTTTCTGGGAGTCGTCAAATGATTGTATTTACACCCAAGTGGTGATATTTACAACCAGACTCGAATACTTAGGACACAAATAATATTTCGGATCTTCTCGTTGACTCCAAACAAAATAGTCTTTAAACCTTACCATCCTTGTTAGCGGTACATACAAATACAAACCATATGACAAAAGTAAGACCATGTATTCATATGAAGATAATTAATCATTGTAAATTTGACGTCTTTCTTATCTTACTATCTTATACTTCGAATCGGTTGAATTATTACTGTCTTATCCAATCATTAATAACAATACTAAATATCAAAAGTTAAGTATTTTGTATTTCTCGGCAAAGCATTTTCTTACTGAACTTAAGGATTTAATAGAAGCGAAATTCTTTCATCATGTTAATCAAATTTTCTTTTATAGCTGAACACTTCCGTTGAATATACCCGATTGTGTAAAGCAAGAATAACAAACATTATCGGATCAAATGTACCAATGTTCAAAAATAAAATCTTTCAAAAATATTATTTCATGATTCTTACCAATTACTAAGTTTTAATAATAATAATTAAAATTTGTCTAAACAATAACAATTACTGGGTGATTGGGACATGTTTCATGATAAGTAGTAAATATTTGGTTTCATTAATGTAGATTTACGGTATTTCAATCAAACTGAAAGAAGGATCATTTTTGAAAAAAAAACTGAACAATTTATTACACTTCAGCATATTTTAATCATAATGATTATTTGCTAATGATGTTCGGAATATACTCACAATAATTAAAACTTGCTGAAATCAAGTAAATTTAAATGTAACATCTTATCATTAGCATTATTTCATTCAGTTTTGTAAACTAAGACAATTATTTATTTTATTATAGATTAACTGATATTGTGGTGTGTTCTACTGATGTCGATAGATATAAACTATAGAAAGTGAGATGCCTGGCGGTAGAAGGTTAAGAAGATCGAAGAAAAGAGAATGGGAACAGAAAATTATTGGTATGGAAATGAAGGGACAATGAAGTTTGAGATGATTGTTTAACATTTTGAAAATGAAGTATTTATTGTATGGTTCTCAGATTTTATGAAGAGATTCTGTAATTTTGTATTTGAATACATTTGGTTGTCATGCACCTATGTTCGTGTTCACTACAATATCAGCTGATTGTCAGTTAATTTGAAAATAATTCATATTTGATGAATAAGGATTCTGTCTTTGTTTAAACTCATCAGTGTGTTAATTATATATATATATATATATATAATTTCTACCATGACTGTGACAGTTACATTTATTTATTTCATCATCGGACACGTGAATAAATAGGATTATTACTTAGAGTCACATGTCCATGACACTTATCAAAACCATCATTTTAAGTATTGTCGTATGTTGGATGAAACAATTAAAACAAATGCTCAAAATTTAGCTATCAGTTAAAATGAACAATAACCATTACAGAATGATATACAAAAATAAAGGAATGTGAACTTCACATGATAAATAAATAAATCAGTAAATAGATAACATGTAATACAATGTATAGATGGTAATCTTGGAAAATACGCTTTATAAATGCTTCTTGTAAAATGAAATTCGACTGAAAGTGGGGACAAAAGAAATAATATTATCATTTATTTAATTTCAAATAAAACAATATTAAAAATATATATTTGTTTTAATTTAATTGCATGTATCCATAATATAAATGTGTATAATAAAATCCTAAAACTTATAAAGATACATATATGAATGCTATTTTACGGTTAGTTATAAATGATAGTTGATTAAGCAAAGATATATATATATATATAGAGAGTAATTGAATGCTAAATATAAATAAACTATTTAATTGAATTATTCATTTGTAGATATTACGCTTAAAATGAATTTCTAATTAGAATTATAGATGAACTAATTATGAGGACCATGACGTATTTATACATGTACGATTAATTTTAAACAAAAACGTAATCTTAAATTTTAAAGGACTAATTTTGAAATTTTTAAAACGATTCACTATTGAAGGTTTAATATTAGAAAACAAAACATAGATGAAATTATTTTCCTGAGCTACATATCCACATTATCAAGATCTAGCGACTCAAAGTTGGTAATAAGTAGTTCACCCGACATTCACTACTCAGTGCCAATATATTTGCTCTTAGATATACGTTGTCATCTAGACATATTGTGTACCTTGAAAATCTATGAACAAATAGTTTGCTCTTATTCAGCACATTAGGAATAATAGTTATCATTATAATTTATTCAAATCATTCTGATAAAAAAATTCAGTATGGTTAGAAAAATTAAATGATCTTTAATAAATTCAAATGCAAATACCGTCCTATGTTGTTGGGAATTGCTTTATTTTACAAAAATAGAACTCAAATTATCTACAAAATAGTCTTTTTGATGATACTCGTCCAAACGTTTTGACAATGTTTGTAGTTGAAACAGAGCCTTTGAAACTAGCATCCTGAATTCCTAATTCTCAAGGACATATCACAAAGTTCAATGAACATCGACATGAAATTAAATCTCCATACATTTTCCTTTATACACTAGTTGAGAGCTTTGCCAAAAGGGATAGAGGATACAGTGCAAGTTTGTCTGAAGGATAGTTTGCATTACATTTACTCATTATTTACATTACTGTATTAATATTTCAAATTATGTAGCTAAATATGAGTCAAAATTCACATCACAGTTGTTCGCTGTCATAACATTAACCTCAGACTTTACCTTTAATGTACAAAAGGAAGCAATGTTTAAGATTTTTGAGACATCATTCATTTTCTTGCTTAAAAATCTAAAATCTACTTAATCATATGGTCTTTATTTGAAATAATAAAAAAATGTTTAGCATCTCATCTGTAATTATAAATACTTGTAAGTAAATAATCTAATTTAATTCAAAGGATACTCATGGTTTAAATAACTCATTGGAATTATTTATATTTAAATAAAATATTAAACATTAATCTTATTTTATAGTTGAATTCATCAGTCAGTCGAAGCTAGACCATCATGATAAACCTGTGAATACTGGACGGCCATTTCGTCCTAGTATGGATTAGTTGAAGTTAAACATTAACACTGTTAGATGCCGGTTCAGTGGTCTAGAGGTTAAGTGCTCACGCGTGTGGCTGATAGGTCCTGGGTTCGAATCCTGCGGGGCGGGATCGTGAATGCACACTGCTGAGGATTTCTATACTAGGAAGAAACGGCTGTCCAGTGCTTCAAGGTTTTCAATGGCAGTCTAACATCAATCGGTTCATGATCTCAAATAAAAACTTAACAATCTCCACAACCTCTAAGTTGATAATTGCCATGTGCTCACAAATGACCAATTCGTGAGCAAATTCTCGGAGTTCTAGTGAGAAACTGTTACCAGTGGAGCTATCCGTGTCGGGTAGTGACAGGTATCTTCCTCAGTACAATGGAAGATGGTCGCGCAACTTCGTGGATTGGTTGAAGTTGGACATTAACACCGATGCATACCGGCTCAGTGGTCTAATGGTTAGGTGCTAGCGCGCGAGACTGATAGGTTCTGGGTTCGGACCCCCCGGGGGGCGAGATCGTGGATGCACACTGCTGGGGAGTCCCATGCTAAGATGAAACGGCCGTCCAGTGCTCCCAGGTTTTCCATGGTGGTCTATCTTCAATTGATTCATGATTTCAACTATTGAAATTAATAACTAGTTCAAGGAATTTTGTTTATCAATAGATCATCTACTTTATTAATAAATTCATTAAGCACTGAGATTAGATAGATGCCATTCAAAAAAGTAGTAAAACAAATCACATTTTTTTAAGAAAAAAAAAGATTGACAAATTAAAATTGAAACTAGAAACAGGATAATCATGTAAATTATTAGAACAGAATGAAATAAAATCATGCATATAAATAGTGGACTGCACTTACCCACTGAAAATAGTAAATACCAGAAACAAAAAATGAGCAATTAAAATCAAATGAATAAGAAAAAAATTTTAAGTCTTAAAATGGTGAATATTTAATATTAATGGATAGCACTTAATAAAACTATAAAAATGAATGGATACTAATATAAAACTATTTTTCTATGAATATAAAGATGCTTTTCAAGTTTACTTTAAATGTTTCAAATTACAACAATCATTCATTCTATATTAGAAAGAATTCTAAGTAGATATTGAATTAGATGTTATTTGGAATGTCAATTTTAATGATTTAAATATAATATTTCTTTTAAATCATAAGAAATATCAACCATATTTAAAGAAGAGGCTTGTTCAACGGTTGCTTTTCAAATGAATTATTTGCATTTATAAGTAATATGGCTGAACAGATCATTGAAAAACAAGTATAATGGTCTACTGATCATCTCATTCACCATTACTCACTTCTAAACGTTGACCGATTCAAAAATTCAGTTAAACATGACGATTATGTAGGAAGCATTTGAAGTAAGCAAGTATTCTGAAAACACATGTATAAATAAAGGCGTCTAGATGAACTTAGATAACGGCATGTTAGCGATGACCTTGGTAAAGTAAATAGTTGGGATTATGGTGACAGCTTTCTTTATACTTGTATCAGATTTGTTGTTTTGGTCTGAGACAGCATGTGACCTGTCTAGCTTTATTTGGCAGTATATATAAGTCATGCACACTATGAAAGGAAACATCCAATCGATGTTTCATATTTGCTCGACTAACATTTCTGTCAAGTGTCTGTCAACCATAAAAGTGTATAGTATATAAATAAAAAAAATTTCAGAAAGTCTACAAATACAACCACACAGTTAACCACTATTAAGTATATAATTTGTTGCAAACTAACTTATTGTAACTTGATAAGTGTTATAATAATAACCGAAGGTCATAACTCTGTATGAAATAGTTTATGTATGTCGTGTCAAGATGTTAATCATAGTGTGAACTGTAAATTCATTGTGTCATATTACTAAGTTCAGAATTGTATTGAGTCTTTTGATGAATTTACCATAACATATAACCATCAATTATTTTTTGGGATAGTTTGTATGCCTTTGTAATGTATTTCAGAGGTGATGTTAATCATGAATTAACGTTAACGATCAGTATAAATTAGTGAGTTTAATGAGAAGTAATCCTTGATCACTGTAGATATTTTGGTGCCATAATATCTGATACATCAGATAATCCTATCTGTGGTATTAAGTGTTATCTGCTGAGAAATTTCTAACCAGAAGGACTACTAATCACAAATGTTTTCTTTAGTTTTCCAATCGCTGCCAGTTACTAACAAAATTACTTTGAAGAGATGATTAATATCATAATTCATCCACCGTACAGTAAAACTAGTAGGGAAACATACTGAGAAAATTTTTAATAGTTGAAATCATGAGTCGATTAAAGCTAAATTTTGATGTAGTATTGTACATCAAACCTGTTACACACACATAGATATTGAATATGACTGTATAAATATGTCTTACTGATAATAATATGTATTCTAATATATAAAATTTCGCATACATATTCAGATATGAAAATCAGAACAATTCGTATTTATTTGATAAATTTGATGAAATTCAATGAAATCTTCTTTCAAAAAATAAGCCATTACTCAGGGTATAGGTATATAAAATTTCAAAGATATCATGTTTAGTGAATGAGACTTAAACATCTATATCATTTAGTTTACCTAATTGATATCATAACTCGTCGCTAATATATTAATTTTAAACACATCTTTCATTGATGCACAACCTGTATTAGTTACACAGCCTCATTTTGTCATCATTTACAAAATATGGATTGACATTACAATCTTTGTCATTATACTATCATGGTCATTCACCATTCGAACTCCTATCAGTTTAATAGTAACATATTTACATGTGCAAACTATCAGTAGCAATAATAATAATACTAACCAATCTAACTAGAATAAAGAGTTATAAATATGATATTTTTTCATTTCATTATAGTTATTGCAAATTGGTTCGGAACAACATCTCACCTATACGTTTATACACAGTAATAATAATATTAATAAACTAAACTTTCTTAAATACATAGAAAAATTTATATTTTATAAAGGATTCCATGACTCTGATGATTAATTCAGTCATTAACTAAAAGACAGCAACTAGAAGAAGTAAGTTGTTCATTATTAATTATAACATTTAAAATAGTTTTGATTAATAACTGTTGAGTTTATATTTATAGGGAAGAATTAAATTTACACATTAGACTCTATTTATAACAAAAATGAGAATCATCTATAACCGGTATTTCACCGAAAAAAATATATTTAGAAATAAAACTGAAATTCTTAACACAAAATATAAAATGATTAATATATTGGATTATCAAAAAAGAAGTTAATAGGTCAGTATGATCTGTTATGCTTAGAAGTAGTGGACATTTCCTTTAATTAACATAAACACACACAGAAACAATCAAGAGAAGTTTTCTGTATTCAAATACAAATGCAAACACGTATTTTGCAATATCTACGTTTTAGATGTAATTTCATCTATTTCATCATTAGACTAACGTCTTTGTTTGACTAAATACTATTACAATAAAAGCTATACAAATATTGTCAGCAAATGTAATGGATTTTGTAAAAGAACAGTCAAAATCAAAATGCTTTGTTTTGTCATGCATCAGCTAACCTCACTGTATTGTTTTGATAGTCTCAGTGTATGTTGAGTCCACAAGTCATCTGGAAATGATGTGATTTTGCTTCTAATACGTTGAGCATCTGCACTGTATCTTATCTAGAATGAATACACATATATATGTTTTCAGGTCAGAAAATGTTGTAAACTTTTATTAAACGTGTAGACATGTAGGGTCTAAGAATATGTGTTCATTTACCTTAACAAATGAATTGATTTTAAGAATGGTTAATATAACTCCATAGTCTTCAGTGACCATTACAGTGTATTGAAAAAGGAATGATGACAAAACTAATACGTAATTCAATCACTTACTAGTGTACATTTGTATCTATTAAAAATGAATCGTACAATCTAGGTGTTGTACTCCCTAGAAATAATTAACACAAAATATCTACAGCAGTCTGAAAATAAACCTATACTTTCTCTGAGTTTCGACCATATTTAGTTTATTGCCACAAATACGTCATACTATCATGATATAAGTGTTTATTGGGTGATCCAGTCAGTAATTACACGTAGTTTGCTTATCCCTCTTGCTTGCAATAGCCAAAAACCCCAAATGATAGATAAAGATAGACCGACAGAACGACAACATTTTATGCGAAAAGTAAAATCTTGTTCTATTACTCTATCCAAAACATTTTGTTTATCAATAAAGCGTCCTATATATTATATAGGGCTGTATTAAGATTATAGTCTTCTTCTATTCGTTAAGCTTGTAAAAGTGAAAGGGACGTCAAGCAAATCTTTCCAGTATATATCTGTAAATACAACGTATAATTTGTGATCACTCCAAAACATACATGACCGATTTGTGTACATAGTCGTGTAACTGACTAACTGACTACTTTAATTTCAATATCTAATTTCACTGCATTTTTGTTCATTTTGCCTAAACATGGGTTATATTGTGTTGATGATTTTTGATGTAGAATATTTTTCAAATAAAGTAATTAAAATTATAAATGAGACTGATCAAAACAATCATTTGAAGATAGTTCTAAATTTAATTTCAGATTCTGTTATACATTAGTAAAAAACGGGACAGAATACTTTGCCTTATTAGGATAATGCTTTTCTGTATTTCCCTATGCCATTCAATTGAATAGCTTTCATAACTTAGAATTCATTAAAACATTTTATGTACTTTCAATTAAATATTTCACTCAGGGATAATCAGTGAAGGAAATACATTTAACTGAAAAATAAAAACATTTATAGTGACAAAATAAATCAGTCATCTAGTACACTTTCATACTAACAATCTTGTTCTTTCAATTAATCAACGAAATGAATAGTGATCTCATAAACCTGTTTATTACAACCTACAAACAAATAACATGAACCAAACCAACACGTATTGTCTTCAGCCGGCTATCTAATACAATATTAGGCTTTGGAGTATATGCGATTAGTTGTAAATATACTTTAGAATTATTTAAATCACGGCGAAATAATACCTATGTTAAGTTATTTTAGACAATGGTCAAAGAATTTCAATGACCAACTACAAATATAAGGGATGTGTGTACATAAATTCTTTATAAGTTGAAAGTGTGTCTTCCTATGGTTTGTATAATTTCCTGTTTGAATACAAAATAAGTAAACAACATGCAGATTTCAATAAACTCAGTCTCAGTGGAAATTCTTGGGTTTCGGGTTAATCAAATTTCAGTTCAATATGACTTAGTTAAATGAAAGAAGATCCTGTTGTATAATAAGGTGGGATATCATGAAAAACCCTCATTAATTTAAATTTTTATCATATATATTTTGTTGTTGAGCTGTCGGTAAACACAGATATAGACCTACTAGGAGACGCCAAAGAAAGTCGACCCTGGGTGACTAGAGACAGTCTGCAAGAAACCACGAACTTAGTTTTCTCGTTAGTGAGCATCTGTCTGCAAGTTTTACCAATAATCTTGAGAAAATCAGTGCAATTCACGAGATTCAGAGCTGCTTCCCTCAGCTTCATAGTCTTAGACGTTATTACTGAGAGTCGGTCAATACACAGTGTAGATCAAATGTAAAAAGCAGCCTTATTCACCGACTCTTAACTGTCAACCAGGTTTTAGATTTGAACCCAATTCGACATACTTCGGCGTGGTTTCGTTAAATCTCAAACAGAGATTGTACCTTTGTAAAGGACTGTCAGATATTGACAGATATTCAAGAGTTCATGGAGACCAGTTATTTTCAGACCTTGACCGACATAACTAGAAATGATGCTCATCATCATTTCGTCATTTTCATATGTTTCATTACTGCCATTATTGCTCACTGAAAATTGCAAGTAAATACAATTTAGTTGGGGCTGAATTTTTTTGCTTTGCTCTGATTAATACAACCGTTCTGTAAGTCATTATTATAAACTCTATGTGATAAATGACAGTAATAAAATCAACAAACAATTAAGTAATATTTCTATAATTTCAGTGACGTGATAGAAGTTGATTTTTATTGATTAAATATAGTTATAAACGTAGTTATATATTGTGTATATTAAACATTTTGTTAAAGCATTTCACAGAAACTTTATTTGTTAGACGTCTCTAATAAAAGCTAAATTCAAAGTTGAAATTATCTACTTTATATCTATCAAAAAAGTCAAATTATTATGAGCACAAATGAAAGGTGGCTAGCAGTGAAATCCAGGACGCGTTTTGTCATGTTTGGGACTCGTCAGCGGGATGTACCTCTATTCGGTAGTTGATGTTCACTCCGAGACTCGAACACAGTGTCGTTCACTTTGAACGCTTCAAATGATACTGAATTCGAGTCCCGGTGCCAATAAATCTGAAATGAAGCTTCGACCTGTTGACAAGTCCCGGCTAAGATTAAACGCACGTCCTGGGCTTTTTTATGTCTACCAACCACCTTTCTTTTAATGCTTATGAATTCATAGCAATATCGAGGCGATCCGCTCAGGATGCATACATTCGCAAAAGAGACGGACTAATTGTAGTCCTAAACATCATATCTGTGGGACGTTTATTAGAAAAGATTTTAAATTATCTATACGTTTATCATATTTGTAATTTGGATGGGAAATAATCCATAAATCTTTACGTTAGTGAGAATAAATTTCTGTAAGTCAGGAGACTTCATCATTAGGTTCCTAAATTACAAGACTTCAAATATCATTTACCGAATAAGTGAATATCAATTTCATTTACATATGTATTTCCATTCATTACAAACTTTTGTTTATCTCAGCAATTATTTTCACTTAGTAAAAACAATTTATAATAGTCATTCTGGTTTGAATAAGGTAGTTGTAATATGTGTTAATTTACCAGCTAAGTATTTGTCATCCTGAAACTTATTGATTGGAGTTGAGTGTATATGTTTCTTTTTCTGTGTATAAGTTTGAGGTACATAAATGTATTTTCTAATACTTTCGTGCATGAATTACAATAATATCATGTCATTTTGATTTATCCTTTTTCATCACATTTAGATGCTTACTATCAAAAACAATAATATTATTCATTTGATCAAACCACCCTTTTAGACGCTAATAAATTTCTAGTATCTTCGTATTTGAATAGCAGAAAGCTGTGAATAAAATTTCAAATGAATGAAGGGTAGATACCTATTTAATCACTTATTTATTAGTATATTTTAAATTTTTGTTCAAAATATCAGATCACCTTTGATAAAAATAGACTATTTCTAGTATAGCCCTTAGTCCATGGTTAAAATTATGTCTAGCTTGATCAATAAAAATGTCAACAAAAATATTAAAGAATGGTCGTCAGAGTGATCTAGAGAAAACAACTGGGATTACAGAAAAACACTTACACTGCTAAACATTCTTGTATTATTAGCTACTCTCAGTAGTTCTGGTGTATCCGGAATGAATGTAAATGAAGTTGGCTTTGGAGTGTGTCTACACAGAAATGAAAAGTAAATTGTAGGCAACATATTAGAAAAACAAATTTCCAGAAATATAAGTAAAGCTTTTTGACCTTAATGAACGATTAATTTGTGGATACTATTTTTATTTGGAGATAGTTTTCATCACGAAGTAGGATCAACCGTTGAATCACTGAAAAACATCGACCGATGAATGGACTTTTTGACCTCGTTCGTATGTCAAGAGTAGTACTCCCTTAATGGTTCACCTTAGATTGGATCGGAAACACAACCATGTAGCATTTAAACCATCAACGTTTAGACCAGCAATTCACAATTCTGATATCAGCCTGTATCAACATATCGTAATGTGAAAGATCGAATTCGAACTAACTGTAATGTGACTACGAAAAGGTTTGAACATTCCGGGTTTTGACTTATTATAGGGTTCTTGATGAGTTTATTGGACTGTAAGTTGGTCATTTAGTTTTAGAAACTATCCCACGTAGTGGCGGTTTGTGAAAAAAGTTATCTTAGCAGACTCATTCAAACTTTACCCACTTGTAAGTAACCGCAGTGTATATGTTCGACTTATATATATAAGGTGGGTATTATTTGGGCGCAAAACTGTTCGGGATCCTCGTCATCCTCCATTTGCAATAATTTTCGTGACATATTAGGACCAGATTTGCCAAAAAATTATTGAACATTTGAAGCGTATAAATACTAAAGTTATAAAAATAGTCATTTTTGTGATTTGAATTTGTTTTTATATTCTAAAGTCAATTGTTATTTCAAAAATACAATCATCTAGGTGTGTTGAGTTTAACACGAAGGCTAGAATACTATGGGCCTACTGAAGCAATATATCAAACAACCTTTTGTACAATGTTTCTTGTACAATTGAATTATTGATAACAATATAATCACCACGGATTACATTGGGTGACTTTCGTGCTATATATCTCATTGACATAATTTTATAGTATGAATCAGCAAATTCTAAGGAAATTATTCGCATCACTTGAGTTCAAGGGTTCCGTTTTGACTCAGTGATAGATAATGAGAATGTGGCCCCCAGTCGATAAAATATGAATGGTCATTTCGTTAACACTTTTATTCACACATCTGCTAATGCTGGTTACTTAAGTAAACTAGTTTCAGGCCGAATGTAGAAAATTTATTCTAAACGTATACAAGCTACAGTGTGAAGTTAGCAGTAAATAAAATGAATCTGTTAAAAATTACTAACAATTGTAAGATACAAATGAACTTACGCTGCACAATATGGCTTCTTATCATATCCACCATGATAGTTACATATGCTTAAGGCCATCCCACAGTGCTGGCAACGGAAACATCTTTTATGCCACATCTATAACAGTTGTATGCATATACGAAAGAGGGGGAAAATCATAAAGCAACAAAAACAAATATGACAGGCATCACACACAGCGTATTCCATGGATTTCAAATATGATTTCGCAAATTCGACTATCTTATTTATGTTTGAGAAGTGAAAGTTAGAATTTCTAATGATCATTTTAAAAGGTAAATTTGAATTGTTGAGAATGTATATATAGATGCATATATACAATTCATTTTGTTCACCATGCAAGAGATAATCATCAAACTATGTGATCGTTCCTTTCTATCACGGCTTGCAATACTAACGTAAGATTTGATTTAATATTTGTGTGTTATTGTAATTATTTAGGATAAAAATTGTTAAAAAGAACCTGTTTACTAAACCATCAACTTGGAAGCGTATATTTACTCACATTAATTAGTTAAAGCACCTTGTTGGCTTCCAGCCAAAACCAAATAAAATAATTAAGCGTATGTACTACTTAACCTTTTTATTAATCAAACAACAAGGAATAGTATATCAGAACAAGCGTTAAAGAAATAAAATGTAGTGTATTTATTCAGTGTTCTATAGTATACAGATTACGAGTGATCATTGTTTTCTAAAAACACAATATTTCATTACCTAGTTGTTGACTAACGTCTAACATGATTTGGCAAATAGAATAATTTTTAAACCATACGAGTAATATACATTGATTTGTTGCTACTAAACATGTGCAATATTTAGTACTTACCCGTGATGAACAACGTTAAACTCAACTTTCTAGTAGTTTTTGTACACTGATGTGTTAATTTAAAATATCTAAGTCCCCATAACTTAAGCATTCATATCAAGGAGTTGGAGCAAAGGACAATTAACTTGTGCTACTAACATTCACCATAAACTATCCCCCTCAAATTATTCTCGGGAAATATACACAATAAACTACTAGCGAACATAAACAACCAACGTTAGTATTAGTCTTGATACCGAATGCCGAAAACAATCGGTAATCTTGATTTTCATCTGTTTTTACTTTAAGAGCATAATGTTGAATCTGCAGCTCTCAATATGTAGAAATCAGTGTTAAAAAGTTGAAAGCTGAAGGTTCCAGATGGCTGGCTTAGCAATATGTCAATCGAAACAATTCACCGAACTTTTCTTGCACACTAATCAAGAAACGAAAAGTATGGTAGACCATGAAATAATTCACGTTTTTATTTTAAATGTCATGAAAATTATATTTTGAGTAGCACTTGGAGTTTATTATGTCACGAAGTTGTCCAAACTGACTTATTTTGACTCCAGAACTGACTATGGTGAAGCAGTAAACCGTTTGTACCTTAATATTTGAATGTAGGTTCTCGATTTACTGTTTTATATGTAAAACCTTTAAATCATAAATGTACTATGCATCTACTTATAAGATGAAAGAACAAAAGTGGTATGTGAGCCTAATAATTTTCTACAACTATGCGTAATGTTGTCTGATCGTGCAACGTTTTAACCAAATTCTTGATTTGATTTGATCGAACCAAACTTTTTCCACAGCCTATATTATGGCGTATATTAGTCATGTAACATTTTACCAAAATGAACAAAAATTAACCCCCGACACATAAAAATGTGCATTAAGTGAGTACAGTGGAGTTGTAATGAATCAACTGACAAGTTATTAGCTGAAATAGTCATGGGCAACCGTGTAACCAATAAAGAAAATTTTCGATCTCTTTAGTTTGTAATCAAAATGTTTGCTTTGCCTAGACAGTAAACATCTTACTAGGTTTATTTGCACAAGCTAAAAGCCAACTGTCTCAAAAACATTTCATTCTGTTTAGCTCCAGCTATGTTCTGTGTAATATAAATAAAATGAAAATCCTATGCCTACGACACTGAAAACCATATGTTCTCTGACTAACTTGAAGTAGAAATGATTACTCAAAATACAAGTCTATATATCCTCAGAAATTTCAATGAATGTAACTAGGTTTAAAATACATGTTGGTAAGTTAACTGACTGAAATGTTTTTATAGCTTCCTTTAATTCACAAATTCGTTGCGTATGATAAAAAGTCCATTTTTAGAATACTCACTAATTGTATATTATATACGTTATAATAGTGGATTATTTCAAAATAAATTTAAATATATTGTCTTACTATATCTTGATTTCTACTGTTTAATTCCGGTCAGAGAGTTGATTGTAACGTGTCATGAAATAAGTTGGTGTAAACATAGTCTTAACCATAATAAGATTATTTATCATCCGATTTTATACAACAACTCACTTCAGATAACTATCTGATGTATAAATGAAGTTCACTGAAGATATGCTTATGTTTTGGGAAAATTACATCTAAAGATGGGTCTCTGAACGGCTGAAGTTGGAAGAACTATGCTTGCACATATACACGGCTTTACCATTGAGATTGTCAATAAAAATTACTATACATAATAACGTCAAGCAAACAAAATCTAGGGATTAATTATCGTTGAGATACAAAGTCGAGTATACGTTGTATCCGGGTTAATAAGCAGACGTACTTGCAACAGTCACTTAAAATCATCATACCGATAAGTCTTTTTTTGTCCATCAGCACCATTTAATACTGTCTTGTTTCTTCCAGAAAATTAAAGAAATTTCAGTTCACCTTAATTTTGGTTTGTGTAAAGGATTTTATTGCAATTAATGTGATACAAATAAGGGTTCCTCTGGTCATATAACGGTTTTAACACCTGTTTTTAAGTTTTGTATAATTTAAACCTAAGAAATATTTCTCGAAATCCCAAATATTCACAAATCAGCTTCTTTACAGAAAACATGAAGTAACTCTAGGACTTCATAAGAACATACGTTTTTTGGGTTGCGTAATCATTGAGGTTTACGAAACAAAACAATCGACTGTGTTTATTCACTCGACGATTGATACAAATCTTCGAAGTTCAAAATGTCCGTATAAGAACGCTTCAGGTAAATCTATTGAAAGTACACAACACATTCATCATAGCCTCTTGGTTTATTTCTCCGACGACTTTGTGTAACATCAGTGAGAACTAATGAAAGACGTTTGGGTTTAAACTAGCTAAATTTCTAGTGTAGACAATACAGAATATTTCACTACATCACATCAGAGAGAGGTTCTTATGGACTTTGAGGGTTGACAATTGCTTAGGCTGATTGTTATTTTAAAACAAAACACTACATCTAAATGACTTTATTCAGGAGAGATCTTTATTTACGACCAGATATATGTATTTCTTATGTTGTCTCGGTTTATTTATAACCACATACATGTTCTAAAAAGAGGTCAATAAATAATCATGGACCGAAAAAACTATAAACGAAACCTAAAGTATTTTTTAGAACAATCTGAAGACATTTAACAAACCTGATCAAAACATCTTATCAATTCCAGAGGATAAACGACTTCGCAGCAAGAAGCACAAACTTTATTTGTGTTCATCATGAATTAAAAGACTGCTTTATATGTTTCAATCGGAATTTTATTTATTGAAAATAATGATTTTCGAAATCTCCGAACTACGGGTGCGCGTTTTTATGTGCTCAATTCAGAAAAGTATACAATCCGTATAATCAAACTTAGTGAAACAGTCAAACACACAATTCAATAAACAATATGTTAGTCACATCCTAGTGTAAAGTGACTTATATCTTTATCTTTTTATTTGAGGCAAGAAGCAGTTTAAGACTTTTTGTATCGTTCTGTACATGTATTCGAAACACGCATTCAAGAAGCGATTGTTTGTGACGGATTTGCACTGGACTTCAGTACCTATTTTAGGGGTCATCAATGATTGCCTTTTGCAACACAAATAGGTATGGATCTGTTTTGTAATGTCTTACACCGTTGGTGGTGTAGATATCGCGTATTATTAGATTTAATGAAGTCGTTAAACTCTGACTGATTTCATATCTGTGTGACCCTTTTCAAATATCTAGGCAGTCAGGTCACAGAATGCTGACACAGCTCACCGATCATCTTCAAGACCAAGGACAACCAACTTTTAGCAGCTGATTGTAATCTAAGGATTCGCCTATGTGTTGGTGCTCGCACTCTATCTGTTGTATCTGTTCTTATTAATATACTTCTTTAGCAACGTCGTTTGTACTGGACGGTCATCAAAGTAGCCATAGTACCTACATGAGACGAAGGGTGGTCCACGTTGTGTATCAAGTGTAAGGTGTGACTCTGACGTCAAATAACAACGGAAATGAATAGATACAACTTAAGAATGCTCGGAATCAGCAAAACCCATCGAGTTCAAGCAAGCTAAAAACGGAATACGTTCGAAAAAATGGTGCCGTGCTCCAGTCACCAATATACTAACACTCCACATACTCAGGGATTCTCTCTAATGCTGTTCAAAAAGGCATACAATGCACCTATAGGATGGAAACCTTATGGACTGTGGATCATCAAAGCACCCTTCAAAACAAAGAAGATGGGAATCACAATGAATATTATCTAATATTATACACCCACCAATGATGGCAACGACGATGATAAAGATCTGTCTTACGATAGACTGTAGTCAATCGTAGAGACGTTCTCAGGTATGGACTTGACCATCCTGATAGGTTACCTAGACGCCATGGTTGGAATGTACAACACCGGGTATGGAGATATCATGGGACGATATTGACTCGGAGAAAGGTACGAGAATGGTGATAGATTCGAAAATTTATGTGCATTCAACAAATTGGTCATAGAAGGCAAAATATTACCCCACAAACGCACACACAAAGCTACATATGTCTTATTAGATTGCACTACAGATAACCAGATCGATCATATCTGTATCACTAAAGAATTCAGAAGGACGATGGAAGACGTGAGAACCAGGAGAGGAGCTGACATAACTTCAGATCACCACCTGGTTGTGACCAAGATGAAACTGAAGCTAAAGAAACAATAGAAACACTGGTGGAACAGCATTATAAAGGTCCAGTACAGACTTCCTTCGAGATACTGACAAACTCAACAATTCAAGTTAGTCCTCAACTGCAGTTTCCAAGCCTTACATGATCTACTAAAAGAAGAAATTACTATGGAGGGCAATTGGAAAGGGATCAAGGAAGCTCTAATGTCAACATGACAGGAGGTGCTGGGACTCGACAAGCATCATCAAAAGGAATGGATCTTTATCGAAACCGTGGACAAGAAAGGAAGTAAAGAAAGACAGCAATTAACAACAGCCGAACAATAGCAGAGAACGTCAAGGCACAAGCTGAATACATTGAAGCAAACAAGCAAGTGAGAAGGAGCATAGGATCCAGAAAGCAGAAATATGTGGAAGCGATAGCAGCGACAACGGAAAGAGCTGCAAGCAAAGGAAATATGAGACAAGTATATGACACAATGAAAAAACAGGCAGGGAGATATAGCAAATCAGAGAGACAGGTCAATGTCGAAGAAAGAAGACAATCATTAAAATTCAAGGAAAAAAAACAGATGATTGGAAAACTTCGAGGAACTCTCGAATGAGCCAGCCCCATTGAATCAACTGGACATCGAAGCAGCACACATAGACCTCGCCGTTGTGGTCGTTCCACCAACGATGGAAGAAATCAGGATGGCCATCAGACATATAAAGAGCTGGAAGGCAGCAGGATCTGACAATATATCAGTTGAAGAACAAGAGCCAGATATAGATGCAACTGCAAACATGCTTCACGTCCTATTGAAGAAGATTTGTGAAAAGGAACAGGTGCCAACTTACTGTAAAGAAGGGTATTTCATCAAGACATCAAAGAAAGGAAACTTGAACAAATGTGAAAAACACAGAGGACTCATAATACAGTCAGTACCAGTAGAAGTATTGAAGAGGGTGTTGCTGAGCTGTATGAAAGAATCAGTGGCCGCCTAGCTGCCAGATCAACAGACCGGATTCCTTAAGAACCGATCGCGAACAGACCAAATCGCCACGCTACGAACCGTCGTTGAACAATCAGTTAGATGGAATTCGTCACTATAATTCAACTTTCTTCACCAATGTGAAAGCGGTTGACGGTGTGAATAAGAAAGCATTATGGAAACTTTTTCGACACTATGGCGTACTTAAAACGATTGTCTACTTCACTAGGAATTCATCCGACAGACTACAGTGCAAAGTCGTGCATGGAGGACAGCTGACAGATCCATGCCAAATGAGGACTAGGGTCAAACAGGGGGAGCGAAGAGCTGCAATGCAACTAAACGATTTGGACTTCGCAGATGACCTAGTCCTCCTATACCATAAACACGAACAAATTTAACATTTGAATTATTGTATTTCATATTATTTCTCTCATTGTATACTTCAAGTTGACATACAACATATTGTAGTAAATTTTACTCTACCTAATTTATTGTTAACCAATTCCAGACATATTACCCAGTTTCTTTCACTTATGGAATAGCCATGTAATTGTCATTTCATAATTTCTGTTTCTACGTTGTCAAGTATTTGAGATATATTATTGTATGAGATTTCTAGTCACAGATTGATAGAGTACAAAAGAGAATTAGTCTGTTTTATATTTTCGCCTACTAATTGAAAACATCTTCCGGTCAAAAACATGTTGCTATTATACAGTCATCATTTACTATCACTAAGTCATTCGATAAAGAAGTCACTGATTCTCAAAACAATAAGCAAACTCGACAATCCAACTCGTCCTATAATAAACAGCCGATCATTCAAGTACATATCCAATAAAAGATATTGTTATTGATAAATACATAACCATATAGAGTTTTATAAGCAGTAGTTAATACACGGTATTGTAGTTCATTTACTAAGAAATTCTGTCTAACTAATTCGTGATAAAAAATAATCAAGAATAAAAATCAGTCTATGAATAATTGTTCATTTCAATTTATCATTTACTCAAATAGAAGGACGTTTCCTTGAGAAATAAAGATAATCATTGTAGATATATATATAAGTTAAAACATCCGGATTGAGTATCAAAATACCAAAGAAATCAAAGAAGTGACATCTCCCCTCCCAATTCTTTAAGTGCAATAAAAATTTTGGAGGGTGGGAGAAAAACAGAAAAATCTCTACCTAAATTATCAATATACATAATTTGTTACTGAATATATAAAATCATTCTTACTAGTTCTTATATTAACTCACTATGAGGATGACGTTGCGAACCTCCTTACATGCCACCCCTAGGTAAAAGTGATCACGCATTTTTAACTTCTGACTTCCATATAACTGCCAATCACGAGCACGCGTCAACTCAATCCAGACCTAACGTCTGGAAAGCAAACATACCAGATATCACGCACTCAACATCATCGGTAGATTGGACAATAGACCCAGAGTCCTCAATTGAAACGGCTTGGGACGCATTCCGAAATTTATACTTAAAAGTTACCGCACCCCATATCCCTTGGACTAGACCAAGGGGGCTGAGAAACTCCCCATCATGGTTCAGTAGGGAGGTCCGCATCCTTCTCCGTAAGAGAAGAAAAATGTGGGATGGATTTAGGATGCTGGGGACTGATGAGACAAAATCTCAGTATCGAAAAGCCAGGAATACCTGTGCCTCGACCCTCCGCAAGTCTAAAAAGCTGTACGAACAAAACATTGTTAAGGAATCCATAGAATGTCCTAAACGCTTGTTTTCCTATATAAACTAAAGGACAAAAGGAAGAGGAAATATTCCTGCACTATAGAGAGACAGTGCTGCCGCATCATTAGTGGAAGATGATTTTGGTAAGGCTCAAGTGTTTTCAAACTAATTTAGCAATGTATATACCATAGAAGCACCCTTCCCGTCAGCGCATACTAACCCCCACACATACACTGGACAGCCTACATTGATTTCAGCAAAGCTTTTGACAAAGTTCCGCACAACCGACTGTTATATAAGCTAAAAAATGTCGGAATTGGAGGCAATCTATTGATGTGGATGGAAGACTTCCTTCTTGGGCTCCAACAAAGAGTACGGATAAACTCAAAGTTATCTAGCTGTGAAACTGTGCTTAGTGGAGTGCCCCAGGGTACAGTTTTGGGGCCAGTGCTATTCCTCTTGTATGTAAATGAACTTCCCCGCGTACTGTCATCATCGGTCTTGCCATATGCTGACGATGTCAAGATATGGAGAAAGATACGATGTAAGGGTGCTAGCCTAGAACTCCAAAATGACCTGAAGAAATTATCTGAATGCTCTCATACCTGGCAGCTGCCGATAAATACTTCCATGTGTGTTGTGATGCATATCGGTCATCAAGGTTCAGATACATACACGATGAATAACACTGAGCTACCTGCTGTCCAGACACATAATGACTTAGGAGTCATCGTTAGCCAAGATCTGAAGACTACTGAACACTGCCGTGCAATAGCCGCCAAAGCTTTTAGAACTCTATGGTCAATACGTAGGGCTTTTACTCATGTCGACGCTCAAACGCTTTTGACTTTGTATACAGTGTTCGTACGTCCTAAACTTGAGCACTGCATACAAGCGGCTAGCCCCTGCTTAAAAAAAGACAGTGAGCTTTTGGTAAAGGTCCAGAGAACAGCAACTAAGCTGATTCCCGTAATGGCGAAGCTTCCGTATGATGCTCGACTGGCCAAGCTAAATCTATTCCCTTTGTCATATCGTAGAACTAAAGGCGACTTGATTACAGTTTTCAAATTGCTTAGTGGTAAATTTGCACCCTCATTTTTCTTGTCTTCCAAAACGGGGAATTTACGAGGGCACTCCAAAAAAATTCACAAGCTCAGAACAAATTGCTTGTCGGCTGATTATCGACTTTCCCATCGAATCATCAACGAGTGGAATTCATTACCTCAACACGTGGTTGAAGCTCCATCTGTAGATCCCTTTAAAAGAAAGTTGGATCAACTGAGAGAACACAATTGCCAGGACTAACACAAGCCATCAAGCCTCCTGTCCTTTCCAAACTGAAACTGTTTTCATATGTATGGTTGTCCAATATTGTATCTACTCACAGAATATTCATAAATTAGTTAACTAATAGGACAACAGATTGAAAAGTAAATGTTTATTCCTTCATTACCTTGATCCGTTCTATATACATATCATAGTTTTCACATAGTGAAATATCAAAAAGAAAAGTACAGTTAAAAATAATGAAATCTAAAAGCCTTCAATATTTTAAATACGAGGTATTCGTGTAATAGTTGTTTTATCTAATGTACAATCATTGTATTGTGAATCATACATACCTAGTTGTTCCATTTGTTATTGACCTTTACAGCCACAGTAGGCTGTTGCTGATGTTTTCCTCCTCCATCTGAGGAGGAAATTAAAAAAAGACGATGGAAGTGGTGGTTGGGGCATACATTACTGAAACCATCAAACTGCATCATGAGGCAATCCCTAACTTGAAATCCTGAAGGGAAATGGAAAAAACGATGTTCAAATAACACACTACGTCAGGAATTGAAAGCAGATATGAAAAGGATGAATAGTAACCAGGAAGGATTGCCCAGGACAGAGTTGGGTGGAGAATTCTGATGGACCACCTATGCCCCATCATGAGAGGCAACAGATGTAAGTATTCTCTATTGGCTCCACGGATTTTCATTATTTCCACTTTTTAACTCCATGCAATCGATTGATGCTATGTATGTACATGTTTCAACACATACAAGCTATTATTTCAACCTAACACTCACATCAAGTTGCATATTTATTTCAAAAACAACTTTTTATCTCTTTGTCGAACATAGATGTTAAAAAACATCAATGTTCTGGATGGGAGCTTACATAGTTAACCCACTGAATAATTACTATGTCTATTTTCTGTAATTTAAACATTCGACCGACTATGTAAAACTATGTGCGAGTCTGATTAAATGCACGCCTGTATATCTCATCTATCTACTCTCCCATTAGTTGTAATCACAGATAAGCAATAATCTATCTACAATCGATTAGCACTCATACACACTCGCTTCCCTGTGTGCTTGCGAATTTCATCAATTATTAGGAATACACGATTCTCACAACTGGTGTTTTAGCTTTTAAATAATCTCTAGTAAATTTATAGAACTACTAGGAGATTGGCGTGTGTAAATACTCAGTTAACAAGATATTATTTATTGGAGTCAGATATATAGATGAAATAAACGCTACAAACTACATCGTGCGTCAACATGCTAATTATCTCAACTATGAATTTATTTATTAATAATAAACTCAAGGTTTCTAAATTTACATGGAATAACCTTGCTGGGAAGAACTTGACTTCCAGAGGAACTACTAGCAATTCGTAACCGCTTCTCATACAACATAATTTGCGACAACGGAGACCCCTGTTGAAGTTTTCTGATGTTCAAAATATAAAATTTTACAAACAAGTTGTAATAAAATTTTTGATTCTGACCCATTCATTTTCCCTCTAGGAATTCAGATGGAAGCTTGTAAATTCGTGTCATATATTATAGCTTATGGTGTGAATTCCAAAAAAACTGATCATCATGATGTAATTACAAATGATTAGCATAAACACTATATTCAGTGATATACTTTGCAGTAAAGAATTATCTAGAACAGTAAAATACAGCCAAAGTAGGGTAGTATTTAACAAGAATAAATAATTTACTGATATGATCTTGCAAGCATTTTGGGTGATTTTAAGGTAACTTTTAATTATAGAGTGATGTTACTCAGGGAGGTTATTAGTAGTTTTATAGTAGAACACTCATATCTTACGGTGAGTATAATGCCATTCAGTCAAGATTTAATGACTTTATTTCGAGCTGCGGTCAATTCACCTCTTTATCAGATCTACACCGTATGATATTATTTAGATTGATTTTTTTATAGAAAGCAGGCATCAAAAACATTTCACTGTCTTTGGAATGATTAAGATATTTTAAGCATAACGGAGGGATTCCAAGTAGTTTAAAAAATGTGAGGTTTAGATTGTATACGTTGTAAAACAACTGTTATAGCACTTCTTCCACACGTTGGTCATTCCGCAGGTGGTAAACATCTATAACATGAAACAATAAGTCACTTTTATTCATGTAGTTACATTTGAAGTGATATCTACCTTCATATGGTAACATAAACTGAATATATCCTAATTAGAGGTAGCGTTTTATCTCACTCATATTCTTATTTAGAGACATGAACCATTACGTGTTGCTTCAGATAATTTTGACAAGATTATTAATTCAGTCAGTTTGAAGCAAATCAGACGACTAATCTCAATGACCGTTGAACACGATTTATACATTTAGGATATATTTAATGCACGCACTAAGACTGTTTACATATTCGAATTTCAGAGAAGTTTATACGAGCAATAATCACAGCTTATTGTGAAACTTGGCGAATAAAATTATTTATCACAACTTTAAATAGTTGCTAGTAGCGGGATACGTGGTGTACTTTCGTACTATTTAGGACTAATTGCATAAACACACATTTATCGCAAGGTTGTCTATACAAAGACACGAACGTTGTAAATCACTTTAAGCTTCGACGCGCTATGCTCTAAGCTGTTCAATTCAGATAGCCATCGACTCTTTTAATGGGTATGGTAAAATCTAATCATGAATACCAGCAACGGAAAAATGCGGGAATTTGTAAATAACCACAAACATTATACTCGTCTCGATAAGAGCGATTTACTGACCTGGTAAAATAATGCTACTAATATATTGACTTCCTAAATACAATAAAACAAGATGAGAACGTTAATAAGGACGATCGAATAAAAAATAACTAGCAGTTCATTTTAAAATCATCCAATTCAGTAGTAGGTAAATTTGCAAGTGACATCGAATTCAGATATTAGGCCAAACCACGATCAATTAGTTGGATTAAGCGCAATTATATAAAAAGTAAATCTGCATTTATTTATTTTAGGTATATTATTCGATTAAAAGTTGAGATTATATAATTTTACATAAAGGCAATAAACTATATTCCATGTTACTTTTTTATGCGTCATCAGAATGGAATGAGAATTTATGAAATGTAACAAGGGTGCTGAGTTATGCTAATGAATGGCTACACCTTCATAAAAAACGTGAATAATAATAAAAAGATTTAGGGATAAACAGAAAATCATACAGTAGTCTACGTCATACCACACGAAGTACGAATTAATTACAAAAGAGACAACGGAATACAGTCATGCTCCAGATAAAACTAAAGTGAGAGTGAAAAACGTAATCAACTGAATTAAAGAATGAGCTACTTAATAAACATAAGTGACAGACTAAATCGTAGCTATTGTATTTTCTGGTTGTTCTTATGCAACATTAGCTCAGTCTCCAGCAGTATTTTTAATGAAACATAGTTCAATGCGTATATGACTACTAGGTGCCTTTATCACACCAAATTTCATTGAGTCTAAATCTGATGTCCAAATACAAGACGACTGAGAAAGAATTCCTTTCTATATGATGTTAGACTGAGTAAAAATCGAATTCTAATCCGAAATAATTAGGGAGATATCACCATTGGTATGTCGATGAAACATTCAGGACCTCACCGCTTTTTTGTTCAGCTCTACACAATTCATGTTATGAATTCCAATACCATTATTTGTTCGGTTAGCAGCAGAAAGACGAAAATACGAATCCGTTCGTGCGCACTATCAACAAATCGAGCACACTAAGCCCTACTTTAAATCTATGAGTCGCCATAAATCATTATGAACATTCAGTGGAGTCACTCATCCAAACACAGAAATTCGTTGATGCTCCCAAAAATGAACTGGAAATCAGACAGTTCGTTATAGGGATAGAGCAATGGCAAGTAAGAAGGAAGTAGCACTACATAATAAACTGGGCGTAAACGAATATGAAAACAGATCGATACTACAAGATTTATGTAGAACGATGCACAATTTGAATTCGCACATTTAGACATCTAAATGTGTTATATAAGTCTACAAATATAAGTAATATTCACACCTACACTTTGCTAATAAATCGCGCTTTTGTTGTCGATTTTCGATTTATTATGTTGAGCCATTCAATATATTAATGGTAATATTTCGTAGCAATACCAAGTCTTTTTACTACCAGTTCTTACTGAAGGATAACACTCACATCTATGATCCGTTATACTCCCTTTGACGATATTTGTTTGGTTGCATGGATGACTTATACACGCATTCTAGCTGCGCAATGTGATCAGAATTTAAAACGGGTTCTGGAATTGAGTTATTGTTTGACTAAGATACTTCTTTGGATATACTGACTAAGTAATACGTTTCGAAAGAGCTCACTTTATGAGGCGGATGTAACCTGGAACATAACTAACTGGGTTTGTGTACACGTATTGTAATTATCAGTGTGAAGTGATTCCTCCCACTAGTTAAAAACAATTAAGCTTGGTCCACAGTTACATGGTATAGGTGATATTTATGTAAAGAAAGCTTTCTAATTGCATTGTCCTTCAAGCTACAGCTCTTTAGAGAATATTACAATATCACACCATGAACTATGATTAGAAAGTTCGTAGTTTATTCTGATAATTACTTCTAACTTTAAATACCTATCAACCAAAGCTTCCATTAGAAAACTGGTGCATCTGTACATCTACATCATGGAGGTAATAATATTGGGTAACTAATACGATGTACATCAATCAATTTCGTAAATAAACGTATTACTATTACAAGTACATATATATATATATATATATACAGTTTTACATTCATTGAACAGGTGAACTATTCTGCTTTTGTCTTTGAGAAGAAATCTCACTTCTCCACTCCTTTAGTCTTGACCAACGAGCTTCTTGACGTGTTCGGGGTGCTAACCACGCATCCTTTATTATTTTCGTACTATTCTGGAAGTATGTTATTTGTTCCTCTTTATCTAGGATTTCTTTTAACTTTTCTTTGGTTTTTTCAATAACTTCTTCAAATTTTTGCATTTTGACAGCCTCAGTGTATTCTTTTCTTCGTTCTTCATCAAATTTACTATACAAGTCAGAAACTGCCTCTAATTCCTGCTTCATGCAGTCTGAGTTATTAATTACTCCATTGAAGATAAACTCTTCGGCCACTTTAAAAAAGTTTGGTGTGGTGCATTGTGATCCACACTGAACACGCTAAAATATAACTAGATATAGGTGTTAACTTGCTTACCACAAGTTCATTCTGCACTGATTTTACATCTGATACGCTTGGGAGCTGCGGTTCTCCTGGCTTTAGAGACGAGTCATCGGATCGGGTTTCACAATTATCAACAATCCTTATTAACTTTTCCGTCTACAAATTGTTATATTGATATATTTAAATCGTTGAAATGACGACACTTACCACAATAGGGTCGAATCCTCCTAACTGTATTGCTGACTCATCAATTTTTCTCAGTTCAACTAATAATTTGTTGCACTGTTCAGAAAGAGCAAGTCCGAAAATTCTCATCATTAAACGAAAACTATCCACATATTTAGATAGGCTATTCCATACTGGAGTAGTTTGAAAAAGTGAGCATCGACTGTTTAGTACATGAGACAAATGCAAAAGCGTATAACCAGTCTTCAACTTAGGGTGCTTTATATCGAAAAAGTTATCATAGTTTGGGTTTCTAACATAAGGAACCAATTTTTGTTCAATCTGAAAAACAGGAACAATTACATAGTAATGTCATCAGGGTTGAAAGAGATGAAATTTATAGAGATATAATTTAGAGGTAAATTTAACTGAACTGAGAGTTACCAGTTTTTAGGAATCCCCCTGTGATGTGAGAGAATGCATCTAACTTTCACATCTTGTCTTTCTGAAACCTGAGGTGAATTTGTATGAACTAGTAAGAGTGGGAGTATCGAATAAAAACAAAAGGCTTCAACTAAGCGGTTGTTGACGAAACAATATTGGTACTGTAACTCAATTATAAATTATGGTATCATGTATTCGGTTATAAACCAGATTTTTACGTGGGGATTAGTAATGTTATCGGATTACTTCGTTTGCAATTAGCCAAATTATAGTGACTATTACGGTTATATTACGGTAACTATCTATTCAGTTTCACTTTGCACATACGTACATGATTTTTGAAAAAAAAAACATGATCTTACTAGCTACTTGATAAACACGCATAGTACCACAAGCCACCAAAAAAATAGATAAATCCACAAGTTAGAAAATTATGTGTTTGTCAGGTGACGGTGCCTTCTAACTCTGTCGCTAGGAGTATTTGTGAAAAGAAACAAGTCGGAACTCTTATCCAAATTTTATAGCTATTTACTAATTTGAACACAACATCATTAGTACAAAAAGGTACCAAATATATATGCGCCACACTTCGTCATTCGATTTGTGTGAGGGCTAGAATACCGGCCGGGGCGCCCAAACCGAGGCAGGTGAAGTCATCACTACTAGAGAACTTACAATGGACGATGCCCTTAACAAGTTTAATCGCCTTGAAAACTAATCTAGTTAGGGTAACTATGCACTAAAGCGATTACTTATAGTCTTTGTACTTACAACTTTAGTCTTTGAAAAAGCTTTATCGTTTATGAGAAACCCATTTTTATCTAATATTTGAGCTAGCAAGTTATTACATAGATAGCATCTGGTTTGTTATTTCTAATGAACAATGAATGCCAGAAAACCCGATGTCAGTCGGAGATTAGAAAAGTGGTACAACCAATATACTTATCAGCACTAATGCATACTAGAATCTAACAAACCTTATTACTATTCATCAACTTTTCTTCACATAATTTAAAAGGGGGCTATTCCTAATAGAACTTTCTCAAACGGAGTTTTTATTTACAAATCTGATGCCTTACCTCTTTGTCATCCGCCGGTTCAGATTCTTTGACTACGTACGAATCATGTTCTATTGACTTCATGCATGAAAAAAGTGAAGTAGCAAGAACAAGGGGTCTAACATTCTCTAAGCTGAAATATTCCTGAAGGCAGAGTTCCCATGAAACTGCAATGGCAGAATTCCATTCACGTTTTCGTAAAAACACGTCCATCATGAGAATTGCAGAGGCAAAATCTACAAAGATTCCTGTTTTTGACTAAACATTAAGCAGTTCAAAATCTTCATACTCTACATTCGATTAATTTTAGTAGTCTGTCAGCTTCTCGGAAATTCAAATAACCTCGAATAAACGCATGAGATGTTGAATCCCTTACGTCGACCGCAGCTTGAGTATTCATATAGCTTTAATGTAAGTAAGGAAGCGAGCACCAAACCTCATGATGACTTCTTCGACAAAATCTAAGGACGTTACATCTAGTTCATTTAGTTTATTTGCGAACTATTATTAAAATAATTAATAGATAATAAGGGTTTACTATGTCATAGTCCAGTGGTGACACGACTTTTCCAGAATTAATCTTTTGCAGTATTTTTAAACCATGATCACCTATGGGTTTTAGGAATTTTGCTGTGGGACTTACGAACTGAAATATCTCGGAAAATATCATTAGACAGCCGAGCGTTCCAAATATCAACCGAAGCATATGAATCAGGTATGAAATATCGATACCATAACTTTAGGCCGTATTGAGGCTGTTTCCTAAAAAAAGTACAAGTGTAATAAGGCCATATCAATCGGCTCATTGAACAGAGTGGCCTTGAAGACACAACGAATCTTTTGTACTACACGCTAGGACATCGAGATTATATGTACAATTGCAAACAGTGCTAATGACGGACAAGGGGCTGGATACTCTACGTTCATTGTTGAGATTGAGGTCTCTCGGTTGATTGGAATTTTCTTTGTGAACGTCGAAAGATAAGTCTCCGACCACATAATAAGTTACAGAGTTCCAGTGCCTGACGGTTCGTTTACAAGTGATTTGCTCTCATGATTTAGAACTTTTGAAGTGGGCTAGTACATTTTATGTTTTGAGGGACATAGAAAATTATGGCATGTCATATGCGAAGATATCATGAAACAACTTAGAGACCTGTCAGGTCACTTCTAGTCTAAAGATGCCACACTCATTCGGAGTTTGACAACACTGACAACACCGAAACATGCTGACCCAGTGAATTCAGTAGTCAAAAGCAAAGGCGCTAGAAAATATATTTGATAGAATATCATTATATAAAGAAACGACAAATCTAAGCTGGTTGACGGTTGTAGGAGAAATGAAGCACGGCGTAATCACTCGTGGTCTAGTGCGGATGCACGACTGAGCGCCTGCAGCTCGGTGAGTCCATAAAAACTAATGATGTCATCGTAAAATGTCGGAGATTTACAAAGCTGCTGGTTTGTGGGATTTATTTACCGTTACAAGTTCTTTTGTATGGCCGGGGTATAGGTTTACTTTAACTAGTTCTTGATCTTCCGACAGATTTGCGATTATTGAAATCAAATTGGCTAGAATCCTTTGAATCTTTTCCATCACTCCACTGTCTTTTTTAATTACGGTCTGTGTGTTTAGATGTAATACTCATTTATAGGTTCAACAAGTACGGTAAACGAAGTCCAAAAGACCTAAACATCTACTTATTTAAAGGCCCTATTAATTGACTAGAGACTTTCATAATTTTAGAAAGCCATTGTGCAGCGACGTGTAGATGCTTCAAGGCATGACTAACAATGAATCCCAAGTAAACTGCTCGTGTACTTCACTGAGCACAATCTTACGGTTAGATGACTTGAAGTTGACCCAAACTCTTTGTAGACAATTACTCATCCATGTAAGTACGTCACCTGCCGATCCCTGTGATGCTTGTATAACTATGTGTTATAAGAGATTTCGTGAAAAACCTTACTAAAGTCAATCAAGCTTGCATCTGTGGATAGCTTCTGATGTTTCAAAGTGCAACAACTTTCCCATGTAACTAATAAGTTCGTGAGAAATGAATATCCTGTACTAAACACATTCTACATTTCAGAGGAAACCAAGTTCTCACCTAGATACTTAACTCCTGGCAAATAATATTATATCTCAATTCAGTGTTTTATGCACGAATATAAGGTTTCTGGGTATTCTACAGTATCCTCAGTAAACTTTTCACTGTACTCCTGTTGTAGGATTGCACCCAGTTCATTTCACTGAGATGAACAATTTCTACGTTAGACGACAGGTAACTAGGATTTGAATGCATCGTCAAACATCGTCAGGTTTGGAGACGGATAATTTTAATCGATCGATGGCAATCCATGGACCAGCCTGTACGTCATTGGTGTTACTTCACATTTCTGTAGACTGTTTTCCTCCATAACCTATGTTAATTTGGTGATGTTCTGTTCATTCTAGCTAGTCAAAAACTTACTTACTTACTTACGCCTGTTACTCCCAATGGAGCATAGGCCGCCGACCAGCATTCTCCAACCCACTCTGTCCTGGGCCTTCTTTTCTAGTTCCATCCAATTCTTGTTCATTTTTCTCATGTCTGTCTCCATTTCTCGGCGTAATGTATTCTTTGGTCTTCCTCTCCTCCTTCGACCTTGAGGATTCCATATGAGGGCTTGTCTTGTTCTCTCCCACAGTAGGTTGTTGCTTATAGTGTCCGGCCAGTGGATCTGAAGTATTTTGCGTAGACAACTGTTAATAAACATCTGTATCTTTTGGATGATGGATTTCGTAGTTTTCCAGGTTTCCACCCTCCTTAGAGTAGAACCGATTTGACATTTGTATTGAAAATTCTGACTTTAGTGTTGGTTGCCAATTGTTTTGAGTTCCAGATATTCTTCAGTTGTAAAATGCTGCTCTTGCTTTGCCGATCCTTGCCTTCACATCTGCATCAGATCCACCGTGTTCATCGATGATACTGCCCAAATATGTAAAGGTTTGTACATCTTCCAAAGCTTCTCCCTCAATTGTGATTGGATTGGTGCATGCTGTGTTGTATCGAAGAATCTTGCTTTTTCCTTTGTGTATATTGAGACCTATTGCTGCTGAGGCTGCAGCTACACTGGTTGTCTTCTCCTGCATTTGTTGTTGTGTATGCGATAGAAGAGCCAGATCATCTGCGAAGTCTAGATCATCCAATTGCATCCTAGCTGGCCACTGTATTCCGTGCTTCCCTTCAGATGTTGAAGTCTTCATGATCCAGTCGATCACCAGGAGAAAGAAAAAGGGTAAGAGAAAGCAACCTTGCCTGACACCGGTCTTCACTTCGAACGAGTCTGTTGACTATCCTCCATGCACGATTTTGCAGTCTAATCCATCGTAGGGATTCCGTATGACATTGACTATCTTCTGAGGCACACCGTAGTGTCGAAGAATCTTCCATAGGGTTGTTCTGTCCACGCTATCAAATGCTTTATCGTAGTCAATGAAGTTGATATAGAGTGATGAATTCCATTCAATTGATTGTTCCACAATGATCCGTAGAGTTGCGATTTGGTCTGTGCACGATCTATCCTTACGGAATCCTGCCTGTTGGTCGCGAAGTTGTGCGTCTACGCAGTCCTTCATCCTGTTTAACAATACCCTGTTGAAGACTTTTCCTGGTATTGAAAGAAGAGTGATTCCCCTGTAGTTGTCACAGTTGCTGAGATCGCCTTTCTTTGGTATTTTGACTAGAAGTCCTTCTTTCCAGTCTTTTGGTACCTGTTCCTCATCCCAGATCTTTCTGAAGAGAGTTTGGAGTATCCTTGCAGTTGCTACTACATCTGCTTTCAGTGCCTCTGCTGGAATGCTGTCTAGTCCTGCTGCTTTGCCACTCTTGATTTGTCTGATAGCCATGCTGATTTCTTCAATTGTTGGTGCGCCAACATCAATTGGGAGGTCCGTGAGTGCTGCTTCGATGTTGGGTGGGTTCAGTGGGGCTGGTCGATTCAAGAGTTCTTTGAAGTGTTCTACCCACCCGTTTTGCTGTTCTTCAATGTTGGTGATTACTTTGCCTTCCTTGTTTTTCACTGGTCGTTCTGGTCTACGGTGATTTCCAGAGAGTTTCTTTGTTGTTTCATACAGTTGTCTCATGTTTCCTTCTCTGGCAGCCTTTTTTGCCGTCAATGCCAAATCTTCCACATATTTACGTTTGTCAGTTCTGATGCTCCTTTTCACTTGCTTGTTTACTTCTGTGTATTCAGCCTGTGCCTTGACTTTTTCTGCTCTTGTTCGACTGGTATTGATTGCTGCTTTCTTGTTCCTCCTTTCTTGAATCTTATCCAGTGTATCAACAGTGGTCCAATCCATGTGATAGTGCTTCTTTTGGCCCAGAACCTCATGACATGTTGAAGTGATTTCCTCTTTTATCTCTTTTCAGTTGCTCTCCATAGTAGTTTCTTCTCCACTGAGTAGATCATGAAAGGTTTGGAACTTATTGCTGAGGGTTATCTTGAATTTATTGAGTTTGTCATTATCCCGAATTAAATTTTTGTGATATTGTCCTCACCGTTGTCCAGTGCCTCTTGAGTTTCAATTTCATCTTGACGAACAGCAAGTGATGATCTGATGCTGTATCAGCTCCTCTCTTTGTTCTCACGTCCTCTATCGTCCTCCTGAACTTTTTGTTGATACAGATATGGTCGATTTGGTTCTGTGTGGTGTAATCCAGTGAAGTCCATGTGGTTTTATGTATGCGTTTATGTGGGAATATAGTCCCGCCAATGACCAGTTTATTGAAGGCACATAGATTTGCAAATCTCTCACCATTTTCGTTCCTTTCTCCGAGTCCGTATCGTCTCATGATCTCTTCATATCCTGTGTTGTCAATTCCAACCTTGGCATTTAGGTCTCCCATCAGAATAGTCAGGTCTTTTGTTGGGCACTTCTCGACGATTGACTGCAGCCTATCGTAGAATTGATCTTTAGCGTCTTCATTGTAGTCATTGGTAGGCGCGTAGCATTGGATGACGTTCATTGTAATCCCCGTTTTCTTTGTTTTGAAGGAGGCTTTGACGATCCTTGGTCCATGAGATTCCCATCCTATAAGTTCATTTTGTGCTTGTTTGAACAGCATCAATGCAACTCCTTGTGTATGTGGAGCATTTTCTTGTTCATGTCCGGAGTATAACAGCAGCTCCCCTGAAGCTAGTCGTTGTTGTACAACTTGCGTCCAATGTGTTTCACTGATCCCAAGCACCTCTAAATTGTATCTCCTCATTTCTGCAACAATTTGGAAAACTCTCCCAGTCTCCCACATTGTACAAGCATTTCATGTACCTAAATAAATGGTTGCTTTGGTTGTCAGAAGGGGCATCGGCCTCGTGACTTCCGAAGAAACTCGGCTTTCATCATGAGGCGTCATAATTCTTCTAAACGAAGACCTCCTGACTCCCAGGACAGAGTTTAAATGGTTTGAATAATTTTTTCTGGTTAGCGTTATTTAGCGAGTTAGTTTTCTACGGGATGGGGTCGCTAACCCCATGCCCAACCCTCCTCCTTTGTCCGGGATTGGGACCGGCAGTAGCCCCCGGAAAGGGACTCCAGGCGAAGACCACTTTATCTGGTTATCACGTTGGAGTTACACTGTGAAGTGTGCCTTAGACGTAAGTTGAAGGTCACACGTTATACTGAACTTGAGATTTTAGAGAATTATCAGTGAGTTGGATGGCAAACATTTATTTCTTGTTATCCTCCCCTATACAAATACACCCGGCTTACTAACTGCATTTCCTAAGCGTTTCCTGACTGCCCCTTTTTACTGGTCAAGGCTCAGAACAAACGTGTTCCGATACATGTTGCTTTCTGTTTTTGTTTCCCTCAAGCGTCTTTACGCATAGCTGTCCTTCTCTCAGACTGGGTAGGTCAGTGACACCTGACGTCAGGTGTTCAAATGTGGCGGATAGACTCCTTTTAAAATCAGAACATGACATATAAAGATCAGCCGAATACTGCCCTATTTTGCGAAGGAATCACACTTCCTATCTTGCCTCATTCCATGACTAAATATCTGTTCCACACCCCGAATCCTCACTCTGTTATTTTATAAACAGTACGACTCCAATATTAAAGTATTCTCATTCCATTACATAATGGATGATAAACATCAGTCCAAATGTTATAATAATAATAATAATAATTTATTCTCAAATAACATTTTGTTACATGAGGCATGCCAGTTTACAGGCAAGATCAAATTGTTACAAATGATACAATTTCCAACTGTAGTAAATTACTCAGCTGGGTCTATAATTTATAAGATATGAATGAAGAATGGTTTGTGTGATTAAGTTTAGGTGGATGCTAGTACACTTGTCTATACCGCCAGTATTATAAAACTAACTCATTGTAGTGGACTTTTCAAGACATCACTGTGTGTTCTACAGGATCTCAGGATGAAGGTACGTCGTCGCGTATACTGATCCGTCCTGTTGTGAAGTCGGAAGTTACTCGTAATGGCCCTCGAACGACGTGTTTAGCCTCTGGACAGAATAATATATTTGATATAAGCAGCCAGAGGATATATGAAGTAACCACGCCTTAATGGCCGTGTTATGTCCTCTGGACCAAGTAATTCAAGTGTTCAACGGTTAAAGTAGAGCCTACACGCTGTTGTATGTTGAGCATCAAGGATCGAGTCACTACAAGTAACTGTTCTGAACAAAAATCATTATTTTACGTATTTCCTAAGGGATCGGAATTCTGGTAAGCTGTGTAAGTGACCTCTTCGATGTCAGCACAAACAGTTTTATTTCTTATTGTTAGTACTGAACAGTATCATATGACGTCAAACACTGAGCTGGTTGTCTTTTTGAGACGGTGGTAAGCTTGGAAGACTTTTTGAAACCGAAACGCTCAGTACTGGGTCACCTTTTTAGTCTTCACATCGATTGTCAAATCTTGGTCGATGCTGAAATAGTAAGTAAAACAACCTTATAAGAAAGGTGGATCCAAGATTTCACTTTTTTGTCTAGAAGTTTATTGCGAGAAGGATTATGAGTAAAGGACTTTTAATACTGTCACAAATTCATCGTACTCAAGGTTGAGAACCATCAACTAATCCAGTCATGGAAGAAATTTCTGCAAGCGTTAAACATCTCACGTAGACTTCCACAAAAATGAAGATAAATGTGAAAGAATCGAGAAGGTTACCGTATTAGCAAGGGTCGAGATCATGGAGCGATTGAAGAAAGGCATTATGCATGATGAGTGTTTATCGAAGTAGGCGGAAGCGTGTAAGAATGTAATAGTCGTAAATATGTCGTAAATGTGTAATAAAATGAAATTAATGATAGGTCAGCAACGTGCATGTGCACGTAGTAAATTGGTGAAAAAGACAAGGAGAAACTCGCAATAACTTTGTGTTGATGGCTTGTTGTGCTATCCTAACCGATTGATGGGTTACGGGCTCCATAGATGCTAGACTACTTGTGGTAGACAGAAGATTGTGAGGCACACTTAACAAATCCTTAAAACAACATTGAGCATCTCTAGTGGTCGATTATTGTTGAGCAGTATTGGTAGTCCAGTGAATTGTCAGTCAACATCAAGGGAAAATATGGAGGGGCATATATTATTTTGCACAAAAAATCGGCTCGTTCATTAGCCGACAGTTTTGTAAATGTTCTAAGGGTAGGTGTGTACATCCAGCTGTATAGTCAAGGGGATAGAGTCATATCCTAGCAATCGACGTGTGAATATCATCTGGGTATTCTCCACTTGTATCATGTCTGTGATATTCCTGTTTGAGAGGATAAATGAGTGATATTCAAGGGAGGGTCGTACACATACTTTGAAAAAGATGAGCTTAGACTGGATTCTGAAAAGATCGTTTATTAAGAAAACCGTCGGTCGTCTGGACTTAAAGTGATGGAGGGGGCTTACCATTTAACCACTAACTAGATCGCGAGCTCAGTTGAGTGTCTGGGGGAAGTAACACTTGATGGTGATTTCTCCTGAAATCCATGGTCCTACGATTGCTGTAGTTAAATAGCAACTATACTCAAGTTATGTTGTTGTGGCCTTTTCAAGTCTGGGATATACTTTCACTTCGAGCCGAAAGCTGTTTCGGGATCATCGGCATCTGAGTGTGGTGTCCCGAATTCCATGGTTTTACATATACCGTTTGAGTACATGAGAAATATAAGAGAGCCTAATGAACTTTTCTGGACAACTCCACTACTTATCGGTTTTGGCGACGAGAGTTATCTTTCTTTGAAGTTTGTTTGGGTTCGGTTACGAGTGAAGCAAACTATGAGTCTGATGTATCACTGACTTCCAAGGACTTCAGATTGACTCCAAACTCTTTGTGTAGGACTTTATCAAGAATTTTCTCGAAGTTGAGGAAGAAGGGTTCCGTTGTTTCATTTGTTGAGTTATGTTATTCGCATAGTGAAGTAATGATCTATCGTATGATCGTATGATAATGAGCAAGCGGATGCTCAATTACGACTGCCCTAAATATGTTTAACATTATTCAAGATATTAATAAAGTCACGTTAACGGAGCGACAGTTGTCAGTATTTGCAGCACTTTATTACTACGCTTTGGGAATGGTTTGTGTAGATTTCCAGGTAGCATGTTAAAACGTAATGGAGAGTGATACATCACGTAGTTCAAGAAGTATGAAACGCTGATTATAACCTTTACTTTTTAGTGTTCTAGATGGGATATTACCTGATTTTCAAGTGAAGGGGTGTTTTAGAGCGTCACCTGCCTTGAAAATATTCTGTAAGTTCAAGTCTACGTTTGTGATTTTACAAGATGGTATTAAGATAGGTCCTCATTATTTAGTTGGTTTTCGTTTGTTCGTGTGACACGAAAGTTTTTGCCCAATTGTTCTGTAGTCAGTTTGGGGAGTGAGTATACTTCATTGTCCCAAACAATTATAAATCCATCTTTCATCTTGGACAAATCTGGTCCATCCCAAAGAATTTTCATAAGTGACGGAGAGTAACTATTCATTTCGACAGAATGTTGTTGTTAGACCTTATTTTGCATATGTATTTGCAATGGCTTGGCATATATTTCCATCATGGTGACTATGGAGTAAAAGTAGTTAACTTTGTGGAACTGTAGGATTACGGTCTACCATGATATTAGCACTGCTCTAATAACAGACCTAATCCTAAAATTGCAGATTTGTTATGATGTAACCGCCTAATCTGTAAGATCTTACGTGGAAGTCACATCATCGTCTACATCAAATCATTGCACTGTAACAATTACCAATACATGATATAGAACAATCTTAGGCTAGAGATGGAACAATATATTTAATATGAATAAAAGACATAACGTAACATTTAGCAGGAGGGAACACGCTTGCATGGTGGAGCCATGCCATAAGATTAACTCCGTTTAATTCAATTCATTCTCCCCGTCTTCTCCATTCTTCTGTATTTCTCCACGTTAAATGTTTAATGTCTATTTCTCATATTGTCTCGTGGTAGGGCCCAATGTCACTACACTACTCTCCCACCAGAATCAACGTGACGTTGGTTTGATACCAAATTGTGTGGGGTTGTCGCGCGCCGGAGGTTAGCAAGAATAATGAGAATCATCCGGGTATTGATGAACTGAAAGATAAATCAAAAAGAAGGCGGCAGCATCTGGTCAGGAAACACACGTAATAATTTTAAAGTGTCTGGTTTAATGCTTAACACGCTTAAAATGAAAATTTGGGCAAAGATTATTTGAGCTTAACAAAGCGGGATTATAATTATAATGAAATGACTCCGTATAGGGATATTTTAATAAGTCGCCGTAAGATAGTTGGTAATAGCCTTAGGTTAATAACATTTTCTGTTTAGTAATGATAAAAACAATCAATATTGTAGAAATGTTAAAATTGCTATTATAAGTTCAAATTATGAAATAAAATAACGTTTATATCAGAAATTTGTCAATGCGTTGATTTCCAATTGCATCTGCATTAGTAGGCTAACTGAAAGAACAAAAGTATAAGCGCGGAGAAGAATTCCAACTAGTGTTTCAGTTAGTTTGATACGATTTGTTTAGATATGGGGAGATTTTCTCGACCTCATTTTTACTTGACCGTGGTAGAATTTAGTAATACTACTAATACATATGAATGATTATCAAAAAAAGGTTTTTTAATACATGAAGTGATAATAATGTAGATTTTGGACAGACAGCTAGGAGCGATTCGTTAAACATGAGTGTATTCGTAAGAGACATGCTCTAGACTCCATGTTCTGACTTGCCCAAGGACTATTTATTTATATCTGTAACAGCTTAGGTCGGTTGTCAAGAGTTAACCTCAAGCAACTAAGCATATATCAAAACAGCATAGTTCAGATATTTATTCACTTCTTTATTTTGTTTAGGCGTTATATTTCTATCTATCTTATATTGCTTGTTGAGAGGTTTTGTTTGTCTGAGTAAAGAATCCCACGCTCCACTGTGACTGCGCGAAGATCAAAATAAAGACCTATTTCCTTACGAGTCTGCTTTCTTCTATTAATAGCGCGAGGGTTACCATAAGGCACGAAACTGGTGAGCCCTGTGAAACACATATTTGATTTCATTTTTGATTAATAAATTTTTTTTGTTTTACTTAGTCGTAAAAGTAGACCTTCTGATTATCCGTAAACATAGTCTGGTATATATATCTATCCATAGTTTTTTTATTATCTTAAGATATTCGTGCTGTAGTAACCATTTTTCGTGTAAAGTTTATTGCTATATTGTTCATATACTTCATGTCAGACTCAATAGAAACTCAAAACCTGGATGATTTGTCACCAGTGGAGATAGACACTGTTATGACTACGAAATCCCGACTTCCAGAATTTGATCGTAGTGATCCTGAGTTGTGGTTTGCTCAACTAGAGCATTATTTCACGAGACATAATATCAAATCCGAAGGAATTCGCTATAGAGACTTGTGTTCTATACTTTCTCCTTCAGTCACCAAAGAAGTCCGTGACTTGATTTTAAGCCCACCATCACCACAACCCTACACCATTTTAAGACAAGAGATCATAAACCGTTTATCATTATCAGACAGCCAAAGAATCCAAAGGCTTTTCCAAGGAGAAACAATAGGCGATAGGTCACCGTCACAGTTTTTACGTCACCTTCAAGTCTTAGTGGGTGATAACACAGTGGGTGAAGCAGTCCTAAAGCAAGGATGGATACAAGCCCTCCCATGCTACGTCCAACATTGTTTGGATGCGCAAGATCCTGAAACCTCTTTATCTCATTTGGCGCGTATAGCAGATAGGATAATGGAAAGGGGTCCCCCAACTGGATCAAACACGATAAACCACACACAAAAAGAACCAGCCAAAGACTCAGTCATAGAGGGACTCATAGCGAGTGTAAAAAGTCTCACTGAGGCTGTTGCCAAAATGCAAATGGATCATAGAAACAGGAGTAGATCACCACAACGAACAAGATCCAAGTCACGAAACAGATTACAAATGTCTAGACGATCTGGGCAATTCTGTTGGTATCATTGGAAGTTTGGTGTCAACTCAACAAAGTGCATGCAACCCTGCGCCTGGCCCAAACAAAATCCCAGAAATGCGGGAAACGAGTAACCCCTCCCCAGGTCGCGACGACTGAGGAGGGGCGCCTAAATAGTCGCTTGTTTTATGTTAGAGACAGAAACTCCGGCTTGTTCTTTTTGGTAGATACGGGCGCTGCTCTCAGTATCATACCTCAAAACAAAACTGAGCTGGGGCGAAAAACATCCCCAGTCACACTCCAAGCTGCCAATAAAACTAAAATTGCGACGTTTGGGCAGAAAACCTTAACACTAGATTTGGGGTTCAGAAGGCAATTCCCCTGGGTTTTCACAGTAGCCGATTTAGATCTGGCAATACTGGGGATGGACTTTCTAGAGAGATACGAGTTTCTCGTTGACACTAAAAAACGACGCTTAACACTGAAAGAAACTTCGAATTACACAAAAGGAAAAGAAAGTCATATCACATCCCTTTACTTGATTCAAACTCCGCCAGTAACAACAGCGAAATTTCAAGATATACTAGCGGAATTTCCAAACTTAACTAGACCAAACCCACGGCCTGCCAAAGACAAACTAAAAGTAAGTCATAATATCAAAACCGAAGGTGCGCCTGTGTTTGCAAGACCCAGGAGACTAGCACCAGATAAGCTCAAAATCGCTACAGCTGAATTTGACTATATGCTACAACTGGGTATTATCCGTCCCTCTGATAGCCAATGGGCATCCCCTTTGCATATGGTCCCGAAGAAAAACGAAGGGGATTGGCGACCGTGCGGGGATTACAGAGCGCTCAACCGTCAAACCGTACCAGATAGGTACCCGATCCCGCATATCCAAGATTTCACAAACGGTTTACATGGTATGAACATATTTACTAAAATTGACTTGGTCAGGGCATATCACAATATCCCGGTGGCTGATGAAGATATCCCCAAGACAGCCATTACTACACCTTTTGGTTTATTCGAGTTTGTACGCATGCCATTCGGCCTGAGAAATGCGGCACAAACATTTCAAAGATTCATGGATAACCTACTTCGAGACATGCCATTTGCACAGGGGTATATAGACGATTTGTTAATTGACAGCCCCGATTTACAATCACACGAACAGCATGTACGAGCAGTGTTGAAAAGACTGGATGAAAATGGAATGAACATACATCAAAGTAAGTGTGTTTTCGGTGTTCAAACTCTAGAATTTCTTGGGCACACAATAAGCCCAGAAGGGATTACACCTATCAAAGCAGAAGTGGACACCATCAAACATTACCCTGTACCTAGTTCTCTAACACAACTGAGAAGTTTTTTAGGTCTAATTAACTTTTATCGCAGATTCATACCCGGTTGTGCACAACTAATGCAACCCTTGACAGATTCACTTAAAGGAAAACCAAAAGAATACAAGCTGTCTTCTGACGCCGTCGAAGCGATTAAACAGCTAAAAGATAAACTGGCTCAGGCATCTACGTTGATGTATCCGAATTCTCTTTCTCCACTTGCTTTAATGGTGGATGCTTCAGATAAAGCAGTAGGTGGTACCCTCAATCAACTGGTTAAAAACGCCTGGAAACCAATTGCTTTCTTCTCGAAAAGACTCGCTCCAGCAGAGACAAGGTATTCTACCTTCGGGCGAGAGCTTCTGGCAATCTACTTGACCATTAAGCACTTCCGACACATGTTAGAAGGCAGGGAATTTATAGTCTTTACAGATCACAAACCACTAACCAATGCATTAAAAGCGAGAGCCGATAAATACTCACCGCGAGAAGTTCAACACCTTGACTATATAACACAGTTCACAAGTGATATCCGACATGTCAAAGGTCGGGACAATCAGGCTGCAGACGCTTTGTCTAGATTAGAAATGAACGTGCTACAGCAGTCTACAGTAGACTTCGAGACACTGAAGCACGAACAATAAAAGGCTCCAGAATTACGAAATCTGCTTAAAACAAATAATTCAAGTCTTAAATTAAAACAGTTACCGTCGCCTATCGACGGTATTCTAATTTACTGTGACACGACCAAGGCATCGCCTCGACCTTTCGTTCCTAAGAGTATGCGAAAGTTGATATATAAAAACTTCCATGCTTTGTCTCATCCTGGCGCAAAAGCTTCAACTAAACTAATTAACGCCAGATATATATGGCCGAATTTACAGAAGGATGTACACAGATGGGTCAGAGAGTGCTCGGCATGCCAACAATCAGAGGTTATTCGTCACACAAATTCACCCATAGGTGTTTTCTCGCAACCAGATGCACGTTTTGCCCATGTGCATATTGACTTGGTAGGACCTTTACCACGTTCGAACGGTTTTAATTATCTTTTTACATGCATAGATCGATTTACCAGATTCCCTATAGCCATCCCGATAGCGGACATCACAGCGGAAACAGTAGCCAAGGTTTTCATGCAGAACTGGGTAACCATTTTTGGTACACCCATAACAATAACGACGGATAGAGGAGCGCAATTTGAATCCGAATTATTCAATAACTTGGCTAAACTTCTAGGCTCCAATAGGATACGCTGTACGGCATATCATCCTCAGGCTAATGGGATGGTAGAACGTTTTCACCGTCAGCCAAAGACCGCTCTTATATCTCACTCAAACCCCAATCAGTGGACAGAATTCCTACCGTTGGTTATGTTGGGAATACGAACATCTGTCAAAACTGACGCACAGTGTTCAGCAGCGGAAATGGTTTTCGGAACAACTCTGAGACTACCAGGTGAATTTATTAACCCTAATACTAACAGTCAAAAACTTAATTTAGAAAATTACGTAAATCAACTACGGGACCACATGTCCAAACTCAAGCCAATTAATACTCGTGAACAATCGCGAGCTATATATATACCTAAAGATCTAAGCAATTGCACGCACGTCTGGATAAGGTGTGACAAAATAAAAGCACCGCTTAGCCCTCCGTTTGAAGGTCCTTTCAAAGTCGTCTCAAGAAAAGATAAATATTTCATAATAGAAAGGCATGGAAACACGGACTCCGTAAGTATGGACAGGTTGAAACCAGCTTATCTCGATCATGAACCACCGTACGTGTTGTTAGACCGCTTACCTGACAAAACAATTGCGGAATCGACATGTAAAAACGGTAAATCTGTACAAGTGACTAAAACGGTTAGATGGGCACATCCAATTAGTCAGTCAAGAATACTGACAGTTTTGGCTGCAGAATAAAATCTAACCACGTACCAAGTAGGATCCTGCGTTTATTTAAAAATAATTTTTTTTTCTCATAACGTCCCACCTATTTTATTTTAAAAAAAAAATTACTTTTCGTCGTCACACTATCAACAACTCCTCAGATCTTTTACTTTTGATATATGAGTGCGTTAAAATTTTTATTAAAAAAAATACTGGATACATAAGCTAGGTATTCCTAAACAATTGCTGAGTGACAATAGTCAAATTCATAAAATGGGGTAAGTCAAACCAGAGAACGACAAATCTCCAAATAAGGTGAGTGATGTGAACAAGCTGCGCCTGTTGAACTAAACAATTTCTTAGATTTTACCAATAATAGTAAACAATTAAAAAGCTGGAGGCAAACGTTGAACGAATTCCCTGTGAGCATGTATTATAAAACCACACAACTAGGCCTGGCAGTAACGGCGAATTCAAAAAGCAACCCAGATGTCTACACTATTTCTATTTCCTTCCAGACGAGCAATCTTTTCTCGAAGCAAAACACGTGAAACCGAATAATTATCAACTATATTTATGTATTTACATTTTGTACCTTATTATTTTATGCAGGCAGTGGAGCAGTTCTTCAGGTTTTGTTGATTTTCATCATTACCTTTGCAGTAGACTCTTCTTTACTTTTTACTTGAGGGCGACTCAAGAGGCAGGTGAGTAAACACCTGATAGCCGGACAGAGCATGGAAAAATCGTACCTCACCAACATGGTGTTGGGTAGCCCGCTCGCGGCACCTCCTCAGACATTCTTGTTCCATTTTCTCAAACTCTTTCTCTTGTGAGCACGTTGCAAACCGACAGCTATAGTGTAGTAAAAATTGCATGCTACAAAATAAAATGGCAAATGAAAAGACATCCACGGATCGATGGAGTTGTCATTGATTTGAAGTCATAGTGAGCGAGTTGATAATCCTCCCTTGGACTGCGGAAACAGAACTTAAGTGCTTTTGATAAATAGGTTATCGAACCGACGTTCCTACGGAAGTCGATTCTAGGGGGAAGCTAATGTAACAGCTTAGGTCGGTTGTCAAGAGTTAACCTCAAGCAACTAAGCATATATCAAAACAGCATAGTTCAGATATTTATTCACTTCTTTATTTTGTTTAGGCGTTATATTTCTATCTATCTTATATTGCTTGTTGAGAGGTTTTGTTTGTCTGAGTAAAGAATCCCACGCTCCACTGTGACTGCGCGAAGATCAAAATAAAGACCTATTTCCTTACGAGTCTGCTTTCTTCTATTAATAACACGAGGGTTACCATAAGGCACGAAATATCTATACCTAACGGCTGATGGTGCATACAAGTTATTTGCAAGTATACAGTTTAGCATGGGGCGGAATACGATTTGATTGAGATATAGTGATTATAAGTTGTTGGTGATGTAGTGCCGCGAGATGACTTTGGCTAAGTAAGTCTTTACAAGATGATCAACAGTGAGTGATGCTTATGTGATTATCAGGAAGAACATAAGTTGTAACCAAGGGGAGTACACTCCCAACTCATGTCTATGATAATGGCTTGAACCTTAGTCAGTGTTGGGGTAAATTCGACATTGATGTTTTCAGTTTGCAGGAGATTTGCACGACTGCTTATACCGATTATTTGTATGCATGATTGTGTCGCTAAACCTCTAATTAGACTGACAAGGTTTTGAGGTATTTATTGAGTGAGCAACTGATAGAGAAACATACTGAAAATCATCTGCAATGGATGTAGATACCGAGAAAACAACACTATCTAATGATAATTACAAGTCAGTTTGTTGACCGATTTTGTTAGTTTCCAATTTAATCAGTCATATTACGTGGTTGTCAAGTCATGACAATTCTTTATGACGATATCCTGAAACTATTATTTTTAACTGGTTATAGTGTTGATTGAGGAGTAACCAGTTGAAAATAGGTATTGTTTTATGTGCTTCTGAAATAGCAGAAGTTTGTCGCGTTAAAGAATCCGAGATGCCTAATTATATTATAAATCGCAACTTGAAAACATTTGTTTACAGTATTAGTTTTGGTAATAGGCTCAGGAGTTTTAATTCTAAATATTTGTTTGGCCAACAACTATCTGACAGTTTAGTTAATATGCTAGTGCATTATGATGGCACTTAAATTCGGTGACTTTATTATCTAAATTATGTTCCTGTTTTTAGGCTACTAATATGATAGACCAATTCATAAACCCAAAAACGTATAGCAATAATGACTATGACAGGTTTATTGAAGATGTTACAGGCGATTCAAATGACTTTTCAATTTAAAAGACACCGAGAAATAACTCAACGCATGTACGAACCAGGTTAACATGCAGGTTGGTCAGGCGTGACAATTTAAAAATGGTAAACATGTCCGGGAAAAGTTTTAAAGATAAGAAAACTTATGGAACATTAGGAAGGGGTATGACTCTTTGTACACTTTCAATAAGAAGTTTCTGCATTTAGCCTAGTGACACATGTGACAAAAGCAACTGGAAAATATATACATGTCAAGTACAGAAAACCACCCAGTAAAATAGTTAAACTCTTCTGGATTATTTTTGAAAATTGGATTATTCAGTAGACGACATATGTAAGTCTATTAGTGAGGAGTAGTAATGATTCAAAAGCATGCAGAATAAAACATACAGTATGGTAATTAATTCCAGTGTGCTTGGTGCCGCTGACGTTTTTGTCACTTGCTCGGATCAGAACAATGGAATGAATCCAGATAATTGTGTGGTTGCCATTGAACGACCCGTCTAAAATGACTATACGACTGCAGAAAACTTATAGCTGAAACTCACCGTATGACTTGTAGTAGTGACATCCTTGTTGTTTGGCAATGGAACTGGAGAATTGGAAATTAGGCAGGCGGTGGTCGGAAGAAAAGATATTGCAGGATAGGGTATAGTTTAAAAGACAGAATGTGTTAAGTGAAGGAACACTAAGAATCAGATCCAGATAACTATATAGTTTTTGATTGCATTGTTAGCCAATATATATTTAGGTTATTTACAGGTCATATTTGCTAGAGCTTGATGTTAAAACGAGTTTGTTTCGCTGAAGCATGTTAATGCTATTAAAGCTTGTAAACGAACCATCAAAGCTACTTAGTTAATGTAGATGACCAGTTTTTATTGTTGATTAAGCTCGTAAGTTATGAGAACTAATCAATATAACATCACGATAATACACATGAGCATTGATCAGAGGACTGTTAGAATAATGGGTTTACATAAGTAAGTATCGATCGAGAAATATCAAGTGAAAAAGAGAAAAAATAATAATAGGTTGCGACTCTTTAGTCGGGCTTACCAATGTAAAATTATGGTCTACCATAATATTAGCACTGCTCTAATAACAGACCTAATCCTAAAATTGCAGATTTGTTATGATGTAACCGCCTAATCTGTAAGATCTTACGTGGAAGTCACATCATCGTCTACATCAAATCATTGCACTGTAACAATTACCAATACATGATATAGAACAATCTTAGGCTAGAGATGGAACAATATATTTAATATGAATAAAAGACATAACGTAACATTTAGCAGGAGGGAACACGCTTGCATGGTGGAGCCATGCCATAAGATTAACTCCGTTTAATTCAATTCATTCTCCCCGTCTTCTCCATTCTTCTGTATTTCTCCACGTTAAATGTTTAATGTCTATTTCTCATATTGTCTCGTGGTAGGGCCCAATGCCACTACAGAACCAAGTGCCATCTTTTCAAAGATATCTTCATATATGGTCCGTTGTTTGCCGAAAGCTAGCGCAAAGGCTTCTTATATTATTGGCATTATTGCTGTTGGTTACTGTTATGCCTCGATAACAATAATTGGTGGTAATTTTTGGGATCCGTTTGTGGACCAATACTATACGTATATTTTCACCGTATAATTGTTAATTAACTAAACTATTTTTATCGATTAAGTGTTTAAATATTTCGATGACAGTCGATTGAATAACTAATCGATCAAATGTTTAAAGGCTCCATAGCAATATCGATTATATATATTTGTATATATATGCTTTTAAATTGTGTTTGTAAGATCGCTCGTTTTCTGGCTGCTGCAGAATATACTTTCCATTCTAAGCTTTGACTTCTCCCTCTAGATAGCGGGGCTGGGACGCATCAATAGCTAGCTAACTGGTTTTTGGTCACCGAGTCTTGTTACTCGTTCGCAGATTAAGTGAATTCATGATAGCTTCAAACCTAGCAGTTATCTACTTATTTACGCCGGTCACACCTCATGAAGGAGCATAGGCCACACATCACTATTCTCCATCCAACTCTGTCCTGGACAACCTAGTCATTAACGCTCAAAATATCCGCACGAATTTGTCGTTATTCACTTTTATTGATTCTAAACGTTTAACTAACCTACTTGAAAGACATACTGTGAGCCTAAAAATGTTGTAATTTGTAGATCATGCCTTTGAATGTAGCGCATACCTGGCCTGGTGGAAATATTATTGTATATCTTGTAAAATACATGGAGAATTGGACGGGAACATAGGTTGATTGTTGTCGAGTGTAAACAATTTAAAGTGATCTTACAGCGTTTTAACCGTTCACGTGTTGGATCCTAGGTTCATATTCATTAAGGAATATAAAATATCCACGAATTCTCCTGGGGCGTGTCTATAATTTATGGGCGAACCAATCAGATTTAGGATAACAGGTCTTTAATTTTGGCGTGAAACTCACTCACCTATTTGGCTAACTGGCGTTTTGGCATTATAACTGATGTCAGTTCGTGATGAAAACCCTTAATCTAAATCCTAACCTTAACCATCAACTGTAAATCATAACCATTATTCTTCAAACTGCTTTATAACCCTCATTTAGCCCCATTAATGTAGACATTCTCAAGGTTTTTTCAGCGGCGTTCACGGATAGTTTTTTTAATTACAGTCTCCCCGGATGGTCTCAACCAGTAGTGATACTTTTGCAGATGAAAGCGCGTTTTTTAATTGTCGATGAAATCGTTTTACCAACTATTCAGCTTATGGGAAGTAGGCGGTTGTTGAAAGCCATATGATTCTTAGTAGTGTAATAAAACAAATAAAATATTTTGGTTCAGACTGGCGTTTACCGTCTGTAGAAATGGTTAAAGGACAGCCGGAGGAGACACAGAGCTCTATTTTAGAGTCTGTGTCTTCGACAAGCACTGTTTCTGACCATAGTGTAATACAGTTCACACACCTTAAGAGGTAAAAGTACTCATTTGAATATGGTAAGGGTCCTATCAAGTAGAAATAAACATGGTCGAAACGAAAATCGGGAGTTAGAAAAGGAACCAGAGGGAAGTTCGTTGTCTGATCAACTTCGGTTTCCGGCATCCTACACACGATCGTGCCCTAGGAGATCCCGAACATAGATGACCCACGTCAAGTGATTAGGAGATCACTCGAGCTAGACAGTAATGGTGTGATGAACTAGCTGAATTCGAAGTCACACCTCGCGTTCAGCTCCTAATGTGGATTACCCTTTCAAGATAATATGGATTCCTTGAAGACCTTATAACACGAGGGACATTATTAGGAAAATATACTAGTAAGAACAGGCACAGAGAAGATAGTGAGACTATCAACACATGGGCCAGTCCATAGCATGAGATTAACTGATGCGCAGTGTTCGCCCGTGACCTTGACGACGATTGATGAATTCTACGGTATTAAGTGGCCCAAATATTGGATGATTTGACTAGGACTCAGTGAAATTCCTATAGCCCTACACCCACTTTACCACATCTTTATTCATACCAGGACAGCAAAATCTTTAAGTTACGTGCTGGATGGATAAAAGAGAGCGTGTAACGTGTTAAGAACGGTCCGTCGATGACGTTTAAATACGATTGGACAATCACTACTTGTAGGCGCATTATATAGTAAAGTTTCTTAATTTGTTTCTATCTATATGGTTCGTTTTAAGTTCGAGAAGGTCGATCCCTGGAAACTGTCCAAAGACATTATGCAGGACGTTTGCAACCTAATTATTTACCTCAAATCTTTTGTATATCTAAAGCGAATTGCCAAATGTTGTGCAGTTGTCAGGAATCTAGATAGAACTTCTCTCCCAAAGACGAGCTCAGAGAGAAAGAATGAGGTTTGTGGTCAGCGATAAAAGTGAATATTCGAATGGTTAAAGATGTCGTGCAGCACAGCAGGTGGTTAGAATTTCTCTTCCGAAGTCGCTTAAACTGTCTCTACAAGACTGCTAGAGTTTAGGAGGTTTCGTTTACTCATTATTGTTAAACGTCTTCAATTACCACATCCGATGCGTCTAAGCCACACTAAAGAGTGCTTTAACGTTCCGATGTGAGTGCACAGTTAGTTGCGCGATAATTTACTTAATTATGGAAAATGCGATTTTCGCGTTGTCGTTCAATTTGATGATTGTTGCACTTCTATGAAAACAGTCTGTTTGGGGTCACATGAGAGGCACACCATTCAATCTATACCATGTGCAAAAATTATCAGCCAGTGCAACATACACAATAGTGTAGTCATGAGAAAATGAGGTTCAGATGACAGAGAAAAGATTCTCAGTCTGAGCATTTGATGAGGAAGTCGTCAACATAATGAATGAAGCTGAGACCTCTGAATACGCCATCAAGAAAACATTGGAAAATTTTCGCGGCACATTCTAAACCGGAGAGCAAGCACAAAAATTCGTAAATTCCGAAGGTAGTGATGACGATGGTTTTAGAAATGTTATTTTGAGCCTCAGGAGTGTATCTTTATTCGTTGAAAAAGTCGAATTTTGAGAGAACAGCGGTGCTTTTTAACGCAGCCGTCATATTGTGGATGTGTCTAGTGTAAGAATCAATCGGAAATACGATGAACCGCCAACGAGCATAATTTGCAGCAAGAAAACGAAGTCTCGTAAACAAATAATTGGTCATACTGAACAGTTAGCTTCCGTTTGGTTAAATCGGCAAATAGGTTATTGTGTTGTGACTTGTCTGAGACAAAGATTGACATCAACACGTCTTTAACGATAAAATACCAGTAAATAGGTCTGCGTAAACTACAATTAGATAAACAAGCCTTTTATCATATGAGGCGATCAGTTATCACCTGCAAACTGTATATCAGGTTTTGTTGACAAACGTTGGTTTTACCAGGGAGAACGCTAACCTTTGTGTCCGTGTCGAAGAAACAGCTAACCTTAGTCCTCATATCATTGGTTTGTAGTGGCATTGGGCCCTAATCACACAATCCTCAAATCTGAACTTGAGACACTTGAGAAAACAGGTGCTCAACATTTAAAGCAGAGAAAAACGGAACGATGAGAAAGGCGGGAACTATGAATTGAAGGAATTGGAGTTAATCGTATGGCGTGGCTCGTCCATGCAGGCGTGGTCCCTCCTGCTAAATGTTACCTTATATCTTTTATTCATAATAAATATATTGTTCCATCTCTAGCCTAAGATTGTTCTCCATCATGTATTGGTAATTGTTACAGTGCAATGAGTTGATGTAGACGATGATGTAACTTCCACGTAAGATCTTATTGATTAGGCAGTTATATCACGATTAATCTACAATTTTAGGATTAGGTCTATTATTAGAGCACTGCCAATAGTAGACCCAGAATTCTACAGGTGTATAAAAGACGGCCATATCCACAGACTAATGCTGATTAGAACGCCTACTGACGGTGGGGTTTCCTACATACTCTGTTGAGTCTGGGCTAAAGCTGAATATACCGAAATTTGTGTTTTGATATCAAAATCAACGAGGGTCATTTGTTCTACGTGGGCTAGAGAAGGAACATCCCGATAAATCTCTCAAAAGTTTTTGACGATTTGCGACCAAGTTGACTGCGAAGAGAATGTAGGGCCAGTGAAATTCCACTGAGCTCTAGCCAAATCATCCGGCAGTTGAGTCACTGAATATCAAACAAATCATCGATCCTCGTCAAGGTGAAGGACCACCAACGCGTATAAGTTAAACGTACGCTATGGACTGGCCCATGCGGCAGTGGTCTTACCTTCGTTTGTATCTACTTTAACTAATATATTTCTGTAATAACGTCCCCTGTGTTTTACAGCCTTTAAAGCATCTATAGTACCTTGATACGTCAATGGGGTAGTCCACGTATAGTGCTGACCACGAGGTGTGACTTCGACTATAGCTAGTTTGTCACACCACTCACGTCTAACTCGAGTAGGCCTCCAATCATTTCGACATAGATCATCTACGCTGGTGATCTACAAGAACGAGTGAGAGATCTGTCGTTTCACTCTGATTTGCCTAAAATATTTCTTTGACGAAAATTCCTCGATGCCAAGGGTTTTAGTGGTATCAAGAATCTGGTCTGCAAATGCAGACTTATTTTGGAATGGAATGAGAACCGCTTGGATTTGTCTAAAAGGCTTAGATAGAGTTATCTAAGAACTCCTTCATACATAGCAACACTTCTGTTGACAATTCGTGTTGCTATCCGATATTGTGAAATCGTTAATCATTGTCGATCAGTTATATCTTCACGTTTAAGAACGAAATTTCGAAAAATTTTTTAGATTCTGAAACATTAATAGTTAACGTACTACGAGTAACCCAACTATTGGACTCTTTCGTTAGTCTCCTGACTACTGCGAAGAACTTCGCACGTTGTCCAGTCACGCCGTGCTCGCGACAGCTAGATTCTGGATAACAGAATCGGGCTTTGATTTTGTCAGGCCAGCTGTATGGAGGCAAATAATAATATTTAAAAGTTTAAGTACGAATTCCAACATGATGAAAATAGAAAATCTTCAAACATGCTAAATATTTCAGAACACACAAATTATATCACTCTATGTAAAATTATATGTGATCTTACGATGAGCGAAAACTGACAGACTAGTGAAGAAACAAACATTGCTTGTGGTAAGAAAAACGTCCCTGCTTAATCTACTGATCGATTTTTTTAAAAGACCGAAATTGAGGAGAAGTACTATATTACTGTATTTAACTGTACTTAGCAAAATTTAGCACACATGGTGACGTTTTGTTTGAACGACCAAATTTTATAACTGCAAGGTTTTGTTTGTTTTCGTTTTTACATACTGTTATCGCGCATGCTTGTTTACTTGAATAATTTGAGCTTAAATGGTGACATTCATGGAATATACAAATGAAATACATTTTATTAATTACATTTGTACATTCAGTGGTAACGAATATAGAAATTCAAGGGCGAGAAGGTATGTTATTACTAAATTTCTCTTTTCTCCTATAACGGTTGATTAACTCAAACCAAAGTAACGACCATACTAGCCTTTTAGAGTTAACCTTACTTACGTTTTGCATCGTCGTGTATGTGAATGAAACGGTGGGGACGAATATTTATCTAAGTTTTTATTAGTTATCTTGTATGTTCCTTATCTCAAAAATTTTTGGTTTGGACTGCGAGTGAAACAACCCACGATGATGTTTTACTTTTCAGATAGATTCACGGAAATGTTTTTTGTTACTGGTTTTCATTATGAAGTGAAAAATACATGTAATATACAGGAGAACAAATAACGACATATTTCTCGATTTGTTGAACAAAATGATTTATAGCAAAACATCTTGAATAAGCAATGCCTATCCGGAGCTTTGTTGTTTGATACAACAAAACGAGATCTGAAGTGATGAATCATTCTTTTGAAGGCCATCTTGATGTTTAGGGAATATAAGACAAACAGATGACTTCATATTCTTTACAGGGATTAAATTTAACATGGCCTCTATAGTTTCTCGATATTTATTTTACGAAAGTCGATTCAAAACACTGTGATATGATTGGCAAAATTTGTTCACTGTTTCTGTCTGGTGGGCATTCGTTCACACGAACTTTCTGGAATTGTTGCTATTGTTATGGTTACTCATTTAATTACACTCACTTATTCGCCCACTGAAAGAAAACCCCAGGATTATGTACCATTTGATGTTTCATATGTCTCTAGTTGGTGTTTTGAAGTGTGTATTAAATTAAACGTTGAAAGTAGCTGATGTAACTTGAACCACATAGTTTTGAGGATGAATTAGAATCAGCACACAGTGAAGGCTTTATATTTTAATTAGTAGCTTTCTGAATCATATCATGTACATCATTTCGGTTTGGACTATGTCAGTCACAGAAATGATGGTCTCTCAGTTGATCCAATTTTCTTTTGAAAGAATCGACGGATAGAGCCTTAAACACGTATTAAGGTAATGAATTCCACTCGTTGGTGATTCGATGGGAAAGTCGATAGTCAGCTGACAAGTAATTTGTTCAAGGCTTGTGAACTCTTTTGGAGTATCCTTGTAAATTCTCTGTTTTAGAAGACAGCAAAAATGAGGGTATGTCAGGTGCAGGTTTGTTACTATGCAATTTTAAAACTGTTATCAAGTTACCTCTAATTGTTCGATATGACAAAGGGAATAAGTTTAGCTTAGCCAGACGAGCATCATATGAGAGCTTTGTTATTCCATGAATCAGCTTAGTTGCTGTTTTCTGAATGTTTTTCAAAAGTTCATCGTCATTTTAGACAGGGGCTAGCCGCTTGTATGCAGTACTTAATTCAGGATGCACTAACACTGTATACAAAGTCGAAAACGTTTGAGCGTCGACATGAATAAAGACCCTACGTACTGTTCTAAAACCTTGCACAGCAGGGTCCAGTAGTCTTCAGATCTTGGCTAACGATGACTCCTAAGTCATTATGTGTCTGTAAAACAGGTAGCTCAGTGTTATTCATCGTGTATGTATCTGTACCTTGATGACCAATATGTATCACAATACACTTGGAAGCATTTATTGGAGACCGCAGGTTTGGGACCATTCAGATAATTTCTCCAAGTCAGTTCTGAGTTCTAAACTGTCGCCCTTACTCCGCATCACTCTCCATATCTTAACATCGTGCGCATAGAGCAAGATCGGTGACGATACTAGGCGAGGAATGTCATTTACATACGAGAGAAATAACACTGACCCCAAAACTGAACCCTGAGGCACTCCGCTAAGCATAGTTGCCCAGCTAGATAACTTTGAGTTCACTCTTACTCTTTGTTGGCGCCCAGCTAGGAAGTTTTTTATCCACATCAATAGATTGCCTCTAATTCCGACATTTTTAACTTATATAATAGCGGACTTTTGTCAAAAACTTTGCTGAAGTCAATGTAGGCTACGTCTACAGGTAAAGTTTGATCCTTAAGAGCCCATCAGCTTTTACGAGCCACTAGTAAGTTAGTGAGATAGGAATAATCTATTCTGAAACCATGCTGTTTTTCCGAAAAGATACGGTTTTGATCGAGATAAATCATAAGTATGAGCAATGAAATATTGCACAACGACCCTAGGCGAGGATTACGAACATCAGTCTCGAATGTAATGGTATCTACAGATGTAGTTTGGTTACGCTAAGTGAAATGCTGAACCAAATGTTCTAGATCCTGATTAATAAACCTAGAGTGACATCCGGAGAACAATGGCACTACAACTTCATACAGAACTAATGTTTGCTAGGCATAATAAACATGATAAAAATCTACAAGTGAAACTTGCTCCAGTCATAGTTAACATTCTAAACTTTGGGAGTAATTTTATTTCCACATACTTTAAATTCAAGACAAAATGCGCGTAAGCTTTTAAAAATGTTGGAAAACGTTTGAGATATGATGTCACGTATTAAATTTTAATGATATCCAAATGCGATATCAAAAACCACTCAAATAACAAACGTTCCGATGAAGTCGAAATGAGGTTATTAGAGAATGATATTTTTTATAAAACTAAACCCAAATACATATAAACTATAAATGTAAAAACTTAGTACATTTGATTGAAAGACCTTGTATGCTTCTTGGTATTTAAAAGGCAGACAAGAAGCTGCTTTGGATCTAAGTTTAGTACTAACTTTTAAAGACCAGCAAAACCCATCTGAGATGTTGATGAAACTGGTTTATCCTGAGTTATTTAAACAAAAGTTATAGCCATAGACGTTTGTGTTGGACTATTTCCATTCTGACTCACCCAATGTAAGATGTGAATGTTGCGTTACTCAATTACTTAATAGTAGTCAGCGTTGAAAACTGTATGAAATGAAATTGTTCATGAGTCAGGATCAGTTTGCGTTTCAACATGTCGTCAGAAGTTCCAACCGCAAAACACTTTGGTGATGGTTAAATATGAGGGGAAAACATCAACTCTGTTATTCGGCAAATGTTTCATGCGAATGAACTCATCTACTTCTTTGTCCTAATGTTAGGTGTGATAGGTAGTTTAGTTTGAACAACTATGCTCACTCATTTATTTGAAGCAGTAGTTTTAATATAAGGTGTCAGTATGTAAACTTGTCTCAAATGAACAATCGTTTGAACGGTTATCAGAAAGAAGACAGTTAGAGTTGGATCTTCTTAAATTACAAGTTTATTATATATTATCTTGTACATTTAATCTCTTCAAGTAGTTTTTATTCGTATGATGAACGATGGAAATAGATGAAACTTCGTACAGACTAACATTATATGATAATAATTGTATGCTTAGTTGATCAGTCAACTCAATTTATGATTATTAATATTGATAATGCATTTAATTCTAAACAAATCAAAGAGTTTCTATACAGTTTAATCAAGTATTCATAGAATGCTATATATTTTTAATATTCTCAATGAATAATTTGTTCATGAAAAAGAACTTATTTTATATGTTAGTATAGTTACAATAGTATTATTGTTTTATTGTTATTGCAAACTGTATGAATTGTCTAATATTTTAAACAAATTCTTTCTAATCATATCAACTATATGGTAGATTTATCCTAATTTATTATTGTTAATTGTATTAAAGTAGTTTCCATATTTCATTTTGATTTAAACTAAAACTTATTTATGTATATTTCTAATTTGGCTAAGTTTCATTATACGTGTAAAATAAGTACAATGTAGCGATGAAGCATCGTATTAACTATATGTTTATATGAGAAACGGTATATATATATATATATATATATATATATATATATATATATATATATATATATATATATATATATAATTCTCCAACTTTTATAAGAGTGTGATTCTCAACTAAATTCATGCCAATTTTTAAAAGCTCTTAGTTCTCATCTATCGATAATTTGAAACATTTATTCCTTATAAATTATTTTTTTTGGTAAAATGACCATAGTTTGTGAGGAAAGAATTTGGCGGTAGAATTGAATCATTTTTCTACGGGTTATCGATTAGGTGCTTTCATCACTTCTGGTCATGTGGCAATATCTTGAATAAAACTATAGATTCGTGTGACCCTGTTTACTTACTACATTTTCATTCGACCAGAAGATTTTCTTTATAGAGTGTTTTTCCAGCAAATATCTTCCATTTTTGACAATTGCACTTTCCAAAACCTTACGCTAAAGTCTGTCACCCAATCGTCAACCATTTATTTTTATTAAAAATACTGTGACATGCACAAAAATGTATATTAACTTCGTTGTAGAATCCTAGGATAAGATTTTGTCTTTTAAATGGCACCAGTATATCACACAGTCACAATAACCAACGTTAGTAAGATTTTATGTAGTATATCAAATAAAGGACTTAATAATTTGATTCTGATTAGTTTAATGATATTTCGCCAATTAAAGTCATTAGTTTTATGACTTCAATATTAAGCCATCAAGTAGGAGAAACATCCTTAAATGACTTTTTTTAGTCACACCTAGAGCACTTTTCTTTTATCATAATGAACATGATTCAATCAAACAAAATTAGTATACGTAAAGGGCTGTGGCAGTTGTTCATTTTTATTAAGATCATGAACTAGTCTAAGCTAAACAATCATGAAAAAACTGGACTCAATGGATATTTATTTTGTCATAGTATATTACTCAACAATGTGCACTCATAACTCCGCAACCGTGGAGTCCAACTAAAGATGATCGATCTGGAGAGCAAACGCTTAACCACCAATCAGCAGAGCCGGGACCAAAGAGTACCGAAGTCTAACTTCAGTCAATTCACTCTATCGTGTGACGGTCTTATATTTTCTTCGGTATCTACCTTTCTCACACCCAACACAGTAGGACTACACTGGTCACGGTGGACGAGGCCAAAGGCTTTGAATTCGATTCCCAGCTCTACCAAAGAATCCCATATTAAAACGAATCAGCTGTCCAGTGCTTCTAGGCTTTCAATAGTAATCTAGCATATGGCGTACTAAACAGATGACCCGTTTATACAATTACAAATTTAGATAATTCCTACGTGAGTTTTACTAAGATTTATAACTAATTTAGCTCCAAAAGTACATGTATTATACAGTAATTAACCATAATGTTACGGAATGGTAACTTGACATTAGTTCTAATGTTGGTAAAACATACTACTTGTGAGTACATATATATGATGTGATCGATAATCAAAGCCGAGCAAACTATTACATCAGTTAGTCATGCATGAATAATACTCTAAATCAAAGTATTACAATATTCCAACTTCATATGATTCGATAAAATGTCCGCATACTCATTTCTCTAAGTTATTTCTTTTCTAGTCAAATAGTCAGTTCAAGATTGCTTGTTGTTGGAAAAATCATCTACTGATACCCTAGCGCATTTTGTGTTTCACAATTAGTTAACCAGAAACAGATGTACATATGCTGTTGTTTTTAGAATAAAATATTCTTGCAACATTCAATTACTAACATATCGCAGCAATTACATCAATCAGTCTAAAAATATCCTCTGTTTACCGAATTCGCAGAATTTCAATTATATGAACTGACGGAGTACTTTCTATGATTACAAGATATTATAATTTTTTTGTACGTATTAATTATCATTGTTTTCATCGAGATCATAAATCGCTGAATGTTAGACCACCATTAAAACGTGGAAGCATTGAACGGCCATCTGGTCTTAGTTTCGAACTACGCAACAGTGCGCAGTCACTACCCCGCACGCGGGACTCGAACTCAAGACCTTCGGCCTTGCTCGAACGCGACTCAATATTCAACAGTGTTAACGTCTAACACTGACCGATCCATGATACTGCGCGACCATCATACATTGTCTTCAGTGGGTATCTAGCATTTGCACTGGACCGATGGTCACTAGTTTAAGCCTTGTGTGCAGGATCGTAGATGTGCACTACACAGGAGTTCCACACTATGATGAAATAACTATCTATTAGTTCTAGGTTTTTGATGGTGGTCTAACATTGATCGATTCACGATCTCAATAAAAAACTTTATAATCTTCAAAACCTTACATTGATGATTAGTGATGTGTATGACTGTCATCAGCCTACACATGATCATATAATGTGGATTTTTTTATTAATATTTATAATAATGTGATCAACAAGTACATTGAATTCTTATTTATAAATATGGAACAAAGTTTATTAATCATTTATAATAATTTGAGCCTTCAAAAATGATTCATGCATAACATGCATTTAGTATGTTGGTATTTTCGCTCACGTGATTGAATTTTGCGCGGTTACTGTGAGTGTTTAATTTAATAAAACAATCCAATTGACCAGAATAAATCTATTGGAGACTTAATTCGATTAGTAAGAATGATATTCAATTGACTAGTATGTAAATATCTTCAAATATATAAAATATTGATTAATGACAAAATAGTTATCTGAAATATCTTAACGATTATCATAATCAATATAATATTATTATTGATTGATTGATTGACATCAGCTTTATTATGAAAATATAATCTTTTCATGATTTCACTTCATCAGAAATATGAATCTGTTACATGAATTAAACGTTTCCCTTTATTATGATATAAATGCGTGTTGGTCAGTGTTTCAGTCAAAGACAATAACAAGCAGATCTATATATTCATTGTATAGAAAAAATTTCAATGGTTAAGATCATGAGTCAGTTAAAGTTAGACCACCATGGAAAACCTGGAAGCACTGGACGGCCGTCTCGTCCTATTATGGCACTACTTAGCGGTGCGCATCCACGACCTCGCCCCCTGCGAGATTCGAACCCAGGACCTACTGGTTTCGCGCGAGCACTTCAACTAACCCACGAAATTGAGCGAAACATCCACCATTGTCTTCAGTGAGTGACTATCTCACAACTGAACCTGTTGAACTCCACTGGTCTTTGTTTCTCACTAGAACTCCAGGATATACTTCTTGAAGCTAGTCATTGGTGAGCATATGTTGATTATTATCAGATGGGTTTTGTGGATATCATAGTAAGTTCAATGGTTAAGATCACTAGTGACTAGCTTCAAGAGGTATATCCTGGAGTTTTAGTGAGAGGCAGTGACCAGTGGAGTTCAACAGGTTCAGTTGTGAGATAGACACTCACTGAAGACAATGGTGGATGTGTCGCTCAATTTCGTGGATTAGTTGAAGTTAGACATTAACACCGTTGTAAGCCGGCTCAGTGGTCTAGTGGTTAAGTGCTTGCGCGCGGAACCAGTAGGTTATGGGTTCGAATCTCGCAGGGGGCGGGGTCCTGGATGCGCACTGCTGAGTAGAGCCATAATAGGAAGAGACGGCCGTCCAGTGTTTCCAGGTTTCCCATGGTGGTCTAACTTTAACTGACTCATGATCTTAACCATTGAATTTTTATAATATCCACAAAACCCATCTGGTATAGAAAAAAAACCAAACAAACCATTTAATCTATGACCAACTGTATAGTTGATGTATACAGATAAAGAAAGTATTGACAATAGTTAAGTGGAAATTAAACTGTTTAGTTCAAAATAGCTAATTTATAGTTTAAATGAAACAACTTCATAGATGAACACAATCTTATTGTATATTATGTGTATGTCTAATCAGAGCATTATATATATATGCTTCGACAGGTATAACTTCATTAACCATAAATTCAACATACTTATTAGTTTCATCACAATTTGAAACCATATGGAAACAATGCTTAGATTGTTAACAATTTCACAAGTTAGCTCATTGATAGACTCATATAGTAGATAATATTTTACCTCTACGATTAAACTAAATTTCTTTGCTTTAGTTGAACAAAATGTTAAATACCGTATATATATTTATCAGTTTGCCCTAAGTAGTCAATGATCTGTACCAGATTCGAATAAATGCTCATAACACAGCTAATAATACGAGCACTTAAATACTTTCACTAATCAATTATAATTAGATAAAGACTACGTGTTTATGAGATGTATGCCTTCACTTATTGAACTAGATTATGAAATGTATGACTTGAATATTAAGTCATTAAGTAAGAGATATATTCTAAAATGACTTTTTTTAATTACACTTAGAGCACTTTATGGTGAGACTATAATTTGTAGACGATCTTTGAGCGATGCCAAACTGACCTGAGAGTGTCTACCTAATAACCAGGACCGAATGAGGGTTATAAACCTGTGTATGGAACTATAATTATAATTTACAGTTGTTGATTAAGGTTAGAAATTAGATTTAGAATTTCCATTACGAACTATATAATGTATGATGCCAAAAGTCTATTTATCCGAAATTCGAGACCTGTTATCTTATACGTGATTGATTCGTCCATAAATTGTTGTCTCGCCCTTTTTATTTACCATAATGAGCATGATTAAATGAAACGAAATTAGTATACATGTAGGGCTGTGGAACTTAACAGATTAATCAATGAATGAAGTAAAGTGGATATATTTTTATGTTCATATTTTTACTCATGAACACATTTATATTTGGTTTTATTAAATACGGGTTGTTTAAATTGTTATGTAAGAAAGATTGATTCAACCAAGAGTTCTGTTTTCGGTGAATTCATTCTCAAAGTTGTACAATGGTAAATATATACACTTATTTTCTTAGGATGATAATAATCACAATAATGATGATAATAAACTGCTGTTAGACATGGTGACAGTGAGGAAGAATAAACAAAAGTATTAAAAAAATGTTTTTTTATCAACAGGGAAACTAATAATCATTTAATTGTTAACGGCTTAATTATTCATCAAAAGATAGATAGGGAAATTATGATTGGGAAAGGATGGCTCAACATGATAAGATAAAATGTTGAAATTGAGATTAAATGTAATCAGGAGAACCGTAGTAACAGAAATAAATCATTTAAGCGTAGAAAATTTAAGGGGAAGATGGAAGAAGAAGCAGATGGTTATAAAAGAAGAACAGTATAAAAAAACAAATTGCTATTCTTCAAAATGATTATTAGATAGAACACCAGATATATTTACAAAACCAAGTAAATTACTTTTGAGAACTACATTTGAACTTTACTATTGTCTAATATGATTTGACTACATAATCTATATCATTGTATAGTTTTCTTCAGAGTTGTATATATATATATATATATATATATATATATATATATATATATATATATATATATATATATATATATATATATATATATATATCAATCATTTATTAGTGATTGATCATACAGCCTAGACCTGTTCAAATCAGTCATATGATTATTATATTAAATGAGTTAATTTAGTTTTTAATAACTAAGTTTTATTTTGTCACATGCTTGTTTTTAGAATAAATTCTAACCCCTAAACATCTAAATACGAAATATGAGAAGTTAGATACGAAATGTATTCCAAACAAATTATTTCCTTTTACATGATTTCACGTATCCACAATACTAGTGTAAGTAAATGAATGGTACTTTATATTTCCATTTAGTTTTTTGTGAAAAGTTTTCATTACGACAGATCAGATCAAGGTTTAGATTGGGTAATGAGAAGGTTTAATTCCTAACATGTTGACAGTCCTTGAAACTATTGTAACGTTAGTCTAACAATAATAGATAACTTTTACGACTCTGTGATGAAATGATATTTCTGAAAGATATAAATTAAAAATCTATACAAGGATTTAATCAGAAAAGAATATTATCAGAGTAACGACGTACAATGAACTTAAACTATGAGGCTCGTGTCTCTTATTTGTTAAAAGCACTCAAAACTACATAAATATGATAGAGCCTGACTTGTGATAAAAAATGGGATCATCGAAGTTCAATAATTATTGCGAGAGTATTTTGGAATTTGAAATATATATATATATATATATATATATATATATATATATATATATACGTAAGAAGTGTGCATCAAAATGCTTCAGGTAGGATTCTTAAAAAGACTATGAAGTAAAGTGCGTATATTACAAATAGTCCAGAGTTTATTACCAACCCCTTATCGATCCCATTATCATGGATAAAAGCAAACTATTAAGACCATGTTAATCAAAATTCCAATAAATTAGGATAACAATGAAAAAAGAACCCATAACAATCATCATTCAGCAAATAATAATGTTCTCTTATGTGACTTACACAAATTAAAATAATACTAGAATTAATTGCCATGATTGTAGTCGTACAGAGATTAGAGAATAATGAAATAATCATATAAGATCATTGTTATCAGTACAAACTTTTAGTCAATAATTTACAGAAAGCTTTGTATATTACAGAAAAAACGTTTAAAGATTCTCTAAATTAAACTAGTCATATCTTGAAAAAAAAACAGACTTGTCAGATTACATCCATTTCAACTTAATATAGTTTTGGTCGAGGCTTATTGAGCATTTCATTACAAAATATAATTGCTCAAGGTTTTTATAATATCCTTCTGAAACATTTTCAGATCAGTTTCATACAAGTTTTATTAGCAAAGATGGATGGTGGCTAGCAGTGGAATCCAAGACGCACGTTTCGTCCTATTTAGGACTCATCAGCTGAGTGTGCCTGGATCCTAGAGCTGACTTTTACTATGGGACTCGAACCCAATACCATTAACGTCAAATGCCATGATGTTATCCACTTAGCTACTGAGTCCAGATAGCCTTTAGCATGTACAATGGGGTGAAGTTTTAATTCATTTTTATAGATTCAAAAATACGATACAAAAAATGAATATCTACAAGTTGTTCATTGATTGAAGACTATAACTTGACATTTAGCCAGTGCTAATAATGGGATTGTCTAATACTTGATAAATAAATGACTATTATTACACCCTACACATATTTCAAGTTCCCGTTTTCATGTGTGGTTTATATATATATATATATATATATATATATATATCCCCGCCTACATGAGAAAATAATCTGTTTGCTTAACCGATTTATAAACTGTATTACTCATACATACGTGGTATTTTGTGAAAAGATATCTCTGTATTTGCGGGGTATGCATGAATGTGTACTTATTTGATTTTATGAAACCTAATACTGTTATCTAATTTTCATTATTTAAAAGGTCATTCTGAAAATAAATAATAACTACTGAATACATGAAGTACCATTGAAAATCAGGTTTCATGACGTGGTTGTTTTATTTTACATTTTGATTTATCAACAGAAAAAACCTATTACGATACAATAGACTTCAGTGTAAAGTGTGAATTATTGGACACTAATATTTTAATTCCAACTTCGTACTAAATTTTAGCTAGACATTGCTTAGAAGTTCTAAACTGGGACACCGTAACCTTCCAATGTTTCTTGGTATTCATTAGTTCTTTTAGTTGAGGTCAGTCTATAAAAATGTTATCATTACGTTCATTTGATTAAACTGGTTAAGTAAAGCAGGATAATCCACAAACCGATTAAGCTTAAGATCAACATTTTTAGAATGGCCTATTAAGTTTTCGCTGAAACTTACGAGATACAGTGTAAAATACTAACTTGAACTACGTCTCATGTAGATTTTTGCATTATTATTATATTCGGAATGTTTAGAAATACATATATGAGGCTTTTAAACAAATTTAATTCTTTCGAAATATCTTACAAATATTAGTGTGCGGATATAACTAACTAGTGAAGCATAAAAGTTTATATTTCAAATCTCAAACCGCACTAATTGATTGTACACTCTTAACAAACGATGACCTGTTCAAAGCTTACTCTGGCAGCTACGACTATACCAACAGTTGAAGGTTGATTAAAACTTTTAAAAAATTGTATTGAATCATACAAATACAATGAGTTTCCATGTGTAAACCATTTGTCATTTAATACAAACACTACTATGACATAATGTTCTGAATAATCTTAGAAATATTGTAGAGTCAATGGTGAATATTCCATCAATTATTAAATTAAATAGTATTAGATATAATCCTTAAGTAATAAATAATAATTTCAATAGATGAGATCATGAGTCAGGTGAAGCTAGACGAATATGGAAAACCTGGAAGCACTGGACGGCCGTTTCATTCTAGTATGAAAATTCTCAGCAGTGCGCATCCACCATCCTGCCTCGTGAGATTCGGACCGAAGACCTATCAGTCTCGCGCGCGAACGCTTAACTGCTAGACAACTGATCCAAAATCCAATTTTTCTAATGTCTAACTTCAACCAATCCACGAAATGGAGCGACACGTCAACCCCTTCTAATATTAATCAACATATGTTCACTGGTGACTGGCTTCAAGATGTATATCCTGGAGTTCTGGCGAGAAGCAGTGACCGGTGGAGTTCAACCGGGTTAGCTCACTGATTACAATGGTGGATGTGTCGCTTATTTTCGCGGATTAGTTGAAGTTAAAAATTAACACAATTGGATGCCGGAATAGCGGTCTATTGGTTAAGCGTTCGCGCGCGAGATCGATAGATTTGGGTTCGAATCTTGCAAGGGGCGTGGTCATGGACGGGCACTGCTGAGGAGTCCCATACTAGGACGAAACGGCTATCCAGTGCTTCCAGGTTTCTCTTGTGGTCTATCTTCAATTGATTCATGATCTCAACCATTAAAATCACTATAATATCCACAAAAATCCCTTCTGATATTAATAAATAACATCTAAATAAAATAAGTTACAATAGAATAAATTTGAACCAAACAAATTTTTTCAATTTAATTAATTTGATTTTGAACACTGAGAATTACTTTAACAAATAAAACATACATCCTAAAGGTAACACTTCATTTCACTGTCAATGATTACCTATACTTTAATTGTTACAGTAAAAAAAAATATCCCTAATTACAAATTGGAATTAAAGTATAGTAAAACTTTTAATTACGATTATTCACTATTAGAAATATGTTATAATAAACTTTATAATTTTTAGGGAAATATACAATCAGAAAGTCATTTACTGTATAAACTAATATTGTCATATGAATTGTAAATTAATAAACAGTAAAATTATGTATTGACGGTATTTAGTATTTCTCATTTCTACAATTAAAAACAGAATATTCATTTCTAGTAAAAAAAAATAGATTTACTTTGAATTGCCCGCTAAAGTTTTTAATATTTTATGATTTAAACTAAAAACGAGTAACTTGTTTTGATTTTATTACTGATTGTTTGTTTCGTTTGTTGTTTTTTAAAAGAAGGAATATGAAATTATAGAGACTAATTCCTGACAAGATTTCATATGTTAATTATTATTATTATTATTATTATTATTATTATTTAAAATACAATTCTATGAACGAAGAATATACTTTTCAATGAATTTCTCATCGGGTACTCTACAATTATCTCATATCCAAATCAGTAATCCATAAAATTGACCAGTTTTAATTCAGAGTACATCACTTACACAATCCTGAAAGAAAATAGATATTCTGAGAAATTTATAAATAAAAACATAGACAATAAAAGAGAACAAAGTGAATGCCTAACTGTGAATAAAAAGCTTCTGTATATGAGCTTATAATTCAGAGGTGATACACCCAGTGAAATGCTAAGACTGAAGTTAGGCAAATAAATACAAAGAACTTTTAATACAGGTAAACTGCAGTTAATGTTATCCACACGTCCAATGATCCCGTCGAGATTGAACGATAAATTGCCTAGATTATCCACTTACTTTCTGTATCTATCAATTTAACTGCTCCTGTGGAGCAAGTTATATTGGCAGATGTTCTAGAAATTTGTTCATTCAGGCTCGTGAGCACCTCCCAGTGTGGTTAAGCAAAAGTATAGTCAAAACAGTTAACAGCTCCATTTTGTCCATTTACTTCAGACGGGATATACAGCCAACATGGAGCAATCTTTCACAATAATATATCGTATTAACAGCAGTCTACCTAATTGAGTCAGACTGAGAATCTTGCAGACCGCCGAAGCAATTGTTATTTCGATTAAAAAGCCATAGCACTGCATCCAAAAGAAATATGTTTAGCTGCTCCTTTTACCCTTGCGGATTTCTGGGCCAACTATTTAATAATGCATTTTATAATACGGTGACGTAATTTGATTAATGTTAATTTTTCTGTCCCAAATTTATCTTATTATTATTATCTTTACCATTATTATTATCATCATCATATTATTATTACTACTATTATTAATACTATTATCTTTATCATTGTTATTATTATTACTACACGTGATAACCGTTTTGAGATATTTATTCAGCATCGAACTCTATCTACTCTATCTGACCTAATTCATTATATTCCACATATTACATAATTTCAAATTTTTATTCCATTATTTTGTCTCTCACCCCAAGTTGACCATATTTATTTTGACCATTTATGTCACAATTTAATTTCTTTCATAAAAATGATTCAAATCAACAACTTCATATTATTATCAGAAGGGGTTTTGTAGAGATTTTAGTAACTTCAATAGTTGAAGCCATGAGTCAATTGCAGCTAGACCATCATGGAAAACCTGGAAGCTCTTGACGGCCGTTTCGTCCTAATGTGAGGCTCCTCAGCAGTGCAAAACGGCCGTCCACTGCTTCCAGGTTTTCCATGGTGGTCTAGTTTTAATTGACTCATGATTTCAATTATTGAAAATTTATATTAGTCAGCTCCAACATTAACGATCTGATTTGATTTTATATATGACAAACAACAATTCTTGACTGACATATTACAATTTCTAAATGATGTACTCTGCCTTAAATCTGGCCAATTTTATGGATTATTAATTTAGATTTATAATAGTAGAGTACCTGATGAGAAATTATTGAAAAGAATATTCTTCATTCATATAATTATGTTTTATTATTATTTACTTAATAGTAATATTGTTTATTATAGTAAAGTGTGTTTATCATTTTGTTAAACAGTTAAAATAACAATTTAATTTATTAAAATAAAATTTATGAAACTAATCAGGTGAAATAAACAATTTAACGCTATATGGAGGCGATCCTCACAGGATGTACATATGCCGACATGAAACTGATCAATTGCAGTCTTAAATAACAATGGGAAGATACAAGTTAAAACAACACTAAGTGAACTTAATAATTTGTTTAAGTTTATTAAAAAAATGCAAAAATACAACATAATGTTTACCAGTGCTAAATTTCATATTATATACGTTATTCATGTAAAGTAAATAGATCAATCGTTGAAAAGTTTAATTTGAACACTTTCCAATGAATAACAAACGATTGTAAGCTTGAACAAAAAAGTGGTTAACAGAATATAGTCAAAGTGGTGATTACTATTTCTTTATTAATCTTTATTAGTAATTCGACAAACTAGGTTATGTTATCTGTTTCATGGATTCGTCAGTAGACAAATATTTTGGTGTTGAATAGTTATGTATATCACTGTCATTAAATTTCTATTTTATAGATTGAGTCGGTTAATAACGATCTTAATGTTAAAGATGATTAAATTATAAGGGAAGTATGTAGAACAGATATTTTGCTTATTAAAATTTAATGTAATTCATAATAGAAACCATAAACATAAAAAGTACAAAATATCTAGGTAGAATTGATGTTGCAATATGGTGTAAAACACTGAAGAAATTATCTATTTTGGTGATTTTATTTGTAGAACAACATACAGTAATCTGTACTTTAATTGACACTACAATGGAACATATTACATTGATTAAGGTATAACGTGAAAATTTTCGAGTTATTTTAAAGACTATTTCAATAATAAATTTCATCGGTTGAGTTCATAAGTCAATTGAAGCTAGACCACCATGGAAAATCTTGAAGCTCTGGTTTCATCTCGGTGATTGATTTCCAATTGGAGGATAACATAGCAAGTAAGATTTCAGTATGGATGGTTATAGATTGTAGTATACATGGAACATAAAACCCTATTTGAATGGTTACAGTGCAATGGCCGGTGTCAATTTTGTCTGGACCATAGTTCTGATCAAATTCTTTTAGCTACTTTGAAATGTTTTTACTAAGTGACTATATTTTGATGCTTGATGGTCGAAGGTAGTCAATAGAACTCGATCAACACTTATAATTATGTTGATTGAATTCATCACTATTTAGTGATCAGTTTAAATATATCAGTTTTGCGGAAGTTCTGTCAAGTTCTGAATACCTTAGTAGAAATATCAGAGACTGTAAAGCAAAACTGCTGACAAGACATATTGACAAGGGATAAGCAGCATGAAACCTAGGTTTAGGGTTCGCTCATGACTACATCCGACCACTTATAGCTAGAGTTATACTTAGGATCGAATTACACTTTACATCCTGTTTTATATTTTTCTGTTTGATCGTATGAGAAATTGTTTTCAGAAGCAAGATGATGTGATGTACTGGACAGTAAGTTTTAAAGTGAAATATTAACTATCATGAATAGTCGATTTCATGAAATGTGACAAATTCGATGGACTTAATCTCACATCACATCCTTATGATAACCAAAATTAATCATTATTAGAATAAATCACTAAAATAAATCAATATTCTTGACCCACCAACCCTGTTGCAAAAGTATTTCAGAGGTATTTTCTAATATATTAGCAAATTAAATAAAAATCTATTTTAATACCCCAACCTATTCGTCTAGTCAAACAGTATACTAAGAGTAGAAACCTAGATTTTCTACCTTTCAGGTAAATCAGACAATTTGCTATGTAAGTCTAATAACAAAAGATTATTCTACTTTCTACTTATGCTATCTATGATGAATCTGATCATCTACTTTGTTACGGTGTGATAAAACTAGAATGAAAATTTCTCAAAGGCAATGTATTGAATTAACAGTTGCTAGACTATTTCAATATATGTTTCTACAAATGAAATAACGCTGTCTAATCATACATCGTATTATATAATGAGGGCTAGCATTGAACCCAAAACGCCCTTTACATCTTACTTGAAACGTACTTGTATCATAATGTGGTGAGATTGTGATTTATGGACGACCTATGAGAGATGCTAGAGTGGCCTTGAGAATGTCCACCTAATAACTAGATCCAAATGAAGGTTATAAACCAGTGTGTGGAATTAGAATTATGATTTGCAGTTGATGGTTAAGGTTAGGAATCAGATTTAGGGTTTTCATAACGAACTGATATCAGCTATAATATAGAAAAGCCATTTAGCCAAATTGATGGACGAATTTTGCACCAAAATCCAACATCTGTCATCTTATACGTGATTGATTCGTCCATAAATTATAGTCTCACCAATTTTTCCAATGTGAAAAAATAATAGCTAAAGTCCAATTTTTCTTTCTTTTTAATCATCAAAGACTTGAAAATCTTGGAAATGTAATTGACTCACTGTATACAATGGTTAGTGTCTCATTGAATGTAATAAAGTTGATAGCCTAATAAATTTAAGTAACTAACACGAGTTAATTACTATATTACGATGTTGCTTATTTACTTACTTACACCTGTTACTCCCAACGGAGCATAGGCCGCCGACCAGCATTCTCCAATCCTCTCTTTGTATTAAGATGTTATTTAAATCTATATTGTTTAATCAATCATAGTTTTATTAATATGTTATTCACAAATCAATCCTATTGTGAATAAATACATCAGTATAAACACTACAATACGTAATAATAATAATAGTAAGGATAAGTGGTTGATATAATTTGCCAAAAACAATTTCTCGTAAAAACAAATCATATATATATATATATTTTCCTAAAATAATTTAGCGTTTTTCGATATACAAAAAATCATTTGAATACATTTGTTTGGCAAAGTCCCTTTCTCGTTATTGTCCGGATTTCGGTGTTAATTTTGTTTTTTTCTAAGTGACAAGTTGAAAGGTTGTAGTTGGTTGTAACCAATCAAAAATATTCGTATATTTAATTGATTTAATCAGTTAGTTAGATTGTTATATATCATGTTAAACTAATATTTAGTTAATATGTATATGTATTAATTATTCCTGATTAGTTATTTAGTATTGTATCTATGTATAGAAAGCATCAAACACCTAGTTGATAGTGTGTTGTTCTTCGTCACCTAATTTGAAAAAAAAGAAAACAACAAATTAATGAAATGTAACTCATTTAAGTAAAATAAAAAAATGTTCAGATCTATTTTGTAACTAAATATCATAAAAACTCTCAGGCAGATCAATCGTTAAGAGAAATTACGATACAATACTTGTTAACCATTAAATTCGTATGATATTCATAGAGGTCACTAAGTTTAATTTCAGCTGTCTAAGGTAAATATTGATGTGAAGAGAACTGCATTCAAACTATCCATAGAATACTGATAGTAATTTTTGTAAACTAGAAATAGTTTTCGGCTATGTAATTATTACAAGACGCTACTTTTTTTAAACAGAAATGATTGTCAACTAAGGATTGTTATTATGTACATAATTAGAATTGTTCATCAATAAAGTACTGAAAACCAGTATTTTAAGTACTTACTTACTTACGCCTGTTACTTCTCGTGAGGGAGCATAGGTCACTCACCAGCATTCTCCATCCAACTTTGTCCTGAACAATCCTTTTCAGCTATTTCCAGTTCTTATTCATCCTTTTCATATCCGCTTTTATTTCCCGATGTAACATATTCTTTGTCATTCGTCTTTTCCGCTTCTCTTCAGGATTCCAAATTAGGGCTTGCCTTGTGATGCATTTTGATGATTTCCTCAATGTATGTCCTATCCATTTCCATCGTCTTTTCCTAATTTCCTCTTCAGCTCGAAGATGATTTGTTTTCTCCCACAGAAGGCTGTTGGTGATGGTATCCGACCAATATGTATTGAGTATCTTGTGTAGACAACTATTTATAAATACTTGTACCTTCTTCATGATGGTTGCAGTGGTTCTGCAAGTTTCAGCTCTGTACAGTAGAACTGCCTTGATGGTCGTATTGAAGATTCTGACTTTGATATAGATCTGAAGTATAACCTTTATTGTAAAAATATATAAAGACAAGTTTGTCACTGAACAATCTTTAATGAAGAATAAACTAGGAATATACATTTGTTTTATTATTGGATTAGACAATGCATTGCAATCATATACAATATATAATATCATATCTTTGCAATCATAATATCATATAAGCAATTAAACCCAAACGTTTACTTTTTAGTGTTATACACTAGTATCTTTTATACAATCATTCATTTAACTTAGGAAACTGAAAGCTATTCATATATTCAAAAACATACATGATATTCAACAAGTGCACATTCATATTGATAACACATATGGATGACAATCTTAGTTCCCAACGTAATTGATCAGCTTCTACATAGATTAAAAGAAAGTAGAGAAACACAATGATCTTATGATATTATACACACGGTGTCGATTTTATTTTGCTTGAACATATCAAGAAATTCTTACTTCAAACAAGACAATTACACACAAAATCTATTTCGATATGATAAGATTTATATATATATATATATATATATATATATATATATATATATATATATATATATATATATGACTTGTAATGATTGTTTAACATGAAACGAAATCAAAATTGTCATTTAAGTATATTGAAACAAGTTGCCAACACTTTGCATACTATTCTGGGAAATTATTTAGCTGGATTTTTTTTGTATATTTTGATATTCCTTTTGATGTAACTGAAATTACTAACAGGCGTAAGTAAGTAAGTAGGAAATTAATGGTGGCGGATCAATAATGGGTATATGCTCCAACTCTTTTCATTTGCTTTTTTCTCTCATTGTTCATCGTTTTTAACTGGGTTTCTTAAATTCGACTATTTAAATTTGTACCTAGTAAATTGGTTGTATCAGATAAAGTATCCTCGATTAAGAAAAGAACTTCAGTACATTAAAATGAAATGTAACTAGATTATTCATAGATAGTGTTCTTTATATCACTTAATTATAAAATGATCAGCACACTGTTGTTTTCTGTAGGTATTATTACCAAGGTTTGACTTGATAGCTTCGAATAAATTGAGCATTGGGTAGATTGTTATAAATAAATAATATATTTGTAATATTCTTGTTGCTCCGCTATACCATTTAAACTTGGAAAAATTTTGATTTGGTTATTTAATCTCTGAAGAAGTGGCTTACACTAAGTCACGAAACGTCAGAAAATCCAATTTTTCTACTCATTGGGATATTACAAATATATTATTTATTTGTTATTTTCTGTACTGATAATGATCTTATTTATAAATCATTATTGTATAGATAACTATTTAAACTTAGGGAATACTTATATATTTAGAAGCTCATTTGTATATGACTTCAACAATGTGTGCTAAAGATTATTAGGGTATGTTTTAAACTGAATTTGAGAAGTAAAAAACGTTTAAATTATTTAAAACGAACAACTGCTTATAATAAACTATGATATATTAAACACTGTCTTAATGTATGAATATAATCTAGGAATGACAGTGCTTTTTCGGTTCTTGAAAGAACGATATTGATTTTATATCAACTTACCACATATTAACTACTGCTACTACTACTACTACTTTATCTCTGAAACTGACTTATATTTATTTAAAAGTTGGCTTTACATAATTCATTTTAACAATATAATATTTGTTTTACTGAACAACATTAGAAAGAAGTTTAACAACTGGTTGCTCACACGGTGGTGATCAATTTCATGTGTGTCAAGTCCTTCTTAGTGCAGATTGAATACTATTGACGAAGTTGCAATGTGGAAATCAGTCTAGGTAACTCGACACTGAGTGCACTATGTTGAGATAAGATGGTGGTTGGAGGTAGTTAACAGGAAACCCTGGACCCGGGTTTCGTGCTACTTGGCACTCGTCAGCAAGGTGTACCTGTAATCTTGGGGGAACTGGCGCTTCCTGACGGATTCAAAAAAGTTTAAATGATTCAGTGGAGGATTTAAGGTTCAAATCACCAATAACTACTGAGTTTTATGTTCAAGTAATTAAGTAATATCATCAAACTTTATACAAATGAAGTCGAATTATAATATTTTATTTATAATTTATTAAACTGACTGTTACTAGAATGATCATTGTATAAACATAATCAGACTTCTACTTCTATATATTACTCAAATAAATGTGTATGACCTTAACAAAATCATTGTAATTTTGTGTAGTTAGTTTAGATAGTACTCGATATACAACAATGAACTAACAGAAAATAATGACGCAAAAAAAACTGAATTCTATAGTTCATCATAGTTTGTCTTCAAATAATAAACAACATGACATTCAATAATATCTTTATATGTATATCTATTGTTTGAATCTATCATATCATTATTTATATATGTGAAAAGAATTTGTACAATACTGAAATAGATAATCTCATTAACTGAAATGTGAAAAGATTACAGACATATGTTGTTTTTATTTTGATGCAAAAATTCATCAAATTCCTAACAGTTGTATAGGTTATCATTTTCACTGAGTCTGTCTTTTAAGTAGATACTATGTAAACATTATTTCATTAATAATCCAAATGTCTAAATGAATTCATATCATATGATGGTTTGAGATGATGATATTACAGATGGATTGTAGATGCTTAGTACTATATATGATGATTGAACACACTAAGAATATAAAGATAATTACATAAATGAAGCTTTACTTCAAGGTTAATTGACGTATAAAATTTAATAGTCTGTTGTAATGTGATATATGCTACTTATATCGACATGAGTAGTATATGATGTTAGTCATGAACAGAATGTCTGGCAGCAGAGAGACAAGAGGATCGAACAGAAAAGAATGGAAACAGAATGCAATCTGTATGAAAATGCAACAACAATTAAGTCTGAGTCATTTTGAGACAATTGATGGACATTTTGCAAATTGAGCATTTACTATATGATTGTTAGATTTTATTAATAAGTCCTGTAATTGTGTGTCAATTACATTCGATTGTTCCCACTGATAATCTGTTCAACACAGTATGGTCATCAGTAGTTTGGTAGTCGTAAAAACTACAGAAAATATGCCTATTCAAGTAATGATAAATAATAAAGAAAAAGGTTGTAAGTGGGTAAACGTTTGAAATATATCGGTGGTTATAGTTTGTCATACCTCTCTTACGTACTTTGAGGAGTTCAGTGAAGTAAAAACAGACATCTTTAAACATCTTAATCTTTTTAATTTCACTTGAAACATACAACAATCAACATAAGCATACAATTAAAGTAGCCTAACCAGTAAAATCAACCATTTGTAAAGCTATACACTTTTCTCTTATCAAACTATGAAATAGAGCTAGTTTTTTATCATATTTATTTTTCACATTTCCATAAATAGAAAATTTGTATTCTATATTTAATAAAAATTTTACAGGTAATATTAAAGATGATGCAACAACTGCAAAATACAATTCATTAGAATCATAGAATTGGCAAGAAACATAACTATCAGTTTACAAATAATTTATTACAATTTAAATGAAACAGTTGTCTTATAGTGTAAATATAATATAAAATATTTTGTATATAGAATGATAAATTTCACCTGTTTGTTATTGATACTTTTTTTTTGGTAAATAACAAAACTAATCATAAATTATTTGAGTAATATTACTTTGCTTATATACTTACGGCTGTTACCCTTTATGGAAGTACATAAGCAGCTTACCAGTATTTTCCATCCAACTCTGTTCTGGGCAATACTTTCAAGTTGTTTTCAGAGCAAATACAGTAAAAAATTTCTTTTTAATTAGTTTTTCATCATGACTATATATATATATATATATTCTGGTTAGCGTCGTTTCGGAAAGGTTGTTTTCTATGGGATGTGGTTGCGAACCCCATGCTCAACACTCCTCTTTTACCCGTGCTTTGGACTGGTAGTAGAACTAGAAGAGCTACAAGAGGAGTTAGTATTACTTTGAATAAGATTTTTAAAAATGTTTGTTCTTTATTAACTACTTATCATAAATGCATAAATTTTTATAATTGAATTTTATGAGTCAATTGGAGCTAGACCATCATGGAAAACCTGGAAACACTGGACGGCCTTTTCGTTCTACTATGGGACTCGTCAGCTGTGTGCACCCACGACCCTGCTTCGCGAGATTTGATCCCAGGACCTATCGGTTGCGCGCAAACGCTTAATCTCTTGACCACCGTCGTATACCGGCTTAGTGGTTTAGAGGTTGAGCGTTTGCGTGCAAGACTGATAGATCCTCGCAGGGCAGGATCGTGTATACGAACTGATGAGGAGTCCCACAATAAGACGAAACGGCCATCCAGTGCTGCTAGGTTTTCCATTACTCATGAATTCAAATATAAAATAACTAAAAACTTCACAAAATCCCTCTTCACAAAGCTTTTTGTTGGTAAATCTTTGTTTAAAAATATCATACTATGAGATTCTATCTAGTTATTTATAAAGAAAATGAAAAAGCCTTTGAATTACATACATGAATATAACAACATACTTAAATGACAATAAAGTGTATGTGAAAGTATTTATTATTTTTTTAAAACTAGAAATCAACAGTTTTCTTATTTACGTTCATTAGAGTTTTTTTCATTTTCAAGTAATTCCTAAAATAACGAAAGGAATTCTCTAAAGTACTTTGAATTGTGAGAAAAGTGTATAATCTATTTTTAAACAGGAGTAACTCTATAAACTGTTAGGCCCAGGACAGAGTGGGTTGTGTTGGCGGCCTATATTCCACTGAGAGTAATAGGCGTAAGGAAGTTTGTAAGTAAAAGAAAAAACTTGATTAACAAAACAAATCATATCGTGAGATATTTTCATGGTAAATGATTTAGTAAATTTGGTATAGTTTCACTCTTCTAATTTCTAATAAGATGAGTTGAGAAAATTGTGAGGAATTTCTGGAGTCCGAAGTTTATTTGCAGGCATTTCTCTTTAAAATAATGATCACTATTGGTAATATGTTTACGAAAGTTTATTAAAATAGAATCAACTATCATAGACGATAAATTTCTCCTGATGTTATGACATTTGTTGATCTTATTTGAATATTAAGGTGAAGAAATGAGTTTAAACTTAATCACCATATTTCAATGTTGTTATTATTTATTTAAAATAATAAAACTACTCTATTATTGAATAACTGCTAAACCAGGGACAAATATTATTTTATGCGTATATATGTTCGGTAAGAAGTGGGAATTAGTTCGTCAACTACATGATATTGTTTTATGAATGAATATAGTTGGGTGTGAGTCTTTATGAAGGATTATTGAACTGTATTTTAATTTATTAACTAGATAAAAACACAATGTACTCCACCTTGATTCTCACAGTAAAAACGCTGGCTTTTTCATGAATGAAACGTGATAAGCTAGACCATTCAGACTTAGACGAGTCCGCGATATCGGTGAAAAGTGAACCTAATTTGATGATGAAATAGACAAATGCTATCGGTCGAAAATCTGGCTCAATCTTTAAAGGAGATACACATCTATATTGTGACATAAGTAGCTTAAACATTTTTTGCTCGGGTTAGTCAATAAAAGCTAACTACTCACACGAAAATATCGATATCAGACTCGAATGACTATATAACATAAAATTTTGTGACTAGAAAAGGAGGTCGAAATCTGATCATTACTATGCACCTGCTTGCATGTCACATATATGACCAAACCTTTCTTGTCCTTCTGACAAGTATGTCTGGGATCTTGGATCCAGTCCTAAGGATTGAAGCGATGATACATCATCATGTTTCAGAAATTTCATATCCAACTGTCACAAAGTATTAAAGTATTTTTACAAGAATTTCTTATTACAAAAAATCAGTTGTGAAAAATATCAGCTACAAATTGTAGTCAACATTTTTCCACTTAAAGGAGAATGAAATAGCAAATAAACCTTTATCTAATATGTATAAGTTACAGCCATGAGCTCAAATGTATCTCTGAAAAAAAATATCATGGAACCATTTAATAATGTCACGTCCAAACGTATCACGTGAAGAAAAATCCTACAAATTATTTTTTTTGTGAGCTTTAAACATAATTATTTAATAATTAAATTCATGAGTCAATTGAAGCTAGACCACCATGAAAAACCTGAAATCACTGGACGGCCGTTTCATTCTAGTATGGGACTTCTCAGCAGTGCGCATTCAGTTACCTGCCTACAGGGATTTGGACCCAAGACCTATCAGTCTCGCACGTGAACGTTTAACGTTTAGACTACAGGGCCGGTAACCAACGGTGTTAATCTCTAACATTAACCAATTCATGAAATTGCGCCACCGTCCACTACTGTCTTTAGTGAGTTACTATCAAGCTTCAACTGACTTGTAAAATTCAATTATTAAATTACTACAATCTCGACAAAACCCCTCTCTGAACATAATTATCTATTGTAAAGTATAATTAGTTTGTAACAATTTATAACTTGAATACCGAAATATGAGAATAATACTTGAAAATAAAAGAAAAAACAAACAAAAATAAACAAACCTTTGCAATTCTATTATATAATTGACATTTATGTTAACTGTGTGAAAAGTCTGGCCAAACAGAAAAACTTAAGTTGACCGTGGAAAAAAAACATCAACTACACGAATTTATTAGTCTAGACATTTTATTTACAATTTGTTACAACTAAATATTTGTGAATAGAGAATTCTTTTTTCTCAACTTATTTACATCAAAGCCTGAACATATGAAATTGAATTTACCAGTAAAAAAAAGAACAATAGTCTAAATTCACTTGGTTGTTAAGGGCTGCAATCGATCAGTCTCTTGCTGGTATATGTGCATCATGTGAGGATTGCCTCGATATTATCTTAAGTCACAAGCTTTATAAAGCAATGTCAAGGCATTCCACACTGGATGTGTAAATGCTAACAAGAGATTGATCAATTGCAGACCTTAACAAAAATCTGAAGATACAAGCAAACAATTCCATGTGAGTGTGAAACTTTAGCCCATCGCACAAGCTAGTGGCTATCTGGACTATATAGCTAAGTGGATAACGCAGTATTGTTTGTAGTGAACACTACTGGGTTCGAGTCCTGAATTGAACATCAACTCTAGGATGCAGGTGCATCCAGCTGACGAGTCATGAATGAGACGAAATGCGTATCCTGGATCCTACTACTAGCCATCATTAATTTTTGCTTATAAATAATAGCCTAGTTTAAAGTAAGCGGATCTTTGAAAAAGAAGAAATATGAAATCAAGATTGCTAGTACATTAAGTTCATTAATTTAAATGACTGGGATGAAATTTAGACTTTTTACATGGATTGAAATTATAAAAATGAATAATCAGAATAAATATGAATAATATAGAATAAGGAACATAATAATATAACTGGTGATCAGAATGACTGAGTAATGTACAAGCTAGTATGAATTAAATTAACAATAATAAAGTGGTACGAATGTAAAATAAATTGTTCAGTTCTATACTAGTTATTATTGAATCAAAAACATTAAGTTTATTTCAATATTGATAAGAAGGTTATTTGCATATTAGTCGAACTAATTCATCTTTTATTCGAGGTTAATCAAAGTAGGAAATGTAGCTGAACACATTGTTTTAGAGCTCATATCAAGAAATTTATTTTATTCTTAACGGTTATTGCTTATAACGTTTATATTAGATTACTACGTCTAAGATTTATTGTGATCATGATTTCATTTCTGTTATATACCTACAGTTATATTATTAATATAAAACGCTCTTTTTCATCGCACATTAAGTAAATCTATTAAGAATAAGGTAAAATGCTTTCTCTATAATTCAAACCATATAATTTTAACGAATAAAGACTACACAATCATTAGCTCAAATCTTAATAGATCATTTTTTCTAATTTTTCAATTTAACATCTTTTCTTCATGGACTTAAGATCTCTAAGTTAAATGAATCACTTAATGATTGATTATTTGATCTTCTAAACTCACACTTAATTGACTATTCGTTTTTTTTGTTTTCACAACTTCAGTTACATAACTTAATTCAAATACATTTATCCACTTGCGAAAATGCATGAAGGCTTGTGCAAGATCATGGATCGTTTGAAGTTAGACAATAATACCGTTAGATTCCATTTCAGTCGTAATGAGTTCAATTCCCGCGTGCCGGATGATGGATGCGCACTTCTGAGAAGTCCCATACTAGGATAAAATGGTCATCCAATACTACTAGGTTTTCAATGGTGATCTAGCTTAGATCAATTTATGAATTCAACTTTTATAACTCATATTTAAAAGTTGTGAAAACAACAGAAAAGTAACATAACAATATAGATAAAATTCAATTGTCTAACGTTTCTTATCCATGTTTTCAACCTTAACTGTTTGTATATATATTCCTAAATCTTATTTACAGATGAATTCAACCTTTAATCAAAACAAAAATATGATATAAGGTAAACTATTAGTGCGTAATTTTTAAAGTTAATGTATAAAACATGAACCTAAGTAGAATATTTATTAATAATTATAAATAATCAGTCTGAGGTTGTGGAGATAATCAAGTTTTCGATTAAGATCACTATTGAAAACCTCGAATCACTAGACAGTCGTTTCGTTCTATTATGGGTCTTCTCAGAAGTGTGCATCCATAATCCCGCTTGCAGGATTCTAACCCAAGGCTATCAATCTCGCATGTGAACGCTTAACTTCTAGATCACTCAGTCGGCATTCAATGGTGTTCGCTCACGAAACCGAAAATCTTCAGTTCGAATCACGCGAGAGGTATGGTGGATGCGCACTGCTAAGGAGTCTCACAGTAGGACGAATCGGCCATCCAGTACTTCCACGTTTTCAATATTAGTCTAATATCAATCAGTTCATGGTCTCGATCAAAAAATGTTAAACAAAAAAGGATAACTTTTAACACAGCAACAATAACAAATTTTGTAAACAGTGTAAAATTTTATTTCTTTTTATGATTTTTTAAGCAGTTTACAGTTGATTAAAAATTGTGAATTAATTTGATTATTTAAATCTTATACTGAATTTGTTTAAGTTAATTAACAGATTTGGTTAGATGAAGTAAGATTACATTATCTTTTTTCTCTAAAAAAATAATATGATGAAATACACTTTTCGTAATATAACTTATTCAATTAAATTAAGAATGATTTATTTGAGTTCTTTTGTTTAAAAAGAATATACTTCTTCTTGTAAAATTAACCATTGTACATATAGCATAAGCAAAAATAGATAGTGGTTAGCATTGAAATCCAGCATGCACGTTTCGTCTTATTTAGGACTCATCAACTGGATGTACCTGAATTTCAGTGTTAATATTCATCCCAGGGCTCGATCCATTCCAGTCCGAAAATTGAATGGGAAGATTCAACTAAACAATACCAAATGAATGTTAGTAACAATAAAATAGTTTAATTATTTATAATTTATAATCTATGTATTACGTTTAAACAAAACAATTACGTCTTTTAAATACTTTACTGCCTATCAGGTAATTGAAACAAAAATTCTTATTTTGACACTTGTGTACTAAACAAAAATTAGTAAAACGAACTACAAGTGACTTGTGTTTTGTCTCTGTAGGGTAACTTTAATGAATTAAATTAGTGTTCTTTCTTTTTTTTTTGAATTAGTTAAGGCCAATATTATTTGATTTAGTTGTTAGTATTATCTATTTAACAGAAAGTTGAATTGACTATTTAATATGACACAGATAAACAAGAAAGTGTCATAAAATTGTTTAAAAGAAAAAAAATACACCTTATCATCCTTGTTATTGATAAATATGTAAGTAATAACTTTTATAGTTGTAGATCAAATAGGCTTTTGTTTATATTTAAACTAACTTTGGACAGTTTTCAATCTAATTGTAAAATAGGTTAAATATTCAGAGAAGTTCAAATGCTTGTACATTTAATATAATTATTCAATGCGTCAATAAAGGCATAAACATTTAATATGTAAATTTAAAAAAAACAATACTTCTATGAAGGTTTTGTACAAGAACCTATGTAAACGAATTTATTGAAGTATTTCTACAGAGGGATAATAAATGTTAACTTGTATATTTCTGAAGGGTTAATTTCTATCTTATTGAATAGATTTGTACAATGTATATCCGAATCTAGCTACAAACTCAAAGTATTTATTTCTACAAATTTTGATCCTTCAGTTTATTAACGTAGTCAATCTAAAATATTCCTATTAGTAAAGTAAATGCAATTAGGTAGGTATCAAAAAATCAGCATGAATTAATTATAATTAAGAATTATTAATTTGAAGAAATAAATCCTGATTATTAAGATAGTTTCCCAGTAGGAAATCAAAATAATCTTTGTTATACAATTAATTGCATGCAAACTTATGTATTGTAAGAATAAAGTTGTAGAGATTATTGAGTTTCATTGAAATTATGAACTGTTTAATGTTAGACCACCATCAAAAACCTGAAAAAAATAGAATGTGTATTTCATTCCACTATTGGACTCTTCAGTAGTAATGGTCATCTATGATCCCGCACATGAAACTTGGACATAAGAGCTTCGGTCTGGCGTAAACACAACATCTGAGCCAAAGTCTGACAGTGTAAATGTCTAACTTAATCAACTCACGATATTGCGTGAGCATTTTCCTTTGATTTTATATAACAATCAACAATTCTTAATCTACATATTACAATTTCCAAATGATGTACTCTGCCTTAAACCTGTTCAATTCTATGGATTATTAATTTGGATTTATAATTGTAGAACCTGATGAGAAATTATTGAAAAGAATATTCTTCGTTCATACAATTGTGTTTTAATATAATGGGAATTTTTCACCGGTGAACATCTTCCATTGTATTTAATCGGTAACTTCCTTGCACCCAACACGGTTAAGCTTAATTATTTATGGCTAAATTTTTCAAAATTTGATACAGATTTGTGCCATCTAGTGAAAAGAATTGGGAATGTTGTTGCATAAAGTGAGAGAGAGAAATCTTACTGCAGTTTAAAAGATACGAAACCGGTTTTAATGCTTCCTATTCTTATCACATATTATCCTAGTAATGTATATTAGCATGAACATATCGCTGAATGTAAACCATTGGTAAACCAATTAAACTTTAAGTATTATCAATACCATTCAATCATCAGTGATTTTTAGTTAGAAATTACGAAGAAAGCCTTCCATGTGAAAAGTTTTTATCTTAAACGCCTTATAAAAACACCATGTCAAAAAGTGCATTGATCTGTATATATAGATAGACTGTTTTTCTTTTTAAAGAAAATTCGCAATATATTCTCAATAAATCATAAACTTTTATTGATGATAATCACACTTTTAGAATCATAAATAACGTATCCAAGTGAACTGTCTAAATATTCTAATCAAACAGAGTTGCTTACTGATGTGTGAACATCGACATTATTATCCAAATAATATTATTTATACATTGAACTTAACTGATAGGTTATCATGCTCTAATGTAATATGTGTATGTTTCCATAATTAGGGAGTTTATATACTAAAATAATAGCCTAACATTAAAATCAATTTGTAGATTTTCAATGAATGTCTTAACAAAATAATGAATATATTTCTATGTCTATCTTTAAAACATCAAATTTGTAACAAGATTTTTAGCACAGGAAATGTTTTTATTACTTGCATTAACAATTTTAAATATCTATATATATTTGAATAGTTTAGAAAAAAAGGTGAAGATTCACTGAGATTATAATTTATGGACGACGTTTGAACGACATTGAAGTGACCTTGAGAATATCCACCTACTTAGTAGGATGAAACAAGGGTTAAAGAGTAGTGTGAAGAATAAGGATTATAATTTATAGTTGATGGTTAGTGTTAGGAATTAGATTTAGGGTTTTCATCACAAATCAACATCAGATAAAATACCAAAACGCTATTTAAACAAATAAGTGAATACATTTTGTGCCAAAATCAAAGACCTATTATCGTAAATCTGATTGGTTCGTCCATAAATTATAGCCTTGCCAAAGATTCAACTTACACTTGATTAGATGTATAACTGAATTCTTACTTCTGACAGCATTGATGTGACATTATCATTTGAAATTTTTTTTCTGATTAACATTTATTGTTACTGTCTTAGATATTTATAATGTGGTTTGAAAGTTGAAGTTATAAACTAAGAGGCTCTCGAAAGGCGATTTTCGTCACGGATTTTATTCATTTGTATTTACTTAGTTCTGTCAACTACATTTCGAAGGCTCTTTGTAAACTAATTGAATACATAATATGCTGTGTTGTAATTATTGTTAAACGACTGAGTGAGATTGATGAGCTTCGAAATTTCTCCTGAAACTTGTTAGAATTCATCTATGGATCATGTCTGTGACAATGAAAAAACTTGAGTTCTTCCAATTTAGTAAAACTATATTGCTAATCTTTTATGTGATAGATAATTATTTTCTGTTTGTCTAACGATAAAGGACAAAGGTTCTTATATCACTTAAAACAATGGTTAAATATTTAAAACCATTTATGGCTAAATTCTATGGTTTCGCACTATGAATTGATTGAAAATGTATATTCTCTTATTTTTTCAATGTAAACGACTCTTTGCTGAGCCTTCATGAATGATTTATGTATGCTTATAAGCTTACTCTCAGACCTTTAAATATAAAAGTTTTTGACTAACATCCTATTTAGTAAATTTAATAGCTGTCATTAGAATCATTGATCTTTTAAAAAAGTTATATAGTTAAAAGGAACTTTTTTTTGTATTTTTCAATAGTAATTGTATTGAACGAATGAAGTCAACCATAAACCAGTGAGATATTTTGTCAATTAGGGAACATTCATTCACATTATTATTTACAGAGTTCGACAGAAGTATATTAATGGCTTAAATATTCAAGCTTTACTCATTGAAACAATGGCTTTATTTTCAATTTATTAAAATTAGTAAATACACATAGAATTACATTTTGAATGTCATAGAAAAGCGTGGGTAACTCACAATGCATAAACCTTCACTTGGCTAACTAGTTTAATTGAATTATAAAATTTAATTAAAGTCTGGTTTATTCATGAAAAGTGTATTATGGATTTATGACTGTTTTTTTCAACTCTAATGTGGTAAAAATATGTGTTCATTACTCTACTATTCTATGAAAATGTATCTGTGAACCAAGATTCTTTCAGACATATAGACTTATCTTGACTTTAACAAGTGTTAGGCTCACAATAATTTTTAAGCTAAAATTGTTGAGAGGATATGTAGTGAACAAGAACGCCAATGGGGGCAATCAGATGTATGTAACAACAAATTACAGAACTTGTTAATAAAATCTAACAACCATATATTAGGTGCTCAATTTGCAAAATGTCCATCAATTGTCTCAAATGACTCACACTTCATTGTTCTTGCATTTTCACACAAATTGCATGCTGTCTTCATTCTTTACTGTTCGATCTTCGTGTCTCTCTACTGTCAGACATTCTGTTCATGACAAACATCATATACTACTTATGTCTACATAAGTAGCACACACCACAGGTAGATTAACTGGCTGACTACCTTTTTCACTGATTAGCATTAGTTAAGTTAATATCAATAATAGCCAGTTTTCAGCACCGGCTTTATTCATCATGAGACTTGCCAATAGTGCACTTTGTTTTAAATTCAATGAAATAGGAAATATTGAATTTTAAGTTAGTGGTATAGTAATTGCACTCTTTATATCAGACTTAAAATTTTTGATTTCGATCCCTGGTGTGGTCATGTATGACCAGTAATATAGAGCCTCATACTAGTACCCAAACCGACATCAATCTCTGATAAAAGTCATTTGAAACTAATATATTTCTTGATTCATTTTAGTCAGCACTCTTCAGTTATTTTGTAGTTAACTTCTGTTATTACTTTGCAGTATAATTCATTTTGTCTATTTCCATTATTTTTGACATTAAATAATTATTATATTTATTTATACCTAATTTCTTTAAACTGTGTACATGCCGATCATATATATATATATATATATATATATATATATATATATATATATATATATATAATTTGTAAGCATGATCACTTTGCGAATAAATACACATTGAGAGGATGAAGTCGATCGACTAAATAGGTCGCACACATAATCAATAGGAGACTGAATACTGCGCTAGCCAGAACTTATCCGGCGGCTAAACTTTTAATTCTCTATATAACAACATATTCAATAACTCAATCAAAGGTAGACAAGCACCCCTTTCATGTTACCTCCAACTGTATTTATAGATTTACGTGTACTTGCACAATGCAGCTACATTGGCTGAACAGAAAGTAGGAAATATCTTAGATTATTTGAACATGTTACAAAAAGTATCAGAACAAGGAAAAGAAAGACTCTAAACAGTGCAATCACCAAACATCTCCTTGATACAATACATCAGGTAGATACCTTGCAATCTTGTAATGTGATTAGTAAACAGCCAAATTCCTGTCTTCTGTAGTTTGCTGAAGCCGTTGTCACCAGGCATCAAAAACCTTACCTTGTAGTGTCTCTTATTATGTTAAGCGCATATTCCTTATTCTAGCTTTTGGACAGCCCAGTCTATTCATTCTACCTGAGTCACATTCTAATCTTGTTAATTATTCGCTTATCAACCTTGACTGTTTTTATATGAGCGCATAGGTGTGTGTACACTTCTTATCCTATCAACATGTGCTCACTAGTGACTAGCTTCGTGAAGGAATTCTCGGAGTTCTAGTGAGATGTCGTGACCAGTGGAGCTAATCCGTGGCGGATAGAGACAGGTATCTACCTCGGTACAATGGAAGATGGTTGCTCAGTTTCCTGGATTGGTTGATGTTAGACACTAACACCATTAGAGGCCGGCTCAGTGGTCCAGTAGGTTAAGCGTCCGCGCGCGAGACTGAAGGCCTTGGGTTTAAATCCTGCCAGCGGGATCATGGATGTGCACAGCCGAGGAGTTCCATACTAGGACGAAACGGCCGTCCTGTGCTTCCAGGTTTCTAACGGTGGTCTAACATCAGTCGATTCATGATCTCAATAAGTAATTTAAACCGATTATGTAATTATAATTTGAAATATCACAGATTGTAAGGAGCTGACGAGAACCTATGATATAAAATGAATTCATGCTATTCTGCTAGAATGTTTGTTCTTGCTCTTTTCAAAATGATAAAGGAAACTATTTGTATGTAATAAATAGGTTTATTAATATCAATTTACATCATTCATTAAAATATTATCTATTATAACTGTAGTTTAATAACCTTCAATTCGAAATCAATCATTATTATGAAATGATTAACAATAATCAAGATTAGTTTGGCAGTACTTGAATAATTCTTTCACTTCCTTCATAATAATATCACATCACTAGTGTTGGTTGAAACCTAAACGGAAAAGAATGTTTAAGAAATAACTATTCAATAAACGTAACCTATTTTATATAACTCATATCACTGATAGTTCAATTTTGGCATATTTAGTATTCATACACATAAAAATTGACATTTTCCATAAAAAGATTTCAGTGAAAAATTCTTTTTCGACGGTATCATTTTCTGAATTATTGAGTATAATAACTTACTAATGGGAAAATGTTATTTCAACTAAAGCACACTGTTGAGGAGTCCCACAATAGGACGAAACGACCGTCCACTGCTTCCAGGTTTTTCATGGTGATCTAGCTTCAATTGACTCATGATCTTAATTACTGAAATAAAAAAGGGTTAAATCATTAAGTAAAATAATCAAAAATCATTACGAGTTTATGTTATGTAATAATTTTGGATGTAGTAACAAGTGATAATCTATGGAATAAAAGCTGAAGATAACTTTATTTTGATTAAGGATGAGAAGAAGAAGGTAATAATTAGCACTTATCATTTGTTACATTCAAAAGAAGGATATGAACACGGGAGAATAAGGGAGTTAAAATGATTCTTTTATACACAGAGTTCGGGTTTGCATTGGTTAATTGCTTTAACTTCGTATGTGCACAAATCTATCAACCAAACCTTTTAGAGCAAGTTCTTTTTCTTATGTAGAGGATTAATTTGATAATTGGAAGTATTTGATTCATTGTAAAAATTAAGGATCCCAGAAACTATGCAATTTAGACCAAGACAAACAAGATGAGTACTAATGAATGGATTGTATTCAAAATTCGAAATCAGGCGGTCATCAAGTACACCACAATTATGAACGAAGTTTGATATGGTGCGGCGTGACCCTAACTGATTATGTATTAAAGTACTGAGCTGTTGACTAATTTGTATTCTCCTTTAGATTGCGTTCCAGGGTAGTATTGGAATATTCACCATTAGATTACTTATCATAATGCTTTAACTCACTGCTTTTACTTTATAGTATGTCTTTCCTGTGATATCCTACAACAATGTGAACAAGTAGTATGCAATAATGTATTAATAAATGGAACATTTATCCCAGAATATGTAATTGGATGTGAACTAGCTTGCCCTTTTGGAAATATATCCTGTCAAAAAGATAATAATGGTGCATTTACTTGGTTACCAGAAGATCCATGTTTACCTAAAATTAGTACAACAACTTCAGAACCAAACGATTCACTGACAACAACGACTAGCTTTCCGTTTTACACTGATACACCACAAATTAACACTACTACTGATCTAGGTGCCTTAAATACAACCGTATTTGAAATAAATCAAACGGATTGTCATTATGTGAGCACAGAATTGCCAAGTAATATCACTGAAGATATAAACTATTCAAAAGGATGGACATTATTCTGGCTTATTCTATTGGTACTTATTATCACGATTTTTATATCGTTACTCTTATGTTTGGTTTTAAATCATTTTCAAAAGCGTAAACATCGAGTAGAATTCCCACTGTCTGAAAAACACATTTTTGATATGATTGACCCTTCTACATCTTCTTGGGGAAATTATTCCTATCCATACAAATCAGGAACTCCAATTGGACAAAATGGGTATTATCGTCAAAATAGAAACACTATATGTGAAGCATATGATTCACCAAACAAAACGGATAGAATTCTTACTAATTTACAAAAAATATCATCACCTAAGTATAATAAGTTTAAATTCACTAACAGAAAAACAATATCACCATATCCGAATAGAAAACTTATAAATTGGCAAGAATCAGGTACATATGAATTTGCTGTTCCACCAAGTCCGAAATCTGCTTCCTCAATGAATATTAATAAAACACCACCGAATTATTCTCCAAAAAAAGAAAGAAATTATTCACAAATACCATACAATTTAAATAATTCTACATCACAAATTTTCTCAGGAACTCCAACTATTAGTATAAGATACCCGGAAGAAATGAGATCAATTAGTCAATGTAATATGTTAAATTCTCAAAAATCAAATGTACAAGATACATTATCACCTGATTATTATTTTCAAGATGGTCGAACTACATCGACTTTCAATCGTCATGTTAATCATTTAAATAGGCCAAAATTATCTGATGATGATAATCAAATCTATCAGACAGAAGCATTAATTAACTATGATGATAATGAATTCACTAATGAGGATACATTTGATCAAATCTCATCAATTACTATGCAACCAACTATTATTCAACAACCAATTTCAAATTTATCTCCTAATCAATCTTTTAATGCATTTATCGATTGTGAAGGTCAACAACAAATGGAACAACTAGGTATGTATGATTCACAATACAATGATTGGACATTAGATAAAACAACTATTACACGAATACCTCGTATTTAAAATATTGAAAGCTTTTAGATTTGATTATTTTTAATTGTACTTTTCTTTTTGATATTTCACTATGTGAAAACTATGATATGTATATTGAACGGATCAAGGTAATGAAGGAAATAAACATTTACTTTTCAATCTCTTCTCCTATTATTTAACTAATTTATGAATATTCTGTGAGTAGATACAACATTGGACAATCATACATATGAAAACAAACAAAAATATTCAGTAAAAAATTATGTATATTGATAATTTAGGTAAAGATTTTTCTGTTTTTCTCCCACCCTCCAAAATTTTTATTACACTTAAAGAATTGGGGGGGGGGATATGTCACTTCTTTGATTTCTTTGGTATTTTGATACTCAATCCGGATGTTTTAACTTATATATATATAAATATATATATATATATATATATATATATATACAATGATTATCTTTATTTCTCAAGGAAACGTCCTTCTATTTGAATAAATGATAAATTGAAATGAACAATTATTCATAGACTGATTTTTATTCTTGATTATTTTTTATCACGAATTAGTTAGACAGAATTTCTTAGTAAATGAACTACAATACTGTGTATTAACTACTGTTTATAAAACTCTATATGGTTATGTATTTATCAATAACAATATCTTTTATTGGATATGTACTTGAATGATCGGCTGTTTATTATAGGACAAGTTGGATTGTCGAGTTCGCTTATTGTCCTGAGAATCAGTGACTTCTTTATCGAATGACTTTGTGATAGTAAATGATGACTGTATAATAGCAACATGTTTTTGACCGGAAGCTGTTTTCAATTAGTAGGCGAAAATATAAAACAGACTAATTCTCTTTTGTACTCTATCAATCTGTGACTAGAAATCTCATACAATAATATATCTCAAATACTTGACAACGTAGAAACAGAAATTATGAAATGACAATTACATGGCTATTCCATAAGTGGAAGAAATCTTCTTGTCAACTTACAATGAGAGAAATAATTCCAATGTTGAATGATTGCTGAATAAAGATACAAACAATAATTTTCCGAAGGATAAATCGGAAAGTTTAATCTTCCTCAAATCATTCGTAAAATGGTACAAACCACAAATTTTGTAAAATTGTCAATAATATCATGAGGGATTTGTAGTTAACCGTTGTTGATATTCAAGTGTGAATTTGCTCAGTTTTATTTTGGAATACTTGAGTAGACGTATCTAGTTTTTAGTAGATAACTACTGTTTAGCATTTTTTAGTAAGCTTCTTTTATACGAAATAGTGTTGCTAAATCCATACTCATCGGTCCTCCTTTATCCAGGCTTAGACTGATAGTGACGCTAAGAAAGCTAGAGGTGGAGTTATTTCTGGTGGTAACAAATTGTTTGTATTCTGGAACTTGACACGCAATGGGATGTAGTACGTGATTTTTGTTCGAACAAAGACTCATGAGATTTTATACTTGCATCTTTATATTTATAATGCTCAAACCGAGACCTAAACATAAAACTTTGTTTTTAATGGCAAAGTATTATTCACTACGTCATTGAGTTATGACGGAGAGAGCCTTGTTCTGCTGACGAGATATTATCATTGATTTTCATATATAATGGTTTACACTTTGTTGTTGTGATGCAAATGTGTTCAGTTCATGGCTCTCAGAACTTGATACCTGTGACTATTCAAAATGTGTTCAGAACTTTAGATTGCTGTATTTGATGCATAGACTAAACAAAACCTAGCAAACCTGACAACAATTCTCAACCTTCTATCATAATAAACTAACGTTTGAATTATTTTAGTAAATAATAGACTACAGAATAGAAGTTACATAAATTCTTAGCAATATAGAACCTAACTTTTGAAAAGATATTACAATCACAACTGGGTACAAAATATGCAGTTCTTTACTTACTTATGTCTGTTGCCCCCCTAAGGCAGCATAGGCTGCACACCTTTATTCTCCATTCAACTCTGTCCTGGACAATCCTTTTCAGTTGTCTCTAGTTGCTATTCATCCTTTTCGTATCTGCTTCCAATTCCCGACGTAATGTGTTCTTTGCCTTTCCTATTTTCAGCTTCCCATCAGGATTCCAAGATAGAGCTTGTCTCGTGATGCACTTTGGTGATTTCCTTAAAGCATATCTTGTCCACTTCCAACGTCTTTTTCTGATTTCCTCTTCAAGTGGAAACTGATTTGTTTTCTCCCACAGTAGGTTGTTACTGATGGTATCCGGTCAGCGGACATTTAGTATATTGTGTAGACAACTGTTTATGTATGGTTGTACCCCGAAGTTTCAGCTCCGTGTAGTAGAACTGTCTTAACGGTCTTATTGAATATTCTGACTTTGATATTGGTTGACAGTTGTTGTGAGTTCCGTATGTTCTTCAATTGTAGGAATGCTGTGTTTGCTTTGCCAGTCCTTGCATTTACGTCTGCATCAGATTCTACACGCCCATCGATTATGCTAACCAGGTACGTGGAAGACTCCACATCTTCCAGAGCTTCTCCATCAAGTGTGATTGAGTTGGTGCTCGCTGTGTTGTATGTGAGGATCCTGCTTTATACTCATAGAACTGATCATTATTGTCGTCGTTGCTATCATTGATTGGTGCATAACATTGGATACAATTCATTGTAATTCCCTCTAACTTTGTTTTGAAAGTTGCCTTGGTGATCCTGGATCCATAATATCCTCATCCTTTAAGTGCGTTACGTGCTTCTTTGGACAAAATCAGAGCAGCTTCTTGTGTGTGCGGAGCATTTTCTTCTGCGTGACCGGAGTACTGACCATCTCTTCCAAATCTAGCCTTTTCTGTCCAGCTTGGATCCGATGGGTTTCCGTGATTTCGGAAAGCGCTATGTTATATCTCCTCATTTCTGTTGCTATTTTTGCCCTGGTTGTCACAAGGGGAATCGGCCTTGTGACTTTTGAAGAATCTCGGCTTTTATAATGCGACGTCATAATTCTTACTTCAACTTTGAGGACGGAGTTTGGGTAGTATAATTTGTTTAATCTGGTTAGCGTTTCTTAAAACGTTTTTCTATGGGATGGGGTCGCCGACCCCATACCTGGCCCTTATTCCTCTGTGTGAGCTTAGGACCGGTAATAACTCTAGAAGAGCTATATGATTTTGAAATTGTTTTAAAATAATAACAACTAATGGTTTAATCTGGATAACAAAGTAAATTTATCACAAATTTACTTTAACCCTTTTATATGTCAATCTTGCATTATTTCTTCGTACTATTTCTTCAAACAGTTAGAGATTTAAGTAAATGAAAAACAAAGGATCAAAGGGATCAATAAATACTTAATCCTGTTCTTCCTCGTGGAGTAAAGTACTATTCACTACGCTATTTGAGTCTAGTTCCCGACCCAATGTTTTCTTTTCCCTGTATCTTTTCTTTTCGGGATTTCAAGTTAAGACTTGCCTCGTGATGCCGTTTGATGATTTCCGAAATGTATATCCTACCTATCTCCAGTGTCTTTTCCTGATTTCCTCATCAGCTGTAAGTTGGTTTGTTTTCTGCCACAGTAGGTTTTTTGTTGATGCTGTCCGGCAAGCGGATCTATAGTATCTACAGTAAACAACTATTTATAAATATCTGTTCGTTTCGGATGATGGTTGTAATAGATCTCCATGTTTTAGCAGAACTGTCTTGATGTTTGTATTGAAGATTCAGAATTTGATGTTTGCTGACAGCTTTTTTGAGTTTCAGACGTTCTTCAGTTGTAGGAAAACTGTCTATACTTTGCCTATCCGTGCATTCACATTTGCATCACTTCCTCCTTGTTTACCATTGTTGCTTCCCAGATACTTAAAACTTCTCACTTCTTCCAGAACTTATCCATAAAGTGTGATTTGTTTGGCGCTCGCTGTGTATGATTAATAATACTCAGGTTTTAAAACAACCTTGAACAGAAATTTCTTGTATGAAAACATCAGTTAGACATTAGCGTAACAGTCACTATCACGAGATAATATGAAACCAAGCAAGTGAATCAAACACATTCAATGAACGCTTCGTTTATGCGCTTAACTAACCCTAAAGTAATCATCATTAGATTTAAGCTTTTTACGCGCTTCACTTTCCTAAATATTATCATCTAGACGTGTTAGCTATTAAGCTATATGATCATTTTCTCAATCATCTATTAATTCTCACGTAACTATTGAAAAGTTTACTACATCAATTATAAATATATTCCATTTACGGTACAGTTTCATTAAGACCTTTTCCACTCAGTTTGATTATAATAAACAACTGACTCTATTTTGGATCATTTTACCTTAACTTCAATTACTCATCTTACATTTTTTGGCTAATACACTATTTGTTTTAAATAGAAAGTATAAAGACAGCAATCTAATTCAATTTTGCTAAATTTTAGTTTTATATTTTACATGATTTGAAGATACTTTTTGTTTAGAATAGATATCAGATGGAAAAAAACATTAGTGAAGACTAGAAAGTACAGTAAAGGAAATTCGTTCTAATTCGGAATTCTTTGGTAGTATAAAATCACAAGACATAAGACCACATGTTAATTGAACTTGCGATGAACATAATATTATTATCTCATTAATAACATATCAAATAGTCTACACAACAGTTCCACTTATGTCATGGCATAATTTGACTCTGATGTAGTGTTATCAAGAACTGATAAGTGTGGAGAGAATTCACCGGATATAATGTTGCTATTTCATACACTGATTACTCAGTTTTCAATGGGGATTACTCATCGATCAATATCTTCAAAGGAACGTTTTGAATATGTCGTGAAACTAGTCTTATTTACTTACTTACGCCTGTTACTCCCAATGGAGCATAGGCCGCCAACCAGCCTTTTCCGACCCACTCTGTCCTAGGCCTTCTTTTGTAGTTCCATCCAAATCTTGTTCATTTTTCTCATATCTATCTCCGTTTCTCGGCGTAATGTGTTCTTTGGTCTTCCTCTCCTCCTTCGACCTTGAGGATTCCATGTAAGGGCTTGTCTTGTGACGCAGTTGGGTGCTTTCCTCAATGTGTGTCCTATCCACTTCCAGCGCTTCTTCCTGATTTCTTCCTTCACTGGAATCTGATTTGTTCTCTCACACAGTAGGTTGTTGCTAATAGTGTCCGGCCAATGGATTCGAAGTATTTTGCGTAGACAACTGTTAATAAACACCTGTATCTTCTGGATAATAGCTTTCATGGTTTTCCAGGTTTCGGCCCCATACAGTAGAACTGTCTTAACATTTGTATTGAAAATTCTGACCTTGGTGTTGGTTGACAATTGTTCTGAGTTCCAGATGTTCTTCAGTTGTAAATATGCTGCTCTTGCTTTGCCGATCCTTGCCTTCACATCTGCATCAGATCCACCGTGTTCATCGATGATGCTGCCCAAGTGAAATTAGTCTACCAGAGATTATTTAGTGTGGATTTTAGACTTGATTACAAAGCATACATCTATTGGTTTAGTAATACAACTCAAAGTTAATTGAAGAAAAAATATTTATTCTTTCAACTTGAATTTTAACTCTTTTACTGGAAATACTCATTATCTATTTTTCAATTTGAAAAAACTTCCATAGTTTTACAATTTAGAATCAACCTATTGATAACAATCGTATGAATATGATATTATTCTTTGAAAGAATTAAGTAGAACTATTTGTGTCACAGAATTATTTTTTTAATGTATCTATGAGATATTCAATAATATAAACAAAGATAGTCAAACATCTATAGCATGCAAAAGTGTTCACGTAGGAAGGATAGAAATAAGGATATCTACACATTTTATTGTGTATATTCCAACAGATCTATGCATCTGAGGATAAAATGGTCTTCGTACTTCAGTAATACGATGTCTGTTTAATGCGGAATATAAAGGTTATTCAATAAATATATTCTAAGTAATCAACAAATAATCCACTTTTACAATATTTAAACTTAAAAAATTCTCTGTATTCTAAAGAGTCAGTTAATCATTGTTTACTTGGATAATCAAAGTATTATCACCTTCAATTGATTTTGTTTATGATTGTTGATGATCACAATCTAGTGAGTTTAACAAACACATCATTTCTGTTTAAACCTCTAGAAAGTTTTTGTACATTACGTAATAGAATAATAATAATAAATAATTGAGAACTGTCATTTCCATCATTTATAAAACTTAATTCAAATTCCATTCATAACTACACATTTATTCTCTAAAGACTGTAGAAAGAAATAATCTTCAGATAAAATGAGTCTTATAGTGGAAATAATTCTCTTAGTGATAGCCTGGAACCAATTATCAACTATGTGAAATTGGATTACCTATATTCAACTACTAATATACAATAAATATTTTTGATTTTTTTATTGACATATTTGTGATCTTAATGACCTTTGTGGGCATATATAGGCGTAGAGTTGTACTATTTTCCCTAAATATAAATTTCCATTTGCTAGTATTTTTTAATGATTTGGATGCTTTTGTAGCGATTACATGCTACATTATATGATCAATTTTACTTAGTTAAAATGTCTTGAAATGAACAAAGTAGTTGCTATGAGTAAAATATGACACACTTTGAGTTAATAATCAGTATTGTATTATTAGTAAATAGTAAGTACAGATTGTTTATAATAATTATATTTTTGTTATATTCCAATGAGTAGGAAAGTTACATTTTTGACGTTTCGCAACTTAATGTAGTCCACTTCTTCAGAGTTGATATAGCAAAAATATACTTAATATTAACTTCTTACCCAATGTTCAATTAATTTGAAACTATCGAGTTCAACCTTGACAATGATACCTATAAACAAGTTGTTTATATTAAAATGATAAATTAGCTCATCAAACACCCTATTTCTAACAAATTATTCATCTTTAAGAGTTTCTCAGTACTGTAATTACAGTTTCAAATGTCATATCGGCAACTTTCTTGTCATTATCACTGCTTCAAATAACATGTTTCATAAACATTGTAATACTTTTCTATTCTTTCCCTAGTAAATTTTATGAGCAGATGCGAATTAAAAATAGTTGCACAGCATTGTGAATAAAATAGAGTTGAATAATTAACCTTTATAATATTATAGAATAGATAGATTGAATTTCATGATGAGTGTTTTATTCTACTTGAGACTCATCAATTGAAGATGACTGCATCTTTATAATAATGCATACACAAACTTAAATCAAGTATCTCCAAAGTTTTTTCCACGAAAATATACATATATTGACTGATTGGTGAAAATCAACACTGAGATCCAGATAGAATGATCTGACAGATCCCAAATAAAATGATACGTTTGTCCTAGATTCTGCTGTTAACCACAATCCATCTATCCTATAAAACCTATGGAGAAACGGATATTTTAATTCGAATTCAGTCAACAACAAAATAATTTAAACCCTTTGAAAAAAACAACATCTTGCCACTTTTAGGCGGCTATTACTTTAAACGTCATGTAAACAAGATAAAAAGTAAATGAAAACAAATCAATATTGAATTATTGTTTAAAAAAGGAGACATTTCTGACGTATTATTATTGAAGTAATAACAAAAAAAAAACAGATCAATTTATATGACAACTGTTTAAATGCTTCAAAAAGGGTTTAATTATTTATCAATCTACAAATTAGATGTGACAGTTAACCCTGATCAATTGATGAAAATAAACATATAAAAGAATTAAGTTCTGGAAGAATTCCATCCATTTAATAAACTATAAGTTATATAATAATGTAATAAAAATTTAACACATTATCTTACTCAATGATGGATGATGGCTAGCAGTGAAATCCAGGATGCATGTTTCGTCCTATTTGAGACTTGTTAACTGAATATACCTGTATTTCAGAGTTGATATTCACTCATTAACTTAAACTTTGTACCATTCTCTCCAAACTTCATCGCATTACCCATTTAGACAACTAGTTGGGATAGCCAATAGATTGTACAATGGGGCAATTTGCACAGTGTACATATATACCAATAAAAAACTAATAAATTACAGTCTTAACCATTAAACAATACTAAAGATGAATTAGATATTTTAATGCTTAAAATCATTCTATCACTACAAATTCCCTGCATTATATCCAATTGTTAAAACAAAACACATAGTGAATAAAATCTGATTTAAGATTATTCTAATAATAGATTGGATATTGTACAGTTAAAACTAAATTTTCTGATTTCATCTAGCTGCTATGTTTAATTACAGCTAAATACTTTAACCATATATAATAGCAGATTGATAATAAGACTGACTTAAACACAGTAAATGAACATGTCAATGAAAAAATATATTAAATACATAATTTGTAATAAAACTAATATTTTGTATTGGATATTGATTATTGCTTTTGTATAATTAAATGGAATCTTTGTTTTTAAAACATTATATGAACGAAGAATAATTATAATTATCACATCTAAATTAATGATCGATAAAATTGATCAAGTTTAAGGTAGAGTTTTAATTACACCTGTTAATCCTCTTGGAGAAGCGTAAGCTCCGCACCAGCACTCTCCATCCAAACCTGTCCCAACCAATTCTTTCCAGCTATTTCCAGTTCTTATTCATCTTTTTCATATCTGCTTCTATTTTCCGATGTAATGTGTTCTTCGGCCTTCCTCATTTCCACTTTCCTTCAGGATTCCAAGTTAGTGCATGCCTCCTGATGCAGTATGATGATTTGTGTAATGTATGTCCTATCCATTTCCATCGTCTTTTCTTAATTTCCTCTTCATTTAGAAGCTGGTATGTTCTCTCCTACAGTGGGTTGTTGCTGATAATATGCGACCAATGGATGTTGAATATCTTGCGTAGACAATTATTTATAAATACTTGTACCTTCTTGAAGATGGTTGTAGTAGTTCTCCAAATTTCAGCTCTGTACAGTAGAACTGTCTTGAGGTTCGCATTGAAGATTCTGATTTTGTTATTGGTTAAAAGTTGTTTTGAGTTCCATATGTTCTTCAGTTGTAGGATTGCAGTAATTGCATTGCCAATTCTCGCCTTTACGTCTGAATCTGAACCTCCTTGTTTATTGATGACGCTTCCCATGTATGTGAAGGATTCTACATCTTCCAGAGTCTCGCCATCAAGCCTGATTGGGTTGCTTGGTGTTCTCCATGTTGTATGTGAGGACCTTGGTTTTCCACTTGTGTTTTTTGCGGCTTACCGATGTAAAGACTGCTGCTACACGAGTTGTCTTCACCTGCATTTATTCGTGTGTATAGGTTAGGAGAGCTAGGTCCGAATCGTCTAATTGGTTCTGAACTGTCTATTGTATACCGTGTTTTCCCTCAGATGTGGAGGTCTTCATAATCCAGTCGATCACCAGAAGAAAGAGAAAGGGAGAGATTAAACAGCCTTGTCTTACTCCGGTTCTTACTTGGAGTTCATATGTCAGTTGTCTTGCACTACTTTGCACTGTAGTCCGTCGTATGAATTCCGGACAATGTTGACAATCTTATCAATAACTCCATAATGTGGACATAAAAATGAATATTAATCAAATTACGTCACCATATCATAAAATGCATTATTAAATAGTTGGCCCAGAAATCCGCAAGGGTAAAAGGAGCAGCTAAACATATTTCTTTTGGATGCAGTGCTATGGCTTTTTAATCGAAATAACAATTGCTTCGGCGGTCTGCAAGATTCTCAGTCTGACTCAATTAGGTAGACTGCTGTTAATACGATATATCATTGTGAAAGATTGCTCCATGTTGGCTGTATATCCCGTCTGAAGTAAATGGACAAAATGGAGCTGTTAACTGTTTTGACTATACTTTTGCTTAACCACACTGGGAGGTGCTCACGAGCATGAATGAACAAATTTCTAGAACATCTGCCAATATAACTTGCTCCACAGGAGCAGTTAAATTGATAGATACAGAAAGTAAGTGGATTATCTAGGCAATTTATCGTTTAATCTCGAAGTGATCATTGGACGTGTGGATAACATTAACTGCAGTTTACCTGTATTAAAAGTTCTTTGTATTTATTTGCTTAACTTCAGTCTTAGCATTTCACTAGGTGTATCACCTGTGAATTATAAGCCCATATACAGAAGCTTTTTATTCACAGTTAGGCATTCACTATGTTCTCTTTTATTGTCTATGTTTTTATTTATAAATTTCTCGGGATACCCGTTTTTTTCCAGGGTCGTGTACAATGCCTTTCTTTATTAATTTGGATTTACAATTGTTGAACCTGATGAAGAATGAATTTTTAGTAGTATGTTAGTTTATATATATATATATGAAGAATAAAACTACTTGTTATTGAAGTTTACATTCATGTCAAGTTTGTTAAAATATTAATGGTTAGACTTTGATTCAGTAGTAATGAATGAATAAATCAAAATGATTTATTATGAATATTTAAATTAGATAGTTATACACAAATGTTTTTGTAGACATAGGTGTTTTATAAAAGATCAATAGTATTAGATAATTCACCATCTTAGCTTATTAATTTAATTAATTTATTTATTTATTAATAATGGCTTTATTCAATAATATATTTTTTGGTACAATAACGATTTCTCAGCACAAAGTATTTCAGCGAGTTTCCTTTTCTGATTTATTGATTGACACTTGTGATCAATATTGAATAGTTACCAGTTAGATGTTAGTAGTTTAAGGATTGACATTTGAATAATGTATATTTTTTTCGATGCATATTACCAGCCATTATGATGTTTTTGACTGTACATTTTTGTAACTTGTAAAATGTAAGGTTATAAATATTTTATAAATATTTCACAAACGCACCTGAATAGGTTCTGCCATTAATTGACATAATGATCTGTTAAAACAATCAGGGAAAGAGATAAATTATTGAAATATCTAGATGGTAGGAACAGGTAGCCCAGATATTCAAGCAGGCCACCTGCAGATAATATCTCATATGAATAGTTTGACGTGGGATCGATACTTCCTATAGTATTATATGAATTGATGTCAAAAATTGACGTTAAATCTGCTTTTGTTGAAATAACCAATATAAAAAGAATCTGATATCTGATATGTTAAGAGTTATCAAGTGAAAATTAGATGTAGCAGTCAAAATTTCTGAAGTGTACTTTACAAAAATATGATTCTATACATTGTTTATTAATTGCCTTTGAAAAGCTTTTCTACTGGACTATTAAAAGAAGCTTATCTAGGTAATTACAATATAAAAGAAATTAGCCATGAATTAAAATTCTGGGGATGTATGACCAAACATTAGTGAAGGATTTTTATTCAGTTCTATAATCTAGAAAATAAAATCAGTAATTTCACATTGTTAATTCACTAATATTAAAACAAAGAGAGAAATGCCAATGACATTCCATTTTATCAAAATAAAATATATATTATGATGTAGGTCGCAAAATGGATTATAATGTGTTTAATCATTGTAATGCTATTTTCTACCTTCAAAGAGATACACTTATAGACAATGTAAAATTCAAATAACACTTAGAGCTCTTTTATCATACGAAATGATGTAAGCTAAATGATATTTTTTAACAGTCCAATAAGTTATTTAGTTTAAATTACATAATTACCTAACAACATAAACTAACAGTATCTTCATATTATTGTGCATTTTTCATGTTATTCGATGTATAACTATCTTACAATAGATATGATCAAACCCCAGTGATCACAGGTTCACGCTAGAACTCCGAAAATTTCCTCAGGAATTTAGTCACTAGTGAGCAACAAAGATTATAGAAGATGGTGAGCTGATCAAAGTTAGACTTGTGCGCCATTGATCTCCGGCTCATTTGTGTAAAGTTTAGGCGTTCGTGTGTGAAATCTAAATTCTTGAGTTCGATTCTTGATAGCGTGGTTATTTATGAGAAATGTTGAGGATTCCATACTGAGGCGAAATAGTCCAATAGGGCTTCCAGGTCTTCAACAATTTTCTAGCTGATATCGGTTTATAATCTCTATATAATATTAAGAGCTAACTAGATGTGTAATGAATGAAAACTAAGGTGTTGTGAGCTGATTTTTTATTTTATACGAAATCAAACAATTCCTTTGTAAAATTTGGAAATCATACATCAAATGTATATCTTTCTTGAGTTATCCTTTACATACTCCATCATTCTTCCATTCCTATTGTTATTTTGACTACTATCTGTTTTTCTTCCTTTTCCCTTAATTTCAGTCTTTTGGTTATAAACATTCAACTTCCAATTCCTGCTACATACTACTTGTATCTGTCCACATCACAGATGTTATTCTTAATTAAACACTAAAAGTTGTGAGAAATGAATCCAAGTTAAGAAAATATTTAACAAAAAACTGTTTGTCTTTCATTTCAAAACTATCGAATATGCATAATAAATTATGAGTGAAATAACCTAATCTCTCATAGATTAACACAGCGGGTCAATCACACAGTGACCAAGTAACAAGCCTATGAGATTGATCAAGACGTGATTTCCATTTGTAAAGAATGAGACACATCCTAATAATGGAAAATCATGGCCTAAATCTCTAAGGGATTTAAATACATAAATCAGAATAAGTGTACGCATATTTTTCAATTCGGTTGATCAGTCAAAATCTTTCATTTTACTCTCAGTTTTACCACTTAAGTAGATGATTGCGTTCGGGAATAGAAATTTTATTAATGAACATCAGAGTCATACATAGTACAAATCAACGTAGGTTTGACTAAGTTTACCTATTCAATATTAGTATTGAATTTATCAGTACAAAGTTAAATACTTTACAATATTCATAATCTATTAGATATCACTTTTGTTTATTCTATTAAGTTCTAAATTTAAAGTATTATAAAGTATTATTATTATCACACACCTACCACCTGCCTTCTCTTGCATATAGCGGAAGCTAAGAGGATTCGAGCTTAGAATCAAAGTCCTCGCATTCACAAAACAAATTTATAACAACCTTTATTAGTCCTTGGCCGATATAGGCTTAACAAACAATCTGACATATTATTTTCTATATTATTTGTTTCTTTGTTTTTCACATCTTTTTTTTCAAACACAGTGTTTACTATTTATTTATTTATTTAACCTATTTTGTTGTTATCAGTAACTGATAAACTACCTTGATTGGTTTCATATATTCATAAATGCATATGGATATTATTATAAATTAGAGTAAAGTCCGATGATGATTTTAATTGGAAGCAATAGTGTTCACTTATATATCTTGTTCTAACTTCAGTTTTACAATATGGCATGAATATTGTAAGTACTCAAGGTTTTTGTTTGATAACATGTGTACAATCATCATTAAGTGTATCTTGATCAAAGTCACATTGAATTAAGACATTGAATTCAATTCATTGTTTATTTCTCATTTTAAAAATAATAAGTTTAATAAGTGAAGTAATATTGTTTACTTCAAAAAATATCTGGAAACTGTTGTGGCGTGTTCTTCTGATGTCAACATATATAAGTAGTATGTATCATCAATCGAAAATGCAATACCTGGCAGCAGAAAGTTAAGAAAATCGAATGATTGGCATGGAAATGAAGGAACAATAAAGTCTGAGACAATTGATTAACATTTTGCAAACGAAGTATTTACTGTATAGTTCTCAGATTTCACTAAGAGATTCTGTCATTTTGTGTTCACATATATTTGGTTTTCCCACACTGGTGTTCTCGTTCACCACATTATTATTTGCATGACAAATTCATTTAACATATACACAAAGAATGTCAATTTGTTTGTTATTATCAATTAAATCAGAGATAAAATAATTGTAACGACGTATTACATTTTAACTGAGTTTTCCTTGCTCAAATTACAACCAGTTTGAATGGCGTTATGTGTATTTAGTTTATCTCATAACTACTACTGATAATCAGGTTATTATGTGTAGAACAGTTACACATTAGTACACTAATATATAAATCAGTTCTAGATGATCATTTAATATTTCGGTAAAACAAATTAAGTTCCAATCTTCTTTGAAACATTTACTACACTTAGAATCGTAATACATCAAATATAAACTATCCTTATGGTCCATAAGGGATGTATTACTTAACAGTTAAAGAAACTAATAGTTACGTAGCTAATGTAAAATGTTAAAGATAGTTATCACTACAGTGGATAAACTTTCCTAATTTAGTTAAAACAAACCTTCTTTGCAGATTTCATTACATTATCTATTAATATATCACTTAATTAATCGCTATTACCCAATTTTTAAGTTGTAGTAACACTTATTAGTTTAAATCATACTTCAGCTACATGTTCACTTGAAATTAAAAAAAATACACTTTGTAATTAGATTTTCGTATATCCTTCAAGCCTCATCACTCTAGTTATTTATTGATTTGTGAAGAAACCAGCAGGTACCGGAAAAATGTTCTTTTTTCTGAAATATAACCATTTAGTAGTATACACTCTTGGCCTTTCTGGGGATAGTACGTAGAAATGTTAAGCTTTCCTGATAGAGCTTTCGAGTCATTCACGGAGACCTTTTAAAAAACCCCATAATTCTGTTGATGCCTTAAAAATAAATAAAGATAGGCTACATGTAGATTAATTTAATCGTGCTTTAACTGTATTCGTAAATATTTGTTTAAAATATCGCTAATCAACTTTTATGATCAATAAAATTCAGAATCTTTAAGTCTTTACGACATTAACCCATTGTGACTATTGGAACGTCATGTAATGTAATGCGCAAATTATCGTTTTACACTTTTTGTATGGGTAATGTCGAAAGCAGCTCATATGACCATTGGTAAATTACCCCTTTCAGTATGATTATAGGTTGAGAATTTAAAAATAAGCATTACTCAGGTTTCTATAAATTTACAAACACATTTGTCTGCATAAATTAGTTTCAGTAATGTTTTTCTATCCCCTCTGATCATATCAAAACTTTTCCAGTTCAGAGAATAAAACTTCATCAAAATAATCCACCTAAGCTACAAATCTACTTCATCATCTCATATCGAAACTGTTTATCATTAGTCGGTGATTATTTGGAAACACATTTTTTCTGTAAATACTCGAAATATGTCAGGTCATGAAAAAATTTCATTGCTTAATTTATAATATCGTTGTTGGATTGAAATAATTAAAACAGGTTACAAAGCTGTAAAACATTGAACTAATTTCTGTAAGCTAATTTGTTACATAATGCCCATTCAATCTAATGGATAACAGCAAAAATGTAAAAAAAGAATTAAGTTTCATGTCAATAAATTAAGCCATTAAGTATATACTCAATAAGAAATAAAACTCTATCACCGGTTAAACTAACAGTCTAATGATACACAGTGTTAAATCAACGAATGAGGACCTGTTACTTGATTGTGAGATTGATAAGTCCTGTTAATTTGAACGCTTATTCGGTTCCTAAGCTATTCTGGTAACCCGCAAGCTAGAACTACGCAGCGACCTGAACTCGAGAGAAAAAGGCGAAAAATAAGCGGAAAAACACTTTACTCCAAAGGTTCATATTTGTACAGAAAAACACGGGTATTTAGAGATGTCAAGATTTGTTAAATCAACATCATATTTTGGCCAATCCGCTAAAAGACGTAATATGCTACTGACCAATAGTAGCACGCCACGTTGATATTCTAGGAAGCTCCATCATGCTCTGATTGGCTAAGACTCTTCGGCTCCTTCAAGGCCTCTGGAGGCTCCGTTGCAGTTCTCGAAAAGCCGACTCAACAGAGATACTTCAACATTCCTCGGGGAATATTAGTTTCTCTAAGAACGTTGACACATCTTGCTAATAAATCCCAAGTAGCATAAAACTTAAATCCATAGAATTTTGCTAAATACCTCCAACAGACTTGAAATCTAATATTCGAATATGATTAGTAACTATTTTAGAAAAAAAGATTATTTCCAGCCATCAGATTGACGTTCTTCTTAATTGTATATGTTTTTAGTTATATTTATTTTCATAGCATATTTACATTGATTTTATAACACGTAAAATGCACTCAACTGTAGTTTGAGTATATTTTGTTAAAATATAACATACATTTACTAAGAACCATAGTAACTATTTGTAGACAATATGTTCACTTATAGTTACGCTTTAAAAGCATCAATCTTAAAAAAATGTAATAGTATAAAAGATAATGTCATGTGATCAAGGTATTACATTTTAAGATCTCATAAAATGGTTAGATTTCAGTTTGGCATCACTTAAAAGAAGCAAATGAAATACAACCTTCTTTTATGATTTATATAGTTTGAAATATATATGTGTATATATTTCCACTATTCAACTGAAACAAAACAGATGCTCTTGAAATATATTTATGATAATTTTATTAGCTTTAAGTGTGGTCTTTGTAATAGTATTATATTCAATACTTAAAAGGTTTTACTTCGTATATATACTTCTTTTTTTCAGAACAATGAAAGACAAACCGAATGATTTATGGTTGTATGTAATGTGTGTTCCAGGACTATTCATTATTTTTCTGCATATTAAGGATTAAGATGTAAAAATACAAAATGTTTTTCATGAGATCTAAGCCAGTCTGTTATGAGGAAATTTAAAACGTTTTCTTAATAATGAAATAACTTTTTGTACATAATACTAATACTTTTTTAAGTATCAAGTAATTATCAATGTTCTTGTATGTAATTCATTTCAATATTTACTAATTTTGATGCATCAAAGAAAAAAGTACTGTGGTATTTTACAAACTTTGGAGACTTTTAAATGGGTTAACAATTTAGTTGAAAGTGGTTGCCATGCTGCTAAATCACAAATAATCGGGTTAAACATACGATGAATACTTAGGAGATCACTGCCGAGGAGCTTTATAAAAAATGAATATGAATGATATTTGAAAATGTCGTAAAATATTAAAATATATATTCACTACATTGATTATCATTGACATACTTTCACTCTTCAAAGTTATGAACCGATTCATCGCATGTCTTCTGCTACAAATATACGTTTTCGATAGGGTCAACTTTACTCTTAATATTCAGCTTTGACAGCAGGAATTATAAAGTGACTATATAACATACGATCTAAATGGAGTTAGATCCAGGGCCACTAAAAGAGAACACAACCTTACTAACATGATTCTCTTGATCTAAAAAGCATCTCCATCATCTAAATAATTATTCATTTACATTATAAAAAATCTATTAGGATGAAATCCTTATCAAAATACAAAACGTTGGTGTTTACTAAGGATAACTGAGAAAAAAAAACAGATGTCGATTTTCTTTTATTATTTTTTCAATACATAGACATGTAAATTACATTTTCTCAGTTAACTTTGAAAACAGATAATAATATATTTCATTATTAAGCTAATATTAGCAACACCAGATGTAGTATACCACATATTTGGACAAATGCCAAATCTTTAAGATAAGACTTCAGTTTAAATAGATGTATATATATATATATATTTGATGGTGATTCCTTGTTAATTTTGCTGCATAGATTGTAATGTAATACAATCAAATAGAATTTTGTTAAATTATTTGCAGGTAATTTTCATTCTTTAAATATTTATATACCAAATGATTTAGAATGATAATTCATTATCAGTACTGAATGTTAAATTGTCTAAGATATTCATCTATCTAGTTTATCACTGATTTCTAGATATTTAGTTGATTAAATATTCTCAATGAGTTGTTATTAACCTAGGACTTGAAAAAAAAGTGTACATTGATTGATAGGTCATGTCAGTACAGAGTGAAATAATCAACAAAATGAGAAATTTAGGATGAAAATTATCATTTGCAGTTGGAGGAAATCTAAACATGTGATACAAAGTTCTAAAGTGATATATATATATATATATATATATATATATATATATATATATATATATATATATGGTTATAGAAAGAAAGCAACTGAGCCAGTGTTGCCGAACTTGCACTATATCTCTCAAAATCCGTGACCATTAATCTCGAACATTTTTTGGGATCCAACTAGGAAATGTGAAAATGCTGATATGACGCAAACTAAAAGTCAAGGACTTTACAAACTGGTTCTATACCTTGACCTGTCCATCTCTAGCTTTTCATCAACTTGCTTCTTTGATCCTACGTTGATCATTCGGGTAGGTAGTCAGACGTCCTTAATGAATAAATTAACCACCTCATTCAATGAAAGGTTATAGTCACGTCTATACTCTTGTCTATTTTTCCAAGTATCATGTGTTTTGCTTTGGGTTCCAACACGTCTGAACAATACTTCGAAGGTAACTCTGAACAAAAGCCTGTAAATTACTTGTCTTTTACTTTCATGAACCATGTATCACAGCTAGACAGTAATATAAGAAAAATCGCGGTGAAGTTTATCCATCCTTTGATTGATTAAAGCGTAATCAACATTATTAACACAAAAAAATTAGGAGTAATAAATGATTAATATATATGAAAATTAGGAAAGGAGTTATAGCCATTGTAGAGAGAGACATCAGTTTTTAACATAAAATTTAGGCATAAATCGGTGGGTTCCTGAAGTTACTGTTTTATATACGTTTTTAGCTTGTACTTTTCCTTGACTTACTTCGTTTAACTTTAGGGGTGACTTTGAAAGAAGGTTCTAATAGTGTAAGTTGACTGGAATATATGAGAATTTCACGAATCGAGATATCAACTAACCTAAATAGGCTAGCACGGTAACCCTCAATGACACATATCGAAAGAAATTGTTTTGTGTGACTGATATAACGGCCTCTACGTAAGCACGTTATTTTGTAGGTGTAAATTTATTTGGCCCAAATCAAAAGTTTCTACTTTACACATTCACGAATCAAAGTTTAGATGGATAATCTTTATTTTTAATTGCTAAACACTACTCGTTATGTTAACTACTGTAAATGAATTATACAACCATTCGTAAAGATTGCTTAATATGTATTTTACAAATTTATGAATCATGTAGTTCAATAATTACTGTATAATGTTATTTTTTTCTTCAACTTACATAGAACTACGCTTGCATTTAAACGTAATAAGCTGTGTTGATGACAAAAAGCGAATGATTAGGTATACTGGATAAATTAGAAGTAAAATAGTTTTTAAAGAATGATTTATGGTAAACTAATTGTTGAAAAGTTATCAGATTTCGAGTTTGTTTCAAAATGTGGGAAAATTGAATATCATGCAGTTGCTGAGGGAAAAATATATTTCAAGGATAAGCCAATCAGAATCACATATAATTAGTGGTGAAAATACATTTTTATACTGCTCAAAATGTTTAAAATGATAACAAAAGATTATTTATATAAACGAAGGATAAGTGAGAATGAAATATTCATCAAATGACTAGTTCTGTTTCTTTAGATTACATATAACAGACAAATCGACACTACCTCTAACACTTAACCCTATACCCTTAATCCTGAAATGAACCTTAACCTGGCGGCACTACATTTCACAGAAGAACTAATCAGATACTTCTTTCCGGTTCAAATTCCATGAGGAACACTAGTTTCTTCAAAGGGACAGATATCACCGTGAAGAGTACTATTAAGAATGATCATTTAGTCCGATGATTTCCGCCAAACTTTATGGTTAATCTGACAATTCACACTCAAAGAATACTTAACTGAATCTATGAACGAATGATTATAGTATATAATGATACAATAGGCCAATAAGAAATCGAACAAATGATAGGTGTACATGATTAGTAAAGATATAGCTTCATTGTCAAGGAATCAGATAAACATCATTGGTGTCTTAATTTACTAACGGATATATATATGAATGAGTATACATGTTTGTCGATGCGACTAGTCAATAAAAGCTTCCTTCACACTCTTGGTCTTCTCATTCATGTTAACGATTGGACTCGTGAATAAGGAACTTGTGTATCATTATAAAGATCGGACACCACACGTCACAACATGGATGGATTGATTTCATGATATTTGAATTCATTAATTTAACCAGAAAGGATTTATAATATGAAGTATAATTAATTGAAATACCGATCGGTCCTAATTTTTGTTAGCTCATTACGACGCTAATCATATCGTATCGATACTCTACAATATATGGTTCAAAAAGTGGCAAACTTAAGCTAATAGTCTATTTTAAACGTCATGTAACTCCATGTTTCTATTTGTAATGGCAGTTACATATTCTACAATTTTCAATAAAATAAAATTGATCAACGCTAGTAGTAGCACTCATACAAAATGATTATAGTATGTAAGGAATTCATGAAAGCACTAATGAAGTAGAAAAAACGTGTTCTAGTACCTTTCCACTCCGTATGAATTATAACTTCAAAGAAAAACGAAATATACGCAGCTTATCACGTCTTTCGTATAAACTGAACAGACTAGACAGGTCAAGGCAGAATGATAAATTGAATAACAACTGTACTAGTCACCTGATTAGGGTCATTCTACATATTTTTTACAGTTTGAGCTACTTATAAATACAGATCATCTATAAATATACTGATTATATACTCTTATCCAACTTATATGTTAAATAACTTACTATTACATGAATAATACGAATTAGAAACAAGTAAATTGGTAAATAAAAACCATGACTGTAATCTTATTCCAAAGAATGAACATTGAAATTTCTTCCACTTGTGCATACTCATTCTTATGATGAAGTATTAGCAACTTAGAAGGGAATATTCATAATAACCAAATATGGGAAGACATCATATAGAAAATAAGGTATTTCATAAAATGCTAGTTATGCCCATCAATATCTTAATTATATACACTACAAAGCATCACTCATTCTGTAATGAACGAGAACACAGGTATGATAAAATATGAGAATCATGAGTTGAATACTTCATTTACAAAATTCCATCATTTATCTTTCACATTCTGTTTGATTCTTTCAAATCCCAATTCCTTTCTGTTTTCTGTTCAGCTTAATTTTTTTAGCCTTCTCTAACTACTTATATCTGTCGACATAAGTAGCATACATCACAATTCAATAAAAGACTTGTATTATCTTTATGAAATATGTGCTTTTGTGGCGAGACTATAATTTATGGACGAACCAATCAGATTTACGATAACAGGTCATGAATTTTGAGGCGAAATTCACTCATTCATTTCATTAAATAGAATTTTGGCATTATAGCTGATGTCAGTTCATAATGAAAACCTTATATCTAATTCCTAACCCTAACCACCAACTGTAAATATTAATCCTAATTCCTCACACTGGTTAATAACTCTCATTTAGCTGAAATATGTAGGGTCTATTTAGCGTCGCTCAAAGGTTTTCCATAAATTATAGTCAGACTGTTTTAGTACATTTAAAGAAAGATTCTCCTTGCCCAAAAGCAACCAGTAAAGTATGTTACAAGAATTACTGATATTATTTTGTGTCCAATGATTTTAACTAATAAGATTATGAAGAATAATTTTTTTTTAAAAAATATGACAGATATATTTTAACAAAGAGATTTAACAATGAAAAACTGCATAGGCAATACATAAACCAATTTTCATTGAGAAATACAAGTTAATGATGAAACCAGTGAAAATTACTTAACAACACATAATATAATTCAAGAACAAATTCAATAATCATTTAACCATATATATATCTTGTCCATTTATTTGACTTATTCTACTTATCTTTTGACTATTTCTTCGTTAATATTTTTCTTTTTGATTTCTTTTTAGAAATTTAGTTATTTTAATCGTTTTGATAAGAAAGATTGTAAAGTCTTTACTAAATAATTTTCAGATCTGAACATCATTTAATGGTTATATATCATCTGAATGTTTTAGACTTCTTTTGAAATGCATTTGGTATTGTTTGGCTTGTATCTTCCAATTGAGGTTTAAGACTGCGATTGATTAGTCTGTTATTGGTATATATGTGTATATTGTGCGTATGCCTCGATATTGCTTAAATTCACAAGCTTTTTGTAAGCAATGATGGGTAATGGCTAGCAGTGGAATCCAGGACGCGCATTTCGTCCTATTTGGGACTCTTCAGCTGGATGTACCTGCATCTCAGAGTTGATATTCACTCTGGGACTCGAACCGAGGTGTATGTATCATGAAATGAACTTGATTTTTCGTTCATACTATCAGCTTCTAGTTTCTATTGTCAGATTGTCTTCATCTTACACTTATGCTATGGATGATGCTATCGATTGCTTTCATCATTAAATATAAGTGCATTTTCTGTGTTTATTGAGTTTGTGGCAGACGGTTACTTTTGTTCTACCTTTCCTTACGTTACTACTCATGGTCTGTAAGTATCCAGAAAACAATTAAGATAGATCTGGACTGTTACATCCAGAAATAACTAAAATATTTATAAATCTTGTCACAATGATGAGTCGTGAACGGATACTTTAGTTGACAGTGAAAAACACAAATTGTTAATGTTAAATTTACCAGTGTTTGTATTTTCTTGTTGTTGATGTGAAGGTCTGAAAATAATCATTCTTTTGAATCGTGTACATCCTGTCCAGATCATTACGACGTTGTTATTTATTAAGAATCCAAATCTTAAATGCTTAATTCATCATAAAGTATGGGATGACAGTTACTGAAGTTAATTATTTATTATGACTTGATACTAATGAAAGAGATGTTTCTTTCTTAAGTGGAATGAACAAACAATCAAATAAAGTTTACCAACAATAAATACAAAATCATACAATCTGTAGTGGCCAGTTCAAGATGAATTTTTTAAAATTTTTCAAGAGAAAAACCGGGAAGTTTTCTACTTTTTTCCCCTTTCCAGTAATTCTTCATATGTTACGTACTTGCCCATCATGGCAATTTCTCCATCAAAATATACAAATGTCTCCCAAAACAGTAGATAATTTTTACTTGGACCCTAGTCATCCAGTAATTCCAATACACAAATAGACCTCAAGGTAGTATTCCAAGATCTTGAATAATATTTCAATGATTTTTGAACAATTCTTAATTAACCGGTTTTTTTTGAGTAAAAACAGTGCTAATCAGGACAATCCGCTAAATAATTGCTATTTGTTTTAGAACTAATTGATAATTTTGCCCATCACTTTAAATTGCATTCAAGAAGCACTACAAAATTTATACCAAGATTTGAGAATTACCTATTTCATAATAAGTTAACGCTAGATATCTAAAAATAGGTTTGCATAAAGTAAAAATTATGTAATGATTAGGGAAAAAGTGTGAATCTGTAGCTACTTTCAAGAAACCTCTTGTTTATAGATACTACACCTTTTTTCATGACTATCATATCTTTATGTGCTTCTGAGGCCTAATGTTTCGGTGATAAATTATTGTTATCCTACCTAATTTGTTTACCAAAAAGATTGATTTACATTGCTTCAAGCTATATTCTATATTTGAAGGCTAGCGATACTTCTCAATTGTCGAAACCGAACTAAGTCAACCTGGGTTTAAACCTTTAGTACTAGCCACCGCTCAAATATAAGTATTGAAAACAGTTTGTTTTTCATCAATGACACAAATAGAAGTCTTGAAACCGTTCCATTTTCTCTTTTATGCACCAAAATATGACTCCAAGTAAAAAAAGAGAACAGAACTGAAGTACTCTGATGGCTTAAAATAGGTATTTTACAAAAGATAGACTGACAAAAAAAATAAACCGAAAACGATCTTCTGTTGTTTTTCATACAACCTAACACAATCTTGATCATTATCAACTGAATATCATAACTATAGAACATAAGTACAGTTATTATACACAAATACATTCAAATTGCTGTGTGTTTATTATAAATCATACTAAGAAACTATCAGCAAATCTATGGGACATTTTTAACTCTTTAAATATCACAGGCTAACGTTGCAATGCAGTGCAAATCATCTTCTTGGTCTTTTATTATAATGATGTAAAATATTTTCCTTCTTAAAATCAACTTCAGTGCTTATTAGTTCGGGAAAAGGATAAGCATATCCTACGTTAATTCGTTATATTAGTATGCTGAAAAATATTTTACAACTCCATATATACTTTATATATAAGAATGATTATTCGTGCTGTTCAAAGGCAGAATAAAACTAGTTTCATTAAATACTTCTCGATATATATGTATATTATTTGTTCGCTGCATCGATGCATACTGCTTCTCTGAAAATGCATTGAATGTTCTAGCACCTGTAAGTGTATCTCATTCCACAAGTGGTATTATAGGAACTTCAAATGTTTAGCCATTGATCTTAGTGCATTCCTCAAGTAAAACCACCTACATGCTGTCATTTTATGTTAACACCGTCCCTAGCAACTTTAACTAATTTGAATAATATCTAACATGAACAGTATATCACTGTGTCACATGACACATGAATTATGGTAGACCTCATTGACATATTTTGGTAATTACTGCTTTGTTATTCCGTGCTCTCTGTTTTCGTTTTAATTTCTCTAGTTGTAGATAATTATCATTAATTCGATCTGGCACAAGAGATGACCTTAATTACACCATTCATAAATCAACAGGCTGTCCATTTAAGAAAAAATTAAAAGTTCCTAGTTGATGCTTCGATCGCTGTAATATATGTACTACCTAAACAATTACTGAACCAGTATACTTCAAACTTTCTTCTATCACATGTTTGTTCTCTACATCTTATGTTACTATTTATATCAAATTGATCATGTCTGTAAACTGGCATGAATTCTGTAATTATTATTTTCAGAATATATTATTATTATACAGAGAGATGAGATTCACTGACAAATCTGAATATGTAAAAGAAACTTTTTTCTATCCACACAGTAATTTTCTTCTTATTTTGTTGAATTATTCTGCTGGCTGCTTTCTTACACCGTGTATTGAAAAATATTAGTGATTAAAATGGAATAAATGAGGAATGTTTTACTAAATGATTTTTACTAGAATGAAAACTTAGGTAGATTTGTAAGTATCATTACTAAGGTTTGATTTGATAATTTTGAATAAATGGAGCATTGGGTAGATTGCTATAAATAAATAATATAAAAAAATACTACAAAAAGTCTTTTCCAATTACAAAGAGAGGAGAGTAGCTGAAGCATTCCACATAATGCTTAACCCTACTTCTCTCAATAGCAAAGAAGGCCTTACCATACATCCTAGCCACCTAGTCTGATATGATTCACGATCCACACTATTATCTTACAAATTAAACTCTATCCTTTCTTATACACATAGTTCCTTTTATAATTTTGAAAAGAGCAAGAACAAACATTCTAGCAGAATAGCATGAATTCATTTTATTTCGTAGGTTCTCATCAGTTGGTTACAACCTGTGATATTTAAAAATCATAATTACGTAATGGGTTCGAATTGCTTACATACATTTTTCATTCTTAACAGTGCACACACAAATTTACAAATATGTCGTTTATGAATCTCCTTGACCGAAATGACATGACATTGATTTATTTATTCGGACCTGTTTTTTTTATTGATCACATAATATTCTTGTGTTGTTTCGTTGTACTAATTAATCTTGGATTAATTTTAATTTGGTTATGTATTTTCTGAAGAAGTGGCTTACATTAAGTCACGAAACGTCAGAGAACCTAAGTTTCCCACACATTTGGATATCATAAATATATATTATTTATTTAGGTAGATTTGGTTTATACTTAAATATAAATTGGAAGAGTTTCTTTTAGACCATTTATGATTAGGGTACATATCTACACAAAAATCATTTCAGAGTGACTTTTTATGTAAAAATGGAATCAGTAAATTCTATATATTGGATATATTTTATACGATTTCGCATTACATGAAATTCTAGTTTCACCAATTTTGTTATTATGCACTGATTACGAAAGACTTCGATATTTTACTGTAGTAAACATCTAGGATTCATTCCATATAGGTTTAAAAGTAAATAAATGTCAAAAATTCCAGGTTTAAAAAAGCAGTCCTTCACTAAGTGAGAACAACTATAAAATCCACCTTAATTTGTCTGACAGATTTCAAATTACGTGTTCGCCAACATACAATAGTACTTTTTAATCAGGCCACATAAAACTTACCTTCAAAATGTAAACTACTTTTAAGTAGTTGTGTTTATTCTTCATTCTATGATATGACGAATAATGATACTCATCGAATGAGTCACATCACACAATCACATAGGTAGGCAACAAAACAGCTGAAGTTATTTCTGATTAACGAATTTAACATCGATTCTTTATCTATATAAATGGTGCGAATCAACGTATTTTGTTGTAATTTACACTTTACTCGTTATTATGATTATCGACTGAGAGGTAGCTAGAGTTAGCTGGCAAGAAACCCTGGAGCTAAGTTTCGTGCTAGTTTACACTCGTCAGTAAGGCTTACCTGAAATCTCGAGAGGACAGATGCTCGCTCTGACAGTCGAAAGACGCCATCTAGCTTGTATCCAAGACGTTAGCATTGAAGCATTCAAAAATCGAGTGCCCATTTATCAGCTACCTTTAACTACCTGATATAAAAGCTACATATTTTTAGACTAGTGACTACTTTGCAAATTGACCAACAAAATTCAATCCGCACTAAGGACTACACAAACATGGTACTGATTACTACAGCCTGATCAACTTATACGACTATCAATTGCTTACATTTCCCTATGGAAAGTAGCTTATCAATTTCTACAATTTATGAAAAGTGTACATGTTCAAAACAACTTAGCTTAAAAACGAATCCTTTTACAGAATTTCGATTTCATCGTCATCGCTCGGTTGATGACAAGAACAATAAAATACACGGTTTTATTTCAGGCAACCAATCGCTACCTGTATTCTAGCAACTTACGCATGACGACCGTTACGGCTTATGGTACTCTCTTCAAACGTCGACCATGACCGCTAACAACTTTTTTATATCAGAAAATAAGCAGTAAGTGGCTACCAAGCCCTCCCTGGTAAGACAGAGGGTGAGGAGAGTCAGCTCTCTCACTCGACATGCTCTCACACAGCCACAAGTACACACCCGCTGCCACGGAAGTCCTACTCACTGCCTTTTCGTAGCGGAGTTGTTGTTTACGAAATTGAGAGGACGAAAAGCGAATGTTCAATGCTTTAACGAAGTTAGTGAACACGGAGAGTCCACCTAGTGGAGTTGGAAAACCCTGGTTCTAAATTAATCGTGTACATGGACTTCAGGATCCTAAGGAAACAAATGGCGTATGAATCAATTATTGGTCACCGGCTACCATGAGACTGCATCTTTTGACGTTGCTTCACTGTTCTGTGGATCAGACCTTTAAGTCAAACGCTCCGGGTGCTCCCCCAAGAAAATCACCTGCTTCGGCCTGGGCACCCATGAAGCATCATAGCCCACGCACAAACCAAGTGACTTGTGTGGTGCATATGTAATCGGTGCCCCTCTGTACAAATATTTGTATGTTCAAATAAATAAATGAATTAAATTGCGATTGAAATATTACCGTTTGAGGACGGGCCAGGTGACACCTTGCTTTACAGCACAAAAAGCAAATGAAACTGAAAATCTTGGCAAATGAAAAAGGTATAGGAGGCCCTCCTCCCGATAAAAGTAAAGTTCTCTGTCATAAATGACTTCTGTGAATTAAACAAAAGATATAATCTGTTTGAAATAGACAAAATAACATCCATATTAATGAGAACTTCTCTGAAAAGAAAGTACAACAAAATGATTTTATGATATACATCAATAATACAATCATTTATCCATGTAATTTACTGAGTAATTCTAGCTGGATGGGTAGGCAATTTAATTTGTCAATCTTGTAAAATGATACTACAAAAAAATATAATGAAGATAGAAAAATAACTAAACATTTTTTTCAGACCCTGGTGTTAAAAAGCATTACTCTTTTTAATTTTGATAATTCATGATATTTATTTCACCTTTCAAACACTTTGCATTTTATGCACAAAATAAATTTTATTGGTTCATTTACTGATTTCTCTCTTTTTGTCCAACTGATATCCCAATAGAAAGTGTAATTAGAATAGACTATACAAAAGATTCAACGTAAACAAAGATTACAAAACAAATAAATGAAGTTGAAGGTAGGTACATACAAAAAACAGCATTACTTAATTATAATATCGACTAAGTTAAAGCTAAGGAATCAAACAGTTCCGGTAGAATATCACCAGATTTTCCTTGAAAATGATATCTGAAATAAAATAATGATGTAATATTGAGAGGAGGAAAGAATAACTTGTTAATAAATGCTTATAACAATTAAATTGATATCATGAATGAATCAATGTTAGAACACCATTGAAAGCCTGGAAGCATTGGACGGTCGTTTAATCCTAGTGTGGGACTCATCAGAAGTGCGCATCCACGACCCCGCATATAGGACTCGGATCCAGGACAATCGGTCTCGCGTGAGAACGCTTAACTTCTAGACCACTGAACCGGCACACAACGGTGTTAGTGTCTGACGTTAACCAAAGGTCCTGGGTCCGAGTCCCGGGTGCGGGATCGTGGATTGGCACTGTTGAGGAGTCATATACTAGGACAAAACACCCGCCTAATGCTTTCACGTCTTCAACGGTGGTCTAACATTAATCCATTCATGATATCAATCTAAATTCAACAATCTCCACAACCCTATGCTGAAAGTAACACATGGAACTGTTAATAATATAAGTTTAATAAAAAAGTTAGTTACGGTTAGTGAAAATTGAGAAACGAGTGGAATACTATAAAGTTTCCACGAAAACAATTATCTTTGAGGGGCTAACGATCGAATTCCTCTTACATGAGAATTATCAGTTAGGATGAGCTAGCACCCTCGTGTTAAAATTTATACTGAGATTGGGACGCAGTATCTATTGCTTCAAAAGCTAACACATTATCTAGCGAAAAATTAAATACTGAAGAGCAGAAATTACGAAAGTAAGCTGAAAACACCGTCTAGTATGATGATAAAAAGAGGAGAGCATAACATATGGTATCATTAAACTAAATGGGTTTTCTCAGTCTATTTTCGTAATTATTACTTTCTAAAATTTATGCTTGTTACGTCATTGTAGAATAACAGTCAAACAATACAACACATAAGTTATAGTTTGGTTACTTTGTTCATTATTTGACTTTTGTAAACTAATATCTCATAACTAAATTATGTGGATTTTGTTCCCACTAGCTTCTTATTAATTGTGCATAACTTCACTGGACAATATTCTTCTTAACAGTGTAGAAGTTAACGAAATGTGTATGGATTAGAATGACAATAATTTATGGTGTTGAAATAAAACGTCAAAGTGAAACAAATTCTAACATTAATATGTAATTACATAACAAAATTTAATACCATAAGAAAAGGAATATTCATAAAACACTAACTGTAATAAATGAGTAGCTGGAGTAACTTCCACATTGATTTCAGCGACAGGAATTCCACGGTTAGCTAAAGATGGAGCAAAACTTGCAGCGGGATAAACAACAGAACTAGTACCAACAACCAGACAAACATCAGCTTTCTGAACTATTTCATCGGCTTTAGAAAGGATATGTGGTTCAAGATTTTCTCCAAACCAAACGACATGTGGTCGTAGCAGTCCACCACATATATTATTATTAATAAGATTTTTACAGCGTGGTAACTGAGATATAGGAATTGGCTCGTACGGAATATTCTCAATGATTGGTGAACTGAAAGTGAAGGAAATTCATGTTTACATAGTTTTATAAGAGTTGGAAACAACTAATGTTTGACTAGGTAGATCAATTCTGTAATAGTAAACGAACGATGATGAGACTTTTATATTTAAACTTTGACGAAAATATATCTTTGAAGAACTCTATGAATTACATATACACTAATGTAATTTGAACAGTTTTATACTAGCGATTTTAACAGTACATTTGATTTCATCGCACTAAACTAAACGGACTGAACTCGATTAGTAAAAATCGACACATTTACCAACCAATAACTAGATATTAGATAAAGTTGAATTGCACCGTATCGAAAACTACAAACATTCAAACAAATTACTCCATTCCATTGAAATATATGCTTGTGCATATGCTCACTGATATAGTCTGTCACATATATAAAACTACGAACCGAGTATTTTACAAATTTCCATCCATTTGCATAACTAAATACATTTTCAAATGTATTAACTGAGGTGCAAATTATACAGTGTGCATTAACTGTGAAGATCATTTGGAAAAGAAACATTTTCAAACCATAATCAATTTGATAAAAGTAATTAACAAATCAATTACTTACCCGCGACCAAGTAATGCTGCACATATTGGGCTATCGACATTCACTCGAATGTCACTGCACTTTAAACATCGTGTTTTATAAAGATTTCCTGTTAATAAAAGATAAGTTTTATACAAAAATGAAAATTTTTATATTACGCAACTTAAATATAAAGTTTTCCTTTAAAGTATCAACACAAAAATATCCAAAAACAGGTTATAAACGCTGAAAGAGCCAATTAAAAATATTTTTATCCAACTAGGTTATAACAAACTAAAACTGCATTTTCATTAGTTTGGAGCTGTACCCAATGACATTATATTCAAACAGAACATGCTACATAGACAGCAGAATTGTTTCAACTTTGTGAATTTAAACTCAACTGGTAACATTAATATGATACGACTAAATTAATTCGCTTCACATAAGCCACAGTCAAGCTTGGTTATAAGAGGAGTATTTCATCCCTTCAACTGCTAATATAGTAAGAAAACCTGGTAACTGAAATGAGTAATAGACAAACATCAATTTTGTTGAGTAAGACACAAACTGTAAGGTATGAAACTTAAGATTTTAAAATGTCGACCATTAAAGTTGGATCATTTTGATGTTCTGTAGCCACCAAACTTAATTGTTACTAATAATTTTGTGTTAACTCTACGTGTATATCTTCTTACCTTACTACCACAGTATTTAAAGCAAAAGATCAGATGCTGACTACAAAATTCATTATACTAAAGATTAATCAAGCACAGACCTATTGCATATACAAACGTACACAATGGCTTTGAGAATTGAATATCAGAGCCCAATAAAAGATCTGAACACTGTCAGAAGAACGTTTAGGACAGAGTTAACTAAGAATGACTTTTTAGTTTACCCATAATGCCACTGAAATTCGATCATACAATGACGTTAGTAATACTGACGATTAAATGTCTGTCTGTAAACATGTACGCAAGAATTATTCAGGATCAACAGAATAGTTGTTTAAATATTTATAAGACATAGAACATTTCACTTTTTGGGGTAATAGCATAGACTAATTTGTGTAAATGGTGATGAAACGGTTATGAAAAGATATTAATGTACACAGAACTATAAGCGACCATTACAAAATGTGCAACGACCACAACATTTATTTGTGAATTGAAAAAAATTCGACCGAAAAATCTATAGTATAATATGTTACAGGTTGGGATAATATTTAAGGAGCTACGCTTGTATAGATGAGACAGAAAAGTCAGCCAGTCAGTCAGCTACAACGTAGGATCAGGCACATACATGCATCGTTCTAAGTTGCCACACCTCAGCACAGAAAAATGAACACCAAATTCATAAAAGTAGTTACTTCATTGGTAGTAATATATGAAACAAAAACTGTGTGAGGATACAATACGGGAAGAAAGAATTAGTTCGTAGAAGTAAAGGTATAAAGTGATTTTAATCTCACAGTTTAAGGGAAGACAATGGGTGCATACACCTACATCACTGTGATCGATTCTGAACCATCTCAGTGACTTTATGGACTGGTGCCACGTTTTCAAATGGTCCTCTCTAACTTTCTCCCAACCATCTCCAACATTAGTCAGCATTGCTCACTGTGGTAATTAGTGTTCAGGCATACGTAACACGTGGCCCAACGATATCTGTCCATGAGGATTTGCAACCTCATCAACTGGTTTACCATCATTCCCTAATACCCTTCGTCTAACCTCACTATTACTTACCCGGTGATTCCAGCAGATGCTAGCGATATTTCTAAGACATCTGTGGTCAAATACTAGTAGCTTACGAGTATCTTCTACTCTCAATAGCGACGTATTGCAGCCGTGAAGTAGAACAGAACGAACTACTGCCAAACGAGCTTTTTGAATCCGTGCTGAGATTTCGTCTGACACCAACCCATTAGGGCTGATCAGACTTCCAAGATAAGTGAAGTTATCGACGCGTCCGACTACTTCACTCCATATCCGTAGTTCAGGTGTTGACGCAGACCAGTTCTGAAGCAACGAGTTGCATTTAGAGGGGGAGAAACGCATCCCAAACATCCTGGCATTGTTGCTCCTGAGAGAAGTGAAAGATATCTCAATAATCTATTATCTCTTAATGTCACAGTGAATTTAAACAGAAAGATATCAGTTGTTTGAATAAAAGATGAATACCATATTGGAGATCAGTTGGAATATAGAAAATGAATGTCCTTTTTTGTCACCGATATCGTCTAATTCTCAACCGTTGATCTTACAAATTAAACATATACACGTACAGATAAAACAAAAAAATAAATGAATTCATAAATCTGGAAGATGTTGTCAGCCAATCACCATGGGATTCTTAATAAACTTCATTGTAGATTTGAATAAAGAGTAATGTTTGAGTTACGGTTGTTCCGCATTAGATACATTTATTTTTCAGCCACGTTAAAGTTCGATGAATAACATGTAAATACTATACTTCTCTGAAATGTTTAAATTTGCATAATCCTGCAAGTGAATTTATGTAAGAAAAAGTCTACAATAGCCACGTATTTTTTAATAAGGTGTAAACAATGGTAGCAACTCAGGAAATATTCTGATGACAAACTACCATTTATACATTTGGACATACCGTGCAATTCCAATATATTAACACTCCCTGCTTTGGCATGAAGGCTATCCACATTCTGTGTAATGACAAAGAATGAACGACCACACTCAGTGTATTGTTTCTCTGCATGAGCAAGAGCTAAATGTCCAGCATTAGGACATCTACGACGGACGATTTCACGACGGTAATGATAAAACTCCCAAACCAAACCAGGATTTGAATGAAATGCATCGGGTGTAGCAAGATCCTTCAAATAACTTTTTTCACAACCATTTTTAAAGAAATCACCTGGGAAGAAAAATTCCTCCATAATCCACCTGATCCTCTAAAGGTTGGAACATGACTTTCAGCACTTATACCAGCACCAGTCAATACCAGAACATTGTGTGATTTAGAAAGTACACTTCTGAAGTCACTGATATCTGAATAGCGTTTAGGGAATTGTGAATTAATTCCCTATGAGAGAATTTTTAATAAGGTTGGAAACTCGAAACCATACAGAAATTCTCCTCATCCAAAAAGGACAAGTTAGATGGTTCATCGAATCTAAAAGTTTGAAATGATCATAAAAAAAGCAAAACTATTGAATATGTATTTTAAAACTAGCTTACGAACAAAAAATGATTACCACGTATTACACCCCGACTTGAATAAACATATGTGAAAACTTATGTTAAATGGTAAAAAACTGACGAACAATAACGTATAGATCGGAAAATCAATATTAGTACCATAACTGCCTCGAGTTTGGGTCAGAAACACAGTAGTTTATTGGCTTGGAAGTTCAGTTACAACTTATTCTCATAGGCTTAACTGTTGGTATATAACTAGGGTACTTACACTGAAATAGTGCAATCGGTCAGTTGTTTAAGTACCTTACCTATACTGTAGCGGTAAAAACTATTTTATTGTTTTATAAACGGTAGTCTCCCTCAACATGATATATAGATATTTGATTGTTTAATCTACGTAGTCACTTTATAAGCCTTGAATTATAACCTAAAATTTAACCCTAAGATTATACATGCCAGAGAATCTTTCGTAACCTCATTCGTGTGATAAGGTTTTCAACGGTTGAAATAAATTTTTAACATTAACCTTACAAACGGCAAGTAATGACGGGTTACAAAAATATATATTTGTGACTTATTCAAGTTGTTGAACATTAGACACTTACAAGAACGAAAAACATAGAGAAATCAATAGTTAGGAACGTCATCGGTTGGAAAATAGATTAACTGGCTTAGTAACTAAACAAAGAGCACAGAGATTCCAGTGATTCACAAATTTTCTAATGGTTGAATGTATACGCCAATTAGATGTATGCTAAGGCACTAATACTGGTTGAAGAAATTAATGTGTATTTGAGATGAAAGTCAGTGACTAGTCTTATTTAGTTTGCAAGGACAATCACCAGACTTGAACTGTACACTAACATTGCTTATTCCCATTTATTACTTCGTATCGTCATTTTCACACGTATCCTTTATTCTATGTTTGATCGTCTTCACTGCCATTTTAACACCTTTGTTATGTTTAACTGCCCCTCACACATACAAGTAGTAAACAATACCGCGAGAAGCATCAATGTTATCAAGTACTAACATCGTAATGAATCAAACCGAGGCACGAGGGTGTACATGAAGAGTTTTTAACATTAATTATTTAACGTCAACAGGTGGTTGCAGTCCGTAAAAGAAACAAAAACAAGTCCCAAAGGAACAAAACAATACGTGACAAGTCAATGGTACCGCCGTCTTATCCAAGTCACAGAAGTACCATACATCATTTAGTGGCGTAGGCAACACAATGCCGAAAATTAGGCTTGACAATCAGATGTTAATTGAATGGTGAGCGACTTACAAACTATAATACCACTGTATCAGACATAAGGAGAATTATAAAGGAGTTCCGGCCAGTACGTCTGCCTTATAGGACTTCAATTTTCTCTACTGGGAGGGGAATTATCTTTGAGGTGTTGTCCTTCGGTCCATGTATCTCGCACGGGTCTCATTTCCTACTAGAATCTCACAAGCAGAAACTATGCTTCTAGATGAGAAATAAGAAGTCTGATTTGAACATATATATATATATATATAAAACTACCTCACCTCAGTTTTCGCGACCCTTCAGGACTGAAGTCCAAGCGGAGATTCTGTGTATGGATAACACGAACCGACCCGTTAGATGGTATTTTGGCAACCCTTCAGGAGTACCGCTCAGTAAGGTTACTGAGCGCTTGAAGGTCAAACCAACGTGAATCGATTGGTGCACAACTTCGACAATTCGTAAGGTTTTGCAGAAGCCGTCAAATCAAGATATTTTTAGATTTTAATTAATTTTAGCCACACTATGTCCGAAATGCCTATCCTTCTAGTAACGAAAGTGGTGCCATAGTAATGATGCATGATATAGGACGAATCTTCAATGATATTGTTGTTGTGACGATATATAAGTTGGGACAATTTTGAGACTTGTTTGAAAGAAATACATAAGGTAATACAACCTAATAATAGGTCCGATTAGTAAGAAATGTCCTCACTGATATCAGCCACGTCCAGACATGTGTCACGTAGCGGAGAAAAGTATTCATGCATCACCAATGCCTTCAAAATTGCAAGAATTAGCTAATATTAGTAAACCTTAGTGACAGAGATGATGTCTAGTCGGTACCTCGATGTTCTCAATATTTTCGTTGTAAATTAAGGCAATATCGAGGCAATACGCACAGTATGCACATATGCCAATAAGAGACTGATCAATTGCAGTCCTCAACATCAAGTAAAACAATATAAAGTGAATTTTCGTTGATTGTTTCAGATTCAGATTTGTGTAGTAGAGATAGAAGGCTTATGTTTTTCCTTTTCTAGTATGCCTCGGTACGAAGATCTGTGTGCCACGGGTATTTTGTTCATTCTTGGCTTATCCACTCGCCTGCTATGTTCCCTGAGATGCCCCGAGCTAGTGGGAAGAAAAAGAGAAAATATATTAGGTTCAGAATCAATTCTTGGTATTCCACACATCAAAATAAGATCACCTTTTAGTCTGTGATAGGATAGGGCAAAGTTCTAGCTTTTCGAGGTGCTCTTTGCATGGTAAAAACCCGGAGTTCTGTAATTGCACGAGTGGCTGTCCTTTGTACGTTTTTCAGGATATTCGAGTCACCTTATAAACGGAGGCTTGCAGCCTGAACACAATTCTCAAGCTTGGTTCTCAGTAAGGTTGCGTATACTGTACCCCTTGGCTGCGACCTTCCCGAAGTGGGCCGCGGTCTCAAGATCGTTACTCACTCTCACTCTAAGATCCTTATGGGACTGAACCACTAGTATAGGCACTTCTCTTATGCTGTACCTATTAACCTTTGTATCCCCAAAGTTTATGTTGACACACTCTGCCTCGTTAATAAACATCAGCCACTCTTTAGGCCGTCTGAAGTGCGCATGCATCTACCTCTCCAGTTATTACTCGCCAGACTTTTACATCCTCAGCGTATTATAACATCGGAGACTGTACTATACTTGGAAGATCATTTACATATAGTATAAATAGTAAAGGACCTAGGACAAGACCTTGAGGTACTCCACTAAGTACTAGTCTCCAGATGGAGTACATGGAATTTGTTCTTACTTTCTGTCTACGGCCTACTAGGAAATCATTAAGCCATTTTAAGAGAGGTCCGCAATATCAAGATTTTCTATCTTCAAAAGCAGTCCATTTGTTGGCACCTTGTCAAATGCCTATGTCTATGTTGATAACATCCACCGAGTTTCCATTGTCTAGCGCATCTTTCCAATGCTTCCTTACTATATGGAGGTTTCTTGTGCAAGATAAACCCTTTCTGAAACCACGTTTTTCACTGTTTAACAAGTTGTTGGTTTCCACAAATGTCATTATGGTCTCTTCGACTATTCTTTCCAATATTTTGACTACAACATTGGTGAGGCTGACAGGTCTGTAGTTCAATGAAATTCGTCTTGATCCTGTTTTATGTATCGGAGTGATGATTGCATCTTTCTGGTCTATAAGTGACCATGGTCACCTTGGTCAAGTGATATATTGAATATCACAGTCAGTGGGGCTGTGATATATTGTGTAGTATATCTCAGGATTTTGGAGCGTTGTTCATCCGGTCCTGTTGACTTTTCCATATCCAAGGTGATAAGAGCCTTAAGTGCATCATCTCAATCAAAGTTCACAGTCATCAGGCGGTTTGTTAACTTTGTATTTAGGTCTAGTTCTTCGTATAGGAGGGATTTCAGGGTGAAAACTGACCCAAAATAGTCAGCCATAGCTTCTGCTTTTTCTGATCTTCCTCAGTCACTTTGGATTCTCTCCCTTCCCTAATTAGGTTGGAAATCCAATGATGCATCCTTGTTCTGTAATTAATGTGCGAGAATAGTCTCTTAGGCTGCTTAGATAGAGATTGTGCCAACTGCATATCATACTTTCTCTGAGCTTTCCGGATTTTAATTATACACTTGTTTCTTGTCGACTTGTAGCGTTCTATCGCTCTTGCTGTGCCAAAGCTGGTGGCAGCGTTCAAATATTTCTTTTTTTGTCTCAGTAAACGTCGAATATCCTGGCCTATCAGGAATGTATGTTCTTCTAATTCTTCTTCTTTGGAACTGTTCAGTGTATGTTTGGTTGAGCTACCCAATTGTATAACTGCCTGGAATGATTCCACGCCTCTCCTACTGATGCCGTTTAGTCAATTTATAAGTTTTCAAACGACGCTGCAGAGTTTATTGCCTCCTTCCTACCTTCCATATTATAGAACGGGTCGGCGCAACCCTACCTCTAAGTTTATCTGGTTTACATACGGTGCATTAAAGTCACCTACTATAAAGCTTCTACCTCTTTCACATCAGGACATATGTTTGCTTGGAAAGAAGTCATCCACTACACATTCTGTAATGCGATACACAACAACTAATTCAATATCTTGCCGTCTACATTTCGGCCTGCAACACACGAGTTCACATGTCCCTAAGTCGTGTGTCACTGTCTCAAATGCTCGTATGGTTAGGGTACTTTTCGAGCACGGGATAACCCCACCTGCCCTACGGTTTAAGATCTCAGCCCTACTGGATCATAAACTGTTCAACTGAATTTCATCATGAAAACCTTTAGATGTTAACTATCCTTTTGACCCAACAATAACATCCGGTTATCCTATATCCACCAGTGTCTTGAGCTCCACCATTTCATTTGGTAGCACACCTTTAATTCTGTGGAGAACTTTCCTTTACCACCCAGAGTGGCTTGTGGATCCATTTGTTACGAACTTTTAAAACTTGAAAATCCTTAATTATGTGGTTTCTATCACCTTTCGGTGGTTCCCATTTATTTCTACTTCTGCAGCTCGTCTCTTAATACGATTAGCTAGGCTGAGATCCTCACGGACATGTATTCCGGATCCGATCGCCAGGTTTCTTTCTCCAACCATAGCATGGGTAACCCTCAAGAGGTGGCTTTCCTGATGACTTTCTGGATCCACCTTATGTTCTTTTCCATGAATCTTACGGATGCTAACTTATGAAACTGTTTTTGGTAGTAGCTTGCTTATTATGGACTTAATTCCAATTTAGCGTCAAGCGCAGAGGTCACATTCTGTTTTCTTACTTTTCTTTCCTGTGTGTGACTGTGAGCCAATCATTCAACTTATTTTGTCGCTTGATCACATACCCTACACCGCCCAAACTTTGCTCACCCGTAGTTTGTTTTGCGTTGATATTTGAATACGGAGATTCGCATACCTTAGTACTAACTATAATTAGTTTATTATCAGCGCGCTTTACCTTTTTACTTGTGACATTGCCTACATCGGTATGTCTGTTATCTGCTTGCCTGATGGGGTCCACCTTTGTGGTCTTATTCAAATCCAGATCTGGGCTCATGATAACACACTCTATTTCCTCGAAAGCAAAATTCTGCTCATCTACTGCTGCTTGTTTATCCTATGGCAATTTTCTACATGTCTTCAGCGGGTTGATCGCCTCTGGAATAAGCGGAGACTTTGTAGAACAACATGCTTTGCTCAGCCAACGTGATAATGGCTTGCAGCATCTTTTATATGCAGCCGTTGTGAGTCCGGTCTACACGTTGTGATACCACTTGTTGAAGTTGCCTAACTACATCCCATCATCGACAAGAAGATAGCACGCAGGTCTGCCACAACGATGTTTTACTTCAGCCATAAATTATTTTTGTGGGCTCACAAAGAAAACTGATTAAGCGTTTTTTAAAGTGATAGGCTCTGAACACAAACAAAACAGAGGTTTGTATAAAACTTTATCTAACATTGAAAAGAGACCTTAACACGTATGGATGCAAACAATACTCAAAGATATACTCAACGATAAAGAATTTCCGTAAATAATCATATAGCAACCATCCTAAAACCAGTTCCGGTTATGATTGATCTCGATTGAGCCTTTTATATTAACTTACTTAACAGAAAATGTTATTTGATCAGTAACACTTCGCATATTTTTATTTGTACCGTTATGGTCACTAGAGCACATGACATACTCTAACTAAAATGTTGATTGTCTAAATATCACTCGATGATTTATCCTCCTCCACATGTATATATATACTCAAATCCTATTATTCGTCCTTGCTTTGCATCACTGCACCCTAAAACAATCTGGTCGCTCGTACATACTTGTTCAATTCTCCGCTTCAAATTCACTAGATGTGCTTAAAGCTTTGTGATCTGCGCTATCCGCAGATAAACTGTAATTGCTGCTTCTGATTATAAACATCGTTGAGATTTATATTATAACGGTTATCGAGGTGATTGACTAACGAAGCAAAGCCACTACAGTCTTTTACATATAGTTTAAATTTCTAACGCAGAGCGACAGCGTAGGTATAGTGATTTTATTGAGAATATGTTGACTATTTTGATTATCAACGTAGATGATCTATGTCGAATGATTGTGGGCCTACTGGAGTTAGATATGGATGGTGTGACCCGCAGCTAACGTTGCGGTCAAACTTGATTTGGATTACCCCTTAGTCGTATTAAGGTACTGCGGATGCTTTGAGGAACGTAAAACGCAACGGACGTTATTACAGAAATATATTACTTTAGGTAGATACAAGTGAAAGTTCAATCACCACCGCACGGGACAGTCCATGGCGTACGATTAATAGATACCCGTTGGTTGTCATTGGCTTTGACAGGGGTCAATGATCTGTTCAGCATCCAGTGACCAAAGTGCTGGATGCCTTAGCCATGGCTCGATAGCACTTCATTGGTCCTGCACCAGCATTCCCAGCAAACCCTTCACTGGTAACATTAAGGCGTATTTTTGGACAGTTCGATGGAAATTTCCACACAATTGACAATCGTATTATACGTCCTCATTTCGAGTACTGCAACATCATGTTACCTCCCTCACTCCAAAAGTATAAAGACGTATCCAACGGCGAGCCACGAAACCAGTTCGAGGGCCCAAATCAAGCTTTATGAAGTACGCCTCCGATCACTGAACCTCTACCCCTTAGAGTACATGCGTGACCTTTCAATAGATTATAGCATCCTAAACACTTATGAACATCCTCCTTAACGCCTACTCAAGCTTAGATCCAACACAAACCTTGGAGGTAACACCCAGAAACTGGTGAATCAACACAGCAGAACAAAATTTGGACACACATTCGAATCCTTAAGAGTAGTCAAGTTTTGAAATTCACTTCTGGATGAGCTAATGACTTCCAAGTAACTTCCTAGAAGTTCTTTAAGAGAAAACTTGACGTATTCTTAAGAACTGAAGATAGTATCCTACCATAAGTTACCTTTTATTCTTTTCCCTTTTTTATCGATAGCATACCTAGAATCCTGCCTGGAGGTATCGACGATCCACTGTCACTTGATACGGGAGCCCGTTAAGTGAAAGCTTCTTATATTCCGTCCAAAACCATTTGAATCATCTGAACGTTCACAGGGAAAGTATGCTAATAGGTATGCTTATGCATAAAGTACTTCTATTCACCCAAGGCGGGAGAAGAATGTGACAGTTAGTGGTATTATCGCCATTGTGTTCTTATCATTTACTCGAGATGTCCCAGGACAAAAAGACTAGAAAAATGATACAACAGCTCACTTTCTGCTGCAAATTATAGATTATCACCTGCTACGTTCAATCACAATGCAGACGCAACAATGGTGGGTAGTTGAATACTCCAAGAAATCGAAATTCACAAGCCAGCCATATGTGAGTTTGGGAGAAATTTCAGTTCTCCCTGTACGACGCAGACTACTTTTGGGAAATGTCTCTTTTGTGTCCGCGATGTAGACAGCTTGAGAGAAACTTCTCTGAGATTTGTAGACAGATGAGGAGAAAGTAGATCAGTCGTTGTGTTGGCAAGACGTGCTCTCCCTTTCAGCATATTCACTGACCCTTGCCTGTGTTATGCTGTTTTACATCTTTCCTAAACCCGTGTGAGTGCAGTTTACAAATAATACAATTGGTGGTGGATATGCTTCTAAGAGAGATTAACTCAAAGTATGAAGAACTAACTGTAACACTAATCCAGACAGGAACAGTTGCTACAAAACTCCGGAAGCCATCAATTCTCGAAGTGAAACCAAACTATTTGATCTGAACAACACGAATAATATCATTTTATGTAACGCACCTAAGGTAGACCACTTTGACCAGTAAAACTAATGGGGTCAATATCAATGTCGAAGACTTACGGAACTATCTATTTTGAGGATTTAAATACCTCTTCGGTAACATTCGAGTGATGTTTCATTGAACTCTCATTGATGTGCAAAAATGTGAGGCCTTATTTTAGTTGTAATGGGTCCGTCCAAGGCTGTCACTATAGCATGTTCTTTACTTTTAATCTCCTACATCAGAAAAACTAAGCCTTAAGTAATGTGCAGCAACAGTTAACCTATTATATTCTTTAGGCCTCCATTTAGCAATATATTATGAAAATTGGAACAGAATGGGAAGTGAACTATTGAGAAGCATCGTTTGCTTCTGGGCGAATAACATTTAAATGAAAGTACAGACAACTTTTAACATCTTTTAAGTCATTTTAAGTACTTAAATTACCAGTTAACAAAGAAAGAGACCATCACGAGTGCCCATTAACTGTTCTAGGGTTCAGTGGCTTGGTCATTTCAAGGCCTCTGGTTAGTAATGGTAGCTTAATTGATTGATGAATCAACGTCTGAAATTTCGTACACACCAGCCAGCCAATAGAAAGCCAAATGCCATCATTATGAAAATAGAATCGTCTAACAAACTTGCCTTCGCCGTAGCTGGATTTATTGTAAACTAATCGGCAGAAGGAGTGTCCGAGTCGCCAGCCGGCGTCAAATGTGTTTTGAGAACGTGAGAAATTGTCGAAGCTAAGTACATCAATGTAGGGGTTTCATGCCATATTGAGTTGTAAGCCAGTCTTCATTGATCAACCTTCAGTTCGATTCATTTAGCTTGCAGACAAATGGCCTGTCAATATGCATCATCTCCAATAAATAATTGTGGACCATATTGAGCTGCATTTTTTCTCAGATGAATAGTTACGTAATTATGACTGGTTTATACGGTGGTCGTACCAAGTCATCCGACTTCGGTGACATGATTTCAGATACCATTAGTGATTTAAAATAGTTAGAAACTTTTGGACTTGATAGTATTAAGTTCGGCAAGTCAACAACTGCCAAACATGTCGCCCATATATATGATACTCTCTATAGTTCTGACACGAATTTTGTCGTAAACGTCATACATTAGATGACGTTTCTTCACGAAAATGTAGAATTCGGTATTTCTTTTTATATTTATGAATGATCATTCTTAAAAATATTGTACTGTAACCTCCCCACCAATATTTCAGGTATATAGCATCGTCAATACATATGCTATCTTATGTTCTGTCAGAAATCAGTAGGATCGGTAAGAGTGAATTTGATGATTTTTTCTTATGATGGTGAACACTTTATTTACAACTTACACTCCTTAAAGCAAATCGCAGATGACTTCTGTGAGCACTGTACATTGGATTCTTATTCAGCTTCCCCCTTTAAGTCTCACATTAACCAAATCAAACAGTCCGATGTGGGAACACAGAAGCGATGCAGACCGTTTAGAATTAAGCTGACCGAATATCCTTTATTAGTTGGCTTTAGGACAGCATTTGTCTTTCTCTGACAGAAGATGCAGTTACTTATGACTCACAAAAGATTATTGCATGTAGAATACAAGGTTTATATCTGTGAAGCTATAAAATGAAGTTACTGTTTGAGGCAGACCTACACATATTACAGATTTTTACGGAAGTGGATTACTTCAGATCTCACGCTGATCTTTCAGAATTCTTTAGAGAACTCTTCTTTGGTAATATAGGTAGTTTATGTGATCACTAGTTAGTCATGAGCACATGCGGATATCTGGAACTGACAGCTTTTAAGTGGATGTTAGTAAGGAAAGTTAACTATGATGTAGTAATTTCATTGCTTTGAACATTTTTGTAATTACACCCAATCTGTTCAGTTATACATTAGTATTTTCACAGTTCAATCTACCATTGCTAGTCCACATTTTTTCCAGATTTACTCTAACAACATCTCTGACATCAGAGATTCGTTAATGAAGCAAGTTCCTCTAGAACATAGTAAATATATTTTGAACGTATTGTAACGATATCAGTGACAAAGGTGTAATAAATGAAATCAATGTGACGGAGAATCAGTCCGTAAATACATATAGAGTATCATAACGTCCTGGTGAGTAAAAACACAAATAAATGAAGTTACGACAGAATATGTTGACACGGTCAAATAATTTGTTTACCGCTACAGACCACTCCCCCTCTAGTGGGGCAGTGATGACTCTAAGACGTGGATAACCAGAAGTTTAAACCCAACGAACTTGTCGTTGGTAAATATTCTTCTGACAGCTTGCTATGTTCAGCAGCGTCTGGTTGTCTTTCCTTACTATAAGGGGCCATGTGGTACAGTGAAAATGTCGATTCATCGTAAAATTCGTCGTTGTTCTATTTTTCCCAAAGAAATTCGTTAATGAATGCTAACATATACTAATTCATGTAGCAAACTATGATAATTAGAAGTATTTGAATTATAGTATGAACTAAGAATCCCAGGGATAACGTAATTGAATCAAGAAGTACTAAACAAGCACTAACGAATGTACTGTATTTAGAATTCGAAATCAAACATTCAACAAGTACAAAGGAGTCATTAGTTCATTCAAACACCACATCCGCCACAGCTTAAATTAGAGTCTAAGTGTCTGTAATCAATTGTACGTCTTCTCCCCAAGTTCATGCTGTGTCTGTCCGACAATGTATTGGATAAAGACTCTGTATTATTTGATTTCTGGGATTGTGTACAATCATCATGTCCGTTGAGTACTGAAAGTACTGCTACCTAGAATTTCAACCATAGACATTCAGACTATCCTCCCCCACGAAATAATGTCGGATCTTCATATCCCCAAGTTATGAATAATGTGGCTTCATTTAAATCATCTTTCTCAATTTGACTAGAGTAAACATTGGAAGTGAATTTATGATAAGGACAAACAATAATTGATATGGAATCATCTGAATTGTAATCAGACTCTAACTCATTTAATACTCGTGCTTCGCATTGAACAAGTTTCTCACAAGAAACAAATGCATCATGAGGACAAACAATATTTGATATGACATCAAGGTTCGATTCTTCTGAAATAGTTTCCTCGAATTTATTAAGAATGTCATTGCAGAGTAAAGGATCGTTAGAAAAATCAGCATCTATCAAAACTACATCAGTTTTTTTATCATCATTAGGTTCATTCGAAATATTTTCACCAGATTTGTAAGAAATTTCACCAGAAATATGTGAATCATTAGGAAAAACCATATCTGGTACAAAAACATGAGAAATCTGATAGGTTGATTCATTAGAAATTGTTGTCTCGCAAGAATCTTGAGTTTCATTTAACTCTGAACTGCTATATGACTCTAAACTGTCTTTTGAAATCGTCGATAAAGATAAATGATCATTATAAATATTCAGATTAACAGAATCAGAATCAAAAGACTTAATATTAGTTGCAGCAACATGAACAGTAGTATTACAAACTGACTGAATATGTCCAACATCAACACATTTAAAGCACTTACAATTACGAAATTTACATGAATTAAAAGGGTGGAACCTTCCACAGCACAAACATTGACCAAACTTGTGCCCATCCTCGTCAACTGCATCGCAATTGCCAAATGAATTATCTGCATAATCTTGAGTATGCACTGGGATGGGGCGACGTAATGTAGTGGAATTTTTTATATCCTCATGAATTATTTTACGAAATCTCCCTTTACCGCATTCGAAATTTGTATACTTAGCATAGTCTAGAAGTAGTTCCTTGAGAGTTGTATAAGGAAGAGAAATGGGCTTTTCCGGTAAAGCCAAAATTTTTGTTAAGCTATATGCTTCTTTTCCGATGAATGTGAGAAAATGTGCCACAATATTAATATTCTCATCATCTTCCTTGGTCATAGCCCAGATTTCGAACCTTTCAAAGTAATCCTCATAAGCATCAAAATCCGAATGAATATCTAACTGTTCCATCGCAGGCCCCATCGCGACGCCAATATGATAATTAGAAGTATTTGAATTATAGTATGAACTAAGAATCCCAGGGATAACGTAATTGAATCAAGAAGTACTAAACAAGCACTAACGAATGTACTGTATTTAGAATTCGAAATCAAACATTCAACAAGTACAAAGGAGTCATTAGTTCATTCAAACACCACATCCGCCACAGCTTAAATTAGAGTCTAAGTGTCTGTAATCAATTGTACGTCTTCTCCCCAAGTTCATGCTGTGTCTGTCCGACAATGTATTGGATAAAGACTCTGTATTATTTGATTTCTGGGATTGTGTACAATCATCATGTCCGTTGAGTACTGAAAGTACTGCTACCTAGAATTTCAACCATAGACATTCAGACTATCCTCCCCCACGAAATAATGTCGGATCTTCATATCCCCAAGTTATGAATAATGTGGCTTCATTTAAATCATCTTTCTCAATTTGACTAGAGTAAACATTGGAAGTGAATTTATGATAAGGACAAACAATAATTGATATGGAATCATCTGAATTGTAATCAGACTCTAACTCATTTAATACTCGTGCTTCGCATTGAACAAGTTTCTCACAAGAAACAAATGCATCATGAGGACAAACAATATTTGATATGACATCAAGGTTCGATTCTTCTGAAATAGTTTCCTCGAATTTATTAAGAATGTCATTGCAGAGTAAAGGATCGTTAGAAAAATCAGCATCTATCAAAACTACATCAGTTTTTTTATCATCATTAGGTTCATTCGAAATATTTTCACCAGATTTGTAAGAAATTTCACCAGAAATATGTGAATCATTAGGAAAAACCATATCTGGTACAAAAACATGAGAAATCTGATAGGTTGATTCATTAGAAATTGTTGTCTCGCAAGAATCTTGAGTTTCATTTAACTCTGAACTGCTATATGACTCTAAACTGTCTTTTGAAATCGTCGATAAAGATAAATGATCATTATAAATATTCAGATTAACAGAATCAGAATCAAAAGACTTAATATTAGTTGCAGCAACATGAACAGTAGTATTACAAACTGACTGAATATGTCCAACATCAACACATTTAAAGCACTTACAATTACGAAATTTACATGAATTAAAAGGGTGGAACCTTCCACAGCACAAACATTGACCAAACTTGTGCCCATCCTCGTCAACTGCATCGCAATTGCCAAATGAATTATCTGCATAATCTTGAGTATGCACTGGGATGGGGCGACGTAATGTAGTGGAATTTTTTATATCCTCATGAATTATTTTACGAAATCTCCCTTTACCGCATTCGAAATTTGTATACTTAGCATAGTCTAGAAGTAGTTCCTTGAGAGTTGTATAAGGAAGAGAAATGGGCTTTTCCGGTAAAGCCAAAATTTTTGTTAAGCTATATGCTTCTTTTCCGATGAATGTGAGAAAATGTGCCACAATATTAATATTCTCATCATCTTCCTTGGTCATAGCCCAGATTTCGAACCTTTCAAAGTAATCCTCATAAGCATCAAAATCCGAATGAATATCTAACTGTTCCATCGCAGGCCCCATCGCGACGCCAATATGATAATTAGAAGTATTTGAATTATAGTATGAACTAAGAATCCCAGGGATAACGTAATTGAATCAAGAAGTACTAAACAAGCACTAACGAATGTACTGTATTTAGAATTCGAAATCAAACATTCAACAAGTACAAAGGAGTCATTAGTTCATTCAAACACCACACAAACATAATTCAAAACGAATTGATGGGTTAGTAATAACTGAGACGAATTAATTTATGAACAGTGTCTCATCAAATTTTATTTCTTTATGAAGATTCGAAACATGATTACTTTAGTGTCACTAATAGTTTCATAAGAAAACTTGAATCGATTTTGGAAATGCGTCAATAAAATAACCGTAATAACGCTTCAATAATGTGACCAGTTAAACTTAGGACCATTATGTTTTCACAATATGTATTGTGCATTTGACTAGTCATTTAAATGTCAAACACAGGTAAAGCAATCATAATGCACAGCTGTTGTATTTGTACAGATCAATGATTTCCTTGTATATTATTAGTCTACAGATGATTTGAATTCCAGATTCTTGACTTTCGATTACACTCACTTAGTTTTTTCTCACTTAAATACTGGTCTACTCTTGACTACTAGAGTATGAACTGAACAGTTATGAGTATTATTAGTTAGCATACAAAATAAGATGATGATGAATCATATGCAACTCTATAGAATTTTTAGGAAAAAGTTAAAATTGGTAGAAAGAAATGATTAGTTAGACTGACAACTGGGTCAACTTGAGGATAGGGTAGAAAAGCAACCAGAACGTGAGAAGTTCTACTTTATTCAGCATTGAAATTTCCGTACAAAACGATAAGTCGTATACTTTTATATATACGACTTATAATTAGTTTATTTAAGATATTTAAACCTTTCAAACCAGAAGAATATCTGTAAGGAAAGCGACATCAACAAGCAGAAGACAAGAGAATAATTAAGTCGCTAAATGAATAATTTATTAATTCAAATAAGAGGAAAGACATACGGACACGATTGTTCACCATTAATCAGGATTATTTGTTCAGTTTGTAATGGAAGATGATGTGAGGCAAATTTACTGATAAACATTATTATGGTCTAGTGAAATAGGTGACCTAAATACAATAGTATTTATGATTATAGTTCTTTTCAAATATCATTTCTAACTTATTTTTCAAGCCTGAAGTTCAGCGAAACATTGTATACAGGATTATTCAAGTATTACTTAATGTCGAGTGGTACTTAAAAATATACTCACAAAAAGATAAATGATTTTGAACAAAAACCTTTTGATTTATTACATTTTATGGCATCTGAAAGTAAGCTACTGTTTCATCGCTATTCACGGTAAAAAGAATAAAGAAATTACGATAAGTGAATAGCTTGTAATATCAGTTTTGCACTACCTGGTGGGCAAAATTTTCAACAGTTATGTATTGATTTCATCACTTTTTAGGTAATTTTATTGATGCTAGTTTTAACATGACTACTTTTCAAAACACTTTTTGAAACTTCCATGTATATAGATAATGTGTATATATATCAAATTTTTATGGACATAGCAAAACCTTCATAGAACAGGGAAATCCGCTAGCCTGTTCAGTCAGGTTGTTGTAGTATTTGTGAAAATTAACGGAAGTCAATCTTTTAACCCTTTACGATTATTTCTAGCACATACACAGCAACAAGGGAGGTGTTCTCATCAAAGCTACAGTTTACTCTAAAGATTTGGGTTTCGATCTGCACTAATAATAAGGACTAGACACGCATGAGATTGGTCACCACCCAGTGATCAATCAATTGTGATTACATCTCAGTCCTACAGGAGGTCAGTCGCGGCCCGAAAAGCTCAGTGGTAACGTCTCTGACTGTGAAGCTGGGTGACATGGGATCGAATCCTCCGGGGAGCACCAGATCCCTCAAAGACTACAGGTACATCTTGCTGACGAGTGCCAAGTAGCACGAAACCCGGGTCCAGGGTTTCCTGTCGACTACCTCCAACCACCACCTAATCACACTGTCAGTTTATCTTGTTCATATATTGCTCAATGAAACTAATGAAGGAAATTTCATATGACTAAGTAAGACTAAAGCGAATCGATTCGCTAGCAAAATCACATGGTATTTGTTTAACTTGGCTGGAAAAAGTCGGCTACAAACCTTTATTGATGGTTTTCAAACAGTATTCGATCGATTTTGAACATTTATTTGTAGTGTCCATAATTTTTTCTCTTATCTTCCCTCTTGATTACTTTTACTCACGTTTCAATATTCTTTTTAAGTTTTGTTGAATACTAAACCAAATGAATTTCAGTTCCAAACAACTCGTGTATAAGAAGTACCATTTATTCACTGACTCCTAAACTTTAGTCAGCTTTAAAATGTTGCTATACAGATTAAATCTTACCATGAGATTTACTTAAAATCCTATAAAGAATGTAAAAATAAACATCAGGTAAACTTGTTACTATACATCGGAAACTACCCACATTATTTCATTGTGATCTTTCATTGAGATCAATTAACTTATAACAAAATTTAATAAATATATATCTAATATCAGAAGGGGTTTTCGTGGATATCATAGTAATTTCTATAGTTGAGATCATGAGTCAATTAAGGCTAGACCGTCATGGAAAACCTGGAAGCACCGGACGGCCGTTTCGTCCTACTATGGAACTTATCAGCAATGCTCATCCTCGATCCCGCCTCACGAGATTCGAACCTAGGACCCATCCAATATTTTCTATATTTAAATTGTTATTATCAAAAGATTGAAACTATGAACAGTGTACAGATGCATATATATGTCATATTCAAATACATCTTCAGGTGACGTAATCAACTCATTTTTATAAGACACTAAATAATAGTGTCTGGTAAAGTTTATTTTATAAGAGGCAACAATATCACACACGTAGATAGTTAAAAAAAAAATAAAGAAAAGATAATAAGGTAACGCTTGAATGACTCAATGAAATGTAGATATGTGAAGAAAATTTTTGAAAAATGGAAATTTTCTGAAAGCATCTAATTTTGTTCACCTTATATATCTAACTGAATATCATATGCTTCAATTACTATAGTAATCATAATCAGTTATGATTAATTGCAGTAATTGTAAATTTCAGTCACTCAGTAACTACTTGAAATCACATCATCTAACTGTTTTTTTTAAAATATCAGATGGGTTTTGTGGATATTATAGTAATTTCAATGGTTAAGATCATGAGTCAGTAGAAGCTATACCACTATGGAAAACCTGGAAGCACTGGACGGCCGTTTCGTTCTTTTTTATGTTCAAAGCAGACTACAAGAGGAAAATTCATATAGTTTAGGGTAGATTAAAATTTTTTCAAGTCAATTGTTTTCTTGTGATAAAAGTTTGTCCACTTATGTATGCTATTCTCATTTTTTAAGATGTGAATCTCTATTCTAAATGTTGTATCCTTATGAGTACATGTCGACAACATTTTCCTGTTCTTCTTTTTCTTTTTTTGAAAAAAACAGCTGTGAAAAGAATACAAATACTATCGTAAACTTGTACTGTTTCGTTAATTTATTAAAGGTGGCTAATCTAATTCTGTGTTGTTAAATTTTGAATAAGGTATAACAATGACAGCACTAATGTATTCCGAACTTGACATAAACTATATAATATATATCGTTGAAGGCATCTGAGCATTAATTTACGAACTATTCACTGTGCTTACTACATTGATATGTATCTTCAATTGATTGATTATTGATTACTGAATAACTTCATATATGTCAAGTTTTTCTTACTGCTAATAAAACTCTAAAGACAGTGCAATATACGTAAGATGGTAGTTGAAGATAGTCGACTGGTAACCCTAGACTCAAATTTCGTACTAGTTGTCAATTCATTAGCATATCGTAAATGTAGTCTTAAAAGAACTCATAATAGCATTAAATTCTGTCCCGTATTACCTAGCTGCATATTCAAACATTTTATCACTCAGCTATTCAGATGGTAAATAATCGAATAAAAAAAACTGTGATATATTTACAATTGATTGTCACTCGGTAAACTATCAAATACCTCCGTACAAAATGTAGATTAGAATCCTATCAAACCATTGTCGACTGGAAATCATAGACTTCGATTTCGTACTAGTAGTCAGTCATTAGCGTGTTGTACATACTTACGACTTTTACTCCTAACGGAGTATAGACCACCAACAAGTATTCTCCAACACATTCTGTTCTCGGCCTTCATTTCCAGCTCTATTGAATTCCTGTTCATTTTTCTCATATCTGTCTACATCTCTCAACATAATGTGTTCTCTCATCTCCCTCTTCTCCTCCTTCGACCCTGAACATTCCATGTGAGAAACTGCATTGTGATGCAGTTCAGTGATTTCCTCAATGTGTGTCCTATCCACTTCCACCACTTCTTCCTGATTCTTTCCTCCACTGGGATCTGATTTGTTCTCTCCCATATCAGGTTGTTGCTGATAGTGTCTGACCAACGGATCCCAAGTATTTTGCATAGACGACTGTTAGTAAACACCTGGATCTTCTGCATGATAACTTTCGTAGTTCTCCAAGTTTCCGCCCTCCTTACAGTAGAACCGATTTGACATTTGTATTGAAAATTGTGACCTTGGTGTTGGTTGACATACAGTTGTTTTGAGTTCTAGATATTCTTCAGTTGTAAATATGCTGCTTTTGCTTTGTCGATCCACACCTTCACATATACATCATATCCACCGTTTTCATCAATGATGCTATCCAGATACGTAAAGGATTTACATCTTCCAAAATTTTTCCATAAAGTGTTATTCGATTGTTGCGTTCAGTGTTGTATCGAAGAATTTCGCTTCTCCCTTTGTGTGTGTTGAGACCTACTATTGTTTAGGCTGCTGCTACACTGGTCGTCTTCTCCTGCATTTGTTGTTGTTTATGCGATAGAAGAGCCAGATCATCTGCGAAGTCTAGATCGTCCAGCTGCATTCTGGCTGTCCACTGTATCTCATGCTTCGCCTCAGATGTTGATGTCTTCATGATCCAGTCAATCACCAGGAGAAAGAGAAAGAGTGAGAGTAAGCAACCTTGCCTGACACTGGCCTTTACCTCGAACGAGTCCTGCATGAACAATTTTGCAGTTTAATCCATCATAGGAATTCCGTATGATATTTTAACTATCTTCTCAGGTACACCGTAGTGTCGGAGAAGCTTCCATAGTGTTGTCCTGTCCACGCTGTCAAATGTTTTCTCGTATTCAATGAAATTGATGTAAAGTGATAAATTCTATTCAATTGATTGTTCCACAATAATCCGTAGTGTTGTAACTGTAGTCTTAAAAGAACTCATACTCTCATTGGATTTTGTCCCATATTACTTAGCTGCATATTCAAATAGTAACTAATCTCATATAAGACTGTGATATATTTACAATTGATTTACCCTCGTCAAACTATCAATTACCTCCTTATAAAATAAAATCTTTATGCATATTAGAATTATATTAATCAACAAATCATTTCTAATTAATTCAAATATCTATCATAAGGCTTTACTTTCATATATTTACATTTATTTTATTGTATCCCCTATTCTTCTTCTTCTTCTTCTTCTTCTTATTATTATTATTATTATTATTATCATTTCTTTTATATTGTAAATATTTACTTAAACTTTATTAACTAACATTCAATTCAACCATTCAATTGACATAATTTATTTAAATTAATGAATTTTAATCATAGAAATATGATTTAAATATTTTATAACCTTGAAATTCAATAATTAATATTTTAAATAATGTAATAAACAAATCATGGCTATCAGAATTGTATTATAATCATATTATTCTGATAAATTAAATCATCTTATGGCAGAATTCAAATTTATCAAATAGGTTATTATTAATACAATATATTTCTTTTAGTTTTTTTTTTTCTTTTTTCTTCTGTTATTTTCATTAATATTTAATTAATTATTTTGTTATTCAGTATTAACCGATTAATTCATAATTACAATCAAATTAATCAACTTACATGTTCTAATTTTTCTAAGATCATTATTTAGTTTTATAGTTTTTCTATAGATATGATGAGATAGAATTATTATTATTATTATGAATCATTTGTAAGTAATATGTAGATAGCGTATTAGGAATAATTGTTTCTGGTCAGTATTTTTTTTAGCGAGTTAGTTTTCTACGGAATGGGGTCATTAACTCCATGCTCAACCCTTCTCCTTTATTCGAGCTTGGGACTGGAAGTAGCCCCAGAAAGGTTTCATGCTCTTCTATTGCACAGGAGAAGAAAATCAGTGTAACAGCAGCCTAAACAACAGTAGATTTCAACATACACAATGGGTAAAGAAAGATTTTTCGATACAACACAACATGCAACAATCGAATCATAATTGACGGAGAAGTTTTGGAAGATGTAAAAAACCTTTATATATCTGGTTAGCATCATTGATGAAAACGGTGGATATGATGTATATGTGAAGGTGTGGATCGACAAAGCAAAAGCAGCATATTTACAACTGAAGAATATCTGGAACTCAAAACAACTGTATGTCAACCAACACCAAGGTCACAATTTTCAATACAAATGTCAAATCGGTTCTACTGTAAGGAGGGCGGAAACTTGGAGAACTACGAAAGTTATCATGCAGAAGATCCAGGTGTTTACTAACAGTCGTCTATGCAAAATACTTGGGATCCGTTGGTCAGACACTATCAGCAACAACCTGATATGGGAGAGAACAAATCAGATCCCAGTGGAGGAAAGAATCAGGAAGAAGTGGTGGAAGTGGATAGGACACACATTGAGGAAATCACTGAACTGCATCACAATGCAGTTTCTCACATGGAATGTTCAGGGTCGAAGGAGGAGAAGAGGGAGATGAGAGAACACATTATGTTGAGAGATGTAGACAGATATGAGAAAAATGAACAGGAATTCAATAGAGCTGGAAATGAAGGCCGAGAACAGAATGTGTTGGAGAATACTTGTTGGTGGCCTATACTCTATTGAGGGTAACAGGCGTAAGTAAGTGTATTAGGAACAATTGTTTTGATTTTTGTTTAATTAATAAATATTTGGCAACTAGTTAACGTTATTTATGATTAGACTAACTTCATAATAGATGAACTTAAATTGCAGATTTCAGACTAAATTTCATCTTTCAAGGTGATTTTTAGAAACGGAAACTATTCATTAAATGATCGGTATCATTGATATTTTCTGTGTTTAGTTACTAATAGCCATTGAATTATTGTGTGAGTTTCAAGTGATTTACACGATGGAGATATTGTTTAGTGAATAGCATCTGACATACCGTTTAACGAATGATGATCTCGGTATTGAAATGTCTTCTATTTTTTTCCATTTAAGACGGTCATCTAAGAAGATATTTTAAGGAAGTTTAATAATTGAGATCAAATCGTTTGTGTCTGGAGTTCCATTTCTTGAACCAAGTAGTAAAATACTGGAATTCTCTACTAGAACACGTAATATCAGCACCTTCCGTTGATACATTCAAAAAAAGATAGGATGTTCACAGTACTACAAATTGAAAGAATTAATATAAGTTGATTAACTTCTTGTACTTATTACTAAAGGTTGGATTCATTTTAACAGCGAGATTTTTCTTTGAGATTTTTTTAGGCAAAATTGAAATAAAGAAAAGCCCGTTACTTAATTTCTGAGATTTATTCAGTTGTCATATAGTACATATTGATAAAGTATAATATGCAAACATGGATAATGGCTAGCAATGGAATCGAGGACGCGCATTTCGCCCTATTTGGGACTCGTCGGATGGATATACCTGTATCTCAGAGTCGATATTCACTCCGAGATGCCAATGCTTGTGACTTAAATCAATATCGCGGTAATTCACACACGTTGCACATATGCCAATAAGAGACTGATCAATTAGAAGATTCAAACAAACAATACAAAATGAAATATAATATGTGAACTTGAAAAAGTGAAGTTATGCTCGAGTTATACCCAGAATAAATAAATGCCTGTTTATTCTTTAAAACTTTATCGAATTTAATTATGGTCATAATCATGTATTGAGCTGAAGCTTTGTCAAAGTAAGTTTCAGAAGAATACATAGCGATAACTTTACAGTACTGAAGAAATATAGTTGACATATTAATGAGACTATGAATGATGATGCTGCCTAAAAACAAGTAAATTCCTGCTATGAATCTAATAATTAGCATTATCATTTTTAATTATAGGCTCATCTGTCTTCATAGAGTTTTCCAAACATTCCAACAGTTTTCATACAACATGATTTACCGATTCAAAAGGTGGATAAGAATGAGAGATGGTCAGTTTTTAACATTGGACTGTTCAATAAAGGAATGATTTGTGAAATTAGTATCCGTAGCCTTGTTACAATTACTTGGATGAGATTTGGTGTGTTATAAAACATGGTGAATTTGTCATATTACCTGATAAACAGTTAGATAGGCTTTGTACCCTGACGAAAGTTATATTGCTTGCATTCTCAATAAAACTATTCATTTCTTTATAAACCATTAATGATTTTCCTCTAATGCTTTTAACTGACTACGTAATCTTCCTTTCTAATTCTGTATCATATTACTATTTAATATCTTGCGAGATGTCTGTCTATCAATAAAAGGACGAGCACACGTTTCATCAGTTTGTTCTGTTCTACTTCACGGCTGCAAAGCGTCGCCATTGAGAGTAGAAGATAGTCGTTAGCTACTAGTATTTGACCACAGATGTCTTAGAAATATCGCTAGTATCTGCTGGAATCACCGGGTAAGTAATAGTGAGGTTAGACGAAGAGTATTAGGGAATGATGGTAAACCAGTTGATGAGGTTGTAAACCTTCATGAACAGATATCTTTGGACTACGTGTTACGTATGCCTGAACACTAATTACCACAGTGAATAATGCTGACTAATGTTGAAGATGGTTGGAAGAAATTTAGAGAGGACCATTCAAAAACGTGGTACAAGTCCATAAAGTCACCAGCTTCTGGTCTGAGCCATGTTTGTATATGCAGACTACTTGTTCAGGGTCCTCGTGACTATCTTAATCAATGGTTGGAGACTGGATGACATGGTTCAGAATCGATCACAATGATGTAGGTGTATACACTTACTATCTTACCTCAAACCGCGAGATTAAAATCACTTTATACCTTTATTTCTACGAACTAATTCTTTTTTCCTGTATTATATCCTTATACACAATCTTTCATATATTACTACCAATGAAGTAACTACTTTTATGAATTTGGTGTTCATCTTTCTGTGCTAATGAGGTGTGGCAACCTGGATCGATACGTATATGCGCTTGATCCTACGCTGTAGCTGACTGGCTGATCTTGTGATACTTTTCTTCATGAATTATTATTACAAATGTCCTTTTTATTCAATAATATTAAATAGTTCATTATTTTTATTGGAATATTATGACTAAATAAGACAGTTTTTAGAATCTAGGCTGAAATGAATACATATGACTGAAATAATTATGCTATCTTGTTCACTAATAATAATTGCCGTATAAATACTTTCATTACAATAGTTTAAGCTTGCCATAATATCCAGACACATTTATCACTGTATATACTTTAAAATCGCCTAAACAATTATTTCATAATAAATGGTTTTCTATTATTCCATAAAAGTCGCAAGGTTTTCAAACATAAATCATCATAATGAGGATTATTATAACTGAATTCATTGTTTTTGATAACCGTTTCCCAGTTTCCAGTTATACTTGTTGAAGTATATCTTATGAGATAGTTCTTATTAACAATGAGCTTTTGAGATGATGGAGAAGATATGTAGATCATGTGGATGATATTGATAGAGTTTTGTTCTCTCAGCTGAATGGTTTGGTCGTGGGGCTTTCATTGTTCTTCAGGTAGACTTCTATCTGAAGTTTGTGCTGATGATTTTGTTCAGAAGAACGATGAAAGCCCCATGACCAAATCATCCAGCTCGGAGAACAAAACTCCATCATTAACAATAAACTTCATTTGTCAATTTCAGTAAAAGCTCACAAATGAATTGTTATTGAGTTATGCAATAAATACCTTTGTTTTTGATCATGCTTTCGTAAAAGATCGGTTTATTATATAAATGTTATACAGTGATTTTACCAAACGGTTTTCTAGAATATTGCCAGAAATATTACCCTTATATTCCAGTCCTAATTATAAATACATAACTAATTTAATAGTAAATATATATTTTTTACATCATAATGAGTAGAAGAATTACATTTCTGACGTTTCGTAACTAAATGTAAGTTGCTTCTTCAGAGTAAATAAATGGCCGACATTGATTTAACTCAAGTTTAAATAGTTTTGTGTTTATTTCATGTCGGTTATTTGTTTACTCTGAAAAAACGGCTTACATTAAGTCATGAAATATCAGAGATACAATTCTTCAATTGATTCGAATATGAGAAAAATATATTTATTATTAACTCTCTACCCAATGCTTAAATTATTTGAAACTATCAAGTTCAACCTTGGTATTGATAATTACATAACTAATGTATTCTTGGTCATTGATATATACATAACTTTCAATAAACCCTACAAGATAATCATTATCAATGAAATGATTAGAATGACCAAATGTTTTATTAATGCCCCCTTTTTCTTAAAATATTTCCAAGATTCTTGTGACAAAGGTTAGATTTATTCTTCTGATAATAAGAATAAAGTAATAAGAATTTATCATATGTCCATTTTCTATAGATCTTCTATAGATAAATCTATTCAAAATTTCTTATTAAAAAAATATCTAGAAATAGGACCGTAGACAATCTTTCGTTTAGTAAAATAGATTGGATTTTTAGACGACATTCATTAGAAGAAAACGTCTTATCAATATATCTTCTATACATGTTAAACTTTACTATCGTTTTGTCAGAGCATTGTTCACAATGTAGACTTTTCAGATTTAGTAAAAGAATGTATACCGTGTTATGTATGTACATATAAACATTTATAATTTAAAGTATAAGAAACTTTTTAGAAGATATCTTGAGTTTCAAACCATATTGACTTGGAATTCATCAATAAACAAAACATAAGAACTTCATAAAGTACATGCCTCTTTCATACATTTGATACTTAAAATAATTTTGAGTAAAAAAAGCAAGCGTATTATCATCCATAAAATAATAAACTAAATTCTCTATTCTATTTCTAATACTATCAACAGATAGCTAAAAACCTTCTAAGATTACATAAACTAACAAAAATTTGACGCACGTTAGTAATGAAGTTAAAAGAGACATTTGAAGCGATACCTATACCGTTTACAAACATACTGCACTCCAAACCACAAACATATTTCAATTAATTACAGCCACACTATCGTCGTCCATTTTTTAATGACCATCAAATTTATCATTTCATCAATCTTAATAATCAAATTCGCTTAATTTTACTAGGGACGATTATACCAACATCTCTCCAACTTAGTATACTCCATTACAACTCAGGTTTTAATTGATAAAATTAATCACTTTATGCATAAATAATAGACAGACTTGTGGATATTACATGATTTTCATAGTTTGTATCACAAACTATTATTTATTAGCCAACTATTGAAAGCTTAGTATGACTGGAAGCTAGTTTCGTCCTACTATGGGACTTCACAGCAGTATGCTTATTAGTGACTAGCTTTAAGATGAGTCTCTTGGAGGTCCAATTAGAAGGCATGAAAAGTTCAGTTCAATCAGCTCATGTTTGAGACAGTTATCCTCTGCAAGTTGTCAATCATGGTTGCGGAATATCGTGAATTGATTGAATTTAGAAGAGTACACCACTGGGTGTTGAATTGGTGACCTTAAGATTAATTGGTCGCATACGAGTCCATACGTTCTAGATTCGATTCACAGATACAGAGTAAGTTCTGTACATCACTCAGAAGTCCCGAATTTTATCTGTGTCTAAAACAGAATCTTATTCCATATAAACTAGACGAAGTTACATATCTTTTGTTGAACCGGATTTCACTGATTCTCTAGTCAATATCAATCCATAAACAAGAATACCAAAATTATATTTATAGAACATTTTGATTACACTACTATTGCATCTGTAGAAATGAATTCACACCACACATGATGAAACAAATTAACTTCATAATCCATAATTTTTATTTCTTCGTTTATAGTTCTTTATAAAATTGTGTATACTTTATCATTCAAGAGGTTTTTACATTTTAATACAATACACATTTTATTCAATGTACTTTCCTTTCTATATGTGATTGTACTGAAATATATACAAAGTATGGTATTCATAGAATAATAAAGTTTCTCATCTCATTCATTGATTAAACTATTACGCATTTTGCTAATCCAATTGCCATGTGATGGATATATTTATATAATAATATAGTTTTACAAGATGGATTATTTGAATTTGAAAGTAACCAAGAAAGTAACTGACATTTCCATGAGATAACTTTATCTGGCTTTTTTTTTTATATATTGTGATGTAATGTATAATGAAATAGTGAAATTATCATCGAGTCTAAACATACAATTGATGATTGAAATGATTAGTTAATATTGAATTTTATTAAATGAAAATTGAGAAAAAGAATTTGATTGTAAGAAAAGAAAGTAAAACAAGTAACTTGTTGTTGTTCTCTTTTACCATATCTGATATTCTACCAAAATCGATAAGATTCAGTTTGAATAAACTGTTTGAGATTTAAACCACTCATTTATTCTCTTTCACTCTCACTCACTCCCCCCTCTCTCTCAATCTCCCTCTCTCCCCCTATCTCTCTCTCAAGAAATGTGTAATTTAGTGAAGAAGCCAACTAAAAAGGAGAAAGAGACAAGAAAAATGAAAATTACTGATATATTTTTTAAAATTCAGTTGAAAATGTAAAATAATAAATTTTTTTTAATGGATCCAAAGTTTTTAAAATAAATGATTGACAGATATACAAAAATCAATTAAAATGATCAAATATTGACTAGCTTCTCCTTTCTTTTACCATACCGCAGTAAATATATATATATATATATATATATATATATATATATATATTTGAAAGATTCCCATGTGGTAAATTTAGAACAACATATATAAGGGAACAATATTGTTTTCGATTAGATCCTTATCAAGCTTTTATCTAATCAATAATAATATTTATATGCATATACGAAATTATTAAACCAATTAAGGTAGTTTATCAGTCAATGATAACAATGGAAAAGATTACATAACAAGTGAAAAGTACAAATTGATAGTGTGGTGACAGGTATACTAGTTTTAACAAGAATAATAAAGGCTTAAATCAATGTTACATAAACTACTTTGATTGCTTTAATATTTGAAAACAATATTGTTCGCATATATATATATATATATATATATATATATATATATATATATATATATATATTGCTAATTAAAAGCACTAGTGTTATGTCCCGATAAGCATAATGAATGGTGACTTTTGGGATCCATTTATGAACCAATACTATGCGTATATTTTTATCGTATAATTGTTATATAACTAAACTATTCATATTCATGTCCCTCTTATTATGAGCCTTATTTTGACCCATGGACTATTATTATACTAGTTACCCTGTTTATTAAATACAGTCTCCCACATTCATAGCCCTTTTTTGGCCAAATCTTGTGTAAATGTTGTTTCCTATTTTATTGGTACGATATGGTCTCTCTGATTGGTATATAAACTGAGTATGTTTGAAATAAATGATTCATATTGCAGAGGCTGAGATTGGTATTCTGGACTCAACTAGCTGATCTAGGTGGAAAGCAGGACCAATCAAGACTCTAGACTGCTAGCACTGGTTTTATGCGTCCTTGGTTCGATAGATAATTCAGTGTTTTCTAATTGGCGGCATCGTTACGTTATACGTTAACAGGATACACAGGCCACAAGTTCTAACAACTAGAAAGTATCATGTCCTTACAATGTTGTTTTCTTCCAGAACTTAAGATATAGGAAATATAATTTTCATCAATCATATTTATTAAAACCACGGATATGTTGTAAGTACCCATTTTGATCTAATATTTCCTAATCTTTAATTATTTCCTAACCGAAGTTGATTTTTGATATAAAAAACCTAATATTTTGCTGATTTCATTTATTCAATTAATTCATATGTATCCTTGTCGGTTCTTGTTATTTGCTAAGAAAAGTATGATGTCTCTCTCTGTATATATTTATAATTTGCATAAGTGTTTTTGACGTCTATGTTGAATGTTTATGACGCAAAAAGATATACTTTAATGTAAGTTTAATACTCGGTAAATAAAGTCTGTAAATATTATTTATTTGTATTGTAAACAAGGATATTTTAACACACACACACGCAAACACACAAATATTATTTATTTTATCCATTATGTTTATCATCTTGATAGCACATGAACAAAATTTGTCACAAATCAAACATTTCTAGTAAAGACAATTTTAATCAGATAACATGATTGAAGTCATTAACTTCTAGTTTTAGCCATGTTAGTAGATGCAGACTATTTGGTTGGGATCCTCGTGACTATCGTAACCAACGGTTAGAGTCACTGGGTGACATGGTTCAGAATCGATCACAATGGTGTAGGTGTATACACTTACTATCTTCCCTTAAACTATGAGACTAAAATTGCTTTATATCTTTCTTTCTACAAATTCATTCTTCCTTTCCGTACTATATCCTTATATGCAATCATTCTTTTATATGTTAAAACCATTGAATTAACTACTTCTATGAATTTGATGTTCATCTTTTTGTGCTAATGAGATATGGCAACTTGGACCGATGCATCTATATGCATGGTCCTACGTTGTAACTGACTGATCGATTGATTGAAGAAATGAGGTAGTAATAATTCATTGCAAAGAACGATTACAAGGTAATATGATATATTTCATGGAGTTAGAAATACTTTGTACTGATTATCGATTCAATGACCTTAAAATATCATGCAATCTTATCATATGAGCGTCGACTCATTAATGGGTTTTGGTTGACACTGCTGAGCAGTTCAAATTCAAGATGTTATGGTATTTTATGGTTTTACAGTTGATGTATTTTGATTGTAAAAACTGTCTTCGTGAGTATGGTAATCGTCAAGAATATTAGGGTTTCTAGGATTTATATGTACACAACCAAGAACTGATAATTCTGATAAACATAGAAATGAATAAACATTCTCAGTCATAATAATGTGGCCAATTTTAATAAGAAGCAAAGCATAGGTTTAAAAACAAGATAAAAGAACGGGATGTTTACAGTGAGTTCGAGTTTAAAGTAACCAGCAGTGAAAATGAGGGTAGGCTGTAATCGTGTATGTAAACCATATTTAAATGAACTCAATCTATGAAGGTTCACGAATATACTTACCAAATATGAACTCAATCGTAGTAACTCGACCATTTAATTTTACGCAATGGATACCTAGAAGATAAATGTAATACAATGATGGAATCTTCTGTTTTAATACTCATAGTGTCCCTCTCAGCCTGAAACCCAATAATATTGAATGAAGCTTTTATTGTTATGATAACTACCTTTATTTAAATAGATGGACAAGTCAACTGAGTCAGTAATAGTGAGGTTTGAACGAAGACAAATAGGATTCTGAGCTGAATGGAGTAACCAGACGCGAAGCAAATTTAGCCATTTAAAAGGAGTGGGAACTTACTTCGACATTTCATGGTTTACAGGATACTTCTCACTTTTCCAATGTACTAATAAACTGCACTTTTCTATCTCGATATCCCAAGTTAGTAAGTTAATCTGAGGGAATTTCAGAAATGTAGACGAAATGTTATCTTAGGTAGCGTATCCATTAAGAAATGAGATAGAAAAGAAAAACATTGACGTTGTTCGATAAGCACCGCTAGTCATAGTTAAATTACCGTTCATGAAGATCTCTAACTTTCAAGAGCTTTTGGGATACCTTTCACAGTTTCAACAGTATACCATTTTCTGACTGTATAAACCTTCAGATACTAAGGTATGTTGTAGAGCAGGGTCCTAGACTATCTTTAAGTAAATTAAGTTGCAATGGTTTGGGCTATCTGAATGTTGATAATTCAAGTAGTTGCAACTTATGTAGATTCTCTCGGTATACTCTTAATGACACAAGATGGATACATAGATGGAATGTAGATAGCAGTAGAATTCAAGAGTAGCGTTTCGTTCTATTTTGGACTCGTCAGCTGGATACGTTTGCATCACAAAAAAATTGAAGGCAGCAATGTTTGCTTCAAATACGTATATGTTTTCCATTTAGCTATTGCATCCAGATAAAAACTTCATTGTGCAGCAAGTTTAAATTTTAATTTCATATGTAATGGTCTGGAATATATCGTTGTTGATATTTTGACTGAGCTTCAGGTACAGCGAGCTTATGAGTCCCGAATAAAATAAAATGGTCATTGTGGATTCCACTGCTATCCATATTCAATCTATTCTATATTTAAGTCTAAGTAATCTTAATGACAGCCAAAATTTTACGTAACACATTATTTATATGAGACGTTTGTCAGTCAGTTGGGTTGAAATATCAATTAGCTTCTAAATAATTATTTGAGACATAATATTTCCTGGTCATTTTGAGAAATAGCTTATGATAAAGAGATGAAAAAAATAAACATAAACAGTAACCAAATAGCAATTTTTTGAGGTATATTGCTATGACATTCATATATACGTATTGTCAGGTTTTGAAATAATGATCGTAATGTGTAGTTGAGGTGAATGCTTCATGAAGAATGGAGTATTGTGCTTGTAGAAGATCATTGAAATTTTTGATATTTCTCTGATCCACAGTTTTGAAACTTTATTTTGCGTAATTTTCTATCTTTGACTACCGACATGCATTGATATAATTCACAGCTTATCATGTTGTTTCAGTGATAGTTTTTGTTCGTGTGATTCATAAGTGGAAAGGGGTGACTTGATTGTTTGATGTAACGCTATGTAAATGATAAACATAACAATATAGATAAAGTTCCTCAATTCATATGGACAACATCAATCAACCACATGATTAGAGGTCAAAAGAACAAGACAATTGATGAGAATATAACAAACAAGTGGAGATAACGAATTATAAGTCAATACTCTGTCAAAAATAAAATGATCTGAAGAGATAAAATATAATATAATTTCAAAATGCTCACTTATTCTTCAGATAAAAAAATAATTATCGATATTATCGTCTAGAATAACAGTAACCAAATTTTAATGTTAACATGTTTCCATTACTTAAAGAAACAATATTGGCAAAATATCAATAACCAATACTATATTTTTTTCTAACAAAGAAGTGTTGCCAAGAATAAAAACTTTCATATAAAAACATAAAAAAAAGAAAAAGAATGAATGATTGTGTTCTTTCAATGGAAATAGATTATTGCAGATAAAAATTACATGATATATTATGAGCTTACTTTACTTACGCCTGTTATTTCTCGTCGAGGAGCATAGGCTGCCCATCAACATGCTCCATCCAACCCTGTCCCAACCAATCCTTACCAGCTATGTCCAGTTCTTATTCATCCTTTTCATATCCAATTCCATTTCCCCATGTAATGTGTTCGTTAGCCTTCCACTTTTCCACTCCACTTCAGGGTTCCAAGTTAACGCATGCCTCATGATGCAGTTTGATGATTTGTGTAATGTATGTCCTATGCATTTCCATCGTCTTTTCCCGATTTAATCTTCAGCTCGAGGTTGGTTTGTTCTCTCTCACAGAAGGCTGTATCTTGTGTAGGCAGCTATTTATAAATACTTGCACCTTCTTCATGATGGTTGTTGTAGTTCTGCAAGTTTCAGCTCCATAAAGTAGAACTATCTTGATGTTTGTATTGAAGATTGTGATTTTGATACTGGCTGATAGACAGTTGTTTTGAGTTCTATATATTCTTCAATTGTAGGGATGCTGTCCTTGCTTTGCTAATTCTCGACTTTACGTTTGCATCCGATCCTCCTTGTTCATCAATGATGCTTCCCATGTATGTGAGAGATCCTACATTTTCCAGACTTTCAACATTAAGTGTGACTAGTGGGTTAGTGTTCTCCATGATACTATGAGTACTACTCAGTAAAGTGAATATAAAAATATACGTGTCAAGGACTGAAGTTAAGTGTTCTATTTGTTTCTTTTCGAGAAATTCTTTTGCGAGACAATCTCTTCAAACTCTCTTCAAAACAAACAAACAAAAATTTCTCTAAAATACATAAAATAAATTATCATTAGTGTTTTTACACTTCTTTTTTACTGCCAAAAAGGAATAGACAGCTTAGCAATAAGAAATTTTACTATTGATATGTAAATGTTTTAATTAAATTGTATGATTGATACATTCTAGATAAAGTTATTCATTATTCTGATGGATTAGTCTACTAAATGAAGTAAATAGAAATGAATGAAGTTACGTTATCTTTTTTTGGCTAAATAACAAATTATATGAAAATTAATTTTATAATGACATTTTGTATACTACTAAATATGATTCTATAGAGTTAATTTTATGAAAATAATCATTTATGATAAAGAAACACCAAATAAATACAGTTCTGATGATATTAATTGGCAATTGTATTAGTAGTAGTATTGTGGTGCGTGTTACTGATATCAACATATATAAGTAGTATGTATCATCAATCGAAAGTGGAATACCTGAAGGCAGAAGGTTAAGAAAATCGGAAAACGAGAACAAAGAGTGATTGGTATGGGAATGAAGTAACAATCAAGTCTGAGACAATTGATTGACATTTTGCAAATGAAGTATTTACTGTATAGTTCTCAGATTTTACTAAGAGGTTCTGTAATTTTGTGTTCATATACATTTGGTTGTCCCATACTGATGTTCTCGTTAACCACAGTATTAGTATTAGTGAAAGTAATGGTAGTGATGTTAGTAGTGATAGTAATCATAGTAGTTATAGTAGTAATTGTATAAAAAGAAGAGGAATCCATAAAGATTTCAATTTGAAACCCACAAATTCATTTATATATTTGTGAAATTTTGATGTGAGAGCTAATTTATCATTAAGTGAGTTGGAACATTGTTTCAGTGTTATCCTCAATGTTACATTAAAATTATACACTGTTAATGAGCACAAACTGACTGGATAAATTTGATCAGCCATTCGACAGCTCCATACTGAAAATGATCGATAGGTTTCGAATAATTCTATAGTTCATAACTGAATAACTTGGATTACGTACATACTTAGTTGAGACAAAATCAAATTGTCATTTATCTGTGTTGAAAATATTTCCAGTGAGATTTTAAAGCCATGAATGATTCTCTGTGGGACAGATTGTTTAAGTTCTCTAATCAACATTTGTACAATATTTGGCCAAATGTGGCTGTGAATGAGGGAGGTAGTGATTAATAGATAGGGCATAATTCAAGAATGGTAAATCGTATAATAATAATAAGTCAAAATAAAGCTTATGATAAGAGGAACACGAATATGAGTAGTTTAGTTATTTAACAATTATACGATAAAAGTATACGTTAAGTATTGGTTCATAAATGGATCCCAAAGCTAAGGGAAGATAGAAAGTGTATACACCAACGCCATTGTGATCGGTTCTGAGCTATTTTACCCAGTGTCCCCAACCATTGGTTACGATAGTCATGAGGATCCCAACCAAGTAGTCTACATCTACCAACATGGTTAGTCAAGTTATTGGTTTTATTCAATTGATTTAAACATGTACTTCATGCATCTAACAGAAAAATTCAAGTTGTGTGATATCACTAAACCATTTTTCAAAATTAAATCAAATGTAAAACAAACATGAATAATCTCAAAGTCTTAATTTAATCATAATTTATTTACTTCCTGTTTAAAATTATTATAGATCCTAATTACATGATTGATTCTCGTGATGTCTATATTGTAAAAAATCTACTCTTCACTAATATAACCTTATTGAAAACAGAGATTAATAATGTCAATACAAAAGTTGATATTTCTGATACGTTCTTATTGTAACTTGTCAGTTGAATACTGTTTATTTTGGCTCTTTTACTTCTACTTGTTATATCTGGTCGTCGCTGATTGTTGTGTCGAAAACGCTTATTACTTATACTGAGAACGAGGGACCTCCGCAATTCTTACGACGCGAAAGTAAGAATATAAAGACTGGTGTAAGTGAAGATTTATTAACCCCAAAAACACTATGACGACGATGACGACTCACTCCCAAAAATACACTCAATTATATATTGATTGTAGACCCATTTTAATTAATAATCAGGATGAAATCACCTACCTGAAAAATACTTGGAGTTATAACAAATCACATATGTAAGTTAAATACAAGAATATCGTATTTTATACAGAATAAAATATCATACGAGAAAAGAAAAGAAATACTACACTGAATGATCATCACATTGGATCAAAAGGCAAGTGACATTGAACAAAACTCATAATGAGTAAACTAATTGAATTTTAACTTTTCTTTTCGTCATATCAGTTTTACTAGATGAATGCTTTGATCCAACTTCTTGAATGTTTCCAATAACCCTTGAACTAAATTTACAAATCACCTTGAACATAAAGAAGAAAAAGCTCTATGACTTTGATTCTTCAAATAAATCAAAATGATTTACAATTCGATTAACAGTCAGATTTATTATTAGATTGAATTGAGCTACATGGAAACATAATCGTCCAATAACTTAGTGTGTATATACATATTTACATATTATACAATTAATCATCTATAATCCTTCTTAAGATATGAATACATGTAGCACATATGTCATGTAGATTCCAAAATAATTAAGCTATTACTTGCCATATCAATTTCTAAATAAACTAAGTTTTTTATTATTATTATTATTATTATTATTATGCTGATCTACATATTTCTAAAACCATTATTTATGGTGTCAATCAAAAGAAGTGATTTCAATAATAGCAAAGACAACAACAAAATCTATCAATAATACATTGAAACATTGAGAGTAAAAACAGATATATTTGGAACAAAATCGCTAACAATAAGTGACTTGTCATTTAAGCCCAAACGCTAGTTTAACATCGGTGGTGCACAAACCGAATTGCAGCACTAAGGAGCATCGTCGAACAATCAGTTGAGTGAAACTCGTCACTATACATCAACATTGATTATGAAAAGGCACTCGACAGTGTAGATAGAAGAACATTATGTAAACTTCTTCGACACTACGGAGTTCCTGAGAAGATTGTCAATATTATCCGGAACTCATACGACGGACTACAGTGCAAAGTAGTGCGTGGAGGGCAGCTGACAGATACATTCCAAGTAAAGACCGGAGTCAGACAAAGCTGTCTACTCTCAACCTTCCTCTTTCGTCTGGTGGTCGACTGGATTGTGAAGACCACAGGGGGAAAACCAAGGTTCTCAAATACAACACGGTGAACACCAATCTAATCACACTTGATAGCGAAACTTTGGAAGATATAGAATCCTTCATGTACCAGGGAAGCATCATCGATGAACAGGGGGGATCACATGCAGACATAAAAGCGAGGATTGGCAAAGCAAGGGCGGCATTCCTACAATTGAAGAATATATAGAACTCAAAACAACTGTCTGTCAGCCAGTATCAAAACCACAATCTTTAGTACGAACGTCAAGATAGTTCCACGGTATGGAGCTGGAACTTGCAGAACTACAACAACCATCATCGAGAAGGTACAAGTATTTATAAATAGTTGTCTACACAAGATACTCAACATCCATTGACCGGATACAATGAGCAACAGGCTTCTGTGAGAGAGAACAAACCAACCTCGAACTGAAGAGGAAATTGGGAAAAGACGATGGAAATGCATAGGACATACATTACACAAATCATCAAACTACATCACGAGGCATGCGCCAACTTGGAATCTTGAAGGAAGTCGGAAAAGTGGAAGGCTAACGAACACATTACATGGGGAAATGGAATTGGATATGAAAAGGATGAATAAGAACTGGACATAGCTGGTAAGGATTGGTTGAGACAGGGTTGGATGGAGCGTGTTGATGGGCAGCCTATTCTCCTCGACGAGAAATAACAGGCGTAAGTTAGTAAGTAAGTAAGTAAGTTGAATTCAACGAAATGGATATAGATATTTAGAAAATAAAAAAAGATATATGAGTGTTATCATTGACAACTGAAGTTTATGACAAAGAAGTCAATTAAGGAAAATTTTTAATCAGTTTTATGTTAAAATGAAAAAAAACTGTCAAAAATAAAAAGTGAACGAATCTGCAGTATACACGAGTGACATACGTATTTCAGTATTAGGGAATTGCTTTTAATTACACCGTGAAGTCAGCTTAGGAGCTGTTATAACTTAAAAGATCACTTAATAGATGTTTATTCATAGATCAGGACTTGTCACCGGTGTGCATCCGTAACTTCAGCAGTGAGTGAAGTAACAGCTTTCATTCATTTGACTAACACATTACTTGAAAATCACTGAGTATTGAATGCCGATGGCAGTTTTGCTGAATGTTTTCCAATAAAGGTATATGATTTTACTATTTAAAATAATTCATATTTTGTTGACCAATCGATTATCATACAACTACATTTGCAGCCCTTCTAGGTTTATTGCTGGTTCCAAGCTCGAATAAAGGGAGACAGTTGAACATGGGATTGGTAACCTGATTCTGTAGAAAGCAAACTTGCTAAAAGGCGCTGTTTAGAAAAACTTATCTAAATCATTTAAACTGTGTCCTACGAACTGAAGGATCTGTATTTAGATAAGTTAGGATGCCTAATGAAAAAAGCCAATTTTCTTCAAAAACCACAAAGCCAGTGGCCCTAATAACAACCTGAGAAATAGTTAATATACTTAGATGAAATGTCAGGACAATGTGGGAGACAGGGAAGACCAGTCGAATAGCAATGGAAATGAGGAAATAAAACTTGGCAGTACTTCGAATCAGTGCAACCCATTGAACCCAAGCCGCATCGAAAAGGTAAGATTCGGGAGAAGTAGTGCTAACTCTGGTCACGAAGAAAAAAATGTCCCACACATACAGGAATTTGCGTCGATCCCGTCCAAAAAAGTACAAAAAACACTTATTGGATGGAAATCCCATTGATCCAGGATCATCAAAACATCCTTAAAACCAAAAGAGGAGATCACAATACATGTTATCCAATGTTATGCAGCCATCAATGATAATAACGACGACGATGAAGATCAGTTTTACGAGAGGTTGCATTCTATCATAGAGAAGTGCCCAGGTAAGGGCCTGACCATCCTAATGGGAGATCTAAACGTCAAAGTCGGAATGGTCAACACCGGACATGAAAATATCATAGAAAAACGTAAACCCGGAGAGACGAGCGAGAATGGTAAGGGATTGTCAAATTTATGTCTTTTCAATAAAATGGTTACAAGTGGCATAATATTCCACCAACAGACGCACACACCAAGCTACATCGACTTCATTAGATCACACTACACACAACCAGATCAATCACATTTGGATCAATAAAATGTTCAGAAGGTACATGGAAGCCAAGATGAAACTGAAGCTAAATAAACACTAGAAAACTGGAGAAACAGCATTACAACAGTCCACTACATCTTTTCGACGAGATACTGACAAACTCGGAGAATTCAAGATAGCTCTCAACAACAGGTTCTAAGCTCTACATGATCTATTCAAAAAGAGGAAAGCACTATGGTAAACAACAGTAAAGGGATTAAATAACCATTAACTTCAACTAAAGCGTTGAAATAATGATACAAAAAGTATAGTGTTTCAATAAAGTTTCTTCATTCACTCAGTAAAGTTAGGAAGTAGGCTCTTATTTAATTTTTTGTTTTGTCATCACAGTGCTAGAGCTACAAAAGTAGTAATGTTCAAGTAATGAGTCCTTTAGTCTTCAACAGAAGAACAGTCTATTAAACATATAAAACCCATCAACCATATGTAAGCAAAAACAAAATTGTCCATATTTCGAAATATCCTGGAGCTTTATTTACTTAAAGTCAGAAATGGCCGAAAGCAGTAGTATGAAAGCTACATTGTTCAAGTGGGTGAATCATCGTTCACATATTTAGTTTGATCTTATTATCTTCCTTAAATAATCGATTATTAAGCAACATTCTTCGACACATGATATGATACAATCATCCACCTATTTTTAAGTAGACTATATTTCTTGTAAACTAACCATAAATATGATTGTACAGCTTGAATGGATGGTATCATCGAAAAGAAAATTTCCTTCACTGAACTGTCTTTAACTCTTCTTCAATGAAACTATGGTTTATTTTCGTTTTCTGGGAAAATTTGGTAATATTCAATTTTACTCTCTAATTTACTTAACAAAGAATTACATCTGTACAAAAACTAATTATTCACCACACGTATTTCATTAACTGCTTTATAGTTTAATATTTTTCATCCACCTCTCATTGTTAAGATTGAGATAAAGAAATCTACAACCATTAAACTTCGGTGATTGGTATTTTATAGACTTATTTTCTTTGAGTATTTTCGTTGTACCATCACCATGGTGATCTAATGGATTTTCTACATATAGTATAATTTGTGGGCAAAATTTCATTTAAGGTTAAATACTAAGCAATTGTTGTTCATTTCTCATGCAAAGCTCACTGATTTAGATACATGATAAATAAAATTTAATTAAAATACTTTTGGCAGGTCAAGGTTAACTGACTTGTTTTGGAAAGATTAGGTATTGAAACACTGGGTATAGGATTAGAATAATCTAAGATAATGTTGATGAGTCTTAGACGTAGTGTTTGATTCAATGAGAACTTGGAAACTTTGGACGACCATTTTTTTAGTATGGAACCGCACAGAAGCGCGCATCTAATAATTGAAAAACAGGAATCGAACTTCCAGACTATTGGACCGAGATCCAATGGTGTAGAAGTCTACCTTCGTTAAGTTCACGATACTGAGATACTACCTTTCATTGTCTACACTAATTAACTTCCTTATACCCAACACGATATAGCTCCCAGTTAGACTTGTACACCACTGGATCTCAGCTTAGTGGTCTGAATTTCAAGCATTCGAGAGCAAGACCGAAGGTATTAGATTTGGTTCCTAGTTGAAAGTTCATGGATGAACATTACTTAGTAGTCCAGTACTCAGAAGAAATGACAATCCAATGCTTCCAAACTTTCAATAATTGTCGAATTTTGATCGGTTAATAATTTTAACAAAATTGAACAATCTTAACAATTCTATACTGACAAAATACAAAATTATTAGAGTAATTATACGGCGAGACTATGATTTATGAACGAACCAATCAGATTTAAGATGACAGGTCTTGAATTTTGTTCACCCAATTTTTTAAATAGCATTCTGGCATTTTAGCTGATGTCAACTCGTGATGAACAACATAAATCTGATTCCTAACCCTAACCATCAACTCTAAATCATATTTGGATAGAACAAGGAGAAAACGGAGTTGGTCTGAAATATGTGATGTATATGCTCCATACACTTCGAACAATCTGGTCATACATATACTTGTCAGGGCATTTTATGTGAAAATTAATAAAGGTCAATTAAATAAAAGTTCAAGTAAAAAAAGTAACAAAGGGGAGAGAAACAGTTTTACATCGTATAGAAAAAATAGGAAATTGTAGCGTTATCCTAGGCTATAGAATAACTTAAGAATTACCGGGGTAAATTCTAGTTTATAACAAATTGTTTTTGTACACATAACGAGGGTTTAAATTAACGAATAGCCAAGGCTTCAATAAACTTGAGAATTCGTCTTTGACACTTTCTACACAATGTTCTAAAAGCTGTATTTATGTCAATTTTGTGCCACGTTTCAATTATAAATCATATTCCTTACTCTTCATACTGCTTTATAACTATCATTTAGCCCTAGTAAGTAGATGGACATCCTCAAAGTCACTTTAACGTCGCTCAAACGTCATCCATTATATATACGAAATGTCTTTATATCAATTTTCAATCACATCAATTCTATTTAACATAAACATAACCCATTTTTAATATTTCAATTATACAATTTCATTATTGTTTTATGAATTAGAAGAAGAAAAATAACGATAAGAAGAAGAAACAAACAAACAAACAAATAAACAACTCAACTATACTCAATATATACATAATTTATTTATAATCTATAATTAGATTAACATTCATTTTTCACCATTAGATTAAATTGATAGTATCATTTATAATTCGATATTATTTTCTATTAATTAAAAATGTAAATATTGGATTCGTATCAAATTAACAAAAAAAAATATAAACATTATCAATATCATTTTAATTTTTTTCTTTGTAAAAAAATAATTCATTATGTAATGGATAAAAAATTGGATGTTACCATGGTAACAATGGTTATACCAACAACAACAACAACAAAACAAAACAAAAGAAAAAAGAAATTAATCTATAGGGAATTATCTATCATTTAACCTTCTGTCAATTGTCATTTATCAAAATAAATGAAAATTATATACTTTTAAGTAGATTATTTTTATTTTAATTCAATGAGAAAAATTCACTTAGTAACTATTCTTCTAAGATTAAATATTGTTGATATATTCAAAGGATTTAAACTTTGTGTAATATTGGATAATTAAATTGTATATTAGATTAGACAGGTTTTAATTATTGTATTCAATGGAATTAAATGTTTAATGTTGTAGTTATGAGTACAGGTTATAACTCAAATAGGCATATGTTGATAATTGAGATCATGAGTCACTTGAAGCTAGACCACTATAGAAAATCTGGAAACACTGGACGGCCGATTCGTCCTATTGTAGGACTCCTCAGCAATGCACATACAAACATATATCCTGGAGTTCTAGTGAAGAGCAGTGACCAGTGGAGTTCAACCAGGTCTGTTGTGAGATAGTAACTCACTGAAGACAATGGTGGATGTGACATTCAATTTCGTGGATTGGTTGAAGTTAGACATTAACACCGTTGGATGCTGGCCCAATGGTCTAGTTGGTTAAGCGCCTAGCGCGAGACTGATAGGTCCTGGGTTGACAACTCGTAGGGGGCCATGTCGTGGATGCGCACTGATGGGGAGTCCCGTACTAAGACGAAACAATTGTCCAATGCTTCTAGGTTTTCCATGGTGGTCTAGCTTCAATTGACTTATGATGTCAACTAATGAAATTACTACAATCTCCATAAAACCCCTTCTGATATGTTGATAAGTTTTAAACTAACTTTTTGTCAATTTAAAATTGACTTATTTCTTTTTCTGAATATATTTAAATATTGAATAATTTAACAGTAGGAAATCTCCGTCAAATCATGAACTCATCAGTGTTAAACCAACATTAAAAACCTGGAAGCACTGGATGGCCGTTTCGTCCTAGCATCGGACTCCTCAGTAGTGCGCGGGATTCGAACCCAGGACCTTCAGTCTCGTGTGTGAACGCGTAGCCTTCAAACCATTAAGCCGGCATCCAGCGATGTTAATGCCTAACTTCAATTAATCCACATTGTTGCACAACCACCTTCGGTAGATAACGGCCTCACATCTAACACCGTTGGACTCCACTGATCATAGAAAATTTTTTTTACTTGATGCTCATCAAATTACATAATATCTAAAAGTTATTTGAAATCTATTTAAAAGCATTTGAACGCTGTAATTTTCCCATCTTATATTTTCGGAAAACATCAAGTACCATGTCATTGTTTAATTCTTCAACCAAGTGAGTATATTATTTATGTCATTGGAGTTGTTACTTCATAATTTGAACATACTTTCTAGTTAAAAAGATTGTGGAAAAATCTTTTTTCCTGATCATGGGTGAATCTATTCGATAAACCCCAGTATTACCTGTGTACTATAAAATGGATTAAAGATTTCTATTTTCTGTAGACAAGTTTCCAAATGTATTGTCTGACCCGAATATTTTTTAATCACGATTCGCTTACTTAGTCAGTCTACTTTGATTATGAGATTTCAGTCAAGAGATTTTGTTATAATCCAGTCATCATTTTCTATTATCCGAAAAAAACTGTTGCCCCAATTAGGTATGCAATTTGAAATAATCAATTATTCGGAAATCAGATGTGAAACCACTTGTTGTTTTGCTGTCATTGATTGATATCATGTGTCAAATTCGCCACTAGGAATTTCCACTATAATTTTCTCGATTTTGGTTATGAATGGGGAAAGCTATGGATAATCATTTGGCAATAAAAGAAAAATAATAAACAGTTTATGGGTTAATGGATTAAACAAAAAATTTAAGATCAACTCAAACTATCAATATAGCAGTCCAGTTACTTAGCAATTATACGATAATAATAATAATAATAATATATATATATATATATATATATATATATATATATATTAATGATAACACTTTGAAAAATTGGTTCCGTATATCCCAACTTTTACAATTTTCATCCCGTGAAAACAAAACTAAGTTATATTATGTAGGGACAGAATAAAAAATCCAACTGTAATACCCATAATAAATCAAAATAATACTTGTTGGTTGCTGAGTGGAGTTGAAAAGAAAAATGATGACAGAAATCAATAAGGTTTTACGTACTTTTACTAGCGACATTGAAGTTCCTTAGTCTTCGTGACAAAAAACCACAAATTCATTTGTGATTAAATTTTTCTATTGAATAATACTAAATAAATGTTCACGAGACCTTGAATACAATAATTTTTATAATCGTTAGGAAATGCGTTAAGTATCGAACATTTCGTCAATATTTATAAGCAAAGATAAATGGTGGCTAGCAGTGGAATCCAGGATGCGCATTTTGTCCTATTTAGGACTCGTAAACTGGGTGTAATCACCCCAGATTTAATGTTCACTCCGGAACCCGAACCCAGTGCCGTTAGCTTCAAACGTCACCACGTTATCCATTTAGCCACTGAATCTAGTTCTAAATAACAATGTAAACAATTAGTAAGAACCTGTAATTTCACTGATAAACTCTCATAGTGTATATAAACTGAAGCATAGACGATACGTGCTGTAATTGCATTTTAATTTGAATATCAACACTGGAATACAGGTACACGTAATTTATAAGTCACTGGAAAGATGAACTTCAAGTTCTCTGGATATATTACAACTTTTAACAAAAAGCCTACATTGATGCACTTACATAGAACACATATACATATCAACAAAATCTAATCTTAATTTAGTTCTCAGTATTAACATTGGGTAATTGTAAACTTTTATAAATGTACATTTGATATTAACTTTGTTGCAAGAAAGGAGTGCAGACAACGACAATAGAAAATCGAAATACTGCATAGATATCATAGTTCGATCATCCACAGCAATGTTCATTGTGCCTATGGTAAATTTCAACAGTTTAAAATCACTAACTGAAATATTCTTCAAAAACAATATTATTTCATAAGCAAAACTAATTTCGAATTTTTCAGAATACACATTAATTTGAGTACACGTAACATAGTAAATATTTCTAGAAATAAGTTTGTAGATCACCAACGTTCATGACCTCTGTAGGATGATTGGAGGCTTACTCAAGTTAGACGGGAATGGTTTAATGAACCATCTAACTTCGAAGTTACACCTCACGGTCACCATTCACAGTGGATTACCCCTTCGACGCATCAAAGTACTATGGCCGCTTTGAAGACTATATATTACAAATGACGCTATTATAGATATATATTTGCAAGAATAAGTACAGATAAGATAAAGAGACCACCAGCGCATGGGCAGTTCATGGTATACGATTAATTGATGCGTGTTTGTTGTCCTTGACATTAACAGGGATTGATAATTTGTTCGATATTCAATGGCCCAACTGCCGAATAATTTGGCTAATACTCAAAGACATTTCACTGACCCTACAACTATAACAACTCTCTGGCCGATATGAGATTCATTGTGAATGTATCTTAAATCATAACTAAATGAGTAAATTCCTGCTAGAAAATGTCCATAGTCAACATTTATACCGAGAATATATGGTATTTATATTAAAAGAAATAAAATCCACTTTTATATCGTTCTTTCTGCAAGTAAATTTTAGATAAAAAAAAACAAACAAAAAATCATTCTCTTTTATCATTTATTATTATTATTACTTTCACATATAGATTGATCTTTAATCTATAATACAATTTAAGACCTAATAAAAATACATTTTAATAAAATGCAATTTGAAAGAATGATAAATGTATAGTAAAACATTAGCAACAATCAAGCGAACACCCATTTCATTCAATTGTATGTCGCTCGTAATTGCATCCAGGCATATTAGCCGGTCTACTTTATATATATATATATATATATATATATATATATATATATATATATATATATATATATTGTTGAATACACTATCTTAAAATCAACTTATATAAATACAGCTCTACTGTTTGTATCTCTTAAAGTATCCTTTTAAATCTTATTTCCGTCACAGGTTAATGTTAAATACTCTACTAAACTACTGTTTAACAGATAGATAGTAAACTTTTAAAGAAAACATGTTTATAATATTAACTTACTGAGACATTATATTAGCTTATATTATATACATATTAGGACTCAGTAGCTAAATGAATAACGTGATGGCGTTTGAAACGAGCAGTACTGGGTTTGAGTCCCAGAGTGAACGTCACCTCTGCGATACAGGTACATCCAGCTGACAAGTCCCAAATAGGACGGAATGCGCGTTCTGGATTCCACTTCTAGCCATTATATATATATTATGTATAGATAATTTATAAGTGTATTAATCACTCTTCAGAGTATACACTATACAAACAATCCCTGTGTTTAAAACCGATGAACATCTTACAACAGACAAAATAGTATACAATTCATTGTATGATCTACATTAAACTGAAATTGTCATAACATAATATTTCAGGAAGAAATGTTATCATTAGTAATATACAATAATGATTTCAAAAATAAATTGAGTGGTAATTCTTATTTTCTAAATTTTCGACTGTATAATTAATTCACTCGGTGATTAAAATACTTCATTTAATAATTATGACAATGATAATCATTATCTATAAACCAATCAACGAATATCAGTGACAACAATCAAAATCCTACATCTATACACCGTTTAAAATATTTTGAGTGAAGTACATACTGATTATTTCCTAAACATAAAATGGAAGATACCAAATAACAATGTTCAGTAAAATAGAATGATAAATTTTAGTTAGAAAGAGAATCTTTATTAAATCAAGAGAAAAATGATAATCTAGGGATATAGTAAAGGATGATTTACTAAAATTGTGTGTAACAACAAAATATAATGCAATTTTCGGTTCACAAGTTTGTTCAGACGTTGTTTGCTAGTAACACAAACAGTGTGTGATGTAAATTGAATACAGGAAATCAAATTTTTGAATGAAAAAATTTATTTAATAAGAATACGATGCACTATACATTGTTTTGATCTAATTAATTATGGAACAGTGTTGGTTGTTTTTCTTTTCAATTAACATGTAGCCGATTTTATGATCAAATGAATGATAGTCAAATCTTGTTAATGTTAACATTGTGAGACCATTTTAAATCTCTGAAGAAAGCCCGCAAATGCCTAAGTATGGCAGAGAGTGAGGAGAGTCTTTTCTCCCATCCAAAGAGCATGAAACCAATCCCAGGGAAACTATTTCAACCACATTCTTGTGATAGTGTTGTTTATGAAATTGAGAAGACGGAAACTGAATGTCCAGAACTTCAACCTGCTGGGCGGGTACGGAGGATCCACCTAGGGTATTTGGAAAACTCTAATTTCGTATAAGTGGTCCAAATATACTCCAGGATTCGGAGGCAACAGATACTGTACGAAACTATTCCTGGTCACTGGTTACAATGAAACTCAACCTCTGCTGCCTTGTGTGTAGATCTTAAGGTCAAGGACTCACAGATTGGTTTTGTAAGAGGGTCATGTGCCTACGTTTGGGCACTGAAGCAGTATTTCAGTCCACACACAAGTTGCATGAATGCTACTTTGTGTGATGCATATATATTTTGATGTCCGTTTTTGGAAATGTTTGCTTGTTTAAATAAAAAAATATTGTTTATATTATGGATTCGTAATATTTTATAGCAAACGGAACTGTTAGCGTAATCCTTAAACTGCTGAAATATATATTTACTAGACTATATTGATATATCAAAATGTTACCCTGTCAATAGATTACTTCATTTGGTACCTTTACACTTGTATCCAAATATTTACTAAAAGTTCATTTGTTCAGAAAACCTACTCGCTTTCATAGATAATTACCCTTTGAATAAGTTTATAATGACTTGTATATATAGTTTCACTTAAATCAACATTACTCTGTTGATTTTAACTACCATATGTTTGTAATGAAATGAAAATATTTCATGACAAACAGATTTCCAGTTGTTTTTTTTACACATATCGTAATTATTACAGGTTCCAGATAATGTAAATTCTATCCTGGAAGATATTATAGACAATTATCTCATTTAATATAAAGTAACTACATACTTAACTCCGCCTGCAGTCCTTCCGGAGGCTACTTCCTGTTCCAAGCCCGGATAAAGGAGGTGGGTTTGACATGGTGCTAGCGACCTCATCCCGTAGAAAACTAACTAGCTAAAAAACGCAAACCAGAAAGCTGGTCGGCGGTCTATGCTCCGTTAGGAGTAACAGGCGTAAGCAAGTAAGTAACTGTATACTTATAGTGAATTCATTAGCAGTCAAGTCAGTGAGTTATCTATCTCATTTTGATTTTCTGGATCTTGGAAGAAAAAAATACCTGATCTCATTTGAATTAAATTATTATTGTAATTTGGACAAAATGGTTCCGTTTTGTAGACACCGTGAATATATCTAACTAATGAATATTCTTCAACTAAATAAGCTACAAATTATGTTATTTGTAAGAGTGTTCATGTTTGATATCAAGCAACAGATTTCAGCTCTTTTGCTCAGGCCTATGAAGCTTGATGATATACAGGATAGTCTTACACTTGACCGCTTATAATGTTTTTTATTTAAAACGATAATCATTACTCTTTCAATGACTCTACTGTTGATTTGAGTCCACTATTCATAAATCATACAGTTAAGTATTAACGTAATGCTGAAACATAGCATAAACATGTAATATGAAACCTTTGTCATAGATTATGAGAAGAGGTAATGAATTTTAATTCTTGTGTTTAAAATAGCTTGTAGGTATAAGAAAACTAAGTAATGCGCTAAATAACGAATTCTCAGCTTATTGAAAAATGTATTTGCAAGAGAATAAAATAACCTATTGATGATGTGACTTAAGTAATTCAGTAGAAAAATTCTGAATCCCTAGATATATTGGTTTTTGGCAACTTCAAATTACATAATCAGTCTATATACTGCTAATTGACGCGCCAGACTTGAACTCAGGACCTTTTGTCTGGAGCGCGAACACTTAACCTCTAGACCAATTAGCCTGCATCCAACAACAACCGTCCAGTGCTTAGACGGATTCATAAATTCAATGACTAAAATTACTACAATGTCCGCAAGTCTTCTTTCTAATCATATTTTTATACTTAAAAATTTATAAATTGATGCCACTGGTCTATCACAATTCCTAAAAAGATAAATGTATCTAGTTGGCCAAGTAATGGCTTTTTTGCATGGCATGAGACCTAAACCAATGATAGGCTTAACATCCTAGTGGAAAATATATACATATTTATAAACCATCACACGTACATGTGATTTGATATAAAAAAATAAATTTCTATTCTCATTCTCTATCTATTTTATCGAGTATCCGGGCTCTTGCCACAACATAAATAAACGTCAATTTATGGGAAAATATGCACAAAATGTAATCTTTAAAAAAAAATATTGCTACGAATGTTAAGAAAAGTAACAATATCAGTAACGCAGTTAAGAAACAATTACAGTTCCATAAGTAACAATCATTGTTGCATCGCTTTACAAAAAAAAACACTGATAATTAGCTTTGTGTTATTATTGACTATAGAGTCAAATAAACATTAAAATCTAAGTTTTCCCTAAATATGTTCATGTTAACTACTTTGCCCAATTATCTTAAAACTGAACTAGAATGGCAAATAAAGTAGAATAATATGAATTAGTTGAGTAAAAACCACAGAATAAAATGAATTCATTTAATTTCACCTCAACTATTGTTCTGATTTTATTTAGATTTGTAGGGGGGGGGGAGGACGGAATGTATGAAATTAGATTAGTCAAGTAGATATTAACAGGCAAATAAAGACATTTGATACATTCATCACAAAAGTCTATGAACAGAAAATATCACGTATAATTTTACAACTATTCAAAGAAATCTCTGTAAATTGCATAAACAAACAATGTTTGTATGTTCGCTTGAGAACAAACTTTTCATGTTTTTGTGAAGTCAATCATATCGAACTAAACATAGTAATTTATTGATGTTCACTAAAGATTGTAATATAAAGCCAAGCTGAATAAATGTAGATATATAGATCTTTGAATTGTAATTCTAGTGTTTAAATGAATATTGCACAACAAATGACTTATATTTTCTTGTTTCTATCCATATATTGTCATGAATATTGATTGATAAAGAATTTAAATCTAGGCCAAAACAATTAACCGTTATAGAACTAAAAAAATGATCCATTTGAGTTAGTCAAATCTTGATAAATTTTTTTAAGTTGTGAACAAAACAGCATGAACTAATTCACGGAAATTACTAGTGATTTAATAGTTGAGATCATGAGACAATTAAAGCTAGACTGCCATAGAAAACCTGGAAGCACTGGACAACCGTTTCGTCTTATTGTGGGACTCCTCAGCAATGCGCATTCACAATAACGCCTCGAAAGACTCGAACCCAGGAACTTTGGTATCGCGCGTGAACGCTTAAATTCTAGATCACTAAGCCGGTCGGCATCCAACGGTGTTAATGTCTAGCTTCAACTAGTAAGTTTAATGATTTTTAAAAATTTACACTAACAAATTACTATTTGTTTAATTGAACTGCAATTCATTCAAATATTTTATTGTCTTAATAAAAACCCGTCCATATAATTAAGAAACAACCTATCTTATACTTTCTAAAGAATTATATCATAACTGATTTCAAATGTCTTTAATTATCCAATATTATAAAACTTACATTCATAATATAGATAAACCGAATATTCATTGTAAACATTAAGCTAAGATAGATTTAATCTTACCCATCACATAAGTATATTTCTGAAGTATTAATAGCTATTTCATGAAATGGTAACATTTGTCATTCATATTATATTTCTTAAATGTAGTTAACTAGACTTAAAAAGATACATCGTTCTGTGGTTTTGTCTTTCATTTAAACTTAACTGACAGTTGATTGCATGGATGAATTGTTTTTTATTCCTTTTTTTCAAAAAAAAATTCTTTAGTTACTATGATTTATAATCATCTATCGATTAAATTATGAGGATAAAAAAAAGAGAAACTGTACTTCACAGAATAGAAGTAAAACAAATAGATATACGATAAGGTAATAAGCTTCAACCAACTATTATTTGACTATTCCCCCTTATTGATGTTTAAGATTACAATTGATCCGTTATATTTAACATTTATGGATCTTATGTAGAACTATTTCAATATTGTTATTTAGTTACAAGCATTTTAACACAGAGTTAGATAATGACTAGTAGATGAAGATTCAAAGAGATCCCTTTGTTTGTTGATCATTGAATTGTATAAAATTCTTTATAAATTTCTAAACAGTATCAGTTACGCCAACTATTAAATACACAGAATGGTTAATAAAATGATTTTTAAGTGTGATAATTGAAATGATTTGTGAAATTGAATAACATAGAATTATCATAAATTACAGCTGACTGTTAAAAATTCCCTGTTTTGTTTTTAACATGGTGTGGATGTTGTCAAAAAAAGTATATATGATTGTAGTAAACCTAATTTCTGATCTGAATCAGAGCATTAAAAAACTTTTATGGAGCAATGAGACTATATTAGATTGAATAATGAGGTTTTTGAGAATGAAATATAAAAAAGATAAATATGGAATAACTTAACCAGAAAAACATTTCTGAATAACAAAAAACGAATAGTGGCTAGAAGTGGAATCTATGATGCGCTTTTCGTCTTATTTGAAACTCGTCAGATGAATGTACCTGTATCTCAGAGTTGATGTTCTTAGTGGGACTCGAACTCGATACCGTTTGTTTCAATATCTGTCGAACTCTCATTTTTGAGGTTATGAATTTTTGCACACTTGCTTCTTTTACATTTGGGCATCTTCAAACATATTTCTATGTATTGGTATAAGTAAACTCTTCCAAACTGGAAATAAAATTTCAGTTTTGTAGTCCAAAATACCTATTTCATGATAATCAAACTAAATCTGTCAAGTTACTTTATACATGATATTATAAGACACAAACGTTCACATAGCTAAATTAGTAGGCTTTCAAACACATGAACTATGTATTTTATTATGAAATCTCTACAAAAATAGTTAAAACAACACTAACTGAACACAGCACCTTTTTTTAACCATTAAAACAATTTTCACAGATCTCCATGAAACCTATTTAGTATGCTTTTGTACTAGGTTCAAATCCCGGGTGGGATGCAGGTACATTCAGTTGACGAGTCCCAAATAGGAGGAAACACACATCCTGGATTCTACTGCTAGTCACCATCCATCTCTCCTATTCAATATGATTTATTTACTTCTTTTAATTAAAACTTCATCATAAAAGTATTTACATATTAATTTCGTAAAATTCATTTTTGGCTTCCTCAGTCAATGATTTGTTTACTTTTGATTTGGAAGCAATAAAAATTTATATGCCTATCATTCTAATCTCAAATTGTGTATTTCTATATCAGTTTCCTTTTTTATTTTATTGATACTAATTTCCATTCATTATTTGGTAATTTGATAACAATTAGAAATATGTAAACATAATGATGAACATCAATTTGTTTAACATTGAATACAATTTAAGATTTTTGACTATTAGGAAATGGAATAAACAAGAGTATTTACTAATGTATAATAAAATAGAATATAATTTAACAGTTGAATTCATTAGTCAATTATAGCTAGATCACCAAGGAAAACCTGAAAGCACTGAATGGCCAATGCGTTCTAGTATGGGACTCCTCAACAGTGCGCAATTGCAATCCTCCACCCAGGACTTGGACGAAGAGCCTTCGGTTTCATCTGCAAACGCTTAACCTCTAAACCACTGAGCCGGAATCCGAAGGTGTTAATGTCTAACTTCAAATGATCCATGAATAGCTGCGCAACCATTCATGCATTGTCTGCGGTAGATATCTGTCTCAATTCGACACGGATCGGATATCACTGGTCATGGATTCTCATTAGAACTACAGGAAATCCATCTTAAAACTAGTCACCAGTGAGCACATGATGATTGTGCTTAGAGTGGAGATCTCGTCTGCAGGATTCTGGATGCACACTGCTGAGGTGTCCCATACTAGGATGAAATGGCCGTCTGGTGTTTCCAGGTTTTCCATGGTGGCCTAGCTTTTATCGAATCATAAATTTCTAGAACCTCCACAAAACCCCTATTCCAAGGATATATTTCTTTATTCATGTTTAGATTAGTGGAAATCGTTCATTTGATAATTGCTTCAAATTAATCACTCATAATTCATTACATTTAAAGAATATATACTAGGATAATTATGACGACATTTAAATGAAGCTAATTCAGAAAGATCATTTGTAAATATACATGTATATACTGTCAAATAAGGGAGCAATTGAAATAAGTTTACAAAATTATGGATTTCTACATTGTGATCTTCATTTTCTTAAAGAAGCGGCGCTTGAAATAAAACTCTAGTTTTAATAGTTACAAAAATCGAAAACCCTAATTGTAGTGATTTAATTATACTAAGCACAATAATAGTTCTTTTAGAATTTGGTGAATATTACAGAAGTCATACATCAGTGCCAAATCATGATTATTTTTAAAATGACATTTTCGACGTATATGAATGATTAGAAAATAATTTAGTTGGTGAGAATGTAATTTATGGACGACTTTTGAGCAACTCTAAAGTGACCTTCGGAATGTCTACCAATTAAATGAATGTTATAACTCAGTGTGAGGAATTAAAATTATGATTTACAGTTGATGGTTAGGGTAAGGAACTAAATTTAAGGTTTCCATCACGAACTGATATCACCTAAAATATCAAAATGCAATTTAGCCAAATGGATTAATGAATTTCGCGACAAAATCCAAGATGTGTTACCTTATATCTGATTGGTTCGTACATAAATTATAGTCTCGCCCCTCTTTTGATTAACGATGCTTCAAAATGACAGTTGAGTAACTTTATCTGACAATTGTTAAATATAAAATGTCCGAAGATTTTAATTTGACGTGAATTTGTACACTTATTTTTCATATGAACTTGAATTAGTCGGTTATAACAACTTTATATGATGGTTTGTTCATATCTGGTTATTTATTATATAAAATTAGAGTACGCTGAAAGGATTTAAAAACTACGTTTTTGGAACTTTGACATAATTGACAGAAAAAAACTGTCAGGAATATTTAGTCAAACAAACGAGTTGGGTTGATCTTACAAAATGTCATCATATATGTTTCTTTGTAACTGAGAATGGTGAGGTACTGACACATGAATCAAAATGAAAACAAATTTTAAACTACAACATATTTTAGTAAGGAAAAAATAGATTTACTACGTAGCATCGGTCAGTCACTTACAGCTGGAATACTATTTCTTACTAGCAATTATTAAATAGCTTTCTCACGATTCGATCTTAACTAAAACACCAATGCTAACCTGGGATCATTGGATGGCCATTTCGTCCTAGTATGGGACTCCAACACAAGACCTTTGGTCTCGCGTCTAAACTCCTGAGCTCTAAACTACTGAGCCATCATCCAACGATGTTAATGTCTAACTTCAATCAATCCATGATATTGCGCAACCATTCTCTATTGTGTTCGATGGATAACTGCCTCACACCCAACACGGATTGAACCTAGGTAATATTCACATAGAGCAATTACAATCTTCTTTTCAGTAAATTATGGAAGTTCTAATGCCGAATAAGATAAACTTCATTCGCCTCTAATTTAAATTCTTTTACTTAAAATGTTTTTGAGATGGTGGAGAAGATTTGTAGCTCAGGTGGATGATTTTGATGAAGTTTTGTTCTCTGAGCTGGATGGTTTGGTCGACCAAACCATCCAGCTCAGAGAACAAAACTTCATCAAAACTTAAAATATTTATTTTGTTTTAACGATTTTGTGAGCCAATTTCGTAAAATTCTATGAAATCTGTAAAATATTATTCAGAATGTAAATCTCAATTAATAATCATTTCATTCAATACTTTAAGTTTACATTGATTTGGTAGAAACAGAACTAATAAATTACAGTTTGAATTGATGTTGAGATTGATTTGTTCAAAGAAAATTCAATTATTCTTTGTGTTTAGATCTGAAATATTGTTGACGTTATCTGCAAATCATTTAAAACTATAAAATGTTACCGGTTTTAATTTTGTTGTCAAAGAAACTATTCAATAAATTTTATCTGATGTCGAATAATACATTATTTCTGATTCTTTATATTCTTCATCTTACATTTCAAAAAATATAATGAACATCAGTTACATAACCAAAAAAAAAAATGGTGTCCTATTTCCTTAAGTTTCATAACGATGTACAGGAAAGTGAGCAACAGGAAACAACATTATTTCTAATTAACGTATCAACAATATATAAATACATTCTGATGGAATAATTAAGAAATGTTAAGATATACATCATAGTTAATACATTTGAATAGCTAAACTAATTTACAGGAAATCATAACATTATTATAGTAAGCTATAACTTATAATATACAATAAAGGATTAATAACATATAATATTTAACTGAGTCTATTTTTCATAGATTACATCTATTTAAATGTACTGATCATATATAATAAAGATGTCAGTTATAACTGATACAACTTTTTAGATTATTTCATACTGGTAATAAATAGAGTTACCTATGATTTACAAATAATTCTTTGAATAACTTTTATTATCAGTCAGTTAGATCAATGTTTTCCCATAATCTGTATTATATAATTCTAACATCAGATCTAGTAATATATATATATATATATATATATATATATATATATATATATATATATATATATATACTACTGAGCCAGTATCCAACGATGTTAATTTCTGACTTCAACTCAACAATCTTCACAGCCCTATACTGATAGTTAACATTTATTCACTTATAACTGATTTCGAGAGATAATTCTCGGAATTCTAATGAGAATCCATGATTAGTAAAATGTAATCGGTGTCGACTGTGAGGCAGTTACACATCGAACACAATAAAAGGATTACAAGATATATTCGAATAGTTATATATTTATATATATTGAATTATAAGGTTTTTAAACTATACATTAAACAATAACTAGGAATTTTACAACTATTCAACTTCAATCAATGCGAGTCTGATTTAAAAAAACGTACATCTATATCTTTAAATACGGTATAGTCTAGTACAATCAAATGTCCAAATCTAAACTACTCAATGTTATTGAAATATTCCATAATTCTATAATCTGTTTAAAACTAAAAGTCATGGAAGTTTTTCTGAAAATACAAAGCTTAATTTATAACATTTGATCTAATTTGACACTAGTGATAAGAGTTATTGGTTCTTCTGTACATACTTACAATTATACAATCTGATTAATAATAATCAGTAAAATTATGTTTTAGTTCTAGTTTGTTTTAAATCATAAAAAGATAACTGTTTAAGCGGTGTAAATGGAAGAGATTTTGCGAAAAAAATACAAAAACAGAAAACAATGGGGTGTTACTTTTTCAAATGAATGTTTCTTATCATAACTTTCAAAAACTAGAATTTGATTACATGCAAAGATGGATAGTGGCTAGCAGTGGAATTCAGGACGCGCGTTTCGTCCCATATGGAACTTGTCAACTGGATGTACCTGCATCTCAGAGTTTATGTTCACCCCGGGACTCGGATCTAATACCGTTCACTTTAAACGCCATCGCATTATCCACTTAGCTACTGAGTCCTGATAGCCGCTTACTTGTGCAATGAGGTGAAGTTTAATTCACATAATATTGTTTACTTGAATCTTCCCATTGATGTTTAGGACTGAAAATGAACAGTCTCTTATTGGCATATGTGCATACTGTGCATATTGTCTCGAGTTCTAGAGTGAACATCAACTCTGAGATGCAGGTACATCCAACTGACGGGTCCCGGATAGGACTAAAGGCGTATCCTGGATTCCACTGATAGCCACTATCCATATTTGCTTATAATGCTTATAAATTAAGGCAATATCAAGGCAATACGCACAGTATGCACATATGCCAATAAGAGACTGTTCATTTTCAGTCCTAAACATCAATGGGAAGATTCAAGTAAAACAATATCAAGTGAATTAAAATTTGGTTGTTTAAACATTTCAACAATCATAAAATATCCAAGCAAAATTTATATAGTTTATCTTAGGTTTCATTGTCAGAGTTTCGGTCACATGAAAATGATCATAGAAAATGGTCGTTTATTGACCAAATCGTCAATATAATAGAAAATAGTATTTGTCATGAATACTTCACATTTATCATTATTTTGAGAAAATAACGAGGAATAAATCGATTTTTTTTAAAGTTGTGCATATTTATTTATATATGTAATTTCATTATACCATATATATTTTTATCATAGAAACAAGGATATGATAGAAAATACAATCACGTCAGTATAGTTAAATATATGAACGTGATAAAAAGAAAAAGAAATCATATTTGAAGTAAAATGATTTTTCATTGTGTATTAATGAATCTTTATTTCCGGTTCATATCGTAACATTAATTAATCCTTAAAATAAGAATAATTCGAATGTGCAATTTTGAAGTAACCTAGATCATTGTTATCGATTTCAATGTAGAATGATTTCAATAACTATTGATATTAACATACTATTTGTAATATTCTAACATAATTGTGAATAGTATTTTCAGTAAATATCGTCATTTCATTTTATTTGTGTATGGGCTGTGATACTGTCCGGGTGCCCAAACCGAAGAAGGTAGTTTTCTTAGGGAGTCACACCTTGGGCTTTCGACCTAAAAGTCTGATCCATATGGCAGTGGAGTGTCGTGAGGTGATGCAGTCCCATGGTAGTCGGTAAACAACATTTGGTTCATACGCCGTTTGTTCCATCAGTATTCTAGAGCCCACATGCACCATTGATTTTGAATCAGGGTTTCCCAACTCTCCTAGGTGGATTCTCCATGTTCACCAACCCGATTAAATCGCCGGACATTCACTTTTCGTCCTCTCAATTTGTTAAACAATAGTAATGCCGCGAGAAGTCAGTGAGTAGGACTTCTCTGGTAGAGGCTGTATACGCGTGACTATGTGAGAGCATTTCGAGAAGGATGCGGGGCCCTCCCCACTCTCGGCAGTACCAGGACATGTGGAGGCTCTGTGTTTGTCCATCGTTATCTCCGAAGGATTACTGACATCCAGTGGCAACACCATGTCAGTAATGCAGAGGTTCGGTATCGTGTGTTCGGACACAGAGACGATAATGCGATTGGTGTCACCATCTTGAAGCACCGACTTCGGTGGCTTGGACGTGTTCTACAAATGTCGTCCCAGAGAATTCCTCGTCGTGCATTATTTGCCGACGCTGGGACTGGTTGGAAAAGCGGAGAGGTGGTCAGTTTATGGCATGGTGTCATGGCATGAAAGAAAGCTGCAAAGGGCTGGCTTGTGTTGGTCCTTCACGACTCTCTGGCTGGGGTCCGAGAGATGGTGCAACACAGTGGCTAGAGATGTTATCAAATATAGCTCAGAATAGAAGCAGTGGAGATCCTGCTGTAACCTTTTTTTACTTTCCTCATAAAAAGTGGTTGTAAAATCCTTAGCTGAAAGAATTCTTCTGGTTTTACCTCTCCTTTTCCCCTATTATTATTATTACACTACCACACACTAATCTATGGTCGTTATTGTTTTTTCTTATACACACCTTACATACTTTTTCTCTTCCCATTCTCATTGTTTTGTGTGGCACATATATATCTGGTGCCCCTCTTGTACCGATATTTATATGTTCAAATAAATAAATCAATAAAACATAATTGTACCTACTAAACGAAATATAATGGTTATTCACCGAGTAATTGCTTTCACTACTATGACTCTTGATTAATGTTGTCGGGATGTTTGACTATCATTTGTACATCATGGATATGCTTAATTGATCAATATGAAAATTTTAATTTGTGTTTTACAACAATTAACGATTATTTTGAAGTAGAAGTCAAGTGAAACTATTTAGATATGAAAATAATGCAAAATAAATGTCTTAATAACGATGATTTTAGAATACTGAATTTTGACACTTTCAAAGTGAGGATTTGATCTTAACATTAGTTTTAATACCATATTTGAAATATCAGCATCTTTAGGTTGGAATACTCTATGACAGTATTTCATCATGATGAAAGTGATCTATACATCAGATGTGTGCTTATTGGTGATATTCTATTCTTTGAGGTAGAAAATTTCTTAGATTTCATTCTGGTTTCGAACAATATGAATAACTATTTCATGTATACGTTAGTATCTCAGTTGACTGACAACAGGTAGATTAGTTCATTCAGAGTCCCTTGATTGTAAGTTTAGATTTTAGAAGTAGTCATGTTAATCTGCATCCAGTCAACATATCGATATATATTAGATTTATTAATACAAATGGAAGATATCAATTAGTTCCATTGTCAGAAACCAAATGAACAAGAAAACCTACAGGACTATACAGGCAAATACAAATAGCAAAACTTATGAAAATGATCAACTACAAACAATTTCTTCAGAATAAAGTATTTCTTTATTCATAAATAAATCATAAGTTCACTTCTATGTTTCCTTCTATATTTTCCTATATACGCTATTAAGAAGAAATTTTCACTAAAAGAGTTTTGAAGTTTCATTGATTCAAAGAGATCTATAAAAAGAAAATAAATCTGTTTAATAGAAACAGTTTTTAATCAGATATTGATTTGTAGACAGGTACACTTCAAATGATTTAACCAATTTGAAGTTCATTTCCTTTATATCAGTAATATTACAATATTGAATAAGTTTGTAGGCGTTTCTAGTTTAACGTTTTTTAATTCATCTTATAGATTAGTGATAATAAGTATAATAAATTTCATAAGCATAATTCCATAGTTTATCATTTTGAAAAAGAGCAAAAATAGAGATTCTAGTAGAATAGCATGAATTCATTTTTATTTCGTGGGTTCTTGTCACAGACGCTTACAGTTTCAAGAGGAAATTGTTCATCAGCTTATGCACTCATGGTAGCAGGGATTATTGCTAATAAGTATTGTAGATTATTTGGTCACATTTCTTTGAAAAATTACAAGAAAAGTGACAATAACCAAATCAATTGTCATGTAAAAAGTTTGCATAAGATCTTATATTTAAGTTGTACATAGGACCACTTTCAAGTGTAAGTTATCAGAAGAATGTTATTATCACTTGACCATGATTCCTTGAATATTGATATTTTCATGTCCCCAAGACGTTTATGTGAGTAGTAGTAAATAATCACCTTATCTTAGTTTTCATTCGCCTTCTGTTTGTAAACTTAATTCAGTTTGTGAAGTCCTTTGATAGATGCTTTCAATTATCAGAGTCTGAGTCACTGATAAGCTATATTTAATGTATAAAACCGGTACAGGATTACTGCTTATGATTGTCGAGAGTTTTCTGAAAGCTTCATGGAGAAACGATACATTTGTATTACCAAACTTCATTTCAAACAAGACACCACATAACCTTTTTAAATTTAAATTCATCTTGATATACATCGGTTACACACATCATTGTGCCTATGATTCTAGAACTGGAAAAACTGTTCTCTACTAGATGCAAATCAATATTGGATGATTGACTATATTTTGATTTTATTAACTTGAGATATCACTGATTATACGACAACTATTCACAAAACCATTATACATAGTTAAATACAAATTCGTCACAAAGAAAAATACATTTTAGTACAGTCTTCATTGGTTATTATCATCTTTCGACGTAATTTATTCTAATGCACTATCTACGAAATCTTATTCAAAATTTTTTGACTGAAATACGTTATGGATTTCAAAATAAGAAAAAAAAAACATTCATCCTGAACTCGACTATGTATCATAATTCATTTATCTTAAATCAAATCAGTTTTAGAATTCCATCATGTATTCATCATATTAGAATATTAGTTAATAGAAAAAGGTGATTCTTATTTAAATGTTTATTCTGTCCTACTGCAGATTAAGAGGTGATCTGATTTTGATGTATTAAATACTAAGAAATGATTTTGGACCTAATATATTCTCTCTCTTTGTTTCCACAATATCGGGACATCTCAGGGAACATAGCAGGCGAGTGGATAAGCCAAAAACGAACAAAATACCCGTGGCACACAGATTTTCACACCAAGTCATCAATTCTTGGAACCTCTTACTGGACACTCATAGAAAAGAAATAACATAGGCCGTAAGCCTTCTGCCTTTATTACACAAATCTGAATGTAACTTATGTAATGTATATACTCTGGTTCACTGTGGTGTGGTCCGGTGAGATCCATGTACCTTTGTGTATGCGTTTATGTGGGAATATTATGCCATCTATGACCAATTTGTTGAATGCACATAGATGTGCAAAACCTTCCCTATTTTTGTTTCTCTCTATTAGTCCATGTCGTCTCATGATACCTTCATATCCGGTGTTGTCTATTCCAACTTTTGCATTTAGATCTCCCATCAGAATGGTGAGGTCTTTTCTTCAGCACTTCTCTATGATTGATTGCAGCCTCTCATAGAATTGATGTTTAATGTTGTCTTTGCTATCATAGGTGGGTGCATAACATTGGATAATGTTCATTTTGATCCCCTTCTTCTCACATTGTCCGGACGTTCTATGTATCCATAAAAAATTGTTGCTCCGGTTGTTCGAAGGAGTATCGGCTTCGTGGTTTCTGAAGAAACTCGGCTTTTATCATGAGACGTCATAACTCTTCTAAATGAAGACCTTCTGACTTTCAGGGTAGAGTTTGAAGTGGTTCGAATCATCTTTTCTAGTTAGCATTTTTTGACGAGTTAGTTTTCTAAGGGATGAGGTCGCTAACCCCATGCCCAACCCTCTTCCTTTACCCAGGTTTGGGACCGGCATTAACTATAGAAGAGCTATAGGCGGAGTTGAGAGCATCACAAGGCAACCTTTAACTTGGGATTCTGAAAGGAAGCGGAAAAGAGGAACGCCAAAGAACACATTACATCGGGAAATAGAAGCAGATATGAAAAGAATCAATAACAACCGGAAAAAACTGAAAAGTATTACTTGTGACAGAGTTGGATGGAGAGTGCTGGTGAGCGGCTTATGTTCCTCAACGATGAGTAACAGTCGTAAGTAAGTAATCAATGTATTTACTCGACATAAATTTAGATATCGAATCTTTAAAATAGAATTGTAAATCGAATATGTTTATTTCGCTCATATAGTTCATTTTAATAAAAGCAAGTCAACAAAATTACATCATTTAACTCATAATAATTAAGCATTACATAATGAGCATTTACAGTTAATAACATTTCTTTTTATTAACTTAAATAATAAGTGAATTAATATATTCTAATAATTGACTTAATATTCTTAAAATTTATAATTAAATCTGCTTGAAGACATACTATAGCCTGCAAAGTTTCACTATATATATATATATTAGCATTAATAAAAACAATAATTCATATTCCTTATCCCAAGTCCATGCACTTGTGAACTTTGTGAAAATTAAATTAAACTGATAATATGCATAATAATTAGTCAAATATATGTCTATTCCATTTCGAGATATTATTTTCGAACCAAAAAAGAAAAAAAATGATTTTACTCATCTATGGCTTATTTGTCAAGCGGACATACAAGTCTCATATCAGCTATTTGACAAATGGATACTAAACAAAAAGAAATGATTATAAAGCTTTATGTGAAACTCACAAGTAATACACAGTAACAATTTCATTAGGTTTTAAACTGAAGAATCTCATCTATGATATGCTTGGGCCCCAAAATATCCTGATACGGACACCATGTCGTATACTGACTACCTCTCCGCCTTCTCCAACCAGTCCCAGAGTCGGCAAATAATGCACGACGAGGAATTCTCTGGGACGACATTCGTAGAACATGTCCAAGCCACCGAAGTCGATGTTTCAAGATGGTGACACCAATTGCATTATCGTCTCTGTGCCCGAACACACGATTTCGAACCTCTGAATTACTAACATGGTGTTGCCACTGGATGTCAGCAATCCTTCGGAGATAACGATGATCAAACACAAAACCCCCAAATGTCCTGGTACGGACAAGAGTGGGAAGAGTCAGTTCTCCCTCTTGAAATGCTCCAACATGGCCACGTGCATACAACCACTGTCAAAGAAGTCCTACTCACTGACTTCTCGCGGCATTACTGTTGTTTACGAAATTGAGAGAACAAAAAGTGAGTATCCGGCGATTTAACCGAATTGGTGGACACAGAGAATCCACCTAGGAGAGTTGGAAAATCCTGATTCCAAATCAATGGTTCACGTAGGCTCCAGGATCTTGATGGAACAAACGGCGCATGAACCAATTATTGGTCACCGGATACCATGGGACTGCATCTCCTGACGTTGATTCACTGCCTTTTGAATCAGACCTTTAGGTCGAAAGCTCCGGGTGTAACTCCCTAAGAAAACCACTTGCTTCGGTTTGGGCACCCGGACAGTATCACAGCCCTCAAGCAAATCGAATGATTTATGTGCAGCATATCTATTGGGTGCCTCCTTGTACCATTGTTTAGGTGCTTGAATAAGTAAATAAATGATATGCTTAGAGTATAAAATCGAATTGTGATGATTTAAATTGTTCAAATCTTTTCAATATTTGTGAAATGTCATTTGAAACAACCAATCACAATAAAGATATCAGTTCCATTATTCAACATGGTTGAAATTTAACGATCAAATACCTTCCAAATGAACATAGTAAATGTATTTCAAAAGTTTCCAACTAGAATATCAGTGTTTATTATTAAGATATGATGTGTGAATCTTTCTGTTTAGACATTTTTGATCACTGGTTCTCTGGTACATTTTGAAACATTTTTTCAAGAATAAGCGCTTGAAAATAAAACTAACAATTCATAAACTTCAATAATTAAGATCATGAGTCAGTTAAAGCTAGGCCACCATGGAAAACGTAGAAGCACTGGACGACTGTTTCGTCCTAATATGGGACTACTCAGCAGTGCGCATCCACGATCTCGGCCCCTGCGAGATCCGAACCCAGGACCTACTGGTTTCGCTCGCGAGCACTTAACCACTAGACCACTGAGCCGGCATCCAACGGTGTTAATGTCTAACTCCAACTAATCCACGAAATTGAGCGACACATCCACCATAGTCTCCAGTGAGTTACTATCCCACAACAGACCTGGTTGAACTCCACTGGTCACTACTTCTCACTAGAACTCCAGGATATACCTCTTGAAGCCAGTCACTAGTTAGCATATGTTGATTATTGTCAGAAGGGGTTTTGTGGAGATTGTAGTAATTTCAATGATTAAGATCATGAGTCAGTTGAAGCTAGACCACGAAACCAGTAGGTCCTGGGTTCGAATCTCGCAGGGGGCGAGGTCGTGGATGCGCACTGCTGGGGAGTCCCATAATAGGACGAGACGGCCGTCCAGTGCTTCCAGGTTTTTCATGGTGGTCTAGCTTCGACTGACTCATGATCTTAATCATTGTAATTACTACAATCTCCACAAAACCCCTCCTGACAATTCATAAACTATCAAAATCCCGAATTTATTAAAAATTGAATTAAAAGTCCTGCTATGTTTGAGGCGATTACGAGTTCACCTATTCTGTAAACAAAACAAAGGCTCTGTGACCAAATACCAACAAGTTAGATATTCTGATGCGTCTCAGCCCCACTAACTAGAGAGAGAAGTCCAAGTTTGGAACGAGGAAATATATTCCGCAAGCAACCAGAAGCACGAGTAACCACGACAAGTCTAGTCGGAAATACACTCATTTACATACTGGTTTGTACATCCATTTTTGATTAATAATCAGATTAAATCACATATATAAAAAATAATTCGTACAATATCGTATATTATACAGAATAAAATGTCATAGGGGAAACAGAAACAAATACTATACTGAGTAATCATCAAATCGAATTAAACATACGGAATTAAATCCTTTTTTGGATTTATCTACCTTGAATCTCAGTTGATCGTCTAGGATTGGCTTCATCTTAGTGACGTAATCAGCTGTATTCATTAGGACAACACCTGAACCTTTATCCGGTCGTAAAATCATCACGTCATTATTTTGTTTGATGTTTCTTAGGGCTGTCAGATGATCTTTGTATAGAAGATTCGATTTTAATGTCGATGACACGAAGTATTGGTTAGCAATATCAACTAACTTTGATTTAAACCATCCTTTCTTTTCCTCATTTACTGGCTGCAGATCTTTTAACTGGTCAAACAGATTTTCGAATTGAGCATCTGTATTAATCCAGTCAGTATTTTTTTTTGGTATATGAAATTTGAGTCTCAGTAAGTCTCAGTGGCTTCTGTTTCTATATTATTAAGCTTGATATTTGTTAAGTTATAGATAAACTTCGAAGGGTTTTCGTGAAACCCTAAACATAAATGTTCTCTTATCAGAGTTTTCGATAGAGATTTATGGAAATCCTTGCAAACTTTGATTTGAAGGTTACGAATAAAGTTCGTAAATTTTATCCGACATGCGATGTTTAAATAGTTAACCGATTTACCAAAAGCATTGGCCTCAGCCCTTAGTCGAGTAATGAGTAATTTTGTTGACTCAATGTGAGATTTGGTGATGCGTCTTAAGTTTTTGATCGATGGTGAAAGTTTACAAGAACTCAAAGATTTTACAAACAGGCGCGGGAAACAGCCTGACGGAATTAATGTTGAGTAAAAATCATAATGAGCAAATCAATCTCATTTTGACTTATCATCCCGTCATAACAAGTTCATAGAAATATTGGATGTATTTTATAAAGGATGTAGAAATAACAGTTGAACAGAATAGCTTAGATTGATTATTATCCCATACATTTTATAGTAGATACACCATTCATTATACAAATAAGTTTACATATACTACTATTATTACCCATATATAATAAGAATTAAGTTTAAAAAATAGCGTTTTTTTCAGCGAGTTAGTTTTCTACGGGATGGGGTCGCTAACCCCATGCTCAACCCCCCTCTTCTATCCAGGCTTGGGACCGGCAGTAGCCCCAGAGAAACTCCAGGCGGAGAAATGGAAACAGACATGGGAAAAATGAACAAAAATTGGATAGAACTGGAAAAAAAGGCCCAGGACAGAGTGGGTCGGAGAATGCTGGTCAGCGGCCTATGCTTCATTGGAAGTAACAGGCGTAAGTAAGTAAGTAATGTTTTAAAAACCATAATTATTTATTTTCACCAATAAGCATTAGAAAATATTGTTCAAGTCAGGTTGAGATAATGTTTGTGCAGATTTACATCATTTACAAGAAATATCAGAAGGAGTTTTGTGGATATTACAGTAATTTTAATAGTTGAGATCATGAGCCAATTGAAGCTAGACCATCATAGAAAACATGGAAGCACTGGATGACCGTTTTGCTTTACTGTGGGATGTCAAGTACTTCCAGGTTTTCCATGGTGGTTTATCTTCGATTTACTCATGATCTTAGCTATTAAAATTTACAAGAAAGCTGATATAATAAGCTTGAGCAAAAATAAATTCCAGTAATAACAACAACAAAAAAAACCAATTATGGTCTGTCGTTCCAACAATTAAGATGGTGGTTGGAGGTAGTTAACAGGAAACTTTGGACACGGGTTTCGTGCTATTTGACACTCGTCAACAGGATGGTTGACAGCAATCGATCTACACTTAGAAGGACCTGATACACATGACATTAAACACCACCTAGTAATGAATCAATTTTAATTACAATAATTAAAATTTTCGAACATTCTACGAATATTTTCTTGTTCTTTTGATATCAACCTATGCATTCTAGGCAAATTTGATTTTCTAGGCTTAATGGAACGTGATAACTTAAATAAGTAATTACATTTAAAAGCCTTTCATAAAAAGCATAATTACTTTGTATTCACTTATATTTGAATAGTTTTGCTTTTGTAAAAAAACAAGGATAAAAATGCTTATTTTATGTCTGAAATAAAAAGTGACTTTACTCTTGAAGGATTTTTTCATCTATATATTCGATGAAAATTAACATTTATGAGAACTGTGACAATTGCATGAAAATGTTTTATTTCTCCTTTTGCAGTCTTTCTGACGCTCTAGAACTTTAAAACCTTATTTATATCAATAACATTGAAGATCTTTGGTAATTAAGTAACTTCAGTAGTTGGAATTATGAGTCAGCTGAAGCTAGACCACCATGGAAAACCTCAAAGCATTAGACAGCTGTTTCAAATCTCGCGGGGGCCGGGATCGTGGATACTTACTGCTGAGGAGTCTCATACGAGGACGAAACGGCCGTCCGGTGCTTATAGGTGAATCTATAAATAGCTATAAACTTTCTGTTTAGGACAATGAACTACTTTATGAACTGATACACATTTAGTTGGATGTATGAATTTCAAATAAATACTATTCCTATCTTTTTGTATCTCTGGACCTCTCGTTATAGTTTTATATACATAATTAGAACTAGGTAGTTTACGGAATATTGTTTGATTAGCACATGTTTCTATTAACCCATTACTAATATTGTGATCTTGATTATGATTAGTCTCTGTAAGTCTGTGTCCATCTCCAGATGATGCCTAAAAGTCAGTATCAAAGCGTTAGTTCAGAAAAACATATATGCCGAAGACACTGATAAAAATAAGGAGCTGAATATTAATAGAGGTTTGTTGTACAACCAAAACAAAGAAGTAAACAATGACAGGTTTAAGGTCAATAAGAACCTATCAATATCAAGGTCTACAGGACAAGCTGTGAACCACATGTAGAGAAGTTCGAAAGCTTCACCTCTATCCAAAGTTTGTGCTGATGATGTCGTTCAGAAGAACGATGAAAGCTCCACGACCAAACCATTCAGCTCAGCGAACAAAACTCTATCAAAATCATCCAATTGAGCTACAAATCTTCTCCACATAAATAACTGTCTGCTAATTAACCATTTTGGCAGCTATTTAGACACAATCTTAAAAGATGATTCATTGTAACTTGAAGAAAATGATTTGAGTTTAAATATCCATAATGGAATGCATTTGTCTCATACATGAATTAAAATCGGATATTTGAATTCAGGCATAGCAGTAAGATCTAACAACTTATAGCTAAATTCATAGACTGAGTTCAGTTGAATTACATGCTTAGGATAAGACAATTACCATTAATGATAATAGATCAGCACTGCATAATTAACTGAAACGTAAGTTTTTTGATGCCAAATTATTGTCTAAACCTCAAACGCAATCCAAAAAAAACTTAAAGATCCTAAGTTCGATTTCTGATTGGGTTGTGAATGCTAATATCTAGACTTTTATTCAAATCAATTTTTGATTTTATTTTGTTTTTTTTGTATGAAACTTTTTGAAATTAAAATTTGCATGAAAATTGTCGTTAAATAATTAAAATGAATGAAATTCATTGTTTATTAGAGAACTAACAGGCATTTTTACTGACGAATTTACAAAGTTTTATGATTTGATATGAAGGTGGTTTGATATTGATAACGTCAATATAATATTGTCTACTTTTAATTAACTCAGTAAGTTATTATCCATTTATCTACTACTATATCAGTGGTTATCATGAATCACAGGTTTTACTTGTCAACTACACAAAAATGGATGGTTAACACTACCAAAGTATATGTGAGATAAACTATGGTTACATTGTCACCTTCTTGTCAATATATATATGAAGAAAAATGAAATATGAAGTTCTACATTCTGCAATAATATACTTGAAACCATCTAATAAAAAGACAAATAAATAACTACATTGAATGTAAATAGATTTTTTATATTCATAGTTAGATTATACATGATTCATATTATCACTCTTACAATGTGTACACAAAAATCTATTGTTCATCAAAAATTGTAAGATCAATCTTTTTCATGTATAGAAATAAAACTAATGTCATACTTAACATTTATTCTTTTACATTTGTAATTCATAATTTATAGAGAATGTACAATAGATCATAATTGATCATGTCATTAGTTAAATCATTTTTCATTAATTCCATGGAATTTAGATATAAAATAATTCCCTCCGGTAACCACTCCCCCGCCCACCCCTCTATCCCTTTCTCTCTCTCTCTCTCTCTGTCACTCGATTGCATTAATTTACACTACATTATATACAATAAAAAAAATATTTTTTTTTCTCTACAAAAATTCTATTTTCTAATCAATTTTCAATTCCCAATGTTTCACTTATAACTTTATTGATCTTTCACTGTATTCATTAAATATTTACTCTTTAAATAGTTAATATAATTTTGACCTAAATTTCTCATTTGCATATTGATTACATTTTTAGCTTCAGAGAGGATTTTTAAATTAGTTCGTAAATTTTCCAATTGAATATCATCATAGAAATTGTCTTCATCTCTGTCATTATTATTATCATTATTATTATTATAAACGGTTGAAAAATTTAGACCATTGTTTATATTCATTGATTTAAACAATTCTGGTGACATATTTTCAATGAAAGAGGTTATCATTGATTGATTAATTTCATTGTCTATAATAGATTGTGAATTAGAAATATTAGTATTTTTGTTAAAAGTAATATGTGTACTATTGTAAATATCATCATATGTATCTGATTGTTTACTTAATAAATCATATTTATCATTTATATTTTCAGTTTGATTATTTTTATAACTAGAACTTTTTTCATCTGCTGAAAGAGTAACTTTATGTTTAGATGATGGAGATTTACACAATGATGATGATGATGATGATGAGGATGAAGATGGATTTGAATGTATAGATGGTGATAAATATGGAAGTAATGTTGATCCTGTATTAGTTTGTAACCATGATCTTCTCATTTGATTTCTTACTCTTTTAGTTAGTAATCTTCTTCTTGGTTTATTGATTGATTGATTAGTATCAGTAATTAAATTAGATAAATCCAATGTTGCTGATTTACAAAATCCTTTATATGTTTTATTAGAATTCATTAATAAATCTTGAGTTTTATTTACTTCATAAGATAAATTAGTATGGTCTAAACATTCTGGATTAATAATACATTGTGTACATTTTGGAGCTGGTGATGGTGGAGGATCTGGTGATATAGGTATAATAGGTATATCATTTTTTTTTATATTAAAATAATTATTTTTATTTATTTCAGTTTCTGTAGTTGATCGAGTTATATAATCATAACGTGAACTATTATCTGTACATAAATAAATACCACTATCTGTTAATGAACTAGAAATTGAATAAGATGTCATAGGTATATTAAATTTAGAATGATTTAATTCTAATTTAGAATAATTTATCCATGGATTTGTACGAATTTTTTTATTATATTGATTTGATTTAATAATAATATCTGGTGTAGTTTGAATATTGATTAATTGTATTTCAGTTAAACAATGTGGACATTTCCATAGATGAGATGAATTTAATTGATTTTTAATTGATTTATATGTTTTTGAAAATTTATTTGTTGCTAATGGATTATAATGAAGTATTGTATTGATATTCATTTGATGATGATCATTATTATGATTATGATTATGATGATCATTATTATTACTATTAGTGAATAACATTGTAGTTGATTTTTTTAATAAATTTTTTGATTTTTCCATAGTTTCATTTAATGATTGTCTTCTATATTGTAAATTATTATTATCATCATTACTATTATTATTACTATTATTATTATGTTTTAATGTAATATATTTCTCATGTGATTGCATAGTTTTATAATTGAAATATTTATTCATTAAATATTGAATAAATGAAAAACACCATAAATTTTCTGATTTTTCCGTATTTCTCATTTGATTTTATTGATTATAACATTTAAATATTAGAAAAATTTCATTTCTATGAAGAGAAACAAAAAAAAAGAAAAAAGAACTAAATGAAAAGATAATTACATAGGTAAAAGAAAAAAAAATAGAAAGGAAGAAAGACAGTGTGTGTGTGTGTAAAGATGAGAAAATGACTTTTAAATATTTACGTGTAAAATTAAGATATCATGTATAGTGAATGGGAAATTAATGGATTTATTAGGAATGTAAATTTTGTTATCAAAGAGGAGTTTTGTGGATATTATAGGAATTTCAATAGTTGAAATGATGAGTCAATTGAAGCTAGACTGTCATGGAAAACCTGGAAGCTGATTTGTTCTCTTGTGAGACTCCTCAGCAGTTCACATTCATAATGCTGCCTAGCGGGATTCGAACACAGGACCTATCCGTTTTGTGCGCAAGCGCTTAACCATTAGACCACTGAGCCGGAATCTAATGATGTCAATGTATAATGAATGCACGCTACCTAGAAGTTTTACATTAGGACGAAACAGCCGTCCAGGTTTCCATGATCGTCTAATTTCAATTAACTCATGAATTCAACAATTAACTTAATATAATATCCCAAAACTTCCTCTCTGATTATAATCGTCATATGCTCACTGACTACGGTCTCCAAGAAGTATTTCCTGGAGTTCTTGTAACAAGCCGTGACCAGTGGATTTTACCTAGGTCAGTCGTGAGATAGTAACTCACTGCAGACAATGGTGGATGGTGGCACAACTTTGTGATTTAGTTGAAGTTAGACATTAACACTTAAGCGATGATTATAATCAAAGTTGCAAAAAGTTTCTACTGTAAAACATGTACTAAATTACAATGAGCAAAGAATAAAAACGTGTTTATCACTTCATTAACTGATAACTAATAGTTTGAAGTACACAATATTTGTATTGTTCACTGAAGCGTGTATTGGCATAGACTTCATTCTGATACATGTTGTTTATTGAAGCGTTATGAAAATGGCTTAACCACATAGAAGAAATAATTTTGTATCACTAATATTGTAACTCTTGTCTAAATTCAATCAATAATAAATCAAACAGAATTTTTTTAAAAAAAATCTGATAACTTTCAGATGATTGAAAAAATCACTCCTTCGATAATGATTATCAAATAGCTGTTGAAGAGCTAATTCAATTACATTTCTGTTAGTTAATACAATTAGTATTAAATCACGTTTTCCTCTTAAAAAACAACAAACAAATATGTTTACCCTAAAACACATTTATCAATTTAAAACAATTAGTCCCTTTGATAAGTTTCAATAATGCAATGAGAAGACTCAGTTTATCTGAATTATGTAATATATTCGCGCAATACATTTTGAACAATCTAATCACACATATATTTGTTAAGACATTTGACTGAGACTGGTCATAAGATTGATATTAAATCAGCTTTGTGGTGGTATACAAAAGCCTTCAGGGAAGTATACTAAGGTTTATTGAAGCCTTGCCTATATGAAAACTGAAACCCCATTTATGTGTTCGAAAACAATTTGTTCTTACACTTAACCTACCCTGCTGATACTGATTTATTATCCAGAGTGTTGATCACATTGTTTTTGTGTACTTTATTATTATCAGAAGAGGTTTTATGGAAATTGTAGTAAATTAATAGTTAAATTCATGAGTCCAATAAAGCTAGACCACCATGGAAAACCTAGAAGCACTGGGCGGCCGTTTATTCCAAATATAGGACTCCTCAGCAGTGCACATCTTTGTTAGTTTACCTTTAATCTGTCTAGTTGACCGTTTTAAATTTCATATAAAAATATCTTGACAAGTATATTATATATGATCAGATTGTTCGAAATGTATTACGCAAATAGATCACATAATTCTGATAACCTTTGTCTTCATCCAAATAATGAAAATTATTCTACGTTTATTGAAAGTTTAAAAAAATTCATCTCCACTAACCACCTTCTGATACAAATTTCCGTGAGACTATAATATATGGACGAGCTCTGAGCGACGCTAAACTGACCTTGGGAGTCTCTACCTACTTACTAGGGCTAAATGAGGGGTTTAAGGGAGTTTGAAGTATAAGGATTACGATATACAATTGATGGTTAGGTTTAAGAATTAGATTTAGGGTTTTCATCACAAACTGATGTCAGCTATAATGCCAAAACTCTATTTAGTCAAATGGGTGAATGATTTTTGCTCCGAAATCCAAGATCTGTTATCGTAAATCTGATTGATACGTCCATAAATTATAGTCTCGCCCCAATTTCATTTCACAAACCGATCATACAAATTATGTAATTAAATTGTTTACATAAAATCAATAATCTAAAAAAGGGTTTTATCATTTTTAATTAAATAAATTGATATCGAATTTAAACACTAATTAGGATTCTATAATAAAATAAACATCAGAATTCATGTCATAGATAATATTGTCTTGTAAAATTATCTTAGTACTAAAGTCTAATAATAGTAATAATATTAACAAGTCTATCTAAACAGTCTGAAATAAAATTCAATAATCAATCAACTGAATTTCTGGTAATAAATATCTTCAGAAGCACTGTGTAGTTGAGTTAAATTTTTCATATACTGACAACCGTCGGCAACTTATCAGTCGATCAAAAAAAACTGCCTATTTATGGAACATTTAGCATTACAATGTAGTGTAATAACAGCTTGTATTGTAATAATTAACCCTCATAAGTCAAATTATCTCTTTTCGTAAAGAAAAAGGGGAGGTTTACACATTTGTATATATATTAAAAGCCGGGCTAGTGTTATCACCCCATAGAGTCTTCTCTACCAACTAACATAAGTTATAACATAAAAAATGTTAGGGTTAGGTATTAAGAGTTAAACTAGAGTTTTAAGTTAAGTTAAGGAATTCGGGTTCGGATTTTGAACATAAACTGATATCAGTTATAGTTCAATGATTTCTCACCTTTCTGTTCATAAACTTAAGAAACGTACGGTTGAGATTGAGAGAGAGTCATAAAAGGAGATCACTATCCAGCTTCGCTAAACACTTGATTACTCAATGAACGACATCATATATATTCACATAAAATTTGGCTAAGAAGCAGATATATTATGCAATTTAGCTTAAGCATCATCTGAAATTCATTTTCTGGTATTACCAGTTTTCACTTGGTTAATAATAACATACATGTTATTTTTCACTGCACTTAAAACTTCAAGTAAAATGCATTAGGCGTTACCTTAATTCTCATTGGTTAATTCAAGACCGTCAGTATATTATACTATTATCGTTGTTGATATCCTCAAACAATAGTTCGAACTAAATTTGCGCAGGAAACTGTTTTGTTTAACGAAACTGGTAACTAAGTAACTATCCCATATAGCCGAGTCAATCAGAATACAGAAAATAACTTTTAGGATGTTATGTGAAATTATTTTTGTATGTTACAACATATAGGAAAGTTTGTAAGCATTAGTGATCCATTAAATAACGAGTATGAGGATGCTACAACAAAACATAATGTTCACGTACAACTCATTACATATAATGGCTCATAACCCTGTTGCCACAACATCAGTGAATCTATTAAGAAAGGTTTTGTGGTAGGTAGTTAATTTTCTATAGATTTACCTACGACTACACAAATGATACAGAATCTACGGCAAAGATCTCTAATATTAGGATAGGTAAACTAATAATTAAGTCTTTGGAAACTGATTAGCACCATAAAACCACTTTGCTCTAAAACATATCACATTACAGAAGTGTAATTATAAAATCAAAAAGTTATTTCTATTATATTTACTAAAAATTTGAAAAGCTTCATGGACTAGTGTGTAAATATTGATTTGACAGAAAAACAAATGAAAATCAGTAGGCTTCATAAAATTTAGACAGTAATGAAATGTCATAACTAGTAAAGCATAATTACCTAGATTTACAGTTGATTTACTCAAGTTAAAATTATGTAATATTACATCCCTAAACTACCAACAACTCCGCCTGGAGTCCCTTTCCGGGGGCTACTGCCGGTCCCAAGCACGGATAAAGGAGGAGGGTTGGGCATGGGGTTAGCGACTCCATCCCGTAGAAAACTAACTCGCTAAAAAAACGTTAACCAGAAAAAATTATTCAAACCATTTAAACTCTGCCCTGGGAGTCAGGAGGTCTTCGTTTAGAAGAATTATGACGCCTCATGATGGAAGCCGAGTTTCTTCGGAAGTCACGAGGCCGATGCCCCTTCTGACAACCACAGCAACCATTTATTTAGGTACATGAAATGCTCGCACAATGTGGGAGACTGGGAGAGTTTTTCAAATTGCTGCAGAAATGAGGAGATACAACCTAGAGGTGCTTGGGATCAGTGAAACACATTGGACGCAAGTTGGACAACAACGACTAGCTTCAGGGGAGCTGCTGTTATACTCCGGACATGAAGAAGAAAATGCCCTACAAACACAAGGAGTTGCATTGATGCTGTCCAAACAAGCACAAAAACGCACTTATAGGATGGGAATCTCATGGACCAAGGATCATCAAAGCCTCCTTCAAAACAAAGAAAACGAGGATTACAATGAACGTCATCCAATGCTACGCGCCTACCAATGACTACAATGAAGACGCTAAAGATCAATTCTACGATAGGCTGCAGTCAATCGTCGAGAAGTGCCCAACAAAAGACCTGACTATTCTGATGAAAGACCTAAATGCTAAGGTTGGAATTGACAACACCGGATATGAAGAGATCATGGGACGACACGGACTGGGAGAAAGGAACGAAAATGGTGAGAGATTTGCAAATCTATGTGCCTTCAATAAACTGGTCATAGGCGGGACTATATTCCCACATAAACGCATACACAAAACCACATGGACTTCACCGGATCACAGCACACAGAACCAAATCGACCATATCTGCATCAACAAAAAGTTCAGGAGGACGATGGAGGACGTGAGAACAAAGAGAGGAGCTGATATAGCATCAGATCATCACTTGCTGGTCGCCAAGATGAAATTGAAACTCAAGAGGCACTGGACAACGGGGAGGACAATATCACAAAAATTTAATACGGCTCTTCTTCGGGATAATGACAAACTCAATAAATTCAAGATAACCCTCAGCAATAAGTTCCAAGCCTTTCATGATCTACTCAATGGAGAAGGAACTACTATGGAGAGCAACTGGAAAGAGATAAAAGAGGCAATCACTTCAACATGTCATGAGGTTCTGGGCCAAAAGAAGCACCATCACAAGGATTGGATCACGGTCGATACACTGGATAAGATTCAAGAAAGGAGGAACAAGAAAGCAGCAATCAATACCAGTCGAACAAGAGCAGAAAAAGCCAAGTCACAAGCTGAATACACAGAAGTAAACAAGCAAGTGAAAAGGAGCATCAGAACCGACAAACGTAAATCTGTGGAAGATTTAGCAATGACGGCGGAAAAGGCTGCCAGAGAAGGAAACATGATACAATTGTATGACACAACAAAGGAACTCTCTGGAAATCACCGTAAACCAGAATAACCAATGAAATACAAGGAAGGCAAAGTAATCACCAACATTGAAGAACAGCAAAACAGGTGGGTAGAACACTTCAAAGAACTCTTGAATCGACCAGCCCCACTGGACCCACCCAACATCGAAGCAGCACTCACGGACCTCTCAATTGATGTTGGCGCACCGACAATTGAAGAAATCAGCATGGCTATCAGACAAATCAAGAGTGGCAAAGCAGCAGGACTAGACAGCATTCCAGCAGAGGCACTGAAAGCAGACGTAGCGGCAACTGCAAGGATACTCCAAACTCTCTTCAGAAAGATCTGGGATGAGGAACATGTACCAAAAGACTGGAAAGAAGGACTTCTAGTCAAAATACCAAAGAAAGGCGATCTCAGCAACTGTGACAACTACAGGGGAATCACTCTTCCTTCAATACCAGGAAAAGTCTTCAACAGGGTATTGTTAAACAGGATGAAGGACTCCGTAGACGCCCAACTTCGAGACCAACAGGCAGGATTCCGTAAGGATAGATCGTGCACAGACCAAATCGCAACTCTACGGATCATTGTGGAACAATCAATTGAATGGAATTCATCACTCTATATCAACTTCATCGACTACGAAAAAGCATTTGATAGCGTGGACAGAACAACCCTATGGAAGCTTCTTCGACACTACGGCGTGCCTCAGAAGATAGTCAATATCATACAGAATTCCTATGATGGATTAAACTGCAAGATCGTTCATGGAGGACAGTTGACAAAGTCGTTCGAAGTAAAGACCGGTGTCAGGCAAGGTTGCTTACTCTCACCCTTTCTCTTTCTCCTGGTGATCGACTGGATCATGAAGACATCAACATCTGAAGGGAAGCACGGGATACAGTGGATAGCTAGGATGCAATTGGATGATCTAGACTTCGCAGATGATCTGGCTCTTCTATCGCACACACAACAACAAATGCAGGAGAAGACGACCAGTGTAGCTGCAGCCTCAGCAGCAATAGGTCTCAATATACACAAAGGGAAAAGCAAGATTCTTCGATACAACACAACATGTACCAATCCAATCACAATTGACGAAGAAGCTTTGGAAGATGTAAAAACCTTTACATATTTGGGCAGTATCATCGATGAACACGGTGGATCTGATGCAGATGTGAAGGCACGGATTGGCAAAGCAAGAGCAGCATATCTACAACTGAAGAATATCTGGAACTCAAAACAATTAGCAACCAACACCAAAGTCAGAATTTTCAATACAAATGTCAAGACAGTTCTACTGTATGGCGCGGAAACCTGGAGAACTACGAAATCCATCGTCCAAAAGATACAGGTGTTTATTAATAGTTGTCTACGCAAAATACTTCGGATCCGTTGGCCGGACACTATTAGCAACAACCTACTGTGGGAGAGAACAAATCAGATCCCAGTGGAGGAAGAAATCAGGAAGAAGCGCTGGAAGTGGTTAGGGCACACATTGAGGAAAGCACCGAACTGCGTCACAAGACAAGCGCTCACATGGAACCCTCAAGGTCGAAGGAAGAGAGGAAGACCAAAGAATACATTACGCCGAGAAATGGAGATAGATATGAGAAAAATGAACAAGAATTGGATGGAACTTGAAAAGAAGGCCCAGGACAGAGTGGGTTGGAGAATGCTGGTCGGCGGCCTATGCTCCATTGGGAGAAACAGGCGTAAGTAAGTAAGTAAGTAAACTACCAACGCTGACGAAAAAAACAGTTATTTAGTTGTAACGCCTTTTAACTTTTTTTTTCTAGCAGCTGTAGTGAAAAAATCTTTTGAGTAAAGTAATTTTGTTTTAGTCATTTAATCAAGTGTTGGTAAAAGGACTCTTCATATTTCATGTAGTTTCAACACCTACTTTGATTACATAACAGTTTTTTCATCATATTTTAGATGTTTGTAAATACTGTTCCATAGTTTGTTTGTTGACAAGTTTCCTCTGACTTTAATCGATTTATAGGCGAGACCATAATTTATGGACGAACCAATCACGTATAAGATAACAGGTCGCAGATTTTACCGCAAAATTCATTCATTCATTTGGCTAAATACAGTTTTGGTATTATAGCTGAAAACCCTAAATCTAATTCCTAACCTTAATCATCAACTGTCAATTATAGTTCTAATTCCTCACAATTATTTAAAACCCTCATTCGGTCCTGTTTATTAAGTGGACACTGTCAAGGTCAGTCTAGCATCTCTCAAAGGTCGTCCATTAATTATAGTCTCACCGATTTTTTGTAATGTATTTCCTAAACACTTAACATCTAGAAGCTAGTTATCCAGTTGAGAATAAGTGAACTACAGGTTGAAAAAGAAGAAGAAGAAGAAGAATAAGAAAAACATACCCCTCTGAATTCAATTCATTAAGAAAAAAGAACAAAGAAGGTTTTTGTTAAAAAACAAAATATGTTCAAATTAATTGAAAATAATTTATTCACTCTATTCTTCTCATAAATAAAAATAAACATAATATATAATCCCTATGAGAATAATTCTAACGAGTCTATTTAGAAGGAAAAGATAACAAGAATCAGTTTACTGAATGTTAATCGTGTTTACTTTCTAATTCATTAAATAAATAAATCCATAAATAATAATGTAAATTAACATGTTGATAGAATGTTCTCAATTATCTTTGTCAATTTAACTATTTTATTTCGTTATTGTTTAAATAGAATGAAAAATTTGAAATCCTTAAGGCAAAAAGAAAATCAAGACAAATCAAAGAATATATATGTATTACACCGGGAATTGAAGATCAATATTAAAAGACTAAATAGTAGATGGGAATAATTGGAATGAATAGTTTAGGATAGAGTCAGTTAAAGAATTGTGATTTGCAAGCCGTGCTCTGAGAAGAGTAATCAGAGTAAATATATACATAAGTATAATGAAGATGGTATTTTCTTTCTTATTACTATCATAAACAAGTTTATTTTGTAACAGTCAAAGTCACTTATTTGGTGGTATTTGATATAACAATTAGCTACAATATAGAAGTGTCTATTAGGTAACTATATGTTTTACGGTGATAGTTACAAAATTGTTTTTTATACAAATACGCAGTTAATTTGAATGTAATAATTTTTAGCAATAAATTTCAAATGACGTAATTCAACAAATATTAAATTTGTTAGTTTAGTGATGTGTAAACATTTGAACATAGGCATTGATAGATGTACTAAGCTATTGAACTACCTGTGAAATGTACTAAAGTCGCTTCGACCTGTATAAAAATTTCAACTACGTAAAGGGAGAAAATAAGAATACTTTACTGTTGTTGAGTAGTTTTCAAAAAGTTATAACTAACATTTGAATTTTCAATGTTAATTTTATGTAATGTGTTTAGTAACCACAGTATTTAATTCTTATTGTAGCCGTTATAATAATTAAATATTATCAATTTCACAGATAACAATAAACATATTTACATCCAATTTCAATTCCTATAGTAACTGTAGCACTAATTGTCTACCCAGTTACATAACATATTAATTAGTATAGAGCCCTGATGGTGAATGTATTGACAAGAAATATACTTTGCAATCAAAGAGTCTTGTTGATCCCATTTTAACTTATCATATAATACTATAAATGCCCCTGAACTCATTTCAGATTTAAGGCAGAATAAAAAATGAAGGTTAGATGTAGAGTTAGTAACCCCATATTTTAAAACAGAATACTTACAAAATTGTCAATAAAAAAAAAACGAATTTCACTCTGTTCCGAGAGTTAAAACGGTCATCATATAGAAGAGCCTATTTTGTCTCATGTTTATATACTTCAAAAGCCATGAGGTTAATGTTCTTCTTCTAATTTGACATTGTAATCATAATTTAAAGAATCAGACCGGTAATTTAAAATTTTATATCCATTTGATGGAAATGGATAGGACATACATTACTCAAACTATCAAACTGCATCACAAGGCAAGCCCTGACTTGGAATCCAGAAGGGAAGCGGAATAGAGGAAGGCCAAAGAACACATTACGGATGTGAAAAGGATGAATGAAAACTGGAGATAGCTGGAAAGGATTGCTTGTGACAGGGTTGGATGGAGAATTCTAGTGAGCGGCCTATGCTCCTTCACAAGGAGTAACAGGCGTAAGTAAGTTAGTAATTCATTTGATTAAACAATAACTGATTATAAGGTTGCAAATAAAACTAAACAAAAATTACTTGTATCACATCTTCAAGTTTGGCTAATTTTGTTTATTCATTCAAACGAGCGTATCTATGATTACCAATTGATGTTTTTAAACATTCAAAACATAATCAGTAATATGGAAATTGTTTTTTTTTGTTTAAATAATGTAAATGGCATGAAAAGATAAAGAATGATTACGAAAAACCAACTATTACACAACATGTAATATTGAATAAGACTTCGTGTAAATAATTTGTCCTGATGTTCTGTTTTTCATTTGTTTAAAATACAGAAATGAAAATAAAATTTCTATATGTATATTTAAACGAGTTTAATGATACTTATTCATCCATAAAGCGAATAACTGGAGCCATCAGAATCAAATCCCGGAAAATAAACTGAAGTATTTCAGTGGTCTTATATCTGACTCCAGTTTGGCCGTTTCTGATTGATATTGAAATATACTTATCGTAAATCCTTGTATTTAATGATCGACTTTATGTGTGTTAGTGAATAATGGGATTAAATAAATCAAATACGATAATGTTTGAATATGTATGGCTTGTACATTCGTTGATTGGAACAGGCAATCAGAGAATCGCAGAGAATGAAACGAAGAAGAGAGAGTGAAGCGAAACGAAATAACGCTCAGTGGAGAAGACGTGTGAGCCAACTCAGTTTAATCAAGCGTTAAACAATATTTATAGTCAAATAAAAATAAGTTACAGACATGTGATGAGTAGGATAAGAAATACACACACATCCGCTCATATAAAAACAGTCAAAGTTGGTAGGTGAATAATTAACGTGACTGAAGTAGAACGGATAAATTGGCCTGTCCAAAAGTTAGAATATATCATAAACACACCCTAGAGTATTCTTTATTTGCATCCCATTACATTCATAATTTGCACATAAGTCATTGACTATTTACACGGATTTCTTATCATAAATATCCTGATAACATTTCTCTTGTAACATATTATATTCATCCAACCTAATTATTCATATTACTGTAATACAGGTACCGTAAACGTACGACTGTAAAGCTCGATGACAACATTTTACAAAAAACGACTGTTCGAATCAATATTTATTATTTATGGGAACGTACTTTATTTAATAAAAATGTAAACCTTATTTTCTTTCAAATAACCAATGGTAATGTTACTATAATAAAATAATCATTATTGTTGGGGGATTTGTGAACAAATGATAAATAAAACTCTTGCTTACTATTTAATTTATATAAGTAGCAATTATACAGTTTTTTAACTAAGGTAGACAAACATTATGTATACAATACATTAAAACACTCCGAATACATACATTAAGGCATATATAATTAATAGTTATAATCTTTATATTTAAACAATAAACCTCTATAGTAAAATGAATTGACTCTGACTGAAAAGTAAACATAATAAATACACTTCATAACATATATTTATTATATACAGCTATCCAGTGCTTCCAAGTTGTCCATAATGGTCTAGCTTCCATTGACTTATGAATTCAATTATTAAATTACTATAATATTCACAAAATACCCTTCTCTAAATAAAATTGAGTTGACTAAACTTATAATTCGAATCAGGCTTGTAAAAAGTAATTCTATAACGACATCTTAACGTATGAATAGGAAATCTGAGTTCATGAAATCACATAAGGTAGACAATATAAATCATCATATGAATAATAAGTATAGACCGATAGTAGAACAACCGGTGATTAGACCATTTCTACTGATATTGAATAAATATTCATTAAATTCCATAAACTGTTAAAAAAATCCGTGTAGGAATGAAATTTAATACACCATAAATACTCTTCACTAAATGATCAAGAATAAAAAGGACGTTAGAAATGTTGCTTGGGAAACATTAAGTAAATTCTATACTTTTCTTCAATTACAAGCAATATCTAAACATTCAACTCAAATCTTACTATGTTTATGAATTCACTTGTGTTAAACATATCTATAAATTAACAGATAATTTACATTTAAACATTAAAAATTAAAAACACAATGTTTAACGAAGGGATCTCTTTTCACCGAATTCAATATCGAGCTGTACAATCGTTCTATACTTGAATATCTAATTGACTGTAATCATTCTACGGATTCACAGTTTGATTTTAAGGTTGTTTATATGATTCGTTCAAATCTACCTAGATTTGTTCATATCCAACTCCTAAAATAGCCGAAGCTCTTACTGTCCATGACCTCAAACCAGATCTATGCGCACAAAAGAAGTACATCTTATCGTTATCGTTACCTTGGCCCTAATATTATTATTATTACTGCATTCTTCTTTACTCATATCTTATATTCTCATTATTTTATTCATGAATATTCATCATATCACCATATCTATTTTCACACCTCTATGACCTTTAATTATTGTAAAAAAATATTTTATCAGAAAGGGTTTTGTGGAGATTTTAAAAATTTCACTGGTTGAAATCATGAGTCAATTAAAGCTAGACCACCGTGGAAAACCTGGAAGCACTGGACAACCGTTTCATTCTAGTATGGGACTCCTCAGCAGTGTGAATGCACGATCCCTCTCCCCGGGAGATCCGGACCTAGGACCTATCTGTCTCGCGCGATTTCCGATTACATGGATAATATGTAATCAGGAAATATCTTAAAATTATGTAAAATTTTGACCAAAAAAAAAAAACAATCGGACCCTGTCCACTTGATGAAATTTAGAAGAAAAATGTTTATACTACTTATTAAACACTACAGAAACAACTTCGAATACCTGTTTGTTTAAATATCATAATGCTGAGAGAATTTGAAATAGATTTAACAATCATATTGTTTTTGGGTTTTAGTATTAATTACATCAGTTTAAAAACACTTTGTTTTTATGTGAAATTCATTAGCGATTAGCAATAGAATCCAGTATGAGCGTTTCGTTCTAGTTGTGACATATTTTCATGATCTAGACTCTCTATGTGTTAGGGATTCAAGCACATCCATCTGACAAGTTCTTAGTAGGATAGAATATGAGTACTGGAATCCCTTGTTAGTCATCAACCAATTCTACTTAAAAATGTATGCCTTAATGGCAATATCGTAGTGATTCAAATAGGGTGGATCTAAATAAAAAGGCTGGTCGAAATTCAGTCATAAACATCAGCACCAGGAATGATCAAAACTTTACGAATAAATAATACTCTTTATTTTAACAAAAGAATAAGTCTTGAGACTGAAATATGAATATCTGTTGTAAATACAACTACTTAATAATAATAATAATGATAATAAAATATATATATATATATATATATATATATATATATATATATATATATATATAATCAAACGCTATTGACATTACAATGTAAGTGAACCAGATCTAATAAATAAACATTTTAATTAGAGTGGAGTTTTGTGGATATCATAGTAATTTTAATAGTTGAATTCATGAGTCTATTAAAACTAGATCACCATGGAAAACCTGGAAGCACTGAACAACCGTTTTGTCCTAGTATGAGAATTTGCACTTGTCATTAAGTTATGTCATATATTTTTAACTTATTCTCATAATTATATCCTATCTACAAACATTTTATAACTCTGTGTTGTATGTACATTGATTTGCATTTACATGAATGAAAGCATAATGTTTATGCGTCAAATAATGAATAGTTGAATGTATGAGTCAAGTACTTCCAGGCATTCAATGATGGTTTAGTTTAAATCAACTCATGAATTCAACTAATAGAAATTACTACAATCTCCATAAGCCCCATTCTGATCAAAATAAAAAGTAGAGTCAATGATAACGAACATGGAAATCTTTATTAAATAACTTACCAATAGTATGTTACGTATAGAATGTAGGTTTTCATTTGAATAATAAGTTAATACAATCTTTTATTTTAATTTAATAAACAATAAATCAGAAAAAGTCGTTTTAACAGATCTTTTAATAAACTAAACATAAATATACAGGTAAGTTTATTTGAATACAATAATCTTATTATATTCATCAACCAATCAGATTATAGGAATTTGGTTATTAGAAAAGAATACAATACTATTGGCCAATTCATAATCAAATACACTTTCGTTCTGTTTGGAAACTACTGCATATCCTTGGAAAAAAATTATGGACATAAATATTGTTGATTTATTAAAGTAAATAATATTTATTGCCTTTATTTAAATCTTCACGTTGTTTAAATTTACTTATTATGGTTTTATTTGTATCTTCCCATTAGTATTTAGGACTGTAATTGATCGGTTTCACTGCTAGTCACTATCCATCTCTATTTAAAAAAACTTGTGACTTAAGGCTATATTGAGGCAGCTAAATGAATAACGCGATGGAGTTCGAAGCGAACGGCACTGGGTTCGAGTCCAGGAGTGAACTGCAAATCTGGGATGCAGATACATCCAGTTGACGAGTCCCAAATAAGACGAGACGTGCGTCCTGGATTCCATTGCTAGCCACTATCCATCTTTGCTTCCTGTCGTTTATTTTTCTTCTATTTTGATAGTGTCACGATGTTTATAAAATATGTCTAAACCAATCATTCCCATTGGCAATATCGAATATTACAGATACTTAACTGTGAAACATACAATTGTTATATAAAATGTTAGGAGTAAACTGAGTTGATTATTTTGTTTTTAAAATGTTTTAATTGTTTACTGTCTAATGAAATTAGAATTATCTATTTGAATTACATTGTAATGAAGTTTATTATTCAGTGAACTGTAAAAGTATATATCAGCTGTTGTAATTCCATTTAAACGGGTTATTTATTCAACTTATAATGGCAAGTTAAAATAACCATTACTGCAAACTAGATATTGTTTTTGAAATTATAAGTCGTTATTTGAATAACATTATGATATGATAGTTTTTTCATTCTAGACAAAACAGTAATGAGAAACAATATTCAGAAATGAATTGTTATACAATACGTTGACTAGGATGAATCGAACCAAAAATATTATCGAAAGTGATAACATTGTGTATATTGAGACTTACTGCTGCTGAGACTGCAGCTACACTGGTTGTCTTCTCCTACATTTGTTGTAGCGTGTAAGGTAGAAGAGCCAGATCATCTGCGAAGTCTAGATCATTTAATTGCATCCTAGCTGTCCACTGCATCCCATGCTTCGCTTCAGATGTTGACGTCTTCATGATCCAGTCAATCACTAGGAGAAAGAGAAAGAGTGAGAGTAAGCGACCTTGCCTGACACTGGCCTTTACCTCGAACAAGTCTGTCAACTGTCCTCCATTCACGATTTTTCAGTTTAATCCATCATAAGAATTATTCTCAGGCACGCCGTAGTATCGAAGAAGCCTCCATAGTGTTTTCCTATCAACGATATCAAATGCTTTTTCGTAGTCAATGAAGTTGACGTAGAGCGATGAAATACATTCAATTGATTGTTCCGCAGTGATATATAGTGTTACTTTTTGGTCTGTACACGATCTATCCCTACGGAATCCTGCCTGTTGGTCTCGAAGTTGGACGTCTACGGAGTCCTTCATCCTGTTTAACAATACCCTGTTGAAAACTTTTCCTGGTATTGAAAGAAGAGTGATTCCCCTGTAGTTGTCACAGTTGCTGAGATCGCCTTTCTTTGGTGTTTTGACTAGAAGTCCTTCTTTCCAGTCTTTTGGTACATGTTCCTCATCCCAGATCTTTCTGAAGAGAGTTTGGAGTATCCTTGCAGTTGCCGCTACGTCTGCTTTCAGTTCCTCGGCCGGAATGTTGTCTGGTCCTGCTGCTTTGCCACTCTTGATTTGTCTGATAGCCATGCTGATTTCTTCAATTGTTGGTGGGCCAACATCGATTTGGAGGTCCGTGAGTGCTGCTTCGATGTTGGGTGGGTTCAGTGGGGCTGGTCGATTCAAGAGTTCTTTGAAGTGTTCTACCCACCTGTTTCGTTGTTCTTCAATGTTGGTGATCACTTTGCCTTCCTTGTTTTACACTGGTCGTTCTGGTTTACGGTGATTTCCAGTGAGTTCCTCTGTTGTGTCATACAGTTGTCTCGTGTTTCCTTCTCTGGCAGCCTTTTCTACCGTCATTGCTAAATCTTCCATATATTTACGTTTGTCGGCTGTATTGCTCTTCTTCACTTGCTTGTTAACTTCTGTGTATTCAGCCTGTGCCTTGACATTTTCTGCTCTTGTTCGACTGGTATTGATTGCTGCCTTCTTGTTCCCCCTTTCCTGAATCTTATCCAGTGTATCAACAGTGATCCATTCCTTGTGATGGTGCTTATTTTGGCCCAGAACCTCACGACATGTTGAAGTAATTGCCTCTTTTATCTCTTTCCAGTTGCTCTCCATAGTAGTTCCTTCTCCATTGCTGAGGGTTATCTTGAATTTATTCAGTTTGTTATTATCCCAAAGAAGAGACGTATTAAATTTTTGTGATGCTGTCCTCCCCGTTGACTGCAGCCTATCGTTGAATTGATCTTAAGCGTCTTCATTGTAGTCGGTGGTAGTCGCGTAGCATTGGATGAAAATCATTGTAATGCCCGTTTTCTTTGTTGTGAAGGAGGCTTTGACGATCCTCGGTCCATGAGATTCCCATCCTATAAGTGCATTTTTGTGCTTGTTTTGATAGCATCAATGCAACTCCTTGTGTTTGTGGGGCATTTTCTTCTTCATGTTAGGAGTATAACAGCAGCTCCCCTGAAGCTAGTCGTTGTTGTACAACTTGCGTCCAATGTGTTTCACTGATCCCAAGCACCTCCAGGTTGTATCTCCTCATTTCTGCAGCAATTTGGAAAACTCTCCCAGTCTCCCACATTGTGCGAGCATTTCATGTACCTAAATAAATGGTTGCTCTGGTTGTTCGAAGGAGTATCGGCCTCGTGACTCCCGAAGAAACTCGGCTTCCATCATGAGACGTCATAATTCTTCTAAACGAAGACCTCCTGACTCTCAGGGCAGAGTTTAAATGGTTTGAATAATTTTTTTCTGGTTAGCGTTTTTTTAGCGAATTAGTTTTCTACGGGATGGAGTCGCTAACCCCATGCTGATCCCTCCTCTTTTATCCGTGCTTGAAACCGGCTGTAGCCACAAAGGGGCTTCAGGCGGAGTTGTTGTGATATATATGCTGAAGATTGTTTGATCTGTTTTTATTTATCAGTTTGACTACAAAATGGTCGAAACAGACTAAAAATCGTGATCTCATTAACCAGTCATTTGAATTTTCAGTAAAAATCTCTGAAAACTGTTGAGTTTTAACTGAGATCAGGAATCCAATAATGGTACACCACCATTAAAAACATGGAAACATTGAAGGGCCGTTTCGTCCTAGTATTGGACTCCTCAACAGTGAGCATACACGATCCTTTATGTGATTCTCGGACTTAAGATATCCGATTAACCTCTAGAACACTGGGCTGGCATGCGATGGTGTTAATATCTAATGATATTACTCGACCATGTCATAGGCCATAATGTACTGGATGGGTAAATTAAACTAAATTTTAATCTTGTGAAAACTTCCATTTCGTCATTTAATAAAAAGAACGAACAAAGCGAAGAGATTACTTTCTAATTAGTTTCTCATCATGGCTCTACACTAATATATATATATTCGAAAAATTAAACAGTTGCTACGTTGCATAATATACAAGAAAAGCTAACAAAATATTTTGATCGCAGATCAGTATTCTGATAGTTATGTAAGAATTAGAAGACGAATGTTAAGAACATGTGAAATAAAAAAGTGGAAGAATTTAGAAAGTAGTTTAAGTGTTTTTGAAAGGATTTAATCAAAATTCAGTTAAAAACTCATTCCTATACCGATGTACAACCACTCTCTCCATCCTGGTTGACGAGAACTATTTTTAGCTGACAAATTACATAATGATGTTTATGAAACTAATCAGTTTTTTTTTTAAGTCGATGAGTTACTAAAATGCTTTACATTTGATATTTATTTCTTCAAAAGTTCGAACCATTTTCAAATAATTTAACCACTGAATGATATCTGTCCATGTCGATCATAAGTTGAAGACAACTTTAAACATAATACGTAACCATAATTGTTATATTTCTTATGTTTGTTAATAAATATATTGTATTAATGTTGGAGAGGTTCAAAAAGTTCCTTGGAAAAAGCAAAATAAGACTCCTGAAAACTTTGAGAAACATCTTGTTCAATCAGCATTTAATTGAAGTTTTACCAGAAACATCTAAAAAGTGAAAAGTCACATGTCACATTTCTGATTAGATGATTAACTATACTACTACTACTACTACTACTACTACTACTACTACTACTACTATATTTAGCAGCGTTCCAACATTTTCCAGAAACTTAAAGCCATCTCAAAATACTATAAATACCCTAGATTTTCTATACATAAACGAACCGTGGAGTAAAACGTCCTTTCTATGTTTCACTCATTTGTTCTCATGTTCAAGTTGCTGCGTAGGTCATCCATAAATTACAGTCTTACCAAATTTTCTTGTTGCACATGATTTCTTTGAAACAAAACGTATTACAGTGATGATATTGTGGTGCACGCTGCTTATGCTGACAGATATAATTGTAACAGGGATTTGAAGTGTAAGGCTAACCAGCAGAAGATTAAAATAATAAAAAGAGGAAAGGAAAAATGATAGCAATCAGAAATTACAATCGAATTAGAAGAATGAAGAAGTGTTTATAAGACAACTAAATGTGCAACTAATGTATTTAATGTATGATTTTCGTATTTTATAAAGTCACTGTGCCATTTTGCTTATAACAGTGAATGGGTTTTACCGACTTGAATTCTCGTTCACTACAATATTAGAACATCAAGATACTTCACCATAAATAAGGCTTTCAGAATAAAATGTTCTTTTAAATTATTATAAAAGTGTAGAACTAGTAGTGCTATTAACAACACATTATCGATTAAATAACTCGTAAGACACCACTTAACAAATGTAAGAAAGAATGAAAGATTTCACAATGTGATCAAGTATAATCGCTGATCACGTCAAGATGAAATAAGAATATAAATAGTCATTGTATTGAATGAGGTTCTTTACACCTTTAATCTCATTTCGCAAAGGCTGTTTTGTATCACAAAGATAGCTATTGTGTAAAATATTTGTGTGCTAAACGCTTTTCACCGCTTAAGTATTAAGATTTATCAAAAGAAACTTTTATGTAATAGATATAACCTCAAATAGGTCAGTTTCAAACCATTTATACATCCAACTGATATTTATAGTAAAATAAAATAACAAAATATAGGATGATTCCCAATACTACAGCGTAACTATAGCATGTAACTTAAAGTGAAATGTATAATGCTATTTCATTGTGCTAACATTCTGTGACTAAGAGGAACAATTATTTCTTGCCGAGTTAAATAGAATCTAGTAGTGGAATTCAGAGAGAGCATTTTGTCCTATTTGGGAATTGTCAATTTGAAATCCATTACTAGCCATCATACAACTCTGCTTATGATGCGCATAACCTAATGACAATATGGAATTATTCACTAAGGATCCATTTATCCTAAAATAGATATAATATTTTTAGTCCTTAAATAATAATGGGAAGATTTAAATAACTCTTCAAGCTCATCCAAAATTGTTTTACTCAAACTTAAAATAGTCAAACAGCATATTTGATTCTATTATCCTACTGACAGTGAACAACACAATCCCTAACATAAATTCAACAAAATATCCTATTCCTAGTTTTAATACACTTGAAATTTGATCCATTGACAATTTGTTTTTCAAGGTGTGGTAATATATTAATGGGTGAAGAAGTATTCTTGCAAAACAATAAATAAAATAGTTGATCTGAAAATAAATAATAATTCAATTGAATAATTGTCAACGCCTATACTATTTTACTGTTTATGGTAACTAACTAATTTTAGAATCATTATATTGAATAAATAGATCAAGTGAAACTATCATATACATTGACAAGTTTCATTTTGTTTCATGTAACATTTAAATAGATTATTCAGTTAATATTCCATTCATAAAGAGTTTTATGATAGATATATTTAACTATTAATGGTTAACTTAAATAGAATTTTGAAACAAAGACTTCAGATACTAATGAACATATGATCACTAGTGACTGCCTTCAAGTTAGATTTCCTGTTGTTCTAGTGAGAAGCAGTGACCAGTAGATTCCAACTGGGTCAGTTGTGAGATAGTAACTCACTGACGACAATAGTGTATGTGTCGCTCGAATTCGTAGATTAGTTGAAATTAAACATTCACACGGTTGGATGCCGGACGGGTCAGTGGTCTAGTGGTTAAGCGCTCGTGCGAGACCGTTAGTTCCTGGGTCCGAATCTCGCGAGGCGGGATCGTGGATGTGCACTGCTAAGTAATGCCACAATAGAGCGAAACGGCCGTCCAGTGCTTTCAGATTTTCCATGGTGCTCTAGCTTCAACTGACTCATGATCTGGACTATTGAAGTTACTACAATCTCCACAACACCCCTTCTGATACCGAAGACTATTGTATTAACACCCTATGGGATTGGCGTAATATGAAATGAAAAATAAGAAGACTAACTAGTTCACAGTAAACTATTAAATAAATTCACTTTCATTATTGATGTATTGAATTTTAGGTTTACTTGTAACCTAGAAAATGATTGGAAAACTACGTATATCGATTTATTTATTTTTCAGATTGTTGCATAACACATCACCTAGAAATGTTTTGAAAATTGTGGTTACTTTTTTAAAGATGAATTATTCGTTGTCAGGGTCTATTTACCTATTTGCTAATAATGAACACCAAAGTTCAGAATTATCAATTAAATATGATTTTACTTGAAGCTACAATTGAGAAAAATTAAACCTATCATTTATAAATCACTGAAAGAAGTAGGCTCTTTCATGAAGTTCATGAACTGACGACTTTATGACTCAAAACAACTTTCAACCAATATCAAAGTCAGAATCTTCAATATGAACGTCAAGGCAGTTCTACTGTACGGAGCTGAAACGTGGAGAACTACAACAACCACCATCAAGAAGGTACAAGTATTTATAAATAGCTATCTACGCAAGATACTCAATGTCCGTTGGCCGGATACCATCAGCAAAACCAGCTTCCAGCTGAAGAGGAAATTAGGAAAAGACGATGGAAATGGATAGGACATACATTGAGGAAATCATCAAACTGCATTACGAGACAAGCGCTAACTTGGAAACCTGAAGGGAAGCGGAAAAGAGGAAGGCCAACGAACACATTACGTTGGTTAATAGAAGCAGATATGAAAAGGATGAGTAAGAACTGGAAATAGCTGGGAAGAATTGCTTGTGACAGGGTTGGATGGAGAATGCTGGTGAGCGGCATATGCTCCTTCACGAGGAGTAACAGGAATAAGTAAGTAAGTCGACTTTATAACTAGATAAACGGTGTTCACGTCAGTCTTACAAAGCAGATTTTAAACTGATGAAAGCTGCTGATATTATCGCTTCACTTTACTTACTTATTGATACCCCTCATAAAGGAGCACAGGCCTACGACCAACACTCTCAGTCGAGCTCTATCTTGTGTCCAGTTGCTATTCATCTTTTTCATATCTACTTCCAATTCCCGACAGAGTGTGTTCTTTTACCTTCCACGTTTCCGCTTACCTTCAGGATTCCGAGGTAGCGCTTGCTTCGTGATGCAGTTTGATGATTTCCGTAATGTATGTTATAACAACTTCCAGCGTCTTTTTCTGATCTCCTTTTCAGATAAAACCTGGTTTTGCTGATGGTATCCGGCCAACGGACATTGAGTATCTTGCGTAGACAACTGTTTATGAATACCAGCACGCTTTTGGTTATTGTTGTGTAGTTATTATCCAAGTTTCAGCACCGTACAGTAGGGCTGTGTTGACATTTATATTGAAGATTTTGACTTTGATATTGGTTGACAGTTGTTTTGAGTTCCATATGTTCTTCAGTTGTAGGGATGCTGCCCTTGATTTGCCACTCCTCACCTTTACGTCTGCATCAGATACTCCACGTTCATCGATGGTGCTGACCATGGATGTGAAAGATTCCACATTTTCCAGAGCTTCTCCTTCAAGTGAGATTCGGTTGGTGTTGTATTTGACGACCTTGTTTTTTCTTTGTATATGTGGAGGTCTATTGATGAAGAGGCGTCTGATACACTAGTATTCTTCATCTGCATTTGTTCGTCTGTATGGGATAGAAGAGGTAAGTCATCTGCGATGTCTAAATCTTCTTGTTGATTCTGAGCTGTCCATTGTATTCCGTGCTTCCCCTCAAATGTCGAGGCCTTCATAATCCAGTCAACCACCGGATGAAAGAGGAAGAGAGAGAGTGAACAGCCTTGTCTGACTCCAATTCTTACGTGGAACTCTACCTGTAGCTTTTTTAGAGCTACTGCTAAAAAGGAAGAGGGTTGGGCATGGGTTCAACCACCCCATCCCGCAGAAAAATATCTTGCTAAAATACGTCAACCCGATAAAACTAAATCGTTTCACCTTGGTACAATAATTTTGGGGGTTAAATCTCTATAATGCCCAGTTATGTAGAATAAACGTACAATGTGAATAATTTGTCAATCAAACAAAACATTTAGTTTATATACCTAGAATTGTGTTAAATGATTGTATTGGGAGATTCTTTTCATAATAGATTAAGACTGATTCTGATAGAAAATTAAATATTACATCAATACTTATACAATGTAAATAAAACTTAAACAGTTCTCATGGTCTAAAGTTTATGTCTTACATATGTATAATATCTAGTTATACAATACAAAAATAGTCACCAGATTACACAATAGTTATAAGATTTCTACCTAATATACCATTCTATATAGAAAGCTTTGTTCAAGAAACCTATCTTTGAAATATTCCCTTATATAAAACATAATAATCATTGAGATAATGTTTTATTTCATTCGTCTAATTAAATAAAAGTATGAATTCCATTCTACAACATATATTTGACTGTGTTCGTGAAGTATCAAATTTCCAATATTCAAGATTAAGCTAAATCTATCAAAAAGCATATGTCGATGATATGCAATATGAAACCAATTGTCTACTTCCAAAAACACTATTGATATGATGGTATATTGTTTCAATCATAAATCTAACTATACACTTCAAGATTAGTTACATTTAATGTTTTCTTAATTTATTTCACTATATATATATATATATATATATATATATATATATATATATATATATATATATATTGTTATAACGTGTGATCCGCCTATTAGAGAGCAGCCTATTATCAATCGAAACAGTGACGCACAAAATACGACCGAGCAGCCTAGAGCTCTGGTTGGTCCTGCTTCCCTGTCCAGCCCAGCCAATTGAGTCCAGAACACAAGTCTCAGCCTCGGAGATATGAATCATTATATTTCAAACATACTCTGTTTATATAGCAATCAAACAAACTACATCGTACCATAAAATAGAAAGTAACATTTGTACAAGATTTAACCTTCAGGAAGTGACACAAATAAATATTGACCAATAAGGAGATGACACGTTGGAAGAATGTTGACCAATGGGGAAATGACACTACTTCTCATTCAGGAATGGCATTAGATAATTTCTGGGGTATTTTCTGAATACCCCAACATATATATATATATATATATATATATATATATATATATATATATATGATTAGTTTTAATTTAAATAGAAAACAATTGGGTGCCTACTTGAATATCTACGCTACCTGTTCCTACCATCTAGATATTTCAACAAGTTATCTGCCTTTTGTTAGTTTCAACAGATCATTATGTTAATTAATTGTACAATCTATTCAGCTGAGTCTGTGAAAAGTTCACGACCTTTCACTGTACAAGTTATGAAAGAGCATAATCAGCGATATTGTAGTTACTGATAATATATATCGAAAAGAATATACATTATTCAAGATGTTGACTCCTGAACTGCTAACATCTAATTGGCGATCACTCAATATTTATCGCAAGAATCGATCAAGAAATACTTTGAGATGAGAATTCTATATTGTACCCAAAACATAATATTGAATAAAGCTAATAATAATAAAAATAAGAACACTACAAACAGTAGATGTGATTTAAGTGGAAAGTTGACCCTTTTCCTTAAAGTCATTAATCATAATCTTAGTAAAGAATAATTGAATAATCTACAGAGTACAAAGTCGATTTAAATAAAAAGTCCAAAGACTATTTTCTTTTAAGCTTACTAATTAAAATACAGAAATTTTGTAAATTTACTCCAGTGCGAAACCTTTGGTTGAGACTGGTCATAACGTTTGTAGTTTTGTACAAAAGCCCTTAAGGAAGTATACTAAGGTTTATTGAAGCCTTGCCTATATGAAAACTGAAACCCCATTTATGTGTTCGAAAACAATTTGTTCTTACACTTAACCTACCCTGCTGATACTGATTTATTATCCAGAGTGTTGATCACATTGTTTTTGTGTACTTTATTATTATCAGAAGAGGTTTTATGGAAATTGTAGTAAATTAATAGTTAAATTCATGAGTCCAATAAAGCTAGACCATTATGGAAAATCTGGAAGTGCTGGAAAGCGGTTTCATTCTAGTATTAGACTACTGAGCGATGAGCATCCACGATCCCACATATGAGATTCAAATCCAAGACAATCAGTCTCACGCGTGAACGTTTAACCTCCCGGCATCCAACGTGTGAATGTTTAGCTTCAACTAATCCACGAAATTGAGTGACACATACACCATTATCATCAGTGAGTTAATATCTCACATCTGACCCAGTTGAAATCTACTGGTCACTGCTTCTCACTAGAACAACAGGAAATCTATCTTGAGATCAGTCACTAGTGATCATATGTTGATTAATATCAGGAGAGGTTTTGTGGAGATTGGGATGATGAGTCAATTGAAGCTAGACCACCATGGAGAACCTGGAAGCACTAGACGGCAGTTTCGTCTTATTGTGGAACTTTTCAGCAGTGAACATCTTTGTTACAGTTTACCTTTAATCAGTCTAATTTTTATATAAAAAAATCTTAACAAGTATATTATATGTAATCAGATTGTTCGAAATGTATTACGCAAATATATCACATGATTCTGATTAACGTCTTTTCATTGGATTATCGAAACTTTACTTACTTACTTAATTACGCCTGTTACTCTCAATGGAGCATAGGCCGCCGACCATCATTCTCCAACCCACTCTGTCCTGGGCCTTCTCTTCTAGTTCCATCCAATTCTTGTTCATTTTTCTCATATCTATCTCCATTTCTCGGCGTAATGTGTTCTTTGGTCTCCCTCTCCTCCTTCGACCATGAGGATTCCATGTGAGCGCTTGTCTTGTGACGCAGTTCGGTGCTTTCCTCAATGTGTGCCCTAACCACTTCTAGCGCTTCTTCCTGATTTCTTCCTCCACTGGGATCTGATTTGTTCTCTCCCACAGTAGGTTGTTGCTAATAGTGTCCGGCCAGCGGATCTGAAGTATTTTGCGTAGACAACTGTTAATAAACACCTGTATCTTTTGGATGATGGATTTCGTAGTTTTCCAGGTTTCCGCCCCATACAGTAGGACTGTCTTGACATTTGTATTGAAAATTCTGACTTTGGTGTTGGTTGCTAATTGTTTTGAGTTCCAGATGTTCTTCAGTTATAAATATGCTGCTCTTGCTTTGCCGATCCGTGCCTTCACATCTGCATCAGATCCACCGTGTTCATCGGTGATGCTGCCCAAATATGTAAAGGTTTGTACATCTTCCAAAGCTTCTTCGTCAATTGTGATTGAATTGTTGCATGTTGTGTTGTATCGAAGAATTTCGCTTCTCCCTTTGTGTATATTGTGACCTACTGCAGCTGAGGCTGCAGCTACACTGGTCGTCTTCTCCTGCATTTGTTGTTGCGTATGCGATAGAAGAGCCAGATCATCTGAGAAGTCTAGATCATTTAATTGCATCCTAGCTGTCCACTGCATCCCATGCTTCGCTTCAGATGTTGACGTCTTCATGATCCAGTCAATCACCAGGAGAAAGAGAAAGAGTGAGAGTAAGCAACCTTGTCTTACACCGGCCTTTACCTCGGACGAGTCTGTCAACTGTCCTCCATGAACGATCTTGCAGTTTAATCCATCATAAGAATTTTTCTCAGGTACGCCGTAGTCTCGATGAAGCTTCCATAGGGTTGTTCTGTCTACGCTATCAAATGCTTTTTCGTAGTCAATGAAGTTGATATAGAGTGATGAATTCCATTCAATTGATTGTTCCACAATGATCCGTAGAGTTGCGATTTGGTCTGTGCACGATCCATCCCTACGGAATCCTTCCTGTTGGTCGCAAAGTTGTGCGTCTAAACAGTCCTTCATCCTGTTTAACAATACCCTGTTGAAGGCTTTTCCTCATATTGAGAAAAGAGTGATTCCCTTGTAGTTTTCACAATTGCTGAGATCGCCTTTCTTTGGTGTTTTGACTAGAAGTCCTTCTTTCCAGTCTTTTGGTACCTGTTCCTCATCCCAGATCTTTCTGAAGAGAGTTTGGAGTATCCTTGCAGTTGCCGCTACGTCTGCTTTCAGTTCCTCGGCCGGAATGTTGTCTGGTCCTGCTGCTTTGCCACTCTTGATTTGTCTGATAGCCATGCTTATTTCTTCAATTGTCGGTGCGCCAACATCGATTGGGAGGTCCGTGAATGCTGCTTCGATGTTGGGTGGGTTCAGTGGGGCTGGTCGATTCAAGAGTTCTTTGAAGTGTTCTACCCACCTGTTTCGCTGTTCTTTAATGTTGGTGATCGCTTTGCCTTCCTTGCTTTTCACTGGTTGTTCTGCTTTACGGTGATTTCCATTAAGTTCCTCTGTTGTGTCATACAGTTGTCTCGTGTTTTTCTTTCTCTGACAGCCTTTTCTACCGTCATTGCTAAATCTTCCACATATTTACGTTTGTCAGTTCTGATGCTCCTTTTCACTCGCTTGTTTACTTCTGCGTATTCAGCTTGTGCCTTGGCTTTTTCTGCTCTTGTTCGACTGGTATCGATTGCTGCCTTCTTGTTCCCTCTTTCCTGAATCTTATCCAGTGTATCAACAGTGATCCAATCCTTGTGATGGTGCTTCTTTTGGCCCAAAACTTCACGACATGTTGAAGTGATTGCCTTTTTTATCTCTTTCCAGTTGTTCTCTATAGTAGTTCCTTCTTCATTGAGTAGATCATGAAAGGCCTGGAACTTATTGCTGAGGGTTATCTTGAATTTATTGAGTTTGTCATTATCCCGAAGAAGAGCCGTATTAAATTTTTGTGATATTGTCCTGCCCGTTGACTGCAGCCTATCGTTGAATTGATCTTTAGCGTCTTCATTGTAGTCGTTGGTAGGCGCGTAGCATTGGATGAAGTTCATTGTTATCGCCGTTTTCTTTGTTTTGAAGGAGGCTTTGACGATCCTTGGTCCGTGAGATTCCCATCCTATAAGTGCATTTTTGTGCTTGTTTTGATAGCATCAATGCAACTCCTTGTGTTTGTGGGGCATTTTCTTCTTCATGTCCGGAGTATAACAGCAGCTCCCCTGAAGCTAGTCGTTGTTGTACAACTTGCGTCCAATGTGTTTCACTGATCCCAAGCACCTCCAGGTTGTATCTCCTCATTTCTGCAGCAATTTGGAAAACTCTCCCAGTCTCCCACATTGTGCGAGCATTTCATGTACCTAAATAAATGGTTGCTCTGGTTGTTCGAAGGAGTATCGGCCTCGTGACTCCCGAAGAAACTCGGCTTCCATCATGAGACGTCATAATTCTTCTAAACGAAGACCTCCTGACTCTCAGGGCAGAGTTTAAATGGTTTGAATAATTTTTTTCTGGTTAGCGTTTTTTTAGCGAATTAGTTTTCTACGGGATGGAGTCGCTAACCCCATGCCCAACCCTCCTCCTTTATCCGTGCTTGGGACCGGCAGTAGCCCTCCGAAAGGAACTCCAGGCGGAGTTATTTTATGGAAGGAATAATGTGATATATAAGAGTAATTCATCTAACAGTTTTGTCTTAAAAGTGTTATCAAATATGTATCTAAATTACGTTTTCTACCATTTTGTCACATCGGTATATGCAGGGAACAAGTATGTTTCTTTTTCAACCATGTGCGACAGAAAATATAGATTCAGTTTTAAGGATAAGGCTAAGAAGTTTGTTGGGTTTCATTAAAACTGGACATTCAGTGCTTACGGATATTCAATATTGATCTAAAATTGATCGGTTCATTATTTCAGTTTCGTTTGATAATAAAATGAATGAATAATCAAAGTAAAAAAATAATCGTTTTGTTTATTCAACTAACTCTACTGCTAGTGAAATAATTAAAAGGATAGTTTTCATATATGATTAACAAGCTATTCCGTTTCTTTCTAACATTATCTTTTAATCAGCTTGATTTCTATAAAGAGATTCGAATGTTTAATTAGTTAACTGTAAAATGTTCATTATTAGCGATGATCTTATTTGGAAGCCATAATCTACTTGAAACGGAATAACGATCCACGGATTCAACATTGTAATGTAATTAATAAAAGAAGGTATGCTTATATTAACTAAGATATCTATAAAACCTTTCGTCTAAATTTGAACGAATAGTTTTACAGTATTTGGGCGTCAAGTTGATGCGAGATATTAAAGAGGAAAAATGTATTTGTAAAATCTCAACGAATGAGTTGAAAGTAAATCCAACGTTTCGCCTGCTAGTCTGGTTCAAGCTTTTTCAATATAGTCAAAATTATCGAATATAAATAGATATATGGTTCTCTGGTTAACTGTATGGTAAATAGATCATCCAATCAACGTTCATTCATTTTTAACACTGATTCAATCGTGAATCAATACTTGATATAAGTCTACGATCTTTTTTTCTTTGTTGCACCAAGCCATTTCATTCTTGTTCCGTAGAGCAAATAACAGCTTATTTCACACCCGTAACAAAAAACCGTACCAATAGAAGTGGCTTTTCCTTATTTTTAGTGTGTTGTCACATATGTGATCACAGAAATCTGAGATCGAATATATTATTTATTAATTTATGACTTAAACACATCTAGCGTCATCTGTAATGCATCGGCCACCTGTGTAAAACCTAGAAATCAGTCTACTGAATTCACGTTCGCCATTGAAAATCTATTCAAAAGTTCTATTTCGGAAATATCGCTTCATCTTATTGTCGGTAAAACGGATGGTTACTCTCTGCTTGTTATTCATCAGTTAAGCTCTGATTAGCTGATTCTATCAAAAGATTCTAAAAAAAAAGAATCTTATACTTCTTAAATATATTACAAGCTATTTTATATCCTATAGATATTCCCTGATAATTGAATTGAGTCACATTTTCAGTGTTTACGTAATCTTTTGCTAATATATGTACTATAATCAGTAAACACAATATGTTTTCTATTATAAGAATACACATAAAATCCCAAGATAACAATTAACAACAATACAATATATATAAATATATACATAGAAACATGTAAACAACTCATTGATCATTACAATTTAGTTTATGTCTTGAACTAGTCTGTTTATTTCACAATGTAAATAAACACAATAGATGATACATTAGAAAAGTAATTAAATATTATAATTTGTTTTAAACTCTATGTTATTTTCAGTTATGGTTAGATAGGGAAAAAGAAAAGAAAACACTGTTACATAAAATGTTCTTTTAAATATAAATAATAAGATATCTTATAGTAACATCAATGAATATGTATAGACCATTTTTATTTTGTACTATTAATTGCTTAGAAAATGTAAAGTATGTGAGAATGATCTATTGACTTGATAAAATAGGCAAAGATAAAGCAGTTGAAATCATGAGTCATTTGAAGCTGGACCACCATGGAAGACCTGGAAACACTGAACAGCCCTTTCGTCCTATTGTGGGACTCCTCAGCAGTTCGAAATCACGACCTCACCCTCTGAGAGATTCGAACCCAGAACCTATGACTCTCGCGCGCGAGCGATTAACAAATAGACCACTGAGCCGACATCCAAGGGTGTCAATGTTTAACTTCAGTTAATCAACGAAATTGAGCGACACATCCACATCCATCCATGGTGATCTACATTCATTTGACTCATAATCTCAACTATTGAAATTACCATTTCCTAGAGTTCTAATGAGAAGTAACCAGTGGAATTCAACTGGGTCTTTTTTGAGATATTAACTCACTGAAGACAATGGTTGACGGTGGCGCAACTTTGTGGATTAGTTGAAGTTAGACATTAACACTGTTGGATGCCGACAGACTCAGTGATCTAATGGTTAAGCGTTTGCGCGTGAGACTGATAGGTCCTGGGTTCGAAGCTCACTAGGGGGGATTGTAAATGCGTTTCTACTGAGTAGTCTCACAATAGAATGAAACGGCCGTCCAACGTTTTCAGGTTTTCCATGGTTGTCTAGCTTCAACTGACTGATGATCTTAACTATTGGAATCACAATCTCCACAAAACCCTATAAGATAAAATAGGCATATAACTATATATACGAATGTACAGCTCAAGTTAATGATTTCGTCGAGAAGAAAATTTTCTTCGCTGAATTCTCTTTTTCTTATTCAAAATAGGCAATCAACAGAAAATGTCACATTTATAAGAATTGATGACATAACTTAGATACATTGCAATTATTTACTTAAATTTCATTAATACAGTCAATAATAAACGTCGTGATACAATCTAAGATAATAAAGTATGGGTAACTTCTGGGAACTCTTTATAGACATTATATATATATATATATATATATTCTTATTGTATAACTGTTAACTGACTAGTTTATATATATTTATATTCTTTTTATCGTAAGCTTTTATTTGAATTATTGACATTCCTTAAGTTATTCCCAATTCATTGATTATAGACTTAGAATCACAGACAACTTTTGGCTTGATCATGTATAATTGTTATTTTTTTATTTTATGGTATGATATTGCCTGATTTACTTCTATATAAACCAAGTATTTCTGAAATGTTTGATTTATATAGTGGAAGCTGATATTGGTACTCTGGACTCAACAGGCAGGGCCAGTCAAGTAAAACCAATAAAGTTTCTAGACTTCATGTACCGGTCAATACGTCATTGGTTTGGTATAGTGCTAAAATTGCATACGTCGTGTTCTAATTGGTGGAGTTATCAGATGAGAATTGGCATGGTACAAGTTATAACAATTTCATTTTGTAAAGTCTACTCCATTAACCTAATTGTAATGATCTACTTTTAATATCGTTTCATAGCACAAAAGTAACAAGTAATTGAATTTATTAGTAAAAACTATTGTGATACATCCCAAAATCATAAAGTGTGATTTAAATTGGAACATAATAAGCAAAATATTCTATGATGATTAGGAGTATTTGAACTATCGTAGAATTCCGGAAATAACGCAATTGAATCAAGCCGTACTATATAAGCACGAACAAATGTAGTGTATTTGGAATTTGAAATCAAACATTCAACAAGTACAAAGGAGTCATGAGTTCATTCAAACACACAAATATATATATATATATATATATATATATATATATATATTGATAGTGTTCTTGTTGGCAATATTAAGAAGTGAAAAGACTCAATTTTTATTTATAATAATTACTCAAGTTTGAATTAAAGAACGAAAAAAGTCTATTCTGATAATAACCATAAAAACTCAAGTAAAATGAACAATGAACATGTCAACTATATGATAGATGATACTGAACACCTAGAATATCCCTAAATGTCATAAGTCGATAAAAACATTTACTGAAAAACGTTACCATATTGCGCTATTATAAGCAACAATGATTGATGTAAACTTTGCATGGAGCCCATCTTAGTCTCATGACCTAATAAAAGAAGAGGTTTGGGCATAGGCTTAGCAATCCCATCTCATGAAAAGAAAAAAACAGAACAAAATAAGCTCTGACAAGAAAATTCAGTGTAGTTAATACCAACTAATATTGACACAAAACTTTATTTGCTGACTCACATCCTTTCACTATTCCGTTTAGTTGACAATATAGATATCATCACAAAACAACAAATCTATAAGATAAAAAATTTTGACACCTCATTGATACTTGTATACGTTAAATTTGGTGAAGCCCTTCAGTTGACTTAGTTAACAAACAGTGTGTCATGGAGACAGTAACAATTTATCTACATCCTTGTGTTGTTATTTTCATGTTTATATAAGCATGTATACTTGATCACGTGTTACAGCCTACACACATATTTCTTTTTCTGCTTAAGTTTTAGTTGCTTAAATCGCTCGAGGACACGTACGCTTTAATAACATATGTATGTTCTCAACTCTTGTTCATTCTCTCGGATTCTTTCACATTTTCATTTCTGTTCATATTCGATTTGTGTCCTTGTGGCTTGGTGATCTGCACTGTAGAGTGATGAACTGTAGCTGTATTGTCCTGTGAAATTTATACACCATTGAGAATTATCTTATGATAGTTAGCAATACACGAAGCATCGGAATCATCTTAAAGTAATTCCACTACAAAACAGATATAAATCACATACTAAAGATAATCATGAAAATTAAGTAACTTGGCGATCTGCTTGAATTTCTGGGCCACACGTTCCTTCCATCTAGATATTTCAATAAGTTATCTGCTTTCTGCGCGTCTATGAAAAGTTTATGACTTATCACAGTAAAAGTTACAAAAAGTACATTCAGAGACATGGTATTGGCTGGCAATGTACATCGAAAAGAGTGTATATTATTCAAATGTTGATTTCTGAACTGCTAACATCTTACTGGTGATCACTTAATATTTATTGTCAGGATCGATCACGAAAAAAATGTAAAGGAAACTTGTCGAAATACTTGATACTTAGAATTCTGTTTTTTAAAATTTTTTTTCTGGATAGCGTTTTTATTCGCGAGTTAGTTTTCTACGGAATGGGGTCTCTTACACCATGCCCAACTTTTCTACTTCATCCGGGTTTGACACCGGCAGTGGCCCCAGAAAGACTACAGGCGGAGTTAGTGAGAATTCTATATTGTACCAAAAACATAATATAGAATAAAGCCAATAATAATATGCATATATTTTCAATTACTGATCATACTATATGTTTTCACTTAATCATCATGTTATAAGCTTCATAACATCTAAACATATTTTAATATTTTTTTACTTTTTCAATGTAAAAGATTGTTTGAGGCGAGATCGTGGATCCGCAGTGCTGAGGAGTCCCACAATAAAACGAAACGGCCGTCCAGTGTTCCAGGTTTACCATAATGGTTCAATTGACTTATCATCTCAAATATTGAAATTACTATAATATCCACAATAATCCATCCTGACATTAATCAACATATGCTCACTAGTGACTGGTTTCAAGATAGATTTCCCGTAGTTCTAGTGAGAAGCAGTGACAAGTGGGGTTCAATTACGTCAGTCGAGAGATAGTAACTCACTGAAGACAATGGTGGACGGTGGCACAACTTTGTGGATTATTTGAAGTTAGACATTCACACGGTTGGATGTCAACCGGTTCAGTAATCTAGTAGTTAAGCGCTTGCGAGCAAACTGACGGATCCTGGGTTCGAATCTTGCGAGGCGGAATTTTAGATGCGCACTGCAGAGTAGTGCCACAATCGGACGAAACGACCATCCAGTTCTTCCAAGTTTTCCATGGTTATCTAGCTTCAACTGACTCATGATCTTTACTATTAAAATGAAAATTTATCTCTAATCAAATATTATAATACAACCTGAATAGTATATTCATGAAACAGTACGAACAATATTTATCATCTGTTTCTTTATAGATTAGTAGATATTTCACTATTCTTTTTACGTAAATAAGTAGTGAATAAAACATTTTACTATAACTCTTACTTGTCTATTGATTATTTCCTTCTTTTTTTAAAGACTGGACTATTGATTGAAATGTTTGATGATATACTTTCATTTCAATATGTTCCCACTAAGAATGTAACATTGATTCCTACATTTAGTGTAGTGACATAATCATTGTACAATATTCAGTGGAACTATCTAATCAACATGTATATTATTAATAAAATTTAATTATGAAAATGTCAAATAAAGTAAAGAAAAAATAAAAACAGACAAAAATTTTATCACAAAAAATATGATATCACTGATAAATTTAACTATTATCATTATGAAACGAAAAATGAGATCATGTTTGTTTAATGTTACATTATTCTAATAAAAATTTGCTGATCAAATTATAATGTTAATAACTTTATAGATGATTATCATATCAATTAGCTTTCGTCCTAGTATGGGACTCCTCAGCAGTACGTTTCCACAATACCGCCCCCACGAGATTCTAAACCAGGACCTATCAATTTCGCGCGCAAACTCTTAACCATTAAACCACTGAGCCACCCGGAATCGAACAGTGTGAATGGCTAATTTCAAGTAATCCACGAAATTGCTCAAACGTACACCATTGTCTTCACTGATCTGATATCTCACAACAGACCTTGTTGAACTCCACCGGTCAATAGAACTCAAGGAAATCTATCTTGAAACCAGTAACTAAAGATCGTATGTTGATTAATGGATTTTTGTGAATATTATAGTAATTTCAATATTTCAGATGATGAGTCAATTGAAGCTAGACCGCCATGAAAAACGTGGAAGCACTGAACATTCGTTTCGTCTTAATATGAGACTCTTCAGCAATGAGCATCCATGATCCTGCCCCTCGGAGAGATTCAAAACGATAATCCAATTCTTCCTGGTTTTCAATAATGGTCTAACATTGATTGATTGATGATCCCAATTAAATTTATTTCCCACAATCACAATTAAATAATTTAATAAGCCATTTTGTCAAATATTCTTTTTTGTATTTCACTGACATACAATCAAATAAACATTATTGATAAGATAATAACTAGAGAAATAACTTTTTCAGACATAATATTAATCCAATGATGGATTATATAACCTAAATATATTGATGTAGATACACCAAATTATAGAAGTAACAATAAAATGTCAAAAAAATCATTTCAATCTAAATTACAATTAAATAGAATTATTATCAGAAAGGGGGTTATATGGAGATTATAGTATTTAATTAGTTCAGTTTATAAATCAATTAAAGCTTGATCACTTTGGAAAACCTGGATCATGGATGTGCATTGCTAAGGAGTCTCACACCAGAACGAAACGGCCGTCCAGTGTTTCCATGGTATTTTAGGTTTAATAAGCTCATGAACACAACTATCAAAATAGAATTCTATCAACAACAAAAAGTCACTCAGTAGTTAGTTGGTTATTAAAAAGATTTTTTTGTCTTTTTTTGTCTACTCTACAATTATACCTCAGATAATTAGTGTTTTTTTGTTTGTTTTTCATTTATTTTATTGTCATTTCTAGATATTTAATTGATTTTATTCAAATATTCATTTTATTTTTTTATATTTACATATTCGGGGAATTAATATTCATCAAAAAGGGAGTTTTGTGAAGATTGTAGTAAATTAATAGTTAAATTCATGAATCGATTAAAACTAGATCATCATAGAAAATCTGGATGACCGTTTTTTTCTCGTATGGGGCCACACAGAAGTGTATATCCATGATCCGGATCGCGGGACTCAAACCAAGAACCTTAAGTTTCTCGCATGAAGCCCTAACCTCTAAACCACTTTGTCGTCATCCGACGGTATTAATGTCTAACTTTAATTGTTCCATGATCTTGCGAAATCCTTCATACATTTTCTGAGGTCAATAACTGTCTTCATCCAACACGAACTAGATTCCACTTGTCACAGCCTCTCACTAGAACTCCAGGATATTCAACTTGAAGATAGAGATAAAGCTAAATTTTGAAAAAACCACATAATGTCATTTAAAGGTGTTTAGGCTATTAATATGGAAAATATAAATAGCTGGTATGAACTAAAGAAAACACTTTTCTTAAATAATATCAAAATGTTCTAGGTAATATTATCAGTTTTTTCTTGAGTTATGTGAATGAGTAATATACATCAATATCAAATTATTCATATGATAATTGTGTAAATCCTAAAACATAATACTTAAATCTGTATTTCCCTATAGTTTTATGATGTATCATATCATATTTTAGTTGCGAAACTCTTGCTCTCCTTCTCAACGACTTCTTCACCATAAACTTCAAAAAGAGACTGAAGTAATTACAGATGAAGTTGTCCAGAAGGACAGTGAAAGCTACACAACTAAACTGTGTAGCTTAGAGAACATAATACATTGAACATATGCATGACTGGGCTACAAATATCCACAAATATCTAGATTATTTTTTGGTGAATATTGTCATTCTTGTCACAATTTCGCTTTACTACGATAACATTTCATTAGAATATTAGATTGTATAAAAAATTACTTCATATTTGAAATGTTAACATGATGTACTACTTAATTTTACAAATAATTTTACGATATAAAAATTCATAGAAGTTGAGGAATGCTTATGATAAACCTCAGAAGTTATAGCATAAACATTTCACTGATTGAATGTCAAGTATACAAAATATGTTAGATGCAAATACAGTAACTGAAATAGAACGAGTTCCACTGTTTCGTCCCAAAATCTAGGCCCAGCTTCTTCAGTGAACAAATCAAAATTATCTAGGATAAAGAGAAAAACAATTAAGTACTTGATATGATGGAAAGAAAAGTCAATTTTTTAGATTGATTTACTCAACATGAGTTTTATTCATCATTATATCCGCTTTGATTCAATGTAATGATTACCCAATGTAGTACTTGATTACTTTTCTCGTATGATATTTTATCCTTGATAATATACGATATTCTTGTATTCCATTGACCTGAACTATGCTCAGTAAGTGATTTGTTATAACTGAGTATGCGATTTAATCCTAGTTACTAATCAAAATGGGTGTACCATCAATATACAAACCAGTGTATTTTAGACTATGATTATCATCATCATCATCGTCATAGTGTATTGGGGCTAATAAATCTTCACTTATACCAGTCTTTGTGCTCTTACTTTTGCGTCGTGGACATTGCAGAAGTCCCTCGTTTCGAGTATAAGTGATTAGCATTTTTCCGGCACAGCAGTAAGCGACGAACAAATATAACAGTACTAAACGATTGTTCAATCATATTCAGATTAAGAATTTGTTTCAATTTAAAAGATGAATAGTTTCGTATGAATCGTAATCAAATAAGTCATATGAATATGCGTTTGTATGTGTTTGTCATCAGTTTCGAAACCAAGTAAATGTAAGTAACATCTGACTTCTTAGTATTGTGATACTAAAATTTTACCATATTCTAATCGTAATAACTGTAAGACAATTGAGAACATAATATAAAAAGAATCTTATTTATCTAAAAACTAGAACGTTATTTTAGAAAACTGAGCTTGTTTAATTATGTGTTGTAATGCTAATTTAAAAAATAGTACATAAGTTCAAACGTAATAAATAATTACCCCTCGTGAAATATAGGCTACAGACCAGAATTATTCAAACAACTTTATTCTGTTCTCTCCTTCCCAGTTCTTGCAGAGTGTAGTTATTTTTGTTTCGATGTCTGACCTCGATTTTGAGCACGATGCGGCTCTCTTCCTTTTGTTTTGAGGATTCCATGTTAGGGCTTGTTTTGAGATATAGTTTGGTGATTCTTTTCGCCTCCAGCGTTTTTTGTTAATTTCCTCTTTAGCTGAAAGCTGATTTGTTCTCATTTATTGTTGGTATTTTCCCGATGGATCTGAAATATCTTACCTAAACAACAGTTTACAGGTACCTGTAGCTTTGATGACAGTTACAATTGTTTTCCAAGTTTACGTTCTGTACAATTAACTACACAATTCAGTAATTGTTATTATTTATATCAAATTTACTAGTGCTATACGTAAAGGTAAATATGAGAGATAATGATTTCATTTGTTAATCAAAAATTAACATAACGTAACTAAATGTACTCCATTCTACAATTCAAACTAATATATAGGGCTTCAATCGGCGATTATTTTTATATGCTACAAAATTTAGATACAGAATTTTATTTCCGTCACAATCAACTAAATATACTGCTTTCATTGAATGTTGTTTAATTTCTGATCTGTTCTCGAGCTTTCATAGATTTTCCAACTATTTAAGCAAAATATTTGAGGCATTATTAATGCTCCGTCATCCCAGAATTCAATGGTCTGAGTGTTTCACTTATAAATTGAGCACTATACCCATCGCATTTTATGTCGTAACCAAAACATGTGTAATTTTGTTTACTAGTTCAGATCTAAGGATATCGCTAGTATAAAACTAGACCTTTTAATCCAATTGGACTGGACTAATTCCGTGCATAGTATGGTATGAGACGACTAAAGTGTAAATTCAAACCCTCGATACTCATTACAAATTGGGTTTTTTTCTCATTTGTTTAATAAAGTCATTACGGTAATTTGTTATCCCTAGTAAAACAATGATCAATTTCACCCCTGATAGCTCATCTGTCATCGTAATAAAATGAGAACTTTTGTAAATTGTTTTGTGTCATAATAATAAAATATAATTATCAAAATTACTTTGATTAGTTTACTCGATATTAACACCGGAACTTTGAGATCCTTTTTATTCATTATTTTTTTCCACTTTCTATCATGTTGTTATGTACGATGATAGTACCGATTGCCTTGATATGCTCAAGATATAGGTCATTTTCATTCTCAAATCTATTGTATTGTCATTAACAATATCCGTATCGTTTTTGCTAATTAATCGAAAATTTCAAGGCTTTACAGTATTCTACGATGATAACAGAATTTTAGTAATTGAGATCATGAGTCAGTTGAAACAAGACACCATAGAAAACCTGGAAACACTAGATGGCCGTTTCATCCTACTATGAAACTCCTCATCAGTGCGCGTCCACGATCCCGCCTCTCAAAATTCAAACTCAGGATTGTGGATGCGCAGTTCTAAAGAGTCCCACAATAGAATAAAACGGCTGTCCAGTGCTTACAAGTTTTCCATGGGGATCTAGCTTCAATTGACTCATGATCTCAACTATTGAAATTACTACAATCTCCAGAAAACCTCTTTTTATAACAGAATTCACAATTTTCTGATATAAAGTTAAACTTCAACAGAATAACTTATGTAAAAATTGTTTCAATTACTAAAGCGTATATTGAAACCTATTATCATAATGCAATTACCATTAAATATTGATCGATTAATGATTAAAAATTAGAAACATTTTAATTAAATGGTTGTAGGAAAAAAAATGATAATTAATAAAATCATCATAAATTATTGAATAGGTACAATCTGATTATAAAACGGTATTGATTACAGTAAATCAGTCTGAAGATTTAATTATAGTCTGGTTGATAATTTCTATCTGATTAGTTAGACAGAAATAGGTTAGTTAGTATATAAAACTTGATATTACTATAAACAAGATATTATCATAAGATTGGAGATAAAGTATGTGATTACAATTGAATGAGCATTGAGTAGTGGCGAATGTCAAATATTCGCATTTAACTGACTTATGTTATTTTATTTACTAAAACCAACATCCAAATATGATTGGATTAACACAGTATAGGTTTGATCTGATTTGATTGTTAAAACAGTATATATATATATATATATATATATATATATATATTTGATAATCGGGATTTCGATCATTACCCTGAAGAAGTCCAGACAAGTTAGATGGACGAAACATTCGAATTATTTTAATTTTAGTTGATGAGATAATTTCAAATATAATTTCCACAAATAATGACTTCTCTATACTCGATGCCCAATTTTTTGTCAAACTATTCGATCTAATATTGACGAATATTCGCATAGAATATTCCTCATTGTTGTAATGTAAAGTAGTAGTTGGAGATAGCCGACAGAAAATGTTGTTTAAACTAGGTTTTGTGCAATTTAGCACACATCAGAAGGGGAACTGATTTTCCCTGATGGATTCTATCCTCAGCTTTAAAGCCAGAGACGTCTCCATAGTTCAAAGAAAGCAGGTGTCTATTTCATGTGGATATATTTATTTCAACACTGCAATGAATTTATTAAATATAATCGTTAGCTGAAAATTAAAATAACCCAAAAATTTTGATAAAATATTCTATGTACAGAATAGAACTAGCCTATTCCACAATTTTTTGGACTAAAAATCAGGAATTATCTATCAAGTTGAAGAGTAGTAGCGCCTCAATTGAAAAGTTCCTAACTTTAAACACTTTACAATCACAATTGATGACATTTGTAATGGTTTATTTGTTTCAGCAATGATGCAAGAACCCTGATGTAACTCGCAGTAATTCATTTAAATTACTTACTGATAATTTTTTCAGTAATTTTGTTTTCAAATTCCAGAAAATAGAATTCTAGTACAATGAAATACATGTCAAGCAGATATTGTGATGTGGGTTACTTATATCCGTATCAGTAGTATATAACAATGGTCAGGCGTTGAATGCATTTCAGTGGAAGGTCGATGAGGCATGAACGGAAACGGAACGCAATCGGTATGAAAATTTATTAACAATGAAATCTGAGACAATGGACTGATATTTGCAAAAGAAACAGTCAACTTTGAGACGATGGATTGATATTTTGCAAATTAACTATTTACTATATGATTCTCAAACTATAGTGAGATGCTCTGTAATGTCGTGTCAAATACATTCGTTTGTCCACATACGTGTTCTAGTTCACTACAATATCTCACTATCTTCCATACAAAATATTTAAACAATAAGCTAACAGAAAAGTACTTTTAATAGTTGAGATCATGAGTCAATTGAAACTAGATCACCATGAAAAACCTGAAAGAACTAGATGGCCCATTTCGTCCTATTGTTTAGATTCCTCAAGAGTTCTCATTAAAATTACTATAAATTTCACAAAACCCCCTTCTCATATTAAAAAAGCAATATTAATTGTTTATATCGAGTTATTTTCTATGAAACAGTTTTATATAAAATAAATTGTTGTTCATAGTTTGATTTTTCTAAATCGTTCATCTTAATTCATAACAAGAAAAACTATTAAATCCCATGAGAAATCTTTAAAAATCTCTATTCTTCATTCTTTTATTAATTTAGTAAAACGTTTCTGGCAAATGTTATAAACAGAAACTTTTTGAATAATAACATTTAAAGTATAAAGTATAATTGATTTACTATGAATACAAGTATATGATTGTTTATTCTTTGTTTCCAAGCTAAATAGAAATATTATGCTTTGTATAAACTGAATCATTTTGAAACCTAATGTTAGAACATGTTTTCAATATAATAAGCGCTCGAATACGAGACTGATAGGTCCTAGGTTAGAATCTCATGAGGCGGGATCATGGATACGTATTGCTGAAGAGTTACACAGTAGGACGAAACGGTCGTTCAGTGCTTCCAGGTTTTCCATGGTGATCTAGCTTCAATTGACTCATTAACTCAACTATTAAGTTAACTGAAATATTGAAGCTTTCATGACATTCTGATACCAAAAACTGTATACTGTTTCAATCGAGTTCGAGTTGCCATACCAAATTAGCACACAGATACAACTGTCGATTCAAATTCCATAGTGGTAGAGGTATCAAAAGTATAAGCACTAATCGGAAACATTAGGGTTTTAAGATGTTATTCAAGAAGTATAATCTAGTGAAATAAATTCGGGAAAAGAAAAAAACGAGACGTGAAGAATTCAGAAGATTAGAATTAGGGAAAACACAAAGAGTGGATGCACCTGTGCCATTGCAAACGATTTTGAGCCGTGTCACTCAAGGTATCTAACCATCGGTTGCTATCGTCTTGCGGATCACAACCAGGTAGTCTACACCTACTAACATGGCTCATTCCACTTGCCAGTGACCTCATGGATTTGTGTCATGATTTGGTCTGGCCGCCCCTAGCTTTCTTCCAACCTACTCTTACACCATAAAACATCGCACATTGGGGCAGTCGGTGGTCGGGCATGCGCAACATATGTCTCAATCATCTCAACTAATGAAGTTTCACTACTTCATCAATTGATTTTCCATCCTTATCTAGTATCCATTTCTTAACAACTGCATTACTTACTTGGTCGTCCCAGAATATACGAGCAATGCTTCAAAGACACCTATAATCGAATACTAGTAACCTACGAATTGAAACAAGACAACTGTTCACTGTTCCTTAATTTTTAATAGTTTATCAGGTAAGATTATTCGGTAAAGAAAGGTTTTTTTTCGTATTGAACTAATCTTCGCAAAATCTATTTGACCAAATGATTGTTTTGATTATTTATTGATGACTGAGTTATGTTGTAACAGTAAATTATACTTTGAAATAAATAGTTCAGTTAACTCTTAAAAATCATCCAAAGTTTTAAATTTTGATGAACCTGAATTGATGAATAACAGCTGAACCTCTATTGGATTTTTGTTAGGTTTCTGCTTCGAAGATACTCTCTTACAATCGGTTGAATAACAAACTTATCAGTCTTATTCTCTTTAACCTCAACAAATTATCAAATATATCATATACCCTACATTTTAATGATAATATGTTTAGTTGATGTGCGTCATATGAATACAACGCTTAGTATTATTATTAACAGATTCTATTGCATCATGAAACTATAACAATTAACGTTGAATTACTTTCCTGAATTGACTAGAATTCAAACCTGATCACTGAAATGCATTTGGACCTTGATTTAACTTAATTGGCTGATGTATGTAGAATTTACGGATCGAAGAGATGAATATGTCATCCATATTACACCATTTAAATAATTTTTCCTGTAACATTCCTTTTATCTCTGTAGTAACTACAATGTTTTGCATGATGGAAAAATTTAATTGAAGAGAAGCTATCCTAAAACAATTCGATCCGATAAAAAAGTTTAAGTTTAAATCGATTTACTTTGAATAAATTCCTTAGCAACTATATTGTTTCAATACTATAAGTTACACTTTCCTGTTGAAATGAAACATTGATGCTCTTGCAAGCCCGTTGTTTGGTTTCAGTGTGATAGGATTATAGTGATATTGACGAAACATATGTCCCACTTAATCTTAATGTGAGTTCACAAATAGCAGAATTAAATAAGTTGGATAATTGTGAAATACTATACTGACGGCTTTGAGTGAACCAATTAGAATTAAGATAATCCTGTGAATTTGAGAGCGCAATACAAGATTGTATGTATCCTCGAATCAACTAAATGAGAATTTAAATAAGAAAGATTTGTTCAGCGAAGAGTTCTCTTTCAAAGCTGTACAATCGCAAATATATATACTTATTTTTACAAGATGATAATAGTACTGATAATAAACTTGTTACACATGGTGACAGTGAGGTTAAATAAACAAAGGTATTAAAAATTCTTTCTTAAAAACAAGGAAAGTTTAATAATCGTTTGATTGTTAATGGCTTAAGTATTCATCAAAAGATAGATAGGAAAATTATCATTGAAAAAGGATGGCTTAGCATGATAAGATGTTGAAATTGAGATGAAATGTAATCGGAATGATCATGGAAATAAAAACAAACCAGTTTGGGGGTAGAAGATTTAAGGGAAAGGTGGAAGGTGAAGCAGATGGCTGTAAAGGAACAAAAGAAAAATTTTAAGACCATGGTAGAAGAAGAGGTTGTACCAGTCTCTTTTGTTAGAATACTCGATATGATTCAATCTTTGGAAAAAGTTATATTTGTAGGCAAATGGTATTCTCCCACTCTACCTCCTAACTCGAAACACTTAGCCTGAGTAAAAAAAAGAATTACAAGCCATCAATGAATTATGGCCGGTATGAATTCGTGAAGAAACCTTAACCAATTGTTTTATGACTAAGTGGTATTTTCTGGTTGGCTGCTAAGTCGCTCAAAGTCTTCCGTATACCGTACCTATATCAAGACAATGTATCGTAGATAAACATATTTCATATATCCGTTAACTTAGACTAAAAAAGAAACGAAATAGATCAAAGAGAGAAAACTTGCCAACTCGATTTAATAGCATGTGACTCAGTAGTCAAGGTCAGATAGCAAAACAACTGAAAACGTGAAAAAAACATTAAATGATAAACGCGTGTGTACACATACACTCATATAGAAACAATGAAGGTTACAATAAGTAATCGACATGGTCAAGTATATATTCAGATGGTGCCTTAGGCAGATCAGATTAATTGATATATGCAAAAGCTAGAATAACCCATGTGGGCTTTAAATAGTACTGAATCCCATATTCTGTGTGTATTCCGCCATTCACTACCGATGTGACAATTAAGGATCATTTACTTAAGTGCATTTTAAGCAACTTTATTATGTCAGATAGGACACATTGCAAAAATCATCAAACTGCATCAAAAACCAAGCCCTCATCTGGAGTCTTCAGGGCGAAAGGAGCAGAGGCACAACAAACAATACATTGTGCCAGTAATTGGTGACATACAGCGAATGAATAAATTACTTTTTGAATGGTTAACTATTGAAATTACTACAATCTCCACAAAATCCCTTCTGATATAAATTACTTTTTACAGGAACAGGGAAGGAGAGCGTACGATAGAGTTGGCTGAAGATCAGTAGCCGATCGCCTATCCTCCATAAAGAGTAACAGACTTAATAAGGTAAAGTAAAATTATGTCAGACATGAACACTTGATGGAGAAGCTCAAAGCGAGGTCAAAACTTTCAAGTACCTGGACAGTATCATCGATAAACAAGAAGGATCGGATGCAGACACAAAGGCGAGGATTGGCAATTAAATTAGGTTGATGACAAAAAATTCATATGTATGTGTTATTTGCAAATTTATTTTCCTATATCTTCCTGTCATCTAAAAATGCTCTTTCCACAAATACAGAAAATGTTTCAGGCCCTTAATATTATTTTTACAGGTTTCTTTAGATTTTACCGTAATCAATTCTATTCAAATATAGCAATTTGATTAATACAAAACACTTGAATACCATTTAAAGACTTATGTATCATATTGCATAGCACTATTTTTTTTCCTCTTTACAATCGTAGAATAAGTTTTCAAGTGTGAAACAGAATATTATTTGAAAAAAAAACATACATAAATCATGATTTCCTAAAGTGTCATCTATTTCAACTCGTTATGTAGGCCAACAGAATTGTCATAGTTTCAATAATGTCAAAATTTGTCTAAAAATGTCATATGGTAAATTTGATACATTGTAAAGGTTTAATGAATTAGTATAGTTTTCAGAGATTATAATGGTGAGAATATAATTTATGGACGAGCTTTGAGCGACACTAAACAGACCTTAGAAGTCTTCACCTAATAACTAGGACCAAATGAAGTTGTGAGGAGTTAAAATTATGGTTTTCAGTTGATGATTAGGGTTAGATATTAGATTTAGGGTTTTTATCACAAATTGATATTAGATACAATACCAAAAATTTATTGAGCCAAATGGATGAATGAATTTCGCGTCAAAATCCGAGACCTGTTATATTATACTTGATTGGTTCGTCCATAAATTATAGTCTCATCCATTTAAATACGAAACATTTTTGAAATTAAAACTATTTGGTGTTAAAAAGAGAACTACTGTAACAACAATGGTTTATAGTGAAGTTATATTAACTGCAAATTTTCCCCATAAGTTCTGCCTATGAAATGATACTAATGATTTATTTATACGTTACTTACTTACACCTGATACCCCTTGTGGAGTAGTACAACCCAACCACTAGCATTCTCTATCCAACTCTGTCCTGGGCAATCCTTTCCAGTTTTCTCCAGTTGCTATTCATCATTTTCATGTCTGCTTCCAATTCTCGACACAGTATGTACTTTGGTCTTACTCTTTTCCGTTTCCCTTTGGGGTTCCGTAAAATAGTACTGTTTTGATGTTTATAACGAAGATTCTGACTTTGATATTTAGCATCATTATTACTCAGTTTTACTTGGGTATTTTTTATACAATGATACTTCAACAATTAAATCGCGATCTGACATAATACTATGAATGTAGATTTCGTCATCAAAAAGAAACAAAAAGTCATTTGTGTATAGCATGCTCCTATCTTTCGGAGCAAGAAAATTAACCGAAAATGTTCAAAAGGCTGAGTATTTTCAAGGTAGTCATCATTTAAAGTTTGCGAATGTGATGATAAGCAGTTTATTAAACAAATAATTATTCCAAACTTTGTGATGAATTTACTGACTTCGAATATTCTAAAACTTGTGGAAAAATTGACCAAATGATTTTGTAAGTCATATCTATAAACGATTGATTCATATAGACCCGCCTATCAAAGAATTTCACGTTTGTAACGTACTTAAATAGTTTCTTCATACTTAGTTCCATTACCATCCACTCATTGAGTTGTAGAACAAGACAAAGACGTCTTGACGAAGGAAAATTTATTCCCAACAAAGTCGTTTTCTTGAGTACCAACCCTTTGATACAGCTCTTCTCTATTTTATTTTAGAGTTCCTCACGTAAAGTTAACTATAAATACAATTGTATAGCTAAACAAAATGACGTCACCAAGAAGAAGAGTTCTTTATCTGAAATGCTATCGTTGTTCTTAATTTACAACTGAATATTAATTCAATAGTCCAAAGTTATATTGACCACTTTCGTAGTTTGAAGATCATCGATTTCATCTCTGAAAAAGCTGTAAGAGTATAGTTTTGAGGACTACAGTATTCGGACATAGAGTTGTCATCTTCACAGCCCAGGGTTTTCAACTACAAAATGTCTAATAACGATTAATGATGTTTTAAGCAGACTAACATAAAAATCAAAATTCACTGCTTACTTTTAATATAGAATAGAAAACAGAATTATTTTAAGGTTTTATAAAGTAATTAAAAACACTATAGAAACAAGATATAGATAAGAATTTGTGTAATCTGTTTACATAATCACTAATCTCCATTTAGTTTCTGCTGTATTTCCACAGTACTTTCATTTCTGAGTACATTTAGCCATCGCCTTCCATTTTTATTGCTTTTATCAGTAAATCCAGGGAATGTTTATTGTTGACGACAGACATTTTAAATAATTACACTTGAAAGTTATGCACCTCAATAAATAAAGTCTCTCTAGAAAGTTTCTTTTATTGAACCACTCTTCCTTATTTGATATATTTTCATTAAAAAAAAAACACAGAGTTTTCAAGGTACTTAAATTTATTACTTACTGAAGAGGATAAGAACAAAGATTTGAGTAGAACAACATAAAATTCATTGGATTCACTTCAGCTGTTTATCGCCTGTTATGACTATCGTTAGATAGTATATATGATAAAGAACTGAGTACACACTGTGTGGAGAATCGGAAGGATGAATAGCAATTGAAGACAACTGGAAAGGATTGTCCAAGACAGAGTTAGATAGAGAATGCTGGTGGTTGGCCTGTGCTTTTCCACAAGGAGTGACAGGCGTAAGTAAGTAAGCAAGTATATGTGTGTATGTATGTATGTACGTATGTATGTATGTTTATTTGTTTGTATGTAAGATGAGCAATTGATAAGAACTTCACAAATAATAATAAATTCATATTTATCTACTCAAATTCTTGTGTTATTTTTTTTAAAAATGATAAAAGGAACGACATTTATATCAGATATTCAGCATTTGTAGATTATGTTTGTCGAAACTGAAAACATTCCTTTTTTTAGTTACAGGAATCTATGTATTATATCAAGTAATAGATGTGTATGATGAAAAATATCATAATCTCTGAAAAACTCATTTAAATAGATATTGTAAAGGTCATTGTAGTAATGTTTGTCGGACATAATCGATTTCGTCCTTCTCGTAATGCTCTTACATGGCCACGCGTATACAGCCGCTGTCAGGGAAGTCCTACTCATTAACTTCTCGAGGCGGAGTGTTTTTTACGAAATTGAGGAAACAAAAAGCGAATGTTCAGTGCTTTAACCGTGTTTGTGAACATGGGCGATCTATCTAGGGGAGTTGGAAAACCTTGATTCCAAACCATTCGTGCACATAGGCTCCAGGGTCTTAAGGTAATAAATGACGTGTGAACGTATTTTGGGTCATCGGCTACCATGGGACTGCATCTTGTGACGTTGCTCCGCTGCCTTGTGGATTAGACCTTTAGGTCAAAGGCTCTGAGAATGACCCCCTATGAGAATCACAAGCTTCAGCTTGGGTGTCCGGACAGTATTTCAACCCTCTCACAAATTAGAAAATGAACTGTGGAGCATATATATTTAGTATTTCCTTGTATAAATGTTTATGTATTTCAATAAATGACATTTTGACCAACTTTCTCACTGACATCTCGGTTTACCGTAATAATAAGTATGGGATAATCAATGAATTATTAAACAGGAAAAATAATTTGTGTACACATATGTGTATAAGTTAATGGTCAACTGACAGTAAAATGTTGGTAAATGATTTCAGTTTTCGTTAGAAAAAAAACAAAAAATGAAAGCCGAACATAAAAAATGTATAAACATTTCAGAAGTTTTAATATTTCATTTGGATTTTATTATATTCATATAAGCTAGCAATTAGAAATGGTCAGAATTTAATGGAAATGTTTATAAACCGCTTATATTTAACAAAGATAATAATGGTAAATTCAGCATAAAATATTATCTTTACATGGATACCTTCATAGTATCATAGTATCTATAGTAGCTACCTCGTGTAACTATGACCACATTCTTTCGCTAAGAACATTCCAACAATAAAGATATTCCAACTGCGTCACAAGGCAAGTCCTCACATGGAATGCTCAAGGCCAAAGGAAAAGAGGAAGACGAGAGAACACATTACATCGAGAAATAGAGACAGACATGAGAAAAATGGACAAAAATCGGATAGAACTGGAAAGTTAGGCCCAGGAAAGAGTGGGTTGGAGGATACTGATCGGCGGCCTATGCTCCATTGAAAATAACAAGCGTAAGTAAGTAAGTAATAAAAAATATTCGAGTGGACGTTTATTTTCAATAACTTCATCATAATCACGCTCTACAGTTATAAGTTCATAATTATTGTGATATTTTATAAAAGGCAGAAATAACGTCCATTCTGCTATTGAGTTCACCAGTAAAATGCAGAACGATAACAGTATAGCATTCCTTGATGTACTGCTTTCTGGAAGGATAGATGGTTCTTTAAAGAGAAATATATTTCGAAAAAATACACACATATAAATATAGGGATTTTTAAACTGCTAAAAGCATTTGTCTGTGGTTTTATGATTTGCCTCCAAGTAAATGGTCATGGTTCCTTTTTCTCCAGGAAATTATTGACTGTTTTAAGCTTAGTAAAAGCGCATTAATCCATTGGACTACCAATAACATTTGCTGTTCCCCTATTTGAGAACTCTAGCTAAATAATATGAATATACACAAGATTACTTTGCGTTTGTATTTCACGTCTTTTTTCCATGTCTTCATTAGACCATCACTTTTTTATATACATGCATATCAACTAATACGACAGAGTATTCATTATCAGCACAACTATGCCTAACAATTGTTTTCAAATCCACCTAAATTACATATTTTATAAGGACAAGAGGTAATATCCTGGGTAGAGTCAGGCAGAATATATACTTTTCTTTGAAATAACTTAAGAAAGATATAAAGGCAAGTGAGCCATTATGAATTCGTGAACTATTCATCCTTCATTATTCAAATATTTCTGTTTGATAACTTATAAATATCCGTAAGTTATAGTAATTTGCCGTTTACCATGTCTTGGAATTTTTAGTTCAATGTTGGAAAGGTGATACTGACTGAATCTAATCGTGCAACATAATATTTATATTCTATTTTCATAAGTCAATTGTCCCCACATACACTATGTAATAGAATAACTACTTGAAAATGGTAAGATATGACTTCAACTATAAGTGGTAACTTTATTATTCACAACATAAAATGCTTATGAAAAAATAATTTCACTGAACGATTCGTTCAAAAACAATTTACTACTATCTATCAATGTATAACACTATTGTAGGCTAATCGTTATTATTTGATTATTGTAATAAATAAACTTTATTCCAATAGTTGAGATCATGAGTCGATTGAAGCTATACCATTATGAAAAACCTGGAAACACTGGACAGTTGTTTCATCCTATTGTGGGATTCCTCAGCATTAAATTTATACATTAAATTTATTCAATAGAAACTGTGGGAACTATCAGAAACTTACTTTCGTATCAAAAGTAAATACATTGTATATTTTAAATGAAAAATATTTCATTATTTATTAATTAGTTAGTATTCATGTGATTTTCCAGTTAATTTACTCAAATAAAAAATCTACCTTTTAATTCAGTTTAACAATTTTTAATTTGTATCAGAAGGGGTTTTGTGGAGATCGCAGTAATTTCACTAGTTGAGATCATGAGTCAATTGAAGCTAGTTCACCAGGGTGCTTGATACCCGTATGGTTGGGCCACAGGATTGAGCTGTACTATTCAGATTGTAGCGTTAAAGCCTATACAGTGTCTGGCTCTCCTGTTAAACGGGCTTGAGCTGTACTGCACGTGAAAGTCTGGACAGTGTCTGGTTCTCTTGAAAACCAGTGTAAAATTACCCTGGCTCACAAGGGCATATTATATAACTGTGAAAGTGGTCTAGCTTCAATTGACTCATGATCTCAACTATTAAAACTTTTAATTTATTTTCATTTTTGTAAAAATATCTGAGTTATCCGATTTTTTATGGTATTCTGTTCAGTTTTTGTTGGCAAACAGGCATCTTATATAGATTACTTTAATACAGGGTTCGAATTCCGAAGTGGATATTGACTCTAGGATAATGAGCCCTAAAAAGAATTTGATTGAATGATACAATATATTTTCTTTAAAATAACGTTTAATATGAATTATTGGCAAATATATAATGTCTTACATAAACTTCTGGATTTGCTTATTTTGTAAGTGTACATGTATTCTAAATACATTGCAATGTTTAAGTTTTATTCCAATGAATAAAGTATACGAACTATATATTATAATCACATGGCTTTATAAAATTCTGTAACATAAGACAAAGTTAAACACTGAAAAATTAAAATGAAAGATGTATTCCTAATTTTATTTGTCTATTAGCTTAAACTAACATTCATGTATTAAACATGTATACAATGAAAGAATGTCAATGAGAAAGAAACTGTTACAATATTTCATGTTTTATACTGAGAATTCGTTGCTATAATCATACACATAATGCTAGTATTTTAATGGTTTAAACGTACCCAAACATAATGGATGACAGTGGTTAGGGAGCATAGGGAGATTATAATATTAAGCATGATTATGACTAATTTCAAACAAGTGAACAACAAAAATAATTATCCTGAAGACTTTACACAATTCTCTGATGAATTTCACGTTGAAAATTTACTAAAACTCAACAAATATACTTGCAAAGGTTCGTATTGTCCTATCTTTGTATTACCATGACTGAAGTTTTGACTGACCTCCCTTGAAATATATGCACTTTTACAATTGTCCTGCTATCATCACTTTACTTACAAGTTTTGGTATAGTTTTGGATTGCAGTCAATAATGAGAGATAAAAAGTCAGTTTCAGCTTGTCTAGTAATCATCAGTTGAATGTAATCTCATCTTGATGATAACTTTAAAACTTCAAATTACAAGTCACGCAATCCTACCACAGTTGAAATCCGAGTTCGACTCCCGGCCAACGCATGGCACTTTTAACTCTACCTGTGGCTCTTATGAGGTTACGGTCGGTGCAAGACCCAAGTAAAAAAAGAGGACTGAGCACGGGTCCAGCAATCCGGTCCCGTTAAAAACAACTTTTCTAAAAAAAATGCTAATCATAATAAACAATATAAGCCATTTAAACGCTACAGCACGGAGAACACAAAAGCAACCGCACCTGATGAAGAAGCTCTGAAAGATGTGGAATCTTTCATGTGCTTAGACAGCAACATGGATGAACAGTGATGGACGAATGCAGACGTTAAGGCGAGAGTCGTATATTCCTACAATTAAAGAATATATTAAACTCAAAACAACTGTTTTCAAGCCAACATCTACGTCAAAACTTTCATTACGAACGTCATGACACTTCTACTATAGAGTGCTGAAATTTGATGAACTACCACAAAAATCATCAAAAAAGCAGACTTGTCTATGCAAGACACTCATTATCCGTTGTTGGCCGGATAATATCAGTAACAGATGACTATGGGAGAGAACCGATAACTTTCAACTAAGGAAGAAATTAGAAAACGTTGAAAGTAGATAAGATCCTGAACGGAAACAGAAAAGAAAAACTCTAAAGTACACACACTGTATAAAGAATTGGAAGAAGACATAAAAAGGATGAATATCGACTGAAAACATTTGGAAAAGATTACTCAGGTGAAAATTTGGCCTATACTCCTCCACGAGAAGTAACAGGCATAAGTAAATAAATAAGTAATATCAAAACATTATTCGAAGATGTACATATTCAAGGAAATACAAACCAAATATAATTTTCAATATATATATTTCCCAATCAATCCATCAATGATAAATTCCAACTAAGATTGATTAAAATTCAATTAGAAATATCTTTATCTATGTAATTCATACCTTTTTTGATATTTAATGTTATATTCAATAAATGATACCGTAATCAAGTATCATATATTAGATATTTTATAACAATTTACAGATTGACAATATCTCATAAACTATGGGGATGTACAAAAATAAAAATCATTACTCATTAGCATCGGATACTATTTTGATTATTAAATCGAAATTTCTAAATATTGACAATAAATTTTTAAAAAAAATTTTTTTCTGGAAAAAAAACGAAAAAAAAAAAATACTCCTAACGGAATAGATACAATAATAATTCTTCCATACAAATATTTATATTTTTCTCTAAATAATAAGATAATTATCGGAATCATAAAAAGGTTTATCGATTTACAGATGAGAAAAAAAATTTTTGATTAATGTTTCCCTGATAAAATGATCTAGTTTAAAAGACTCATTGCCAAATTGGAATATATATATATATATATATCATCAATGAAATACTTTGAAAATCGAATGAAAGCAATAAACAAATTATAATTAAAGAGGGGTTTTGTGGATATTATAGTAATTTAATTGTTGAATTTATAAGTCAATTGAAGCCATGGAAAACCTAGAAACACTAAACGGCCGCTTCGTTCTATTGTTGAACTCCTCAGCAGTGCTCATACGCAATCCCACCTCACGAGACTCTAACCCAGAACCAATAGGTTTGAGTCCCGCGAGGCGGGATCGTATATTTTCACTGCTGAGGAGTCCCACAATAGGATGAAATGGCCATCCAGTGCTTCCAGGTTTTCCATAGTGGTCTAGCTTCAATTGACTCATGAATCCAATTATTATACAAATAGATTCTTAGAAAGTTGTACATTTTGAACATTGAACTTGACAGATATTATGAAATTGTTTAAGTTGAATCTAGAATTACAAGAAATGAAATCGTTTCGTTTTCAAATAATGGAGTTTAAAAATTATTATTGATTGGATTCAGATAATCTGCATCTTACGTAACTCTCTTTGTATATTAATCAGTTTTAGGCTGGTTTTTCTAACGATTAAACGTTCATATTTGCAGATAATTTATCATATTTTATGACATTAGTTAGTATTTTGTTAATTTTCATATATGAAACATGCACGTAATGTCAATGTTGTATACATTTATGGAGCAATAAGTCTTTGTGACTAATGTGATCTTATTTGTAATTGAGATGAACAAAAATTCCAGATACATCACACTTAGTTGAGTAAAACAAATGGTTTGTGAAAAGTTCCAATGTTGAATATCTCACTAGGAACTAGTGCACTAATAGTCGGACTAAGATCATGGTTTAAGTATTCAGCTTCATATATGTGCATAGCCTTGAAACGAAACTTTTATATCCTCTCCTGATCTTACTATTCTGCATAGCTGGTGGAGTAAGCGTCAAAAAAGTGAATTATTGACTAAATTGAACTGAATAGCATAACAGTTGTTATTCATATTGTTTTATCGTTTATACCATGATCAGCATTAACTATACCTTTACAAATATCCATTTACTCATAGAGATAAAAAGCTTAAGTATACGGATTGAAATAAATAGGAAATATAGCTCACGTATTACGTTCCTTGAAAAATATATTGTCTTTGGTTTACAAAGAATACAACAATGGGGATCAACCAATTGTAAATTTTGAATCTCTACGCTTCTATGATATTGCTACATTGGGATAAATGTTAAGCAAAGGTGGACTATAGTAACAATTCTGTCTGAATTTACTGTCTAGAATTTTGTTGTATAATGATCAAATAAGTGAACTATTATATTCCTGTATTTCTTTACCCGTAAGTTTTTGACTGCCACACAAACTATTGCGTGTATTGTCTTTTCCGAATTACAGTTAAATTACTAGACTTATCATTCAATTATCCTTCATTTATGGAGCAATTATGAACATATTTTAACTTTACAATCCTGTTGATTTTCGGTCAAGGTTCTGATCTGTTGTGTGAGGGAATCATAAATCCGAACTATAGAAATAAAAGTTATGAGTTTGCTCAGTTGTCCTCTATTCTGGTTATCAGGCGAACGAGCGTGGGAGACTGCTGCTATATTTTGTGGCATTGTTTCCTATTAATATATAACGTAGTGATACCGCCAAATAGAGAACAGTGGCTTATCGACCGGACTAACGACACATAAATCTATACGAGCAGTTCAGAGTCCTTATCGGTCCTTCTTCCTGTTCAGCCCTGCCCGTTTAGTTCAGAACATCAATCTCAGCCTCTGCGATATGAATCATGTATTTCAAACATATTGGGTTAATATACAAACCAAACAGACCACAACGTACCATAAAATAGAAAATGACATTTGTAAAAGATCTAGCCAAAGTGTCTGTGAACGTCTAAGACTGTACTTAATAGACTGGGTATAACTCAAGAACGGTAAGTTGTATAATAATAGTCTATGTATCAAAATATAGCTTATAATAAGGGAAACATGAATATACATAGTTTAGCTACTTAAAAATTATGCAATAAAAATATATGTGTCGTATTGATCCATAAATAGTTCACAAGAGTTTCCATTCATAATTTTCGTCGGGATATAACAACTGCATTCTTAACTGTTAGACAATTAGTGTTAACTTTAGCTTATGTCTCACATTTATCGTGTCACTGGTTTGTTTTACACAGACATTCAAGATGAGCTAATCAATACTCGCACTAGAATAATACAACCCCTCTCCTATCTTACGATCCGATGTCACGAGCCTAAATGACTAAACAAGAAGTTCTGTTTATTTTTACTGGCATTTCAGATATCAATGAAACACAAAACATAGCATGTTACTCCTATTAAAGAAGTGTCCATACCCTAGAAATCTGAATTTCTGTTGCCGAATAGATTTTTTTAAAACAAACATATTAACATTGATTATACACCGGTCTGATTATATGTTGGACAGTACTTGGTAGAGAATTTCTAGATGAGTGATTTAGACTCTAGTTTTCTGGAATCATCTTCAACTCAGTTTTGATGTTCATGGTGAGACACAAATCTAGCTGTCCGTGGTTCATTATGAAATGATAAAAAAAACAATCTCGAACCCCAGCAATTATGAAGCCCTAGCCTCTGCAAATATTATTGAACCTTATACTTTCAAACAGATATCTAGCTGGTGGATAGAGTGCTCATATTTTAAATAATGAATATTAAGCTGGACAATCATGATATCATATACAATAATCTGATTGGCTCTAACCATAAAGGAAATGTCCGTCTTAAATTTCACTGTTAACCTAATGATCACAACGATCCAATTTTTATTTAGTTGATTTTGTTCTTGTTTTTTTAAGTATCATTCAATAATCGAATTTCACTAATGTAATTGATATTATTTCATACCATATTGAATTAGTACAAAATTAGAAATTTGATATCATATTTATCTGTCTTATCTCTTTTTGTTTTCAATATATAAACCTCTTTTATTCTTAATAATCAAATTATTCACGTCCACGTTTTCGGTGATTAAATATAAGAACTATTCGAATAAGATCAAAGAAAGTAACATTCTATCTGGTAACATATATAAAAGAAACATTAACAATTAAGTTCATGGGTCAATTGAAGCTAAACTACCATGGAAAACCTGAAAGCACTGAACGGCCGTTTCGTCATATTGTGGGACAACTCAGCAGTGCACATTCACGACCCCGCCTCGTGTGGTTCGAACCCAGGATCTATCAGTCTCGCGCGTGAACCCTTAACCTTTAGACCAGTGAGCCTTCCGGCATCCAACGGTGTTAATGTTTCATTTCAACCAATCCACGAAATTGAGCGACACATACACCAATTCAGTTTTTGTTTTTAATGTTGATAACTAAACATGTTCTTGAAAAATCTAGTCATGAGACAAATGTTCTAGAAATTTTAATCAATGCTTCAAATGATAGTCTAGTTAAACGTATTTTAGATAAATTGAGTAAACCATTGAAGTTTATATCAGAAGTTTGAAGGTCGAATGGTCATTATAAGACCTGAAGGTCTAAACTACAATCTTTTGACAGAACATCAAATCAATACTCCCGAGGGCTTCTCTACAAATTTTTATCAATCCAAAATCTTTATAGCTATTGATTGAGATTGTTCATTGAACAATATACCATTATCCATGATTTTTTATGTAAGAATGAAACCGTGTAAAGAGTAGTAATGAAAATTTATCAGTATCAACTCTTCTGATTAACCAACGACAAAAAATTAATTTTAATACAAATCGGAAACTCAAAAGCACGTTCACTTAGAAAAAGTTTTTTGGGAAAAATCTTTTTTCTATCTAAATTGTTTAATAGTTAATGAATCCATTAAGATCATTGATTACTAGTGGTTCACAGACTCTATTTTCTTACTATAGAGTTTTTTGAACACTTTACATTTATCTATGTTCTTATGGCAACTGGTCGTTTTGGAAAATACATCTTTTGGTGTATGTTTTCATTAGTAAACAGAGTTTGCAGAGGTTTTTGTCTCGTAGTAACATTACAAAGTGACCTTAGTTAGATAACAATTGAAAACCAAGAAGAACTTGTTAGCTATTTAGTTCTAATATGAAACTCCTCAACAGTAAGTATCCACAGCCTCATTGAGGAATGAACCCAAGACCTTCAAATCTCATGGCGAAAACTAAATAAAGTCTATTACTTCAGCTACTCCCCGCTGGTATGGAATGATGGTAGTGTAATATCACCAATTTATATTTTAGTAATAAATTTTCGTTTCTCCATTTGTGTAACCACCGTTTCCGAAATCGGTAACCAACTTCCAACATATTTTTATTTCAGACAGACATAGTTTATATACAAGCAGACCAGATCACTTTTTACCATAAAATAAAAATAAAAATTGAAGATGATCAAATCAAAAAGTGGATATCAGAGGGGGACACAGTAAAAAATAAACTGGCAACTGATTCAGAATAGTAAATCATACAACAGTATATATATATATATATATATATATATATATATATATATATATATATATATATATATAATGGTACCATTCCTTTAGTCTTCGGATATCGCATTCACATTTTACGAAAAATTGTAATTTCCAAACTACCTTTCATATAGTGTAATATTAGACAGATCCAACCAAATGGTTGATAAGTGTTCGTCTCTAGCGATGTTCTGGAAAAAAAAAATTTAATCCAGTTACTGATATTAAGAAAATAATTGTTTTCATCAAGTTAAAATATGCGGACAATAATAGGAACAATTTGAGTAAATCATTCAACATATATGACCCTGATACAGTGTCCAAGGTATCGGTCTAACAATCAGGTAGTAATTTATTGGAAAGTGAATAACTTAAATACTAATTTCTTTTGATTATTTGTAACATTTTATCATATTTATTTTGTTTTTATATTTTGTAAATAAGCTTCGTACTTTATTACATGAAAGACATTTTCTTCTTGGATCTCATACAAGGAGACTTTCATATATATTAAACTTCTAACTTTAGTTATCTGACAGCGAAAGAGATAAAAATAGAAGTCTCATTCGTCATAATGAAGTTGAGGTGCCAACTAATTAGTTTAATGTATAAACTTATCAATCATACAAATAACTTATAACTGAATCACTAAAAAGTAATATTTGAAGTTCACAAGATAGAATATAAAATTAACGCTTGATGAAGAGATTATTCATCCTTACGAAACATGACAGCTTATTAACCAGGTACACTCATTTATATACAGATTTTACTGTTATGTAGTGATTAGTCAGTGAATACTATACATAAATGAAGTAGTCAAAATATTTTTTTAAATGGATTTTTCACTGAATTAGAGAAAAACGAAAGCTGCATTCCATACTGAACAATCATCATGCTAAATTAATTTGAAGAGAACGTTATATTGAATATGTATCACACTTAATTAAGGCATGTTCACACATTATTGACAAACGATTTATGGTTATTACTCGTAGCAAGTGAAGTATGGCTAGTAATGGAAACCAAAACTTGCGTATCGTTATATTTGAGACTTGCCATTTAGATACATCTGCATTCCAATTTCGACGTCCGTTCAAGGACTCGAACCAAGTACTGTTTGGTTCAAACTCCAACGCTTTATTCACTGACCTACTGAATAAAGATAGACACTAGCTTGTATTGAGATTAGATGGTGGTTGGAGGTAGTCAACAGGAAACCCTGGACTCGGGTTTCGTGCTACTTGGCACTCGTCAGCAAGGTGTACCTGTAATCTTGAGGGAACTGGTGCTCCCTGACGGATTCGATAATGTGTCACCCAGCTTCACAGTTACAGACGTTACCACTGGGCTATCCAGGCCGTGGCCGACCTCCTGTATGACTGGGATGTAATCACAATTGATTGATCACTGGGTAGTGATCAATGTCATGTGTGTCAAGTCCTTCTCAGTGCAGATCGAATGCTATCGACCAAGTTGTAATGTGGCCACTAGTCTACGTGACTCGACAGAGTTTCCTGTTGACTACCTCCAACCACCATCTAATCTCAACATAGTTCAAGTAATGTCCAGTCACCTAGACTAGTGGCCAAAATGCAACTTGGTCGAAAGCATTCGAACTGCACTGAGAAGGACTTGACACACATGATACTGATCACTACCCATTGATTAATCAATTGTGACTAACTTGTGTAACGGGTATGAATTTTAATTTAATTTGTAATGGCTTGGATTAACCCGTTCTTGATATTTTGACTGAAATTCTATCAGTCTTTGTTGGAATATGAGTATCCTTTGCGAGTTACCTCAATATTAGTGAGTAGCACTTTGGCGTTTGAAACAAAGTGTACTGTATTCAAGTTCTGGAGTCGACATTAAATTTGAATTACAAGTACCTTAAAATGACGAGTCTAAAAGAGGATATAATGCACGTTGTGAATCCCACTGTTACCCGCATTTGACATATTTTAAATTAAAAAAAACTATGTCATAACGTCTATATCGAGGCAGTCCGCATGGAATGCAAATATGACAAAAAAAGACGCGTTGAATTTTAACCAAAATGTCAGTAACCACATAATCCGAATCATAATTAAAATAAATTCTTAGAATGACTTTACAAATGTTTGAAATTGAAAAATAGTGAAAATAAGAGAACATTTCAATTTTTTATTGAAATAAAAACTCACTTGGATACATCGTGTTTTAAATGTGAATTTGATCGAACAAAAATTGAACAATTTAACTCACCAAAATGATCAATTAGGTTTTTAAAAGATTTTTTTCATGACGATTTAAACTAGTCAATAATTAAATATAAGTAGATTTTATTTTCTTTTAAGCACTAATAGATTGAAGGATAAATTTGTAGTTCACCTCATATAATACAGTTTTGTGAATAGTATGAAACATACATTAACTTTGAGATGGTGGAGACGATTTGTAGCTCAAGTGGATGATTTTGATAGGGTTTAGTTCTCTGAGTACGACCAAACCATCGAGTTCAGAGAATAAAACCTCATCAAAATACATTAACCTTACATCTTAGTTTAAAACTGAATCATCAGATTATAAGCTGCCAGTTTAAAGGTAAGACATTCATTTTCTAACAAACCAAACGAAAGTTTTTAACAAGGCCTTATTTTACCAGATTGTAGAATGATAATGTTATCTCATCTTGTATAAAAACTTAATGATCATTGGATAAAATATATTGAATACTTTAGTTACTTAATCACTTACTTACTCGTTTAATTACTTATTAACTTATTTATTATATCCTGTAACACTTCTATGAACATAGGCCACTGAACAACAATCTCCAACCTACTTCGTCTTAAGCTTTCCTTCCCAGTTCTTGAAATTACTATTAATTCTTTTGATTTTTATCTTCAATTCCAAAAGAGCAAAATGCTTTTTTTTGGTTTGCTACTTTCTCTTTTACTTTTAAGATTCCAAGTTAGAACTTGATATGTGATGCGATTCAATGATTTCCTCAACGTGTGTTCTATCCACCTCTAACATGTTTTCCTTATTATCTCTTCATTTCGATGTTAGTTTGTTCCTTGACACAGTAGGCTGCTACTAATGGTATAGACTAGCAGATATGAAATATCATGAAAAGCGTAGTTTAAAGACAATCTTGTAAATTGTTTCCATGTAATTTTTCAAACTTGGGTTTAAATCAATACATGGTAATGGCATTTATCTTATGAAAATCTAACTGTCATCCCCCTGTCATAATGATCATAAATTGTAATATGAAAACAAATATGCTAATAAATTAATACATATCAATCTTAATTTAATAAATATTTTGCTTACCATATCTAAAATGTAAATAAATAAACGAAAGAAAAAAAAACTAATGCAAAATTGTTCATCAACACACTGAAACATAAATTTCCAGACTGAAATTTCCTGTTTCTACTTGTCAGTCAAGTGTATTCACATAAATCAGAATAATTATTGGTTATAAACATTGTTCTGATGTGTGTGTGTGTGCATGTTTTTATTTAATCAAACGTTACAGGAAACAATTATTACAAACATAGTTTTATGTGATTCGTATTAGAATTCCATTACATTAGTACAAATGTAAAGTAATGCTTAATTAAGATACAAAGTATTAGAAAAGCCTGTATTTTAAATAATAAATGGCAATATCATATTCTATTGTGTGTTTTTTTCTTGAATGACTTTATACACACATTTTACCAATCTGTTGTGTCTAAAACCGTCATGATAATAATCTTGTTAGTATACTGCCAAAGGTAATACTTTTTGGCATATTTCATTACCTAAACAAGTTAAAAATTATGTTATATTCCGTGGAATCTAAGACTCATATGTTGTTCTATATGAAAATCAAGCAGAAATACCTACATAACAGTGATCATGTTCACATTCAAACTAGAAGCCATTACTTATCAATTTAAACTCCAATCCGTCATCAAAATGTCTACCGGTTCAGGAATATAACATTTATTATTAATATTATTCAAAAGCTAAATATTACAATTTACAGTTCCCTGTAAGGATTTTTATTAATAACCTAGGTCATGTTAAATATGTTATCAGCTATTTGGGACTTGTTAGTAAAGTGTAATCATGAGAGGATTTATTTTGAGAATCGCAATAGTTCCTCGTTTACGAGTATAAGTGATAAGCGATTAAGACATAAAAAATTAGCAACGATCAGCAATCATAATGCTTATCCTCCCTGGAATATTTGATCCTGTGTCACCCAGCTGAGCGGCGAATTGAATGAAAGCTAAGTTCAGGTTCTCTTGTCGACTGTCTTCAGCCACCACCTTACATCTTAATACAGTGCACGCAATGTTAAATCACCTAGACTAGTAGCCACATTGCAACTTGATCGATAGAATTCGATTTACACTAATAAGAACATGATAAATATGATATTGATCAGTACCCAATGATCAATCAATCATATATATATTTTTCGTTATATGTAATCGATCATTACGTTTTCGGCATAAAGCAGTTACTAGGCGATAGTCATTACAAACTCTTCTAAATTACCTCATATAATTTGACAGATTTATAGTTTTCCAACTTTATAACGAAACAGTATTTCTGATTAAACTCTAAGAACTATCAAATTATCTCAAATGATTGCTTACACTTATTCAGCTAAGATCATTATTAATCGAAGAAGCAATTGAACGTCTTATGTTATCTGTCTTCTTAATCATTCAAAGCAATATAATATTTAGGATAGTTTCAATAATGTTCATATACTGAAGTCATTGTATCGAATTGTTTCATGTTAGTATGGTTTATAAAAAATATGATATAAATAACCAAGTACATTTCTTTGATAAAGTAAAAATTTTAAAAATAAAATAAAAACAATTTTATACAATAAGGATACTTAAAATAAAAAAGTCAATTATATCAAGACAATTCTCTCCCTCTCTCTCTCTCTACCCTTTTAATATCTGGATATAAACTACTCAAATCAGTTCTGATTGAATCCCATAGGATATTTAACACATACACAACCACACACACACACACGCACACACACACATATATCTATATACAAGAAAAAATTAAAATTTCTGTCATTCATTATTCATGAAAATTTCTCACAAACTAATAAGTCTACAAGTACTTGAAAATCTGGTTTCGAAACCACTTAATAAAAATATATTAACATAAATATTCTTTTTTTCCTATATAGAAATACAATTAAACTAACAAAAGCAAAGAATTCATTTGTTATTGACATATATAAAAGATTGTAAAGAACTGTAATTGACTAATAGACAATAATGCTTTAGAATTTATTGATGTTTTATTCGATTCCTAGCACTTTACAGTGTTCGCTTTATTGATAATTTATAATTAGTATCAAAAAAGGGTTTTATAGAGATTGTAATAATTGTGTGATAGTAAATCACTGATAACAATGGTGGACAGTGGCGCTTAATTTCGTGAATTGGTTGAGGTTAAACATTCCCACCGTTAGGTATCAGCTCAGTGGTCTAATGGTCAAGCGTTCGCACGCGAGATTGATACGTCCTGAGTTCGAACCCCACGTGGCGGGATCGTGGATGCTCACTGCTCAGGAATATCATAATAGAACGAAACGGCCGTTCAGTGTTTCCAGGTTTTCCATAGTGGTCTAGCTTTAATTGACTCATGATCTCAACTAATGAAATTTATCATTAATTCAAAACTAAACAAACTATTGTCATTTTTAATTGAGTCGAATGTGAAACAGATTTTTACATAGACGTTTAAAAATCTCAACATTTTGAGGATAAAATATCTTCTTTATGTTATACGAAGTTTAAGTGAATTAAAACAAATTAGATTAAAGAAAATAAGATCAAGAAATTGCGAATTGATTATGGTTAGATATGTAAACTAACACTTGATAACTCTGTGATCTAAGGATAAAGCGCTTGAGGAAACTTCTAAACGTCCGATGTGATATTGGATCCTTGAATCATTGAAGAGTTCCATAATAGAACGAAAAAATTATTCAGTGATTCTTGGTTTTTATTAACTGTTTAACTAAGTTTATTACGAGGTATAAACTGTGAAATTCAACAAATAAATGAAATACAAAAGATATAATTTGGATGAAACTATTTGTGACGTTTTTAGTGTTCAATATGTATGATCTTTTGAGTCTTTTCGTTAATTTTTCTATCAGTTCAATGGATGAATGATACACATTAAAGTGTGATTTCACAGAACTTATTATTACAACTATTAAACTTTACTAGGTTTATGTTTGTCATCTGGCATTTCGGACTGCTCTACACTAGATCTGTTCTTATAGTAGAAGACATCTAAGGATATCACTGCTTGAATTCAATTCTTCAGTGAAAATCACAATCTCATCCACAAACTACGCAAAAAATAACTGACGTTACAGAAAACAGTAAATGTATCGAAATTTTAAACGTTGCGGACAAAATCAACCTCTATTTCTCATTCGGATGAAAATCTTTGTTCTAATAAACAACAGTTATTTATAATATATAGGTGTTAAAACAGTAATAATGTTATTTGCATGCAGAAAACACTAGATTTTAGACGAACAAACAACTGATTATTACATGTTTTTATAGTATATTTGTCCTGTTCCAGTAATTTGATTTCCTTTGATGTTCAGTAGTTAACTTCATTGCTGAAATAAGTGAAAAGCCTTTTAAGTTTAATGACCAGTTAAACAATAAAAATTGTTATTTTGAATGGCTTTACTCGATTCGTGTTAAATAAAATTGTTACAATTCCTTCGAAATAAAATATTGATAGTTTCATCTCTTGTCGCCAAGTTTTATAGCCAAACTGAAATAACTTACGTATTCCCTAGTTGTATTTTGTTGGGGTGAGATGAAACTTAAAGTATTGTGTTCTGAGATGTCCTATTCCAATTTCGATACACAAGATTCCTATTTTCCAACCAGATTGGCCACTCAAGAGAAAACACCAAATTTAAGGATCTCTGCATACTCATTCATACATATATACATATTTGTCCTGTAGAAATCTAAACAATACATTCAACTAGTGCCATGTGTCTTGTTCGCTAGTAATGAAATCCCAGTCTTAGCTAATAGTGTGTGTTTGTCATTTGACCGATGTCTGATTAGCTTGCTGTATCACACTTATTCTGTTATGTTTTTTAAATTAATTCAGTCATTTAATTACATAGATCATCTCAGTGTTAAAAAGTTTTACCTGTAAAAATACATTATATAACTAGATTATTCGTACAAATCAGTAAAGTTTAAAGACAAATGTTTCTGAAAATCGACTATGTAGTTTCTGAAACACTGTAGATCAAATAATATCGCATAGCTGTTTCTTCCTAGTGTACTCCTACAACCTCCCACAGCAATGATCAAATCACAAAATCAATAAACAGTCATAAAATGGAAAGTTATAATAATTTCTTATAAAAAGGATATGTTCGCGTATTGTTAAGACCTCCAATGTGAAATTCCATTAATTATCTCATTTGAAAGATTGTATTCCTTCACATAATTGTAAAGAATAGTTCAATACAGCTTAAATAGAAATTTATTCCTTTTTCGAAAAGATTGAAATAATTGAAATGATAAAATTATCTTATATTAAGGTAAAACATAATCTACCTAAATTTGAGAGTTGAAAAAAGTACTTATCAAGTCTACTTATCTAGTCTATTGAATTAAATAACAAAAAATACGTTATACAAACCTTTAAAGTATATCAATTCTAAGCCTATTTTAAAAAAAATACTGTCTTTTTCTGAAAATACAATTACTTTGTTTCTATTTCTCTTGTTTAAAACATTTTTTAAAGTACTTAGAAGCTTTGGTCATACTGTGATGTGCGCTACTTATATACATATAAGTAGTATATAACGATAATCAGGAATAGAATGTATTTCAGTAGATAGATCAAGTAGAAAATAAAGAGAACGAAAAGAAATGGGTATGACAATGCAGGAACAGTGAAATCTTAGACAATTGACTGATACTTACAAAAGGAACAGTCAAGTTTGCGACAATTGATGCATATTTTGCAAATTAAATATATACTGCATTGTTCTCTTGGTAAGATGTTCTGTACATTCGACTGTTCCCACTCGTGTTTTTGTTCATTACAATACTAGAACTATGTAGAACTATGTTTTTTCATCAAAAAAAACTTTAAAGCTTTAATATAAGGTGTTTCTAGGTCAGTGCATTATGTGGTCTTATAATCAAATATTGGTACATCCAGATAGATTAAAACATAATTTTTTTCATTCAAGTGTGCTTTACTGTGATTATCTATACAAATATCTTAAAATTCATTTCATTACTAGTCATCTGGTTTGTCACATGGCAATTGAATGGCTTATGAAACTACTTAGATCCGATGTTTTCACTAACAAACTATCGATTTTCATCCATAACTAAAATATGTTATTCTTTAGTTTATTTATTGAACAGAATTAAAGTATATTACAAAACAACGAACGCACTTCAAAATACTTTAGTTCGCTTAAAAGAAAAAATCACCTTCATGTCAACACACAACTGCGTCTACAAATTAGGTTGTGTTGCTTGTGATGCCTTCTGTATTGCAGTCATCTCGCAAAATATTGATCAGAGCCAAACAACATATTAGATACACAAAGAAATCAACTAATAATCCTGTAGAACTGGATAGACTTCAAATTAAATCGGCAATAGCAACTCACAACACTTTCAACCATCACCAAATCTATTTCAAAAACATCTAAATATTACAAAACGGTTTTTCCATATAATGCTTTCCAAATAATGCCTAATCCTACTGCTCCCAATAGAAAAGAAGGCCTCACCATACATCCTAGTTAGACTATCTATCCTAGCCAACTAGTCTGATATTATTCACAATTTCTCATTATTATCTTACATACAAATTAGACTCTATCCTTTCTCACACACTTTTCATCCATAACAGTACACACATACACATACACACACACAAATTTATATACACGTTGCTTATGAATCACCTTGACCGAAATGACATGACATTGGTTTATTTGTTCAGATCTGTTTTTTGATTGATCACATAATATTCTTGTGTTGTTTCGTTTTACTAATTAAACTTGGATTGATTTTGATTTGGTTATTTATTTATTCTCTGAAGAAGTGGCTTACACTCAGTGACGAAACGTCAAAAAATCTGATTTTTCTATTCATTGGGATATTACAAATATCCGAATTAATTTATACCGATCTACTCAATACTCAATTTATTCGAGATTATTAAGTGAAACCTTGGTAATGATACCCAAAAACCTTATGAAAGACGACATTATTAATTATTATAATAACTATCCACCTAACATATTCAATTTTTACGTAATTCATATTATGGATATTACGATGTAATTAACCTGTATTTGGACACTAGTTCTCTTATATATTTAACAATATGATAAACAACTAACTAGATATTATTTATTTATATAGCAACTGAATACAATACTTAGCGTGTATCGATTGAAAGGAAACAATTAACAGCCCCCCAAAAAAAATACTAACTTTGTGAATTTTTAATTTTTATGGTATAATCTTTATCAAGTATTGTTTTTAATAATGTAAAATAAAAGATTAATCTAAATTATGCATAGTAGTTTGTTCATATTGAAAAGATTGTTAATTTTTTCTGGACACTAAATATAATACTAATCTGTATATCACAATTCCTATTAGTATTGTGGGTTGTGTAAATGTCTAACTTCAGAGTAGTGGTAATCTAGTGGATAGACTAAAAACATTAACAGTTATTAATTTTACCTCATTCAATTGGTTTACAGTGCTATGCAAGCTCACATTGCTCATGATAGCTTCTGTACAAGCCAATTTATTCATTCTTGTTTAGTCATATTTTGACCTTGTTAATTATGCACTTAACAATCTTGACTGTATTTATGTAAGCGTATATGTGTTCACTTCTTATCCTATTTATCACGTAACTGTAACTTATTTTTGTCTGACTATAAATATCGATTCACGCTTGATTAAATTGAGTTGGCTTACGTACCTTCTCTATTACATATCATTTCGTCTTATTCGCTTCGTCTCTCCGATCGTTGGTTTGAATTAACGATTTTATGAAATACACGTAATCAAAATCCATTCTTGTAAATGACTTCTTTAATTCCGTTGTTCTTCCACGAGATGATTATAATCGACGATTTACGATATATATATTTCAACAACAATCATTCGTTCGATCTAACTGAATTCAGATAAAGGATCACTAAAAAGTACAAACCTTTAAAACTTACATTGCAAACTTTATACAGAATGATTTTCTTCACCTTCATTCCTACTATAGATAAGTAAGTATAGCCTACATTAGCACTGATAATGATGTAAAATAGATTGCTCAATTAAATTCGTTTATCATACTTGGGTTAACCCCATTGCCCCGCGGTGGTAATAGAAGTCAAATAAAAAATATTCTGGAAGAATTTATTTCAAGTACACATATACGAGTACAATAGATAAATCTGTAGGGTCGGTAATGTACTAACCGTTAGGAAATATTAGTGTGATTCAGTTTCTATGGCCAATGCTACAATATGCATGTAGGTAGTCAGACAAATGTACAGTGTACTATCAACGTCAAAAGTGTATAATTAACAAGGCCAAATATAAAAACGTGTAGGGAATAACCAATAAAATAAATATAATTCATGCTAGACAGATTGTATGTGTACATAGTCAAAAAGGGGCTTACTACAGAAGAATTCTATGATGTTTCACTATCGTACATTTCTTCCATACATTTTTACAGGTACTTCTACGAATACATTTCCTTTTTTTCTACAGTTTTGTAGTACAATTCAACAAACTCAAGCGTTTTCTTGTTTTGTTTCTGAATTTCTATAATCTATGAACAGAATGTAACAAATCAATCCTTTTCTAATTTGTCATATCTTCTTGTTATAACTTGTGACCTATGTGCCCTGTTAATGTATACGTAATGGTACCGCCAACTAGAGAGCAGTGACTTATCAATCGGATCAATGACGCGTAAACCTGTATGAGCAGTCTAGTTTCCAACCGAGACCAGCCAGTTAAGTCTAGAACACTAATGTCAGTCTTTGCAATATGAATCATTTATTTATATACCAATCAAACAGACCACACAACGTACAATAAAATAGAAAATAACATTTGTACAAAATTTGGCAAAAAGTGACTGTGAATGAGGGAAGTAATGATTAATAGACAGGGCATAATTCAAGAATGGTAAACCGTATAATAATAGTTCATAAATCAAACTAAAGCTCATGATATGAGGGACACGAATATGAATAGTTAAGTTAATTAACAATTATACAATAAAAGTATAGTATTAGTCAAAAAATGGATCACAAAAGTTACCATTCATAATGCTTATCGGAACATAATACTTCTACAAAGTGTATGAATAAAAATTTCCTCAATACTTCAATCTACACTAAATTATAATCTAGTCATTCTAGATTATTTACTATTTTCTGACAGAAAAATTCACCCTTTCATCTTCCAAAAGATAAAAAAAAATGGATAATCATGAAAATTTTTATTTTATTTCAATGTACGTTAGCTTGTTTTTTTTTTCTTTTAATTTACACAACTTGTATCCCATGCTTAATGTGAACAAATCACGAACATTAAATAACATAAAACTAATCTTATTTCATCTCATTTCATCTACTCAAACTATTATTAAATAGTAATATAGTAACTCTCCTATAATCAATTTTGATTATAGTTAATTTTTGTTAAACCCTTTTATTAAAATGTTAATCCATTGAATATCGCTCAATGAATGGTTCTCTTCCCCATATATATATGTACTTGAATCTTGTTATTAATCTTTTCCTTACATACTTGCTTACATACTTACGCCTGTAACTCCCAATGGAGCATAGGCCTCTGACTAGCATTCTTTAACCCACTCTGTCCTGGGCTTTCCTTTCTAGTTCTATACAATTTTTTTCCATTTTTTTCATGTCTGTCACCATTTCTCGGCAATTTGGTAGACTATTCCGGTCTCACACATTGTATGAGTATTCCATGTGCTTAAATTAATGGTTGCTTTGGTTGTCAGAAGGAGCATCAGCCTCGTAACTTCCGAAAGAACTCAGCTTTCATCATGAGGCGTCATAACTTTTCTAAATGAAGACCTTTTAACTCCCAGGGCAGAGTTTAAATGGTTTGAATTATTTTTTTCTGGTTCGCGTTTTTTAGCGAGTTAGTTTGCCACGGGATAGGATCGTTAACCCCATGTCTAACCCTCCTCTTTTGTCCCGGCTTGGGATCGGCAATAGTCCAAGAGGGGCTCCTGTGCAGTATCTTTATTTGATTTGACTATAAATTCACCTCTGTATTTGTTCACACACACATAATCGTCTCTGCTTCAAACTTCCTCAATGTACTTGTAGATGCTTCTTATTGTCTTCTGCTTTCAAACACCGTTGGGATTTATTTAATGACGGTTGTCAAGATGATTGAATAACGAAGCTAAGCCATTACAGTGATATGACAGTTATAAACATAAATTTATATACTTTAGCTAGCAGAATTGATATTAGTACTTAAAATAGAACAGAAGAATTGGGAGAACAAACGTAAGTTACAAAACATTGATAAGTAATAACTTATTGGAAAAACAGAATTATATGATATAAAGAAAGAGATGACATTACTTGTGAAAACAAAGCATAGAATTCCTCATTTTGTCTGTAAACATAAAGTCATATTTTACATACTAATAATTAGTATAGGGTTGTGGAGATTATTGAGTACAGATTGATATTACTAATGGATCAATTTTAGACCACCATGGAAAACCTGAAAGTGCTGGACTGTCGCGAACATCATGGATTTGTTGGGGTTAGTCATTAACATCGCTGGATACCGGCACAATGGTCCATGTGTTAAGCGTTCACGCGTGAGACGAAAGATCCTGAGTTCGACTCCCACGTGCAAGTTCGTGCACCCGCATTGATGAGGAGTCCCACAGTAGGACGAAACGACCTTCCAGTGCTTCCAGATTTCCAATGGTGGTCTAAAATTGATCCATACATGATAACAACCTAAATACTAATTATTATGTTTCTTCTCATTTCTTTTTTTCAATAATTTTTTAATTGAATGAATAGTATGACTTTACTTCATATAATATTTAATCAACTTATCACCTCACAAAGACAAATAATGAAGATTTTATCATTTTTTACACTCATTTGTCCAATTTATCTCCAACATTTTATGGTAAAAATCTATTTTATCCACAGTTAATGTGGAGAATAGATGAATGAATTATAGATTGTTAATCTAAATAGATTGTAAACTTTCATTTACTTAGTATCAAATATGTGTATCTGTTACAAAGTAGGCTATTATGTAAGTTATTAATGTGAATACCTATCAATGTTCAATTTATTTAAAATTATCTCGTCGTACTTTAGTAAACACGGCGAAACTATAATTTATGGACGAACCAATCAGATTTAGGATAATAGATCTTGGATTTTGGTGTGAAATTCAATCACCCATTTGTCTAAATAGTGTTTTAGCATTTTAGCCCATGTCAGTTCGTGATGAAAACCATAAATCTAATTCCCAATCCGAACAATCAATTGCAAATCATAATCTTTATTCTTCAAACTCCCTTAAACCCCTCATTTAGCTATAGTAAGTAGATGGACATTTTCAATGTCACTTCAGAGTCGCACAAAGGTCGTCCATAATTTAGTCTCACCGTTTCAGCTAATTATCTTGAATATTAAATGAGCTGATTTAAATAAAGAATTTTTACATGTAAACATATTGTTATGTTCCTGAAGAAAATTGGCTCATTTAAATGAAAGACGAAAATGTTAATCGATTTTGATAGTTTTATAAATATTAAGATCAGTATAGTAAGAATATTAGAGTACATGAATCCATACTGCATATTAGTTATGGATTTGTCTTACAAATCGAAGTTGCTTGGGAAAATCTACAAATATATCATTGTTAATAGATATTCCCTCTAAGTTAAACTGTAACTCACATCACTGCTAAATGAAAGTGTGAATATTTTAGCAAATTTACAGAATGATCATTTAAGAGTAATGAATATGTTTCAAGATGTGTAAACAACAAAATGACCATAGATTCCTGTTGTAGTGAATGAGAACACAAGTGGGGAAAATCGAATGTGGCGCATATATATTTGGTGCCCCCTTGTATGTGTTCAAATAAAAATAAATAAATAAAATTACAGAACGTCCTGGTAAAATCTGAAAACCGAACAGTAAATACTTCAGCTGCGAAATGTCGATCAATAGTCTCAAACTTCATTGTTCTTTCGTTTCCACATCAATCGTTCTCTGTTCTCGTCCTCTTCGCCTCGATTTTATGTGTCAACACACTCCTTTCAAAGTAGTCGTTCTTGCCATTGTTCTGCTCGCCCTGCCACTTTCTTCTTTTCTACAGTCTGTGTCACGCTCTCCGCTAAAATGTAGAGTCCGCAGCATGTTGGCGTTTATAGCTCTGTCGAACAGCCGAGTCATCAAAATGTCCATCAAGCACCCGGAACGTTCATAGGCTTCGCTCCAGCGACCAGCTAAGCTATCTGCATCCGATGTCCGCCCAGCAGCCACAAGTCCCACCGCTCCTCTCTGTCGACAGCACCAGTTACAGCCAACGCAGTGCCACCAGGACGCTCCATTCGATGTCACCTTCCGGCACCATACCTCCCAAAATAGCACCTTAGATTCAGGCCTGCAACGGCGTCCGCAGAACAGCACACTTCCCCTCACCTGGTAGCATACACTACACTGTTAACAAGCCAAAGATTATTCGAAAGTAATTTATGATAATGTATTATATGCTCAATAGTTTTCACCGCTTAAATTAAGAAGTTATTTGGATTTTAAAATTACTTCCTTACGCCTGTCACCCCTAATGGAGGAGCATGGGCCAACCACCAGCACTATCCATCCAACCCTGTTTAAAACAATCCTTTCCAGTTGTTTCCAGTTGCTATTAATCCTTTTTATGTCTGCTTCTAATTCCCGACACAGCGTGATTTTCGGCATTCCTCTTTTCCGCTTCCCTTCAAGATTCCAAATAAGCGCTTGCTTTGTGATTCATGTTTTATTCACTTCCAACGTCTTTTCCTAATATCCTACTCATTTGGAAGCTGGTTTATTCTCTCCCACAGTAGGTTGTTGCTGATGGTATCCGACCAACGGATTTGAATATCTTGCGTATACAGTTATTTATAAATGCTTGTACCATTTTGATAACGGTTGTGATGGTTTTCGAAGTTTCAGCTTCGTTCAGTACGACTGTCTTAACGTTCATATTGAAGAGTGTGACTTTGATAATGGCTGACAATTGTTTTGAGTTCCGTGTGTTCTTCAATTGTAGGAATGCTGTCCTTGCTTTTATATCAGTATCAAATCCACCACGTTCATCAATGAAGTTACCCAGGTATGTGAATGTTTCCACCACTTTCAGAGTTTCTCCATCAAGCGTAACTGAATTGGCGTTTTCTGTGTTTTATTTGAGGATCTTGCTTTTTCCCGTGCATATTTGAGGCCTACTTACACAGAGACTGCTGTTACACTAGTTGTCTACATCTGCGTTTGTTCATATGCATGGTATAGAAAAGCCAGATCATTTGCAAAATCCAAATCTTCTAATTGATTCCGAGCTGTCCATTAAAATAACCTAAAGGCGAAATATTCAATGTAGTCGGTTTATAGAGAATTCAGGTGTATAATGTTGGAAACAAAGGTAATATTTTCTAAATAACAAAGTATTATTGAATGTAAATCCAAATTTATTCATCTCTCAATACATCTTGTCAATAATGATTTTCTTACGTCAAACAATAATATAACTTTCCCAAAAATGAAATCTTTATAAAACTTCCCGAGTTCATTGTGAAAGTCACTCGCTAATTAAATAGATATTCAATATACTATAATTTTCAGCTACCATGACATTTTAACATTTTTGTTTGCAACCTACATAACTAAACAAAATCCTCGAATCATTGTCTATAGTCAAATAGTTTTCATAAGTTTTACTCATTTGACATTGTTACGTTCTTGATCTGTCTACCCACTTCTGGTGCTGAGGATAACTTATCTAATCTAGATTATGACCTTGAAGTGATAGGCTGACTGGCTTAACCTTGAGGCTAATACGCGTGAGTTCGAAGTGGGGTAGTGTTGGGGACGTTAGATCCCCAAAACTCACTTGGGAAAGGACCTAATTTTGTAATTTTATTTAGAAAATTTAAATTTTTTTTGTCTTCACACCAAAGGCGCTCTTGTTACCTTCATGTCGTATTTCCCACTGGGAAATATCTTAAATGCTATTGGTCCGTTGCGTCTTTCAGTATGCTACTTGGTAACTCTCCCAAAGGACGCTTTTGTGCTGTATATATATATATATATATATATATATATATATATATATATATATTGATTTGTGTTTGTTGTTATCGCTCGTTTCTGGTTGTTTGTAGAATATACTTCCCCATTCCAAGCTTCGACTTCTTCCTCTAGTTAGCGGGGCTGTGACGCATCAATAGCTAGCTTACTGGTCTTTGGTCATCGAGTCTTTGCTCTCGTTCGCATATTAATTGAACTAGTGATAGTTTCAAACCTAACAGGTAGAGAGAAGAAAACTATTCTATCACCTGATTGGCTGACAAGCACGCGATTGAGAGAAGACAAGCCAACTGGAAGACTACTCGATTTATTACCAATTCCGATCTGGTTCCCGATTTCCCGATTTCTAATCAGTGTGAAAAGATACATGAATAAATATATGACTAACCTGACCACAACGTACAATAATTAGGAAAATACAATCATGTCCAAAACTAGAGATTAGCATAGAAAATAAAGTACAAAATAATATGTTTAAATTACAATAGCTTTGTAACAAAAACGGCTATAACAATGAATCATACATTAAACGAAAGCTTATGTTCCGTAGAATAAACTAGGGACAAAAACAAATATTAAAATTTTACAAGCTTTAAATTAAATGAAGTAACGTCACCGAAAAATAGCTTCCGTAGTTTGTCGAGGCTTATTGTTTCTCTGTTCAAATTAAACACATTTATTGAAACAATATCATTTCCTCTTACAATAATTTTTATCTAAGTTTTAAACAAATAGTTTCATAGTATCTAATTGCTTACTTACTCCTGTTACTCCTAATAGAGCATAGGCCGTCGACCTGTATTCTCCAACATACTTTTTCATAGGCCTTCTTCTTTAGTTCCATCCATTTCTTGTTCATTTTTCTTATGTCTATCTCTATTTGCCGGTGTAATGTGTTCTTTAGTAGTTTCATAGTAGTTATCTTCTTTTTCATTTCCTTGAAGTAACATATTATCAGACTAATAAATTCTTTTTACTAACTTAAACTTTATTTGTCACCATAATCTTCTCTCGTGTAACCCTCTTCTTCTTATTCTTCTCCTTAAATTCATACACAATACTATTATTTTTATTATTATTAAGTAAGCAAATGTATTCTATTTTAAAATATTCCACAATAATTTTATTTCAAAATTGGCGCCATACTTAACTATCTAATATCAGACAGAAAAATAGAAATTTAAATTTAAAACAAAATAATAAACTTAAACTAAGAATTGAATTATTTTATGAATAAATTTAAATCATTAAATTATTCGACGATATTTGAATTCATTGTTCAATATGTTACGTTATGATGTTTGTTTCTTTAATCTTATTCATTTAAAGTTTTAAATTTATTAAATTTTGATTTTGTTTGTTTAAAATTATGACGGTAAATTTTTGTTAGTTTATCAGTTAAATTGTCAATGAAATTAAAATATTTAACCCCCCCCCCAAAAAAAAAACTAATAATGTCGCCATTTATTTATGAATAAAATGACTTGTATCTAGAAAATGTGTGTGTGTGAGAGAGGGGGGTATGTATAGTTTAAGTATGTAATATCTGAACTTTGTATAAAAGCAATCAGGAATAATATACAAATTGATATTTGATAGACAGTTCACTTATGGATGTATGTTACATATATCTGTCGATATAAGTAGTATGTAGTACCGACGGGAAATGAAATGTTTGTCAAAAGAAGATTGAGAAGATTATATTGAAGGAAATATAAAGGTATTGTGGGGTGAAAGAATTATATAGAATGTGAAGGACAATTACTGGAAGATTTAGTAAATGAAATATTTCATGTGTATGTAATTTTCATAGTTTGTCAAAGAACTCTGTAAAGTTGCATTAAATAATAAATTGGTTATCTCTACCCAATTTCTTATTCACCATAATTAAACAAAATATTTTTTCACGTTCAAGATAGCTGAACTCTACTAGTTATAATTTTTCACTAAAATTTGGAAGATTATCTCAAAGCAAATTACTAATATGCAGGCTTTTGAGAGAATTACTGAATCTGAAGTGTCACATTACGGACTAACTATTGAAAGGCAGTCATTTAAGAGTTCAAAGAACTGGAAAATTTATTTTTTTCTCTAGCATGGGACTCCACAGAAGTGAGCGTCCATGACTCAGTCAGGGACTGAATCCAAGACGTTTAGGCCTCGTCCCGTGACATTGACCATCAGACCACTGAGTTGAACTCCAGTGGTTAGTATTGCTAATGTAAATTAATTCATGATATTTTTGTAACAACCATATATAATCATTAGTGTTGTTTGTATCACCTTTGACATTAGTGAACTAGAATCGTATACATCAAATTACTTTGTACTTTGATAAGACTGACTTTAGTATACCAAGCTCATGGATACATTTGTAGCTCAGATGTATAGATGATTTTGATGTCACTTGTTTTTTAAGGTTAAAGTGGTTAAAATAATTAGTTCTTACTGACGCTATGTGTAGTACCATCAGTCCGTTTTTCAAATGAAAGTCAATTTTTTGAAATAATTCGACAATTGCCAAATTAGAACTTAATAATCCTTACTTTACCTGGTTACATGAAAATGTTCTGTTTTCATAACTAATGACAATTTTTCGAAATTGATTGAAGAACATTGTGTTCATAGGCTTACAAAATGGATCGATGTTGACATGATTTTTTCATTTCAGATTTAATGAAATGGTAGGCCTCTCAAAATTTTTTAACATTCTCAATGTTTAATAGATTCTGCTTTAGAAATTTTAGAAAAATATTTGCAAATAATAAGTTATAGAAAAACCTCTACAATGTGGTGCTAATGCATCGTTACATCTCGTAGAAAGGAGCACAATGTTTAGATCATTCGAATTTAAATGAGATTCCTTGAATGTTAGTCATTTAGAGAAAATTTGAAAGAAGCTCTAAATCTTCGTTTCACCCTGGTTTGTACTCATCATCAGAAATTTTCTTGAAAAACCATTTGGATGGAAAATATACACACAGTGTCAAAATAGAGCCAAATCTACTTATCCGTTAGAATGTAGTGCCGGTTATTATATTCAGCCCACACACCTTACTCTACATTCCAGACAAACCAATTTATTCATTCTTCTAGAATCACCTTTTTACCTTGTTAATTATTCACTTATTAACCCTGACTAATTCTATATGAGCGTATTTCTGTGAGCATATCTTATCCTATTCATCATATGTATGTAGCTTATTTTTGTGTGACTATAAATATTGATTAACGCTTGACTAAATGGAGTTGGCCCACACGCCTTCTCGACCACACGTCCTTTCGTTCTGCTTCGCTCTCTCTCTCTCTCGTCGTCGCTTCACGCGCTTAGTCTCTCTGATTGTATACTCCAATCAACCAGTCTACAAACTATGTATATTCAAACATTCATTCTCGTATTTGACATAATTAATTCCGTTATTCACTAACACAGATTAAGTCGATCATTATATACAAAGATATATATATATTTCTTATTTATTTTAACACATAGATATTGGTACAAGGAGGCACCAAATACATATGCGCCACACAAATCTCATTTGATATGTGTAAGGTCTGTGATACTGCCGGGATGCCCAAACTGAAGCAGGTGGTTTTCTTAGAGGACCACACCCCGAGCCTTCGACCTGAACGTCTGATCCACAAGGCAGTGGAGCATCGTAAGGAGATGCGGTCACATGGTAGCCGGTGATCAACGATCGGTTCATACGCCATTTGTTCCCTCAGGATACTGGAGCCCATGTGCACCATTGATTTTGGATCCGGTTATAGCGCCGGACATTCGCTTTTCGTCCTCTCATTTTCGTGGACAACACCCCGCCACGAGAAGGCAGTGAGTGGGACTTCCCTAGCAGAGGCTATATACGCGTGGCCATGTGAGAGCATTTCGAGAGGGTGAGCGGACTCTCCCCACTCTCGGCCATACCAAGGCATTTGGGGGCATATATATATATATATATATATATATATATATATATACATATATATATTTCAAATAACATTCAAACATATAACATAACTGAAATGCGATTACGGGTCATTTAATGATTTATAACTGATCTCCCATAAAATAGAAATATTTCTATGAACCAAACACATTAAAAATAGTAATTAATATTATATTTATCTATTCTTTGATCCAGATTAAATATCAATTATATTCATATATATATATATATATATATATATATATATATATATATATATATATATATATATATATATATATCCTAAATAAAATAATCCAGATCAGTTGTATCTAAGGATGAAACATATTTCTATCATAAATTATAAAAATGATTTATCCTAAATAATAAAAAAATCTAAAAATGAAATTAAAATTAAATTTTTAAAAATTAAAAAAAACAAAAAAAAACTGGTAAAATGATTAATATCACCAAGTGATTTACATAGAAAATAGGATTAACCTTAATTAAATTATAATCAACTTGAAATGATCAATAAATAATGAAAGATTAATCCATTTGTATAGAAGTTCATTTATAAAATGATCTCACAATTATTTGATCATATTTCATTGAATGTTTTATCCTTACATATGTAATTATCATTATTATAATTTATTTAATTATTATTGACTTGGGATAAACAACATAAAAACTTTCATGCAATTAATTCCTAATTTTTATGAATTTAAATCAAGTCTGAATGAATATATATGCAGAATAATATAAATTTATTAAGAAGTGAACATCAACAATCTTGTCCCGTGGGATTCGAACACAAGGTCTGTCGATCTCATAGATGAAATCTTAACCTGTAGATCATTGAGCTATTGAATTCATATTATACTGCATCCATGTTTGTTTTGGTTTTATTTAAAAGAGAGAACAACAATGAAACGTAAAATAGAAAAAACCAGATAATATATATATATATATATATATATATATATATATATATATATATATATATATATATATATATTGATGAAAGTAGGACGTATGTATATGAGATATGGACTAACTTCTCTTCCTCTGTCACAGTTACTTTTTACTTCAACTCATCGATATAATATCTTTGCATGTAAAATATGATTTTATCTTAGATTTAAATGAAATTGATATTCTATGAAAACAAGTTACATTATAAATCGACTTTATCTAGATCATTCATTGAAATTCATTCAGATTTGGATAGCTAATTCACATATTGTTTGGGAATTTTTAATAGAGCATAACCAAACTGCCTTTCAAATAAGCAAAGATGGATAGTGAATAGCATTGAAATTCAGGATGTGCGTTTTGTCCTATTTGAGACTCATCGGTTGCTAGCCACTATCCATCTGTGCTTACAATGCTTGTGACTTAAGGCTGAATCGAACTCAGGACCTATCGGTCTCGCGTGCAAACGCTTAATTAATAGACCACTGAGCCGTCCAGCATTAAACGGTGTGAATGTCTAACTTTAACCAACCCACGAAATTGCTCCACCATCCACCATTGTCTTCCATGAGTTACTTTCTCACAATAGACCTGGTTGAACTCCACTGGCCACGGCTTCTCACTAGAACTCTAGGAAATACCTCAGTCACTAGTGAACACATGATAATTATTATCAGAAGAGGGTTTTGTGAAGATTTTAATAGTTTAATAATTGAATTCATTTATGGGTGCGCAGTGTTTAGGAGTTCCACGATAGAACGAAACGGCCATCCAGTGCTTCCAAGTTTCCCATGGTGGTCTAGCTCCATTTGATTCATAATCTCAACTACTGAAAATGACTTAATTCAACTGTTATGATATAGTTTTCTATGCGGATAAATTTTAGCTATTGAAACATTGAAAATCAGAGAGCATTGGACGTTTATGTTCTAGTTGTAATAACTGAACTCATGTTGAACTCACATCACCTTTTCTAGCTTCAGGACAACCAGTTTATTCATTCTTCTCAAGCTACATTTTGACCTTGTTAATTATTTGTTTATCAACCTTGACTGTTTTTCAATATGACCGTGTGTGTGTACTTCTCATCTCATTCATCATATGTCTGTAACTTATTTTTGTGTGACTATAAATATTGAATAACTCTTGATTAAATGAAGTTGGCTCACACTCTAGCGAGACTATAATTTATGGACGAGCCAATCACGTATAACAGGTCTTGGATTTTGTCGCGAAATTCACTTATTCATTCGGATAAATAGTTTGTTCATTATAGCTGATGTCAGTTCGTGATGAAAACCTTAAATCTAATTCTTAAACTTAATCATCAGCTGTAAATCATAATTCCAATTTCTCACTCAGGTTTATAACCCTCTTCGGTCCTAGTTATTAGGTGGACACTCTCAAGGTCAGTCTATCGTCGCTCGTAGGTCGTCCATAAATTTTAGTCTCAGCCATACTTCTCAATTGCGCGCCATCTCGCTTCACCCTCTCTCCTTCGTCGCATGCGGTTCGATTCTCTGATTGTCTGTTCTGATCGACAAGTGTACAAACTATACATATTCAAACATCCATTCTCGTATTTGACTTATCTAATTCTGTTATTCACTAACGTGGTTTAAGTCGATGATTATATACGAGAATTAGCGATATTTATTTCTCAATATCAATTATTCGTCAACATGTATATAACGACCAAAATGGAGCCAGATGTAGGGCCACCAAAATGGTGAGCCCGTCGACAACATTGTCCGATCTAATTGACGTCAAAATGAAGGGCTTCATCAAACAGTTTAGGACCTCTTAAATTTGTTTACCTATGAATTAGCTATAGGTCTCAAGAACGTGAGAGCTTGAAACAGGTAACTATAATGATCACTCTATTAGATTAGCAATCTAATTTCTGAACATTTTGTTTTATAATTTTTCAGTTGATTTTACTATTTATCATTATTCCTATTCTCTAATACATTTTAAAGAACAGTATTTTTGCGAAAATTCATTGATAAATACCTACTTCAAACGTATGCTCCCCCTGGGGCCCCTCTGAGGCTACTGCCGATCCCAACCCGGATGAAGGAGAAGGGTTGGGCATGAGGTTAGCGACCCCATCCCGTAGAAAACTAACTCGCTAAAAAAATGTTGACCAGAAAAGATTATTCAAATTATTCTGTTCAAAGTAAGTATATGTTTAATTACCATACATTAAAATTTCAAGTGGATTCTGTAAATTAACAACGTTTCTAAAGCACTATGGAGACAATAAGTCAAACAAAATCTTTATTACGGTTAATTTACAATGTTTCTAAATTTTAATAACAAAAGATAAATGAATTATTTGAATAGTATCAGTGATACCTATCTAATAAAAAATATCGATTACTAAAATACCATTATATGTATGCACTCATTCAGTGTTTCAGCAAAACATTACGTACGTACGCCTGTTACCCATTGGTGAAGACGGGCCTTCAGTAAGACATGATTACAGTTAATAACGTTTTTTTAATAACTTCTTGTTGATCTTATCTCAATATGTTTGGGTTAAATAGATTTTGGCTAAGGTTATTTTGTGAATACCAACCTAGCATGTTATTTTAGTGGTATTTTGATCTATTTACCGTTCAACCCGTTGGTTCCAATGATGAGAAAACCTGACAGCCCTGTATTCGACCCCTCATAGCGTCATAGATGAGCAAAGTTGAGGAGTTCTATACCGAAACGTCACAACAGTTCAATGCTCCTTAGTTTTCAGTGATACTTTAATTGAAATTATACCATTATGACTGCCATCTACAGATTAGAATGGATTTTGTCAAACAGTAACTATTAGCTTCTTAGTGACCAACCAACATTACTTTTTGTGACAAAGATCTATTAGATGTCAAGTGAGTAACAGTAATCAAAGAGGTTCTGGGAAGGAATGAACGCTAGTTCATGTTTTCACTTAATATAACATTTGTTCAATGTTACATATTTTGGCACCAATTTCACTTACGATTCGCTCAGTACAACGTACAGGATGTGTTTTTATGAATTAAGTTTAAAATACATCTATCAAATGAATATAATATTCTTTGACCAAACATCAAATGTCAATACGATCGACCTATTGTTCAATGTATATAGTTTAGTAAGTGATTGTTGTATTTTGGATGGTAAAATAAATTTTCATCTGGAATTCGATTTATCTTTTTTGCATCGTGTTACCTATTTCAAGTACCGGTTTTCCCGGTTATAGCAAAAGAAAGCCCTGATTTTAAATATGACGCCAGCCGGTACTCATGACTAAGCTATTTCCTCAGTTTCGAGGGAAATGTTGTTCTGTTCCGGAATTCAGACTCATGATCAAATTTATTCCCCAATCACTTGCAACAGTTTAACATCACGTAAAATGTACCTCAAAGTCAAGTCCCGTTAATTTAGGTGAAATCATTCAGTTAACATTGAGTACTATACAACAAGAATTTCATTATTACCGCGTGTGATGATTTACAAAGTTTAATGACACTGGTTTCTGAAACACGAGTGTTAATAAGTATTAAAGCTGGCTGAAAATGAAACTAGGATAATCACTAAGTTGGTCTGTTAAATTTATCCACACATTGCAACACTACATTATGCCAACATTTTAATGGTACACATAATTCCACAAAAATTTACCACCTATTGATGAGAATCTTATCGAAGGTCGAAAGTGTAATTAAATGAGAAAGAAAACCACTTTCCTTTTATTCATGCATCCAAATAAATCAAGCCCTATAACTATATTACAGTCTTAAAATGTTTCACATAATTAATATATAATTAAATTATTATATTGAAGTAGCATAAAGAAGGAAGAAGATCAATCTATCTGAGCAGTATTTTCCCTATAAACATAAATCACCAGAGACATCATGGTTACTTAATATCATCTCATCTAGGTTACGAATTCACCCCTATCCATATTCTGGTTCTTTCTTTTATCTGACCTTGAGTCCGATTAATGATACTTAATCATTAATGACCCGAAAAAATCCCTACTGAAATAAAATGAAGGAGAAAGTAACTAGTAGATATTACATATGCATATATTATCGGTAACATAAAAACTATGATTTATACATTATTCTCATTTTTCTCTCATTGGTTACTTGTTGTAAGAAAGAATAAACTAGTTTATATCAATGAACTGTTTTCAGTTATTCAGCTACTGAAAACCAAGAAACAGTGGATAGTGGTTTAATGTCACTCCACAGTATTATGTTATAGAACTCTCAGACATCGCAGTGACCCGGTAATCTCCATTATTTCATTTCATTGAAGTCGGTCCGTGATAAAATATATTTTCAATAATAAAAAAGGATCAGTTGCCTAAAATTGAAGAAAATAAAACTGAGAAGAGACCGAAAATCCAAAGAAAATCTGGTTCATACCGTTTCAAACCACGTTTAAGTTAACAAGCGTAAAAACTTCAATTCAATATACTGACTCTCATAAATTCAAACTTAGATTTTGATAACGGAAAACATGATGTGCTTGCTAGTGACTAGCTTCAAGATAGATTTCCTGGAGTTCTAGTGAGAAGTTGTGACCAGTAGAGTCCGATCCGTGTCGGGTGGAGACAGTTATCTACCTCAGGCAATGGACGAACGGTTGCGCAAGATCATGAATAGATCGAAGTTAGACATTAACACGTTGGATCCTGGCTCAATGATCTCGAGGTTAAGCGTTCACGCGCAAGACCGAAGGTACTAGGTTTGAGTCCAACGCACGAGACTGTGGATGTGCGCTGCCGAGTAGTCCAACACTAGGATGAAGTGATCATCAAGTGCTTCCAGATTTTCAATGACCGTCTAGCTTAGGTTGCCCTTTGAATTCAACTGTTAAAAATGTAGTAATCAGAAATTTATTTTCTAAATTGATTTATTCGTATATGGTCTAGTGTTGATGTTTGTGGCAGCTATAAAAGCAAGTCACTGATGATTAAACATCTTTTGAAATCTACTGCTTACCTCAATCTGAATGGTCTTACTTATATGTTTAGACAGTTTCTGATATATTGATAAGATTTTCATGATACACGATTATGAGAAACAATGTTTTAATTAATTATTATTAAAATCATGAACCGATCAATGTGAAACTATCATTGAAAACCTGGAAACAATGGACGGCCGTTTTTCGCCCAAGCGTATAACTCTTCGAGAGTTCTCATCTACGACCCCCATAAGGGACTCAAACCCAGGACCTCTGGTCTCGAGTGCGAACTCATAACGTCTAAACCACTATGCCAGCACTCAACAATGTCTATGTTTAACTCCAATTAATCCACGATATTGAGCGCCCATCTTCCATTGTCTTTGGTGGGTAACTGGCCGACGGCCAATACGGTTTAACTCGGTTCATGATTTTAATCAAACTCAGCGATCTGTACAACCATATACTGACAATTAAGTATTATTCACATAAAGTCTTGACTATAGTAGTCTATAAACCAATGTTTGTTTTTCAACTTGACCTTCTAACAAAATTCGTCAATTACAATACTTCTCCTCCTTGATTACACCAATTCATCACATTAAAGTTGCTCACAGTTTCCCTTGCATGCAAGACTGAAAGAAGCACAGAAAACTACTTGTGCTATTGAATCAGTTTTAAAGGATGATATTGATAGAAGTAGTCATTACATGTAGTTAAATATTTAGATTCCTGTGTTCAATTATCAAAGTGTATTTTCAATACAACTAATCTGATTGACTGACAACAGGTTTTCACAAACACTTTGACGTAGTCTGTCTGTTATGAAGATTTGTGGCTAGTGATTTTCGTTGGATTTTTTTCTCTGAGCTGGATGTTCTACCTGGCACTTTCATTATGTTTCTAAGCATCAACAGCATAAACTTTAAATAAAATCAGATATGCGGATTTCCCGAAGTATCGCTAGCAGTGATTACGAGGTTGTTCAGAAAAACAATGAAAGCTGTACAACCAAATCACCCATCTCAGAGAAAGAAATCCCAACACAATCTGATGAATATCAAACTGACTTACATCTTTTTAGATTTCATTAAGTACTTTTAATAACATTGTGGGAACAAATGAACAACAATCTAACTTTATAGGTATCATTACCAAGGTTTCACTTAATAATTTCGAATAAATTTTAGTGGCCCGTGATCTGACTCCAATTTGATCATAATAATTGGTTGCTATCGTCTATCCTCGTAAATAATCATTGACTTAAATCGCAATAGTTAATAACGGAATTAAATAAGTCAAATAACGAGAATGGAGTTTTGAATGCATATATTTTGTATAATTGTTGATTAGACAAACGAACGGAGGAACGATGAGAAGATGAGAAAGCGAAGCTAAGTTGGCGCGCGGTGGAGATGGCTGGTAAGCCAACTCCCCCTTTAACAAAGAAATAATGAATATTTATAATCAGTATTGGGGTTGTGGAGATTATTAAGCTTTTGATTGAGATCATGAATCGACTGATGTTAGACCACCGTTGGAAACCTGGAAGCACTGGACGGCCGTTTCGTCCTAGTATGGGACTCCTCAGCAGTGCGCATCCACGATCCCGCTCGCGGGATTCGAACCCAGGGCCTTCAGTCTCGCGCGCGAACGCTTAACCTACTCGACCACTGAGCTAGCATCCAATGGTGTTAGCCCACAAAAATAAATTACAGACATGTGATGAGTAACGGGATGAGAAGTGTGCATACGCCTACGCGCTCATACAAAGACAGTCAAGACATTGATAAGCGAATAATTAACAAGGTCAGAATGTGACTCAAATAGAATGAATAGAATGGGCTGTCCGAAAGTTAGAATAATGAGGTATCTGGGCTTAACATAATGACAGACACTACAAAATCGAGTATTGAGTAGGTCGGTATTAATTAATTCGGATATTTGTAATATCCCAATGAATAGAAAAATCAGATTTTTTGACGTTTCGTCACTGAGTGTAAGCCACTTCTTCAGAGAATAAATAAATAACCAAATCAAAATCAATCCAAGTCTAAATAGTAAAACGAAACAACACAAGAATATTATGTGATCAATCAAAAAACAGATCTGAACAAATGAACCAATGTCATGTCATTTCGGTCAAGGTGATTCATAAGCAACGTGTATATAAATTTGTGTGTGTGTATGTGTATGTGTGTACTGTTATGGATGAAAAATGTGTGAGAAAGGATAGAGTCTAATTTGTATGTAAGATAATAATGAGAAATTGTGAATAATATCAGACTAGTTGGCTAGGATAGATAGTCTAACTAGGATGTATGGTGAGGCCTTCTTTTCTATTGGGAGCAGTAGGATTAGGCATTATTTGGAAAGCATTATATGGAAAAATCGTTTTGTAATATTTCGATGTTTTTGAAATCGATTTGGTGATGGTTGAAAATGTTGTGAGCTGCTATTGCCGATTTAATTTGAAGTCTATCCAGTTTTACAGGATTATTAGTTGATTTCTTTGTGTATCTAATATGTTGTTTGGCTCTGGTCAATATTTTGCGAGATGACTGCAATACAGAAGGCATCACAAGCAACACAACCTAATTTATAGACGCAGTTGTGTGTTGACATGAAGGTGATTTTTTCTTTTAAGCGAACTAAAGTATTTTGAAGTGTGTTCGTTGTTTTGTAATATACTTTAATTCTGTGTTGTTTGAAGACTCGTTGGAGTTCTGCTGTGCCATGACGGTATGGTAAAATTGCATTACCAATCCATGGTGTTTCATTCGAATGATTATTATTATTACGCAATGGAACGTCTTGTTTTAATATGCTTCTAATAATATTCTTAGGAGAATTAATAAATTATGAGAAGCTACTTACCTTCTTTTGTTCTTTTTGTTTATCCTCTTGCGATGTGATAATCTTGTTAGTTTGACCGAAATGACATGAACTCGATTTGTTCAGACCTGTTTTTTGATTGATCACGTATTATTCTTGTGTTGTTCCGTTGTACTATTTAAACTTGGACTAATTTTTATTTAATTACTTATTCTCTGAAGAAGTGGCTTACACTCAATGAAGAAACGTCAGAAAATCTGATTTTTCTACTCATTGGGATATTACAAATATATTATTTATTTATAATAATCTTACGTGTTTAAGCAGACATCATGTGCAAAGATAGAGTCATATTTTACATCTATTAGCCTCAATGTTTTAACATAGAATACAGTGAATATAATCTCCAGAATCTATTCATATCTACTCACTGAATGTAAGTAATTGTGCACTGTATCCTGGTTCTCAATAACTTTCTAATTGATGTTTATTAGTGTAGATTCTTTTAGGGAAGTTATGTGTGTATATGGATAGATAGACTGATGTACTTAAATGTGTGTATGTGTGTCTACGTAATTATGATTAATTCATAACTAAAGTTATCCATTTAATACATAACTTGCATCATAGATTTCTAGATGTTTACTCCCGTTTATCACAACGAAATCACAAGGTATAAAGTATCGAACTGAGTAATGGAAAGTGATATATCTTGAGATTTTAGTTAATATAACATGCTAAATTCGCCATTCGGAATTCTGATTAGAAATTTTCTACCCCGCGACTATTATTGCACCAATTATGCGATCTGACCGGCACAATTAACCTTGAGCTACGCCCCTATTGGTACCCCTTTCTCTGGCCCTAACATTAAGTTAGAAAAGAAGTTTGCAACTAAGCTTCCATTATGACTATATTTCAACCTTCCAGCCTAGTAGTCAATATCTACCTCAAACACTCATTAGCTCATAAACACGAATTATCAGATCGCTCAGCTCAACAAATAAGAAATCACACTCTCAATACAATCATGTTATAAGTGATAGAGAGCGAAGCAAACAGGCAAACATAATTAAAGAGCAATACTTAAGTAATAGAGAAACCCAGAACGACGTTTAACGGATTCAGCGGAAGCTTACAATGAAGTATAGTTCTCTATTAAATATAATAAAGCAGTATAATTAATAATAATCCTAAATACTATCCCGAAAATTGTAATATTTCAATACTCAACCCGTTATAACTTCAACAGGATTCATTTCCGTTTCAAGAAAATAAATATAAAACTCTATCAGTGTATTTTTAATCAATCTAATTTTATAGAAATATACTTAAAATAAATATGGGCAATCTATAAGATTGATGTTGATACACTGAAGCTTTTCAAATCGATCAATTATTCTATGGGTAGAATTAAAACAAAATCTATTGAATGTTCAATCTCACATATATAACCTAATGAAATGTTTATAGTTACAGAGATTTTAAACCAAATAGGAATAATTTATTATAATGTTATTTATTAACCGGAAAGTTTAAATTTTCATATTTTTCTATTGTTAATGTTGATTTATATAGTAGTTAATTTAATGAATATTTCAACAGTCTCTTCGAATAAGCAGCATCTATACTTAAATGATTTTAAATACTCACTGTTGATGAGTTTTTATTAGTTTGGAATCTTGATTCAACAGTTTCTCCAGGTAGTCTATGATCAACTAATAAATGAAGTTCAAATGTACAAGAAATAAATAATTTGAGTTTCGCATCACAGAGTTTATATCCAATCTGGAATTCAAACCTAATACCATTCACAATAAACACTAAAGCATTACCTATTGACCTAATGGATCTAGATAACCTCTAACTTATGCAGCAGGTATGAATTTAGATCTAATTTGTTGTGGTTTGAAGTACACCGTTGATGATATTTTGATAGAAGTTTGATTATTTATAATTGGTATATGTGGGTAGCTATCTGGATTCATTTGCTCAGTAAATAATGAGATGGGGTTCGAGGTCAAGGCTCTGAGTGAGCATCAATTCTAGAATCCAGGTACCTCCAACTGAAGAGTCTTAAATATGTATCTACTTAGATCAATTGAAATATATTTATCGAATGACTTCAAAATTAGCTATGCTATCCACAACGACAATTTTTACAGCTCAGTAGTTCATTTAACCAACAAACTACAGCTTAACCAATTGATGCATTAAACGAAAACCATTCAACCAATGCTATGAACGTAAAGTAATTCTCCAATTAGAGAAATATACTTTCAATGATATAACTTAAAACAATTACCACATATTCTGGAATAAAGTGACTGTACAATCAAGCTATCGTTGAGCTTATTTGAATTTCATCACAACAGTGACGTATTCGAATACATTTGTCACGAAGATACACAATTTTTAGATCATTCAAATTCAGTAATTGGGTCATCTAACCGTATATATGTAAATTTTATTAACTTTTGACGGTAATAGAAGAAATCTCAAACAATTTCCAACTTCAATTCTATTCATTTAATAGAGACAGATTCAAGTTCAATTGATAGATATTTTCTGTTGTTGAATCGTATTAAATAAGTCACGTTGTTGGAAGTATTTGAAATTAAACGAAGACTAAAGTAATGGAAAAATAAAAACGACCTTTGATTTATAATTACTGGTTGATTGGATCAGGACAGTTGAATAGGAGGATCGCAGTTAGCTGAACGCTGATTAGGCGAAGAATCTTTGGGTATCTCTTTTGGGAATTTTCTCTAATAGTAATTCAAGCTATTTGATCATGTTGCATATTACGCATATTATGGATTCCATATTTCGTTCTAAATTTGTTTTATTTAGTTTATGGTTCTGTTGTAGTTTTTAGTGTTTCAGTGTGAATAGTTTGTACCCATAACTCAGTTTACGATGTTAGTGAACTGGTTTTCAAAAGTGAGTTACATGCTTCAATGCTAATTGCTGAGTTTACTTTCCACGTATTTAAAAAATTATATTTTAATTGTTAGTGTAAGTTATTCTTTAGATTTTCACTGCTGCCGTCCAAAATTAACCATTTGATATTTGCTCACTGCCTGTATATTTTCAACGGCTAGTTGAAATGTCTTTTGTTCATTTCAATGCCATCTAGGTATTTTTTGTGCTCCAACCGCTGCTTCTGTTAAACGTTCCTGATGGTGGTTATAAATCCATGGGTAAACGCCACCGCTGTTTTGTGCATATTTTGCTACCAATAAGGCGGCCCGAAAATTCTGTTCTGTTGATGGTCGTTTAGTCGTAGATGCCGACAAGAATAATTTCTATGAATATAACTTCTTGATATCCTTTTCTACCCATAAACAGGCAGAGAAAATTGTTATGAAAATAAATGAATTATTATCTGGAGGAGGTTTCGAAATGAAGAAATGGGTAGTGAACACGGGAGAAGCAAAGGTCTTCTTGCCTGATGTGCGTGTCTTTGATAAACACATTAAAGTGTTGTCACTGAACCTTGGGCTCAGAATAAGATTTCAAACAATATGTATTTGAGGATTTCATAGTTTCAAACCAACTGAGCATTAGGTAGAAAGTTAACGGTAAATTTATTTATGTGATATCACAATAAGTTGAAAATTTTATTTCTGATGTTTCGTTCAATCAACATCATAATGGTTCTGACAGGGTCACATTTGAAGATTGACTCCAAAAATCTTCAAGTGATCGATAATAAAGTTAAATCGGATACAAGTGCATCACCGAAAGAACTAAAGCCTGCCAATCACGTTTCTTTATGGTTTGCTCTGTACTCTGGATCCAACATTTCACCACATTTCTTTGGGCCTCGAAAAATTCACAAGCCTAGCATTACTTCAAAACCCATAGTGAACTTCACAAACGCTCCCATATATGCAATATCTAAATAACTTGGGAGTATGTTGAAGCCACTTTAGAACAACCTAATTAATCCCTTAAAGAATTCATGTGAAGTTATATCAAAGATCTCGTGATTACCTGCCAGCAAGAATTGAACAACTCTAAGCTATAATGTTTTATCTTAGTACACTAGCATATGATATATGACTAGACTTCATCAATGGTTTGCTAGAGAATGACAGCATTTTAGGTCATGAAGCGTCAGAAATACAATTTCTACTCATTTGAATATCACAAAAGTATGTTTGTTGCTAAGATGTTTCTAAGTTTTACTATTTTATGCACCTAAGAAGACCTTGAATAGATGGGGGATTTTATCATTCGGTTTTCTGTCTAACCCACATAGTCTAATAGATCCAACCTGCCTAAGCCGCCAAACTTCACGTAAGGAAGATTTTTAAGGCTCAGATACACTAGGATCAGATGCTCGGAAAGCCGTATGTGACAACTTGGCAGAAACGGCTGAATTTTATGGGTCAGATATGCCGTGTGACGGTGTCTCAAGAGATTATGAAGGACTGACGGACTCGGCGCGGAGGTAGAGCTACATTTATTCAGTGATGTGTCAGATATTGGCACATAATAATTATCCGAAGCAATCAACATACTGTATTTTGTTTTGTAACACGTCTCTGACCAAACAGATCACTGTGTCGAGATCGGAGATTGCGGCGGCGGTATTAATTGTAAGGATGAGTGAAATTCTAAAAATGAGGATTTCCTGTTTTATTCTTTGAAGTGAATTTTTATGCACATTCAATGATAGTGTTATATTACACTAGGAATACTGATAGTTGGTTCAGTACCTATATAGCTGATCGCCTCACTTTTGTGCATCAATACATGGAAATTGGAAGATGATGTTACATGAGATGATCACAGACCTCAAGAGGTATGCAGAAAGTGATCGGCCTCAAATCTTGGTTTGAGTGGCCTGCCTTACTACATGAGGATTTTCCTGAAATGATAACTGACTGTCCGCAACCTACTGATAAACATTGAGTTTAGAAAACCAACCGGTGAGTAGCACTAAACATAGCAGTACCCCTATTCTTTCTCACTACTCTGACTGAATAAAAGCATTCAGCTCTGTAGCCTGGTTTAGGAGGTTCATCAAATTTTTAGTGGCTCTACGTTCATGGATTCATGAAAGATCTCTTCATCTAAAGTACTTAAAGGTCAATGAGTTTGGAGTTGTGAAGCGTAAATTTTTGGTGACGGTGGAGTTAGAAGCGTATGGAGAACAACTGATTGGATTCTTAAAAAATGGGAAAATAGGTAAACACAATGATCCGAAGAAATCGCTTACTTACTTACGCCTGTTACTCCTCGTGAAGGAGCATAGGCCGCTCACCAGCATTCTCCATCCAACCCTGTTATTGGCAATCCTTTCCAGCTCTTTCCAGTTCTTATTCATTCCTTTCATATCCGCTTTTATTTCCCGATATAATATGTTCTTTGACCTTCCTCTTTTCCGCTTTTCTTCAGGATTCCAAGTTAGCGCTTGTCTCGTAATGCAGTTTGATGATTTCCTCAATGTATGTCCTATCCATTTCCATCGTCTTTTCCTAATTTCCTCTTCAGCTGGAAGCTGGTTGGTTCTCTCCCACAAAAGGCTGTTGCTGATGGTATCCGGCCAATGGATGTTGAGCATCTTGCGTAGACAGCTATTGATAAATACTTGTACCTTCTTGATGGTGGTTGTTGTAATTCTCCAAGTTTCAGTTCCGTACAATAGAACTGCCTTGACGTTCGTATTGAAGATTGTGACTTTGATGTTGGTTGAAAGTTGTTTTGAGTTCCATTTGTTATTTAATTGAAGAAATGCTGTTCTTGCTTTACCAATCCTCGCCTTTACGTCTGAATCTGAACCTCCTTGTTCATCGATGATGCTTCCCAGGTATGTGAAGGATTCTACATCTTCCAGAGTTTCGCCATCAAGAGTGATTGGATTGCTGTTCTCCGTGTTGTATTTGAAGACCTTGGTTTTCTCCTTGTGTATGTTGAGGTCTACTGGTGCAGAGACTGCTGCTATGCTGGCTGTCTTTATCTGCATTTGTTCGTGTGTATGCGATAGGACGGCTAGGTCATCTGCAAAGTACAAATCGTCTAATTGGTTCTGAGCTGTCCCTTGTATGCCGTGTTTCCCCTCAGATGTCAAGGTCTTCATTATCCAATCGACCACCAGAAGAAAGAGGAAGGGAGAGAGTAGACAGCCTTGTCTTACTCCGGTCCTTACTCGGAATGCATCTGTCAGCTGTCCTGCATGCACTACTTTGCACTGTAGTCCATCGCATGAGTTCCTGATAATATTGACGATCTTCTCAGGAACTCCCTAGTGTCAAAGACGTTTTCCTATCTACACTGTCAAATGCCTTCTCATAATCAATGTTGATGTACAGTGACGAGTTCCACTCAATTGATTGTTCGATGATGATCCATAGTGTCGCAATCTGGTCTGTGCACGACCGATCCTTACGGAATCCAGCTTGTTGATCTCGAAGTTGAGTGTCTACTGAGTCTTTCATTCTGTTAAGTAACACTCTGTTGAAGACTGTACCTGGTATTGACAGTAGTGTAATGCCTCTGTACTTTTCACACTTGCTCAGATCTCCTTTCTTTGGAATCTTGATGAGGTGTCCTTCTTTCCAATCCATCGGCATTTGTTCCTCCTCCCAAATCTTCTTGAATAGAAGATGAAGCATGCTTGTAGTTACTTCGATGTCTGACTTCAACGCTTCAGCTAGTATATTGTCAGGTCCTGCTGCTTTCCCACTCTTGATTTGTCTGATGGCCATTCTGATTTCTTCGGTCGTTGGTGGATTGACATCTATAGGAAGATCTGTGTGTGCTGCTTCGATGTCCGGTGGATTCAATGGGGCCGGTCTATTCAGGAGTTCCTCGAAGTATTATAACCATCTACTCCGCTGTTGTTGAATTTCAGTGATTGACCTGCCTTCTTTGTCTTTGATCAGTCTCTCTGGTTTACTATATTTCCGTGCTAGTTTCTTCGTTGTATCGTTAAGCTGTTTCATATTTCCTTCTCTTGCAGCTTTTTCCGCCGTCGTTGCTAGTTCGTCCACGTATTTCTGTTTGTCGGCTCTACTGCTCTTCTTCACTCGCTTGTTTGCTTCTATGTGCTCAGCTTGTGCTCTGACTTTCTCTGCTCGTGATCGGCTGTTGTTTTATTGCTGTCTTCTTGTTCTTCCTTTCTTTGATCCTGTCCAGTGTTTCTATAGAGATCCATTCCCTGTGATGATGCTTCTTGAGGCCCAGAACCTCTTGACACATTGAAGTTAATGCTTCATTGATACCTTTCCAGTTATCCTTCATAGTGGTTTATTCTTCCTTCAGTAAATCCTGTAAGGCTTGGAACCTGTTGTTGAGAGCTATGTTGAATTCATTAAGTTTGTCGGTATCTCGAAGGAAGGCTGTATTGAACCTTTGCAGCGCTGTTTTTCAAGTTGTCCAGTTCTTCTTTAGCTTCAGTTCTAAATTGGCCACAACCAGGTGATGATCTGAAGCTATGTCCGCTCCTCTCCTGGTTCTCACATCCTCCATTGTCCTTCGGAACTTTTTATTGATGCAAATATGATCTATCTGATTCTCTGTGGAGTGGTACGGTGAGATCCATGTAGCTTTGTGTATACGTTTGTGTGGAAATGTTGTACCGCCTATGACCAATCTATTGAATGCACACAGATTTACAAATTTTTCCCCGTTTTCGTTCCTCTCTCCCAGTCCATATAGTCCCATGATGTCTTCATATCCGGTGTTGTCCATTCCGACTTTGGCGTTTAGATCTCCCATCAGAATGGTGAGGTCCTTTCTTGGGCACTTCTCTATGATTGATTGCAGCCTCTCATAGAATTGATCCTTAACGTCGTCGTTGCTATCATTGGTGGGTGCATAACATTGGATAATGTTCATTGTGATCCCCTCCTTCTTTGTTTTGAATGATGCTTTGATGATTCTGGTTCCGTGAGATTCCCATCCCACAAGTGCATTTTGTGCTACTTTGGACAGCATTAGAGCAACTCCCTGAGTGTGTGGAGCATTTTGCTCTTCGTGACCGGAGTATAGCAGCATCTCTCCCGTATTTAGCCTTTGTTGTCCAGCTTGAGTCCAATGGGTTTCGCTGATTCTCAGTACTGTCTAGTTGTATCTCCTCATTTCCGTTGCTATTTGACTGTTCTTCCCGGTCTCCCACATTGTCCGGACGTTCCACGTACCTATAAAAATTGTTGCTCTGGTTGTCAGAAGAGGCATCGGCCTCATGGCTTCCGAAGGAACTCGGCTTTCACCATGAGGCGTCATATTTCTTCTAAATGAAGACCGTCTGAATCCCAGAACAGAGTTTAGATGGTTTGAGTTATTTTTTCTGATTAGCGTTTTTTTTGGCGAGTTAGTTGTCTACGGGTTAGGGAAGCTAGCCCATGCCTAACCCTCCTCCCTTACCCGGGATTGGGACCGACAGTAACTCTAGGAGAGCTACAGGCGGAGTTGATCTGAAGGGATGTTTGCTGATAATAGTAGATGTTTCACTCCATTCTGTACGTCCTTTGACTTACTCAGATTTCCAAAGTTATCTTATATGTCATCTTATTGTCCTCCGTTGAGAAAGGGGGGACTAATATAGGCTCTTGCTCTACATAAGCTGAAGATGTCCAATAAACTTGCTACTATAACAACCTTATGGCGGAAATACCACGTGAGGTGCTACGTTGGCTTCTAACACTTGATATTAATCTGGAACATAGAAACCTAAAATGGTTAGCATCAAATACATTAACCATAAACCAACGAATAGGTGTGTTTCCAACGGTATTCTAGTGGCTGAAATTTTGCACAATTATCAACCAAAAACAGTGAATCTTGGAAAATTTATTGATGGACAGAGTATAAAAGTCAAGCTACATAACTGGAACATGATTCAAGAGGTTTTTCAATAAATAGTTTTTCAGTTACTTTAGGTACTACAACGTTCGTGCATCTATTTGCCACCAGATATCATTGAATCTGCCGCCCATAACAAAAGAAATGCAGGAATTATTCTTTTGACCACTCTTCATGAAATATTTTCAAAAAAGAAGTACGATATCTATATTTCAGTTACGAAACTTTAGAGTGAGAGAAGGCTTAGCAAACTTCGACCCCACAGATCTGGAATACCAATTTTCCTTACCATTCTATGCTAGATCATGTCTAGCAAAGTTCATTAAAGATAACCTAACCACTTCAGAAATGGAGACTACACCAGATTTATTTACTAATCAAAAAAAGGTAGAATGCATGCGCACATCCACATGAATCATTTTCATAGGTTCAGCTGTTAGCTCTGGCTTACAAGAATATGAAAATTACTGAGAGAATTGAAGAACCATGGAGATTTAGAGTATCACGATCATTAGCGTCACAATGTCGACGTTCCGAACCGTCAAAATCAAGCAAAGAGCCACGTCTTGAAGGAACAGGCACTATGATATGCAGTGAAACAATTGATGGTAGGTGTCGTTTCCGCGTTGTTTCTCATGCTAGTTTGAGAAATGTAGACACTGATCTTTTTTGACGTTTACTTCTTGAAAGACCTTGATGGTGATGAAGTGCTTACTGAGGGGTCGAATTAATCCCACATTGAAACATAAAATAAAAACCCAAATCGATGTTTCGCTAAATGAATAACGGGTAACAGAACAAACACGATCCACTTTGTTACCAACTAGTGCTCTTGATTCTATTATTTCTACACACAGCAGCACCAACGACTTTGTATGGTTGAACAATTAATTAAAGTAAATAAAATTATTTTGACGAAAAATTTCCGTCTACATTTAGGTCTCCTCTGACGTTGTCTTAGTTTAGTAAGAAAACTTGTACCTGAGTTCCTGCCATATTTTATGAACTGATATAAATTATGTATATTTCCCATCTAAGTTACTAAACTTCTTACCTATTTGATTACGGATTGTCGTTAGATAACTCAGAACAGTGGACCGGAATTCGGAATAGATATGAACAGTCATCTAGCGGCTAAATGACTTTAAACTCTAACCGGATTAAATAAATTTACACCTGGTGGATTAGTTACACTAGCAGTGAGCTAGCTATTTAAGTCATAATTTAAACATAATTCAGTGTTGTTTGGGGTAAGACAAATATTGTCAACATTCGTTAGATCACAAACTAACGAAATCTGAATCATCAAATTATGGCTGAGCTGTGCTCATTCCAAGGCCGAAAGATGCTGTGTGACCACTAGCATCACCGTAGGTATGCACCGTTAGGGGATCACAAATTGTTGGTTCCAAACTTATTTCAGTTCATCATATTACATAACTCCAAACTGAAGTTCCCAATAGCCTTTTGCCGTACTCATTGTGACCTATTTTATTGAGGCGAAACGGATAGTCATAATAAAAACTATTTAACCTGAAACATGCGACTAAATGTTTTACGTGAAAAAGCACAAAAGATACGGATCCATGTAGCTCCCAAGAGATAAGAGATCATAGAGCTGATTATGAGAAAACATAACCGTAATTATTCTACCCCGTTTAATCGATGCTTTTGAAGGAAAAAAACTACGTGATTTTCACAGATAAATGAAACTAATCAGGTGGTTTGTATGGTCAAATAGCTACAAAATATGCCTTATATAAACAACGTACAACGCCAAATTCTAAATGTTACTCAGCAATTACCATCAGACTCTTTTGAAGCTGTGATCATTTTAAACTAGAAACCGTATAAAAATGAGATTAAACTAAATCTGTTAGTGTAATCTCAGAAAAATAAACGTTATTAGAAACGAACATTCTGAAGTACAAAGATCGATACGAATGAACAGCAGAAGGATCTTTCGATGAGACAATCTGAGATAAATAATAAATGACAGTCCTAATAAATTGTTTAGAAGTGCTTCAAGAAAGACATTATCATATGCCTTCATGAAATCTTGAGTCTTTGCAAACACGGGATTGCTTCCTTTTAGTATTCATCACTTCACAACAAACATTACAGACAGGGTCATATTTCACCTTATAAAACATGGCATCAGACCAAGTTTTCAAAAAAGATATTACATAAACTGGCAAAATACCAAGTGGGGACAAATCGAATACAGGATGCTTGAAAGATCAACATGAGGAAATAGGTGTACCAGACTCCCACTTATTTATTTGTAACTTGAGTATCAGCCACATGATATTTTCCAGACCTTAAAACTGGTTGGGTTGGAAGAGTTTAGTAGCAATTAAATGCTAAAATTCGATCGCGATTACTCGGTGCTAAGATGAATTGTTTACTCTCTATCCCTTTTTAGAAACACCATTCAACGATAACGTAATAACAATCCAGCCAAAGCAACAAGCTTTATAAGTAAATCTGCAATGACAAACCCGTAAATCATATTGTTATATTTATTTGTCATAAACCTCACTGACTTTTATTTCTATCAACGCTATAAATATTTCTTAGATTTTACTGTCTTATTCCTCATACCATCTAGAACGAAATTCGGGCATGTGTAAGCTAAAGCTTCGGAACTTTTGATAGCACAAGATTGGAGAAATGAAATATGTCTAGTGCTCGTTTATGATAATTCAGGTTTGCAAGACTGTAATGGCTTTACTTCGTTGATCGATCACCTCGATAACCGTGATAAGATAAACCTGAATGCTATTTGAAATCAGAAGGCAAAGAGAAGCATCAACTAGCTTATTTTCAGATAGCGCAGATCACAAAAATATAAGCAAATCGAGTGAATTTGAAGCCGAGAGGCGAATAAGTATATGCGACCAATTACACAGGTAAATTTGTAGTCAAATTGTATACGGGCGCAGAAAAATCCAATAATATGATTTGAGTACATATATACATGGGGAGAAGGATGAATCATCGAGCGATATTCAAGCAATTAACATTTTAGATAGTGTCATGTGACCAAGAAATACATGAATTGTTACTGTTCAAATTACATTGTCTGTTAAGTAAGTTAATAAACGGGCTTGGCCAAAATTAACCATAATCGAAATTGGTTGCAAGATAGTTGCTATAATACCTCCGAACCGTGATAAGGGCTACTTACATGTGGCCCCTATAAGGCCGTACGTTAGACTAACGTTTATTTATATACCTGGTATTCGCAGCACTCAGCGTATAGTAGTCGCCATAGTATCTAAATACTTTAGTCGAAAAACGCATTCCATTGGACACCCAAAATAAGCGACCACAAGTATATAAACGTCAAGTACTGGAACATAGCAATGATCAGTTATTATTTTTTTTAATCATTAACTCCGTCGCAATATCTATTACTTTCTAACACGTTTTCCCCGAAAATTCGCCCAGGAAATCACTGAATTTATGCTTCCGAAATGAATACATTAGACAAAACCAAGACTTAGGACAGAGCTTTCGAATTCATCCATTCAGAACTTAAAGATGCAGATGACAAACAAATCGACAGCACACAGCAATTACATAACCAACCAGTAACAGCCCGAACAATTGTTCAAGAACGATATAACTGAAGTACTAAGGTAACTATAACCGGCTCTAGAGAATCGGAACTTAAAATATCAAAAGGACACCTCGAAATATAGTTACGTGTAGCCTACGTCTGCTGACAATTTATCTTAATCATGATGTGCGACGGGCCACAGTCTGAGGTAGGAAATCCAAGAACTTTCACATCAGGCTTAACGTGCCCTGAAATATAATCATATGTGACCAGTGACTGCTTAATGATTTAAGTATACTCTAGCACACAAGTTTTTGGCGATCATTTAGTGTGATTACTTTGGTTGAAACGATGACTCAGTCGACTACGTAGAAATACATTTATCTAAATAAGTCGACACGTGGCGACTCACAAATGTACTCGTTGGACTAACAGAATAATCACATTAGCTATGATAAACAAGTCACCAAGCAGTATCTAACAACTGAACGTTCAGACCATCAGTCGTCCGGAAGCAATTTTGAGTACCGGCTTCTATATCAAACTAGAAATCTAAGGATGAAAAAAAAGTAGTCAGTTTACAACGTTAAGACTGGAACATAGTCATTGCAACCATATATGTTAAAATGAGAAGTACTGCGCTTAGGGTGAGAATCTAAACGATTGATGAAAATCCAACATATAAGACTTGAGATTTAGATTATAAGAAACGAATCCGAGACCGCCAGAGGTCAGATTGGCGTCGGAAAGTACCACTGCACATAGTTAAATTTGAACTCCGCAGACCATCTATCCCATACACGGCAACAAATGGGGCCAGAACAGTAGGAGTGGACCTCAATACTCAGAAAGAAAAAATTAAGACCCTAAATTACAACAGAGAGGATCAGGTAAATCACACTTGATTAAGGAGCCCCAAAATGGGTGGGAACCTCCACTTACTCTGGTAGTATCACCAATAAACAAGGAGGCTCGACCTGAATGTGAAGGCATGGATTGGAAAAGTGAGAGAACTATCTCTACAATTAAAAAAAATGAGGCTTATAAAAACTGTCGGCCAGCACATCAAAATTCTTTATACAGACGTCGAAACAGTCTCACTATAAGACGCTAAGAACCAATGCAACCATCATCGAAACGGTTAATGTATTTATAAACACTGGTCTACGCAATATACTACAGATCTATTGGCCAAACACCATAAACAATAACCTGCTGTATCAGAGAATGAAACAGACCCCAGCGGAGGAACTTGGATGGAGGTGCGTATGTTACACTTTAAGAAAATCATAAAACCGGATTACTAGGCAAATCTCAACTTCGAATCCTGAAGGTAAAGTGGAGACGGACCGAAGGCAGCGCATAGAGAATCGGTATAGCACTCAGCCTTTAGTAATAAGGATAGGAGGTCTATCGACCTATATTAATCCTTGCAGTTTGTAATACTGTGGAAGTCCAATCTCGTTTTGAATGTATCAACAGAAGGTGCTGATATGACGTGTTCCGGTAGAGAATCCCAGTAATTCACTACTCGGTGCGAGAAACGAAACTCCAGACGTAAACGATTTGATCTCGGTTTTTGAAATTTTTTCGAATGTCCTCTTAAATGATCAGTCCTAGACGGAAGTAAAAGATAAGACATGTCAATACCAAAGTCATCGTTCAGCATACGATAACCCAATATTAGATCACCCCGCATTCTACGGAAATAAGTTGAGGTGTCTCAGTCTGTCTTCATAAGATAGGCCAGATAGACCATGTACCATCTTAGTACCTCGTCGTTGGACTCTTCCCAGCATATCTGCTTCATACTTGAAACAAGGACTCGCTGCTTGAATCCCATATTCTAAATGTGGTCGCACGTATGTCGGGTATAATAATCTAAACATTTCATCATCTAAATACTGGAAAGACCTACGAATAGACCATAATACCCTATAGCCTTTCGCAGCAGCAGCCTTACAGTGACTAGGGGTTTTGAGATCCCTACTTAATATGACTCCCAAATCTTTATAGTTTCTTACTTTGAGTAGTACGAATCCACATATTGTATAGTGATACGATTCATCATTGTTATTTATTTGTATCACCACACTTATTAGGATTTACTTCAAGTGACCACCTGTCTAACCATGCCACAAATGAGCTAAGATCATTCTGTAATACTATCCTATCCGACATACTGTGTATGGGTCTCCAAATTTTTATGTCATCTGCGAAGAGTAGAACGGATTATTTTGCTACGGTTGGTAATTCATTTAAAAAGAAAAGAGGACCGAGGATTGTACCTTGGGGAGCTCCACTTTTCACAGGTACCCACGAGGAAAGAGCCCAATCAACCCTTTGTCTCCTATCATGGAGAAAGTTACTTATCCAATCTACGACTGTATAATAGATTCCAAAGCGTTCCAGTTTGAATGTGAGACCTTATCGAAGGCCTTACTTAGACCACATCTACAGGAATATCCCAATCTTTTGCAGCAGCCCAATCTCCTCTTGCAATGAGATTTGTCAAACGCGACAGGCCTTTCCGAAAACCATGTTGTCCCTGGAGAAAAGATTATGCCCTTCAACATAGTTTATAACAGATATCCGAATGATTTTTTCCATCAGTTTTAAAAATGCACTAGTTAAGCTAACGGATCTGTATTTACTAACTAAATCCCTACTCCCAGCCTTATACACCGGACTTATTATAGCATCTTTCCAGTCTCTGGGCAGTCTGGACTGCCTCAAAGACATGTCAAACAATATCGCCAATGGTTCAGCAATTACATCTGATATGGCTTTCATAATCCTAGGATGAATATTATCAAGACCACTGGACTTATCAGGTTTGAAATGCTGAAGTAGCCTTAAAACAGTACCTGTCACAATGACCACATGACCCATCGGCATTTCTAGTCTTACAATAACTGGATCTCTATTGTTCTAAGCTAGTAGAGATGAACATATCCCAGTGCTTCTTCAAAGAAGTTTCTTGACTGATTTAGTTATCCATGGTGGACTGTTATTCGGTCTTAGCTGTACCAGGTATGGTATGAACGAGGACGTAACTAAACTAAACTTATCTTCAACTGATAAGCTAGTACCTACAAACCAATCTGCCTTAGCAGCGCATTCTTCAATGGCTGATATGTTAGCTTTCCATACATTTGGGCGGGGTGTGGCCTGATCGTATAACATATCCCTAGTTCTAAACGAGAATGTCAAAACAGCGTGATCGTTGTTCACTAACGGTGGGACATTTTGGTCGACAATATTCTGTCTCATGAGTGATTGCCAAGTTAAACAGAGAACCTTGATTAGCACTAAAACGTGTGGGTTCGTATATATGCTGCACTAATGCATGCTCCATTATTGTTACCAGGAACCTGCTATCGAAGGAGTCTATAGATCCTTCTATGGTCATCTCAGTCCAACTAATGTCAGGTGCATTAAAGTCTCCTATTATCAAGCATCTGGTATTTGCACTCCTAAGATGAATGTGCTCTAAAGTAATGATCAGCTAAGCAGATCGGACTGCGATAGATGACACCGAGCATAAATGTACTACATCCGATAGTCAATTTACTTCTAATGACTTCACAAGTACCGATGTCATGGTATTCGCTAGCAGAGGAGCGGATATTCTTATTATTGTCTATATATAGCAGGACGCCACCTCCTTTACTACATCTATGTCTATCACTTCTTAGGTGATGATATCCGGATAATTCTGGAGTAATGTCTATGTCATGAATAACCAAGTTCCGGTCAATGCTACGATGAATGGCCTTAATCTGTCCACTAATGCTTCTAGTTCATAGTACTTATTTCTATGGCTACGTACGTTGGTATATAAAACTCCTAGGTAGAACGCCTATCCACACAGGCCTTGGTAGTATTCGCTTCCAAGACCTGACTATACGAAAACCTATTAACCGCAGATTTTCCTCACCGTTTTGTTGACGATTTCTAGTTCAGCGAGTGCTTTCTTTTTTTATACCATCTTCGAGACATATCAAGTCTAACTCAGATGTCGGGATTGTCGCGACAACGAGCGTTACTTAACAGGAGATCCCGTTGCTTCTCCAATCCTAGGATTACCTTAAGGAGTCTGCATGGTCGGAGTTCAGCATTGTCTTCGGTACTCTTGCCTATTCTCACCCGCTTTTTGACCTGAACTCCTTTACAGTTATCTGGTAAGATACTACGAATATATTCTCCCAGCTTTCTAAATCATGCGCGTGTCTAATTTTGGGATCATGGTCGTTTCACTCCAGAAAATTACAATGATATTCGATTATACTAGATTCTCCTTCTGTCACGCCAGGGTGGGTTTTTCGCTTACTATCAGATTTGGCAGTGCATCTTGTGACTTACAATGGGAGTACATCAATAACTTGCTAACCAGCTGCGTACTGCCTACAGCATTTTTCTTTTCGTTTCATTTTTTCCGTACTGTAGTCCATTTTTCATCCCTCTAGACACCATGACTATTTGGAACGGCGATGGCTGTATCCAGATCTTTAGTTTCCACTAGAGGTGCATGTTACCAATGTCAGATTTAAAACCTTAACTAAAGTACTTTAATGTAGACCAAGTATGCTTTTGATGTAACAATTACACAAAAGCAAGAATAATCACAAGTATTAAGTCATTGCCCTTTTTGAACGTTACGAGACATAAGCTGGTATATAGAGCCCAGAACAGAGTAGATTGCAGACAATTGGCCGGCGACCTCCTCCCTACAGTCATTAAATACTTCAAATGCGTTCTCTGACGACTAGTGGGTTTACAAGCAACGCTCTTGACAAATAACATGGCCCAAGACCAGCAGTGAATAGCAATTGTTTGCATGAAAATTGGATTTGAATGAACGAGAATAAGTAGTACTGATTACCTCAGAATGTTGATGCCACTGAAAAGAACCGTATTGTTTGCAAACCAGTTTATTAAGATATAAATTTACTTAGGAAGTATCAATGAACGTATGTTCTTCGCATGTGCGACGTTCTGAAAGAAAGAGCGTTAATACAACCAAAATACATACCATGCTTTGCAACATTTCCTGTGCTACGGGGTCAATTTCAACGGTCATAGTATCAAATATTGAGACCTCTGGCTGGTAGTTGTCCCTCCGTTCCCTTTCTTCCTCCTGAAGCTTAATACTAATACCTCGCACAGGGCCCGCTTCGAAACGCTTCATCAAATGGGTCACATAACCTGCGATCATGTTTCGCAATCTTTTTGATCCTATACATGCGATGTCTTGACAAACGAATTTGTTTGTATGAAAGTCTCTTGTCAGCTTGGAGTAAAACCTCTCGATTATAAACCTCGAGGCTTTCTTAACTGTTTTTGTCCGAACTCGACCCTAAAGACATTCTATTAGCTGAAGGCTGTGAACATACCATGACCACTTAGTTTTCCAAGTTACGCGGCACTTGCAACTAACCAGCTAAACAACTGAAAGGTCAGCAGTTCAGTTTCAATTTGGAAAGTTTCAGCAGTTGCCTAAATTATTTAAACATATTATTAGCCAATTCATACTAGCTCAAAGATTTTTTGTACTAACGTTAGCATTTAGCAGGTTGCCATAACGGCGTGACATAGGAAGCGGTCATTCATCAGCTGAAATATTAAGGATGGGCTGTTGAAATAGGTATAGTAAACCTTAGTCTTAGTTGTAAGAGAATTGATGAACTGATGTTTAGCATGTTAAAAACCCAAGGTAGTTAGACACATCAATTTTCAAGTTGGCTTTTGTCTTGGCTGTATGTATTTTGATCAAGTGAGGCCATGTCAAAATCAAATCGATCAAACTATTTCCCAAGTATATGGGTAAAGAGGTGGCGCGATTGATTTCTAACGAATACACAAGTGACGAAAAGTACAGTTGTTGAAATGTGGTTTGCAGACGTCCCTGATTACATTCTGCAATGAATAAATAGATACTGCTTGCTGTTCTCTAAGCTTTGATACCGTCCCCTCTTAAGGAATAATATGACATTACCCTACAAAACCACGAACAGCCTTTCATATTTAAGTCCCTCTCATATCTACACACTTGTTTATGAAGTAAGGTTAGTACAGTCGTTATTCATGATTTCCTCTGTACAGTGCTGTCAAAATTGAAGCGGTATGTTGCCTTTTTTCTTGGTTTTAAAAGCTTGAACTAACTACTCTCATAGTCACTTCCTAAAAGTACTCTAACGAATGTCCAGTAAACCCCTGGTACTTACAAGCTACAAACGTGGCACATGTGGTAACATAGAAATAATTTGATAATAAATAACATTATATGTTAGAAACATGTATACAACTAGTAGCAATCATTCATAAAAGTGCTTACATTTAGGGAGCGATCTGTACTCGATCACTCGTAACCATCTGATCTTACGTATACTCTGGCATATCCTTGGTTACATTCGCAGTTGCGTGGGAATAAACTGAGATTAAGTAGCACAAATGAAGGTTTGAAGTTGGTTTATGCCACGCTCTAAATCTTTATGAAAAACGAAATACCAATTTTTGGTTTAATCTGAAGGAGTTCATGAGTCCATTTATAACAGCCTTGGTTCAGTACTTACTCAAGGTATAAACCATTTGCTTGAATATAGCATGCTACATGAGCTATAACGTAACCGTTACATAGAACTCGAAATATTTCTCCGTAAAAGCAGCTTAAAACAGCTCGAAGTAAACGCAATTTAGTATCCCTATTTTGTAATGCTCGGCCAATAGACGGTTATCTTTAGACCTTTCTTGTAGAACTTGTAGTGTACTCATTACTATGGCCAACCTAACTAGTTTGCCGTCACTGTAACACCACGTCTCAGACTGATCCGTCAAAATCAATGCCTTGTTATAGCCGGCATTGAACTCTTAAATCTGACTTTTCTTAAGGAGAAAAAAGTGTCCCTAAACCTCAATGTATGTTGAGGCTCCACGTAAATTCAAGCAAACCCAAAGAGTACTGGCTTTACAAACAGGAATTATTATCTTAAGGTACTTTGAATCTCTTACACTTTTGTTGTGTTATTAGGAAGGGCAGAATAAATCTTCATCTTACCATTATAGCTTTCCAAGTACAATGTTTTTCTGCATTAGAAGGTTAATCATTTGATTCCAAACAGCGAATGGAAAGTTGGAAATAAAAAAGTCAGTGAGAGGAGAATACGGAGTGCGCGTATCGCAGAAATTCATGAAGGGGTCAGACTATTTAAAAAGATTAGCAGTAATATGACTATAAAGTAAGATAACATAGTTTTGGCGGTCACATCATACCCAACTGACGATTTTAATTCATGACCATCAACCTAGTATCGCAGATCCAGATACAACATATATGCACTCAACAAGGGGGCTTGAATTTTCGTATGGTTAACGCTTCAGCAAACCTCAGCATACGCCCTTTTACACTTTTGTACAATACCACAAAAGCTGAGTTAAGATCAATCATATGACCTGTTTCAATTAAGTTTGGCAATAGAGAATGATGGATATTTATCCCCCATTCTTGTTGAGTCATTTGATTCTATTCATTTCTGCAACCATCGAATTGTTCGAAATGTATTTTTCTAATATATCACATAAATCTGATAATATTCGTCTTCATATTGTACGATCGAAAAAGGAGGTTATCTATTCATGGTCTGGTACGATATCATTACATTTATTTCTGCTACCGTAATAATAGACCTAATCATAAAATTGCGGATTTGTCGTGATGTGACCACCTAATCTACATGATCTTGCGTGTAAGTCACATATTGTCTAAACTGATTCACTTTTATTAGACCAACTACTTCATATCAGATATCCGATTCACGGACAAGAATAGAGGACCAGCGTAACGCTAGACAGTATTTTATTTCACACAATTACAAATAATCGCTTTCAGTTAGTTTGGACTAGAAATCAATAAGAAGAAATGAATTAATATATTGCATAATCGATATGCTGAGTGCTGTCGGTCCATACTCACTGACCAATCACACTGGCTTTCACTTCCAAACATCGGTTACCTAGTACTTCAAGGTGTGTTTGTAGTTACAGAAACCCTACTACTGAAGTCCAGTCTGATAAACTAGTGGTGACATAATCGATATGTTCTCTTCGTCCAGGAAGTACCGATACAGAAATCTTAGAAGATTGCAACCTTCCAAGAGCCAATTTTGTTAAACATGCAAACACTAGAGGACTTAGACTCCATTTAAGTTTGTCTCTTTGATCACAGTAAGAAAAAAGATTATTAAAGGTTGTACGGTACAAAACTTGGTGATGAAACATTCAAGAGTTTTGACACCCAGTATGCATTTTCGCTGAAGCAGATTCACAACCAATAACCTCTCAATCTTACCTTTTCTGAGGAACATTTATTTAGTCATCGAAGGCCTATGTTTGACACGTTAAAGTGAACAAAATCTCACTGAAAACAACTACGAAAATTTCTAATGCTTGGCTGGATTATTTTAAAGGACTGTCTACACCAAGTGAATTAGGGAGCCTCTCTTTTGTTTGATGCAAATACCTCATAGCGATTCACATTGTACAGGACCTCTGGTGTAACCAGCCGTTCTTACCTACAAATTATTCTTAAAAACTGAGGTAATCTATAGTCTTACAAAATCATAACATGAAGCTGCAAAAATTGATACTACAAGGCTGAAAAATAGTGTCAGAAATCATGTCATATGCAAAGGCTACAAACAAACTAGTGACGATTGGCCCCGAGTGAATACATCTACCAGTAGCAGATTAGCAGCAGCACATTATCCCTTTAAAAAAGGATCCAGACTGGATATGGACAACTATCACCCGATTAACCACACTTCCATCTTATCTAGAACTGTAGATATTATTAAGAAGGCAATTAACTATCATCTTATTATATATTGAAGGCCGCCGAGTAGAGGGCAGTGAGTTATTGACCGGATCAAGGAAGTGTAAAACACGTGCGGGCGGCCTAGAGTTCTGATTGACCCTGCTTTCCGCCTAGCCCAGCCACTTAAGTCCAGAATGCCAATCTCAGCCTCTGCAATATGAATCTTATATTTCAAACATACTGAGTTTATATACCAATCAAACAGATCACAACGTAGCATAAAGTAGAAAATAACATCTGTACAAAATTTGACGAAATGTGGCTGTGAAACAATGTTGGATCCTCACATACCCAAGTTAACATTAATTTGACTTTATTTAATATACATTTGTCGCAGTGAACAGAGAATCGACCGAAAATGACTAAGTGGTGAGGGTGAACGACGCTTGACATGAGGTCATCGAAGTATGATTCTTCGGAAATATGATCAAATTTATTGAGAACATTACTAATAGATAGTAGATCGCTATAATAATCAGCGTCCATCAAAACTGCATCAGGTTCTTGATTATTATTTGATACATATGACATATTTTCCGGCAAATCAAGGGAATCTCGATTAGATTCGTCAGGAACTTCTACCCACCAATTTATTATATCTTCGTAAAGTGCATTTATCTTCAAAACGTCATGCATAACCTGTCACTCAGAATACTTTGACTATATAATAAACAATAAGCATAAATAGAAACTAGTTATCACCCCCTACTTAGAATTTACTAGTGTTTGTTAAAGTACCCCAGGTATTTAAAACCTACAGACGTGGCACACGAGACGTTACTGACCAACAAACATGGTGGTGGGGAGAATCTTTTGCTTAGCGAGATTCTATGTCTAAAGTTAATGAATAATTGATATCTTCAGATGTCAAGCTAGTTGATGAGATACTGTCCGAACTTTTTAAATATATATCAAAATTGCTCTTGAAGGACTAATGAAAGGTCCCTTAAACCATCTCAGACGGTAAAGAATTCCAGGATTTCAATACTCCTGAGGAGTAGAAGATATGTTCACAGCCCAGATTCCTATGTTATGCCTCTAATTTCTGGGTAGTACGTCTAATATTTATGTTGAGATTCAGGTTAAGTAAGTATCTGGAGGGATTACTAAGAGGTCCTTCCAAGTGGGAAATACAAACTGACGTGAAAAAGCACGAAAACAAGAAATTACAAAAATGAGACCCCTACCAAGTGATTTCTGCGAATCTGGCATCCCTAAGACGTCGACGAAGACAAAGTGATTTGAGGCGCTCTTCATAACGTTTTGAGTTTGGTCCTCGAAATGAATACATGGCTCACCTTTAGAGACAGCGTTACTCGAACAACAAGAATTTGTCTATGAATTTGTGTCATTATTATTACTACCATGTTTGTATGAATACGTATGCTTGATCACATGTGTTAGCCTACACACATATCCCAAACTCCGGCTTAAATGTTAGTTAAACCATGTCAAGTGCGAAACAGTTACTCGCCGAAAACAATGGGGATGGTCACACAATGTTGTGGATTGGTCTGAGTCAGAAATTAGCACTGTTCGACGTCGGCTCAGAGTTTTAGAGGTTGAGCATCCGTACGCGAGGCTGAAGGCCACGAATTCAAGTCGCGCTGCTGACGGGTTCTAGACCAGGACGAAACGGCCGTACAGTGCTTCCAGGTTCTCAATAGTGGTCTACAATTGATCAGTTCTTGGTTTCTATCAAATATTAGTTGCCTAAAAACTTTCGATAAATCGATCGGTTTCCAATATATATGTGCTTGAATCTTACTAACTGATTCGACTCTCAATTCGCCTCTGCATTTACTTGTTCTCCTGTATTGCTTTCTCGTTCCAAGTTCACTTGTTATGCTTGTAGCCTCGTGGTCTGCGTTATTTAATAATAAACTTTAGTAGGCACATCGAGTTGTCTTCTGAATTGATACACCAGTGGTGTTTATTTAATTATGGTTATCATAGTGATTAGTACATGAAACCCAAGAAAGTTCCTCGAAGCCAAGCCATTTCAGGCCTCCCGGGATCCATGTTGTTAGTGTGGTATAAGTTCGTAGATAATAAGCAGTATTCTGTACATAAAAATAAGATCTCCCCTTAGTCTGCGATAGGACAGAGTTCTAGCTTTTCAAGCCGCTCTTTGTATGGTTAACCCTGGAGCTCTGGAATTGCACAGGTAGCTGTCCTCTGTACTTTTTTCAGGATATCCGAGTCACCTCTTAAACAGGGGCTTGCAGCCTGAACGCAGTTTTTAAAGCTTAGTTCTCACTAAGGTTGTGTATACTGTGGTGAACATAGTAGTATCTAACTTACTGAATATCTGTTTTAAAGCCTAGAGGGTTCTAAACCTCTTAGCTGCGACCCACCGGCATTGGGCCATCGTCTTGAGATCATGACCCACCGTCACCCCTAGATCCTGATGAGACCGGACCATGGGTGTTAACACTTCCCTGTGCTGTACTTATTAACCTTTGTATCCCCAAATTGCATGTAGACACACTTTGCCGCGTTGATAATCATCAGCCACTCTTTAGACCAGTTAATCATATTATTTAAGTGTGTCTAAAGAGCACATGCTTCTGCGTCTCCAGTTATTACTCGCCAGACTTTTACATCCTCAGCGTATAATAACATTGGAGACTGTACTATACTTGGAAGATCATTTACGTACAGTGTAAAAAGTAAAGGACCTAGGACAAAACCTTGAGGTACTCCACTAAGTACTGGTCTCCAGATGGAGCACTTAGAATTTATTCTTTCTTTCTGTCTACGACCTACTAGGAAATCCTTAAGATATTTTAAGAGAGGTCCGGCAATACCAGGGTTTTCTAACTTCGATAGTAGTTTATTATTTGGCACCTTGTCAAAAGCCTTACTCAAGTTTATGTAGAGTTTCCTTTGTTTAGTGCCTTTATCCAATCATCCCTTGCTATAAGGAGGTTCGCTGTACAAGATAAATCCTATCTAAAACCATGTTGTTCTCTGTTTAACAAGTCATTGGTTTCCATTAATATCATTATGGTCCGTTTAACTATTCTTTCCAATATTTTAACTACAACACTGGTGAGGCTTACAGGTCTGTAGTTCGATGGAATTGGTGTTGGTCCTGTTTTATGTATTGGATCGACGATTGCGTCCCTCCAGCACATAGGTAACATACCTTGGTCAAGTGACATATTGAGTATCACAGTTAGTGGAACCGCGATATATAGTGCAATATGTTTCAAGACTTTGAGGTGTAGTTCATCTTGTCCTATTGACTTTTCCATGTCTAAGGTGCTAAGAGCCTTAAGTACATCGTCTTGATCGAAGTTCACGGTAAGCAGGTGGTTTGTTGACTTTGTATTTTGGTCTGGTTCTTTGTCTAGAGGAGGTTCCTAAGTGGAAACTGCTCCAAAATAGTCAGCTTTGGCTTCTGGTTTTTCCTGATCTTCCTCTATCATTTCGGATTCACTCCATTCTTTAATTAGGTTGGGAATCCAATGATGCATCCTTGTTCTATAGTTTATTTACGAGAATATTCTCCTGAGCTGCTTGAGTGCAAATTTCGCCAACTGCATTTCATATGTTTTTTGAGCTTCTGAAGTTTTAGTTATACATGTGTTTCTTACCGATCGGTAGCGTTCCATCGTACCTACTATGCCAAGGCGGATATCAACATTCCAACATTTTTTTTCTTAGTAGACGTCAAATATCTCGGCCTATCTAGAGATAGCCGTGCTTCTTTCTCTTTGCGACTGTCCGGGGCAAGCGTGGTTGAGTTACCCGATTGTATAACTGCCTGAAATAAGCCCGTGCCTCTCGTACTGATGCCCATGAGTCAATTTCCCAGTTTTCAGCCGATGCTGCCTAGTTGATTCCCTCCATATCTGCCTTCTGTATATTAGGACGGGCCGGAGCAACTGTTTGAAAGGCAATTTCAGCCATGAATTTGAATAATATGACCACATGGTCTTTTCCCCCAAGTGGTGAGAGGAAAGTCGTTTGACCAACGTCATCACCGTGTATGAATACTAAATCTAAAATAGAAGATGAGCTTCCTAAGTCATGTGATCTCTAGCGTGTTGAGGTAAAGCTAACGCAATCGAGGTTTATAACAGTTTACAATCAAATCGATGACCGTACTTCTCAGTTAACCCAGTTTATGCACGGTGCATTAAAGTCGCCTACTACAAGTCTTTTGCCCTTGTTACACCAGGACTTAAGTCTACTGAGGAGAAAACCGTCTACCACACATTCTGGACTGCAATATACTACAACTAATTCAATATCTTGCCGTCTACATTTCAACTTGCATCACACGAGTTCACATGTCCATGAAACATGTGCCACTGTTTCAACTGCTCTTATGGTTAGGGTACTTTTCGTGTACGGGATAACCCCGCCTCCCCTACGGTTTAATCTATCAGCCCTACTGGGCGAAAAACCAGTCAACTGAATTTCATTATCTAATACTTCTGACGTTAACCAAGACAGCAATAACATCCGGTTTTTCTCTATTGACTTGAGCTCCGACATTTCATTTTATAGGTTAATACTTCTAGTACTTCTCTTCTGTTTGTTTCACAACTAGTGCTCTGCCTGAAGACATCGATGATCCATTTCTACTAGACAAGAAAGTTCGTTTAGCGGAGACTTCTGTCCGCAACCACTTGATTCATTGCAGTCTTGAAAGTGAAATCCACCTTTTCAAGGTTGTTCTTCGAATACGACGTTTTAAATTTATCCGTTGTTGTCGTTATAATCAGGTAGAATTGTACTTAATTCGCAAATATACGGAGGCTCACACCTTGATAGTGATGTTAAAAAACAAATATCTTTATCCGAAATCAAAAGGTGTTAATTTTACTTCTTTACACTAGGTAAAAAGACTACCTTTCAGATAATAATTAAATGATGAATGACATTTAAGCTCGTCGTGTAGTGTAGATCTTCAAAACCTCAAAATCTTAATTCCGAGTGTTTGCTAAAAGTGTTGGTTTCAGTTTGCTTGATCATTGATCTTTCAATGATAACAAGAGTCTAGTTCTTTTCACGAGCATAAAGTATACACTTGAGCGGCTTTAGTTCCGCTTTCCATATTCTAATTTGTGCTAATTGTTTTGATGATTAGAGCTTCTCATCCAATCCAACCTTTCGTCGGGTATGTTGGCATATGGAGTCTTAATTACTCACTAAGGAAATGTGTCCTCGGATATCCTCTGTTCTAGAGATAAAAAGGGTTAAACTAGATCCAGAATTATTACTAAGCAATTTTAGGGCTGCGGCTCAGTGACAAATTGTTCCTTTATACGACAAAAGAAACAGACTCAAGTCAACTGGTCTCTCGTTACACGATGGCTCCAAGACGCCAAGAATTAGGTTCGCTGGGGTTCGTTAAACCTTTTACAACAAACAAATGTCCTTTTCCAGATAGAGACCGGGAGCGCATGTTTAGTATCTGAGGTTTGGTCGAATAAAAACTTCGTAAAAACCCACAAATGTTTTAAGACATGCTTAAATTAAGAGTCTGTGTATTGATCGAAAGGTTATGAGGTAATTTGCTGGCATACAAGAGTAGCTTTTAGGTCTTGACTGACAATTGCTACTCAGTCATTGTGTGTTTAGACAACGTACAACCTAAGACAATTCATCGCTTATGTGTCTGTTTCTTGGTGACCATTTTGCATCATAACACACTTGTAAGCAATAATAGACGATTTTTAAGTAATGTAATTTCCAGATTCATGTGAGGTCCTAAAATTTTCATTTTGTTTCACATCGATCCTGGTATTTTTGTATCTTCGGCATTTAAAGAGACCGAGACTAGAAATGTAGTTTACACTCATTAGGAAAATCACTGCTCCCAAAACTGTGGTCTTCATCCCTTTACTACGTACTTTGCTGGCTGGTTAACTTAGACTTAACCACTGCCCCTATTCGGTATCCAGTTAACGCTTATTTAACTGGCTTAGTGTGAAATTCGGGGGCTCATCTAGTAGCCTTGAGTGAATTTCGTTAGGTTTCGCAGATTATTCTACAACAAGTTTATTTCGTTGTTCGAGTGTGTCAAGTGCTTTTATGATCAAGACATTTAGTTCTGCAGGTGAAAGCATGGAAAAACAAGCAGATTTGAGAAAATAAAGCGTTAAAAGTCATAGTGTGGTGTAATGTAGTGATGAGTTGTCTTGAAAATTCATGGTTTAGTCAAAAAGAAGCACCACAAAACTACATTCAACAAATTACATTGGGATCAGCGGTACCAGGATAATGTGTGTTGCCTGTGAAGCATTTAACTCGGTGCATGTTGACAGTCTTACTTTTACACTCGTTGGTGCTCACGTTGTTGGTCCCAAGCAATACAAGTTATATTTAAACAACACGTTGTAAATTTATAACCCTTTTCACTTATACTTTAGCCAATTTAATTGACAGCACAAAAGCTTAGGTAAAGGAAGATTTCTTTTTGCCAATTGCGTTTCTAAGACTCGTACAGCTACACTAAGAAATATGATGAAAAATTTTGATACGTTAGTCTTCACGGATGTAATGAGCAAAATTTATAGAGAGCAATTTATAATACTGGGAAAAGAAATTGTGAAAAGTAACCAAAGCGATTATTTCTGCTTTTAATTGTCACCCACAGACATTTCATCTCGTGATTTATTTCTGAGCTGCTATTTTACCATTATTAACATAATCATCATCGTCGCTACAATTATATTACAATTGATCTGTAACTACCATCAGTTTTTATTGCCATACTACATTACCGACAAAATCCACCTGTCGCTCTTCCAGGGGTTCTGCCGGTTCCAGGTCTGGGTAAAGGAGAAGAATTAGACATGGGGTTAAAATCGCCATCCCATAGAATAGAACTTCGCTGAAGTCACTAACCAGGATAAAAAACCAAACCATTTAAACTTTATCCTCCGAGTCAAAGGGAGAGTTATGACGCTTCATGATGAAATCCGAGATTGTTCGGTAGCTACAAGGTCAACAACCTTTCAAATAACCAGATCAACTATTAATGTAGGTACATGAAATGTTCATACAATAAGGAAGACCTAGCGAACCAATGGAATAGCGGCAGAAACGAGGTACTCGGAATAAACGAAACCCATTGGACCCAAGCTGGACAGAAAAAGATAGATTCGGAAAAAAATGCTGCTGTATTCCGGTTAAGAAGAGGAAAATACCTCACACACTCAGGGAAATGCTCCGATGCTGTCTAAAGAAGCACGCAAATCACTCATAGGATAGAAACCTTATGGACACAGGAAGATCAAAGCACCCTCCAAAACAAAGAAGGAGATCACAACGAAGGTTACCCAATGCTATACATTCACAAATGATAACAAAGATGACGATCAGTTTAATTAGATGCTGCATTCGATCATAGAGAAGTGCTTAGGAAAAGATCATCTTGACGGGAGACCTAAACGCCAAAGTCTGAATGGACAACATCTGGTGTGAAGATATCATGAAACTACATGGACTGACTGAGAGGAAGGAACGAGATTAGTAATGGATTTGCAAGTTTACGTGTTTTCAACAAAATTGTCATCGGTAGAAGTATTTTCGCCCACAAACGCACACACAAAGCCACATCGGTTTCACTGGCTCACAATGTAGAAAATCAGATCGGTCATATTTACACCAGTAAAAAATTCCTGAGGTCAATGGAAGACGTGAGGACCAGTGAAGGAGCCGACAGAGCTTTTGATGACCACCTGGTAGTTGTCAAGACGAAACCGAAGCTAAAGAAGCAATGGACAATTGAAGAAACTGCACTACAAACGCTAAATATAGCCTTCCTTCGACATACTCACAAACTCAATGAATTCAACATAACTTTCAACAACAGGCTGCGAGCCTTACAAGATCTACTAAAAGAAGAAGAAACTAGGATGGAGGATGACAAATGAAGAATGAGAAAGCAGCAGGACCCGACAACATACCAGTTGAAGCTCTGAACTTACACATTGAAGTAACTGCAAATATGTACCACGTTCTATTCAAGAAGATTTGGGAGAAGTGAGAAGTACCAACAGACTGGAAAGAAGGATATCTCATCAAGATACTAAAGAAAAAAAATCGGAGCGAATTTGAAAACTACAGATGCATCACTCCACTGTTAGTACCAGGAAAGATTTTCAACGAAGTCGTGCTGAACCGGATGAAAGATTCAGTAAACGCACAGCTTCGAGAGTGACATACTGGATTTTGTAAGGATTGGTCGTGTACAGACCAAATTGCGACACTATTGTTGATTAATCAGTTGAGTGGAACTCGTCAATATACATCAACTTCGTTTACTACGAGAAGGATTTCAACAGTGTGGATGGGAGGACTTTATAATACATTCTTTGACACCATGGTGTATTTGAGAAAATCGTCAACACCACCCGAAATTCGTACGTCAGACTACACTGCAAAGTTGTGAATGAAGGACAGCTGACAGATCCATTCTAAGTGAGAACAGAAGTCAAACAAAGCTGCTTACTATCTTTCTTTCCCTTTCTTCTAGTGGTTGACCGGATTATAAAGACATCCCACACACACGAACAAATGCAGATGAAAGCAGCCAGTGTATAAGAAGCATCTTCAGCGGTAGGACTCCACATACACAAGGGAAAAAGCAAGATCCTAAAATATAACACTGAGAACACCAACCCAATCACACTTGATGGAAAAACGCTGAAAGAGGTGGAAACTTTTGCGTACTCGGGCATCATCATCAAAGAACAAGGAGGATCTGATGCAGACGTAAAGGCGAGGACTGGCAAGGCAAGGACAACACTTCTATAATTGATGAACATATGGAACTCAGAGCAACTGTTAACCAATATCAAAGTCACAACCTTTAATACGAACGTCAAGACAGTTCTACTCTACGGAGTTAAAACTTCAGGAGCTACTACAACCATCATCAAAAAGGTTCAAGTATTTATAAACAGCTGTCTAAACAAGATGCTCAATGTCCGTTGGCTGGAAAACATTAGCAACAGACTTCTGTGGGAGAGAACAAACCAGCTTCCAAGTGAAGATGAAATTAAGAATAGGACACATTGAGAAAATCATCAGACTGCATCACGAAGCAAGCGCTAATATGGAATCCTGAAGAGAAACAGAAAAGAGTAAGATCAAAGAACATACTATGTCTGGAATTGGAAACAGACATTAAACGGTTGAATAACAACTGGAGATAGTTGGAAAGGATCGTACAGGACGGAATTGGATTGAAAATACTGGTGGGTGGTCTATACTCCTCCATGAAGGTTAAGAGGCGTAAGTAAGTAATATTAACAACATGTTACACAAATTCTTTTCGATTAATTATGCACTAATCTCTGCAGTAGTTTGGGACCATATAAACAGGAATTGTATAATTGTACAGAATACTTTTATCAGTAAACTAAATTACTTTAATAATGTTCTACAAAACATATTTGTAGGACATCTTACTAATAAAATCGGTGGTGTGGAGGATTGAAAGCAATAAATAAAAAAAATAAAATTATCCCTGAATGTTTCTTATTCCTATTTGGCAAAACTTACCAAGGAAATTATTTATGTCCAAATTCATATACTTGAACTGCTGTAAAATGTAGAATATTAAACCGATGAACATAAGTGCTATATCTTACATCATTCATAAGTGACTAAATTGCCTGATTTTTTTTAACTCGTTTGTCAGTAAACAATCAACTGAAGTAAAATATTGACTGTTCCACATCAGTGCCTTACGCAATAAAATTTAAACTTTGCTAATATTAACAAACTATACTTCATGAAACTAAAAATTGTTTATTTTCTTGCTTTTTCCTTTTCCAGACAAACCCCATACTCATCAGTAATAAACATTTTTTTAAGATAATAAGTCAAATAAAATGTCAGGGTATCAAGGTAGGTTTATTACGTATAAAAATTCTGTCCAATAAATACACAAACTGTAGTAACAAAGCTTTATTTCACAAAAATTAATCTACATCAACAAAGTCCATTTCAATAGTTCTTTCTTTTTTGGCAACAGACCTCTTAATCGTTCAAAACATTCAAAGAAGTCCTTGAGTGCTGTTGTTTCATATTTTGTCAAAATGGTATGAGGAAACAAATTTTTCAAACTTAACCCATACAGGAAGTAAAATGGTGATCATCTGATACAAGAAAGCGTAAATGCATAATGTTTTTAACAGTACAAGGGATTGATGACTGTTCACAATTAATAGTATTACTATTTATTAAGATTCGTTTGTTGATGTTAAGGTCTGGAATCGATTAGTATTATTTTGCTGCTGTGCACATGAGGAGATTGTCTCAATGTTGAAATTTAGCCACAAGATTTGATAAACTTTCAGCTAACAGTGGCTAACATCGACAATCAAATAATATAAACATCTATAATTAAAAATTATACCCGTTACACAAACTAGTATATATCTAGACTCAGTAGTTCAATGAAAAATACTTTGGAATTATGAAGCGAAAATTGTTAGGTTCAAATCACAGTGTGAATATCAAAGCTGAAAAGTTTTAAACAGGACTATATGGATGCCTTAGATTCTACTGTTAGCCACTATTTTACATTTTACCTTAGTTTTTTTTTATCAAATTTTTCAATATTTGTTGAACAAATTATGCAATCACTTGATATTTCATCACTTTTATTTTGATTTTGATTTCTCTTTACTCTTTACTCTCTCCTTTCTTCTTTACATATATGTATCTATTTAACAGATGATACTGATGACAAAGAACAAGGAAACACTCAATCCTCAGCTTCTGTGCTTTCAGATATAAGTATATTAAATATAGCTAAAGCATTAACTGAAAATGATATGAGAGTATTTTTATTATTAAATATACCATTAACAACATGTATTAATAATTATGAAGAAATGCGTACATTCAATCAACGTGAAGCAGCATTTAGTCAAAAAACATTAATGTATTGGAAAAAATTACGTGAAACAGTTAAAGATGATATAAAAATAGCTGAATTAGAATATGCTTTAAGACAATCTGATCATAAAGAATTAGCTGATATATTAGTTGAAAGAAATCGTATGAATTTAGAAATTACACGAGATCTATTACAGAAATAAATTATTTTAAGAAGGTTGTTTTTCTAATGTTGATATATATATATATATATATATATATATATATATATATATCAAATTACAACTATGTTGGTGTACCCATCCATTCCATAATACTCATTACCTTTTATATCAATATACAAAGGTTGGTGGAATATGTGTTGGTTTTGTTCTATTTGAAGTTGATGATTACATTTTGGAATATTGATGTAACTTGCATGTTATTTGTATAATAATAAACTGTTTGTACAAGTACTTTTATATGTTTTTATAGTATATGATTAATATAAATATTTCAAAATATGAATTTTGGATAAACTGACTTGTATATTTTTTAGAGTTTAGATAGTTAAAGAAGTAATTGTCAGAAGACTATTACTGTTCTTATTGTATTCTGCTTGTTTTCATCAATAATGGGCTCTCTCATCATCATCATTTGTTTGTTTGTTTTTTTACCTTAGGTTAATATGACTAAACTATGTAAGTTGGTGAAATCATATTGACCAGTAGATACAAGAAAAGTATCACTCAATTATCATTAAATAATCAGTTTTAAATGTTTATTATGGCCTTGAAAACATGTGAAATATCGTACAAAATCTTATTTTATGAGAATTATTTGATGAATTACAAATTAATTGTGACAGTTAGTAACTTGAATTCAAATTACGTATGGATTATAAGTTTAGCTACAAGATTGTAGATCAAAATGTATAAATGAATTACAGCTATTAGAAATTTTAGTCTTGGAGTTTTCAGTTAACTGCTTATCTATACAACTAATACCAAACCTTTAGTGAATATTAAACTAATAGTCAAGTTGTGATGAGATTAATAAAAGTCGATCAGCTCTACTGGTTACAAAAACTTGACATTACTAAATTAAAGTCTTTGCTCTCAAGAATAAAGACAATCAATAAGAGACAATGAATTAAGACTTCCATTTGGTTCTCAAACATCAGTAAGATATATTTGAAAAACAGGAGGGATCGATGCTGTTCTAAAATTTTTAGCAGTTGTTGTTTAATATTAAATTAACAGACATTACTGCTCAGATATGTAAATAAAATTGGTTTTCTAGGTCAAAAATATATGTGCCAAACGGTCACTCAATGGTAACCACTCATATCTACTGATCGGCACTAATCGAATTAAGTTCAGAAAATGTAGCATATGGACAAAATTACTCGGACTTAAGATGAATCTTATATACTGTTAGACGGCTGACATTATTCAGTAGGATGCCATAGACCTAGGTTTCGCAGCAGTGGTCACTGGGTGAAACGGGTTGGAAGATCTACAGCACCTGTGTTTCTTTCAGAATCGGAAATATGACTGAAAGTCACCTACTTAATTCAGTTTGAGTTCATTCAAACACTTCGTCACTTAATATCACCATCATATTGCAAATATCATACGCAGAATTCGATTACTATTTAAGAGTAGACGCCGACACTAACTGCAAATCAGTCCATTTTCAGTTGACTATCGGATTGAAACGGTTAATGTTTCTCATTATATTGCTTATACGTTTAAAGGCTTTTCAGATCATTTAACATCGTGAATTATGGATATAAAAAGGAATTTAAAGGATTATTTTTATAAGACAATTGGCTTTTAAACTGGTTACTATCTTTTGAGCATTATGTATTAGTAGATTTTATCATCGTATTTTCCTGTTAACAAAGGATTTAATATAATTAACTATCAAATAAAAGTAGTACATGCTTGAAATACTATTGACCAAGAAGAAAGAAATCAATAAATTATCATATTATGAAGTAATTTAGAACAAACTACCCAATCACATGTGTTAATGGATAAATGAAACTTGCTTATTTAACTAGGAAATTGTCCTCTTTTATAAATATAAGATATTTTATTATCTTAAATTCCATGATCTTCTTATGACATATGTTTTAAACTAAAAAGTAGTCTACTGAAAGCTTTAACAAATATGAAACTTTACTATTCTGTGTTCTTATAAATAAACTATTTTTTACTTGATATAAACAGGTTTTCCATAGTGGTCTAGCTTCAACTGACTCATGATCTTAACCATTGAAATTACTGTAATATCCACAAAACCCCTCCTGATAAAAATAAATTAATACAATAATTACCTATCAAAATTGATATATTTTATACGAATATTCGTCAAGATTAGAACGAATAGTTTGACAGAAATTGGGCACCGAGTATAGAAAAGTCATTATATGTGAAAATTATATTTGGAATAATCTCAGCAATTAAAATTCAAATCATTCAAATGTTTCGTCCAGTAGATTCATCTGAACGTCTTCAAGGTAATAATCAACATTGAAATTATTTAAGATACATGTAGTGTTTAACAATCAAAGTAAGGATTTGATTTTGATTATTACCCTGAAGAAGTCTAGTTAAGTTTACTGGACGAAACGTTTGAATGATTTAAATTTCAATCACTGAGATTATTTCAGATATAATTTTCACATATAATAACAAAATATATAATTGTAATTAAACATAAGTACATGACCTACAAAGAAATATATATACATGATATTCAAACTTAAAAAACATACTCATGAGATATATAATCAAGAAATGTCACGTTTAGAAATAATTCTCACAGTCCTAATAGATGAATTTCGACCAAGTTTATAGTGTACAAATTACTTATCAAAATCATTAGATAATTGTTATTCTGAATCATTAGTTAATTCGATTAAAAATTAGTATTTGCTAACCAAACTAAAGAGGAAAGATTGATTCACAAAAAATTCATTAACCTGTATCACTGAAAATTTCTAGAGTAACACAAAACTCAGTAATTTCTAGTATTCAATAATTCTTTAAATGAAATGAGTCCTTGACGAATTTATCTTCAAGATATCAAAGATGATTCATATATTTATATAGTTTAGTCTTCCCTACATATCAGCATAGATTATCATAAGTTAGAATTATAACACTGTTTATATTTCATTTAAGTATTTGCTTACTTCTAGATAATTCTTAACAAATTCATCATAAACTATTTAACTTCAATTATCCATTGTTGCCAAAAAAATCCCACAAAATTTGGTTGCATTAAAACACACATTTTTAATTGATCTACCCACTTTTTCTTTTAGAGACTGTTCATTACACGAAAAGATATATGGGGTAAAGTGGTCAGGAAAAAAGAGAATATTACATATACATAATCAATTCAGGATATATATATATCTGGTTTTATATATATATAAATTCTAAACTTCTACATTATATACAACTTTGCTTTCTTTTGAGTGAAAAATATAAGTCAATAGGTAGATGGGTACAAGAGAGGTGAAAGTGATGAGGAGCATTTAAACAAACCGAAAATATTTAGTCTCATTATAAAAAGATATATATTTGTTTTAAAAATCTCTGTTTTTCCAAATATATATATGTATATATATTCATTTCATATTATCTAACAGTAATCGAATATAAACATAAATAAATATCAGTTTAGTATGAGATCATAAAGTAGTCGTTTTTCAAAAAACAAAAACAAACAAACAAAATAACCGATGTATAACACCGCAGAATATTGAAGATAATAAACAATAAAGTGAAAAAAATGTCTTGATTCATTAACAATTATGATCTGTTATTGCAATAATCAGAAGAAGAAAAAATTGTCATATATAGTAATAGTAATCGTAATAATAGTTGAAATTAAATACATAAGACAAAATAATGGAATGTAAAGAAGATAGAATATATTATAGATAATGATGATGGTGATGATAATGATGTTGATGATGATGACAAAATTGAAGGTTTTCTTATAATCATATTAAAGTTCAACATAACCATATAATTCATGATATTTATTACAGTATTATTCGAGAAGCTGATATATGTATATTATGCAAGTATACAATATTGTATGCTTATATTAGAAAGAAACAATAGTTGGATTCAATTAGACAGACATAAACCTATTAATTATCTAGTCAGTATATATATATATATATATATATATACGATTGAGTTATATCACGGATGTATTTCAATGTCATATATTCATTCTTTGAGACTGAAGTTGATCTGTGAATAAAAAAAAAACAAAAAAAATTACACATTATAGGAATGTACAAGAAGAATGAGAATCAAAGTGAACGTGCTCATATTGACAACATAATTAAATATATATAATGAAAATAAAAATCTGATTTATTTTAAATGGTTATAATAAAATGTTTTGTTGTAATCTAATGAATGGAAAAATTATATTTCTGACGTTTCGTGACTTAATTTAAGCCACTTCTTCAGAGTAAACAACTAACCGAAGTTAAATTAACACAAATTTAAATAGTACAAATGGTAGCAGTGCAAAATATTTTTAATACAATCAAAATCATATTAGATTTGAATATGTCAATGTCAAGTCATTCTTAATCAAGTTGGTCATACAAATTCAACTTGATTAAGAATGACTTGACATTGACATATTCAAATCTAATATGATTTTGATTGTATTAAAAATATTTTGCACTGCTACCATTTGTACTATTTAAATTTGTGTTAATTTAACTTCGGTTAGTTGTTTACTCTGAAGAAGTGGCTTAAATTAAGTCACGAAACGTCAGAAATATAATTTTTCCACTCACTGGGATATAACAAAAACATGCTTATTATTTAGAGTATGTGCTTTATAGGACTGCTATTTCAATAGATAAAAATAGTTAGTATGCATCATAGGCTTCATTAGTAATCAGTGTTTCTAGCCTTAGTAAATTTCTGGCAGACTCAAACACTAAGGACTCAGAGATATCGGTGATAACTTACTAAACAGTAAAGTGTAGAAAATTCTACTAGTGACTGAATTCTATCCATTTTTTTCTTTTATAGTTATTAGATAATTGGATCACTGTACTTCTATATTCCATGTATTATGAGTTTTCAATGAACCTGTTAACTGTTGATATACCTTTTAATATCCCTTTAATTTTAAGTGATTGAGTACCTACTGCTTCGTATTCTGTCATATTTGACTTCATTATATGTAAAGTAAGATATCTTACTTGGGGTGCGATGCGATCAAATGCATAGTGTACATACATTCATTAGTGTTGAGCAATATACAGACTAGGTGTCTTAAACATAGGTATATGGAAGCTTGGTTGCTGTGTTTCCTCTTATCAGATTAGTGACTAAGACAAAGTACAAAGACTTACGTTTGAAACCAATATTAAATAAGATTATCTTTGGGTTTAATTGTATTAGTCAGAATGTGTAATTGGTCAAAATATAAGATATTGGCCTATTTAGAAAAATAACATAATTCTTATTGGTGAATCTAAACAAGCGATAGTGATTAACGTTCTCATTCTCAACGTACTAATCACTGCTTTTTTTTCAATAATAATTATATAAATTTGATCATTCACATATACATGCAATATTAAACATATATCCGTGAATTGCAAAAAGTGGAAATTGTCATTTTAAGTTATATCAATCTATAATCAATAGCAGAATATATTTCTACAGAATAATCAATAGTCAACTGAACTTAAGATTTCATTCTTAAATTACCGCAAATTATCAGTTTAGGGATTGTGGAGATTGTTAAGTTTTTGATTGAGATCATGAACCGGTTGATGTTAGACCACCATCGAAAACCTGGAAGCACTGGACGGCCATTTCGTCCCATTGTAGGACCACTCAGCAGTGCGCATCCACGACCCCGCTCGCAGGATTATCAATCGAAAACTTAACAATCTCCACAACCCCTGAACTGATAATTACTATGTGCTCACTAGTGACTAGCTTCGTGAGAAAATTCTCTGAGTTCTAGTGAGAAGCCGTGACCAGTGAAGCTGATCCGTGTCTGGTAGAGACAGGTGTCTACCTCAGTAAAATGGAAGATGGTCATGCAACTTCGTGGATTGGTTTAGGTTAGACGTTAACACCATTGGATGCCTGCCAGCTCAGTGGTTCAGTAGGTTAAGCGTTTGTTTGCGAGACTGAAAACCCTGTGTTCGAATCCCGCGAGCGGGATCGTGGATGCGCACTGCAGAGTGGTTTTACAATGGGACGAAATGGCCGTCCAGTTCTTCCAGGTTTTCGATGGTGGTCTAACATCAACCGGTTCATGATCTCAATCAAAAATACCACAAATTATTTCAGCTAACATGCAACAAATTTATATAATAACTTATTTCATTAGTCTCACTTGACCACGACTGACAACATTATCGATCGATTTTCGCATTTCTTTGACTATTACTTTACAGTAGGCTCACTTACATCAAAAATCCTTTCAAAGATATATACATTCAGTTATAACCTCTTTGACAAATATATAAAATACAATTAGAAGATAAATTCTATAACAATCATGATTTTTGTCTTATATCTCAATTGTTTAACTGACTTCTTTATTGATATCTATATATAAATGTTTTAACAAGTTAGTTAGTTTACTCAAAATGTATTGTACCATTTTATATGACATAATTGTATTGTATTTTATTCATTTATTATAGTATAATTAATATAAATGAGTAAGATGAATATTGTTGGTTTATAAATTTATTGATTATGTTTATATTTAATAGTTTGTTGAACGAGTTTAACTTTGTTTATATTTGTAGTTATAGAGACCATAGTAATAATAATAATAATGATCATAGGTAGTGACAGAAATATAAAGACTAGCCAAATTAAATGTTAAATATCAGAACTGATTAGATTTAACCAGAGTGTAAAATGGACTAAGACACATAGACAGAATTTTATTGTTTATGCCTTAAAATGATTGAGTAGAAAAAAAAAGAATTAAATAACTAAACACTATTTTTAATTTTTGGTCTAATTAATTTATACAAGTGAATAATTTTCAAACTAAGTTGAAAATGAGACTTGAGTTAGTGAACAGGATATTCGCTAGACTGGATATGTATATATATAAACCTTTGTTCTATTGATACTCATAGGTGATAAAATAAATGACTATTTCAACCTTCTGTACAGTGATTAGCATTAGGATCAAAAATGAGAAATTCATCTTATTTGAGACTGTCCAAATAGATATATCATTATTTCAGGTTTGATTTTAACTCAATTATTCAAATATAGTATTAATGACTTTAAATGTTTAGCTATGATGCTTGTTAGATAAGTTGTGTTTTTATCATTATTTTGTACGTGATAAATAGTGTTCTTGAACTGAAGCGAAATCTATTCAGCTACTAAGTGGATGAAAAGTGTACAAACTTATTTGGTTAAATATTCTCAATAGAATTTTACATGATGTACAATTTCTCAAATTTATAGTAGGAACCTGATATAAATGGAGCATGAATTTTTTTATTTGCCACCATATACTTCGATTATATTATAATGAAATTGGTGACTGAGATTATGCTAAGCCTAGACTGGAAACTCCTTGATTAATGTGTCATGGACAGACTAGATCATTTTATACTATACACATAGTACACGACAAAATACAGAGTCAGTGTTTGGGCTAAACAATACTTTATCGAGCACAATTACGAGCAGTCTACACTAGGAGAGTTTAAAGTAGTGTCTGTCCATCCACGCCCGGTGAACATTTAAATTTACTTATACTAATAGAGCTTCTGAACTTATGATCAATAAGATCTAAATTTAGACATTAGATATGATAAAAACAGCGATATATCAATGATCGAATGAAGTTGATAATTTGAGTAATGACATATAGACTAAACCGTTACAAAGTATGATACTTTCTATCAAATAATGAAATCTTGTTTCCTGTTCTCTTTATTATCACAGGCATTTACCATTAGGGTGTGTGGAATATCTATTCAACGATTGATAATTCTCAGTGGTTTTCAAGATGATGTAATAAATTACTTTATAATAAAAATTAACCTGAAATACAATTAGTTCGTATGCAAGTGAATAACTTTTAATTAACTAAGAAAGTTGGCAATTTTATATCAGTATTGGTAGTCTAATTACCACACGCTGAGAAAAAGATGATCAATTCATAAATGTACTTGAATTAATTTCTATTGTGACAAGTCACCTTATATTAACTCTTGTTTCCTAGTTAAATAAAATATCACAAAAATAAATATGAAAATGATAGTTTTCGTTAAGAAAAAAGAAACAATAAGCGAAGTATTTGTTTTATATGCAAAGATAGATAGTAGCTAGCAGTGGAATCCAGAACGCGCGTTTCGTCCCATTTGGGACTCGTCAGCCGGATGTACCTGCATCTCAGAGTTGATGTTCACTCTGGGACTCGAACTCATTACCGTTCGCTTCAAACGCCATCGCATTATCTACTTAGCTACTGAGTGCTGATAGCCACTTGCTTATGCATTGGGGTGAAGTCTATATCAAGGCAATACGAACAATATGCACATATGCCAATAACAAACTGATCAATTGCAGTCCTAAACATCAATAGGAAGATTCAAACAAACAATACCAAGTGAATTTAAAGTATTTATTTGGTTTTGTAAACTTAAAAACAACAAAAAAGTAATTCTGTAAAATCTTTCGGAATTATTTACCTTCTTAAAATATAAAAACCTGTATTAACTAGTTGATTTTTAAAATATGAACATTTTATTTAAATGTTTTCATCATTAGTTTATCAGTTTTCTGGAAATGAATAATTATAACTGTCAACAACTAAGGTAATTGAGAAATATATTAGTTATTCTCCCCCCCCCCACTAGATTATGCTTATCTCGATATGTCTTGTTGATTAGCATAGTAGTAAAGTAACTAATAACAGCTAGATTAAATCATTCTATTAATTAATGAAGTTCATATCAATCAATCAGTCAGTCAGTTACAACGTAGAACCAGACACATATATGAATCGGTCCAAGTTGCTATACTGCGTTAGCACAGTATGACGAAGACCGGATTCATAGAAGCAGTTAACTCACTGGTGTTATGTATAAAGGAAAGATTTTATGTAAGGATATAGTGCAGAAAGAAAGAATTAGTTCGTAGAAAGAAAGTTTTGAAGCGAGTGTAATCTCACAGTTTAAGGGAAGACAGAGAGTGTATACACCTACTCCATTGTGATCGATTCTGAGCCATGTCACCAAGAGTCTCCAACCATTGGTTACGATAGTCGCGCGGACCTTAACCAAGTAGTCTGCATTTACTAACATGGCTAAGACTAGAAGTTAGTGACTTCGAGCATTGATGCCACGTTTTGGTTTGGCCGCGCTTAACTAAGTTATGTAGTTAAGTGAAGACGTCCTTGTTTCAGTTCATAAGATAATAGTAATTAGTTGGTAGGGATCTTTCGTAAAACAAGACAAAATTCACTTCAGCTTTATCTATTCTTTATCTATTTTTAAATTTTGAATTCTCATATTATTTGATTTGTTCTTTTCAAACAGTAAATAGTCCTTATTATAAATTTTGAGAGTGCTACAAGAAGACGAAGTTGAGCTGAGAAGTTTGATGCATTTATACCTCTTACTTAGAGCAATCTAGTCACACATAATAATGGAAATTAATTTACTAATTAATATGTTTTCGTGGTGGCACATACATAGGGAAGAATAACCGGAAAATTCAAACAAGATTTATAAAACATTTGTCTAGATAGCTTCAAAACCAGTTAGTGTCAAATACTACGATAAATATACAGAGTGGAGGACCATGTTCACCGATTACAAACACATATTTGAAATGGGCCATATAAGTGACATTACCATACCTTTCAAAATATTGGATAGGAATTTTGAAGTACGAATTCTCATGTTTATATGAGCTTTGGTTGGTGGTAAATTCAAACGCTGTTTATGTGTACAGGAATACTTTGTAGTAACCTTTTATATACCATGATAATATCTGAGCTATTTTAAAGTCTATGTTGATGGAGTAATCTCTCCATTATTTATTAAGCTCTTAGTTAACAGACTTCAATTAGTTTTTATGAAAAACTACCTTGAAAATTATATATTTGACCAGATTGTTCAAAAATAAATAGCTTAGAAATACATTCTTCTCAGATGAACTCTTTCTTACCATCATAATATGTATTCCTTAGTTAATGTTCAACTATGTACATGAGAAAAATGAACAAAAATTAGACAGAACTGGAAAGGAAGGCCCAGTACAGAGTGGGTTGGAGAATGCTGGTCAGTGGCCTATGCTCCTTTGGGAGTAACATGCGTAAGTAAGTAAGTAAAGTAATGTTTATCATAATCGTTTTAATACCGTTTTGTTTTTCAGAAATTAAATTTTCCGTCTGCTTGAATTGTTCAGATTGCATGTAAAAGTGAACTAGGTTAAAATAATTATTTTCTAAGAAAAATAATCCTTCTTTTTTTCATTATATAGTCAGTATCACCGAAAATATTCAGTTGACCGAGTTTCGAAAAATTCCAGTAAGCTGAACGCTGAATTTTCACGACAAATTAGATAAGTGAAAATAGGTATTATACTCAGTGAATGGAGGTTTCTCTGATTGGTACTACAAAATAAAAAACAAAGGTTCACCTTCTGTTTCGAGTTACTCCTAAGCATACAGTGTGCAATATGGTACTACATTGGTTTGCTCAATTTATAACTTTAGTATTTTAACTAAATGAATATAGTTTCGCATAATTTTAAAACTAGAAAAAGAAATATCTCATGAAATGACCAATCCATATTTGTAGTTACATCATTTTAAAATTTTTTCCGACTCATTGGAATCACCATTTTTCCTGACACTTGTCACATGAAGCAAATCTTTAGTCCTATGGAAGGTCAGTTGTAACTTGAATAGTTCAATAGTATTTTCTCTGTTTAAAGCTAGGTAACGTGGGCTTTAATTCCACAGGGAGCATCAGTTCCTACTAGATTTCATGTAACCATATTGAAGAACACTAATAAGCGCAAAAACTAGATTCATGATAACTCCTCGATAGTTTTAAATCATCTAGCATAATCAGATGTTAAAATCCCTCAAAAATTTATTCAGTGATTTGTTTAAAACAACAATTAGTCTAAGATCCTCAGCATGCTAGTTGATTGCGTTTTCTGTTAGATATTTTATTTTGATCAGCAGACAAAAGTGAATAAATAATATTCTCGATTATTTATTAAAGCTTACTAGGAAACAGTAGATTTAATGGCAATTTGATTTATATCTTTTTTGGAACATAATTTTAAATTTTACAATTAAGTAGAGGACACAACAACTAATCAAGAAAAGAGATAAACAAAACAATCGTCATAGGTATCATTACCAAGATTTGATTAGATAATTTCGAATAAATTGACCGAAATGACATGGTATTAACTTGTTCAGACCTGTTTTTGATTGATCACATATTATTCTTATTGTTTCGTTGTACTATTTAAACTTGGATTAGTTTTAATTTGGTTATTTATTCTCTGAAGAAGTAACTTACACTAAGTCACGAAACGTCAGAAAATCTAATTTTTCTACTCATTGGGATATTACAAATATATTATTTATTTACAAAAATAATCGTCAGTTGATCAGCGCACAATGTTATTAGATAAATAAGTTATGCTTAGGATGCAGCTAAATATTGATAATGTTCCTCCGTATAAAGAAAAAGTAAACTTTAATTCTGAATTTAAACTATTCGTTCGAAAAAGTCAACAAATTTAGTAAATGATATTATCGATTAAATCTTTTGTAAACTATTAACCTTATAACATGTAATAGAAATGTAAATTACAAAAAAAAATAGTCACTTTCTAAACAGAATAAATGTAACTTACCTTTCGGTGATTTATTCACTGTACTTCTTCTAGAACTACTGTCCTTAGAGCTCTGAATAAAATGATTGAAATTATTACATAATTCATTATTGATTTATAATGTAGTAACATATTTAAAAAAAAAGCAAATTAAGCACATCTAATTAAAAGATGGTGTCACATAAAATGTCATTAAAAGTAGTATATTTTTATGAGTTAAATAACTGAAATATAACTGTTAATACCCGTGAATAGCATCCGAGGTTACAATTAAGTTGTAATTAATAGTAATCAATAAGAGCAGTTGGGAATATATTTTTAAATCTGATGTATGATTAGCCAAAACGTTATTAGTCTAAGTCTTTTTATTAATTTATAAAAGAATAAGGAACTTTACACCAGATTTCAGAATTTCACATGTGTGTTTCATTGTGAAATAGAAAACGTGACTATAGTTTTCATGACATCATTTATATAACTATCAGAAATTGATATCAACTGAAGAATTATTACAATCTATGAGGCATCGGATGTATGTTAACATTTGTTCACTGTTCTTGAGTAGCGTATATATAGTAAATAAGTGATCCAATTTGAAAACACTTCCTTCTCATTGACATTAATTCATTTCAACTGATTTAGCAAATACTGTAATCCTTGCTATGATACTGAAATGAATTATGTGGAGGCTGTCGTGCAATGGGCAAGTATACTGAACAACAGATCAGTATATTTTGCTTAGTGGCTGTGGAACATGACCTATAATGATGGTGGATATCCGTAGGTTGTCAGTATTTCATCATAGGTGTCTTTGAGCATTGCCCATTTATCTTAGGACTACCGTATGATAAACACTGAAGTTAGACTCAGAGTATTAGTTCAAGATGAAAAATAATTTGTTGATACCGTGAGTCTTCTTTGATAGAGATGTTTGGAACATGTAATATATTTTCCCAATCACTACCCACCTTGATGTCCGGCGATCTCTGGTAGGTCGGCAGAAATTTAGGGTTGGAAAAACGAAATGTAACTCCGGACCATGAATGTATTAACTGTAGGTTTCAGCCATGTTAGCATGTGCAGGAATTAGGTGATATGGTTCAGAATCAATTATAGTGGAGCAAATGTATTCACTTATTACCTTCCATATGATCCTGAGTTTCGAAATCAGCTTGTAACTCTATTTTTTTTCGCGTATTTATTATTTATTCTCAAATAATCCTTAGGTTCAATTGTTTCTTTTACCACTAGTAATCTTACTGCTTTTACAACTCAGATTTATTTTAATGATGTTATTTCACTATACTGTGGTGTGGTAAATTGAACAGATGCATATATATCTCACGTTCTACGGTGATTATAACTGAATAAGTGAGGACCTGAAATACTGTATGAAAACAATGCTTAAAAGGTAAAACTACTTCGATAACAATGATAATAAAGCAACAGAATTACCTTAGCTTGTCTTGAACTGTCAGATGAAGTTTTCGATGAAGATACTGACTTTTTAGGAATTGGTATAACAACTGGCATTAACGCATGAAGACTAAACCAATGAGGTTTACCATCTAGGTATTCTTTATCTAAAATAGTTATATGTTCATTTGAAATAATAAAAGTGTATCATTAGTATGACAAAAAATTAATAAAATCATTGATATACGAAAGTCTTTCAAGAGAATAAGTTAACTTCCATGTAAATGAATGAATTAGTTTTGTAATAATAAATGTAGAATATTCATGGCTAAAGTTGTAGTATGAGAACCACTGAATTCAAGTCACTGCCTGAAAGAATAAAGAATAATTGATTTACTCTTGTCTAAAGCTCTTAAGAATTTGAAACTTAAGCGTAACTCATCTACCTAATTCTTTGCCATACATAAACAGTTGTAAATACTTTCCAACTAATTTTTTTACCAACGAAATTGAATAAGTCTACTTATCATAATATTTTTATTTGAAAGCAATAGAAAGCTAGTTACAGATAAGAAATTCATTCCGAAATTTGTATTATATGGAACCGAAAATGAATAGTTGGTGGATACGATGATCCACCTAGGGGAGTTGGAAAACCCTGATTCATAAACCAATGGTGAACATGGGCTCCAGAATCCTAAGGAAACGAATGGCATGTGAACCTATTCTTGGTCACCGGCTACCATGGGACTTCATCTCCTTACGTTACTCAATTGCCTTGTGGATTTGATCTTTAGGTCAAAAGGTCGGGGTGTGTCCCCCTAAGAAAACCACCTGCTTCGGTTCGGCCACCCGGATAGTATCAAAGCCCTCACACAAATCATTTGATTTGTGAGGCACATATCTATTTGGTGCCTCCTTATACCAATGTTTATTTGTTTAAATAAATAAATTCATTTCAGGGTAGTGTACATTTAAAATTAATTTTTCGACCAATTCTTTTATACTTGTAACCACTGTACTTGTATTTTTTCATAATATTCACCTTCGTATATATCAAATATTGACGATTTCGTAATCAGGTTTTACCATAACAATTAAATTTAGGTTGAATTCACTATTCAATCAATAATTTCCCGCAACTGTTGTTTATTGTTTCATCAGTTATCTTAACAATCAACCCGTTCCGTAAATTAATCGAGGAATGTTTACTGTTTCCATCACAAATGTAAGCTATGAATTAATCAGGGAGAGGTATCATAGATATTATAGTAATATAGTGGATTGGTTAAAGTTATACATTAACAAAGTTGGATGCCTACTCAGTGGTCTAGGGTTTAAGCGTTCGCTCGTGTGACCCATAGGTTCTGGGTTTGAGTTTCGCGGGGTGAGATCGTGAATGAGCACTGCTGAGGAGTCCAATATTAGGACAAAACAGCCGTCCAGTGCTTCCAGGTTTTTCATGGTAGTCTAGCTTCAATTGACTCATGAATTCAACTATTAAATTATTCATTAATATTTAAATCACTACTCAGATGAATAGTTTTTATCCAATATCACTAACTTTTGTTAAACAATCGTTTAAGAAGGATTCAGTAATCGAATAGATCATTTAATTCATTCTATTAATAGATTCTTACTTCAAATAATGTAAAGAGAAGTCAGTAGTTTTACGAATTCATTTAGTAAATCAGTTAGTTATTAAAAATTAGTCTAGTAATTTCGGAAAATTTAATATTAGTTTGCCATGAAGTTGAAAGAAACCTGTGTTAAAATTATCTTGGTGCATAAGTTAGTCTCCGAACACTGTAGTACTTTTTAACACGAACGGGTAATGCTTTACGTCTCAGAATATTATAATTAATTCTAGCGTTTATGACCTTTTTCAATGAATTCCTACTCTTGTTTCAATGTTATTTCCATAAAAGTGAGAGAGATAAATTGAATTAGCTTACAAGAAAGATTCACCTAAGAAAGTTGAAAATAGTGAATAATATGGGAACCTACTTTCCAACAGATTTTATATGAATACATTCCTTAAAATTATTACATAAGAGTGTAGATCAAATCTATGGTGAGTGAATGAGGAAATGATTTCCTACTGAAGTCACTTTCTTTTATTTGAATATTAAAATAGTGTTATAAACCTTGAACAAATTATAACAATCATAATAAAGGAAATGAAAATTTATGTATCATATTTCTTACTACCTTATTACTGATATGTCTTGTTGTTTGAATGCTACTTGATATATCTGATCGTTGCTGATTATTGTGTCGAAAACATTTATCACTTATACTTGGAACGAGGGTCCACCGTGATTCCTACGACGCGAGGAGGGTCGTCGTCGTCATATTTTGGGGTTAATAAATCTCCACTTATACCAGTCCTTGTATTTTTAGTTTCGCGTCATGAGAATTGCAGAGGTCCCTCGTTCCGAGTATAAGTGATAAGCGTTTCTGACACAACAATCAGCAACGACTAGATATAACAAGTAGAATTCAAACAACAAAATATATCAATTACACCAAACATTCTTTCATGTTATAAATAAAATAATAATAATATATAAACCTTTTAAAGATATTAGAATTATTATATGTTTAATTTAATCTAATAAAGTTAGAATACTTACCACCAAGGTTAATAATTGTTTGTCCCATAAAATCATTTGTTTTTAATCGATCAAAATCCCATACAGTTACTTCAAGTACACGTCGTTTCAATGTACGTTTTATACAATTCATAAATACAACAGTCTGTTGCCATTCAGGTGTTAATGTATTAGGCATATATTTTGTTTGACGATTAAAATCAGGGCTAATATGATTATTTTAAAATAATAGTTGTATAAAATAAAAGATTTAAAATAAAAATGTTAATATAATATAACTTTGGTTTTATTTGAAAAACAAAGTATGTATCAAGATTAAAACTTTTCAATCATCTTTACAATTACTTGCTTTATAAACGTCTATTCAACTTGCATGGTATTTTTATCATGAATTTATGTCTTCCATAGAACTTAGTTGAAACCAACAATCACCTAAATATCCATTTCGTTCTAATTTCATACTTCACAGTAATCTCTAGCTACAGTTTTTGATCATTCAGTAAGTGTATAATACTACTAAGTAGTAGAGTTAGAATTCAATAATTTATGCTTCTGATTCCATATAACTTTTGATAAAGCTTAGCTCTCAACCCATGTTATTCATTAACAACTTCCTCACTTCTGAATGATAATATAACTTCAAGAAATCTGTTTCGAACCATGCTATCAATGAGAATATGCTTATTTTTAAAATAACTGAATACTACTCCCTTGGAGGTAATGGAAATTAAGATGTAGAATACAGAGATGTTCTTTGCCTTACAGCATCTTTATTTCTTAAATTATAATCATGAGAATTTTACAGGTGTCCAGTCGAAAGTCGATAATCAACATGAGTAAAATGTGTAAATTATTAGTCTTATATTATCTATTGAAAGCTTGGCCTAAATACTAAGATAGGTGTTAATATTTACCAAAATATGCTTCAAGCATAAAACAAAAATAATATCCATTCAGTAATTCAGTATTAACATTCTATATTTCTTTACGAACAGATCAGTTAGCATGTTTAAAGTAAATTAAAGTATATTTCAATAAGTCATATAATGACGACACTATGTTCTCTTTTATTCAGTGTTTATTAGATTCCAGTAAGTAGATTTCGAATGTGATCACCAAGTCATGTGATTTTAAATCAACATTCAACTTAAAAGTAATCTGTCACTAAGTAGTAACCAACGTCAACGCTCAAGTTACAATATAGTCATTGAATCAAATAGTTTAATATCACGGCTGACATCATTTAATGTTAGATCATAAAGAGAATTTGAATACTGCAGGCAGCGTTAATTCACTCCAGATTTCAGCCATGTCTTGCTAACATGTGCCAACTAGCACAAATCCTAGATTTACAGTTTCCTGTAAACTATTTAAAGCTACATAAACTGTAATCTTAATCTGAACTTATTATTCACATTGCTACATATAATTTCAAAGTACAATAAACTGTCGAAAAGAAAGTAATCATAAGAAATCTAAAATTCATAACTAAAACATAATTAATTAGTTATACTTACTCTTCCGTTGGATCTGGATGTAGTCTTACTTTTACAAATGGATCAGCTAAACCATTTAAATCCATCGCTGGAAGATTACGTGCACGTGCAACATGTACAGTTAAACTTTGATCATAATCATCAAATGTTAGTATTAACTAGAATTAGATAGATAAATAAATAATAAAGATATAATAATAACATATTTTTGTGGCCATATGAAAATATTTGTAGCTTAATTAGATGCTTGTTATATGATATCACACTTTAAAGGCTACATGGTTTTAACTGTAAAATATTATTATTATAATGAACAATATAACCATGTGTATACTTCAAAGAAAAAGAAACTTGTCAAGGTCATTCCATAAGTGTGAGTAATTGGACAGTCTGATAATCTTGACTGTGATTGACCATTCTCAAAAACTTTGTTATGTATATTTTCAGTAAAACTATTCGGTTGAGAAAGTATAATACTACGTAAACGTTGAACTCCGTCTGTAGATCTTCTAGAGTTGCTGCCGGTCCAAAGCCCGGATAAAGAAGGATGGTTGGGCATGGGGTTAGCGACCCCATCCCGTAGAAAACTAACTCGCTAAAAAAACGCTAACCAGAAAAAATTATCCAAAGAGTTCGACTACTATTCATCTATTTCTTCTAGACTAAAAAAATTCCACTACTTCTTTTAATATTTCAACAATCCAATTTAAATCGATGAAAGAAAAAGAAAATGGGTAGTGCTTCCGCCTGAATAATTTTATTCGTCAGTCTTTTTTTTGTTAACTACTCTATTGAATCTATTCACGTGAAAACTTAAGTGAAATGTATACATTATCAAACTAACTGGAAATATTAACTAAATTATTAACCGACTGTCAAAATGAATGGGGCCAACGAAATATGAGAATAAAAAATCACTCTAAACACTTGAGTAAACAATTGAAAAACAAGTTTTTAACGAAAAATTGTTTAGTTATTCATACTTCATTCCACCCTCCCCCTCTAAAAAAATAATCAAAACTGTCACCAATTTATTTCAGTGATTAAGAAACGAGATTTAGAATATATTTTATATAGGGAAAATAAGAATTTTATTTCAGCAATAGGTTGATATGTTCCTGAGGTTTTCTATTATAGAAGCTGTATAGTTTGATTAGACACCATTAAAAAGAATCAGCTAAGAAAAGTATTTATAATTTGATCAGAAGCATTCTTAATAACAGGAAATTTACATCAGAAATATGACCAAACAACAAACTATCGTCGCTGAAGGTTTCGATCATCATAACTAATAAAGAAAACTTAAAACACAAACAAATCGGAAGTCAACATGTGCAATTCGAGTTATTAATTAAAGCAATTACAATATATTTACCGATACATTAAGATACGTATAAATGTGACACTAGTGATAATATCTAGGTAAAGTGTAATGACCGTCCAAACCTAATGGTCTTGATATTAAATATGCAAGGAAATTGATTTTTAACTCATTGATATCCTTGATGTGTTAAGTAGCTTGAGATAAACTTGTAAAAGCACCAAGAGTTCGATTATTTGTGATGTACTCTTGTTAGACCATTCTAATAACTTGGATAATTAATCTGTTATACAGATGCTGATTTACTGCCGCAGGCGCTCAATTTTCAGTTAATCAATGAGAAAAAAAAGAAGGTAGTATTACAAAACTTTAACCAAAAATATTACGTAATTAAACACATAGATCATAATGTACAATAATGAAGAGAATACAATCTGTCAGAAATAGGGAGTTTAAAATTAGAATGGGAATATTAGACTCATGATTAAATTACACTAACTTTTAAACGGAAAAAGATTGTAGAAAAATCCATGAATCATACCAGATATTGTGATTAGGAAAATATGAAAATCATATAATATGCTAACTAAAAATAAATAAACATTAATAAAGGAAGGGGTGATCATTTATTGAAAAGTGAATTACAATGTTTTTTGTTGTTGTCTAATATGTTCACGTTATAAAGAATGGAATTAAAACTTCACTTTTTTAACCATCTAGTTTACAGAACAGAAATCATGCTTTTCAAAAGACAAATCTTTTTATCATTACAACTCGATGTATATCAAATCAAAGAAAACCTTTCAATAATATTCGACGGTAATTCTCAAAACGTTGGCATAAAGTAACTCATACAATCATAATGTTCAATGACAAAGTTAGGTTACATCTTTTCAAGTTTTTTTCATTTTCTATGCCAACAGCAAAACACTTAAATACTAGCCTTGATTCAATACATCATAATTTCACTCTACTGGATGACGATAATTTCAGTAGTTTGACTATATTATCAAAATTTGCAAACTAGATATAAATAAATGCTGTGGTGCATGTTACTGATTTCGACAGATATAAGTAATATGTATCACTAATCGAAAGTGGAATACTTGGAGGCAGAAGTTTGAGAAAATCGAAAAGAAGAGAATGGAAATGAAGAGTGATTTGTATGTAGATAAAAGAACAACAAAGTCTGAGACAATTGATGAATATTTTGCAAATGAAATATTACTGAATATTTCTCAGATTTTACTAAGAGAACCTGTATGTTTGTGTTCAAATAAGTTTGGTTTTCCCCATTTGTGTGTGTTCACTATAAAGCTAGTAGACTTGATTCGAAATGGTAGGAAACTTCTCCATCATATTCATCTTAATTACACATGATTAATAAGCAACAAAGATTTGTCCAAATGATATTTAAACTATTATTTTATTCAACTTATTCAAAAATCAGAAGGGGTTTTGTGGATTTTATATTAATTTTATTACTTGAGATCATGAGTTAATTGAAGCTAGACTACCATGTAAAACCTGCAAGCATTGGATATCTGTTTTGCCCTATTATGGAACTCCTCAGCAGTGTTCATCCACGATCCCGTCTTGCCAGATTCAAACCCATGAACTATCAGTCTCACGCGCGAACACTTAACGTCTAGACCACGGAGATGGCCGGCATTCAACGGCGTAAATGTCTAACTTCAACTAATCCACGAAATTGAGCCACATGTCTACCATTGTTTTCAGTGAGTTACTATCTCACAACAGACTAGGTTGAACTTCAGTGGTCACTGCTTCTCACTAGAACTCCATAAATTATCTCTTGAAGCTAGTCACTAGTGAGTATATGTTGATTAATGTCAGAAGGGGTTTTGTGGACTAGTACGATAAATCGAGTCAATTCATAGTCAGTAAAATCCAATCAGCAAATACGGATTACTTGATAACATTTATAAGCCAAAAAGATACTTGAAGCATAGCTAAGCTTTTTTAGGCAACATTATTTGATCAAATTTTTAGCGGTACATATTATATTGAGAATAATATAAGTTGGCTTTCAACTCAAAAAACTTGCTCAACAATGGAGAACTACAGATCATTACCAATAAACTTATACCTACTGCATAATTTATTGACTATCTGAACTTAGTAGCGTTTGAAGCCAAACGTGATCGGTTTAAGTCCGAGTGTCAACATAAACTCTGTAGTCCAGGTACGTCCAAATGACAAGTCCTAAATAAGATAAAACCTGCGTTCTAGATTCCGACAGTAGCCATAAATGAATATTCTCTCATGCTTAGTGATTCTTCTAAATAAGATGTTTGAAGAAATCCAGCTAGTATATTGAACTTGATTTACAACAGCAAAAACATTATTTGTATTAATCGAACTTTGATTACAAAAATTCACCCACTGGATAATTTTGAACAGACATGGGTGCGCGGTGAATTATTTTCTATCAATGTTTCCTTAACATTAATACTGATATTCGCATTATATTGTGCTTGTTTAGTATCCTTTAGTTAAAATAACTTCAAAGGCAGAAAACTCAATCTGTTTAATGATAACGAGAAACTTAAATGCAAAAACATTTATCTGATGAAATGACGTTAAATATTGGGATTGAATGAACTGAAATGATGGCGGTATATGATATGAATCAGATAAAATTTGATTATTTTGTAGAACTGAATTGTAAACACATTACTGCCAAACTGTATTCATTACATACTTTTAGTTCATTTCAGAAATAAAATGCTAAAAATTATGCGCAAAGGTAAATGGTAGCTAGCAGTGGAATCCAGGATGCGCATTTCGTCATATTTAAGATTCTTTAACCGGATGTACCTTCATTTTAGATTTGATGTTCACTCTAGGACTCGGATCCATTCGCTTCAAACGCCATCGTGTCATCCACTTAGCTACTAAGTTCTGATAGCCACTTACTTGTACAATGAGGTGAAGTTTAAATTCATTTGGTATTGTTTACTTGAATCTTCTCATTGATGTTTAGGACTCCAATTGATCAATCTCTTATTGGCATATGTGCATACTGTGCATATTGCTCCATCAATATTGCCCTAATTCACAAGTACTACATGCAGAGACGGATGGTGGCTAGCAGTGGGACCAAGTAAGTACACAAGATGCACATATGCGAATAAGAAACTTATCAATTGCATTCCTAAATAGCAATAGAAAAAGTCAAATGCATAATACAATAATGAATTGAAATGTATACGATTCGTAAATAAATCAAATTATGTAAGTACATAAAGGGTACGATGATGTTTATTTTCACAACTGTTGCATATCAAAAATCCATTTGTATACAAAACACTATAAATCAATTCCTTGAACGTTCAAAGAATTTTCAACTATTCGTTTTTATTTGAAATAAAAACCACAGCAAATCATATTAATAATTATTTCATTGACTCAAACATTCGTAGTAAAATCTTAACCTAATTTTAGGTTTATAACTATTGAAATCTGTGAAAAACTGGTGAATAATCTTTAGTTCAAATGATACGAAAACTTAATGAGTAATGAACAAAAGTAAAGTGGGAACTTAATTAGAAAGTCTATGGGTCAATTCGAGTTATTACTAAACATCATTCGTAGTTATTATGACTTCTTGAGGTAACTTAACACACTAAATTACAGATTCTCTTAGTAAAATCTGAGAAATATTCAGTAATATTTCATTTGCGAAATATTAATCAATTGTCTCAGATTTTGTTGTTCCTTTGTTTCCATACCAATCATTCTCTGTTCTCGTTCTCTTCTCTTTGATTTTCTCAACTTTCTGCCTTCAAGTATTCCACTTTCGATTAATGATACATACTACTTATATCTATCGACATCAGTAGCATACACCACACTAGTAGTAAAACTTGTTTATATGTTATCCCTTAGTAAATAAAATAGATAATATTATTAAATTGAAGATAATTCGTATTGATTTAAATGACAGTAACATAAACTTACTTCAATCTCACCATATTCTATTGTATCATCATGTTTCTCATTATTAGACTATTGAAATATAAAATAAATGAAAATTACTTTAACTAAACACGATGATGAACAAGTTTAACAACATAATTATCATTCATATATTTATGGTGTAGAAGAAATATCTGGAAAAAATAAACGTTTCATGGCAAAAGAATTATTGCCGAAGTACAACAACCTAATCTGTTCTACTTTGAAAATGTGATACAGAATTAATGAACGTAAATGTGATGTATAACTTCAAACTCCATTGAAACTACTACTAGACCAAGATAGAATTATATGGAAGAAAATATCAAAGCTAAATATATAGGGATTGTTTAAGCAGTTAGATGTTATCATGTACAGATGGATGTATTTTAAATATACTTGTGATTGCTTCAATCAACGTGATAGACTAACTAAACAGACTATCAATCTTTAATGTTTGTGAACTAGTTACGATCTCCTGATTGTTGACTAAATTATAATATCGAGTTCTTAAAGGTTGCTTCATTTGGCCTGATATATTTGTAGAGTTTCCTAAAGCATCAATGCAAATAGTCACTTTAAAATACTTTACTAAACATTTACTGATCATGTCAGTTTATTGATTATAATCCTTATGTAATCGAAAATGAAAGAATGAACAACAAAATAGTTAAAAAATACTATACCTGAAATAGACTTTATTAGTTATGTAGTCAAGTTTTTAAACTCCTCCTGGAGTCCCTCCCGGGGCTACTGCCGGTCACAAGCCCGGATAAAAGAGGAGGGTTGAGCATAGGGTTAGCGACCCCATCCCATGGAAAGCTAACCCGCTAAAAAAACGCTAACCAGAAAAAATTATTCAAACCATCTAAACTCTGCCCTGGGAGTAAGAAGGTCTTCAGTTAGAAGAGATATGACGCCTCATGGTGAAAGCCGAGTTCCTTCGGAAGTCGCGAGGCTGATGCCCCTTCTGACAACTAGAGCAACCATTTATTTAGGTACATGGAATGCTCGTACAATGTGGGAGACTGGAAGAGTCTTCCAAATCGCTGCACAATTAAGTTTTTAAGATATTTTTGTTGTACTACTGTAAATTATTTGCTTTTCAGCTTCAAATGATTACATTTAGACAATTATAAATATCTAACATACTGATAATGGTAAACATATCGATTTACTTAAATAATATTTGATCTGAAAAAATCAATTACCAGAAAAGTTGTTTAGAAATTTAGCTAGATCTGATCAGTCATAAAGAAATGAAGATGATATGGTTGAGATAACATTTATTCAGGTCATTTAAAGTAATAATTTAATCCTTTAACAGAATAATCAATTTATAAATTGAATATGAACCAAATAATGGAATAGAATTTCGCTTTTGAAGTAATACATAATATTTACATAAGTTTAAAAACTCTTTATATTCAATATCGTGATAAAGAAATTTAATGCTCTTTTATGCAGTATCATACAGTTATTATGCTTAATAAGTTAGATAATTAATTTCAATAGTTAAAATCATGAGTCAGTTGAAGCTAGATCACCATGGAAAAACTGGAAGCACTGGACGGTCGTTTCGTCCCAGTATGGGACTCCTCAGAAGTGCGCATCCACGATCTTGCCCCCCGCGAGACTCGAACCCAGGAACTATCAGTTGTGCGCGTGAGTACTTAACCTCTAGACAACTGAGCAGGCCGGCATCTAACGGTGTTAATGTCTAACTTCAACTAATCCACGAAATTGTTCCACCGTACATTATTGTCTTCAGTGAGCTGATATCTCACAACAGACCTGGTTGAACGCCACTGATAACGGCTTTTCATTAGAACTCCAGGAATTACCTCTTGAAGTCAGTCACTAGTGAACAGATGATTATTATCAGAAGGGGTTTTGTGGATATTTTAGTAACTTCAGTAGTTGATAAATGTAAGTTTCAGAGAACCTTGATATTTGTACTTTATCCAATTGTATTGTATAATTCTCAGGATTATTTATTAAATTATGCTAATCATCTTGGAAAAATGCAGTGTTCTCTAGATTACTTAAATTTAAGTTGTTTAGTTATATAGTTAAAGACAGTACTGTTACATCCTACCTGTCATAGAATCTCTCAGAAAAATAATCAATGTAAGAGTGAATATTTTTGTTTAGCTTACCGATCGACTTCCACGTGGTCCATTTACACGGCCTCCTTTAGATGATCTTCTGCTATTATTTAATTTATCACTATCAGAAGTATTTGACTGTTTAGTACATTTTGAATCTTGTACAGTTGATGGTGATGATTGATTAATAGATTTTTTGGGAGAATTTGATTCAAACCAATTCATAGTGTTATTATTCAATGTTAATCTACTTTCTTCAATATCTTCCTCTTGTATTTGTTGTTCATTTGTTGAATGTAGTTTATGTGAACTATGTGCAACTTGACTTATTGAACGATGATCACTTGATGGCATAGATAAATAATGCTGACGTATATGTGGACAAATTGGTGGACCTTTTGATTGACTCATTAATGCATGTTGTGCTGCATGATGATGACATAAGGCATCTGATTGATTGAAAACAAGAAAAATAAGGTGGAATTTCATTGAGCACAATGAAAATGAATAAATTAACATTTCTAGGAGGAAAAAAATTGATCGTGTAAAATTACTAACCAAAACAATAAGATAAGAATAGATAAGAATGTAAGAAAAATGGGTAGAATAAAAGAATTAAAGAGTAGGCTTAAGTAGAACTAATGAAACGGAAGTTTCAAAAAGGAATTAATTCAATCAAATTGAGTTGGCGCAATTTAAAAATAAGTTAAGAGTAGATAAACTAAAAAAATAATCTAAACTTGTGGAATAAATCGATACTGATTTGAGTAATTCAAAACTGTAAACATTATTTATTGGTATCCATAAATAAACCTTAATAGATAGTATTGTGGTGTGCGTTACTGATATCTACACAAGTAGTATATAACGGCGGTCAGGCATAGAATGTATTTCAGTACAAGGTCGATGTGTAAAGAACGGGAATGGAACGCAATTGGTTTGGAAATGCATGAACAATGAAATCTAAGACAATGGATTAATGTTTGCAACAGGAACAGTCAAGTTTGAGATGATGGATTGATATTTTGAAAATTAATGATTTACTATATGGTTCTCAGATTTTAGTGAGATGCTCTGTAATTTTGCACTGAAATACATTCGATTGTCCCCACTGGTTTTCTTGTTCACTACAGTATGAGACTCCAGATAATATCCATCATGATGTTCTACAATAACATTTGAATTTCGGACATTTTTTTAATAATCCAAGTTATAAGTTTCATTATGAGTCACCAACGAACTTCAACTTTGATATCACTGAAAAGAAACTAATGACTTTTATCTTAGAATAGGATACCTCAGAAATGTACTGTTAGGTCGGCTTTCAGAGAACTGCAACAGAGCCTCCGGAGGCCCTGAAGGAGCCAAAGAGTCTTAGCCAATCAGAGAACGATGGAGCTTTCTAGAATGCCAACGTGGCGTGCTACTATCGGTCAGTAGCATAATATGTCTTTTAGCGGATTGGCCAAAATATGATGTTGATTTAACAAATGTTAACATCTATAAATACACATGTTTTTCTGTACAAAAATGAATCTTGGAGTAAAGTACTTTTCGCATACTTTGTGCCTTCTCTCTCGTGTTCAGATCGCTGTATAGTTCTAGCTTGGGAGTTTCAAGAATAGCTTAAGAATCGAGTATAGCGTTCAAAATCGCAAGACTTATCATGTACACTCTCGAACCCAACACGAATCAAACTCTCAATATACTTAAAGTTATGTTCAGTTGTCCATTTAGATCAAAGAAGTAAATTTAAAAAATCAAGATGTTTTTAGTTTTTGTTAAAACATGTGCATGAAGTCTACTGACTAAATTAATATAAACACAATCTATGTACATTTACAAATCAGTTCACTGTATCAAAACATGTTTTTTGGAAACACTCATGAGAAAAAAGCGTCACATAGTAAAATTGTCATCCAAGCTTTACACACCATTGGTAACCCAAACACTTATATGTATATTTTATATCATTACTTCTTTTTATACATAAGGCTTTCATAACAGTGAAACTATCTAACTAAACCCTATCATTTCGTCACTTTATTTTCCTTTATTAATCGATAGTTCTGATTTAAAAAAACATTCAGTCATACAATCCATGATCGTTTGTAAATTTTATCATTCTTATCAACATTCAATAAAGTTTTCGGTGAATAAAAATATGTCACTTTTTTTTCATTTGTATAATCTACACAAAATCTAAACATTTATGAAATTGATATTTTAATTTCATGCCAAAAATTCTTTAATAAAAAAATCGTAATTTTTAAAATAATATCATTTACGTGTTCGATTAGTTCGCCCACTATTCCCAGTTGATCCTGAACCACAAGTCTTCATTAAAGATGTTGCATCTTCATCATCATCGTCATCATCAAGATATTCTTCATCATACTCTTCATCTTCATCATCTTCTTCATCTTCTATTTCTTCACCATCATCTTCACCTTCATCATCCTCATCATCACCTTGGGTATAATCTCTGTCAATAACCAAATAAAATATATGACAAACTTTATATTATATCATTTATTTCTTATTAACGGTTTATGCAACTGGTAGACTTATGAATACTGATTAATATCATGTTTAGATTAGATAGATGGGTTAGGGCTAGCAGTGTAAACCAAGACACGTGTTTTGTACTGTTTGGGACTCGTAGGCAGACTGTATCTGCAACCCAGAGTTGATGTTCACTCCGGAGCTCGAACGCATAACAGTTTGCTTATAAAATCATCGCGCTTTTCACTCAGCTACTGAACCAGATAGCCACGCATCTGTGCAACGGTTATGAGATTTAATGTAATTTAAAATAAATTGAATGATCTCGTTGTTGATATTTTTGACTGAGACTTATCAGTCCATTCGATCAATATATTCTATTTCAATTTATATGATAATGGCTGTATCAAAGCAATCCGCACAAGATGCTCATGGACCAACCAAGACTGGTCAAATTTCAGTCAAAAATATCAATAATGCCATAATCCACGCCATTTCAAATTGAATTAAATACCATATTTGTTTAGTTCTATCGATCACGTTTCAATTTGGCTACTGGTCCAAATAACTCGACATCGTCTACACGTCTTAAAAGGTGAAACAACAGAAGGGGGTTCAGGAAGTATCAGATTATGAGTATATGCTGCTGATGGTTGTCAAAAAGTACATAGCCTAGGTTCAAGGTTTTCCTGTTTACCACCTCCATCCACCCAAAATCCAAGGTATATCACAGCATAAACCACCTATATTTCTATATACATGTTCAGTATTCTAATAATTTCAATTCAATACACAATACATTGATCAAAATAAAACATCAATCCAGTTTCTAAATACAATGAAGATGAATAATAATTCTGAGGTTAGTTTTTTTCTAAATACACCATGTGAACTTCACCTTATCTCTTTTTAACAAGATTTTGTTCTCTCCTCATTGCCTAATAAATGCTTCAAAAAAAAAGAATGAATGAATTCCCTCTTTTGTAATGATTTAACTTAGAACCCATTTTCATTGCTTTACACTGAAATAAGGTCACTCTTATATGTAAAAAAAAGAGAAGTATTGAGGTCGTTAAGAATAGACAGTTATATACTTTAGTCATATTTCTTTGTTATAATCTCTCATTTTTTTTCACCTCTTTTTCTTTCTTTTACGTGAAACAAATATCTACTTAGTTGAATCATGCTTTTTATTTGTGGGTTAAAACAAAAGGCTTTCATTATTTAATAAGGAGAAACAAACATAATGATAAACAATGCAAGTAGGTTCGAATGGTTTTTTTTTGTGTGACTTATTTCTTATAGTTAAAAGTTTTGAATTATATACACATATATAAACATAAGAATTAGATAAAAACTGATTGGATTCAGACTCAAAAAAAGAACCATCCACGATTTTGTGGATCAGTTCATTACACGTTAGTGACTTGTTAAATGATTCTCCTCTTTAAATTTTCAATTCGAAGCTTTAACCAATACAACTGATAAGGTTAGAACTGCAAGCACGAGAAAATCAGGCTGACTTCAGACCTGGTCGTGCCTGTATCGACTACATATTCACCATTCATCAGGTTCTAGAACATAGGCATACTTATCGGCGTCCGACAATGGTGGTCTTCCTTGATTTAAAAGCAGCATTTGACTCCGTAGACCGAGAGATTCTGTGGCAGTGTCTGTCATTGGAAGGCGTACCACAGAAGTACATAAACCTTGTGAAGGCTCTCTACTCAAACACTACTAGTTGAGTTAGAGCTTATGGCGAACTGTCATCTGCTTTTGCAACCTCAAGTGGTGCACGTCAAAGCTGCCCACTTTCATCATTTTTGTTCAACTTCATCATAGATATACCGATGGAAATAACGCTCTCATCGACTGAATCCTCAGGTATTGATCTCCTACCAGGAGGTCCACTTATTGACTTAGAATACGCAGATGACATAGTCCTGTTTGGTGAAGACGCTGATGAAATGCAGAGTCTTTTGGTAGCACTGAGCAACAATGCCAGAATGTTTGGGATGCGCTTCTCTCCTTCTAAATGCAAGTTGTTGCTTCAAGACTGGTCTGCGTCAACACCTAAACTAAGGATAGGAAGTGAAGTAGTCGAACGCGTTGACAACTTCACTTATCTTGGAAGTCTGATCAGCCCTAATGGGTCGGTGTCTGACGAAATCTCATCAAGGATTCGAAAAGCTCGTTTAGCGAAGGCAAGATATCCGTCTATCAAGTAAGGGACGAGTATACTGCGCGATAGTTCGTTCTGTTCTACTTTATGGCTGCGAAACATGGTCATTAAGAGTAGAAGATACTCGTAAGCTACTACTTTTGACCACAAATGTCTTATAAATATTGCTCGCATCTGCTGGGATCACCGGGTATGTAATAGAGACGTTATATGCAGCGTATTAGGGAATGATGAGAAATCAGTTGATGAGCTTGTGAGTCTTCATCGACTGAGATGGTTGGGCTACGTGCTGAGTATGCCTGAACACGGATTACCACGACGCACAATGCTGACTAGTGTTGGGGATGATTGTAAGAAAGTTAGGGGTGGCCAAATCAAAACGTGGCATCAGTTCATGAAGCCACTAAATTCTGGTCTGAGTCATGTTGGTAGATGTAGACTACTTGTTTGGGGTCCGCGTGGCTATTGTAACCAGTGTTTGGAGACTCTTGTTGAAATAGCTCAGAATCGATCACAATGGCGTCAGCGTATACACTAACTAATTCATTCTTCCTGTACTATATCCTTATATGCAATCTTTCTTTTATGTATTACCACAATTGAATTAACTACTCCTATGAATCCGGTGTTCATCTTGCTGTGCTAATGCGGTATGGCAACTTGGACCGATGCATGGTCCTACGTTGTAGCTGACTGATTGACTGACTGATAAGGTTAGAAGTAAAAATCATTGTTAAATGAATTCAATAAATTTTGTACTTATAATTTAGTGTAATCCTTGAGAAATTGAAAGATACTGAATTTTGTTAAAACAAAAATGATAAATTATATTCCATTTAACTGAAGATAATTTGAATCAAACTTGTGAATTTACTATTGCAATGATGAATTACTAAAAATCTCTTTCTGAGCATTAATATACCCATGATTGAACAAAAATGTCAAAATGTCGCATTTTTTAGGGCTCTGATATCGTTGGGCTTCGAATTTTCTAGAACATGCTCAGAAATGCTAACATGCATTATTCTCTTTGTTCTTTTAATGTATGTGATTTGACACATTCTTTGGTGAATTATGCCTAAAGATTATAGGTTAAGCATTTTACTGGATTGTATTTTAATATCACTAAAGAGTTTTAGTGATTTTTATCTTTTTGATTGTTTCACAGTTTATATTAGTACATAATAAAAAGCATATTGAAATATACGCCTTTACATTTGTCTTTATTCCTCAAATGATCGATTTACATTTCGTGAAGTATTACCTTTATTAGTCATTACTGATATGAGAGGATGAGAAAGCAATATGAAAATTAATCAGTATAACGTTAAAAATGTGTCTTTGAATTGTCTCCTACAGGCTCAATCGTTCTTCCATTAGTATTGCTACTTGAACTACTTTTTTTTCTCTACTCCTCATGTTCCTTTTGTATCAGTAAGAATCCTACTTTTACTTCCTGATACACACTACCCATGTCTGACCGCATGAATAGCACACATTACAATACTATTCAGTAAAAATTATATAAATCTGAGTGTTAATCTGATAGTAAATAGATCACGTAAAGAATAGTGTCATTTTAATTTCTTTACGAGGTCAGTAAATCTGTATCAACAGTCTTTGTGTTTAAACTAGGCGTTGTTTAGATTCGGGTTTTTCAGTACCAATCTCAACTCAGTTAAACATTCCACAGATATAACATCTTAGAAATAATAATGAGTATAAATTATCAAATTATCCAATCTCTCTTCCATATAAGTTAAAAGCAATTTATATTAATATTACAATTTTTGTTTTCCAAAGACTGATTAATGACAAAACTGTACTCGCATTTGTTAGTTAAATTAAAATATAACTAATAATGACTAGTTAACAGATTAATAGCAAACCTTATACTCTTATTTCCTATGACTAGTATATTTAGTTTATGTTTATGCAAATATAGTTTTCAGTATAGGGGTTTAAGAGATTATTAAGTTTTTTAATTGAGATTATGAACCGATTGATGTTAGACCACCGCTGGAAACCTGACCGTCCAGTGCTTCCAGGTTTCCAACTGTGGTCTAACATCAATCGATTCATGATCTCAATCAAAAATATAGTTTTTCCTAAGATTTAGTCATACGTGTAGCTTATATGCACTGAATCAAGATGTATAATGAAAGTTATTCAATATTTATTATCTATATCATAATTTTGAATTCATTGCATCCGGAAGATTAATTTTAAAAAAACCTTACATAAATATAATCAAGATTATGGGTTATATGATTGATCGCGTTCCGTCATGCATTAATCAATCTTTAAAACATAATTGATGTATTATATCTAATAAGTGTAAAAAGAATATTGAATAACGTCATGATATCACTAAGCGACAAACCATTTATCACTGAAATGATTATTAGTTAATGATTAATGACCATTATATATACTTTTTTTTTCGTTTTGAAATCTACCATGTGATAGTTTGATTACAAGTTTTAACTCAAAAGTGGAGTAAAAGTGATTGAGATAGTTTACTTTTAATGCAAAAGGAAATAAATGAATTTAAACTATTAAAAACGTTATTATCTTAACAAGTCTTATGAGTTTCATAACTGTATAGGAGGTGGTTAAGATCGGTTGCGAATACAATCAAGGTTTTTCCTAAGCATACACACACATTAGGGTATTGACAGTTTAGCTATACAAGATAATATTAGAGGGTAAGCCTTATCATTTACATATGATTTATAATTTTCATTTAAAAATAGTTCACTCTACACCTGGAGCATATGATCGAAGAGCTCTCTTCTCTTTAAAAACGAACGACTGTTCCATAAAAGATGAGATAAAAGTATGAGTACTTGTACAAACAATAACGAATCCTACTATTCTTTGAATAGTGTTTGCAAGTCTATGAAGATTTGTGTTACAATGAAATCACCATGACTAAGTTTGTCGTGATTAATAAACTGAGTTTGATCGATCTTGGAGATTAGTTACATTGGTCTGGCTGAAACTGAGAAAAGATTGTAGGGTCATAGTTCTGTGGTGATGAAGAGTTGTATATTAGGAAGAAATAAAATTCTAGTGTGTTATGTTTTCCATATATTATCAGTTAGAGAGACGGTTATAATGAATACACATCCTGAAACAAATATCACTTAACCGAATTTTTTATACCGAATCAACACAACGAGAATATTAAAGGCCTAGAAGTCATTATCTAACTAATGACAGTGAGAAAAGCTAAACATTGAGAATATAATTCGAAGATACGAAGTGGAAAAGTATGGATGAAGAGATGCCTATAGTACTATGAATAGTAAGTTCAGCTACTTTATCGTCACCGATGTTGAACTTTATAACCCAAAGTTACCAACCATCAATCAAGTTTATTGTATATACCTTAAATGGGTGGTCTGGATCTACTAAGATGCCCAGCGTCAATAAATAACAAAAACCACCTTCAGAAAATATTAATCTTAACAACATAATTATATAACTTAGTAGTTTAGGAATTATTGAAGTCTAATGCACTGGGTATGAACTTAGTAGGATCTAATCCGTGTTTCTAGGCAGGCTTTAACTTGGAATCCAGAAGGGTAAACGAAGAAAGTCGGACAAAAAACACATTGCACCGGGAATCGGAGGCATAAATCAACAGAATGAACAGTTCTTAGGAATAACTGGAAAGGAGAGACCAGGAAAAAGTTGGGTGAAGTATCGTAGTCAATGGCCTATGCTCCACGAAGGATGAAAGGTGAAAATAAAGGAATTGAATAAATTCGTGTTTCCCCTCAGAATATATTCTTTGCAAGTGAATATAATTTAAAACAACTATAACTCCATGTGATTAAAAGCTGCATTGAAATTATTGTATAAAATGTTAAAGTAAAGTTTCAGTGAAACGAACAAATAAAAAATCACAATTAACTAAATAAGTAGTTGAAATATATATCGGTACATACATAGACTTACGCTCTGACAAGTAACTCTGTTTCTTCAGAAACTTGACTAATGATAGCTTGTACTTCTTCAAATGTCTTACCGACTAAAGGAATTGAATTCCATTCAAGTATTTCATCACCTATATGAATAGATATAATATGAAACAAAATTCAATCTGCATTGAATCATCTCTTCAATCAAGTAAATGAATAGATTTGAAACGAAAGTCTGATAAACAATTTCATAGATTATTCATTATTTTAAATGAAAAGCATATTATTGCTTGAAGTTAAAGGATCTACCAGTATAACGAGAAGCAGAACTTGTAAATAAAATGTAACGACCATCTATTAATGCTCAATTTGCAAAATGTCCATCAATTGTCTTAAAATGACTCAGACTTCATTGTTCGTGCATTTTCATACAACTTGCATTCTGTCTTCATTCTTTCATGTTCGATCTTCTTGCCTCTCTGTTGCCGGACATTCTGTTCACGAATAACATCATATACTACTTATGTCTACATAAGTAGTATATTACGCGAGTTAGGAACGTAATGTTTGGCAGCAGAAGATGTGGGAAGATCAAGAAAGGAAGAGCGGGAACACAATGCAATTTGTATGAAAACGCATGAACAATGAAATCTAAGACAATGGATTAATGTTTGCAACAGAAACAGTCAAATTTCACATGATGGATTGATATTTTGCAAATTAACGATTTACTATATGGTTCTCAGATTTTAGTGAAATGCTCTGTAATTTTGTACTGAAATACATTCAATTGTCCCCATCTGTGTTCTGTTCACTACAGTAGTAGTGGTATGCTAATGGTTCTCATTCATCTAACAGATATTATTTCAAAATTTATTTACAATCATTCAAAGATCAAAGATGTTTTAGATTCATAACTATTATCGATAATAATCAGAGAAGGGTTTTTGTGGACATTATAGTAATTTAATAGTTGAATTCATGATTCAATTGAAGCTAGACAACCATGGAAAACCTAGAAGCACTGGATGGCCGTTTTGTCTTATTGTGGGACTCTTCAATATTGCGCATCTACTATCCCGCCTCACGAGATTCGAATCCAGGACCTATCAGTCTCACGTGAGACTTATCGCGATCGTAGATGCGCACTGCTGAAGAGTTCAGTGGTTCCATGTTTTCCATGAAAGTCTAGCTTCAATTGACTCATGAATTCAACTATTAAATTATTATTGATAAGTTTATTTAGTGTAGAAATGAACAAGGTTCATTTAATGGGAAATATTTAATATAAGAAAAAAGACTTATTATTTTGTGTTCAATATATAATGATATAGAATAAAATCTTAGATTTGATAAACTTTGAAATTTTCTTAAATTAGTAAATAGAGACTTAATTTTATAAGTTTTCATCTAATAACTTTCAACAATCTGATATCAAATAATCATATCATTTACTGATCACATTGTACTTTTTTAATGCCTAGAACTCAAAACAACTGTCAACTAATATCAAAGTCACAATCTTCAATATGAATGTCAAGACAGTTCTACCGTACAGAGCTGGAACTTCGAATACTATCACAACCATCATCAAAACAGTACAAGTATTCGTAAACAACTGTCTACGCAAGATACTGAATGTCCATTGGCCGGATATTATCAACAACAGCCTACTGTGGGAGAGAACAAACCAGATTTCAAATGGCGAGGAAATTAGGAAGATACTGGAAGTCGATAGGTTATACATTGAGGAAATCATCAAACTGTATCACGAAGAAAGCGCTAACATGGAATCCTGAAGGGAAACGGAAAAGAGGAAGCCCAAAGAACACACAATGTCGTGAGTTAGAAGTAGGCATCAAAAGGATAGGTTGCAACTGGAAACAACTGTAGAATATTGTCCAGGACAGAGTTGCATGGAGAATGTTGGTGGTTGGAGTATGCTTCCCTTCGAGGGTTAACAGGCGTAAGTATGTAGTTTAAATCTTCCGAATGCCTAAAACTCGAGTATTCAGATCTGTAATTGCTATTGATCAACTTTCGAGCCGTGAGCTATTATTTAGCTGTTAGAATTATGTCCCTTTTAAATTTAAACTCTAAGTATAACTATTCAAGGAGGTTAGGTTATTCCCAGTTGATCACGGACGTAGATCGATGGGTAAAGTTACTTAGTCAAAGCGATGTCTGCCACTATACCAACATCAATATAACTGTATAGATTTTAACAAGGTATATTTGGGATGAGTATAAACTACATTACTTAAATAATGACTTATTGCTTCTATCATTTAGCTGTCAACAGGTTACTAGCTTCAAACTCACACCACGTAATTTAATTGGCCAGTTATTATCAGTAACTTTCATACAAATATTGTAGCTCAACATAGAGCAACTCAATCTGTTTTCATCACGTACTGACCCTAGTAAGGTAATTGCTGAAAACCAAAAAGTTCTGAATAGTCATTTCATCTTAATATGAGACTCTTCAGCAGTGTGTACCGATGACTCGATAAAAAATAGGACCTAAGACCTTGATAATAAGTAACCATCTTCCAATGATATAAGACTTGAAGGTCCTGGGTCCAGTCCTAAGATGGTTTGTAGATGAGGACTATTGATAAGTCTCATAACTACATAAAACAACTATCCAATACTTTTTGATTTTTATTGATTTTCTAACAAAAGCCAGTCCGTGATCTAAGTTAAAAGCTCAATAATCTCCACAAATCTACTTCACTAAAAAAATGTAAATCAACAAATGTGTTTCTATTAGAAGGGGTTTTGTGGAGATTTTGGTAATTTCAATAGTTGAAATCATGAATCGATTGGAGCTAGACCACTATGGAAAACCTAGAAGCACTGGATGGTTGTTTCGTCCTAGTATGGGACTCCTCAACCGGGTCTATTATAAAACATCAGCTCACTGAAGGCAATGGTGAATATGTCGCTCAATTTCGTGGATTAGTTGAAGTTAGATATTAACACCATTGGATGCCGGCTGGCTCAGTGGTCCAGAAGTTTAAGCGTTCGCGCGCGAGGTCAAAGGCCCTGGGTTCGAGCGGGATCGTGGATGCGCGCTGCTGAGAAATCCCACAATAAGACGAAATGGCCGTCCAGTGCTTCCAGGTTTTCAATGATGGTCTAACATCAATCGGTTCATGATCTCAATCAAAGTAAATGTAATTTTTAGTGTTGAAGTACGATTTTAGCCATCAGTTTATTTCATTTTTCTTTACTTCAATCTTTATTAAAATTATCATTGAATTTGCATAATGTACCAATAAGATGAATATTATTAAAACTATATGATGAAAATAGTTTTATTTTATCCTAAACTCACCCTTGTAATATTGTTTTATTATTCAGAGTGATGAGTTTCATATTGTTTTTCATATTATTTTTCTTAATTATTTTTGTTCCCTCTTACATTTCATTAATCAAGTTGATATTCTCAATTTTTTTCATACATAAGTGTTCTTAACAAGTCTATTTATGCGTGGTCTGATTATTCGAAATATACTGCACCAAATTATCATATCGTTGTGATAATCTTCATCTTTTTATTATACTATACAAATTTATCATAAAAGGATTATCCGTATTGGGGTTGTGGAGATTATTAAGTTTTTGATTGAGATCACGAACCGACTGATGTTAGACCACCGTTGGAAACCTGGAAGCACTGGACGGATTAATCAGACTTCAATCAATAGGAATATTAAAACTGATCAACTCTGTCATCCAGTGAGAAAAATGATTAACAATTACAATGTCAGAGTTCAGGACATGAGAGAAAACAACCGAAACAGATATATAGGAAAAGACCATACGATTATGAATAACAATCAACTGAATATCAGGTCAACAGAATAAACAGTTGATCAATTGTCGAGAAATTCTAATAGCTTACTCCACTTTGAAGTAATGATAATGTTGTTCAGAAGATTAATAAAAGCTTTACAATCAATCTATCTAGCTCAGAATCCACCACACCAAAATTCTCATACTGTATTATAAATATTTATCATCATCTTATAATTCCCTGTTGCCTTCAATGATTTTATGACTATTGTCAGTCAGTGATGTAATGTTACAACTGTGATGCTAAAACCCCATCAATTTTAATAAAAAAATTCTATCATTATTTTGAATGAAGAGAAATATTTGCTTATATTGCACTTCCTACTACATTCAAATTGTTCAATACTTAATTTTAAAAATACGTTATATAAACAAATAGACATGAATGCGAAATCTCGAGTAAAGTGAGTATAGTATTTAAGTGATGGCAAGAACTAAAAAAATTAAATTCTAAATTCAACTAAAAAACTGAGCGAACAAGAATACAACAAATTGAACTAAGAGATAATCAAACTAATGTGATCTAGACAGTAATGCACAAAAGATGTATTTGTCACGTTTGGGCTACGTTTTGAGAGTGAAGTTCCTGAAGTCGACTGTCATCTGTGGGGTCGTGTATATGCACTGTTGAAAGGTTGTATACTAAAATAAAACGGCTTTTTAGTTCTCCCAGGCTTTCAACAGTTGTATAACATGTCTCTGTTAGTGATTTCAATGAAATTTAATAATCTCCACAACCCCATACTGACAATACAACCAAACGTTTTATGCTTCGTAGATGAACTATTATAAGATAATATAGATCAATGTTCTTACTTGAAATGTTGAAAAAAAATCACAATTTCCTTCTACATTTAGTTGAGCAATTTAGTAAAGAATATTTCCTAGACAAAACAGATCATGCCACTAGATTAAATTTTAAAATCTTGTTTCAGTATGTACCTGTCACAGCTTACTCATTCCTTTCGCACACAAAAAAAAACAAACGGAAAGTCCTTCTACGTTTTAGCTGTTCCATTAGATTGGATGACTATATTTTCTAAACGGACTGACTGTATCAAATAATAAATATGAAAACGTCGAATAACTTAGTTTCTTTACCATGAATCTTGCATCTAACTGAAAATGATTATAAATCCATACATTTAAGGATTCCAACATAATGTATCTGTATCGAGAAATGATGAGTATCTATCGTTAAACAATGATTCACAAATAACTTTTGCATACCCTATAGAAAATATTTCAATTTCATTACTTCCTCTTTTAACTTTACGACAAAAGTAGATAATCGATAGATAAATGAAGCAAATAAACAATTCTAAATTTATACATGCAAATTACCTTCTTTTATCTCTCCATGAAGTTGATCAGCTGGACCACATGGATAAATTTCTTCAACAAATGCTCCTAAATTACCGTCTGATCGAATATGTCCACCAACTATGCGCATACCAATCCCGCCCCCTGTGAAATGTTACAAAGGGAAAAGAATATGCTCAACTGATGCTCAACAGTTTCCAATTAACTTCGTATTCCTATTTAAACACCAACCTGATCGAGCTCCATCATCACCGTCACTACAATATCAGTACACTGAATGTTCTTTTAAAAAAACTGAACCCATTATACTATTTTTTTCTAGCTTACTAAAGTTTTAAAAAGTCACAATGCCCCTCATAAAACGATGCGAATAAACAAACAAGATTTTCTAGATCTCAGAATGCTTCATATACCTCGAATAGGTAAGATATACCATTTACCATAAAATGGTTCATTTATGTCATCTATTCACGCTATAGTAAGACTACATTTTGTATATTAATGATAAATATATTCTTGTTCTGTGTATTATTATCGCGAAGTGTATACAACCAGTCATGTTTTACTGTCAAATCATTGCATTTATCAGTATAATGGTTGTTGAGATTATCAAGTTTTTGATTGAGATTATGAACCGATTGGTGAGAGGCCACCATGGAAAACCGGAAAGTACTGAATGGCCGTTTCATTTTATTGTGGGACTACTCAGCAGTGCGCATCCAGGATCCTGCCCCCCCCCCGAGAAATTCGAACCCAGGAACTATCGGTTTTGCGCGCGAACGCTTAACGTTTAGACCACTGTGCCAGCTGGCATCCAACAGTGTTAATGTCTAACTTCAACTAATCCACGGAATCGAGCGACACACCCACCATTGTCTTCAGTGAGTTACTATCCCACAATAGGACGAAACAGCCATCCAGTGCTTCTAGGTTTTCCATCGTGGTCTAGCTTCAATCGACTCATGATCTCAACTATTAAAATATGGAACTCTTCAATTGTCTGTTTAATCTAACAAATATGAGAATACCTAATATAAACATGAATATTCATGCGGAAATGTTAATAAAAGTAATTATACTGGTAATAATTGGTAGAAACATTGTTTTTTTCTCAAATGCACATCAATCAGTAAAGATATTAAATGATCAACAGTTCTATAGTCGTTTGTAAGTTTCAGAAATATTATCTCTTTCGGAAAAGGTAGTTTATTGACGTTTTATAACATTGAATTATGCACTGAATGAGAATTGACACATACTAATTATCCATTTCCTGTTGAATTAAAATAAATGACCAATAGTATATTGAACCAGTAATCTGCAGTCTAGTCTACATGAATAAAATGTTAAAGATAATTGGACTGAATATTCTTGAAAATTGAATTACAATTGTAAGATGGTGGAGATTTGTAGCTCAATTGGATGATTTAGGTGGAGTTTTGTTCTCTGAGCTGGATGGTTCGGTCATGGAGCTCTCATTGTTCTTCTGAACAACATCCTCACCACAAACTTCAGTTAGAAGTGAAGTGTTCGAATTTCTCCACATATGACTCACAGCTTGTCCTGTAGACGTCGATCTTGATTGGCTATTGTTGACCTTTAATCCGTTATTGTCTACTTCTTTATAATGATTGTGTTTCCCATTGATTTGATTTTTGGTCCTATGTTTGTCCTGACATGGGTGCCTAGCTTCGGAAAATTCTCTGGTGTTTTTGGAATCGCCTCTATCCAATATCTCACCATTTTCTCAGTTGACTGTGTTAAGTAAGCAATGGCAGGTTATAGGTCAACAGATGTTCTAGGAATTTGTACATTCGGGCTCGTGAGCACCTTCCTGTGTGGTTAAGCAAAGGTGTAGTCAAAACTGTTAACAGCTCCATCTTAGATCATCTAGTTCAGAGAGAACATACAGCCAACATGGGGCAATCTTTTGCAATAATCTATCATGTTAACAGCAGTCTACCCAATTCCGTCAGACTGCGAATCCTACGGACGGCTGAATCAATTGCTATTCAGATCAAAAAGCCAGAGCTGTGCATCCAAAAGAAGTATGTTCAGCCACTTCTTTTACTCTGGTCAACTTTGGGGTCAACAAGTTAATCAATTTTATAATATGGTGACGTAATTTGATTAATGTTCATTTTATGTCCCAAACATTATTATTATTATCATTATTATCTTTGCGACTGTGATTATCATTGTTATTATTATTATTATCACACTTGATAACCTTCTTGAGGAATTAATTCAATATCCACCCATTTTGATGGAGTTTTGTTCTCTGAGCTGGATGGTTTGGTCGTGGAGCTTTCATCGTTCTTCTGAACGACATCATCAGCACAAACTTCAGATAGAAGTGAAGTGTTCGAATTTCTCCATATGCGTTTCACAGCTTGTTCTGTGCACCTCGATGTTGATTGGTTCTTATTGACCTTAAATTTGTCATTGTTTACCTTTTTGTCTTGGTTTTGTCTCCTATTGGTTTGATTCTTGTTCCTATATTTGTGCATAAGTTTCCTGATTGGTTGATAAATCGGATCGATTTCAATATGTTTGTTGATTGCTGATTGACCTGAGTGCCAGGCTTCTAAAAATTCTCTTGTGTTTTTAGAATTTCCTCTGTCCACGATTTCCACATTTTTCCAATCGAATGTGTGTCCGCAGTTGTCCACGTGTACACGTGAATCAAAATCATCCACCTGAGCTATAAATCTTCTCCACCATCTCAATATCCAACCATAAATCTACTATATCTGACCTAATTCATATTATTTTACATATTACGTAATTTCCGGTTTTTATTCCATTATTTTCTCTCTCAACCCATGTTGACCATATTTATTCTGATCATTTATCGCACAATTTCATTTCGCTTATAAAATGATTCAAGTTAACACTTTATATTAGTCAGCTTCAACATTAACGATCTGATTTGATTTTATATATGACAAACAACAATTCTTGATTCACATATTACAATTTCCAAATGATGTACTCTGCCTTAAATCTGGCCAATTTTATGGATTATTAATTTAGATTTATAATTGTAGAGTACCTGATGAGAAATTCATTGAAATGAATATTCTTCGTTCATACAATTGTGTTTTAATATAAGAAATCATTGGTCTAAATCAAAGCCATTATGAAAATGAAATTACAATGTGAAATGGATTTTAAGTACAATTTAAATGATAATTACTAGTCTAATATTTGAACGAAGAATATTCTTTTTGATAAATTCTCTTTAGGTTCTACAATTATATATCCAAATTAATAATCCGAAATTTACATTTTCGTGCTCGTGAACGCCTTCCAGCGTGACTAAACAAAGGTTTGATGAAGAAAGTGAACAGCTAGATATTGGCCCATTTTGTACAAACTGGTCAGTGACAGTACAAATCAGTAATTTTTTGTAAAAGCTTGTCAGACTTAAAGTCCTTCAAATGGCTGAAGCAGTAGCCATCCGGATGAAGAAACCAGAGCTAAGCGTACAGAATAAATATCTTCAACCACTCCTCTGGCCAATTAATCGGTAGTTATCTTAGCTATTGAATGACCGAATTGGACTAATGTAATTGTCTCTGTCATCGTTATTCACAAATCTTTGTATTATCATTATTATTATTGGTTAAACATCATTATTAATCTCCCCTATACATGATTCATTCACTTCGCATTCATCCCTCCTTATTACGTTTTACTTATTTTTCACACAATATAGCCTTCCACTAAACATTTGATCGAATTGTAATTGCACTATTATTTCTCTCACTCTATCTGACCCATATTTATTCTGATCATGGATCTTAAATTTCACTTAACATATACGCAGATCAAGTTAACATTCTATCTGAGTCATATCAACATTAACATTGAAGAGAACTTATCAAAAAGAATATTCTTTGTTCAATTATTAGTCTTTTAATATGATGCAGATCTTTAAACGATAATTACTCGATCTATTTAATAATAAATAACAATTTGTATTCAATACTAAAATAATTCAATAATGTTATCACTTACCTCTTTGATGTCTATCCTTAGATTCACGCATTAATAATAGTCGTTTGGTTGGAAAATCATATGTACATTTTGTAGGTTGTATTACTGATCTAGGCTTCTGTAATAAAATAAATCGTAAAGTTCCCTATTTTTAATATATATATATATATATATATATATATATATATATATATATATATATATATATATATTAAAAAAGCAAATAATTTAATCATCTGCAAAGATGACATTGTAGTGTCGGTTACTATGTTAAGCCCATATAACTTATTCTAGCTTATTAACAGGTCAAGTTATCCATTCTTCTTGAGTCGCATTTCGACCTTATCAATCTTGACTGTGTTTATATGAGAGTATGTGTAAGTACACTTATTATTCATCACATGTCTCTGTGCTTTCTTCTCTTTGCTTCGTTCCTCTGATTATCTGTCCAGATCATTGAGTGTACAAAATGTATGTACTCAAAAATCCATTGTCATATTTAACTTATTTCATTCTGTTATTCACTGACGCAAGTTAAGTCTATAATTTTATACGAGAATAGTCAGAATGTATATTTCAGTAATAAAACATACGATATAACTGGAGATATCAGGCTACTAAAGTGAAAAGACCATCGATAACATCGTCCGATCTAATTGATGTCAAAATAAAGGGCCCCACCAAAACCATCCATCTATGTAGCTTCAAAGACTTATCAAAATAGTTCAAGTTTGAATAAAGCAAACTTTCACATTATTTATTAATACAGCAAAACACACACTTCAACTACAATAACTTCTCTAATTATTCAGTTCAAAATAAATATCGGGTATATAATTAATATAAGAAAATGTTCATTTTATAGTGAGTTTATTTATTCTCATGTAGATCAGAATTGTATAACTACTACTACCACTACTACAACAACAACGACTATTACTATTATTACTACTATTACTATTGCTACTACTACTACCATGTTAATAAGTAAATGATTTCTCATATTTAATAGTTTTGTTCAGTCTTCAATTCAGCAGATGAGAGTGGCTAAAGGGCATTTCGTATTATCCAAAGTTATTTTAATCTGCTAGAATTGAGCAAAACAGAAGCCAATCAAATATTATTTTTTTAACTCAAAAAGGAAGTTCGATAAATGTTTTTTGCAAAATAATCCTTATGTGTTATAATTCATATGTCAATCATAATGAGATTGTGATCAAACAAGTGGGAAAAGCTAAATATTTGGTCATTCAGAAGTGAAGGATACGATGCAGAACAATTTGGCAAAAATAACATAAAATAACTTAAGATTTCTAGTTTAACAGCTATAGAATTAGTCCGTTAATCCATTGACTATTGGTCACAAATGTATAGAATAATAAATGCAACTTAACTTACTAAATCAAAATATCAGGTTTCGTAAGTGATATAACCCTAAATGTATAATAATGATGTCGATAATCTCAATTTTTATATTTATCAAAACTTCGTATTATCGCGTGTATGTTCACTTCAACGCCAATGCACATTCACTCCTGTTTTATATTTTGGTGTCCAAATACTGGTGAATCTTTTGCTGGAGGCATCTGTCACTATTTTAGTCTTTTTATCCAGTGCTTTAAATAAGTTTCTGTAACACCTTTCATAACTATCTCTGCTGTTACTACGATTTTATTAAAAGAGTAAATTCATAGAAACTCTGGTATACTGAAAGCTAGTTTAATTACAATCATATATTGATCTAACAGGGTTCTTGGTTAGAGCCAGAATAGAGTCTAGTCATTCTAAAAACCAATGTAAAATTACCTTCTTACAGAGTATACTTATAATTGTATGAGACTTGACAATAGTCTAAGCAATCAATTGAATAAATGAATTCACTATCTTCAATTCCACTAGTAAAACGTTTACATGAACTCTTGACTAATCTCTTTTCTTATAGAATAGGTGGTCAAGATAAGAATCCAGAACGATTGTTTACTCTTGTTTGAAACATGTCAGCTGGATGTACCTGAACCAATGGTTATTCTGTGACAATCACCACTGGATTCATATATCCTACTTAAAATTCAATCGAAATATAAACATTGTAATAATCCAAAGTATTACAAATTGAATTATAATCCTTTTTTATTGTTCACAGTTAATAAACTAATTTTATCCTAAGGATTATGTACACAGTTTATTAGAATTTATAATATATGGGCGAATGCTGTTATCACACAGACAAATACCCACACACACTCACTATAGTATGGAATAAAAAACAAGAATATTATCAGTACTTCTGTTCATATTGTTCTGATAATTATCTTAATTATTATTTCTCATTATTATTGTTACTATTATTAAGGACTTTACTGATGTTAAATGTAGGTATAACTTACGTTATTAGTTAATGGATTGAATGAAGGCCATGTAGTATTGTTATCTATCCATGAATTCGGATTTTTCGTGTTATCTATGAAAATAAATATAATGATAGTAGAAACGTTTATTAAATTACGAATATATATGTAGCAATTTTTTTAGTGATATAATTATTCATTTACTCGTTTCTTCAAGATTACAGTAAAAACAACTTTAATTTATCCCATTTTATTGCTTTATTATGCTTGCAAAAAGTTATCACCTACATTGTTAATCTATCATAAAAATATTAAAATGTTATAACTACTTATAATAGCTAGGTAGTATCTTTGGATAGACGAGAAAAATAGTTTCATTGTAACTCAAGACCTTAGCGTAACTATACTGATCTAGTCGATTCCTCCTGGAGATCTTCTAGGGTTAATGCAGGTCTTGAGCTCAAGTAAAGAAGGAAGGTTAGGCACGCGGTTAGCAGCCCTGTTTAATAAAGAAGTGTTGCTAAAAACTAGCTATCCATATTGATTTAGTCAATGTTTCTTTTTTGAAAAAGTATTTGAAAGACACTGTGAACAGTAACAATAAGAATTATGCTAAATTAATCATTACAAAATCACTTCATTTAATTTCTAGTTGTGTTCTGTTTGTCACCTACTTTGAGATGAGTTCCGAAAGTTCAAGTGAATTGTGACTTGTTAAGTTCAGCTATCATGTTGAAACTAAACACAATTGCCAAAAGTGGTATTCGACGCTCATCGTGACACATTGTTAATTGACTGCAGTTTAATTACAGGATGCTAAAATCCAATAATTTAATTATTAAAAAAACTCTAGAGGTCTAACTTGACGGGTTCGATCTCTCAACAGATTATCTGTACATTGTTGTGGAACCACATATTTACACAAAATACCTACTCAATACTCCCCAGTTTTCAGCGTTACTCAAACTGGAGTCGGTGATAAATAATACTCAAAAATAAGTGAGTCTGTTTTTTACCTATTTTAGTAACAATTAAAGCCTAATATTAAATACTCTCACAGTAAACAGTCGGAAGAATCACCACAACTGTAGGATACAGTAGGCTTGGTGAACATGTCTAGTTTTCAGCTACATACTATATGAAAGCTAATGTCAGTGCATCGTTACTAGAAATAAAACAGCTGGATGATTTTCGTTCATACAATCCAATTATTGAAAACTGAATGAATTAGCTATGAAGTTAGTTGATTCGCTACAATGTGAATTATCTAAAAATCAAGGCTTATCTGGTTACAAATTTTTAACGTTACCTGATAAAATATATAGATAAGAAATTCTAAGATCTGTTTTGGAAAGTGTCTCGTATAAAGCTATCCATACTAACTTATCCTATTGACCACAGTTATTTATTATAGATATTCTGAACAAGTCGTAACGAATAAGCAATAAAAATAATGTAGTTTTCAAATGAATGATCAGGCATTGTCCAGTACAAATACCTGTTAACAATTAAAGTGAATAAAGAAAAGTGTAAGAGACCTAAACATTTCTCTTAGTATAGTAAAACTTTCAAACACTATGAATTAATAAGAAGGTTATGAAGAAAATTTTTGAAACAAACTGTAAAAATGCAATAGATAGACTACAAATAAATGAATTTCAATAGTTGAGATCATGAGTGAATTGAAGCTAGACCACCATGGAAAAACTGATAGTACTGGATGGCCGTTTCGTCCTATTGTGGGACTTCTCAGCAGTGCACATAAATGAATAAATGAATGTTAAGTAATAATTATATTCATACTATAAAGGAAGATAAGTAATGAAGACATTTATACCAGTGTGGATCTTCTTCAACTTATATTAACTTGAGATTTTATTTTATCCAGAAATGAAATTTGACTATTGAAGTTCTATCTATCTATCTATTTCCTTGTAACAACCCATGTTATATCTGTTGTGTCTTTAAGTCTGGTTAGTTATCATGTAATTAATTTGCCAATCAAAATACGACATATTCACTCTTGTCCAGTCTGACAGGCCTAGCATCCTATTGATCCGTTGCTCGCCTAGCCTGTTCAGCTGAGTCCAGAATACCAATAACAGCCTCCACTATGCGAATCATTTATTTCAGACATAATGGATTTATATATCAACCAAACAGACAGCAACGCATCATAAAAGAGGAAATAACATTTATACACAATAAAGCCAAAAAAATGGCTGTGAACATAGGAGACAGTAATCAATAAACTGAGTATAACTTAAGAATAGTAAATCGTACAATAATAATCTATATATCAAAATGAAGCTTATAATAAGATGAATATAAATATACACAATCTAATTACTCAATAGTTATACCATAAGAATATATAGATAATATTAGTCCATCAATAGGTCTCAGAAGTTACTCGTAATTTAATCTTCTCTAAGATATAACAATATCATCAAAGAATTTCTAAAGAAATACTTACTTTATAGATATTATTTCATTGATCAAAATGGTTACTTATGTAATAGTTAAACAATTTATTAAACGAAATGTATATTATCTTTTAATATACTGAAATTATTTATTTTGTAATATTTTAGAAAAACTAATTTCATCCATTATGAATCTTCCATTGAGAAAGTATACAACAAACCAATAATGATGAATAACTTCCGTTATATGACTACATTTAGAAGTCCATTATTTATTCAATATATTTTTTTTCTCACAATTAACTTCCGGAACATATTTAATCGATTCGATTAAGGCAATAAAAACAATAAAAAAATAAAATAAAATAAAACAATAACAAACTGAAAAAATGACGAAAAGAGTTTTTTTTTCTAAGGAGAAAAAAAAAACAAACAGTGGAACAATTAACTGCAATGCACGCAGAACTACACATACTTAGATATACTTACAAAGAGGGTATATATATATTACGTGAGTAAATATGCAATGATGATAGTAAGCTGCTTCTTGAAAATAATTGCCAATGAATTTTGTCAGGTTTTTGACTTTAATTAGGGTGGATGGGTATATATATATATATATATATATATATATATATATATATATAAAGAATAATGTATTTGTACGCTAACTAGGACAAACTGGCAATGAAAACATATATACAGTAAATGATATTGAGTACCATCATGTTATTTTGCAAAATAAACAAAAAAACAAATAATTTTTATGTCATTTAAAGATCTCCATCATATTAAAAGACTAATATTTTCACCCTATATTAGATGATATTTTTTTAGCCAAACTGGTCCACTAGAACTGATCGATATATGGATGACACGCTCAGCCTCTGTAAAGATAATATATCACAGCAAGAGGTTCTTAGGCAGTTTAATTAAATGCATCTAGCCATTGAGTTTATATCTGAAGAAGAGAATGATAGTAGAATAGACTCTTTGAACGTTCTCTGAACTAAGAGAGCAGATGGATCAATAAAAAAAGAATTTTAACAGAAAAAAAAATACATGGACTGAGCAGTATACGCATTTCTTTAGCTTTGTACCTCTACAGTATATACGAAACCTAATCAAAACTTTTAGTTACCAAATACGCACAGATATAGTTGAAGAAAAGTTAAACACCTTGTTACCCTAGAAAGTTTATAATTAAATATATGATCATGAAGGTGAGAAAATTGGGCGAAATACAAACGGTGAATAAAAAATTCCTATCCATGCGCTTACAATTCAGAGGGGATGCGTCTAGTAAAATATTAACTCAGAGATTACGCAGAAAAATACAAAAGTCTTTCAATGCCGGAGAACTACGATTAGTGTTTTCTACGCGCCCAATGATGACACCGAGTCTCAAAGATAAATTAACTAGAATGACCACCTGATTTTGTATTTAACAGTTCGACTGCTCCTGTGGAGCAAGTTATATTGGTCGAAGTTCTAGGAATTTACACTTTCGTGCTCGCGAACACCCAGCCTGGCTAGACAAAAGTCTGGTGAAGAAAGTGAACAGCTTGATATTGTCCGATTTAGTGCAAACTAGTCATAGTGCCAGTATAAACCAGTAATTTTTTTGTAAAAGCTTGTCAGACTTAAAGTCCTTCAAACGTCTGAAGTAGTAGCCATTCGGATGAAGAAACATGAGCTCTGGGTACAAAAAATATCCGAACAACCTCAAGTCCAATTAATCAATAGTATTCCCAGTTATTGAATGACCGAATTGGACTATTGTACTTAATACCTTTCACAGTCAAATGTAATTGTCTCCTGTCATCGTTATTCACAAATCTTTGTGTTATTATTATTGCTATTACTATTGGTTAAACATTATTATTCTCCTCAATGCATTTACATCGCACTCATCCCACTTTATTATGTTTTACTAATATTTCTTTACTAGTTGAAATCATGAGTTAATTGAAGCTAGACCACCATGAAAAACCTGGAAGAACTGGACAGTCGTTTCGTCCTAGTATGGGACTACTCAGCAGTGCGCATCCACGATCCCGCCCCCCGCGAGGTTCATGACTCATGATTTCAACTAGCGAAATTTCTAAAATCTTCACAAAACCCCTTCTAGTGATATTTTTTTACACAATATTGTCTTCCATTAAACATTGATCGAATTGTAATTGCACGATTATTTCTCACACCCTATGTAACCCATATTTATTCTGATCATGGATCTTAAATTTTCACTTAACATATAGACTGTTTCAAACTAACGCACTATATGAGTCATATCAACATTAACAATTTTATTCTAGTTTGTTTGACAATGCTAAATTCACTTGCTTTAATTAAGATCAGGAACCGATCGATGTTAGACCATCACTGAAAACCTGGAAGCACTGGACGGCCGTTTCGTCTCATTATGGGACTCCTCATCAGTGCGCTTTAACGATGCATTTTACCCTTAATCTGGCCATTATTTTGATTATTAATTTGGATATATGAATTGTAGGAACTGAAGAGAATTTGTCGAAAAGGATATTTTTCGTTCAAATACTAGTCTATATATGTTACCAATATGTACTGAAGAGGACCATTTTAAGCTTGATCAGAAATGAAATAAATTTTTGATAGAGAATTTGTCCACTTAGGTATCATGGTAACTTGATTCTCTGAAATATTCTATTAGTTAAAAAAAATTAACAATTTTATTATTCATTGTAAACAGTATAATCTGATTAAATCCATTTGGTTGTAAGCCATACCATTAAGTCTGTGAATAAAACATTAGATGTATCCCTCCAACATTCTATGAAATAATAAAATTCCATTGAAACTAAAAGTTAATTAATGTAGTTTAGAATTATTAGCTAATTTTGTCTAGTTTTAACTGAATCTATTTGACTATGATACTTTTAAGATTAAATCAATGAACTTAATCAAATATAATTGAGGACTAAAATCTCCCCTCCATTTATCAATCGATAAAAATTAAAGAAAAAAGACGACTTCATTCTATTGAATGTCCATTCTGGGCTAAGTGATTAATTTCACTTTTTAAACAACATGGGTCACTGAAAATTTTCGAGCAATACGTGAATTAATCTCCTTTAACAAAATAAAAAATGAGATCACGAGAATTATGTTGCTATTAACAGTGACATGTAGATTACTACTTCAATATTTTAATGAACAAAAAGATAAAATATATACTGATAGAAAGATCTTAATGAATTACTGAAAACTACAGTCTATTGATGAATTATTTGGTACTTAATTAGGCTTATTCATATATGCGTATTATCAGCCTTGAATGAGACTGTTTTTTGGGAAAATTAGGTGCGATATCTGTTAGTAGTTAAGAAATAGAATTCGATCAGCACTAGAAAAGACCTGACATACATGATATCGGTCACTAATAAGTGATCATTCAGTTTTCCAATAGGAGGTCCGTTGCCAATCGGATAGCTAAGTGGTAACATTTCAAAGTGTGTAATTGGATGACATAGGATTAAACTCATTGAAGAGCAACATGTTCTTGAAGATTACAAGTATACATTACTGGCAAGCATGCAATAACACGAAATTGAATCCCAGGGTTTGTAGCTCACTATCATCAACCACTGGGCATCTCGTAGTAATCCACACGATATTAAATCATCGAAATTTGATTGATGTAGTTTGACCAGTAGTAACAAGCTAAATGAACATATCATCTATCACTGCTCTGTGATTCATCGTTTTTAGCTGACAGATCAAATTTACCGGTTTCAAAGAGAAGATATGACAAATTGTTTGTACCTTCTGCAAAGATAAAGTTTGTTTTTATAGTCAAATTTAGATGCATTTCAAAAATCTAAATTATTTGAGTCAAAATAAACAATCTTATTGATTCATAAACAGGAGGAAAATGTTTATGTTTATATTTTTGCTTCAAAATCGAACTAGTTACATTGATGTATTTCAATAAATTGACTTAATTTTTCTGTTTTTGTAAATATTTACTTTAATCTAACAATTCTATTCATTTTTTTAAATATATGATTACGATATTGTCCAGAAACACAACAAGAACTTCACAATTAAACCGTCCAGCTCAGAAAACAAATACATATTGTCAAAATCTTCATCCTCAGCTAAAAATATTCTATATTATCTCACGATTGTTTGAGTCAAGAAAAATCAATATTTCTACACATTTGAAGGTCATAATCTGTAAGAAAGTTTAAGCAGAATTCATTTTCAAACGGCTGTTAACATCAAAACGAAATACTCAGCTACATGTACCTGCATGCCACAGTTGATGTTTATTCCAGGACTCGGACCCAGTATTGTTCGCTTCAAACGCCATCGTGTTATCCACTTAGCTACCGAGTCCTGATAGCCACATGCTTGTACAATGGGGTGAAGTTTAAATTCACTTAATATTGTTTACTTGAATCTTCCCATTGATGTTTAGGACTACAATTGATCAGTCTCTTATTAACAAATGTACATCTACCTGATGAGTTCTAAATAGGACGAAATGTACGTCCTAGACTCCACTGCTATCCACTATCCATATCTGCTTATAATGTTTATGAGTTGAGGCAATATCGAGATAATACACACATTATGCACATATGCCGATAAGTGACTGATCCATTGAAATCCTAAACATCAATCGGAAAATTCAAGTAAACAATACCATGTGAACTTAATTTTATACATTAGCTAAAAACTGTGTAAATCAATTTATTTCACTTTATTACATTGATTATTATTGATTATCAAAATACTCGGTAGAACTTAAAGTAAAAATAAATTATAATAATTTTCTATTTATCTTTGAAAGGAATCCAATTAACTTAATAATGTATTATAGATAGTATTTCTTATTCACATTTTACTGAAACCATAATGATCTCCATATTCTTCATTGACTGGAAACATTTATAGCTTATTCATCACAGGAAAATCACTTTTTATAGATAAACTGTAAAATTGTTAGTACTGTAGAAAAGAGATTATCAGCTTAATTACATTGATTTTCTTTACAAATACAATAATAGGATGAAACGGCTGTTCAAAGCTTTCAGGTTATCTGTAGTAGTCTAGCTTCAATTGAATCATAATCTGTTATGTCCCGATAAGCATAATGAATGGTAACATTTGGGATCCATTATTGGACCAATACTATGCGTATATTTTTGTCGTATAATTGTTAATTAACTAAGCTATTCATATTCGTGTCCCTAATATCATGAGCTTTAGTTTGATCTATGGACTATTATTATACGGTTTACCATTCTTGAATTATGCCCTGTCTATTAATCATTACTTCCCTCATTCACAATCACATTTGCTAAATCTTGTACAAATGTTGTTTCGTATTTTATAGTACGATATGGTCTGTTTGATTGGTATATAAACCCCGTATGTTTTTAATAAATGATTCATATCGAAGAGGCTGAGATTGGTGTTCTGGACTTAACTAGCTTGGCTAGGCGGAAAGCACGACCGATAAGTACTCTAGACTGCTCGTACGAATTTTATGCGTCACTGGTTCGGTTGATAATTTACTGCTTTCTTATTGGCGGTGTCGTTACGTTATATATTAACAGGGCACACAGGCCACAAGTTAAAACATAATCTTAACTATTAAAATAATAAATAATAATATAAATTATATTTACCTTTATAAGTTTTATAATTCCATTCATCATCACTTAATCCAAGCCAGTTATTAATTGTTTCACTAGGCATTTTATTATATTGTTGTTTATTAACGTCATCAACTGATTGATTTGGTATATGTCTCAATGATTTTTGATAATTATTACAATAAATATCTACAGGATTTTGTATTTTATCTTCATTCATTATTGATTGATTTGTTTGATAAATTGATGATGGTAACGATGATATTAATTGATTATTAAAAGGTATACTACTACTAGTAGTAGTATTGATATTGTTATTATTAATAACAGTATTATTTATTGAAGTTGACGGATTAATCAAATCACATTTGTTTTGTTCATTTAATAATTTGCGTACTTGTTCAATCAGTATATCGATTGATTCAGGATTTATAGTGTCTACACAAGAATTCCCATCAGGTAATGAAGTATTCATTCTTGGAATGTTATTATTACTGTTAATATCATTAATAATATGACTGTTTGGTAAATAAGTAGAATTTATAGATGAAACATTATTCATAAGATCAGTATTATTGTTATTTGAAATGAAATTTCCGGTACTTGGATAATTATTTATTTGATCTGATGCGATTGTATTTTGTAGTAGACTATTGATAATATGTTCATTAGTCGGTTGACATGTAATTACATTATTAATATTATCAGTAGTAGTATTATTATCTAACATCCCAGAACCAGCTACAGCTGTGGCTGCAATTGCTCCAGCAACAGCTGCTAAGGTTACTTGATTCAAATCAGCTGGCGCGAGATCTAGGCACATTGAATTTATTTGATTAATAAGTTCTGGATTATATGTAAGAGCTTGTATAAAATCAGGATTATTAATAAGCTCGATTAATGTGTTATTTGAAACTGGTATTTGTTCATTTAAACTGACTGGTGTAGGCTGATTTATGATTGTATTATTCATTATATTGTCAACTAAATTATTTGTTAAAGGTACCTGATTTGGCAATACTACTGGAGCGGTAGAATTCAAATTTGATGTACTTAACATATTTGGTACTGACAAAAACTGTTGGTCAGTTGTAGATGTATAGTTTGTAGGTTCTATCATTGTTTCATCTATTTTACCTTGTTCAATACTTAACGGGAGTCTTGTTGAAGCTGTAGAAAATATTGGTGGCGCTAAAGTAGATGAAATAAGAGTTGTTGGTCGCATTTCCGATTCATCACAGTATGAGTTTAAATATCCTTGAAGATCAAAATTTGAAAAACTAGATGGCCAACTAGATTCATAAGGTTCATCAGTCATTAAACTTTTAAGTAAACGACGATGATGTTGTTCTACTTGTTGTCTTAGTTGTCGGGTTGTAAAGTCATTTGAATCAGTTCGACGATCAAGTGAACCAAATTTGTTACTATCCAATTTTTGTAATTCATATGAATCCGATATATTTTCACGATAGTCTAAATTAAATTCTGAATGTGCAGCAGCTAATCGAGCTCTTAACGTTTGCATAGAAGTAGAACCTGAAAACTTGTTTAAATCATCTAAATGACTTAAATGACCAGTTGATTTGGATAGATTTCCAATTCTTCGAGTTAAATGATCAGATTTATTCCATTCATCAGACGGAACTTTTTGATGAAGTGAAAATTCTATACTAGATGGATCATAACGTTGATTAGTCAATGAAGGTCTTGAATGTTTTATTCCCTTTCTACCATAATCATTTAAAGGTAAAGAAAAATATGAACCGACTTCTAAAAAATTATTATCATTTGACCATTTTGTTTGTGGAGTATGAAATGATTTATAAGTTGGTGTATAACTTCTTAAATGACCTCTTTTTATTCTATGATTTATTTCATAATCTTGATAATTTTTATTCAATCGGGTTGAATACACTGAATCTTTTGGTTTATCAAATTCTGTTGATTTTATATTTCTATTAGAATCTTTTAAAATTCTTTGTTGTAAAACATTTTCAAAATCATTTGATTTTAAGTGTTTTGAACGATTTGAAGAATGATGAGTTAATCCTAACTTATTTCGACGATCATGACGAATAATTGATGCTAGACCAGTTTTATCTTTTTGATAAGGATGATGTTGATGATGATAATGATGATGTTGTTGTTGATGATAATGAGGATGTGATGTACCAGCCTCTGAATATGATCTATATGGTCGTGAATCATATGAAGATTTCAAATTACTTTTTGAAGTTGGTTTAAAATTTATTCGATAATTGTCATCATCATTAAATGATTTAATAAATCTATCCGGATATACATCATGTAATGATCTATGATTATAAGAATGTTTTGAATAAATAATTGATGATGATGAATTAGGACTTTCATAAGTTCCAGGAAAATCATCTACTAAACTATTTACTTCATAACTATAAGCAGAAGAATGTGGTCTTCTTCTTTGATTTGTAAAATATGAACCACGTGAACTAGACGAAGATGACATATATTCCGTATGAATATTATTGTAATCTATTGTTTGTTCTGGTATTGATGTTAATTTAGCTTCTTCAGTAATACGTTTTAATATATGTATATACCATGGTGAATGTAATGATTCCCATAAATGTTTATTAGCATAAAATTCTTTAAAATTAGATATTAATGATAAATTTGATTGATTTATAGAATTTTCATTAATAATTGAATTTGTTATAGGTACATGAATTGAAAAATCACTACATTCTGATAAAGTATCATAATTATCCTCTAATAATTGATTACTTAATGATTGTGGACAAGATAATGAAAGAAAATAATTTTTTATTGATGATTTACATAAATTTGATCTATTATAATGTTTATTATTATTATTATTATTGTCTTCAGTTAAAGCTAATAATGTATCAGTTGGATCAGGTTCATTAGTAATTGGTGAATTAGATAAAATGAATTGTGCACGTTTTAATAATTTTTCATTAAAACAACAAAATGGTTTTGTTATTGATAATGAATTATTAATAGTTTGTTGTTTTATTCCAATACAAATTGGTGTAACTATATTATAAATAGTATCTGTATTAGTAGTACTAGTATTAGTAGTATTAGTAGTAGTGAATAAATTTTGAGTAGTATCAGAAAATGTTGTTAAATTATTATTATTATTATATGATTTTTCTATTGATTTATTTGATATTGATAATTTATCAATATCATATTGTTCACTGATTGTTTTATTCTTATCATTTTGTAATTCAATATTAAATTGATTCAATGTATATAATGAATTGTTAGAATATGATTGATCAATAGAATATTTTAAAGAATCATAGTTATTATCTAAAAAATTGGTTAGAAAATTTTTATTTAACTTTCTATTAGATTTTTTCATCTCTTCTTTATGATTATTGGTTAATTCTAAATGACTATCTTCTTTTTCATTGAGTAGTTGTTGTTGTTGTTTGTATTGATAATAAGGATAGAGAGTTTCATTAATATTGCTATTCTTCTCATCTATATTATTTGGACTTTTAATATAGGCAGTATAATTATTATCCAATGATATAGGAGAATTTATTGTTGGTATCACGTGTTCATAGAATTCTAATATGTCTGAATGGTTCAAGTCTTCTTTTGTATTGTTAAATTTCTCTTCTCTTTGTTTAGTATTGTCTATTAGTTTATCAATAGGGTATGATGGATATGAAAATTGATTTCTTTCATATTTCAATTTCATATTTTCATAAGAGATCATCATAGAATTATTTTCATTTGATTTATAAGTAGTATGAGTTGGAGTATCTGAAAATATTAAATGGTCGATATTTTCATCAGTTATAACATTATTTTTATATAATTTTTTATAAGGTTCAGAAATAACATTTTCTTCAGTAATGATTTGAGTTTCCAATTGAGTGGAGATCCTATCAAGATCATGCAATTCTGTATCATCTTCTATATGTGTTGTATACAGTTTTGCAGTGAAATGATTTGATGAACTACTATCGTGTTTTTCATTATCTTCATTTATCTGTATAATATAAAACAATAATGTAAGATATAATATTGTACAAATGTCAATAAAAACAGTTTATAATTTTGAATTAGTTTAACAGCTCTCATGAAGAACTGGTAAAATAACTTACTTGTTTTCCTCATCAGATATAAATAGATTAAAGGACTTTATTCTACTATATTTATCTTGTGAAATAAAAAATCATTAATATGGAATAATCTAATGCCATTGTACTATAATGTATCTACAATTATTCTCTTTAGAACTTGTTTATCTAGTTCATTCAAAGTAGTAAGAGATTGAAAACTTTCCAAAAAAGAAGAAGAATGAAATTACCGTAATGGTTAGAATAAGACATATTATTTATTAATAAAGTTATGCAGTGCTATGTTAAAGTATAGAAAAACGTATAGACATTTTCATTCTAGTAGTTGAACGCTAAGAATAAATAACTGGTGGGATCAAGTGATTTCAATAGAAACAAGCGTTTACGAGGTTTAGATATACGCTATTTACATATATTCAGTGGTTGGGAGCAATCGATATGAAACAACACACATAGGTTTCGTTCTAGTTGGTACTCTTCAGTAAAGCGTACTTGTATTATTAAGGAGATTGATGTGTCCCTTGCTGACTAGTACCGCCGAGCATGAAATCTAAGCCTAGGGTCTTTTTACCGGCTACATCTAATTAAATAATACCTTAGTAGAGTACACACTAACTCAAGTCATTTAGATTAGTGTACATGTTGGAAGTCGATCAGAAAAATTTGGTCAGCACAATAGTGATAATTGAGAAACTTTGTATTCAATCTACACCATGTTTAATAGTAAGAAACGTGAACAAAACATTTTAGATAGTTCAAACATATATTTTCCAACAATTGCCATTCATTTTCAAAGTATACTCCGTTGGGAAACTCATACTGTATCTGACTTTTTTATCATCACTACTCAATTCCTTGGCCATTGAAATTATTATTGAACTAAGGTGGAAAAATGCTTTTTTCTAATGCAAAAACAAAATTATTCACCAGTTATCGAATAATACTAACAAATCAGTTACCATTTACATGATCTTGATCAATTTACCACTTGGGTTTAAAAAGAATTTTAAACAAAAATGAGAGAAAGTTATGAGCAATGAAAAGTAAATTTTCACATTTAAACTAAATTAAAACAAGTATTCAGTCAGTCAGTCAGTCAGTCAGTAACAACATGAAACTTCGTACGTACGTACATCAGTTCGAGTTGCCATACCACACTAGCACAGAGATTCAGTTATCGATTCAAATCCCGTAGTGGTAGAGGTAGTATAAGTATTGATAGGGAATATTAGGGTGATGTATTGAGATAAATTAAATTTTCTAGTGAATATGACTATCATGAACTAAAGGATATGTTTTAGTGGCATCTTATCTGAGTACAATTAGATCGTACGATATTGTCGTCGGGTTCATCACTTTTGTGGCCCGATATCTGACTCCTCTTAGATTGTACGAATGATCGTTATTGAAATATTTTTTGCCAAAATATACACCCTGACTATTCTCGTATATTATCATTGACTTAATCAGGACTAGTGAATAACGGAATTGAATAAGTCAAATACGTGAATGTATGAATACGTATATTTTGTACACTCAATAATCTGAACAGGCAAACAGAGGAACGAAGTGAAGGAAGTGAAGAGAAAAGAGCAGAGAGAAATGACGCGCGGTGGAAAAGACGTGTGAGCCAACTCCATTGAATCAAGCGTTAATCAATATTTGTAGCCAGATAAAAATAAGTTACAGACATGTGATGAATAGGATAAGAAGTGTACACACACATACACTCATATAAAAACAGTTAGGGTTGATAAGTGAATAATTAACAAGGTTAAAATGCAACTCAAGAAGAATGGATAAATTAGCCTGTTCAGAAGGTAAAATAAGTCATATGGGTTTAACATAGTAACCAACACTACAATGTCACAGACCATTCTGAATATGGAAATCAATGATATTTTGAGCTCCACCACATGGTCTGTTTTAAATAAATTTACTGATATAAGAGGAGAATTCAGATATGTTGATTCCAATGGACAGTGAAATCATGTTCCATCATTTTCAATTATTTTAACTCGTATAAATGTTTAACTTGCTCAACCCTTTATCCATTGTCTAAGATAGATAACTGTCTCATACTCGATACAGTTTGAACTACAGTGGTTACGGTTTTCTCACTAAAACTGCAAGATACCGGCTCAATAGTCTATAGGTTAAGCGTTCACGAATGAGACCGAAGGTCCTTGGTTCAAATCTCACGTGTGAGATCGTCGATGCGCACTGCTCAGGACTTTCATACTAGAACAAAATAGCTGTCCAGTGCTCCCAGATATTCAATGATCATTTAGCTTAGATCAATTTATGAATTCAACTTTCATAATAAATTATAAGATAAAAGTTTATTTATGACTGAACAAAATAGTAGACAAATTAATACATTCAAACTGTGATGGCCCCAAATGCCCTGGTATGGCCGAGAGTGGGGTGGGACCGCCCTCCCTCCCTCTCGAAATGCTCTCACACGGTCACGCGTATACAGCCTCTGCCATGGAAGTCCCATTCACTGCCTTCTCGTGGCATTACTGTTGTTTACGAAAATGAGAGGACGAAAAGCAAATGTCCAGCGCTTTAACCGGATCCCAAATCAATGGTGCACATGGGCTCCAGTATCCTGCCTGAGGGAACAAATGGCGTATGAACCAATCGTTGGTCACCAATTACCATGGGACTGCATCTCCTTACGATGTTCCACTGCCTTGTGGATCAGACGTTCAGGTCGAATGCTCGGGGTGTGACCCTCTAAGAAAACCACCTGTTTCGGTCTGAGCCCAAACACAAATAAAATGAAAATTTTTGTGGCGCATATATATTTGGTACCCTCTTTTATCAATATTTATGTGTTCATATAAATCAATAAAATAAATTCAAACTGTGACAAAATTAAAAAAGAAAGAATATGTATTTGTAAAATCTCAGTGAAAGAATTTAAAGTAAATCCAACGTTTAGCCTAGTAATCTGGTTCAAGTTGTGTTTTTTTTTCAAGGGAAATATAATCAAACATTAAATTCATTCGCTGAGATTTTTCAAATACATTTTTCCTCTTTAATATTTCACATTAACTTGGCGCCCAAATACTGTGAGATGATTCGATCAAATTTAAACGAAAATTCATATTTATGTAAAGAAAATGTTTGAGAAAACAAAAATCGTCTATTTTTTTTATATTTCTTATTTTAAAGTGAATAAAATGTTTGTTTGGCATGCAAGATTTGCTTTTTTTTCTTTTTTTCTTTTTTTCTTTCTTCTTTTTTACGTTTCTTTCAAAATGTCTCTTTTCGTTTTCGTTTTTCATATATTTACTTATTTATGTATTGCAATTATCTTTTTAAGGTTAACAATTTTATATAATGATTTGTAAATAATAAACAGATTTTTTTGACAAATTGACCTGCTACTTAGTTGAATAATATTAAGTAGAAAAAAATTTTTTTTGATAGGTAAGTATTAGTATCAGAAGGGGTTTTGTGGAGATTGAAGCTAGACCATCATGAAAAACATGTAAGCACTGGACGGCCGTGTCGTCCTAGTATGGGACTCCTCAGCAGTGAGGATTCACGATCCTGTCCCCCGAACGGGATTTAAACCCAGGGCCTATCATTTGCTCACTAGTGACTGACTTCAACAGACATTTCCTGGAGTTCTAGTGAGAAGCCGTTACCAGTGAAGTTCAAACAGGTCTGTTGTGCAATATCAGTTCATGGAAGACAATAGTGGACGGTGGTGCAGTTTTCTGGATTAGTTGAAGTTAGATATTAACACCGTTTGATGCCGGCCAGCTCAGTGGTCTAATGGTTAAACGTTCGTGCGCGGGACTGATAGGTCCTGGGCTCGAATCCCGTTTCGGGGCAGGATGGTGGATGCACACTTCTGATTGGTCCCTCAATAGGACGAAACGGCCATCCAGTTCTTCCAGTTTTTCCATGGTAGTCTAGCTTCAATCGACTCATGATTTCAACTATTGAAATAAGTATTATATTGAATTTTTTTAGATTAGATTCTATTGAACATAAGTTTCAACATAGTTTATTATAACACTATTGGATTAGAATACTATTCAATATAAATTTCTGAAATTTTCATCAATGAATCAGAAAAAAGGCCCTTGAACTTGGTCTTACGATATATTATAAAATCGAATGTTACAGATGAGTGAAAGGAAGAAAATGATAGTATGCAATAATCCAGACAAAGCACATACGGTCTCAAGGCTACATGTTATGTCAAAGATATAAGTATGAACTGCGTGCAGAAAACCTGGTAGAAGTGCTTCTTTCCAATTTACCTACTTGCTTGATATCTCAGGGACATTTAAATGAATATATCACTAGCAACCTAGATCTGAAAGGTAGTAAAGTATTCACAAGTGCTATTGACAGACGTCTTTTGGATAGTGAACGTTAAGTGAATGTAAATAGCGCATTCAAAACAATTAACAGACAAAGAATACAATCCTACTCTGTTTTTTTAAAGACAATCACTATCAAATGTTTCTGATTTGATCTATGTATACAGAGGAAAAGTGCAATTAACTTTTTTTTCTATGATAATTAGATGTTCATCTTATAACTTTTATTAACTTTAATTTTCAATCTTTATATTTCAACCTTGTCCTCAACCTTTTCTCTTTGTTTTGATTTTGTCTGCTGATATTCATCCTTTGCACATTCTTTTTGATATTCAGTTATTTATTTTATCATGTTGAGGGGTTTCCAAATCACATAGGAATTTCATTATGCTTACATAACCTCTTTTATCCAAATTAGGATTACTGGTAACAACAACACTTGTTCCATTCAGCGTTACCGCTTTGCAACAACATAAAAAAACTTAAAGCAATTAGTGCCTTTTAATAATCGAATAAGAAGACAACAATTATCAGAACTATGTGTTATTTTGGCGCAATACATTTCGAGCAACCTGATCATAAATAATATACTTGTTAAGAAAATTTATGCATAGAAAAAAATGGTGTATATAAATGTTCTTAACAAGTATATTATGTGTGATCAGGTTGTTCAAAATGTATTGAGTTAATATATCACATAGCTTTAATAATCTTCATCTTTTTATTACACTATGCTAATATAAATACGCATTGATCTTAACTATGCAAGTACATGCATCTGACGGGTCTCAAATAGGGAGAAAAGCGAGTCTTGAATTCCATTGCTAGCCACCACCTATCTTTGCTTATAAAAATCCTAACTATGTTTGTTCTTACACTTTATTCTTTCTATAATAATGATTTCATTTATAGCAACTCACGTGCAATTGAGTGTGTTGAAATTTAACTTGGTTAAGCCCTTTTGCTAACTTATTTAACGGACAGAGTCACTCGTACAATAACAACTTACTTATATCATTGTACCTTTATTATTGTTGTACTTGTATGAAATATGTAGGCTTGAACATTGCTTACCGCTCATGCATATATTCATTCTGCTAGCCTTACTATTAGTCACTTAATTGATTCTCCTCTCTGCTTTGTGGTCTTAGTTATCTGTCAATAAAACTGTAGTCGCTGCTTCTCTCTGCCTTCTGATTTTAAACACCGTTAAGGTTTACATAATAATGGTTAACAGGGTGATTGGCTAACGAAGCACAGACACTACATTTGTTAACAACGCAAAGTTTTAGATTGTATGAATCTGATAAGAAATCGTGAAATAGATTAATGAATTTACTTTATTCTACAAATCCAGATCATTTTTGGGTTTGTTTAAATTTATCAAAAGATTTAATTGTATAAAAAATTTTAAAAAGAAAAAAAAAAGGAAAAACACACATAATAATCAATTAATTTCAACACTTCCTGATCACATCAAAACAGGAAATAATGATTGAATAGAAATTGAGAAAAATCAATATTAGACAAACATCTAACATTGAATATAAATTACAAATGTGATTTCATCTTTTTATCCCATTCTAATGAATATGAATTAAGAAAATTTTTATACCAGTTAATTCATCATAATGGAATCTTGTATCATCTAGAATAATTTTACGTTTAAAAACTCTGTTCCATATTCAGTAAATAAACAATATTTTATCTCATATTCGTCAAGATTAGAATGAATAGTTTGACAGAAATTGGGTGCCGATTATAGAGAAGTTATTATATGTGAAAATTCTATTTGAAATAATCTCAGCAATCGAAATTTAAATCATTCAAATGTTTCGTCCAGTAGATTCATCTGAACTTCTTCAAGGTAATAATCAAAATCAAGTTAACTAAACGAAATGTTAGAACTATATAAATTTCAATCGCTGAGATTATTTCAAATATAATTTTGCACATATCATATTTTATCCCATTTTGATATCAAAAATAATGTTTAGTTTACTTAAATTTGAAAAAGATTTGTCAGTGTTCAATGTATTCCATAAAGTACTAAATTGTTATTACATCAAAATAAAACCAAACAACTATACAATACTTTCTAAATTTCAATTATCTACAAGCCAACATCAATTCATAATGAATAATAGGTTGATATTTTTACTTTTCAATCATTTTAAAGGATTGATATATCAATAAACTCTTTACACGTTCTAAATTTATATATTCAAATTAATAATCCGAAAATGTGATCAAGTTTAAGATAAAGTACATCATCATCATCATATAACATTCACAAAATCCCTCTCTGATTATAATTATCATATGATCACTAGTGACTGGAGTTCTAGTGAGAAGCAGTGACAAGTGGGGTTCAACTGGGTCAGTTGTGAGATAGTAACTCACTCAAGATGATGGTGGACGGTGGTGAAATCTCATGGGTTGGTTGAAGTTAAATAATAACACCTCTGGATACCAGCCAGCTCAGTGGTATAGAGGTTAAACATCCTCGCGCAAGGCTGATAGGTCCAGGGTTCGAAGCTCACGGTGTTAATATTTAACTTCAACCAATCCATGAAATTGCACCACCATCCATCATTGTCTTCAGTGAGTTACTATCTCACAACAGACCCAGTTGAACTCCACTGGTCACGGCTTTTCACTGATAGTTCTTGGATTCGAATCTCACAAGGCGGGATCGTGTATATGCACTGCTCAGAATTCCCACAGTAGGATGGAACGACCGTTCATTGCTTCCAGGCTTTCCATGGTGGTATAGCTTCAATTGACTCATGATCTCAACTATGAAATTACTATAATATCCACAAAACTATGGTTATCATCATTGTTTGGTAAAATTGTCTGGTTTATCAAACTGAATTAAATGAAATCAAATTCAAAATTGTAAACAAATGATTGAAAGTTCATTACTGTAACGCCCAAGCCATCATATTTTACTGAATGATGCAATATCTCTCAATCCGAAATGTAAATCAACTGAAAAGAAAACTTATTGTTGAATTTAAAATTTTTTATTGCAGACTAAATTTAGCAGGAAAAAAGTTATGGAACTCTCCAGCAATGGGCATCCACGATCTCGCATACTGGATTTGAACCCAAGATCACCAATCTCGTTCGCGAACACTTAACCTCTAAATCACTGAGCTGTCATTCCACTGTATGATTTCCAAAGCATAATTTAAACACTTTCATGATTTTGCAGCCTAAAGAACTAATACTACTATGCACGATTACAAACAATCTCCCGCTACCATTATTCTCCTCAAACTTGAAGAGACATTAGCAGTACAACATTCGGTCCCAAAAACTTATGAATATTTATTTTGTAAAATCTGTTGTATATTTTCTTGGTAACAAATGTCTTATTTGCTGTATTTTGAAGAAAACAACTATGGATGGAACATTTCAATGTATTTTACTAATATATATAAACTATAAAATTCTTTACTTCACTTGATATTGTTTTACTTGAATCTTCCCATTGATTTTTAGTACTGCAACTGATCAATTACTTATCGGCATATATGCATATTGTGCGTATCGCCTCGATATTGCCTTAATTTACAAGCATTATAGGCAAAGATGGATAGTGGCTAATAGTGGAATCCAGGACGCGCGTTTTGTTCCATTTGGGACTTGTCAGCTCCATGTACCTGCACCTCAGAGTTGATGTTCACTCTGAGACTAGAACCCAGTACCGTTCGCTGCAAATGCTATCGCGTTATCCACTTAGCTACTGAGTTCTGATAGCCACTTGCTTGTGCAAGCAGGATCTTTAAAAAAAGATCTATTCAATGCTTATTAACCTTTTAATAGTATTATAGTTAATGTAAATTATCATTAATATCATTCATTTTTAATTAACAAAACACATCAATAATGATTAGACAAAATCTAATGAGAAAAAAAAGGAATTAACTAAACTACTAGACAAATCAGTTAATATCAGTTAATGTATCGGTGTTATGTTTATTCATAATAATAAAAAGTAACTGAAAATAAAAGTGTGGAGTTGAAGTGATTATTGAGGTTTTAATTGAGATCATAAATCGATCAATGTTAGAGAACCACTGAAAATCTAGAAGCATTTGTATTAGCTTAGCTTTGTTAATTAATCACCTTGATAACCATTATTAATTAAAACTCAATGGTGTTTAAAATCAAAAGGCAATAAGAAGCGGCAATTACAGTTTATTAACGGATGACATAAACAACAAAGTTATAAGCACATTGAGCGAATTTGAAGCAAAGAGGCGAATATTAGCAAACACAGAGGCAAATTTATAGTCAAATCAAATCAAGGCACAGTTAGGCAAAGCGAAAACTAAAAATAATTCATTTAGCAATATTTAAAATATTAAAAATTTAGCTAGAGAGAGATATTTGCATAGGCTGTCACATGTGATCAAGCGTACACGTTTAAGCAGATATAATTGTAATCATAATAGTACAAAGAAACATGCAAATTCTTACTGTTTGAATAACATGTCTGTTAAGTAAGTTAAAACGGCTTTAAAAAAATTCGACTATAATCGAAATTGATTGTAAGAGAGTTGCTATACACTAGACAGCCGTTTAATCTTAGTATAAGACTCCTGAGTAGTGTGTATCTACGATCACACATGCGAGACCGAAAATCCTGGGTTCGAATCTCACGTGTGATATCATAGATGAGCATTGCTCAGGAGTTCTATATGATGGCGAAACGGCCGTCTAATGCTTCCATATTTCCAATGATGCTCTAATATTGATCGATTTGCGGTCATAATTAAAAATATTTGTTTTCTAAGAAAATGTGTCCAATTAATCAGTAGTATTCGAATAACAAATAGTTTGTGAAATTATTTAAAATTTCTAAAGTTAAATTAACATCAAATGAAGTTGAGTGGCTATCAATGATATATTAAGAGTTAAGTGTTCATTTTTACAGTCAGCGTCTACGCCAAGGTAGAAATATATATCTGGTCAATTACGTATATGTTATAAAGATCTCTAAAATCTGAAAATGTTGATTAATCCAGCTACTATAGCTATCTTATCATTAAAAACTTGTAGATAAGCAATTACCTTCAACATAAATTATGTGATGAAATTAAGAAGTGAGACTATAATTAATGGACGACAATTGAGCGACGAGTAAAAGGACCTCGAGAATGTTCATCTACAGACTAAGGTTAAATGAGCATTATAAACCAGAGAGAGGAATTAGTCAGTCAGTCAGCTGCAACGTAGGACCAGGCACGTACATGCATCGGTCCAAGTTGCCATACCGCATTAGTACAACAAGATGAACACCGGATTCATAGAAGTAGTTAATTCAGTGGTGGTAATATATAGAAGAAAGAGTGTGTATAAGGAGATAGTACAGGAAGATAGAATTATTTCCTAGAAAGAAAGATTTGAAGTGATTTTAATCTCTTAGTTTAAAGGAAGACAGAGAGTGTATACACCGACGCCATTGTGATCAATTCTGAGCCATGTCACAAAGAGTCTCTGACCATTGGTTACGATAGTCACGCGGACCCCAACCAGGTAGTCTGCATCTACCAACATGGCTCAGACCAGAAGTTAGTGACTTCAAGCACTGATGCCACGTTTTGGTTTGGCAGCCCCTAACTATCGTCCAATCATCCCTAACACCGGTTAGCATTGCAGTTGAATGATCTATAACTCAAATTCGTTTAACTTAATACTGTTCAATTTATCCGGCGCATGGGTGGATAATTTTTATATTGACATTTCACCACAAGCGGTTTTCAATCAAACAAATTGTCCGTAGAATATATTGTATACAGTTGCAAGGTGGTGGTTAGAGGTAGTCGACAGTAAACCCTGAACGTTGGTTTTGTGTTGTTTGTAACTCATCAGTATGGTGTACCTGCAATCTTGAGGGAACTGATGCTCCCTGGCAGATTCAATCCTATGTCAACCAGCCTAATAATCATAGACTTTACCATTGAGTTATTGGGTCCGCGACTAACCTCCTCTAGGACTGAGATATATTTACAATTGGTTGGTCACTGGATAATGACTAATGTCATGTATATCAGTTCCTTCATAGTGCAGATAGAATTCTTTGGATCAAGTTGCAATGTGGCCACCAATATAAACGATCTAGATCAAATTTGGTCAAATTCACCATTAAGCATCAATTCCTTTAGAATTGCAAGTACACCTTACTGATGTGTGCCAAATAGCACAAAATTAAGGTCCCAGGTTTTCTTTAAACTACCTCTAACCACCGTCTTACATCCCAACATAGTGCATCCAATGTTGAATCACCTAGATTGGTTATCACATTGCAACTTGCATGGTAGAATTCGCTCTGCACTAAGAAAAACCTGATACAAATGACACTGGTTATTACCCAGTGATCAGTTGGTTGTAAACTCTGAACATTTTATGGTTTACCGAAGCTGAAAAATTAACATGTCAAAGGAGATAATTTAAAAAAATGAATATGGGAATACAAAATAAGTAGAATTTCATAATGAAGTGTTTATCATTCATGATACAGTTTGACTTAATTTATTTAAAATCCCAGATAAATTAATTTAGATGCCTAATAAAGTCAAATGGTATATTCATTGATGTTTATCACGATACACCAAAACTGAGCCATACGTATTCTTCATATCCTATTAATTGATCAATTTATTAACATTGTTTACTCACAAATGATGTATCAATCACATCAGTCATTGTGACAATACAGTAAAATTTTAGATATCCCCTCTGAAAATTCAACTTTTCGCATCTAATGATCTTTTCTACTCATAGAGTTGACTAACTCTTACTCAAAGATTAAAACAACAAATCTTCATATTTCAGTATAGAGAAACATAAGAATCTAAATGTAATTTATATTCAAGGGTTTTAAAATGATAAAATGATTTGTTTTTAATCAACCACTTGAGTTTAAAGTTAGTTACTTACTTACTTAATTACTTAATTATTTACGCCTGTTACTCCCAATAGAGCATAGGCCACCGATCAGCATTCTTCAGCCCAATCTGTTCTAGACATACCTTTCCAGATCTATCCAATTGTTGTTTATTCTTCCAATGTCCGTTTCTATTTCTAGGCGTAATTTGTTCTTTGGCTTTGAGGATTCCATGTGAGGGATTGCCTTGTGACACTGTTCGGTGCTTTCCTCAATATATGTCCTATCCACTTCCATCACTTCTTCCTGATTTCATCCTTTGCTAGCATCTGGTTTGTTTTATCCCACAGTAAGTTGTTGCTGATAATGTCTGGCCAACGGATCCGAAGTATTTTGCATAGACAACTGTTAATAAACACTTGTATCTTATGAATGATGGCTTTCGTAGTTCTTCGAGTTTCCTCCCCATTTAGTAGAACTGTTTTGACATTTGTATTGGAAATTTGAACTTTGGTGTCGGTTGACAATTGTTTTGAGTCCTAGATGTTCATCAGTTGTAAATATGCTTGCTCTTCTCCATCAAGTGTGATTCGATTGTTGCATACTGTGTTGTATCGGAGAATGTTGCTTTTCCCTTTATGTATGTTGAGACCTAATGCTGCTGAGGCTGCTGCTACACTGGTCGTCTTCTTATGCAATTGTTGTTGAGTTTAAAGTAACTTATACAAAATAAATAAATGTTAGATTACTTCGAAAATCTAGATAAACAACTACTCAAGTAATGAATAGCCACTCCCTATTCTTTATATATTTCATTTTGTATATATATATATATATATATATATATATATATATATATATATATATATATATATATATATATATATATATAGGATTAAAACGTTATTAAGCATATTATTTATAATCAGAATTAAAGAAGAAAAAGAACCAAAAACAAAAAGAAATGATAAATTGTTTGTTTTTTTTTCAAGTTATAAATGTATATGTTTCGTTGTTGTCTAAAATAGAAATAAAATAAATGTCAAATTTATTTTCATTTTATATTATATTACTCTTATGGTATATATTACTGAAAAAATTGACCAATTGAAAAAATGATTTATACTTTTATATCGTGTTTTCCAATAGTTTTTTCTTCTTTTTTTTGTTTTTGAAAACAAAAAAATGTAAGAAAAAGATCTTTCCTAATCGTTTTATTTGTTTTATAGAAGAAAAACAAAATGATTATTTACGGTTTATTGAAATTGGATATCATATTGTATAATGTGAAATATCTATATCAACTAGATGATAATAAATATGTCTACAATATCTTTTTTTTTCTCTAAAGTTCAATTAGATTAGTAATGTGTTATTATTAGGAATTGTGGAAAAGTTTTAATTTTAAAGGTTGATATCATCAGTATTGAATTGGTTGATTAATTTGAATAAATCAACTACTAATCTCAGATGAACTTGAAAATTGCAATTGAGTTCTATGAAATTGACTTGTGAAATTATTATAAACAATCAAATTATAAACAAATGATATCTGTTGTATAGTTCAGAATTACTTTCAATATCATGGATGTGCGCTGATGAGGAGTCACACAATGGGACGAAATGGTCGTCCAGTACTTCTAGGTTTTCTATGGTAGTCTAGCTTCAATTCATTCATGATCTCAACTATTAAATATCAGCATATATGATGTTCTAAATCATAAATTATTTCTGGTTTGAATCTGATATAATGGAAGAAATTAAAATCTTTTTTATGTGCCAAGATATACTTCTGATGACCGAGATTATACTACCACTAAACTGGATACTCGATCGATATCTCCATGAAATAGATGGATTTCATTATACCATATACAGAAATCATGACTAAATGGAGAGTTAGTGTATGGTCTAAACAATATTTTATTCTGCACAATTGGAAGCAGCCTACTTTCAGTGAGTTCGGAATAGAAATTAATATAACGAATAAAACCACATGTAAATTTTAATCAAATTATTGGAAACTAATATTAACTCATACCTACTGAACAACTGAGAAGCTATCCGTACTCACTAGCTTAGTGATTAACGTGATGATGATTGAAGTAAATAGTAATACATTTAAATACCATTAAGAAAATCAATAATAAAACACAGCTACATTCAGCACACCACTTATAAATAGAACGAAACGCACATCCTGGAATACATTCCTAGTCAAATACCATCTTTCCTATACGAACTTGTGTCAAAATCGCTATATTAAGATGATCAACATGGGGCGTAAATATGTCGTCCATGATTGATCGACTTTCAATCAAAATATAAACAACAAAATATTCCAATCCATTTTAAATTGAATTTTTCTTCAGAATTGTATCAAATGACGGAAATGACTCACTCATTTTTACAAGCTCGCTTTCATATATAATCACTTCTTATTTTATTTCAATAATTCCATTGAATATCATAATTTAACACTGAACACTTAAAGAATGTCGATTTGTTCAAGTACCCAAACATGTGATTAAATGAAATTTTTTCGAACTGTAGAAATAAAGGCTAGAAGTATTCAACAGTTATATTATGTTAAAAGAGGTTTTTGTGGATATTATAGTAATTTCAATAGTTGAGATCATGAGGCAATTGAAGCTAGACTATAATGGAAAACCTGGAAGCACTATAATATCCACAAAACCCCTTCTCATATTAATCAACATATACTCACTAGTGACTAACTTCATGAGGTAATTTTTAGAGTTCTAGTAAGAAGCAGTGATCAGTGGAGTTCAACCGGGTCAGTTGTGAGATAGGAACTCACTGAACACAATGTTAAAAATTAACACCGTTGGATGCCGACCGGCTTAGTGGTTTAGAGGTTAAGCGTTCACGCACGAGATTGATAGGTCCTGGGTTCAAATCTCGTGAGGTGGGGTCGGATATACGCATTGCTCAGGATTCTAACATTAGGACGAGTTGATCGTCCAGTGCTTCCAGGTTCACCATGGTGATCTAACTTCAATTGATTCATGAACTCAACTATTGAAGTTATTTTATAGTTAATGGTACCGAGTTCAGTATGATTTGTTCAACATCTAATGTCGTTTTCTTATTCATAATTTTACATTCATCTATTTTTATGTTACATAATATTGTTATTAAAGTAATTATTGTTTTTGTTATTATTATCATAGTAACAAGGACCAAGCCTAGTATTATATTGTAATAAATTTTTGTATGCTATTTTAAATCTATTGTTTGAAGCTTATTACCTCAAGGCAGATAATTTTCTCCTATACTATCTTACGTAACCCTTTTCTTCATTCAATCGATCATGTATTTTCTTAGTATTTTGTACCATTCCTAATTTACAGTGCAGATCAATTCAATTTTAATAGTTTAACTATTGTAATATAATAAATAATAATAATTATTATTATTCTAAGTTTACAATTGAAGAGCTTAGTGAAGAAATTATTTTTTCTAATTTTTGAAGCCCTTTTATATGACTCCGATTTGAATGATTGTATAAATATGCCATGAACATAAATATTCCATTTAACTCCGTATATTACTTAGATTAACCCTGATTGTACGATGGCGGTAATGAGAAGCCAACTATGAGTTGTGTTAAATGAATTTATCTCACTCGTTTATACAGAAAGATATTCCGAATAGAAAGCGCGAAAAAAAAATGGTGAAGGCGAGTGCATCAACTCATTTTAATAAAGCGTGAATCAATATTTATAGCCAAAAAGTAAGCTAGAGATGTATGATGAATAGGGTAAACAATACATATACTTACACTCAAACAAAAACACTCTACGTTAATGAACGAATAATTGATAAGGTTAAAATAAGACTTAAGAAAAATGAGTAAACTGGTCTGCCTGGAAGCTAGCATACAAAAGTAATCACTCTTGAATACAATAAACAATTTTAAATTGTAATGGGCATATAGAAACTGAGATAAAAATGATATTACATTCTATTGTCTACTGTTCTAAAATTTAATTCATTAAATCTGTTAAATAAGCATGTGAAATGTGATAAAATCTAAAGCTTATTGATTTGTCTTGATCATAATTCTGTCCTTCTGTTGAACATTCATCATTTAATAACTCACTTGAACAAGAAAAAAATTACCTATTTTTCACCACTCAGTAATGTGGTCTATTAGTTCAGTTACTAGGTACTATGTTTAGGTGACTAACTCCGCCTGGAGCCCCTTTCCGAGGGCTACTGCCGGTCCCAAGCCCGGATAAAGGAGGAGGGTTGGGCATGGGGTTAGCGACCCCATCCCGTAGAAAACTAACTCGCTAAAAAAAACACTAACCAGAAAGAATGTTTAGGTGACTAACAAGAAATGTAGTCTTTTTTGTTGTTCAAACGAAATCCAAATTGAGTTTAAAATTAATAAAATTAATTTATAAAATAAGTGTTTTATTTTGATGGATCCAGAAATTAGTATTGTCTATTCGTTACATTTATAGTAGTAGTAGTTTATGTTATAAAATAAAAAGGGAAATGAGATTCAATGTAAGTCTGTTTGTGTCTATATATATCTATTTTATTCCACATATATCAGTCAGTCACTTACAACGTAAGACGAGGCACATATGTGCATCGATCCAAATTGCCATACCTCGTTCGCACAACAAGATGAACACAGGATTCATAGAAGTGGTTAATTCAGTGGTCGTAATATATATATATATATATATATATATATATATATATATATATATATATATATATATATATATATATATAACTTTGTAGGTAAAGATGGATAGTGATCAACAGTGGAATCCAGAACGTGCGCTTCGTCCTGTCTGGGACTCGTCAGCTCCATGTACTTGCATTACACAGTTGATGTTCACTCCGGGACTCAAACCCAGTATCGTACGCCTCAAACGCCATCGCGGTGTTGACTCAGCCACTGAGTCCTGATAGCTAATTCCTCGTGCAATGGGGTGAATTTTAAATTCACTTGATATTGTTAGCTTGTATCTTCCAATTGTTGTTTAGGACTACAATTGAACAATCTCTTGTTGGTAAATGTGCATCCTGTGAGATTACATCCAGCTGACTATTCTCAAATGGGACGAAATGTGCGTCCTTGATTACATGAATAACCACTATTCATCTCTACCTATAATGCTTGTAAATTAAGGCAATACGCACATTATGCACATATGCCAATAAGAGACTGATCAATTGAAGTTTTAAATGTCAATGGGAATATACAAGCAAACAATACCAAGTATATATATATATATATATATATATTACATCTGTTTACTCCAAACGAATCATAGATACATTAGATTAAACCACTAAGATACTCAAGAAAAAAAACATCAGTTGAATATTTAATTAGCATACTTTGAAAGTAAATTAACTGACAAATAATTTATAAAATTAACATCTTACTAATTAACTATTTGTCTACGAAAAGAAAAATTTCATCCTACACCAAGTGAATATTATTTTGTAGATTCTATTAGTGGATTCATATTATAAATTATAGTTTCTATTCATTGTTGTTTCTATTTTTTCCCCTAGTGAATGTGACCATTTTAAAAATAATAATAAAAAAAAGTGAAATAGTTGAGATCATGAGTCAATTGAAACTAGACCACCATGCAAAACTGGAATTACTGGATATCTGTTTAATCCTGTTGTAGAACTCCTAAGCAGTGTGCATTCGCGACCCCGTCTTGCAGGATTCAAACCGAGGAACTACTGGTCTCTCGTGCGAGCACTTAACCAACGGTGTTAATGTTTAACTTCAACCAATCCACGAAGTTAAGTGACACATCCACTATTGTCATCAGTGAGTTACTATTTCAAAAAAGACCCGGTTGAACTCTACTGGTCACTGCTTCTCATTAGAACTCCAGGATATACATCTTGAAGCTAGTCACTAGTGAGCATATGTTGGTTAATATCACAAGGGTTTTTGTGGAGATTTAAATAATTTTAATAGTTGAAATTATGAGTCAATTGAAGCTGGATGCACACTATAGAGAAGTCTCACAACAAGCCGAAACAGCCATTCAGTGCTGCCAGGTTTTCCATGGTAATCTAGCTTCAATCAAATCATGATCTCAACTAATGAAATTACTAAAATCTCCACAAAACCCCTTCTAAACTGAAATAATCAATTTTTATGTCAAGTTTATCTTTTTTTAAAAAGAAATACTTATGGAACTGATCTTGTCCTTTATCTGGATCATTTTAATGTTTTATTAACTTCTTTTTCTCACCCCCCCCATTTTTTGTCATTGAATTATTGTTTTTTATAATAAAAAAAAGAGAAAATGATATACCATTAAAATTAAAGTATGAATTAACATACTACTAGTACAATTTTGTTTATCTTTCATACACGCACATATAGAATAACATTTAAACAACAATAAAGCAAAAAAACTTTAATCAATCTATTCAAGTTTCTAGGGTATACTGGTGGGAATTAAATATACATTAAACTAATCTGTTATAAACAGATGAAATCAACATGTTATAATATTAACTATAAAATAAATGTAGGTAAATAGAATTTATAATGTAACTTGAATATTTGTCTAATATGTTGCACATATTTGAATAGGAAATCAAATTTTAATTTATACAGTTTAGTATTATCATAAAAACAAGTTGAATTGTAGTGTGAGCTACTTATATCTACACAAGTAGTATATAAAGATAATCAGGAATAAAATGATTTTTAATAGAAGATTGAGAAAGAAAGAACAGAAACGGAAAGCAAATCGGTAGGTAAATGTATGACTAATGGAATCTGAAACGATGGACTGATATATACAAAAGGAGCAGTCAAGTTTGAGACGATGGATTAATATTTTGTAAATCAACTATTTACTGTATGGCTCTCAGATTTTAGTGTGATGTTCTGTAATTTCGTGTTTGAATACATTCGATTGTCCCTACTCGCGTTCTTGTTCACTACAGAATGACTATCATGTTTCAGTTTAATCAAATTAATTTATCATATTATATTACAAATTATACAGTAAAGTTATTTTTTTTAACGAACAAGTACTCAAGACAAAAGCTATCTGAAATTGTAGGGAACGAGAACTCAGAAGAGGAATAACAATTTACTGTTCCATATAAAATTACAGAATGTCTTCGGAGAATATGAAAATTATACATTCAACACTTCATTTGAATATCTATCATCAATTGTCTTGTTCAAACTACATCATTCTTACATTGCTGCTGTTATGAAAATTACTTTCTGTTCTCTTCAATCTGATCTTTTCAACCTTCTGTTGCCAGACATTCCAATTCTGATTAGTGTTACATACTACTTATGTTCGTAGACACAAGTAGTATACACCACGTATTGATATCAAGCACCATCATGTTATTCATTTAGCTAGTGAGTCCAGATAGCCAATCACTCGGTAGTATTGAGATAAACGGTACTGAGTTCGATTCCTAGAGTGGATATCAATTCTAGGATAATGGCATATCCAGTTGATACGTCCTAAATAGAGTCAGACGTGCATCATGAATTACTCTGCTAACCACATTCCATCTATTTCATACCAACCTGAAAATTTTTACATTTCCGTCTATTACGTAATGGCTGCTTGATGATTACTAATAGTGATGTTAGATAGTTAGATGTCATAAACAATAACCTCTATACCTAGGATGGTCTTTAAAAATATTTTGAATTGATAAGTACAAACGGAAACTACATGTTAGTAAATGCCCCCAAATGCCCTGGTACGGCCGAGAGTGGGGAGAGTCCGCTCTCCCTCTCCAAATGCTCTCACATGGCCACGCGTATATAGCCTCTGCCAGGGAAGTCCTACTCACTGCCTTCTCGTGGCATTACTGTTGTTTACGAAAATGAGAGGACGAAAAGCAAATGTCCAGCGCTTTAACCGGATCCCAAATCAATGGTGCACATGGGCTCCAGTATCCTGCCTGAGGGAACAAATGGCGTATGAACCAATCGTTGGTCACCAATTACCATGGGACTGCATCTCCTTACGATGCTCCACTGCCTTGTAGGTCAGACGTTCAGGTCGAAGGCTCGGGTTGTGACCCCCTAAGAAAACCACCTGCTTCGGTTTGGGCACCCGGGCAGTATCACAGCCCTCACACATATCAATTGAGATTCGTGTGGCGCATATGTATTTGGTGCCCTCTTGTACCAATATTTATGTGTTAAAATGAATGAATAAATAAATAAAAGTAAATGTATTTATTCTATAAAATTCATATATGATGAAAAATTTAGCTTTTAAATTAATGCTTTGAACAAATTATTTTAAACATCAAGTTATTTATGTTTATTTCCATAGCCTATTTTTATGTTATAATAGAATGTGAGTATTTAACAGTTTAAGGTGAACATATAAGTGTTTTCGTGCTTGAAACGTTCTACTTAATGAGTTTTAACATATGATACGTAAAAGTAAATACAATCTCTTGAAAGTAACACTCTTTCTTTTAATAAAAATAATTAATTCTCCCTGTAAACCATCTTTTCAAGGAAATATTTACCACAAATTAAAAATAAATTGAAAATCAATAAAAATTGAATTATATTAAACTGTAGTTTCACTGTAATTTGAGATTGATCAGAATTGTTTACTGATCATTCGAAACAATTGAAACATATACCTATGAATTCTTTTAATGATCTAATGAGTTAAAATCTATTAGTTTATATTTACTAATTTTTGAGTAACTAACATTGAACACCAAAAGTGATCATAACATAACTTTCAATGAAGCTAAATTCCATAGATCACTTTATCCTATCTAAAACATATGGTAATTCATATTTGAAATAGGTTATTTGTAATTGAATGATGATTATATACTTGGCTATTAATCAATATTTATATTCACAGAAGCTAGGATATCAGTAACTTGCTAAAATATATTTCTGATATAATCAACCAAAGATCAAGTTAATTGGTGTAATCTTTCTTTAAGTGCGCATTTTAATCATTAAGGATTACTTTAATTATACTTATTATCGATAATATTGTGATCTATGCATTAAAACCTACCATCTATTTTAGGCATAAACTAGGTATTGAGTAAAAGTTTATGATTATATCATTAATAGTAAATGAATTTTTTTACTCTTTATTGTACTGTGATTATGTTGATCAGCAGTTGATACATAAATTCGTCTACAACATTAAGTAATTACTGTCAATGTATACATTGACATAAAAAGATTACACTTAAAACAATATGCTACATGAATGAAACGAAAAACGTTGTATTGTCAAATCATGAAAACAAATAGCTGAATACTGGTTTACTTTTACCTCTGTTTTTCAATCTGTTAGAATAAATAAGAGTATTACTGATACCATTTACGATAAGTTTCTGAAGAGATAATAAATGTTTCCTTATTTTAAGTACTGTAAAGTCAATTCAAACATATTTTCAGGAGTAAGGGATCGCTAAATTTTATTTGATTAAATGTAAGTAAATAGGGTCTGATTGAGAAGCTTTAAAAATAATATACATAATAGAAATTTTTAATAGAAAGGAACTTACTTCATTGTCTTTTAAAGCATCTTGTTTATCATTATCAAGTGTTGTTATAAACGTATGACTTCTTGAATCAACTAATTCTTTATTATTCTTATCATATTGATCATGATCTGTTTGATTTTCTTCATTTTCTTTTTTATTTTCTGCTTGTCTTTCAATATTCACTTCTACTTTCTCTTCCAATTCATTTCCTTCTTCTTTTACATCATCCTCTTCTAGTGTACTTAATAAATTTAATTGTGTAGAAATTTCTCTAGCAGTATCTACAACAATTTCTGATGTATTAAATAAATTGGACCATATTTCCAATTCCGGTTTTATATCATCAAATAAATTGGAGGGTAAACATGTAGATGTATCAGATATCTAAAATATCCACACACACACACACACACACACACGAAAAAAAAGAAAAACATGAAAAATATATTAAAGAAAGCTAAATACATAAATTACATAACATGAACACTGGTTTACATTATTTATCTTCCATGTTATTCACATTGAATCTTAGTGTGCCATTCAGTAAACAATAGATTATACATTATAATAGTAACAAGATAAAGTTATAGATATACATAACCAAAAAAATTTTTTAACTACTATTGTAGTACAAAAATATCTGTCTTATGCTTCCTAGTTTTCAATTGTTGTTTAAATAAGATCAGTCTATGATGTAAACCGAAATAAAAAACCAACTCATACCACAAACAACCTGCAGAAGTTTATAATCATAACTCTAAGAAGTGATTTTAAGAGTTGTAATAAGAGACTATAATCAGTGAACTTCAACAATGTCTGATTTGAGATAGTTATCTACTGCAAGAGATTGCGTAACATCACCAAATGTTTGTATATTTAGTTAGTGGTTTAAGAATTAATTGTTCACTAAGAGTCCTGAAGGTTCTGAGTTCAATCCCAAATGACGTTGTGGATAAATACTACTGAGGAGTCCCGCAGCGAGACGAAATGTCTGTTCTGTGCTACATAAACTATAAAAATAGAAGCCGTCATGACAGTGAATTTAAAATATGATTGGTAGAAACACTTCAGATTAGAGAAAAGTACCATAAAGATAACAAGGATAAATGTAATGAATTCATATATACTAACAGATTTTCCAATGTTCATTTCATTGCCACCAATACATAACATCTCTAGTGTACAATAATAAATCTCAATTACGTCACCAATTAAAATTTTAAGAATTTCATCGATAAATTTTCATATTTCAATAGTTGAAATCATGAGTCAATTGAAGCTAGATCACCATGGGAAACCTGCAAGCACTGGACAGCCGTTTCATCCTAGTATAGGACTCCTCAGCAGTGAGCATCCAGCTTCAATTGACTCACGACCTCAACTTATAAAATTATTAACATCTCCACAAAAGCGCTAGCGCGCGAGAATGATAGCTCCTGGGTTCGAATCTCGTTTGGCGGGCAGGATAGTGGATGCGCACTACTATGAAGTCCCACAATAGGATGAAACGGCCGTCCAGTGCTTGCATGTTTTCGATAGTGGTCAAGCTTTGATTGACTCATGATTTCAACTATCGAAATTACTAAAATCTCCACTAAACCTCTTCTGACGATATTTTACTCCTAGTAGTTTCCTGAATAGTTTCAATATTTATGTAAATAATTTGTTTCCATGAAGCTGAAAGTAATGAATGCTGATACATAGTTTGCAATGACGTGAATTAGAGTACACATTAATCTTTAATTGAATTTTTTTAAATGTTAATCGGTTTGACTAAAGATTGACAGATCCTCGTTAATGTTGCATTTGTGCTTAGTATTCGATTGATTGTCCCTTCAGCTTGATAACATTGGAATTTAAAATGAATCTATTTTGAGATGGAGAAGATTTGTAGCTCAGGTGGATGACTGTGATAAATTTTTGTTCTCTGAGCTGGATAGTTGGCAGAAGTTTACTTGAAGTTTATGCTGGTAATGTTGTTCAGAAGAACGATGAAAGCTTCATGACTAAACTATCCAGCCCAGAGACCAAAACTCCATCAAAATCTATTTTAAGCCATGGTTAACACAGTATTTGTTTGTGATGCTCAAACCAATGGTAAATGCATTCACAGGTCTAAGCTATAGCTTAGTATAAATAACATAAATCAATCATATTCATTTATAAATGAAATTAAACACCCATTTTTAAGTATAGTGTGGTTATTGGATATTGAAGAATTTTCATTGTTGAAACCATGAAATGATCTACTCTAGATCACTACTATAATCCTGGAAGCCCAATAAGTATCCACAATCACAAGACCTATAGAACTAATAGCAAACCTTTGACATTTAATCCACAGATTCAGAACCCCATGGTGTATATGCCTAACTGTCATAATTTCATGATATTATGTGAACTTCTTACATTGCTTGCAGTGGATAACTGTTTCAAACCAGATATATTTTCAATTATAGTTTCTCCTTAAAACTATTAGGTATATGATTATTAATTTTTATGGATGATTCTTCAATCTCTGAGGAGTTCCTTAATAAGAGAAAACGGCCGTTCACTGATTCCAGGCTTTTCATGGTGGTTTAGCTTCAATTGACTTGTGATCTCAACTATTGAAACTTCTATAATCTCCACAAAGTCCCTTCCGATAATAATCATCTTCTCACTAGTGAATGACTTCAAGAGACGCTACTGAAGTTCTAATGAGAAGCAGTGACCAATGAAACTCAACCGGGTCAGTTGTGAGATAGGAACAATGGTGGATGTGTCACTCAATTTCGTAGATTGGTTGAAGTAAGACATTAACACCGTTGAATGCCAGCCGGCTCAGTGGTCTAGAGGTTAAGCACTCGCACTCTACCAATAGTTCCTGGGTTTGAATCTTATGAGGCGGGAACATAAATGAGTACTGCTGATCAGTCCCGCAATAGGACAAAACAGCTATCCAGTGCTTTCAGTTTTTCCATATTGGTCTAGTTTCAATTGACTCGTGAACTCAACTATTAAAAAAATTACTATAATATCCACAAAAACCCTTTTCTGAAATTAATTTTTATTTATTTATTTTCTTTCATTCAAAAAGGGGTCATTTTGTTTTCTTTTCAAATATAGAGTAGAATATACTTCATTTATTTTGTAAATTTATAAAATGGTTTCTATCATTTCAGTTATTGAATTCATTATATGTCATATGCAATTTTTCTCAATAAAGTAATTATTTATTTATTTTCTTTAAAAAATATTTTTCAATTATTATTACTGTCAATAGGGGTTTTGTGGAGATTTCAGTAATTTCAATAATTGAAGTCATGAATCAATTCCAGCTAGACCACTATCGAAAACCTGCAAGCACTGGACGGCCATTTCATCCTATTGTGGGACTTCTCAGTAGTGCGCATTCACGATCTTCCCCCCCCCACGAGATTCGAACCCAGGAACCGCCAGTCTCGCACGCGAGCGCTTAACCATTAAACCACTGAGCCTTCCGGCTTTTAACGGTGTTTATATCTAACTTCAACCAATCCACTAAATTGCGCCACCGTTCACCATTGTGAGCAGATATCTCACAACAAGCCCGGTTGAACTCCACTGGTCATGGTTTCTCACTGATAGGTCCTGTGTCAGAATCTCGTAGGGGGTGCGGGATCGTGAATGCGCACTGCTGACGAGTCCTATACTAGGATGAAACGTCTGTCCAGTTCTTCCAAGTTTTCCATGGTGATCTAGCTTCAATTGACTCATGATTCCAACTATTATTACTTTATTGTTTGAAATTTCCTTTTAGATTATAATAGTAAATCAATATTTCATCAAAGTTTCTTTTGGTTTTCTTTTTCATGTTGTCTATTAATAAAAAGACTTTATTTCAATAAATAATCAAATATATTTAAATTAGTATCAAAAGGGGTGTTTGTGTGTGTGTATGTGTGTGCGTGTTGAAACTATAGTAATTTCAATAGTTGAGATCATGTGTCAACTAAAGATAGATGAACATGGAAAATTTGATGTTTAAATTAAATCAGCAATTATTTCTATTGTTATCGACAATTATTCATAAATATGATTTTTTGGCCTTCTTGAAGAAGAAGAAGAATAAATAATAATAATAATAATAATAATAATAAAAGATAATTATTTTCCTTATCATAAGGTAGAAGTACAGAATCAGATAAAAATAAATCAAGTTGTGGGCGAATTTTCACATTAAATTATATATATATATATATATATATATATATATATATATATAACTCCGCCTGTAGCTCTTCCAGAGTTACTGCCGGTCCCAAGCCCGGGTAAAGGAGGAGGGTTGGGCATGGGGTTAGCGTCCCCATCCCGTAGAAACCTAACTCGCTAAAAAAACGCTAACCAGAAAAAATAACTCATATATATATATATATATATATATATATATATATATATATATATTCCTAGTTGGATTGATGAGTTGATTAGAGATAGACCACTATTGATAATCTGAAAGCATTAGACAGTCGTTTCATCCTAGTACGAGACTCTTCAGTAGTGCAACACTACGATTCTACAAGTCCGACTCGAACTTAAGTGCTTCAGTCTATAGTGTGAACGTTTAACCTTTAAACTAATGATAATATATTTTAGATTGACTTGTGAATTCAATTGTGAAAATACTAAAATCTTCACAAATCTCTTTACTGTATATCTAATTATCTAAATTCTTGGAATACTCACTAACAAAATATTAACATAAATACGTTGAATGTGAGAAATTAGCCAATGTATATTTACAGTAGCAGAAGTACTACAAGATAGTAATTAAGAAAAAAACAAAGTATTAGATAGATCAGAATGGTAATATTTCAATGAAAGATAATCAAATACTGAATCCTTATAAATTACAAAGTAATAAAACTATAGAGTTTATACATTAGTTCTAACTGACTTATAAAGCTACAAAAAGATCTTTATCAACAATCGTGTGTGAAAATGATGAACAACAATCAAATGGCGAAGCTCATCAAGTGATATTATAGTGATGGATTTATAACACAGATCTTCATTGGATCTTGATTCCTAATCTTATCAAATGATGCATTTTCATTAAACCTGAAAGTGTAGATAATTATAAGTCTTACAGATTTCAGCTAAGCTCAACTTCTTAACAATATTTCAATGAATATGAAAATTGAATCAGTAAAAGTTTGAATTATGCTCCAATAGTGCCTAAATAAATGGTTCTTGAAGCAATTTACTCACCACTAGACCTGAAGTCTTGAATTTGATCGCGCTTTGTTTTTTCACGCTTATGTACGGCTGAAAAGTTTCGCACTGGGATGACATAAACTTGTATTCAATTGTTATTCATCTAAATCCAGCCTGCAATGTAAACAACCGTCAGATGCCCGAATTCCTAAAACCATGTATATAAAGGCTACTATACCTGTTACAATATCTTTTAGAAGACTTAGGCCAGATTCACTATAAATCTAAAGTCATATATAACTAAGGAACACTTAAACAAAACATATTTCCAGGATCCCATTAATTTCCAGCTGTTATTCATAGATTATAAAAAGGCTCGAAAAACCTTAGGTTGCTTATTTGTAAATATGAGACGGTTACTTATCGATGAAGCCGTAATATCTCGTTAAATCATGAGTAGACTCCTTCTGAAAATATGGAATGTTGAACCCTAACTAAGTGATATATGAGAAACCTTAAATTATGGATTCGATCCATGGTACATCCCTGTATGAATACCGTTTACCATTCTTGAATCATGGTTGAACAGCTGCTGAATACTGCCTAACCTAACCTTCGAAGTAAATTTTTCTATATTTCCTGTCCTTTTTTACTCTTTTGGAGTTCAGGAGTTGAATATTTATAACAACAAGAAAGTGACATGGAAGTCAGTTTATTTGGGATTCAAAGCAAGAAGTTTATCAGAAAGACAGAGACTTTCCTTAAATATAACGGCAAATCCATTACGTTTTTTAAAAAGAAAAGTTTGTGTCCATGTAAGACTACTCTCAGGATAAGTTATCATTCATTACATTTTGTAACTTTTCTAAGTGAATATATTATTTAAATCAGAATTCCGGGTCTCGTGTTGTATTTTATTCACACTTATATATGAAAATTAAAAGTATCTCCTTCTCATCTTTTAACACTTTTTAATAAAATAAGTTCACTCGTAAAATGTCTCACTAAACTGATTGATTAAATATGAAATTAAATACGTTTCCTTGGTGAAAATACTTAAAATGTCTTACGAGTACTTCGTATTTCCTGGTACTGAAGTAGTATTATTTTAGTTTCCAAAAATAAATTTACTTTGGCTGCAGTACAACGTCTAAATGTTTGATGAAAATAAAACATTTCAGTAAATCTGTCAGTTGATTTACCTTACTTTTGTAAAAATTACCTATAATTCCATTGCATAAAAAAGGAATGTATTTTACTTATAAGTGTGTGTTTACTTATTTGAATTAAGTAGACAGTTTAAAATAAAAACATTTATCAACCGTAAATTCACTTGCCATTGTTTATTCGAATCATCCCATTGATGTTTAGGATTGCAATTGATCAGTCTCTTATTGGTATATGTGTACACTGTGCATGTTGCATTAATTCACAAGCATTATAAGCAAAGATGGATAGTGGCTAGCAGTGGAATCCTATTTGGGACTCGTCAGCTGGATGTACCTGCATCTCAGAGTTGGTGTTCACTCTGGGACTCTGGGATGCAGGTACATCCAGCTGACGAGTCCTAAATGAGACAAAACGCGCGTACTGTATTCTTCTACTAGCCACTGACCATCTTTTCATTTATCATGTGGCAAAATTGACAAATATTTCTACAACTATGATACAAAATTAACTTGTTTCCATTCATACTATAAACAGAAAGTTTAATCATGTAGATACGAGAAGTAACATAGAGGCGATCAACAGGAATATTGACTACATCCACTAATACCCTTGTCTAACTGTTCTACTGGCTTAAAATTTTACTCATTTATTATGCTATTATTATTATTATGTTATTTAAATAGCCGGACCTTACTTAACAACGATGTGCTGAAAACTGTCGAAGACAGAACATCGGTGGTAATCTAACTAATATAAGCTTTTTCATGAAAATAATCTCCTAATCTTTGTAAGCCACCAAAGGTGTTTCCTTTTGTTTTCGGTTGAACTCTAATATTTGTTGAGTATTAATATTCATTGTGACAGGCCTATTTTATACTTCACAACGTTGTAGATAAAATTTTAAATATAAATCTCTAGGTAATCTGATTCCATGTAAGAGAATTCAAGCTATTTGTTCAGGTCAAAGGTCACATTACCAGACTGGTTCATCTGTGAGGTCATACGTGATAAATGTTAGTAAGAATAAAACAACAGAAAACAAATAGAACAAACCTAATGCCTTAAGTGAAATTCTAAATAATGAGTTTCTATTAACAGCAGCCTAAAAAAACCAATTTATTTATTGTACCCCAAAAGTTTATGATCACCTAAACAATCAATTTCGCTACAAATTGGTTGAAGTTAGGCATTAACACCGTTGGACGCCTACTCAGTGAACTAAAGGTTAAGCGTTCGCTCGTGAGACCGATAGGTTCTGGGTTCGAATTTCGCGGGGTGGCGCACTGTTGAGGAGTCCCATACTAGGACGAAACGGCCATCCAGTGCTTGCAGGTTTTCCATGGTGATCTAGCTTCAATTGACTCATGATTTCAACCATTAAACAATCGTAGTCATAAAACATTGTATTATTAGTTTAAATTAAAACAACACTATTTCGGTAAAAGAACAATTCGATATGGATGAGAATGTAATACTGATTAAAACAAAAGTGCATACATGTGGTACACTATAACATGGAGAGATATCTAAATGGTATGAATGCTTGGATTTGAATATTCAATCAATTTTCCGAACTAAAATGGATCGACTGAAGTTAGACATTAAACATCCGCGATGGAGACCGAAGGTTCTAGGTTTGAATCCCGTATGCGAGATCGTGGATGCACACTGCTCAAAAGTCCTGTATCAAGACGAAACAGCCGGATTGGTTGAGGTTAGACATTAACACTGTTTGATGACGACTCAGTGGTTTAGAGGTTAAGCATTCATGCGCGAGACTGAAGGCCCTGGTTTTGAATCCCGGGAGCGGGATCGTGGATGAGCACTGCTGAAAAGTCTCATAATAGGACGAAACGGCCGTCCAGTGCTTCCAGGTTTTCAGTGATGAACTAACATCAATCGATTCGTGATCTGAGTCAAAAACTTAATAATCTCCCCAACCCTATACTGAGAATTAAAATTAACGGAACAATTAATTAAATTCTGAAAGTAATCTATGGCATAATTGGTAAAGAACTAAGGGAAATTTTCTTCCCGATGTTATCATCCACTTCAACTGTACAAATGTATTCATAATTAGTTAACAAATAAAGTAGACAACAAAAAAAAAACACAACAAAATTACATCATTTCAAGTATCAAAAGGAAGTTGCGTAACTATCGAGAAACTTTTCTTCAAGTACTCACGTAAAAATTTTGATTGGTTATCACTTACTCTTACATTCAACTTCATTATTATTTGAAATACTAAATAATCCTACTAAAATTTTTATGATTATCTATCAACTGTTTATACACTTTAAAACTCTTACAAATGAACGCTAGCTAGGATTAAGCTTTATGGTATTATTTAACTGTATCTGTATGAATAGAATTCGGTATTACATTTTGTTCAGTAGCACGTACATTGAAAGAGCAAAGTAGATATTATGGAAATGAAACTCAAAATATATCTCAAAGAATTTGATTTTGAATGACTCCAAACTACCTAAATACCTAATAATTACACATCAGGTACTGGCTATTCAGGAGATCCTGCGACAGAATAATTGCATAATTCTACATAACTCAGAAGCAACGGCTATTCTTCATTTAAACCTCATCCTATATGTACAAAAGAACTTGTAGTTTGCCTGGTACTGCCATAATGATTAGGTCACTGTCGCACTTCGCTTCTCTCTTTCTTCTCTTGGTTTGGTTTATTCAACCTTATCTTTGCCTGATAAAACAAAACTTTCTGTATTCAATTTAAGTAAGTTTTCATTTCCGATTTGTGATTAGTATAGCTAGTCGTATTTCGAGATTATTCAATCAAACTTTTAACGCTTAAACAAGTTGGACATCCAATTACCGTTATTTTCTCAAACTCTCAAACCATTATTATTAGTAGTATGGTTTTCACCAGTACTGTTATTTGATTTGGATTTTTGTTAATTTCTAGCACATCATTTTTCTTACAGTAGACATGTTTTCTGGGACGACATTAATAGTACATGTCCAGGCCACCAAAGTCGGTGTCTCACGATAGTGACACTAATTAAATTATCTTCGCTGTCCCCGAACATATAATACCGAACCTCTGCATTAATAGCATACTGTTGCCACTATGCGTCAGCAGTCCTTCGAAGACAACGATGAGCAAATACTGAGAGTCTTTTAACATCCTCAACTCGGAGAGACCAGGTTTCACAAGTATAGAGCAAAACTGCTCTCACCGACGCGATGTAGATCCGAACTTTTACAGCCAGACTAACAACACAAAAACGCCGAAAATGGCCCAGATTAACATAAGCCATTCTGGCTTTCACTATACGTGGATTGATCTCATCACTCATGCCACCACCAGCACCTACACAGCTACCTAGATACATAGACTTCTTGACTACTTTGACCTGCTCACTACCCGAATTGAGTGCATGTTCGAGATCCTGCTAGTCCTGTAAAAGTACTTTACACTTGCAAGATGCAGAGCACATGCCATAACCTAGAGACACTGACTGGCGACTTATTAAGTGCTAATTGCACGGCTTGAGTATCGTCATACTGTAAGAAAATGTCATCCACATAATCAAAGTCGAGAAGTCTTTCTCCAGGCAAACGATCCACACTACCATTACTTACATCCATTAGAGCTGTTTTAAGAATGTATTTAATGGCAAAGTGGAAGATGAATAATAAGTTTGGGCAACCCTACCTAGCCTCAGGCTCGAATAAGACGATGGAGAGATGTGGTTGTATATCCTCACTTTCCTTGAGTGTGAGTATAAAAGGCTTTCAAGATGTTAGTAAACTTCTCAGGCACAGTCTTATTTAATAAAAAATCCCACAGAACAGATCCTTTCAATGAATCAAAGGCGGACCTAATGTCAAGCAACGGCGAGACTCTAATTTAAGGACGAGCCAATCAAAAGCGTTTGAGCCGTTCAAGGTCACGGAGCCAAGTTTAACACCTGATGCTCACATATGAACGATTTACAGCGGATTTTAGAGAAGGGGTGATTATTGAGAGGCTACAAGGGATGGGATTACTAAAAAATTCTTGTACGTGAGACTGCGGTTATCAAATAACCGCAGTAAAGTGTGCAAACAACCGTGGTGAGATTATATTTCGTTGTCCTTCATGTTGGAGGAGAAAGTCTGCTAGAACGGGCACTTTCTTTGCTCGATTGCTACTGAAACTGAATCAGATTATGATAATAGTTGCAAATTAGGTAATAAATACACCAGTAACACTGGCTGCAGCGTTTGCAGTTGTTTATGAAACTTCAGCAGTCCAGTGGTATGAGTACTGCCGTGACATATGTGCAACTAAAATAACACTTGTACACCAACCATTCGGAGGAGTAGGATGTATCGTGCAGACAGATGAAACGGCAGTGAGAAAGCGAAAATACAACAGGGGACGTAGTATAAAGTAGGATAGTGTAAGTAGCATTTCCGTAAATATACTTGACAGGTACTTGGAATTCATGACTTTTTATACCGTATGCAATATGATTTCAAAACATCTGAAACTTTAGCAAACCTTGATAAGTTTTTAAATCATGTAAAAGAAGTATATTCACTGTAATCCATTAGTTTCTTCTAATATATTTCTACGTTATACTAGCTGTCTTCTGATTGACTAATATTCTCAAGGTCACTTAAAATTCGTTCAAAGGTCGTCCCTAAATTAGAGTCTCGCCGGACAACTACCGACTGATTCCATGATGCTGGAACTTCCGTAAATTACCATACTTTTCCAAAAAACTCAGTCAGTCCCTTAAACGGAAGGTCGACATTATCTCTTAAACGGGTCAGATGTAAAGCATCTGGGCCTATAGATCTGTGACGCTACAAAAGTTAGAGTTTCTTGCAAACTTCCACCTTGTTAGGTGGGTCAGTCATCACTGGTCATGGATGGCAAGACAAGCAAATTGACGTCACTAGAGCGATATACCAGTTAAGCTACTCCTCGAAAAACTCTGTCCATTGTCCAAGACATCGGTAGATTTTATTAAATGGCATACAATCAGCTTCACAGATTGTTTCACTCACAAAAGATTTCTTGCTTCCAGTGACTCCAGTGAGTTGAAAGAGCCTGTAGAAGTTACCACTTGTAGCTGCTGCTTCCGATCTCTTAGCACGCTCTGAAAATCAGGCTTCTCGGTCCTTATGCAAGCTTTGTCTAATTTCATTACGTAAAAATTTTCGTTTATGGTCCAAACCACGGTCACCTGGATTAGACCGACGTGCTTCAATGAGTTGTAAGGAGCCTGTAAAAACCCAACGTTTATAAGCGGAATGTTTCGCGAAGACGCGAGTGACTTTACTTTACATTTTCATGCAATTGAAGCCAATGCTCATCCACACTTTTCAGTGGATTCATAGATAACCTTGAACCTAGCTCAGTTTGATATTTAGTTGTAACAGGAGTTGCAACCAATTTGCTAACGTCAATCCATTAAGGACTATGAATTTATTGACCACTGAAAAGGTAAGATTAGTGCAAACAGAACATGATCAGAGTCCAGATAGGTACAACGAAAGAAGCGGTAGTCTAGTGCACAACCACACCGGCGGTAGCTGATCGCGATGTAACCAATCTGAGTCCAAGTTTGAAATACAGAGAGAGGACACCAGTAGGACTTTACTAGAATCCTTAATACGAGTCTCAGATAGACAATGTTTAAACATTCTAAAGATATGCCCAACCTTAACTGATTTCCGATGGGCATTAGTGTGTGAACGTTGAAGGAGGCCAGTTTGAATGGTATAGGTGATTTCATAAAAGCTGGTTCAGAATTCATATTCCGAGGAAGCGTTCAACTCTCTACTAGTCAGTAATTTGAGATCATTTAGATAGATTGAACAGGGTTTCCACCATAGGTAATCTGCTGTATGAGTTGATGAATAAAGAAATATACAAAATAGGAATAAAGTAATAGACAAACGAATATTATTAGGTAGTTCTGAGTATCATTTGGGAGAATAGATATTATAGCATAAATAATTTCCCTCGTTGTACTCATCATTTAGTACATGAGATGAAATTAATTCACTTCATTTCACAATATCAATTTATCATTGACTAATACAAACTTTCAATAGTTGGAATCATGAGTCAATTGAAGTTAGACCACCATGGAAAACCTGCAAGCACTGGATGGCCGTTTCCTCGTAGTATGGGACTCCTTAGCAGTGAGCATCCACGATCTCGCCACCCTGCGATATTCGAAACCAGGACCTACCAGTTTCGCACGCAAGCGCTTAACCATTAGACCAATGAGCCTTCCTGCATCGAACGGTGTTGATGTCTAACTTCAACTAATCCACGAAATTGCGCCACCTTACACCATTGTCTTCAGTGAGCTGATATCTCACAACAGACCTGGTTGATCTCCACTGGTCACGGCTTCTCACTAGAACTTCAGGAGCGTCTCTTGAAGTTAGTCACTAGTGAGCAGATGATTATTATCGGAAGGGGCTTTGTGGAGATTTTAAAAGTTTCATTAGTTGAGATCACGAGTCAATTGAAGCTGGACAACCATGAAAAACCTGGAAGCACTGAACGGTCATTTCGTCCTATTACTGGATTCTTCAGCAGTGCTTCCAGGTTTTCCATGATGATCTAGTATCAATTGACTCATCAATTTAACTATTAAATTACTATAATATCCACAAAATTCGTCTCTGATTGAAATATATTGTTATCAAAATAATAATTCAGTTTAGCTGAGAGATTTGAGTTATCAGGAATTTCAGATAAATACTTCAATTGACATATCATACCCAATTCCACATTAAAAAAAGCAAACAAACACCAAGTTCAATGAAGGGATCTCTTTTCAATGAATAAATAAATACTTCATAATGAATATTCTTAGTTTACTTAGAATTTATTCACATTCTTATACTCTTTTATTTATCGATTCTAGTTCTATAAAATAATCATTGTTTCATTGGTAACGATTCGGTAAATGATTTGTTCTGATTGATTAATTACAGAGTAATTATCATTTTTAATTAAATATATTTTATAAATTTATAGTTGATTATAGTAACATGAAACCAGTAGTTAAAGTAACACGCAAAGAAACAATTTTATTTTGATTGATTTTTAAAATATGAAATGTTTTGGAATGATAATAGAAAAGCAAGCAGGTAATCTGTATGCAGCTAATGATTTTTGTAAAAAAACAAAAGAACTTATAAAAATCAATTAATATTAAGGATGTTTGTTAAGCGTTCGCGCCCAAAACTGATTCTCTTGGGTTCGAGTCTCGCATGTAGGATTGTGGGGGAGCACTACTAAGGAGTCCCATATTAAGACGAAGAGGCCGTCCACTACTTCCAGGTTATTATAAATATGGTGATCTTGAGTGTTGTTAGAGGTATCAGGGAGGTTATCACTTCCCGGTTGCCCACACCTTAGAAGGATTCTTCTAGAGGTACCTGAAAATGAGATTGGGTTCGAAGTGGTCTTAATGACCTGAGAGCGTGACCGCAGTGCCCAAGGGACAACTGCTTGAGGCCAGTCACACACGACGCTTTTGCGAATAGTTTTTGTGTTAGCTCCGTACTTGTTTGGACCTTATCGCCGGAGACGGAAATCTCTGGGATAAAGCGAGGCGTGCATTTTTTGGAATCGACCTTTTCTAACCACACCCTTCCATGTGGGAAGGTAGCATCATTGTTATGCGGGCTGTTTTTCATGGTTTTCTACCTTAAATCGACTTATGAATTCAACTGTTAAAGATTTTTTTAATTATATTAATTTTGCCAATATATATTTCTAACTGTAAACATACAATTTTTCAAAAGTCCCTACAATTATATGTACAAACCAAAGAATATATAAAATATTGAATAACATTAAATCTTTGGGATATACTATCATCAACATGATTTTATCTCTAATGATAATGCTGAAATGCGGTAAACATCACATTTCTATTCTACGATGTCATTTCATCGAATAATGAATATAAAACTGTCAGAGTTCAATAGATTGAACTTTAAATAAATTCAGATAAACTTTCTTTAATTATCAGTCTATGGTATCAGTATTGATAAATGATTGAATTGATGATGACGAGTGTTTGAAAGCAATCAACAAAACTATTGCATAATCTATATTTTATGTTAGTTGACATTTTTCAAGATAGGTTCTATGCGACAACATGTGAATGAACGCTTTGTGTTGAATTTGAACCTACGTTAAATTGTGTCACTAATAAATTTGATCACTTAGTAATTCGAGTAAAAAATAGGCCTTCAAAAGTTAAGAGATAATCAAGCCGTTTCATTGATGACTACTAATCAATATTATAGTTATATAATCTTTAGTGATGATGTAATTATACTAATCAAGTTGGACTGGAATGTACAGTATATATGAATCGGCACCTCATATAATATCTTTTAATGTTAGGTGCAAGTTATGGACATAGGTTTTGACTTTAGTTGCAACTCATCATCAAAACGTCTCCATAATCTTGATGAAAATAATTTTCAGTACGGTGTAGCGGTAAATAATTCCCCAAAACCAAATAGCTCTGTAAGTTTTCGACATTGGATGCTGACCACAGTTTTAGTGGACTCATCTAGCTGAAGGCGCTCGGTCAAGCATCCTCACCAGATCACGTGTGGGAACGCCGTGCTCAACATCTGCCGCAATCGCTAGCCAGATTAGTGCAAACAATCCTCGATATATTGATAGCTTATCAAATATATCTTCGATCTCCTCGCTTCTGTCTTTTGATTTTACTTGGTGGGTGCGCTTCATATTAGAAGGTGTTACTGGTTAAAGCGTTGTCAAACTCCGAATACCTGTGGCATCTTCAAAGGAATTCAACGTAATAGTACTCTGTCATAGACAGATATTTTGACAATCACTAAATAATAAAACATATTGAATACAGTGTCAAGTCGCACAGAGTAATGATTTTATTTTAGTTCGATCAGTAGGTTTTGATGAACATTAGAAGCTAGAAGAAACAAAATTTACTACTCACTAAAGAATTAGTTTACACTAATGCATTAATGGTGAATTTTCCAGTAAAGTTTATTCTGATTATAGTTCATTAATGCTTCGTAAGATATTTAATTAGCTTATTTGTTATTAGTCTATTTATTCTATCAATAATACATCTGGTTGATAACGTTAGTTAAATGAGAGTGATTTTCTTAACCCATATCTCTAAAATCACAGCAAAATCTGATATTTGAAATGACAGTGCACGTGAACATTTAATGTGTTCAGTTTTTCACATACAGTTATTTATGATATAAAATTTAAGTTACAAATCAGAATCGTGACCTATAATATCAATCAATTTAGAAATAATCTATTTGATATAACAAAGCAATCACAAACATTATGTAATATATAAGCAAAGATGGATAGTGGCTAGCAATAGAATCCAGGACGCGCGTTTCGAGGCATACGCATAGTATGCACATATGCCAATATCTGAGTGATCAATTACAGTCTTAAAAACTCAATGGGAAGATACAAGCGAAACAATACAAAGTGAATTATGTAATATAGCTTTAAATACTTTCATGATATTGATACCACCTTTGTGAGTCTAAAACCCTAAACATTCTACCACATTTAGGGCATTTGATCTGGTTGTTTGAATTGTTTTCTCACTCGCTGGTTTATCATCTATAATTCAACATTACTTTACTTACTTACGCCTGTTACCCCTTCTGGAAGAGCATAGGCCGCCCACCAGCATAATCTTTATCCACCCCTGTCCTTGACAATCCTTTCCAGTTCTTTTCAGTTGCTATTCATAATTTGCATGTCTGTTTCCTCTTTTTCCGTTCACATTCAAGATTTCAAGTTAACGTTTGCCTCGTGATAAGGTTTGGTTATTTCAGTAATGTATGCCCTATCCACTTCCAACGTCTTTTCTTGATTCCCTCTTAGGCTGGAAGCTGCTTTGTTTTCTACCAAAGTAGGTTGTTGTTGATGATACCAGTCAACGGACATTGAGTATCTTGCGTAGACAATTGTTTACAAATATTTGTATCTTTTTGATGATGGTTGTAGTAATTCTCCAAATTTCAGCTCCGTACACTAGGATTGTTTTGACGTTTGTTTTGAAGATTGTGACTTCGATATCGGTTGACAGTTGTTTTGAGTTCCATACGTACTTCAGTTGTAGGAATGCTGTCCTTGCTTTGTCAATCCTCGCCTTTACGTCTGCATCCGATCCTCCGATTTCAACGATGATGTTTTCCAGATACATGAAACTTTTTACCTCCTCTAGAGCTTCTCCATCAAGTGTGATTGAGTTCATGCTCTCCGTATTGTATTTGAGGATTTTGATTTTTTTCTTTGTGCATGTTAAGGCCCACTGATGCAGAGGCTTCTGTTACACTAATTGTCTTCATCTACATTTGTTCTTGTGTATGAGATAAAAGGACCGGACTTTCTGCCAAGTCCAAGTCGTCTAGTTGCATGCAAGCTATCTATTGTATTCCGTGATTTCCCTCTGATGTTGAGGTCTTCATAATCTAGTCAACCACCAGAAGAAAAAAAAGGAGAGAGCAGGCAGCCTTGTTTGACTCCGGTTTTTTACTTGGAATGGATCTGTCAGCTTTCCTCCATCCACGACTTATCAGTGTAGTCTGTCTTACGAATTTCGGGTGATGTTGACGATTTCCTCAGGTACGCTGTTGTGTCGAAATATATTCCATAATGTTCTCCTATTTACACTGTCAAATGCTTTTTCATAATCAAGGAAGTTGATGTATAGTGACGGATTCCATTCAATTAATTGTTTAACGATGATCCGTAGAGTCAGGATTTGGTCTGTGCACTACTGATGCTTTCAGAATCCTACATGTCGTTCTCGAAGTTGGGTGTCTACTGAATCCTTCATCCGGTTCAGCAACACTCTGTTGAAAATCTTTCGTGGTACAGATAGAAGTGTGATGCCTTTGTTGTTTGTCTTCATATTCACTCAGATCTCCTTTCTTTGGTATCTTGACGAGATATCCTTCTTTCCAGTCAATCGAAACTTGTTCTTCCTCCCAAATCTTCCTAAATAGGACGTGGCGCATGTCTACAGTTACTTCTATGTTTGACTTCAGAGTTTCAGATGGTATATTTTCAGGTCTTTCTGCTTTCCCGCTCTTGATTTATCTGATGGCCACCCTGATTTATTCGATCGTTGGTGGAGTGACATCTATAGGGCGGTCTATGTGTACTGCTTCGATGTCCGGGGGGTTCAATGGAAATGACCTATCCAAGAGTTCCTCAAACCACCCCACTTATCTGTTCCTCAGCTCTCGAATCTTAGTGATGGTCTTGCCTTTCTTTGTACTTGACTGGTAGCACTGGCTTACTATATTTTCCTTATAGTTTCTTCGTTGCGTCATATAGCTGTCTCATACTTCCTTCTCTTGCAGCTCTTTCAACTGTCATTGCTAAGTCTTCCACAAATTTCTGCTTGTTGGTTCTAATGTTCTAATTTACTTACTTGTTTGCTTCTGTGTATTCAGCTTGCGCCTTGACTTTCTCTTCTCTTGTTCGGTTGTTATTAATTGCTGTCGTTTTGTTCGTCCTTTCTTGAATCTTGTTCAGGGTTTCGGTAGAGATCCATTCCTTATAATGATGCTTCTTGCGGCCCAGCACCTTCTGACACGTTAAATTTAATGCTTCTTTAATCCCTTTCCAGTTGTCCTTCATCGTGGTTTCTTCTATAAGTTAATATATACGATGAAAATCTTCAATTATATCGGGTTCTCTGTTATTTTCTATTCAGTTTAATATTCATTTAAACCGCCTTAATAGAACACAAAAAATGTGACAACCTTAAATCTATCTTATGATAGAATCATATCCCATCTACCAACTTACCCACAAAAATTCATACATACATACAACAAAGAAAAAACAATTGATTATTTACTTGTAGTCTATCACGAAATTCTCGACCCCATACTTTTGTCGGTGTATCATTGTTCATTTCAAGATCTTCTTTTTCATCATTGACAATATCAGACAATTGCATTAATCCTTCATATAAGCTACTACGTTTCTCCGTTAGTTGAATATTATTATTATTATTATCATTCGATAAACGACTGATATTTTCAAAATTAGGACAACGTTTTAATAAAAGGTGATTTTGTTCAGTTGATTCAATATTATTGTTGCCAGTAATGGTTGTTGTTGTTGTTGTCATTGAATTTGAAACTGATGTATCTTGTAAACTACTATTACTCATTAGTGAACACTCGGATATATAATCTTCATGTTTATTTACATTATAATTAGTATTCAATAAATTATCTTGTTGATTCATAGAAACATAATTTGAATTTAATTCATTTAACCAATTTAAATAATGATCATTCATTGAAGGTTCATAATTAATATCATGATCTTTAATTGATGATTGTATAGTTTTATTTATATAATAACTTTCAATTGAAGTTACATTAATAGTTCCTGTCGATATAGCAGTAGGAATAATATTATTTTCATTTTCATTGAATATACTACTATTAATTTTATCATAAGTAATATCATTAAAATCAGTTGTTTTATTTGAAATATTTGTACGTTGATATATATTTTCATCTATTTTACGTAAATCTTCAGCATAATCCCATGATTCATTTAAATTATATGGAAAAAATAAATTTAAATGATTTGAATTCATTTCATGATTAGATAACCTATTGGAATGATAAGAATTAGATGGATCATAATATGAATGAATGAATTTCTCTTCATTATCATTATCATCATCATTAACATCATCGTCATCATCATGATCATGATCACCAGTATGAACATCTTCAAGATAATTAGATTTTGGTGTTAAACATGGTTGTTGTTGATTAATTCGATTAGATGATGATAATATATAATCATCATTAATAATTATTGGATATGATTGTCTACGTGATTGATTATTGAATTGTAAGTGTAAATGATTTGAATATTTTTCATAATCTTGATCGGTGAACAAAGATTGAGATAAGTGATTTGTTTCATTATTATTATTATTATTATTAGTAGTAGTAGTAGTAGTAGTAGTAGTATTAATATCTTCATTATATTCATCTGAATTATATTGTGGTATAATTAAACCAATTTTATTAGGTTGATCTTCATATGATTGTGTATAAGTGTTAAATATTTTTGTTTTTTCTACATTTTTCATTGAGATATCATCATTAGAATTTTGTTTTAATGAAGGTTGTAACTTTTGATCAATCAATAAATTTTCATTAAATTGATCATTTTTTTGATTGATTGAATAAAAATTAAATGATTCCATTATATTTTCTTGATCATTTAATATAATTTGATCAGAATTAGACTCAGTTAAATGTTCTTGATTATTATTATTATTATAAGGAGTATTCCGATAATCTATTGAAGAGATAGCATAATCTTCAGGTATAAACTGTTGTCTATCTGTATGATGTTGTGATAATATGTTAGTTGGTGAGACTGTAATATTTTTGAAATAAACGTAGAGAATTAATTATTTGTTTAAATTGTTTCCATAACAATTATATACATAACGTAAATTTAATTTTAAAAATGATGCACGAAATTAAATGTTAACATATGTTAAATGGTTGGAAACAGTTGATAAGAATATCTACTCAGTCTCAGTTAGTCAGTCAGCTACAACGTAGGATCAGGCACATTTATGCATCGGTTCAAGTTACCATACGGCATTAACACTGCAAGATGAACACCGGATTCATAGAAGTAGTTCATTCAATCATGGTAGTATATAAAAGAAAGACTGCATATAGGTATATAGTACAGGAAGAAAGAATTAGTTCGTAGAAAGAAAGATATAAAACGATTTTAATCTTAAAATTTAAGGGAAGACAGAGAATGTATACACCTACGCCATTTTGATCGATTCTCAGCCATGTCACACAGAGTCTCCAACCACTGGTTACGATCTAGGTTTGAGTTAGTTGACATTTATTAGCATGGTGTACTTCCAATCTTAAGGGCATTGAAAAAAACAATCTCTTTAATAAACTATTAGTATCTCAATGATATCGAGCTAAATAGCGATTTGAATATGGTTGGAAGTATGAACTACTGAATTCTTTATTAATAGTATAAACATATTATACCCGTTGAAAAATCTGAAAATCTTGTATTCTATTATCTATTTATCTAGGTAATTGTTTGACAGAATAATTAGTTAACTAGAAAAGAGATCATTGTATATTATAGAATAATTTACTTTATGACAATGTACAATATAACTCTCTTTTGTTCTGTACTGAAATATAATTTACTGAATTATTAAAATTAAAAAAGAACTTAGATATACCTGATCAAGTTTATGACTTAATGAAATTAATTGAGGTCATTTAAGTTAGTTATAAATGAATTATTTATTTTATTTTTATGTATTAATGAATATGGACTAAACTAGATTAGAAGAGCAAGCTAGATGACATATAGATTTGAACTGACCATTTCCGGATTTAAACATTATTGCAGTTCTGTCAATTAGGCTAAGAGATATAGTCATATATATATATATATATATAAGAGTAGAATGAAGATAAATTTGTATTCAACGTCTTTGGAGCGGTAAATACTGGTTCACTGACAGTTGGATGTTAGGCTGTTAAATAAATGAATGATCCTGAGAACACCAGTGGGAACAATCGAATGTATTTGACACACAATTACAGGACTTATTCATAAAATCTAACAATCATATAGTAAATGCTTAATTTACAATATGTCCATCAGTTGTCTCAAAATGACTCAGACTTCATTGTTCGTGCATTTTTATACAAATTGCATTCTGTTCCCATTCTTTACTGTTCGATCCTGTTGTCTTTGTGCTGCCAGACATTCTGTTCACTGCTAACGTCATATACTACGTATGTCGATATAAGTGGCATACATTATACCACAACTATAGTATAGTAATATATATAAATGAAAGATTGTATATAAGGATATAGTACAGGAAGAAAGAATCATTTCGTAGAAAGAAAGATATGAAGTGATTTTAATCTCATTTTTTAAGCGAAAATAAAGAGTATATACAACTACGCCATTGTGATCAATTCTCAGCCATGTTACCCAGAGTCTCCAATCATTGGTTACGATAGTCACGCGGACCCCAAACAAGTAGTCTGCATCTACCAACATAGATCAGACTAGAAGTTAGTGATTAACAGACCGATGCCACGTTTTGGTTTGGCCAGCCTTAACTTTCTCCAAACAGTCCCCAACACTAGTCGGCATTGCGCGTCGTGGTAATCGGTGTTCAGGCATACGCAACACCTGACCCAATCATCTCAGTCAGTAAAGATTCACAAACCCATCAACTGATTCACGATTATTCCTTAATACCATGCGTCTAATCTCACTATTACTAACCCGAATATCCCAGTAGATGCGAGCAGTATTACTGAAGCATCTGTGGTCAAATACTAATAGATTACGAGTATCTTCTACTCTTAATGGCCAAGTTTCGCTTCAGTAAAGTAGAACAGAATGAACTGCCGGGCAGTATACTCGTCCCTTAATTGATAGACGGATATCTCACCTTTGCCATAGGTGACGTAAGTTATCAAAAGCAAAACGAGATCTCAATTAACTCGACAGAATATTTAAGACAACTTATCTATGATAATGTGATCCTGAAGTCACTCCTGATATCTTATAATCTCTTCACTATCAGAAAAAAATTGATATCTCTTCATATCTGAGTACTGTCTAATATATAAAGTACATTGTATTGAATAGTATAATTAATCATTTATCAATGAATCAGTTAAATTTTTTTTTACCTGTACACAATGTAACAACTATTTGATCATTATTATCAAAAGGAATATTTGTATAAGTAGATTGAACAAATTTTTTCCTTTCAAAAGGTTTTTCATCCATAATATCAGTTAGTGTAATTTTTTGTATTTCATCAATCATGTTTATTCCATCATAATATTCTTCATGATGTAGTTGTTGAACTATAGTTGATGATTTATTATTATGTAAAATTGTTTCATTAAATTGATCATTTTGATTCGATTCATTACTTTTATCATGAAAATTAACAAGATCATATTTCTGATCATCTTTCTCATACACATTATCATTATTATTATTATCATCATCATCATCATTATCCACACTGAATTGTTCACTAATTTGTTTTGTAAAATACAAATGCAGACGATTTTGATATGTTAGATTTTTATAATTATCCCTATCAACAGCATCATCATCATCATCATCATCATCATCATCGTCATCATCATGAATAACAGCATCATTTAGGCGTAAAAATTTCTTTCCCACTGATGCTTTTCTAGTTTCATTATTTACAGTTTGATCATCATAAATGGAATGATATAGTCGGTGTGTTGATTTAACCATATCTTTAATACTGTTTTGTTCTGAAGTTCTTCTTTGATGAATATTTTTTAATATAGAATGTTCATGAGATTTTACAAATTGTGTATTATCCTTCCGTGTTAATTGTTTCCATTCTTCTTCTTTTTCTTCCTCACCTACATGTTCATCTTGATCACCACTATTCACTGTAGATTCATCTAAACTAACCTGATCAATCAAATCTTCATATTGAGAATAAGATGCTGTTCGTGTTATTCCATGGGTTTTCTTCAAAAATATAAGAAAAAAAGGGTTTAATATAAACAAATAAATCATTTCAATAGTTGAAATCATGAGTCAATTGAAGCTAGATCACCATGGAAAACCTGGAATCACTGGACGGTCGTGGGTGTGCACTGCTCAGGAGTCCCATACTAGGATGAAACGGCCGTCCAATGCTTCCAGGTTTTCCATAGTAGTCTAGCTTCATTTAACTCATGATTTCAACTATTGAAATTTCTAAAACCTCCACAAAATCCCTTCTTAAAATAAATGATTATAAAGATTTTTAATTATCCCTTGTTAGTTATAAGGTTTAATATTATATTTGTATGTCTTCATCGAGTTATGATTATTATATTTTCCATTTGAATGCCATTAACTAAAGTATTTCATAGCTTTGATCCTACTCATATTACTGATTGTGAATTTGAAGTGTTTAGAGTTGATGAAATGCACTGAACCAATGAAATATTAATACAATGCCCAAGGATTACACCTAACAACCAGATGTTAATTGATTGGAGAATGAGTGACCTACAAGCTAATTTTCTATAATCACATAAGACGTTTGACCATATTTATTTCGTGTTTATATTTTGTATACGTGTTATTTCATCAAATGAAAAATCGATTCATCTGGCTAGTGGTATTGTCTTTGATTTCTGATCGCTTGCGGGCATAAGTCTTCAGAGTAGCCATCACTCAGTCAGATTAAACAATTGTGTTCATCTATCGACTAGCATTCTACTCATTGATTTTAAAAGGTTAGATTTATCAATATAGGGTTATGGAGATTGCTGAGTTTAGATCAATATCATGAAAGGATCATTGTTAGACCACCATGGAAAACATGAAAACACTGGTTGTTCGTTTCATTTTTGTATAGGACTCCTGATCAGTGAGTATCTGCGATCTCGCATACAGGACTCGAACCCAAGACCTTCAATCTCATGCGCGAACACTTAACCTCGATCGATCTAAGCTGAAAAATCTCCAAAACCCTATACTGATGATTATCATGTGCTCACTAGTGACCAGCTTTAAGATGGATTTCCTGAAGTTCTAGTAAGAAGCCGTGACCAGTGGAGTTTAATCGTGTCGCGTGTGGGGCAGTTACCCACTAAAGACAATGGTGGATGGTCGTGCAATATTGTTGATTGGTTAAAGTAAGATATTAACACCGTTGGATGCCAACTCAGTGGTCTAGAGGTTAGGGTCATGAATTCGAGTCCCATATGTAAGATCGTGGATGCGCACTGCTGAGGAGTTCCATACCAGGACGAAACGGCAGTCTAGTGCTTCCAGGTTTTCAATGATTGTCTAACATTGATCCATTCATGATATCAATCTAAACTGTTTAGAGTTGTTTAATCTAATCACAGAAAATATTCTCCATAATAAATGTTAAACAATTTTCCAAAACTTTTGCTTAAAATGAATTCAGTTACGAAGAAAGCATATCGTATATTACTGCTACTGAAAATTTTTCAAAGAGGTTTTAATATTTTCTATGTTTATTTAAGAACAGTCGGTATTCAAAATCCGTTATCTAAATGTATCATACTTACGTTAAGACTAAAATATCTTAGAATTCATCATGTTGAGGTTCTTTAATCTTAAACTAGAATAAAATAACTGTTCAAAATCTTTGGTTATTCAATACATTTGATATCTATTAGTGTAGTCACAAATGTAGTATTATCTTTAGTACTCAGCAAATCAATAAGAATTTTCCCAATTTCTATGATTACTCATCGCTGATTCAAATTTGGTTTAGAATTGTCGATATGTGCATTGATAAAAATTGTTTAATATTATTGAAATCACGGACAGACACAGTTCAAACGAACATTTAAAGCCAAAATACAATAGACAGTCGTTACAGCTTATCATGAGACTCATTAATGTGTCATCAATACACACTATTGAAGAGCTCCATACTAGGATGAAATAGCTATCCAGTGCTTCTTGATTTTCAATAGTTTTTCATTGAAAACTTAAGTTCGAGTTCTTCTGTAGACGGTTCTTCAAAAAAAAAAACGTTTAAATAATTCAATAAAAATTGATATGATAACTTACCTGTATTAATTTCTGTAATTCTTTCGTTTGTTTATTATTTTTATTTTTAGGAAGACGTTGTAACCAACTACCAGAACTGACAGTCAATTGACGTTTCTTTTGACATAGTTTACACAACCAAAACACTTCCTGAATGAAATAAACGCAAGCGGAAATTATAAGACGAATGAAAAGAATACATTTTGATATAAATGTTTACTAGAATGATCAATCTTTTTAACTGATTATTTTAGACTTTTAATATGTCAAATAATAATGTAAAATCAGAAAGGGGGCTTTGTAGAGATTGTGGTAATTTAATAATTGAATTCATGAATCGATTAAAGCTAAATCACCATGAAAAACCTGGGAGCACTAGATGGCCTCCATAAACCTGCATTCTGATAACAATCACCATGTACTCACTAGTGACTAACTTCAAAATGGATTTCCTGGAGTTCTAGAGAAAAGCCGTGACTGGTGGAGTTCAATCCGTATCAAGAAGACATAGGTACCTCAGACAATGGTTGAAGGGTTGAACAAGATCATGGATCGATTGAAGTTAGACATAAACACCGTTGGATGCCGGCTCAGAAGTTCAGAGGTTAAGCATTCAGGCGCGAAACTGGTGGTGTTTGATTTGATTTCTTCTTGCGGGATGGTTGATGCTCACTGCTGAGGAGTTCCATACTATGACGAAATGACCGTTCAGTTTCTCAAGGCTTTCAGTGGTGGTCTGACTTAGATCGACTGATGAATTCAATTATTAAAAATACTACAATCTCTATAAACCCATATTCTGATACTATTAATAATAATAAATGTTGATGGATTTTTGAACTATTACTATTGAAGATTTTCATGCTAAAACCAAGTAGCTATTCAGTATTTCCTGGTTTTCTATTATTCTCTTGCTATAATTAGTTAGTGATGTCAGTCAGCTAATCATAAGTAATGTAGTACATGTCACATGAGTTCATCGGTTCAATTTATTTCACTATATTACCACAACGTGATGAAATTATCAAGAAAAACGCCTGATTAGTAAAATGAATAATAATTTTAATGGTAATAAGAACATTAGCTATAGGTACAATATGATTCGATGGAAAAGAAAGAACTCTCAGAATAATATAAGTTATTTATAAAACTTTAGATTTGAGTTAAAACAAAAAGGAAATACATCTACTCCATTGCAACTGATTTTGAGCTATGTTATCCAACATCTTCAACTAATTGACCTTAATCAAGTTATCTTTTTCAAACAACATTCCTCAGTCCAATAATCAATGACTTTATAGATTATAACCATATCTATAATGTAAACTAAAATAATGAATGTCTTATATTGATATATGTATATTATCAGTTTAAAACTAATTACAAGTTATTTAGAACCCTAAAACATTCACTGTAAATAGTATCAATCAAATTAGAGCAAACATATACCTACAAATGAGAAAATCACAATTGATTGATCACTGGGTGATGATCAATGTCATGTGTTTCAAGTCCTTCTCAGTGTAGATCGAATGCTATCGACCAAGTTGCAATGTGGCCACTAGTCTAGGTGACTTGACATTGTGTACACTATGCTGAGATTAGATGGTGGTTGGAGGTAGTCAACAGGAAAACTTAGCCTCGGGGTTCGTGCTACTTAGCATCATTTTCCTAAACTCTTTATCGATTTTCTAATTTGAACAGTTTGTTAGATTGATTTTAATGTTTTATCAATGATAATAATTTGCATTTATCTCTTGAATATATTTATCACCATGTACATCAAATATTATAGTCGTTAGAGATATCACTACTGAATAAGTTAAAACAATGAATTTCATGCAATTAATTTCTTTCATGAATTTAAATAAAGGCAGAACAAATATTGATGCAGAATAATATGAATTTATTATATATCGTGAGTTCTCGTCAGCTGCTTACAAGTTAGACATTAACACCGTTGGATACCGGCCGGTTCAGTGGTCTAATGGTTAAGCGACTACGCACGAGACTGATAGGTCCTGGGTTATCTTTGATAACCTTTGTCATTTTAATCCGTTGCATTCACTTATGTCAATTGTTTCATACTATTTCTTATCTCAATGTAAAATTCTAATACACATTTGGTTGCAAGAAGTTGACGAGAACCCACGAAATATAATGAATTCATAAAATGGTAAAGAAGATTTGTAGCTCAGATGAATGATTTTGATAGAGAAATTCAAACGCTTTACTTCTATCTGAAGTTTGTACTGATGATGTCATTCAAAAGAACGATGAAAGCTCCATGACCAAACCATTCAGCTCAAAGAACAAAACTCCATTCAAAATAATGAATTCATATTATTATTGTGCATCAATATTTGTTCTAACTTTATTAAAAAACAAAACAATGAATATTGTTTTGTCGATGTATATGAATTTGATTTAGGTTATTTTCTTGATCATTTATAGTCACAAAATTGATTTAAACAAAATAGATCTAACACTAATTACTACAGTATATAATAAATTCATTATATTGAATAACTTTCATTTTATTTATATATAAGCTAATAGGTTCATTTATACTCAGTTATTGACATAACTGAAGGCCTTGAGTTCGAATCCCGCGAGCTGGATCGTAGATGCACACTGCTGAGAAGTCTCACAATAGGAGAAAACGGCCGTCCAGTGCTTCCAGGTTTTTAATGGTGGTCTAACATTAATCGGTTCACGATCTCAATCAACAACTTGACAATCTCCACAACCCCTAAACTGATAATTAACATAACTTTCAACTTGGACAAATGAATAATCTATAAATAGTAATATGTTTAGAATATAAATGAAGTTAATAATTAATTATGTATATATATGCTTTTCGAAAGTAAGAAAGAAATAATATGTATTCCATTTGTTAGATCTCGGCAATCTTTAAAGAAATGATAAAACCTGTCAATGATAAAAAAAGCATTGTAAAGGAAACATGAAGTGATCAATGTTTCAACTTTCATAACTTCTACTCCTTAAACTATGATGAAAAAGTGATGTTTACTAGAAAAGTTGGGAATGGTATATGTAGTAATAGGTATTTATCTTCCGAAAAATGAATATCTCTAGGTATTTATAAAGAAACTATGATAAGATGTCTCCGAACTTAAAAAGAAAATGGTTTTCATACATTTGATTTTCAAATGGTAACCAAATCACAAATATAATCATCTAGAAACTAAAGTCAATTATAAAAAGTATATTCTCAAAAGCAAAATTGTTTTTATAATTTCAATAATACAAACAAAGGTAAACAAATACCTGTCACACGTCACCAACTTTATATATTGATTTATGTGTACGTCCAATAGCTTATTTATTGGAACAACAGAAATACGGTCATCTATATTTACAAGAACCTAATTATTCAATAACAAGTGGTTTACGAAGTTCAACTTCATGCCAATTTAGTGGAACAAATATATTCAAATTAATCACTAAACAACCTAGCTATATCTTATTAAAATTCAAAGAAAAAATAGAAATTAGAAGTCTTACACCTGTTTTATTCAAGACAGGTATATGGTTAACATTCATATGTTTTGGCAAAAGACATTTTAACCTTTATTCTCATTCCTCTACTCTCCAATTAATAATGAGTACAATCTAATGAGTTCAAATTAAATATAGATTATTTCTTAACCTCTTGAATTTTGATACAACACGTAATAAAAACTAAGCTAAATTTCATTGAAATCTCAAACTAATCAAATTTAAGCAATCATTGGAAGTTTCAAAGCATTTGACAACCATTTTTCCTAGTATGAGACTTCTCAACAGTGTACATTCAAAAATCACCAAGAGTGGAACTATCGCTTTATTTCTAGATCAGTAAACTGAGGTTCGTTGGTGTACAAGTTTAACTTCCATCAGTCCAATATTAAATAATTTTGTAACCATCATACCAAATATTTTTAAAAACCATGTTTTAGCGTGAATTTTTAAAGTCATTTGTATTCTAAACAAATGACTGATTAAATTAAAAATTATGCTGATAATTCAAAATAACTAAACATATTCGCTTGTATGGAGATGAAGAGAGAGTAACAAAATATAGTTTTGGAACTAATATCGTTCACGTTTTGACCAAAATCGTATAGTATCTATGTTGGAGAAAATAACATGAAGATATTAATCGTTTATTCACACCATTTTCTTTTTATCTACAATGAGACAGGTTCATTTAACTGAAGATGTTTAACACATTTGTACACAAAGTTTCGTAGATCCCATATGGCTTAGATAGAATGTGATGTAAAAAACATCGAGGTACCAATTTCAAGAAATATATATTTCGTAGCATATAATTAAATTCGATTGTATTGTATGATTATAAGCAAAATGTCTAAGATATCTATCTTCCTGTATTAACTTGACCTGAGAATTAGTACCGTTGCATAAATTCATTGGTTGCTAGTTATAGACATACAGAGAATAAAATCATTTCTAGTGAAATTTTCCTCTTATAAATATAGACGCCACATTAAGTAGTAAAAAACACTGGCTTCACGATGGATCTTCTGGAATTCTACTGTTAGGCCGTGACTAGTGGAGTTTAACCGTATCACGTGTAGAGCAGTTACTGAAGACAGCGGTCGAAGGTCCAGCAATATTGCCGATCGGTTGAAATTAAACATTAACACAGTTGGATGCCGACTCATTGGTCTAAATATTAAGCGCTCACACGTAAGACTGAAGGTCTTGAGTTCAAGTCCCATATGCTGAGGAGTCCCATATTAGGACGAAACGTCCGTTCAGTGTTTGCAGGTTTTCAATAATGGTCTGACATTGATCCATTCATAATATTAATCTAGACTCAACAATCTCCATAACCTTATGATGTTAAAAAAACATTATTATAAATGCTTTTTTCTCTTGACCATTAAACAGTTTTACACCTAAATGTGTATAATATATTTTCTTGATCTAGTTATTTAGATCGTATAGTGAGAAATTGGAGATGATAAAAAATACGGTGTATTTGCATTACACATTTCAATCTGTTAGGACACTTTTGCATCTAAACTAATAATGGTTTGTTGATTCAAAGTTCAAGAAATATAAAGTGATAATTGAAAATGAAGAAAAGAAAAAAATAGTTTTAAGTAGGTAGAATAAGAAGTCATCATACCGTCATAGGCCTTAAAATGAATCAAAAGCTAACAGAGTGAATGTAAGTTTAGAGCAAACAATTTATGTGTACATATAGAAGGTTTGAGTTTCCTAACAACCAAAGCTTCTATAAAACTGAAGAAAGCCTCATCGACAACTAGGCAAAGCCTCAAAAGCTGTTTTGCAATCTACTGACTGTGTCTATCGGAGGCATTCTGCATCATGATAATAACAATCTATAATAATGAAAACCAATCATTATAAGAAATTTTATTTACTGAAAAGGTGTAAGACTTACAGAATCAACAGTTTTACCAATCTGTACTACACAGTTTGGGCACAGAGTATTCTGACAATCATGACATACTTTCCAGTCTTGTTCAGAATATTGACCTTCTGGTAATGGAGTTTGTCCACAGAGTAAACAACAATAAACTTGCTTTGTAACATCTTGATTTGATAGTGAAACACGACGTTTAACAACTTGCTCAGTATGTTTTAGTTCAGTTTGTAGTTTTCTACAAACAAATTGAAAAATAAGCATGCAAAATCAAAGGTGTACAGGAGTACATGATTAAGTACAATTTACGAATGATAATAAATACATATTATTTTATGTTTCTAAAATGGTAAAAGGTATATCATTGTCGAGGAATTAATATTTGATCGTTCTGTCATTCAAAATCGAAAATGGGAACTCTTGGATTCCAAAGTATTGATGTAATGAGCTCAAGATGCTACCTTAAGGTTTTTTGTTTGTCCTATAAAGGGGTCATGAGTGGATACTACTTTGCAATACTGTCTAGCTTTCAACAGCTAACAAGTGAATTCAGTACATGCTAAGAACTGTCTCAAGACGTGATGGTGAAGTATTTTGTAGAATGGGTGGATTTTGGTTAACAATGGGATCCAAAAAACCCATTTTGTTCAATATAGTAATCGTCAGCTTGATATTCTTACATTCCACTGTTGATATTCACATCCGGACCAGAACCAGATACCTTTCAATTCAGACACTTAAAGTCTAATCCACTGGGCTACTAATTCCAGATAGCCATTAATTCATTCAACAAGCATGATGTTATTATTATTATTATTGATATGAATTTGAACTAATGCTTAGCACAGTATAAGCGCAAACGTCTTTGAAAATTACCTTCATTTTCATTATTCTTAGTTGTAAAATCACTAGAATAGTGCCAAATTTTAATAATGAATAAGTATGTTTATGAAAACTTGTTTACTATGGAGAAATTCTATCATCACAAACTGAGGTTAGTAAAAAACGAGTTCGAGAGATGATAAACTACATTAATTCTTTATTTTTAAACCTCTTATAGCAATGACTCCATAACGTCCTTTAGGTTTGAATAAAAAACAAAATTTTTTTCAGTTTGTGGAGAACAAAATACTATATTCTACACGGTAAAACTGTAAAACCTCATTTCTTTCTGCATAAGCCTGACTATGTAAGCCAAATAGCTTCATAAGAATCTCGAAATATTCATTACAAAACATTCATTAAGGATTAACGAACTATATGTAGTTTTCTTGAATAAAGCATTGATTTAAAAATTCATTTACTTTGAAGACTGATCATCAATGAGTTGCTGAATAGGCATACCATGAAACTATTTGTAAGAGTAAATGATTGAAAAATTTCAAACTCACTTATAAACTACCTGACCATTTTTCCATGGTTCTCACCATTCCACTAACTAATCTTCATACAGAATATACAGTATCATCCTCTTGAAATTCATTTTAAAATACAATCTACCAAATGTATCTACATACATGTTTACATACTTAAGTATTGACAAATTCATTCATATAACACATAATTTAGTGCCATTTAACACGTAAACTACCAATGAAAGGACGCGTATACTGTGCGGCATTTCGTTCCGTTCCACTCTACGGCTGCGAAACGTGGCCATTAGGAGTAGAAGATACTCGTAAGCTACAAGAATTTGACCACAGATGTCTTAGAAATATTGCTTACATCTGCTGGGATCACCAAGTAATAGAGAGGTTGGACGTAGGCTATTAGGGAGTGATGGCAAATCATTTGATGAAGTTGTGAACGTACATCGACTGAGCTGACTGGGCCAGGTGGTACGCATGCCTGAAAACCGATTACCTTGACGCGTAATGCTGACTAGTGTTGGAGATGGTTGGAAGAAAGTTAGGGTTGGCCAAACCAAAACATAGCATCAGTGCTTGAAGTTATTAACATCTGGTTTGAGCCATGTTGGTAGATGCAGACTACTTGTTTGGGGTCCGCGTGACTATCGTAACCAATGGTTGGAGACTCTTTGTGACATGGCTAAGAATCGATCACAATGGCGTGAGTGTATACATTCTCTATCTTCCCTTAAACTGTGAGATTAGAATTACGTTGTACCTTTCTTTCCACCAACTAATTCTTTCTTCCTGTACTATATCCTTATATACAATCTTTCATTTATATATTGCTATCATTGAAATATCTGCTTCCATGAATTTAGTGTTCATCTTGTTGTGCTAATGAGGTGTGGCAACTTGGACCGATGCATATATGTGCCTGATCCTACGTTATAACTGACTGACTGACTGAGTTGAAACGGTTTTATGAGATTTGGCTTAAATTATATTTTATATTGATATAGATAAACGAATTAAGCTTGTATAATATATTACATGAATAAAAATTAGCAAGACATGTTGAATGGGATTTATCGTGAATATGGAAACATAGGAGAAAAGATAAGAACTGTACTCTTTCATCACCCGTAATTTCTACAATAAAGTTGATTTATAATGACAATACAGTGCAAAACAATTATATACCTAAAGTCTTTTATCTAGGTCAGTCAATGAAACCTTATTGGAAAGTTGCCTACTTGTTTCTTCAAACTGATCAGTTATCATAATCACTATCACCACCATCGTCATCATCATCAACAACAACAATAACAACAAAAAAAAACAATCGATAATAGATAAACGATGGATATATGAAGCTAATTATTTATTAAGAATATAACATTGTTATCATGATTCTTTCTCTCTTTTGTTTTTATTAATGTTTACTTTTTCTGCCTTGTTTGAATTCTGAATAAATCAAACAAAACAAAATGATAACTGACAGAAACTTATGTCAAATAAGTTTATCAATCAATCACATTCTGTGTGGGATTGTTTAATAAAATATCTATCTAGTTAATAGGATGTTATTATTGTTAATTTATCATTCTATGTAACGGACTAATAAGAATGAATGAGTGATCTTAAAAGTGAAGATAAAAATGAATAAGTATATGAAATAGAATAAATGAATCAAGGAGTAAACACATATTCTTTTAAAAAAAAACTCAAAGGATCTCTTAAATAACTTAAAAAATCTATCATTATAATCATGAACGAAATAATAACCACACACTGAAATCATGAATCGATCAATGTTAAACTATCATTGAAAACTTGAAAACATAGAACAGCCGTTGCGTCCTCGTACATGACTCCTTAACAGTACCTATTTACGGCCCTGCGTTCAGAAGTCTAACCAAAGACCTTCAATCTCATTAACGAATGTTTGACCTGAGCCGCGATCTAACGGTGTGAATAGGTAACTTTAATCAATCCATGATATTGCGCCACAATCTTCATGATTTCAGTGAAATTCAACGATCTCTACAATCATATACTGGCAATTAACATGTGCTCACTAGTGAACAGCTTTAAAAGAGAATTCTCAAAGTTTTATTAAGAAGCCGTGACCAGTGGAGTTCAACCATATCTCGTGAGAGGCAGTTCATTTAAGTAAGACATTAACACTGTTAAATCCCGGTTCGATAATCTACAGGTTAAGCGTTCATGAATAAGACTGAAGGTTTCGGTTCTACTCTCTCATTCATGGTTGTGCTGGCAAACGACTTAGGGAACACGTACTGGGATGAAACAGCAACCCAGTGTTTATAGGTTCTCAGTGGTGACCTAACATTGATTAGTTTACGATTCCAGTGAAACTTAACAATCTCCACAACCCTATACTGATTATAACCACACAATTTATTATATTCAGACTCATTTTTAATATTTGATTATATATTTCGTTCCTAGTATTATGTTGACTAACTTGAATTAAATGTATATTGACATATTATAAGTGATAATCATTAGCCGATCCTAACTAAAAATAAATTTAGTGATTAGCTAATCTAACCTAGTTATAGAAGGTACTATGTAACCTATGCATAATAATAAAAATACCCATAGTCCTGTAAAAAGACAATACTCTAACCATTAATAATGCAATTCTGAAAATGAAGTCTAATATGACAAAAATTAGTTTATTAAATGGTGGTTGGAGGTAGTCGACAGGAAACCTTGGGTCCGGGTCTCGTGCTACTTGGCACTCGTCAGCAAGGTGTACCTGTAATCTCGGGGAAACTGGTGCTCCCCGACGGATTCGACCCCGTGTCACCGAGCCTCACAGTCAGAGACGCTCAGTAGTAACGCCTCTGACTATGAAGCTCAGTGACACGGGGTCGAATCCGTCGGGGAGCACCAGTTTCCCCGAGATTACAGGTACACCTTGCTGACGAGTGCCAAGTAGCACGAGACCCGGACCCAAGGTTTCCTGTCGACTACCTCCAACCACCATCTAATCTCACAATAGCGCCCGCAGTGCCGAGTCACTTAGCCTGGTGGCCACATTGCAACATGGTCGATAGCATTCGATCTGCACTAATATGGAATAGACATGCATGACATTGATCACCAACCAGTGATCAATCAATTGTAAAATTAGCTTATATAATTAGTAAACTATATAAAAGAATTATAAGTATTTTATGTTTTCTTACTTATTAATAAATATTAGCATTTCAGTAATTACCCTTAGTTTAGAAATCTTCATAGAATATTCAAGAACGAAGAATATTTGAGCTAATAATTGATCACAATAACTTCATCATCAGGTTCCACAGTTATAAGTCTATGATTATTGGGATATTTTACAAAGACCAAAAATAATCCATGTATTAATGAATTTAACAATGTTATATGTTAAAAATGATGTACGTTTGCATCTGTTACGACACGAATACTTCTAAATTGTGTTATCTGTAAATTAGAGGGGTCATTTACTAATGGTCAAACATTTCTCATCATGATTTCCTGTAATATAATCAGTTTGTACAACAGTTGTATCAATATTTAACTCCCTAAGATTTTTGTTTCATTAACAGCAGATGCTGTATTGAAAATAATTGAAAAATAGAAAGGAACGTAATGTTTGTCTCACTTGAGTTTTCTACTCTTTAACAAAGTATAACGGTGATCTCTTACAGATAACAGCCTATCACCGAATCTTTCTAAATACTTTTTTCACAGTTCTGCACATCTTCGATAAAAAATAAATTTGTTTGAATGTCTCAGCCATAGAATCAAACTATTATGTTCTGAGGATAGCGTAGATAGCGAAATAGATAAACTAAAGAACATATTACGAAATAACGACTATTCAGAAAACTACTACTGGAACGTAAAAAAATGAACGAACTCTGACACGGTCAGTAAAATAACCCTCAATTTAAAGCTCGATTTTAAAGGGGATATGACAGGTGACATTTTCATACGTCAACTCAAAAGAGATGTCGAAAGGACATTTCACACCGCTAAGATACATGTAATTTTCTCAACCAAACCACAACAAATCAAGGATAAGTTACAAATGACAGGCTCCTCCGTGTGTGTATGCCAATGCAGCTACAACTATGTATCCAGTCGCATAAGCCGTACTCAGATGTCCTTATCCTTGCGTGATCGTAAACATGTAGCAGCATGGTTGGGAAAAGGAGTCACTCGGTAGATAGTGAACATCATATTAAAATAGATGAAGCTTACTGTGTTTTATATCAAGTTCCAAACGACCCACCTAAAAGTGCTAGATTAAGACTCTTCTACATGGCTAAAGCTATCTGGATCAACTCTAGAAAACCGAACTCATGTTTACCTTGGTCCACGACTGGATCATCAGATACCTAGACTGGATATTATAAACCTCTTATCCACCCTCTCAATTTCTCTTGTGTTTAGAACTTTTTAAATCTACATATTCATCTTACCTTGATAACACCTCTCTTGTTGAATATTATATTTACGTTTTATTATTGTTATGATCATTATTATCACGTCGACTAAGAAGATGAAATTTTCCTGCATTTTATACATTTTATTTACACAATTTCTTGTTGTATTATAGTACTATTATATTGATTGTGATTTAACACTTTACTACAAATCATTTGGCATTTATTAAATGACCCCTCTTTTCGGCGAGAAGAGAACTCTTCGCTGAACTAATCTTTCTTATTTAATGTCTTAATAGGTGTATTCCGTTGAACTTGATATAAAACGGGAAAAATGATTTGGTGAACAATTCTCACTTTCCACTTGTTTCAATATCTATGAAATTATACAGTCAGTTAGTCAGTCAGTAACAACGTAGAACTTCATACGTACGTAAATCAGTTCGAGTTGCCATACACATTAGCACAGAGATGAAGTTGTCGATTCAAATCCCGTAGTTGTAGAGATAGTAAGAGTATAAGCAGTAATCGGAAACATTAGGGTTCGAAGATGTTATTCAATGAGTATAATCCAGTGAAGTAAATTTGGAAAGAGAAAAGAGAGACATGAAGAATTGAGAAGATAAGAATTTAGGAGAACACAAAGACTGGATGCACCTGAGCCATTGCAAACGATTTTGAGCCATGTCATTCAGGGTCTCTAACCATCGGTGGCTATCATCTCGCAGTATGAAATAATACAATCATAAAAGAATATAATTTTTGCAATGAAATCCTATAATACATTTCTACAAATTATATGAACTTAAATATTGTATAACACAGAATGAAGTTATTGAATCAATCTCTTATTTTTATGTTTTAATGGGTATGTTTTTTAATTCATTCATACTTCCCCCCCAAAAAAAGAAACAAATTAAACAGTATACATTTTTGTACAATTTTGGTGTTGTTCTATAGAGCTTACTGAAATAAATCTCAAATTCTACACTATAACGAAGTGGTATATTTTAAAACTTATATATAGTTCATATTCTCATACAATGTACAATATATGTTGGAACCATATGATTGCCATAACTCTAGATTGAATGATCCAATCTATTTCAGTCATTTCAATATAAAACCAACTAATGTTATTAAAATCTATGGTTTCTAATTACCAGTTTTGGTGTTTTTGAACTTTCAGTCTTATTGGTGATTTATATGAAACAAACTTTGCTACATTATGATACACATATTCATCTCTAATCACCCAGATATGTATAAGTATATCAATATCTGTCATAACATTGATTCTAAATATTATAGATTATAAACAACTGATGAGAATCTAACGAAAAAAAATTAAGGAATAACATATTATTCTGTAACAATTTTTGTTTACATACTCTCTTTCAGATAATACAAGGAACTATATGTATAAATCTATTTTGATTGACATGATCACTGTAATTCATTGAATTAGCATATTGATCAACAGTTGACCTTTAACTGAAAAACAAAACAAGTGTTTACTATTAAATAAATAGACATAAGTAAGTATCAGTCTTTATTCAATACACATATTCAATTTTTTTATTTTTAGTAAGCGGAATATACTCATTAAGACATTAAATAAGAAAGATTAGTTCAGTGATGAGTTCTCCCCTTTTAAGGTGAATTCATTTTCAAAGCTGTACAATTGCATATATACATATACTTATGATGGGGTTTTGTTCTCTGAGCCGGATGGTTTGGTCAGAGAACAAAACCCCATCAAAATCATTCACCTGAGCTACAAATCTCCACCATCTCAAATACATATACTTGTTTTTACAGGATGATAATAATACTGATAATAAACTTCTGTTAGAGATGGTGACAGTGAGGTTAAATAAACAAAGGTATTAAAAATTCTTTTTTAAAAACAAGGAAAGTTTAATAATCGTTTGATTGTTAATGGCTTAAGTATTCATCAAAAGATAGGGAAATCATCGATGGGAAAGGATGGCTTAGTATGATAAGATAAAATATTGAAATTGAGATTAAATGTAATCAGGATGATCGTGGAAACAAAAATAAACCAGTTGGGGGTAGAAGAAATAAGAGGAAGATGGTAGGTAAAGCAAATGGCTGTAAAGGAAGAAGGGTATGAAGAGAGAGAGAAAAATTATAAGACATTAAAATCATGGTAGAAGAAGAGGTTGTATCAGTCTCTTTTTCAAACACAATTCTGGTTTTTCTAGATGTATGGCTAATGCTTCGGCAATGCAAAGAAGATGCAGTCTAATTGTTTTTGGAAGACTTCTACTTATCTTGTAGATGACTTTGAACGTAGTCTGTGTTGGTTGAGTGATCTGTGTTCATAAAGTGTTCGATTATTGAACTTCTTATTGAGCCGTTTCATCCTCTTCATAGCCACGCCGGATAATGTTCTTGAATTCTTTTGGATAAAGTACGCATCGAACGATCTATATACCTAGCTCCACATGAGCAGTTAAATTAGTAAATGCACAATGAGTTGGTCAGATACAATAATTTATCTTTAAGATTATTGATGAACAATGATCAGCTGCAGAATATTATTCGCAATGTTGTTGCGAAGAATGTTCCTTTTAAAGAATCAGAAATTCTCCTCTTTAAGATATATGTGGCTCTGTCACACTTGAAGTTGATGTTCATGTATGATGTTTTCTTTTCTACTGTAATTATTTGTGTTTTCGGCTTTATGTTCTTATCATTGAATATCGAACGATACCCGTTTTTTGATGAGTATCTCCTTCAAGAGGCTCAATTCTTCATCTATGACCTCGAGACTACGTATTCTTAGTATTCTTGTAGCGAGTGTTATTATTAAGTTTCTTTTCCGACTGATGGGGAACCTGTTGTAGAAACTTAGTAGGTGACCATCCCATGTGGGTTTCCTTTAGATAGATCTACTTAGGGTACCATCTTGCTTTCTTGTCATTCCTATATTAAGAAAATGAATATTTTGTTTATTTTCAAAATCTAGTGTGAATTTTATTCACTCATACTTAAGTCATTAACATTATTAAACTATCCCAGTTTTTTAAAAAAAAACATTTTTTAATACCTCTGTTTATTTAACCTCATTGTTACCATATGTAACAGAAGTTTATTATCAGTATTATTATCATCCTGCAAAAAATAAGTACATATATATGGTGGTCTAACTCCAACTGACTTATGAAATTACTATAATATCCACAAAACCCATCTGATATTAATCAACATATGATCACTAGTGACTGGCTTCATGAGGTAATTCCTGGAATTTTAATAAGAAGCCGTCAACAATGGGGTTCAACCAAATCTGTTGTGAGATAGTAACTCACCTATGATAAAAATGGATGTGTACTTCAATTTCGTGGATTAGTTGAAGTTAGACATTAACACCATTAGATGCCGGCCGGCTCAGTGGTCTAGAGGTATAGCGTTCACGCACGAGATTGATAGGTCCTGGGTTCGAATTTCGCGGGGGGTGATACCGCGGTAGCACACTGCTCAGGAGTCCCACAATAGAACGAAACGGCTGTCCAGCGCTTCCAGGTATATGTATGCAATTGTACAGTTTTTAAAAATGAATTCACCTTAAAAGGGGAGAACTCATCATTCAACTAATCTTTCTTATTCATTTCTCATATGTTTTACAAAATACATATAGATCGATTAAATACCTAAAATAAACTATAGTTTTCAATCATTTTTTTTATTATTGATGTATAATATTGTTTATATATAATTGTATTTATTAACCTGTAGAATTTAAATTCACTTCTCTCATTTATTATTAAATATGATAAAAATATATCATTGTAACAATAAATGATATCGGTAAATTCGATTTCCCAAAGGGAATATAATTTCACGCTTATTATAAACATATATATATATATATATATATATACATGAAATATTCTACCATCTATTGGGGAATGTCAATTATATTTGACCAGTAAAATTTAACGATACAGATTAATTGTTATGACCTAGTTTTATGCGTAATATAATCTGTTACAGGTTGTTATATATATACGCCTAAAATTTTAAATGAACATATCTAATTTTCATTTTTGAGTTTGTTTGTTTGTTTTTTTGTTGTTTTTTTTTTGCTTGTTTGATGAAAGATAAATATGAGAGAAGAAAAAAATCTTACAAATAAAATTTTTTTTTGAAAAAAAAAAACAAAACAATACTGAAATCACAATCTAATAAAATAACACCATTATACTGATATTGTAGGATGTATCTATATGGAAGTAATAAGAATGAATTTATGTTATTAATTTATGAAATGGATTACATTTTTTATGTAATATATTTGTTATAACCTGTGATCTGTGTGCCCTGTTTATTGAATAATGTAACGATATCGCCAGTTAGAGTGCAGTGAATTATCGATCTGACCAATAACGCCTAAATCCTGTACGAGCAGTCTAGAGTACTTATTGGTCCTGCTTTCCGCCTAGCCCAGCCATTTAAGTTCAGATCATCAATCTCAGCCTCTGCAATATGAATCGTCAATTTCAAACATGCGGAGTTTATATACCAAAGCAGACAGACCACAACGTACCATAAAAATAGGAAACAACATTTGTACAAGATATTTCAATAGTTGAGATCATGAGCCAATTGAAGTTAGACCACCATGGAAAACCTGAAAGCATTGGAAGGCCATTTCGTCCTATTATGGGACTCTTGAGCAGTGCGCATCCACGATCTCGGCCCCCCGCGAGATTCAAACCCGAGACCTGTCGGTCTCGCGCGCGAGCGCTTAACCACTAGACCACTGAGCCGGCCAGCAACCAACGGTATTAATGTGACCAGTGTAGTTCGACCAGCTCTGTTGTGAGATAGTAATTCACTGATGACAGTGATGGATGAGTCGCTCAATTTCGTGAATTAGTTTGTACAAGAATTAGCCAAATGTGGCTGTGAATGAGGGAGATAGTAATTAATAGAAAAGGCATAGTTCAAGAATGGTAAATTGTATAATAGTAGTTCATTGATCAAAATAAAGCTCATAATAAGAGGGACATGAATATGAATAGTTTAGTTACATAACAATTATGTGATAAAAATATACACATAGTATTGATCCATAAATAGATCCAAAAAGTTACCATTTATTATTCTTATCGGGACATAACAATATTGATATGTGTGATCATTAGATTTAAAATAAATGATAAAATAAGGGAAAAATGAGTTAAGATTAAATTTACTAGTAACTGATATTAGAGATAAGTTATACCTAAGAATTTGTAGTGCAATCTTTTCTTAATCTTTAATATTTGCATGAAATGTCAAGTATATCCAGGGAAATTTTTCCATTTAATTGGCCTGTGTGTAATAGAAGTAGAATCTTCTCTGAAGATGTTACTTCAAGACCCGATTTTTTTTAAATTGCTTTTTTTTCATCTGACAAGTTGAGATGCTTTAAAGTAGAACGTTCCTAGAGGATATTTATGGATAGTTTCAAATAATTGAAATAAAATTCAGTGTGAAAATTATGCTCTTATATATAGCATTTACTGATGAAATGAACGGAAATATATACTAAAATACTAAATATTGAGTCCTAATGGAATTTTGGTAAAGGGTTAGGTAACTTCGCACTTAGCATTTAGAACCCGACACCAAGGTATGAATATCAACAACATTGAGAGAGATGGCATTAGTTTAACACTACATTAGTGTTAGCATATCGGTTTCTAACATTAGTTTCACGTAGAATAATGAGTAATCTTCAACTTTCAGGCTAAGAATCATTCAGCTTTTAAGACGAGACAACAATACGTTGAATAATGTGGTTACCGTTCACTGACTTGGAGAATTTTCATATGTTAATACATTGGAATCGATTATCTGTCTGATGGTTATGGTATTAAGTCTAATTTTATTTATGTAGCTAATGCTGCTAAGCAGATAGTTGTTACGTGTAACATTATTTCTTATGTTAATTTGTTGGCGAAAATGTACTATTAATATTATGATTATTTTATATTGTCTCGAACTAGTTATATTTCTACTTGATTATTTAGTGAGATAAAAATTCGGATCGAAGATGCTAATCACAAACAAAGTTTTTCGTAAACCTTAGATACAAGCGATAAACACCAAGTGAATTTAAACTTCACTGAATTGCACAAGCAGATAGCTATCAGGGCTCAGTAGCAAAATGGATAAAGCGATAGCGTTTGAAGTGAACAGTACTGGGTTTGAGTCCCGGATTGAGCAACAACTCTGGGATGCAAGTATACCTAGCTGAAGAGTCCCAAACAGAACGAAACGCGCGTCCTAGATTCCACTGCTAGCTACTATCCGTTTTTGTCTATAAGGCTTGTGACTTCAGGCAATATCAAGGCAATCCGCACAAGATGCATATATGCAAACATGAGACTGATCAAATGCAGTGCGAAACAACAATAGGAAGATACAAGTAAACAACACTAAGTGAACTTATTTGAGTAAATTTGAAATAACTGCAAACGAAAAGTTATTTAAGAAAAGGCACATGAAAAATGAAGGAATTGTCGCTGGAAACTAACACACACTCTTTGTATATATAACGTAGTGTAACTTTAACTACTGTTTTTGATTCTAGTCACTTCAATTTCTCAATCAAATATTTCCTGAGTTTTATGTATATCTAACACGGTTAAGATGAACTTGTTGTAATATTTTACATTTCACTCTTAACCTAGACTGCAAATCTAGGTATATTAGGCTTAAATACACTAAGAAGCACAAATTCCTTTGCTAAAAAACAATGTTTACTAGCGTTTTCCTGTAACTAGCTAACATTAAAAAATACCTCAATAAATGTATAGTCATTTACAACAGCTCAGTCAACATTTGTAAATTAGACGAACATGTTGCTGTTTAATACTCAATAATCAGTCCGTGTAAATGCATTGAATTACATTAACAAATATACAATCTCAATGGTTCAGATCATGAGTCAATTGAAGCTAGACTACCATGGAAAACCTGGAAACACTGAACAGCCACTTCATCCTATTGTGGGACTCCTCAGCAGTGCGTATCCACAACTGCGTCTCGCGGGATTCAAACCCAGGAAATGTCAGTCTCACACACGAACGCTCGATCACTGAGCTAACATTCAACGGTGTTAATGCCTATTTTCAACGAATCCACGAAAGTGAAAGACACTTCCACCATAATCCTTAATGAGTTATTATCTAACAACAGACCCGATTGAACTCCACAATCATTTATTAACGGAACAATAAATTTTAACATTATATTTCATTACAATCTAGAATTAAACGTAAATATAAGTAGTAAATCTTAATTTGAAAAAAATAGTTTAATGTATATTACTTGAGAAATTTTACACTCATCTTTTCTTTCTATCTATTCCTTACATCTTATTAACTATTAACAATTTATGAAAATCATTGTTTATATATTTAACAAATAAATGGATATTATTCCACTTGATTAAATTTTTAACTCTATTTATTGAACAAAATTCTTTCTTTGCATTTTTTGTTGTTGTTGTTGTTGGTGTTTTTTTTGTTGTTGTTTTTTAAACTACTATGTTACAGGAAACTACTTATTTTTTTCAAAAACACCCCCACCCAGAAAAAAAACAAAGACTATTGCATTCATAATGTCATATGCATGGAAACATGAACTTTTGTAGTTCTAGTCAAATTTATTTTAAATGTATCCCTTTTTTTTGTATAAAAAAAAGGGATTTGGAATTGTTTAAATAAGTTAACTAAATAAGAATATTATAACATTTAATGTTATGGTTAATGATTTAATAAAATGGTTCAGTCAAAATATATGATGTTTTTTTTATATATTTCTATTCCATAATAAATACAATCAACTTGATTGTTATTGTTCTTATTAATAATGAGTATGATTGGAGAAAAGAGAGATTAATTGAGTAATTGACCAACGTAAGAAGATTTACGGTATAATTAGTGATTGAACAAAGTGAAACATGAATTAAACTAGTCATGAGTTCCAATAAGAATCTTATCCAGGGAAATGTCAGAGAATAAATGGACGTTTTGAGCTGTTTCAATAAACATTTATCATTTTGTTTTGTTCTATGGATCAGATTATATCAACTACAGAAAAGTTGAGCTTTTTAAATGAATATCCAAGTGATACCCTAGATGGATATAAAAAGAGTAATGCAAATTGATGAATAGCTTAAACATTGACTATATAATCATCTTTAATCATTCACTACCACAAGAATCATTGTGTATGATTATCTACGAAGTTTAAAGAACTGATTTGAAGAAGATTTCGATTAAGAATTTGTACATACATGAAACTACAACAATTTACCATTTTAAACTTGACCTGTGAACAAAGAATTTTGTTAAACCTATTATTCTTCTGTAATTTTAAAACATTTTAAAAATCTCAATTTCTATTGATTGCTATTATATGTTTTACCTCAACTCACATCTTCTTTGTAGCAAACATGGTTATCTTTTACGTTTATTTCATAAATTATTCCATATTACCTCTGAAACCATTAGGCATCTTAATTCATATATATATATATATATATATATATATATATATATATATATATATATATATATATATATAGGTTGTTTGAATCTTCCCATTTAGTGTTTCGTATTTCACTTGATTGGGCACTTTTAACATATATGAATCATGTAAGGATAACTTCGATCTTGCCATTAAGTAACAAGCATTTTAAACAAGGTCTTAAATGGGACAAAATTCACATTCTACATTCCACCGTTAGCCACCATCCATATCGATTTATTATTGCATAACTTAGTTCCTTAATAATTATTGATCTCTTTGTTACATGATCCTATACCTACTTTATTTGATACTTAAAAACTTTTAATCACTTACAAATGTCAATTCAACTAATATATATTTCATTACTGACAAGTTTATTTTATAATCAGAATGGTAATTTGTGGAGATTGTAGTAATTTTAATAATTAAATTGGTGAATTGTTCTTAGCTAGACCACTATTGAAAACTTGTAAGCATTGGACAATCATTCCGTCCTAGTAAAATCTTAAATTCCAGTCCCAAATGTAAGATTATGAATATGTACTTTTAAAGAGTTCTATACTAGGACAGAAAGGTCATCCAGTGTTTCCAGATATTCAATGATGGTCTAGTTTAAATCGACTTATGAATTGAACTATTAGTTTACATTTTATAAATAACAAATGTAAAGCTTATCAATTCATTGACCTAGTGATAATTTTATAATTTATTTTATTATTCTATAACACTTCTCCCCGCCTCACTTCTCATTACAAAGTGTATATACATATATAAGTATAAAACATTTGAGTGTTTTTTTTTTCCAAATGAGTACACAAAACAAATTTTCCCAACATTAAAAGTACAATTTACTGATGATTGTATTACATTAAAGAAAATTATTCATTCTATATAAATAATTGTAAATATCTATTGACTAATATAGAAAATAACTAAAGTTTTAAAAAAATTTCCGGAAATCAATAAAACAAAATTACAATTAATTTTACAAATATTCATTATGTATATCTTAGATAAGGCGGTATTCATAAAAAGAAACTCATGCAGTCAGCTACAACGTAGGACTAGGCACATATATGCGTCGGTCCAAGTTACCATACCACATTAGCACAGAAAGATGAACACCGGATTCATAGGAGTAGTTAAGTCAATTGTGGTAATATATAAAAGAAAGATTGCATATAAGGATATAGTACAAGAAGAAAGAATTAGTTGGTAGAAAGAATGTTATAAAGCAATTTAATCTCATAGTTTAAGGGAAGACAAAGTGTATATACATCTACTCCATTGTGATCGATTCTGAACCATGTCACCAAGAATCTCCAACTATCGGTTGTGATAGTCACGCGGATCTCAACCAAGTAGTCTGTGTTTATCAAAATGGTTCAGTCTAGAAACTGGTATAGATTTTCAAAGATTTACAATGATTAGTACATTTAACAATATTACTTTCAGAATGATAGTAATGCCATAGTAACACGAAAGAAATAATTTAAGTAATTATTTGATCAATAATAAGTGAAAATAAACATTGTAAAAATATATTGAAAAGAATTAAGATTTTAAGCGATAAAGTGTATAATAATGTTAAAAGATAGAATTTAATAGAATGATAAATCATCGATAAATACATTCTATTTTAGATGGTTTTGAGATATGTTTATTCAAGTACCCTAATAAAAATTACAAATATCAAATTTCCTGACTTAGTCTTACTAAGAATGACTATAAGCCAATTGTAATTTTATTAGTGATGATGTAATAAATGAGTACAGTCAAGTCTCTAAATGTTATCAGAATAGGTAAAAGACATTGTTTTTTCTTTGATTAGTTACCATTTATGTAAAAATGTCAATTTTCTCTTACATGAATAATCTTTCAATTTAAATGTTGTTACCGAAATACTGATTTAAACCAGATTTGTCTTAAACAAAATCAATTTATATGAGTCTAGCTAAGTTAGTGATTTAAACCATGGTAAAATAGTGATCTCGACGATGTCCCATACCAGCAAAAAAAAAACAGGTGCTCACTAGTGATTAGCTTCCTGATGCGATACCTGATGGGAAGCTGTGAACAGTGATCTTCAGTTATCTCGAGTGTAATACAGTTTACCACCGGCAGCAATGAAGGTTGGTCATACAATAACCTAAATTGGTTGAATTTAGACATTAGAACTGATAGATGCCAGCTCTATGGTCTAAAGTTTAAATGTTCGCATGCGAGACTAAAATTTCTGTGTTCGATTTCTTTTGATGCGATTGTGGATGTGTAGATAGATAGTCCTATACAGGAAAGAATTAGCTGTCCATTACTAATAGATTTTTAATACTGATCAAACTAAGATTAATTCATAATTTAAACTAAGAAAAAATTCATTTCATTGGAAATGTAGAAACTAAAGAAAGGCCATTAGTTCCTGGAAGTAAATAATGCATTTTTTACGATATCTATACAAGCTAATGTAAATCACTGGATTTTTCCTCTATAATCACAAAGAATTTTCGAAAAAAAACCTACTTATCTAAACATTTTAGTGGTATATGTGCTTCACCAGTTAAATCGCTAGTATAATAATAGAATAATCTAACATATATATCAATGTTATGTGTCTTGGTTTTGACTTTGAGAACTACAGTTTGTATAAAAACGAAGAATACAAAACAGTTTACCAAATTAAAATAGATAGTTTGAGAATGAAATTGAAATCTACTGATGAATGACTAATTACTTTCACTACAAACTCAAGAGTAATGGGTTTTTTTTAGAATATCTGTTACATTTAAGGCTTACAGATTTACAATCTTTCGTTGAACTTAACCTAATATGTTCAACCATCACTTTGTATGTAGTTCAATTTGATTATAAGCAGTTTATAGTAACATAATAATTTTTATAACCGCAAATAACATACAACATTTTTCCTTTGTGATGTTTTATGTCCGATCTGTTCTGTATTCAATAACTATTGTTTATTTGTAACAACTGTACCTAGATGTTATTAGTTGATCGTTCATTACCTGGGCTACCTTTGGTGTTTTTAAATAAATACTAATTACATCGTTCCGTTTTCTGTTTCATTGACCAGCGCTTGCGATTATAATAGTGTTGTAATATCCTATAAAGTCACTTTCTACTAGATGGTACTGTTTTAGTGGCCCGTTTTGACGCAAATAAGATGGCCCGAGATCCGATTCCAGTTAGATCGTTTGAATGATTATTGTTAAAATATACATCCTGGCTATCCTTGTATATAATCATAGACTTAAATCACGTTAGTGAATAATGGAATTAAATAAGTCAAATAGGAAAGTGAATTTCGAATAAATATATTTTGTATTATCGTTCATTGGAACAGACAATCGAAAAGACATAGCAAAAGAAGCAAAGAGAAGATGACGAAGCGAAATCACGCGCAATGGAGGCGTGTGAACCAACTCAATTTAATCAAGCATGAATCCATATTTATAGTTCGACAAAAATAAGTTACAAACATGTGATGAATAGGATAAGAAGTAAACACACATACGCTCATATAAAAACAGTCAAGGTTGGTAAGCAAGTAACTGAAGAGGTCAAAATGTGGTTTATGTAGAATGAACAAATTGGTCTGTCCGGTAGTTAGAATAAGCTATGGGAGCTTAATATAGCAACTGACACTACCCTGTTGACCTAGATTATTATTCAATAACTCTATTCGATTTATAGTTTTATTCACATCATCGATCCCGAACTTGCAGGATGGCATTTGATGATCGGTTGAAATCGCTTAGTGATGACTACTCAGAAAGAACTTCCAAATAACATCTATCACATAGCTCTTGTTAACATTTTGTCATTTAATATCCAACTTTATTTTAAGTGTTATTTTTCCATCATTTTCATTTGCAGGATTCATATTTGTTTTAGCATATTAATATTTATTTTGTTTATATGAGTTCTAGTAAGAAGCACTGATCAGTGGAGTTCAACTGAGTTCGTTGTGAGTTAGTAACCCACTGAAGATAATGGTGGACGGTGGCTCAATTTCGTGGATTTGTTGAAGTTAGGCATTAACACCATTGGATGCTGGTCGGCTCAGTGGTCAGGAGGTTAAGTGTTTACGCGCGAAACATATAGGTCCTAGGTTCAGATCCCGTGGTCGGGATTGTGGATGCGCACTAGTGAGAAGTCCCATACTAGGATGAAACGACCGTCCAATGCTTTCAAGTTTCCCATGGTAATCTAGCTTCAATTGACTCATGAATTCAACTATTAAATTACTATAATATCCACAAAACCCTTTTCCGATGTTTATATGATAATCAACAACAAAATTATTATTTTTGAACTATCTATATTTTTTATTCTTTATAAATAAACTATATCATACCAATCCACTTAATACTTTAGTATGATATCTTCACTTTCACAATATATACATTTATATACATCAGTGTTTCCAGTGAACATGAGGAGGCTGAACAGATTGTTGGCTAAATACTTAAATGTAATAATATGAACACTGTATGTTTACGTGTATACTTCAGGAATGGAAAGGTCTACCCATTATTTTTTTGTGTTTGATATAGTTATGAAAAGAAATATATATATAAATTTTCCTCTTACACTGAAAATGGGATAAACTGTTATCCAATTTGAATTTTATGGTATAAAATATATGTAATGAATTTACATGTATATATTATTATTCTATTTTTTTTGGGGGGGGGAGTGAAAATTAGATCATATAAAATTGGAAGAGAGGATCCTATATGGGACATTTAGTTGTTTTCTATATATAATATTTTGTAATACTATTGAATTCAGTTAAATCAAAGAAGAAAAAAAAGGTTTGAGATCATATTCATACTGATAATTATATTAATTTCAATAGTTGAGATCATGAGTCAATTGAAGCTAGATCACCATGAAAAACCTGGAAACACTGGACGGCCATTTCTTCCTATTGTGGAACTCAATAGTCTAGAGATTAGGCGTTCGAGTGCGAAACTGGTAGGTCCTAGATTCAAATCCAGCGGTGCAGGATCATGGATGCGCACTGCTGGGGATCTTCATACAAGGAAGAAACAACCGTCTAATTCTTCCAGCTTTTCTATGATGGTATAACATTGATCGATTCATGATCTTAGTTGAAATTCAGAATTCGATTTCCCTAACAAATGTTCCCGTAATATATCGATAACTATAAATTATAATTTAGTAAACAAGTTTTATCTGATTATGAAAATAAATTTTTACTGGTCATTTAAAATTGATTTTATTTAACTGTCAACTGTGACTGTTATCTTTCACCCCTTAAACTAAGAGATTAAAATCACTTCAAATCTTTCTTTCTAAGAACTAATTCTTTCTTCCTGTACTATATCCTTATATGCAAACTTTCTTTTATGTATAACCATAATTGAATTAACCCCTCCTATGAATCCGGTGTTCATCTTTCTGTGCTAATGTGGTATGGTAACTTGGACCGACGCATATATGTGCCTAGTCCTACGTTGTAGCTGACTGACTGACAGACAATTACATGATTGGATGTAGATTTAGGGGTTTGAATTTTCGTATGGCTAAGGCTCTTTTACACTTTTATACACCACAAAAGCCGAGTTTAGATCTTATGGCCTGTTTCGATTATATGTTTAACAATAGAGGAAGATAGATTTTTATCCTCTGCTCTTATTGGGTCACTTGATTGTATTTGTTTCTGCAGCCATTTGGGTACATGTTCACACACCCTAATGTTGAGATCACGACTACTACTCCCTATATAGGTTTGACCACACACAAATTTAAATTGGTAAAAACGGTGGGATATGACACAATCGTTTTCATGTCTTTTAGGTTTTGAATGAAGCATGAACCTTGTTTTTTTCTTCGATAATGACCTTTGGTGGGCAATACGTTTTGTTGATGACTGATTTAAGTCTTTGTTTCAATAAAAGTCTATTTGAATCACCTCTGAATGGTAAAGTAATGTAGAAAGGCTTTTTTTCTACCAAGGCTACAGTAGGTCTCACTGTACCATGGACTTTCCATCTATTTATGAATTTCAGAAGACAGCCATCTTTTTTAAACATTAACAAAGCACATTACTATACAAAGTTTTTAAATGTTAGATTATTAAAGTATAATATATTCTTATTGAGAATAATTCAAAAAAACATTTCATTCTTAATAAATAACATTGGTTTATTTGTTGTCGGTTATTTCCCAAATGACAATAATCCTTAATTAATTATTAACTTATGATTAGATTTTCTGTAATTCTGTTTTATGTATAGAAATTGATTTAAACAAAACAAACATATATATTTATAGTAATTTTTTAATAGTTAAGATCATGAATCGTTTGAAGTTAGACCACCATGAAAAACCTGAAAGCACTAGATGACCGTTTCATCCTATTGTAGGATTCTTTAACAGTCCAATGCTTCTAGGTTTTCCATGGTGGTTTAACTTCAATTTACTCATGATCTCAACTATTAAAATTACTATAATATCTACAAAACTCTTTCTGATATATATTGATAATGGATCAGTTTGACTATGATAATAAGACGAATTCAAATGACAAAAAAATACAGTCACTGTTTTATTTCATATTATTTGATATCTCTCAAAATAGTTAAATGTAATACACTTAAACTATGTTTCAATAACTTGATCGACAAATTTTTTCTTCGAGTCATTATAGAAAACAGTGAAGATTGTTGAATTTTAATTGAGATCATGAACCATTGAAAACATGGAAACACTGGACGGCTGTTTCTTCCTAGTGTAGGACTCTTCAGCAGTTTGCATCCAGTACAAGACGAAAAGGCTATCCAATGATTCCTGATTTTTAATAGTTGTATAAGTAAAATTAGTTTGCAATGTGAATATTCCTTTCCATAATATTATTCTAATTATAATCAACATTATATTGGAGATAAATAGAGTAGTGGTAGTGTCAGAATGCAACACTCTATATGGCCTATTTTCAAGTCTGTTCGTCTCTACTATTTTCTCTGATCTTTTAAATATACTTCATTAAATAGTGTTGACTAGCAAGAAATCTAGACCTATAAATTATCGAAGTACTCCAAGTAACTTATTAGTTACATATCAAAATTTCAACCATAAGAATTGAACACTGTAACATATTAGTTACACCTTAAAATTTCAACCATAAGAATTGAACATTGTAACATATACTGCTGCTTAGGACCTAAATTTCATGTTAATTAATTTCATTAGTCAATCCTGATTACAAAACGTAAGAAAATTTGTGTATCCTTAGTGATCTAAACAGGATTAATCAAATATTATAATCTGAAGCATTACTAATCCATTGTTGGTACAATACCTAATCAACATTTGAATCTATAGAACATGTCATTTGTCATTATTTAATGAAGAATTATTCAAAGAAATGAAGACAAAAAGCATTTAATTATCTTACTGTACATATACATTTTAAGCTTAACAACAAAAAAAACATCTTACAATATTCATAGAAATATAAATAATTCATCAATTTATGTCAATAAATTTTAGTCTCCAATATTAAATAATAAAAATCTTGAAATAAGATTCATCATGGTAAATTGTTACTCTTTGAAATAGTAAACATATATATATATATATATATATATATATATATATATACCGAGGTGGGGGTGTGGGAAAGATGTAAAAAACATCAACACAACAAAAAAATCGTATTTAAGAGAAAACAAAACAAGCAAATAAGAATCAATGACATGTACCAACATGTTAACAATAAATCTATTTGTATAAATTCAACCTAATTTATGTTATATTATCATCTTTAACTATAAGACTGTAACATTTTATACATTTTCATGTAGGTTTGTTTTTGTTTTTATAACAAACTACAATTGACTTTATCATTTTATATAATTTCTTAGTTTAATCAATGTTAACTTATAAATAAGTAGTCATTTCATTTTGATGTAAAAGTTCTTGTAACAATTCTATTTGTATTTACTACAATTTTATAAATAATGATATTGTTATGAAGTAACAACTTAGAAAGAAAAACTTTACAAAAAACATTTAATGCAGCCAAACTGAATGCTATCTTCTACAACCACCCCAAAATAAGAATCGTCAATAAAGACAGATTGCCTCAATTCGCCAAATCCCTGTGTATTTATCGATTTAACTGCTCTTGTGGAGCCAGTTATATAGGGCTTACAATTCGGCAAGTTCGTCATCGTATTAAAGAGCACCATCCGTCGTGGTTAAGCAAAGGACAGATAAAAGTGATTAAAAGTTCTATTCTCTCTCACTTGGTTGACATAGGTCATCAAATTGAATTGAATAAAGCTTTTAAGGTTATCTATCATATTTCATCAAATTTGCCACATGGTTTACGAGTGCACCTTTTGCGCATTACGGAAGCCATCGCAATCCATGTTCACAAACCTAACCTTTGCATTCAAAAGAAATTTGTGCAACCACTTTCGCTGTCTTGGCTATCGGTATAAGATTTCTTTCAGTAGAACTATTTTTCATACTTCTTCCATTCGGTTTTTTTCAAATTTTTAATCTTGTTTTTGTTGTTTTGAACTTTGTAATTTCTCAACACTCATCTCTTGATTCTTACATTACTATATTCTGTTCCCATTTGGGACCTATCAGATGGATGTGCCTGTATCCTAGAGTTGATGTTCACTCCAAGACTCGAAATCCCTATCTTCAACTATGGTGTTATTTACTAAGCTACTGAGCACAGACAGATACTAGGTTGAGTAATGCAACAATATCGAAGGAACCCGCACAGAATGTACATATGTCAACAAGAGGCTGGTCGATTGAAGTTAGAAGATTCAGACAAACAGAACAAAAATGAATTAAAATGAAATCAGTTCATCTTGAAATGTTTATTGTTTACGTTTTACGTAAATGGAATTGCCAGTTCAGTTTTCATTGTTTCGCCAGTTAATATAGTTTTGACTATTAGAAAAAAGTTTTACATAACTATCTAGATAAATACGAAATATATATACACTGGTACATGATTTACTTAGACGTAGATCTTCCGAAACTCTAATAAGAAATTTCAACCTAAGAAGTTGAGTCTCATCTGGTATTAGATATTTCTACTGACACCATTGGGTGATAGTCTTGCAGCACCGTGGTTTATCTGAAGTTGAATTCGTGGATTGTTAAATCCCGATCAAGTAGGATAAAGGTGAAATGCTGGCTGAGAGATTTCGAGTATCAAGGTTCGATTTCGACAATCGACAGGATTCGATCACCACAAATGACAAGGTAAACATAAGATCTATCACTTCTGATCTATCAATCAATGAAAATGTAAGAGAATCGGATTCTGAAGATTTTTGAGTTTCCACAACCTTATACTGACAACTGACATGTGTTCCCAATGAATAGCCTCAGGGTGCAATTCCTGGAGTTCTTGTCCAACCATTCTTATTATGCAACAATTATCCACCTTGGGCAATGGAAGACATTCATGCACTATTTTGAACTGATTCAAGTTAGACATTAACACTGTCGGATCCCGGTTCAGTGCTCTACAGATTAAGCGTTGGTGCGTGAGATCAAAGCTCCTGGATTCGATTCCCTCTTGCGAGATCGTGGATACCCACTACTGAGGAGTCACATACCAAGAAGAAGCAGCAATCTAATGCTTCATGATTTTCAGTGGTGGCCTAACATTGATCGATTCATGATTTCAATGAAAAAATATCTCAATCCTGTAGAAAGTCAGATATGCCTCAAATAGCTCATTCATAATTTCAGACTAGGAAACTGAATAACTCGTATTCCAATTTTACCAAGAATAATACTTCCCTCAAGACTTTATCCGTACATTATTCTTAAAGGTCAGCTGATACAAACTGTAAGTTTAATGTTGATTCTCATAACTTAATATCACTGGTGTAAAGTTTTAAAATGATGTTCAGTTTAGCTAGTTTACAAATATTCAAAAAATTGTAACATAAACTAATTTTAAATAGTATATACAACTCTTATCCTATAAGATTACAATCCATGCAGCTAATTTAATTCTATAAATCTTTACTATTGCCATAATTAGAAAATTATTCAAATTATAAATGAAAGACAAAATACACAGAAATCTAATAGTTCCATAATCATATTTCGTTGACTTATCAATAAATTCCTTACCGCCCTCTTGTTGAATAAACAAAAGGGAATTAATGAAACTACATTAATGGTATATTAGTAAAACAAATTTGTACTATAATGCAATATTTCACAAACATCAACACACACACACACACCCATAGTGACACACATTATCCCTTCACTTAATTACTTAATAAAACAAATTAGCATAAAGAAAATATTAATTTTTGATCGTTTATTTTTTTTCTTAAAAACAGTATTGAACAAATAAAGTTATTCATATATAGATGTTGAAATGAACTAAAATAGTTGACAAGCATACACATGTGCGATAGAAATGGAGATAGACAATGAATGAAAACAGTGAGAAAATAAAGTGTTGAGATAAAAGTAAAGAACAAAATCGAAGGGGAGGGGGAAGTTGTTTTAATTACTATGGAAAATTTGACTTTTAAATTTTAATCACATTTAATCTATCATAAATAAAATTTTTGAAGACAATTCATTTGCTTTAGTATTATTTATTTATTTTATTGTAATTTTCATTATTATTAGCTTTATTCAATATTTCTATTTTTGGTACAATATAGAATAATTCTCAGCATAAAGTATTTAAGTGAGTTTCCGTTTCTTACTTCTTAGTCGATTCCTAATGATAAATATTGAGTGATCGCCAGTTAGATAATAACAGTTCAGTCAATCGACATCAAAATAATGTATATTCTTTTTGCTGCATATTGACAGGAACCACGATATTACTGTTATGTCCCGATAAGAATAATAAATGATAACTTTTGGGATACATTATTGGACCAATACTATGCGTATATTTTTATTGTATAATTGTTATGTGACTAAATTATTCATGTTCATGTCCCTCTTATTATGAGCTTTATTTTGAACTATGAACTACTATTATACAATTTGGCATTCTTGAATTATGCCCTGTCTATTAATAACTACCCTCCTCATTCACAACCACATTTACCTAAATCTTGTACAAATGTTGTTTCCTATTTTATGGTACGTTATGGTCTGTCTGTTTTGGTATATAAACCAAGTATGTTTGAAAAAAACGATTCATATTGCAGAGGCTGAAATTAGTTTTCTGGACTTAACTGGCTGGGCTAGGTAGGAAGCAGGAACGATAAGTACTCTAGACTGCTCGTACGGGATTTAGACGTCATTGGTGAGATCAATAATTCACTGCTCTCTGATTGGAGGTATCATTGTGTGTACATTAACAGAGCACACAGGCCACAAGTTAAAACAATTACTGATTGGGTATTTGTAACTTATACAACGAAAGGTTGTACACTTTTCAGACATGTACCTGAATAGATTATGTTATTAATAGATATAACGATGTATCAAAACAAACAAAAATAGGTAACTTGTTGAAATATCTAGATGGCAGAAACAGATAGCCTCGGTGTTCAAACAGGCAGCCAAGTATACGTTTTTCAGTTGACAGATTTAATGAGTTTTGCCATGTTAACGAAATTATAAAGGGTAACAATCTTACATGTTTATATCTGGGTGTTTGTGCGTATTGTTATGTATGCTATTCAATAGAACTCATGTTTTCACTGAATATTCCATAGTAAATAATGAAGTATCAAAGTGCCCATATGAATACATGGTATAATTATGAAGTTATTTTCATTATCAGTCAGTCAGTCATAATCAATATACAGCTGGTTATTAATGTCCGTTAACTCACGACCCCATATCATAATAACATGATGAGGGAAAATTAAGAAAATAAATACCAAAACAGCCAAAAAATACTCAGTATTGAAATTATGGTTCCAAAAAACTGTGAATGTGTGAATGAATACTAGAACTCAAATCTAGAGTGAGATAATGAGAGAATACAACTACAATATTCTGACTGATTCCGAACCGTATGAACCAAACCACATGAAACCTAATCAAATAGTTGGCGTCTACCTGGATTAGACTAATAGTCAATAACCTCATGAGCTGGCACCACGTTTACTTTTGAGCTCCTTATTTCTCTTAAGTATATTGCGCATATACTTTCAGATATGATGTATGTTCCACTTTATCATTTAGTCACTTTTATGTGGTTACCTTCTTTTCAGATACTATACAAATGCAGTACAAGACCAAAAATAGTAATAATCATTCAAAGTTAGTACTAATAACCATGAGCAGATGTATTTATGGGGTTCATGTTATTTATGAATATGAGAGAACTATCCAAGCTATCTTTTATGCTGACAACAAACCTGAATTGAGATTTTCTGCTGAGTCACTGACAAAACCACACCTTTCACCCATTACATTACTCCTTCAGTAAGTAAAGCATGCAGAAGTAGGACAATTTCTGGCTCCTATCTCAAGCCTTTGATTTGTATGCTCCATAAAATCACATTCAGGAATTTTTGATAGGAGAACAGGTTCTAACCTTACCCATTCACACTATGGTTAGCAAAGCCAAGTCAAAATATAATACATCTCTTCTTTCATTACTAATTCTAACAGGGAGAAGCCATTTGTGGTATGTAAGCTACCAAAATGGTATTCGTAAAACATTTCCAAACCAGCTACTCTATTTTTCCAATATGACGATATCAAGTGGATTACCAGGCCTATACGTTGATAAAAAGCCCCGACCTTCGAAGTTACACAATGTTAACGCTAGATAAAATCAGACCTTCGAAGACAATGAAGATCAAATACAGAAAGCCACACAAAATGCACGATTAAAAAGAACCAGATCTCATAAGTAGAGTGGGACTATGCTTACCATGTCGTTATATACCCAACATTTTACACCAGGAATAATAACGGTACCTAAGATGGACCATTTTAAATAAACCACTCGCGAATTCATTGTACATAGATAGATTTCATCTGACACCCCATTATCAGCACTCACTCAGTTGCTCAGATACAAGAACTTCCAATCGTTTTCAATAGCTCGCTATGAAATGTCAGCACAGGCACAAGCTTTTACTAGCCTTAATTGATTTCTTAAAAATTATAAGATCCAGAGCATATACAGTACTTGCAAACACTAACTGCAAGTTGATGAAATGTTATTTATGTACCCAGTGTATTATCAGAAAGTATGACAATGTCGTCCATATACCCAAGGTCGAAAGGTCAAAATATTCTCATACTTCCTTGAACATTTTTCGCAAAATATTGTCGATGGCAAAATGATATTCATTTATCATGTAAGGAATGTTTTATTCCCTGGATACATGAACTAAGTGAAGTGAATTTTTTTAAAGAATTACTGTTTAAGTTTTGATCTAAAGGCTTAATCGACTTGGTTGCAGAGAAGTATCAAGAGACTTAACTTCATGATATCAGTGACTCTATCAGGTTCGTCCCTTATTTGTTTTTTCTGGAAACTTAGATCTAGATGAACTACCGGTCTAAAATCAGAGTTTTTCAATTTATATTACTTACGCCTGTTACTCCCTATGGAGCATACACCGCCAACCAGCATTCTACAATCCACACTGTCCTGGGCCTATCTTTCTAGTTCTGTCCAATTCTTCTTCACTTTTCTCATGTCTGTCTTCATTTCTCAACGTAATGTGTTCTCTCGTTTTCCTCTTCTTCTTTGGCTTTGAGGATTCCATGTGAGGGTTCGTCTTGTGACTCAGTTCGGTGCTTTCCTCAATGTGTGTCCTATCCACTTCCAGCACTTCTTGCTGATCTCTTACTCCACTGGGATCTGGTTTGTTCTCTCGCACAGTAAGTTGTGGCTGATAGTGTCTGGCCAACTGATCCCAAGTATTTTGTCCAGGTTTCCGCCTCATACAGTAGAACTGTTTTGACATTTGTATTGAATATCCTGACCTTAAAGTTGGTTGCCAATTGTTTTGAGTTTCAGATATTCTTCAGTTGTAAATATGCTGCTATTGCTTTTCCGATCCACGCCTTCACATCTACATCAAATTCACCGTGTTCATCAATGATGCTGCTCAGATATGTAAAGGTTTTTACATGTTCCAAATCTTCTCCGTTAATTGTGATTGGATTCGTGCATGCTGTGTTGTATCGGAGAATCTTGCTTTTCCCTTTGTGTATATTGAGACCTACTGCTGCCTAGGCTGCCTGGAGCGCCTCTGGGGTTACTGCTGGTCCCAAGCCACGATAAAGAAGTAGGGTTAGGAATGGGCTTCGCGACTCCATCCTGTAGAAAACTAACTCGCTAAAAAAACGCTAACCAAAAAAAATATTATTCCAACCATTTCAATTTCTCTATGTAAGGTTTTATCTACTAGCACACTTTAGAGTTAAACTCTCTCTCTTTTGACTAGTCAACTTCGTAAACAATATTCCTATCATATGATGAAAAGAATAGAGCTTCTTTTAAAAATACTATAAATGAGAGGTTATATAAGAGAGTATCAAGAGGAAAAAAAATCGGATTTTCAACACTTTCAGTCTAATAAAATAGGAAATACTTATGAAATATTTTGTTTTTTAGAATATTCTTTGGATAAACCACCCTAAAGTAAATAGTAAACAAATAGTATCAACTATATTGTGTTTTGTTTTGTTTTTTTTCCATAAACGTATCTACATTCATGAAAAAAAAATGGATCATATTAACATATTTCATTCAATCTTTATCAAAGTTGTTTTATCAGTAAAATTAGAAAATTATACTTTCATTCTTTTGTAAAATAAAAGTACATTTAAAAATGTCGCCCTCATCTAGGTCATATGTAATATTGAACCACCCAATTAAAGTTTTAATTTTTTCTGAATATAATTATTAAATAATTAATTAAAAATAACAACATTTTCTTAATTAAATATTTAATAGTGAAAAAAATCTAAAAAAAACCCCCACTCAATTAAAACCTCATATATTTTTTTTTTGTAGATTAAAACAATTTAAAATGATATCAAAGTTCCGATTAGGAAATACCTAAGCAACTTTCATTATTACTAGTATGTATCCATGATTTCACCAAGGGTTTAAAATTAAGGGTTTTTACGTTTTATCTCAAATCTTTAACTATTAAATAATTATACAAAGATCCAATAATGTCCCTTTTTTAAGTTCAACCTATTTGTAACAATATTCCATTATCATTAGTTGTAATAATTTTTGACTAGGACTCCAGGAATTACATTACATTAAGTGATTAGTTTTACTGATGAGCAAACAATAATTATCAGTATATAAACGATTAGATACTGGCACTATGGTTTAATGATTAGACACTCGCCGTGGAATTATGGGCGCTCACTGCTGAGGATTCTTGTACTAGTGAAAATTGGCTATTGGTTTTTAATAGTTATTTTACTTTATTTAAGGATACCAATAACATTCAGTCATCTTGGCGAATCCTTATACTGATACTTTTTTTTATTTATTTCAAGAAATTTGGTTAATATTCAGTGCAATTTCTACTAAACAGGTACTGGAGTATTTCCATGTACTTATTATATTTGTCAGTAGATAGTTACACTAAATGAACAATGATAAGTTTAATTCACTTAGTATTGTTTTACTTGAATCTTCCTATTGATGTTTAGGACTGAAATTGATCAAAGTGAATTAAACTTCACCCCATTGCACAAGCAAGTGGCTAACGTGATGGCATTTGAAGCGAATGGTACTGGGTTCGAGTCCCAGAGTGAACATCAACTCAGGTACATCCAGCTGACGAGTCCCAAATAGGGCGAAACGCGCATCCTGGAATCCACTGCTAGCCACTATCCATCTTTGCTAATAATGATAAGTTTGTTTAAAACTTGAAGCATCATTTAAGGGCAATTCAACAAACTTTGTTCTGTGCAGTGTTAATAAATACATTCTTGTGAAATTTACTTGCATGATTTCAAAATTACTGTGGTGTGTGCTGTAGCAGGTGCCGTCGACGGAGAGGAGCGGTGAGACGTGCGGCTGCTGGGCGGACATCGGATGTAGATGGCTCAGCAGGCCGATGGAGCACGGGTGTAGATGTCCCAGGTGCCGGGTGGAGGTCGGGTGTTGGTTCCCCGGCAGTTCGACGGAGCTATGGAGGTCAGCGCGCCGCAGACTCGAGATTTTGATGGAGGGCGTAGCACAGACTGCAGATGGAAGAATGTTGCACGGCGAGCAGGAACCACCGCAAGAACGACTGCTTTAAAGGGGGGATGAGTGTGGTGTGTGCTACTTATGTGGACATAAGTAGTACATGACGTGAGTACTGAACAGAATGTCTGGCAGCAGAGAGACGAGAAGATCGAACAATAAAGAATGAAGAAAGAATGCAATTTGTATGAAAATGCAAGAACAAAGGAATTCTGAGACATTCGAGACAACTGATGAACAATTTGCAAATTAACGATTTAATATATGGTTGTTGGATTTTACTATTTCTGTAATTTGTTATTCACATTCTATTCCCCCGCTGGTGTTTTTGTTCGCTACATTACTTAAACTCACAACGAACTATCTGTAACTCATACACATCACTGAATATTATAAATGAATACCAACTGAATGAGGAACAGATGACTTTGTATCTTTGTCTTATCAGCCGTTTAGTCATTACCTTTCATATTACGTGATATTTTCGTGTGAGAGTATCGGTAATGTAAAAATTGATAAATTACTGGTATTGAAATTTGCATTCATGGAATAAGTATGCTAAAAAAAAACAACTGATCAATAATCGAGATCATATCCTGTACAAAAAATTAGCGACTCAAAATCAGTTGATCCGAAAGTTTCTATTGATTTTTTTTTATACAATATGCATTGAATTGTTCATTTCAAATTTAAACCACAGCATAGTAACTAATGATTAAGTTCTTCAATTGTATGAAATAATATTTGGGAAAGTTTTGACAATTTTCAACTCAAGTTCCCAATTCACACATATATTTAATGCCCATGAAATTATTGGTTCAGCTAAAAATACTACCGTTTTAATATTAGATTACAATAACTTAGAGATGAGATTATGGTTGAAGGTAGTCAACAGGAAACTCTGGACCTAGGTTTCGTGCTACTTGGCACTCTTCAGCTAAAATGTTCCCGTAATTTCGAGGGAACTGATGCTTCCTGACGAATTCGACCCCTTATCACCCAGCTTCGCAGTCAGAGATATTACCACTGAGCTATCCTGGCCGCGACTAACATCTTGTATGACTGAAATGTATTTAACTAGACTGGTAGTGACATTGCGAATTGATTGATAGAATTCGATTTACACTAAGAAGGACCTGATATACATGACATTGATCACCACCCAGTGATCAATCAATTGTAAAAACCTAGGGATGTGTTTCGAATAGTATGGAAATACACAATTAAAACTATCTTTAAATTCACATATAAATTATAACTTTAATCATTTTGCGTTTTGTTGCTAAAGAGTATGACTATTTAATGTTAAGTGATAACTGATTAACAAATAAAAAAATTTGGTGACATGGCTCAGAATCGATCATCATCGCGTAGGTGTATACACTTTCTGTCTTCCCTTAAATTTTGAGATTAAAATCACTTCAAATCTTTCTTTCTAAGAACTAATTCTTTCTTCCTGTACTATATCCTTATATGCAATCTTTCTTTTATATATAACCATAATTGAATTAACCCCTCCTATGAATCCGGTGTTCATCTTTCTGTGCTAATGTGGTATGGTAACTTGGACCGACGCATATATGTGCCTAGTCCTACGTTGTAGCTGACTGACTGAAAATACTATTTGGTATTTACTTAAATCTGTTGGTTTCGAACAATGATTAAGTTAAATTGATATTAAGAGCAAAATGATTATCAGTTCTATGTAAATATTTAAGTCTCTTATTTGGTTTTTTTTCTTCTTTTCAAATTATTGCCGGACTTACTTCACTTAGAATAAACACAAATAATTAAGAATAATTTTAAGTAAATATTAATAATTATGTCAATAAAGGTTATATGAACATTTGTTTATTTATTTATTTATTTGAACACATACATTTTGGTACAAAGGGACACCGAATACATATGCATCACACAAGTCACTTGATTTGTATGTAAGCTATGATACTACCTGGGTGCCCAGACCAAAGCTTATCAAGTCAGAATGTATAAATATGCTATTTCAAACATGTATTATTTCTCACTTTAATAAATGTATTAAAAAAATAATATGGTGGAGAAGATTTGTAGATCAGGTGGATGATTTTGATGGAGTTTTGTTCTTTGAGCTGGATGGTTTGGTTGTGGAGCTTTCATAGTTCTTCTGAACGACATCATCACAGAATTCTATCTGAAGCTTGTGCTGATGATGTCTTTCAGAAGAACGATGAAAACTCCACGACCAAACCATCCAGCTCAGAGAACAACAGTCCATTAAAAGAATGATATTTATCTTCAAAATAAGTCATTGAGTGTTTCAATGATGTTAGGTTTTGTGAAATTGTCAGAATATTTGTGATACTTTCATTGTTTTGCATTATCAGTACTAATTTTTTGACAAGAATCAAACTATAATGAAGTTAGAGGAAACCTCAATCAAAACACGTTTCTGTGTGTGTGTGCGCGTGTGTGTGAATAGTAACACTATAATTATTGTGAATAGTTTAGTGCGGTTTGAAGTGTTTTTGTTGGCTAATCCTTAAAATTTCATTTATTTATAGAAACAATGGAGGTGTCTTGGATAAACTGCCCTACTTAGAATATACTACAACATTGAAATCTTTAGTCTAAGCTTAAAAAGCTATTTTCATTATCCCCAAAGTAAAATGTCCTTTCAGTTAATTGATTTGGAAATATCATATATTTACGCATCATAATATTCGATAATCACCTGTAGCTTTTTTATTTTCAGGTATCATGCCATAAACCACTTATATGAGTGGAGTGAAGTAATAGAAACCTTTATACTTAGGTGTTGTCCAAGTTGGTATTGATCAGAAGAGGCACTAATGCAACTTATACTTATTCTAGGATTCAAAACCTTGCCACTTTGTGTCCTAGTCAGCGATGACCAAGGTAACATTTCTAACTATAGCAATGATAGTTTGTTGATGTATTGCAGTATCACAAAGTAACAAACACTGAAATTAAGGGCTAATCAACTAGTTGATATATGTTACGAGAATTGATGACCTTAGGTTCGATTCTTTATGTGGTACTAGTTGCGGATTCTTAAGGAATCTAAGGCTAGGATAAAAAAGATATTTAGCTCATCTTGGTTTTTAATGAGTTTTAATGAAAACCGATTCCAACAGTTGATAAGTATGTCTAAGAATATGAAACAATTTTTATGAACAAAGATGAATGGTAGCTAGCAGTGGAATTCAGGATACACGTTTCATCCTATTTCAGACTCGTCAGATGGATATATCTGCATCCCAGAGTTAATGTTCGCTCTGGAACTTTTCTTATAATGCTTGTGAATTAAGGTAATATCAAGGGAATCCGCACAGTATGCACTTATGCCAATAAGAGACTGATTAATTACACTCCTAAGCATTAATGAGAAGATTCAAACAAACAATACCAAATTAAAGTTTTTTCACCGTTTTAATAATACTCAAATTTTTTCTTTCTTAAACTTTATTTCACTCTCATTTGTTTATTATAAAAACGAATTCTAATAATCATAAATCTTTGAGGATTTATATGTAATTGTCCAAAATAATTTATGAATAAATTCGCTTGGTATCAAGAATCAGTAGCTAAGTGCATAAAGCAATGGCGTTTGAAACGAACTGTAGTGAGTTCAATTCCCAGTATGAACATTAACTCTGAGATGCAAGTACATCCAGCTGACAAGTCTCAAATAGGACTAAAAGCGAACCATAGATTCCATCGCTAGCCGTATCCATATTTCCTTATAATTTATGAATAAGTTTCCTAATAAAAAAGGATTTCAATGAATAAAATCATAAATGTTTCTAGGGTAGTGTTGAACAGTCCATCTAAGACTAGACTTTATTAAAGTTATTGTTTTAAAACAAATTTAAATACTTTCATAGATACTTCATTTAACCTGACTTTATCAGACACAGTTTTTCTGATTAGCGTTTTTTTAGCGAGTTAGTTTTCTACGGGATAGGGTCGCTAACCCCATGCCTAACCCTCCTTCTTTATCTGGGCTTGAGATCGGCAGTAGCCCCTTAGGGGATCCGGGCGGAGTGGGTTGGAGAATGCTGGTCAGTGGCATATGCTCCATTGGGAGTAACAGACGTAATTAAGTAATCAGACACAAGAAAAACACAAAAACATATAATAATAAACATTATATAGAAACAAATAAAAGTATATGTATGTTCATTCTTGAAAAAATAAATATATGTAGAGAAACTAAATGTCGTCAATTTCAGTACATTGATGAAATTCTTTTGATTTCATTATATAACTCAAAGAACAAAATAATTTGAATTTATGCTAATTAATAGACAATATTAAAACTTTCCTATGGGAATAAACTTATTATTGATTCAAATGAATTATAAGTTTTTTTTTAACATTTCTTTTAAGAAAAGAAAAAGAAAACAAAATAATACCAGTATATTGGATAAAAAATAAGAAAGATAATTTATAAAATATCCTTATAATCATAAAATTATATGATAAAAGTAATTATAATACAAAGTTCAGAGAATACGACTGACTACCTTTCATTAAGTCAGTCAGTCAGTAACAACGTAGAACTTCGTACGTACATACGTACAGCAGTTCGAGTTGGCATACCACATTAGCACAGAGATGAAGTTGTCAATTCAAATCCTACCTTTAAATATCTAACATCAAGTGAACTATACGATATTGTCAAATCATAACACCTAGTTGCTATATTAAAACTTGATCAGTATAATTCATTTAACATTAGGTAATAGACAACATAATATTCCATCATACATTTATTCAATTATAATATTACTTAAATTAGTAGATATATCATAAATATCAGTAGTTAAATGTAATTAAAGATGTGGATTCTACAGCATTCCACTGAAAATTAATCAAGCTAAAATAAATAATTCTGGAAAACTGATTTTATTTTAATTTCAAAATGTTATATCTAAACTAAAAGAAACTAGAACCATTTTCATGATTATTTAAAAATAATTAAGAATTCGATATGAAACTTGATATATGAAAGAACATTTGAGCTGTAGCCATTTCCATTAACTAAATAAAGTGTTTCGTTCTAGTCCAAGATTCTTCATAAGTATGCTGCAAAAACCCTACCAACTAGTAAACCTTAAACCTTCAAATTTTGATACGATTGCATTACATCTCATAGCATTTTGATTGATGATATCAGTTTGTGAAATATTCCTTCCATAAATTAAATACACTTCTACAAAATCTTTAATTCATACAAAAGATTATCCTCCCAAAAAAAATTGAAACAAACATAGATCACGATTTGAAAAAAAAAATGAATCAAATAGAAAATTCCTATTGAGACATGTAAGAAGAAAAGGGACTTATGAAAAGAAATATTTATTCCCAATTTTCTTTATCTTATAATTATTATCAGCTCTCTATTTACATCATACATCTTTTATGATTGATAACAAGATGAATATCAACTAAATGAAGTGAGTTAATCAGCATTATTAAAAATGGTGAATTATTTCTAAAATTATAATAAATGATTAAAGTAGTATATCAAAGATTAAAATGAATAAATCAAGTATTATTTACTATGCATAGTTTGTAACATGAATTGATCTTAACTAAAATGAAAAGTTGAGTGAAATAATATTTCTTTCAATTAATTCTTTATCAAGGCTCGACATTAATATATATCAGAATAAGGTTTTGTGGATATTCTAGTAATTTAATAAATGAATTCATAAATTAATTGAAGCTAGAACATCATGGAAAACCTGAAAGCACTAAACAGCCGTTTCGTCCTAGTATGGGGCTCATCACCACACGTGCGGCTCAAATCCAGAAACTTCGCTCTCGTGGGCGAACGCCTAACCACTAGAGCAATCCATGAAATTAAGCCACCGTCCACCGTTGTCTTCAGTGAGTTACTATCTCATAACAAACCCGGTTGAACTCCACTGGTAACTGCTTCTCACTAGAACTCATTCAAACATTTATTATCATTCAATAACTAATTTTTTGTTTTTTCATGGTATAGTGATTCTATATTATTTATATATAAAGTAGGGAATTTTACAGATTTAACTTGTTATGAACTCGTAAAAGAACTTAATCAAGATATGACAATGTACAAATTAAATATTAATATGCTAAAACAAATATGAATCCTGCAAATGAAAATGATGGAAAAATAACACTTAAAATAAAGTTGGATATTAAATGACAAAATATTAACAAGAGCTATGTGATAGATGTTACTTGGAAGTTCTTTCTGAGTAGTCATCACTAAGCGATTTCAACCGATCATCAAATGCCATTCTGCAAGTTTGGGATAGACGATGTGAATAAAACCATAAATCGAATAGAGTTATTGAATAATAATCTAGGTCCACAGTGTAGTGTCAGTTGTTATATTAAGCTCACATAGCTTATTCTAACTACCGGACAGACCAATTTGTTCATTCTACATAAACCACATTTTGACCTCTTCAGTTACTTGCTTACCAACCTTGACTGTTTTTATATGAGCGTATGTGTGTTTACTTCTTATCCTATTCATCACATGTTTGTAACTTATTTTTGTCGAACTATAAATATGGATTCATGCTTGATTACATTGAGTTGGTTCACACGCCTCCATTGCGCGTGATTTCGCTTCGTCATCTTCTATTTGCTTCTTTTGCTATGTCTGTTCGATTGTCTGTTCCAATGAACGATAATACAAAATATATGTATTCGAAATTCACTTTCCTATTTGACTTATTTAATTCCATTATTCACTAACGTGATTTAAGTCTATGATTATATACAAGGATAGCCAGGATGTATATTTTATTTTATTTACTTGTCTAGATCATTGAGCTGGCTGGCACCCAATGGTGGTAGTGCCTAACTTCAACCAATCGAAGATATTATGCCTTCAATCAATAACTGACTCTATAACATAAATCGGTTGGGATCGTGGGCGAGCACTTCCTAGGAGTCACATACTAAAACGAAACAGCCGTCCAGTGCTCCTAGGTTTTCTGTGGTGATCTAGCTTTAATCGACTCATGAACCCAATTATTAAAAACTAATTTATATGTTTTATAAGTGAATAGAAATCGATACCAATTAGATGGTAGTAAGTTAGTTTAAAAATATAATCATCAGTTAGTTTAGAGCGTTTGTAAAATGCACATTTAAATGAGGACTAAAGTGAATTTTTATAATCAGTTAATTGTAACAAATAGTTACATAATTAAAGTTGAATGTGAATCCAACTGTAAATACAAATCTTTCTTATTTTTCGTTAGATTGATAATAATTAATAGGATGGGTGCAACAGATAACGTTAGACTAGAATTAGAATTTTAAATGATAATGGAACCGAAGTTTGGAAATTTTTTTTATGAAAAGGGGAAGAAAGGTTTTGAAACATTTAATTGTATCTAAACAGAAGTCTGACTATGCTTCTCCACGAGATGTAACAAGCGCAAGTAAGCAAGTAAATAGAAGGTCAGTGTAAATTCAAAGGTTCTATAAAGTTTTTCGTTATACAAGGTTAGGTTTTTTGTATATATTACTATGGCTTCTATTATATGTGTGAGTCGGATTCCAGGACCAAATAGTAAATTCGGAGAGATTAAACACTGAAGTTTTATCAATTTACTGACCGATATCAACCAGATGCTCCAAAATAGAACTTCTTATTACGTTTTTTGTCTTTTGGTCAACCATAAATAATGGTGATCTTAGTTAAACCACAGATGAAAACTAGGATGGATTGAACAGTATTTTGGGTTCTGGTACATAATTTATCCAGACGTTCAGTATTAGCGCATGCTCTAAGGTCCTAGGTTCAAACCCAAATAATGTTCTGGATGTCGAAGGGTCTCAAAATATGACGAAACAGCTGCCGAGTAATCGCTGATTTTCGGTAGTGGTCTAACTGACCTCAGTCTATGATTTAAATTACGAAAATTTGATGATTGAGAAGAGAATGCTAACAAAGAATTAGTATAATTTTAGTAACAATAAGTGAATCTATATATATATATATATATATATATATATATATATATATATATATATGAACCATTGGTTTACTCATTTCATTGATCAAAGCTAATTACATGTAAACTAGGATATATGTATAAATAGTATTTTAAAGATATTTGAATTTCAAGACTAAAACATTTATTAAGACAGTTCACTTCCTAAAAATAGTTTACATCATTGAATTACTTCAGCTAGGCCAAAGAACACATTACGTCGGGAAATAGAAGCAGATATGAAAAAGATGAATAAGAACTGAAAAGAGCTTGAAAGGATTGCCCAGGACAGGGTTGGATGGAGAATGCTGGTGAGCGGCCTATGCTCCTTCACGAGGAGTAACAGGCGTAAGTAAGTAAGTAAGACAAATTTATAATAAGGACACATTGATGTCAACTTCATATTCTACAGGTAATGCAGTTAATTTCGGGATATGATGGTTCTACGTTCGATTCCCGGTAAGATTTTAACTGTCCAAAACTCAAGTGTTCTAAACTAGTACAAACAGCTCTCTTGTATTCTTTGGTTTCCAAAGGTCTAAGGCTTAACTAAAGAAGGTCTGTGAAGTGAATAATTTTCTTCGCAAAAAATAAATGTTCCATTTACTTCCATCATTGACATTTTTATCTAATCCTTTTTACTGTCATGAAATTTCAACCGTTAATACTTAAATAATGTTATTTCACAATAAACGACCCAGAAACATGTTACAGATTATCATCTTGCTTAATAGCATTAAGATAAAAATATTTACTACTGAATATAATCAAATTACAATTCTTTTCACTGCTTATAGTATAACTAATTAACAAGGATTTATCATTTATAGGAATAAGTAAGCAATTAGTAGAATTAGGAAAGAATAAAAAATGTATACAAATAGATTGGAGTTATAAAATTCGTATCGTAGCGAATGAGAACACAGGTGGTGATAACCAAATGTATTTGGATAAGAAATAACAGAGTTATTTAATGAAATATGAATACCATACGTTCAATACTTCATTTGCAAAATGTCCATCAATTGTTATTCCTATATTTCTTTATCAATCAATATCTTTTCTCATTTTTTTCTAAACGATCTTGTCAACCTACTGCTGCCAGGCATTCCACTTTCAACTGGTATTATAAACTACTTATATATCTGTCGACATATGTAGCACAAACCACAATATTTTGCTTAGGCATTTGAATGAATCAAATAAACCACATATTATCCTTATTAAAATGTAGAATACTTTGGTTTTTAATGTAATGATCAAAAAGTCTATTACTCAATTATGAAATATGATAACTTCAATGACATGTCATGTAACGATTAATTTATGTATCATTTACATCCAATAGGAAAGACCAAGTATTTATTCTTAACAAATCTAGTAACCAAAAGCTTGATTACAAAAGATTTTTATTAACTTACGTAACACGTTTATCTTCATTCATTTCTACAAGACGTGCTCTAGCTAATACTTGTTGTATACATTCTTTTTCATCATCAGTTAATTCCATTTGTACAGTTTTAAGTAAAGCTATTTCAGTTGTTGATGTATCTGTAGTTAACTTTGAACTTGTTTTATCTTGACTATAATCATTTATTTCATGTAAAGAAATTTGTGATTGACTTTTACATGAATTCGGTAATAAAGAAATTCCTGTATCAGTTAAATCACGTTGTAATGATTGACTACGTTTATGATTAATATCATTTCTGTTAATATCCTCTTGTCCAGAGGTTTGACTAGTCTCATTTCCCATTTTAGTACATTTTTTTATATCCCATGAAAATAACCATTGAAATAATGACAATTATCCATATTGTTGATCATGTTTACTTTGTACAATATACAGGATTGATTAAATGCTATCAATATATTTGAGCATCATTTAGAATAACCAACTGGTAATTAATATTAATAAGAAGATTATTTCGTTATTTTCATGTATGAAAAGAAAAAAACACATCAAAGATCTAGTCTACTATTACTACTGCTACAACTACTACTATTAATACTACATAGATTGCATGCTTCTTTATTTCTAAAATTGATAGGTTAAATGATTAGTATTGATAGACTAAAATATTATCCAATCATATGAATGACCTTGAAATTTTCCCATTTTACTGGATATATTTGAGTCTTATTGACTGAATTGGTTATTATCGATTGATCTGGTCAAATTATATTATGAAATTAAATGTAAACATATAGTTATTGAGTTAGTTAGTTAGTTAGTTAGTTGTTAGGGGAAATTATTAGATTGTTTAAAGTTATCTTATTATAATAATAATTAACAAAATAACGTAAAGTATTTAATATGTGAAGAATATTTTGACATTAATTTAAAAACTATTGTTGTCATTTGAAATTTCTGGTTTTTATATTGTTTATAGTTTATTTTTCATACTCACTAGGTAGAATGAAAGATAAGCATTGTGTGTGTTTGTTTGTTTATTTGTTGGAAATTTATTCATAACATGAAATATTGAATGAAATATTTTAAAAAAATATAAGTAATATTAGGTATTAAATGAAATTGTTCTTTACAGATATTCTAGTGCCTGTTACACCTCATGGAAGAGCGGAGGCCAACCATTAGCATTCTACATACAACTCTGTCTTCCACAATCATTTCAAAGCCTTTCCACTTGATATTCATCCTCTGCATTTCTGCATCAAATTCTCCATTCAGTTTCTTCTTCGGTATTTCACTTTTACGTTCAATTTCACAGTTCCGAGTTAACGCTTGCTTCGTGATGCAGTTTCATGATTTCCTCAATGTATATCCTATCCACCTACAGTATCGTTTCCTAATTTCCTTCTCCATAATGAAAGCTGGTTTGTCTTCTATTAAAGTAGGTTGTTGTTGATAGCATCGGGTCAACGGACATTGAGTATCATGCATAGACAATTGTTTATAAATACTTGTACTATTTTGACGATGATTGTGGTTGTTCTCGAAGTTCCAGCTGTGTACAGTACGACTATCTTGACGTTCATATTGAAGATTGTAACATTGATATTGGTTGACAGGCATTTGTTTTGAGTTCCATATATTCTTCAAATGTGGGTATGCTGTCCTTGCTTCGTCAATCTTTACTTTTATGTGTGTATCAGATCCACCACTTTCATCGATGAAGCTATTCAGATATGTGAATGTTTCAACCTCTTCCAGAGTTTCTCCATCAAGTGTGATTGAGTTGTCGTTCTCTGTGTTGTATTCGGGGATCTTGCTTTTTTTCTTGTGTATATTGAAGTCTACTGATGCAGGGGCATCTGCTACATTGTTTATTTTTCAGCTATTAGTTCCATAATTTAAGTATTGATTATTAGATGCTAGTATTAGTCTACACGATTGCATAGATTGTAAGCATCTTTGTTAAAAAATATAAATACCTTACGAAAAAACCAATCACATTTAAATTGCAACTATTGGATATTTAGGTGAAATTCAAGACGAGATGATAAATAGATTGTATCTTATTAAAAAGATATGTTGGACATACGCGTAATTAATTACTAAGACGCCTAAAACTAATAATACGAGAAGACTAAAACATAGGGACCATATTTTACTATATTTCTAAAGTAACTTAAAGTTGTTGATATTTAATTCAAAGGACTAAATGGATAAGTATTCATCTAAATAGCTACAAAACAATCTTTATTCTATTCATAACCAGTGGTTCTAACTTCTGACCAGTGCCACTTATCCTAAACATTAATCCTAACTAAAATTGCTAACCATAAATCTGAATGTTTTTTAGATTAGGCGATGTAAATTATTCATTTGTATTAACTGTATTTGAATTGACTAAAAAGTTAACTTTTCTTTCTCGTAGTCATTTTAATTATTCCTGAAGATTGTCAGTATTCTATACTTTCACCATATTTTGCAAATTTATACGAGTAATAACAAATAAACAAAATTATCTTCTTATGTTGCTTACTTACTTACTTACTTTCACCTGTTACTCCCAATAGAGCATAGGCCGTCTACCAGCATTCTCCAGCCCAATCTGTCCTAGGCCTACCTTTCCAGTTCTATCCAATTATTGTTTATTGTTCCCATGTCTGTTTATATTTCTCGGCTTAATGTGCTCTTTAGACTACCTCTTCTCTCTTTCTTCAGGATTCCATGGGAGGGCTTACCTTGTATGAATGTATGTATGTCCTATCCCCTCCCAGCACATCTTCCTGATCTCTTCCTCTGCTGGGATCTGGTTTGTTCTCTCCCATAGTAGATTGTGGCTAATAGTGTCTGGCGAACGGATCTCAAATATTTTGCATAGGCAACTGTTAATAGATACTTGTATCTTCTGGATGATGGCTTTCGTAGTTCTCCAAGTTTCCGCCCTATACAATAGAACTGTCTTGACATTTGTATTGAATATCCTGACCTTAAAGTTGGTTGCCAATTGTTTTGAGTTTCAGATATTCTTCAGTTGTAAATATGCTGCTATTGCTTTTCCGATCCGCGCCTTCATATCTGCATCAGATCCACCGTGTTCATCAATGATTCTGCTCAGATATGTAAAGGTTTTTACATGTTCCAAATCTTCTCCATTAATTGTGATTGGATTCGTGCATGCTGTGTTGTATCGGAGAATCTTGCTTTTCCCTTTGTGTATATTGAGACCTACTGCTGCTGAGGCTGTTGCTACACTGGTCGTCTTCTCCTGCATTTGTTGTTGCGTTTGCGATGGAAGAGTCAGATCATCTGCAAAGTGTAAATCATCCAATTGCATCCTAGATGTACACTGTATCCCGTGCTTCCCTTCAGATGTTGACGCCTTCATGATCCAGTCGATCACCAGGAGAAAGAGAAAGGGTGAGAGTAAGCAACCTTGCCTGAAACCAGTCTTGACTTCGAACGACTTTGTCTACTGTCCTCTATGAACGATTTTGCAGTTTAATCCATCATAGGAATTCCTAATGTATTGACTAACTTTCGAGGCACGCCGTAGTGTCGAAGAAGTTTACATAGTGTTGTTCTGTCCACGCTATCAAATGCTTTTTCGTAGTCAATGAAGTTGATGTAGAGTGATGAATTCCATTCAATTGATTGTTTCACAATGATCCGTAGAGTTACGATTTGGTCTGTAAACGATCTATCCTTACGGAATCCTGCCTGTTGGTCTCGAAGTTTGGTGTCTACGGAGTCCTTCATCCTGTTTAACAATACCATGTTGAAGACTTTTGTTGGTATTGAGAGAAGAGTGATTCCCTAGTAGTTACCACAGTTGCTGAGATCGCCTGTCTTTGGTATTTTAACCAGAAGTCCTTCGTCCAGTCTGTTGGTACTTGTTCCTCATCCCAGATCTTATTGAAGAGAATGTCGAGTATCCTTGCAGTTATCACTACATGCGCTTTCAGTGCCTCTGCTGGAATGTTGTCTAGTCCTGCTGCTTTACCACTCTTGATTTGTCTGACGGTCAGATGTTAATCACAATCAAATATTAATAAATGAAATTCAAATTGTTTCTAGTTAAATGTTACTATTTGTTTTTATTCAATCTTGACACGAGTTCTTTTTTTTCTTAAACCCACTTTAATCTTCTAAGCAATTAAAACATTTATTGAAATTGAAATATATAACATCTTCATACAATGAGAATGTATCATTAAAGTAAACAGACATAAACTTGATCATTGTGCTGGTGATAAGGAAGATCAATAATATCACTAAAACCAGTCCTTCATGATCACAAGATGAAATAACGAAATAAACAGGATGGTTAACTTTGAAAATAACTTCGTAAGAAAGAATTCATAAAGTGTTGTCTTTTTCTTCGCAAAGCTAACAATCAAAAAATTAATATGAGTAAACAATGAAACTGAACTTCTTGGAATGAATTTCAATAGAATTATCTCTTTTTCCTTTTATCTAAAACGGTAGATAAAGAAGAGAATGTACCAACAAGTTCGATGTTCCAGTTTGAAATTTCTAGTATTTGGCATAGTGAGATTATGTTTGTTATAAGCCCAAAGATTTTCGATGTCCAAATATCTATTAATGAAACTTTATATTTATCTCCAAAAGTGATTGTTGAAAAGGATACATTAAATTTCTATCTCATTGAAAAACTTCACAATTTTCTTTCTTAAGTTCAGATTTACCATCTGTGATCTCATTACTACGTATTTGTAATAGCTTCATAACTGCATCGGTCCTCTTTCTGTTTATCGGTCAGCAACTTCCCCTCCTCGTTAAGACGTTGTTTACGTTTCTTTCTTCAGTTTAAGCTCTTTTTCCCTCGCAAAAATAGCTTCTTCCTTTAAATGCTCGTTTTCAAAAAAAAATAATAATATAATTTGTACAATTATATTTACATGTGTTCATTGGTGTATGCATAAAATTATTCTGAACGAATTAAATCCAATGAAGCATAAATCAAACAAATTTTTTAAACACATTTCAGAATCGTTTTCATCAATATACAAAGTGATCAATATTATACAAATAGTTAGATATCGATAACAATCTTGATTGGTTTTACTATTCAGATGGAACTTCACAAGAATTTACTTCAAAAACATTATAATAGACCCAAAATTGACACATTAAACTAAATTATCAAACCAACAACAACATCAGTGTTATTTTTATAATGAAAGAATATCAATTAAAATATAGTACAATTCATGGAAGATAATCGATATTGATCAGTGATAGTTGATCTTTTCATGTCATTCATTTAGATCCGAAAATATCATATGTCAAATCAAAAGAAATCAAAATCGTTTTCCTGTCTACTGAATGTTTCAAATCAATAAATTTGAACTAATAAACATAATAAGGATAAAAGAGATGATTTTTAGAATTCTATCTTAACATACTTTGTAGCATTGATTCATTCTATAGACGACAAAAATTTTGGCATCTCATGTTGAAATTATTTTTTATTAAATGAAAGCCGACTAAGTTTTTAAAAGTTGGCAATACCAGTAATACAACATCTCAATTGATTTCATTGACATTCTGAACTGCCAAATTTGACCAAAATAATAATTTACTCACTATGCTGGTCTCTATATACAAATTGAAAAGATTTCAGGAGATAAAACTGCTCTCTACCTGGTAGACTGAATAATGTTTTTTTCAAGGAATTAAAGTTGTGATCTATATTTAGAAAAATATTCTGCTGAAGAAATATTAATATGATTTACATCGAATAAATGGAATTTGACTAGCAGTGGGGTGCAAGACTCCTGTTTCGTCCTATTTGGCAGTATTCCTATAATTGAATAACATATGGAACTCAAAACAAATGCCTGTCAACCAATATCAATGTTACAATCTTCAATATGAACGTCAAGATAGTCGTACTGTACACAGCTGGAACTTCGAGAACAACCACAATCATCGTCAAAATAGTACAAGTATTTATAAACAATTGTCTATGCATGATACTCAATGTCCGTTGACCCGATGCTATCAACAACAACCTACTTTAATAGAAGACAAACCAGCTTTCATTATGGAGAAGGAAATTAGGAAACGATACTGTAGGTGGATAGGATATACATTGAGGAAATCATGAAACTGCATCACGAAGCAAGCGTTAACTCGGAACTGTGAAATTGAACGTAAAAGTGAAATACCGAAGAAGAAACTGAATGGAGAATTTGATGCAGAAATGCAGAGGATGAATATCAAGTGGAAAGGCTTTGAAGTGATTGTGGAAGACAGAGTTGTATGTAGAATGCTAATGGTTGGCCTCCGCTCTTCCATGAGGTGTAACAGGCTTAACTAAGTAAGAAATTACCTGCTAGTTAACAAATAGAAGATCATTGATAAATATTTGAAGATCATGAAATAATGACTTTAGTTATTTGTAATAACAACGTTTTGAATTCATTAACTAAAAAGCATTGTTCCCAGTCATTTGTAATATTTTTTTATCACAAATAAATGTCTGATTAATTCCATGGATAAATAATAGAACCTGGATATTTAATGAAATATTAATATACTTTACAAACTTAGTTCTATTTCGTTTTTTTTATACCAGCTAAGTATCATAATAAAGTAAGACATTTGCAGAAACCTTATGTTACGTCACATGATTTCATGGCAGCTGCACAAATCACAAATTAAAGAGTAACATAGATTAAAAGCTATTATTGAGAAGCTGTTAGCGTATAATAGTATCTCAAAAGTACAAAACTTAATTTTCCTTTTTAATAAATGCATTAAAGCAACTCAAATTGTTAATATAGCATACATCTTGCATAATAGTACTTTTATAATCGAATCTGGAACCATTGCAAACTTTTTCAGTTGTATTTTTGGGAACGATAAGGAATTCCTAAATGACACTGTTTTAAATGTTATGTATGTGACTAACTCAATAAAGTCTATCTCCTTCATATGCCTGAAAATTAGTAGGCTTCGAGCGATCACAGAATAGACGGGATTTCATCTTTTCTCTATAAATATGGTGATCCAGATATCCCACTTATTCTTCTAAAGCCGTTTACTCTTTCTCTGGAATCAAGTACTTACCCTTAGTGTCGGAAAATCACGTATACCATACCACGTTACAAATCTGGATATAAGACTGACATGAACAATTGCCGGTTCATGAGTATTACTCCAGTGATCACTAGGATTATGGAAACATTGTTTGTGATGAACTGTGTAATTATTTACTCGCTGAAAAACTTATCAGTGTTTTTCAGCATAGTTTTCTTAAAAATCGATCTTGTATGACGTGATTTCCTTAATTTAGTCATTACTCAACGTAACCGACGATATATAGTTCTAGTCGTATACACTGACATTTTTAAAGCATTCGACATGGTTAACCGCCAGCTTATTATGGGCACACTCACATCTTATACTAACAAAAACTGTCTGCTTGATTGGTTTGATTCTTTTTTTGGACGCCGACACCAAATAGTCAAAATTAACTACTCCTTGTCGGATGTTTTCCCGGTCAAAATTGATGTAATACAAGGTATTTTTTTAGACCCCTTGCTCTTTTTAGTTTATATAAATATTTAAGACTGCTTTTGTATGGGTAGGCCTCTTCTATGTGCAGATGATCTTAAAGTATAGTGTTCATTTTCTCCTCATGAACTGAACAAAATTAGGAATTGCATCAGTATGAAGCTCAACAAGGTAGCCCAGTGGTACTCGAAATGGTTTCAATAATAATTTCAATGATCTCTTGTATACAAGAACTTAAATAGGTATCTTTAACTATTTCCAAGTGATTGATAAACAATCGATCACTGGTTCATGTTTATTTCCTAAAGTTATAATAATAAAATCCCTTAGGCTTTATTTATTATGTTTTCTTTTTTTTTCGAATTCTTAATCTTACAATTTTAGCTAACTGAGCTTAATTTATGATCGATTATTTAATCACATAAATATTTCATTTTAGCCTCTAGTTTTCTTTTTCCTTCTCTCCTCATAATCAATATTTCATAACTTTTCTTTAAGTATACAAGAACTTTTGTCAAAATTTGATCGAATAGTTTCACAGTATTTATTGAATTCTTTGAAATATTATAGATTGTCAACGGTTGATGAAGACCAAATGAATTCAAACGAAACTCATATTATTCTATTCATATAAACGTTTATAGCCTTTAAATTCTGCAATCTGTTGAGAATGATTACTAGTTTTAGAGCATAGGGAGTTGTAAACAATCAATTATATTAAAACATAATTAGATAAACGAAGCATATTTTTTTCAATGAATTTCTCATCAGGTTCTACAATTATATATTCCAATTAATAAACTATAAAATTGGCCAGGTTTAAGGCAGAGTACATCATTTAAAATTGTAGCATGTGAATCAAGGATTGTTGTTTGTCATATAAAATCAAATCGTTAATATCAGAAGGGGTTTTGTGGATATTATAGTAATTTTAATAGTTCAGATCATGATTCAATTGAAGCTGGACAACCATGGAAAACCTGGAAGCACTCGATGGGCGTTTCGTTCTAGTATGGGACAAGCAGTGACCAGTGGAGTTCAACCAGTTCTGTTGTGAGATAGTAACTTACGGAAGACAATGGTTGAAGTTGGACATTAATGCCGTTGGATGCCGGCTCAGTGATATAATGGTTAAGCGCTCGCGCTCGGGACCGATAGGTCCAGGTTTAAATTCTCGTGGATGCGCACTGCTGACGAGTCCCATACTGGGATGAAACATCCATCCAGTGCTTCAGGTTTTCCATGGTGGTCTAGCTTCAACTGACTCATGATCTCAACTATCGAATCGTTAATCTTGGGGCTGACTAATATGAAGTGTTAACTTGAATCAGTTTATAAGTCAAATCAAATTGTGAGATAAATGATCAGAAGAAAGAGAATATAATGGAATAAAAATCAGAAATTAAGCAATATGTAGAATAATATGAGTTAGGTCAGATATAGCAGATAGGGGTGGATGCTGAATAAATTTCCTAACAAGGGTAGCAAGTGTAATAATAATAATAATGACAATTATGTTTTCATATTGTTACCATTTGAATCAATATTAACTGATTACTTACGATTGTTTTTTTTTTTTATATTTTCTAGTCAATGATTTAGTCACTAAAGTGATTATCAACAGATGGTTGACAATATTAAACGTAGATAAAATTAAAGTGGAAAATTATATCCATTAAAATCCTAGCAATTGCTTTACTAAATCTGGATTCTTATCATTATAATAAATATATAATTAACTATACAAACTTTTTGTTAATCTTATCTTCATTAATATAAAAATTAAATCGTGAAATTCCATTAAAAATAATGGTTTTTTCTTTTCTAAAATCTTAGCGAATTAATTCCTTGAAAAAACTTGGATCAAACTACTGAATAACTTCAAATTCATAGGCTGAAATTTTACAAATACATTCATATTCCACAATCTCCACAAAACTCCTTCTGATACATTCTTATTCCTTAGTGTTTAACATGAACTCAGCGCCAAAAATTTAGATGAAAGTTTCTTATTAAAATATTATAAAGTACGCTTTTATCAAAATAATTAAAAAAAAAATTATTGTAGATGTTATTTTAAGTCATTCTTATTGATTTTTGCCCGAAAAATATCTTTTTTCATCAAGCACATGTTCCTGTGAAAACAAATTCTAATGGTATATTATAGAACAAATTGTGAAACTCTTTCCTTCCTCTTACTTCTCCTGTTCAAATCATAAGAAATTATAAATCTATTTAACTCATTCATTCACTATAATCAAATTGAAATACAAATACATTCAAATGTAATATCTGTACTGTTGAAAAAACAAACGATCATTACTTGAACAAGTGCACCTATATATTGATCAAATCATATGACCTGAGGATATTCTATAAGATAAATAAATATTGGAAACAAAAAAAAAAGAAAACTATAGTCAATATCATTTTTTGCCATTCGAATGTTAAATATATATTCTCATTATTTAAATTTGTTTGATACCCAAAAGGTGTGAATAATTTGAGAGAAAAGAACAACAACAACAATAGATGAAAATATTCAGCATGAATTTATTGTGTCTATTCTTATTAATCTTTCGGATAGTTTCAATATTATCTGTAAATTATAGAAAAGAAAATTATCAAGCAGATGAACATCATAGTAACAATCACAAAGATACTCATTTACATCATAACTATCATGTGCCTCATCATCATGAACATCATCGGGAAGATGATCGAAGACATGAAACCCAACTAAGACATTATTATTATTATCATCATCATCATCATTATCCACATGCAGAGCGAAATCACTTGAAAAAACCAGAACATCAAGAAAGTCAAGAACATAAACCAATGACTGAAGAATACCATCATGTTTTAAAACATCAGTCTCATCAACAAGAAGAAAATCGACCAGAGAATGTAGATTATCTATCAAAACATAAAGAAAATCACCGTCATCCATCAGCAAAATCAACTTCATCTCAATTAATTAGTCCAACGAGCCAAACTGAGAATGAAAATAGCTATCATCCTACAATTCAATCAAAGGAAAAAGCTAGTTATACTACTAAAAAAAATCTATCAGATAAGCAAACTAACGAGAAAATTAACACAAAACAAATTAAAGGTAAATCAGATGAACCTGAGAATTTATTACCTGATAAAGATTACCATCACCATTATCAACATTATTATCAACATCGTTATCATCATCCAAATCATGAAATTACTAGTACGAAAACAGCTGAAAATAAATCAACCGAGCAATATATCTATAAATCCAATAAAAATTCACCTTCACAAAAAAACAATCAACAATCCACATATGAAACAAAGTCAACTGCTGAATTGAAGGATGAAAGTGTAACAACAAAAGAACGTTCTCCGAATGCTAAGAAAGAAAATGTAAGTTTCTGGCTTTGTGAAAATGAATGATGTATTCAATTATTGGTGTTTCAGTCTGTTTTTTTTTTGTTGTTTCCTACTCGCTTTTTAGTTGCTGCTAGTTCCAGAATCATATTATGACCTAAAACATTTAAGTTTATTCGCTTTAAAGTATTAAATGCTTTGTATTTGCTTAGATTCACATTAGTAAAGCACATTAATATTATTTCTTAGAATGAAAACTGTGATCATTACTGACTGCTGAAGTAACAGGTAACGATACGACCTGATAACTAATGGTAATAACGAAAGACTTAAGGCTAATGACCTCTTCAATAACAGTCCAGCAGTCTATTGAAAGAATTATACTAATCAAATAATAATTATCCATCGCAATGACATATTTGATTTTTAAGTATATATTCAGTCACTAATTATTATTTAATAGTAGGAAATATTTCACTTCGCTTAAGTATCATCTATGACAATTCATTTGTTCATTTTATGAAACCACCTGGTGTATACATATGTCAACATTCCAATCAGTAAATATGTGGTGTCGCGCATGTAAGTGCATTTTTATTTTACGATAAAGTAGTCAAGGTCTTCAGTCACAAAAAAACTAGGTTAACTATGTGCGAATAATAGTTGGTGAACTACCTAGAAATATAGATCTTTAGACGACTGCTTTATTTAAAGATGGTTAGCAGTGGAATCCAAGACGGCGTTCCAAACGTTTGAAATGAACGGTACTGGGCCCGAGTCCTGGGGTGAACATAAACTCTGGGATGCAGGTACATCCGGCTGATGAGTCCCGAATAGGACGAAACGCCCGTCTGGACTCCACTGCTAGTCACTATCCATCTTTGCTTATAAAGCTTGTGACTTGATTATGACTTAAGGCGATATCGATACAATCTACACAGGATGCCAACAAGAGACTGATCAATTGAAGTCCTAAAGAACAATCAGAAGATACAAGCAAATAACACCAAGTGCTTCATTTAAGTTTCAAACTCCATAGCAGTGCAAAAATTATTTACAATTAGTAATATATAATAATTAATTCTAATTTAGTATTCCTTGTCTTAAGACTTCAAATAATTGCGTTTCATCTTTAGTTGGCTCGTGCATGAATATTAATGATGAGTTTAACAGTAAGTATCTACAATGACCCGGAAGTTGATATCAGTCAATGATGAGAATGAGTGTTGATGATGATCACTTATTATAAATCTATGATACTTTATTAAGTTCTCACAAGTTTGTTTAATAACCAGCGGTCTGTTCTCTTTTTTTCACCCTCTATTACAGGCATTAAACATGTTCACTATAAAATAGCTTGAAAGAATACGCCCACCAATGTTTTGTGATAAGTTTATTGAAGCTGGAAACATGACAAAGAAATCAGAACATTTTTGTCAATGCCTTCATTTTAACCTAAACTGATCACTGAACAGTAACCAATATTGAAGTTGTCTAGCCTAGAGAGTTCACGATTTTAGGTTATGTACACTAATGATTCTATTCAAAGTGATTGATGGAAATAGATCAACATTAAACACCAAATAAATACTATGATAGTAACTACACCGTAATAAACAGTGTAAATATCTTAATCAAACAATATGTCAGTCATATAGCCACGTAGCTCAATAGTACCACCAAATACTGAATGGAAATTTATACACTGATTTTTACTGATGAAAATTACTATACCACACTGATCGCATACTGAAAGTTAGCTAGAAAAGGATTATCTCGAGGTGATAAATCATTAAACTAGAAAATATCACTCTTGCCTTGAGGAAGTCAGTACTAATATACTTGGTTGTAACATTAGTTAATATCCCACAGGGAGCAATACTTCCCCTTCCCAAAGTTCCAAATAGGCCTTGTAGATAATTTACGACTATAAAAACCTAGCTCTTGAACTCTCTGCAGAATGTTTTTACTTTCCTTGGTAGACTCGATTTATTATGATCATGAGCTGATCAATATTAGGTCACCATTGGACGCCCGTTTCGTCCTAGTATGGGACTCCTCAACAGTGCGCATCTACGATCCCGCAAGTGAGACTTGAACCTAGGACTTTCCAGCGCTTCTAGGTTTTCAGTGGTAGTCTAACATTAATCAGTTGATGATCTCAACTAGAAAGTTTACATTTGTAAACATATTTCATAAGACATTTTAAATAAATTTTCATTTAAAAGGATTTCGACTAATTATATATGATAAAATAAAAATCTAAGTTGTGTATTGAACAGGTAAATATAAACAGATTGTTTTGTTTCATTTTCATTACTTCCATAAAGGAATTGACACACTTTTGTTTTCAAAAACTTATCTAATCTTAAAACTAACATCCAGTACTTAATGTATAATAATCTTTCATAAATTATCATTTATATAATATAATTAATGCTTCAGATATGTACACATTGTTTACCTCAACTAGCAATTCATCTGTAATCAATCCTCTATAACATGGTAAATGATTTAACTTATTACAATGAACGAAAAAGAATTTTGTTTTATTGTTTATTATGATCATGAAATCGATGGTTGTAAAACAGTAAACATAATGTAGGCGAATTCATTTGGACAATTAATTAGCCTTGAAACCTATAAATATCCTTTACGAATCTGATAATTTCTATTAAAGCATTTTATACTAGTAACATTTTGAAATAACACAGATGAGTGATTCAAGTATATACAGTTACAGTTATGTTCAAATCATTTGTAATAGACTCTAATAATATTGTCTAAAATGATAATAACAGCTTCTTAAACAGATCATACATGTTAGAGCAAGTAACACCATCAAAATGAATGAATTACATTCATTCGTGAAAACGTAATCAGAAATACTTCACACGATTATATTATTCAAATTTGTTTGTACAAATTGTTAACAGTAGACTAGGGTAAATGATAGAATTATTAATACATAAAAAGGGTCAATAATTATGTAATGATAACACTGGCGAGAACGGTGTTAATGATAGTAGTAGTTCAAGATCGTGCAAAAGATACTGATGAGACTTCAAGAATGAAATAGCTTAAATGATGATAGGAGATGGGAAGTGTTCCAAAATAACGGTACGAATTATATGATGAAGTATAATAACAACATTTGTAGTACAGAGATTAAAACTTAGCTTAAATAAACTATGAGTGGAATGAAGAATGTTTTATTAAAAATAAGTTAGGGGGTACCATTAGATCAGTACAGAAGGATTAGATGAGCAAACAACTCTTTCTTCACATGTAAGTCCAAGATGACCAGTTCTTTTTACTTCAGTGTAATATCATATTCTGTCAGTAAACTGTGTCGTAGTTTGAACGGACGACGGACAATCTAAATCCATGATCAATACATATCCAACTCTCTCAGTGAAGCGAGTTAAAGTTTGAATCAGAGAAGTTGAAGCTGAAGTAATAAGAACTCCTTTTTATGATAATATCCTTTGAGACTACTGTAAGTAGCAAACTCACATCCGATTCTCAAGCAAACAAAATTATGTATATCACAAACTGATATCAGTTAGACAACCATTTAAAATCAGAAAGCATTAGATTGCTATTTCACCATATGATACACATCAACGATATACAGTCATGACTCTACTAGATATCTAACCCTAACTATAATACCACCGATATAGTGTCCAATGTTTTATATATCTAATTCCAATCAAATAGTGTTCAACAATCATCCAATTCAATTCTTCAGTAACCGCTTCATGTTAAGTATTTATAAATTATCTTTGATCCCATATGATTTTATTCCGATTCAAATTTCTCGTGGATAACATTGAATACTGTAGTAATAAGATGTATATGTTTCCTTCCGAGAAAATAACATACCGATTTTTCCGAAATTTACATAAGACCTCTTTATGAGATTAGATTTTCTTCAAATATAAACCCTTATTAGATATGTTACAAATTATTGAAATAATTTCCTATTTCCATGGTTAGTCTTCTGTTAGAAAATAGTTTCCAAGACATTAAAGTGGCTATTTTTTTAAAAGAAAAAAGAATCCCTACTATTCTTTTTTACGGAAATATTGTAATCATTAAAATGTAAAATGAAATATGAATGATATTCATATTAGTAAAATGATGGATATTGTGCTTCAGTGCATTTATAATGATTAAACTTATATTAATCTAAAATAGAATCACTTATTGATAAGTGCATACACTTCATCATTATGCCTTGCACTAATCAATCATTCTGGTATTAATCTAAACTACTCAAATGATTTATCATACAAATATGAATACAATAAATGTAAATTACTCAATTATATAATGATTTATAAACATTAATAGTTTAGAAAGTAAGCATTAGTCTTCTATTTGAATAAGGCATTTCAATGTAATATAATAATAGGCTGAAAAAAATTTTTGAAACCAAGTAATAATGAACACTTACAGTCCTATATAAGATTAAACTTAGTACCTTAAGGTCTTACGATGATCACAGTTATAATTTAACAGCCCTGATTCGGAAACCTTATTCACAGTTTGCTATGTAGTAGAGACATGATTCAGTGTTGTCGATGAGCTAGTATGTTATTCCTAATACAGCATACTTCATAAGTCATAATTTCAAACAAGAATTTTGAAAAAAAGTTTTCTTACAGCTACAAGTCAAGTAGATCACAGAAATTTATTTAGTTCCCGTACAGTTTACATCACAGACTGAGGTTAACTGAAAAAAATTATGGGTAAACTAGGGATTAATGAATAATTGTTTCTTCTTAGTCCAGGGGATTCTATTCATGAATAAATAAAGTGAATGTAAATTTATGAAAAATAATTTAGTCGTAGATTGTCTGATGTTTGACATCAATATACGCTTACTGAATCACATATCTGAAGCTTTGAAATAAATTAAGTCCTGAAATCTTAGCTAATAAATTAGAAGATAATAGTTTATATTTCTTGTTTTTTTGATTGTAACCGGAAAAGTTTAAACAGACTTTATAAATTCTAGAGTGTACTTACTTTGACATTTTTGACATATTTTACCAATATATGAATATTTTTATCCTAGTTCTCACTTATCTATGCCTAATTGCTATCTATTATCAAATTTCACATTTGGTAACAATTGTATATCATCGGTATAGGGTTTTGTGGAGGTTGTAGAAGTTTCATATTCTTAGTAACGAACAGATCTTAGCTTGATTAACACTGAAAATCTGAAAGCACTAGACGGCTTTTTTGTCTCAGTACATGAATTATGTACAATGCGCATCCACCACCCCACAGCAGGGCCTCGAAACTAGGACCTACGATCTCACATGCGGACGCTTAACCTCTGGACAACTGACAATTCACATAACAATGTTAGTACCCAACTTCAATCACTTCGTAATATCTCGTGACCGTCTTTCATTATCTATAGTCTATAACTGTCTCATATGGTTGAACTCCACTGTTTACGGTTTTTCACTAAAACTCCAGGAATTAAACCTTGAAGCTACTCACCAGTGAGCCCATGATCGTATATTATGACTGTATATTAATAAAATTCAATCTCCTTACATGTTTCTGGATTGAATAATGTTAATTCAAGGAATGAATAAACCATTGTTAAGTTGATCACAGATATTCAATGTAGTCAAATTTCACATAACAACTAATCAAATTCCAACATATAATTAATTATCAGAAGGGATTTTGTGGAAATTTTACTAGTTTCAATAGTTGAAATCATGAGTCAATTGAAAAACCTGGAACATAAAAGATACATATATACAATTGTACAACATTGAAAATGAACTCAAAGAAGAGTAATTCTTCTTTGAATTAATTGTTTTATGATATTCGATACAATTTGAATATATCTTGTCCTAGAAATTGTTTACGGACAATGAAATTGGTATAACTACACTCTGAATAAATAAAAAAGAAACAGTTTGAAAATTTAAGATATCCTTATAATGTATGTATTTATCTATTGATTACAAATCTCAAAGTGAAATTCAATGGATCCTTTTGTTTACTGAATGAATTTATTTACAATGTTCAAAATTGGAATTCAATTTGATTTTGATTTGACTTTCATAAAATGTATAATGAATAATTTTGTGTCATCTGTAAACTACCAATGTTCTATTTTAAATGGTAATAATAATCCATAATAACTTTCAATTGAAACTAAACTATGTACATTAAATGTACAATATTTGTTTAAATACGTTATTTGAAATCTTGAATATAATCTTGTTTGATTTACAATAATCAACTAGTTTGTTTTCTTAAATTATAGTATAATGAAAGCCCAACTCACAAGAAACAACCTAGTAGATCATCTGATTATTCATATAAAAAAGATGAAACTCAATCATCAATATCAACTTTGGAGACAAAACCATCTAGTAGACAAGAAGAAATCAGGGACGATGAACATTTAACTCATAAATCACACAACTCATATAAATATAAACCACATGAACATAATGAATATAAAAAACATACTGATTTAAATAAACAAGAATCAGAAACAAAAATAAAAGAATATTCAATAAAGAGAAATGAAGAATCCTCTTTGTTAAGTCAACCAAATAATAATAATAATAATAATAATAATAATGAGAAGAATATCGATAAAAATAATAATAATTTGAGCTATTACACAAAAACTGATGAACATAAAACTGAGAACAAAAATGATAAAGTTATTTCACAAAATCAACCAACTGTTACTAAAAGCATTACATCAGTATCATTTGTTTCAGGCAGTGATAAGTATGATTCGACAAAGTCAAATGAAGATAAAACCTCAGCATCTAAGAATACAGTCAGTAAACCTGTATCAATGAATGATATTAAAACTCAAATAGAAAATTTATTACAGGAAAATTTAAAGAAACTGATTTCAAAGATTGAGAAAACAAAAACAGATGAAAATAAACAATCCTCTCCACCACCATCTTCACCATCCGAATCTTCATCAGCAACATCAGATCAACTGCCTCCTTCTCTTGTTCAAAACGATGGAAATTATTACAAATATTATAGGTCTAATCATAAAGAAATGTGGCGTAGACCTAACGATGAAGATGATGAAAGGAAACTACATGATAGACATCATCATGAATGTAAGTTAAACTCAAATATTGACATCAGTATAGAGATTTATATGTGAAATTCAATTGTAGTCAGTAGAAAATTGATATGGTAGAATGCTTATGAAGACTGATTCCTAATGACTTGGTTAAGATAGACATTGGTTGTGACATTGGATCATAACCCCATGATATCACTAATTGACTAAAGTTTAAATAATTGTTTAGATTCCAGCTCAGTGATCTAAAATTACTACCTTTGACAAAAGACCTAAAAGCAAAGTCGAAAGTGAGCATCCCTAACGACCTTCAAAGTAGTAAGAAAAAGATATTCAATAGTCTCTTCTTTTTAATGGTAATCTAGTTAAAGTCAATTTCTATCGTGAACCATCTCCGTAAAGAAAATTTTTTAGTGTATTTTAATAATTCACTCTTTTATAATTTAAAATTTTCGTCCAACATTTCACAACTAACATAAAACAGGGAATGTAGATTACCCCAAATTAAAATATTGAACGTTAAGTGATCTCCAGTCTCGTACATCAACTGATGAGAAACATTTTCCTAAGTTACATTTTGATTATAATGATTTGACAACACGCTATGTTAAGAAAGTCATACTGTTTAAACCTGATACATATTTTTTCTGTTCAAATGGAAGTGAAAATACAAAATAAAAATGAAATATGATCCCTGTATGTAGAACTAGCATATATCACGAAATTCAATCATAGTTCACTTTACTTAGATTTATAGAAGAGAGCACCAAAAAACATGGTTTCATGTTTGTTTATACTCAATAATAAGTCTTGTCTGTAATTCAATTGAAATCAACTTTAACCTGAATCATTTAACTAGATCAATAAACAAAAAAAAGAATACAGTACATGACAGTTGTGATTCATATCGGATTGGTCTGATTAATCAATCTATTCTTCTTAATAGTCATTTAAAGCGTGGAACCATACTTGGGGGCACGAATTAGTTGAATATTGCAATGAATAAAGTTATACATTTATTTGTTCATCGATTATTTATTCGCTTAGTTTGTGCAAAATAATTGAATTTGAAGAAATCAATCCTCATAAATTTACACTACTTAGTTAGTTACCGCAGTATATATCGAAGTATAGATGATATTTAGAGAATAAAATAATTCAGTTATATCTTCGATTAGTCTAGTTATCACGTAGATCGTTTAGAGTATCATTCAGTTTGTAGTTTGGTTATAAACATTGTTTTTGATCTCTAGTCATCATTTACAACTAATTCGATTAAAATAATACAATATAGATAAACGAACAATGTTGTTTTCAATTAGATCATCATTGGGCTTCAGCGTAATATACAGTAACATTTATATACATATACGAAGTTATTAAATCAGTCAATGCAGTTATTGAGTCAATGATAACAGTTTAATAGATTACATTGATAAAATAAATAATAGAGTTTATTCGTAATATGTTGATTGAAATGACTTATCTAAAAGGTTTTTTGAAGAAACACTTGCATGTAATGAACAGGAAAATAGAAACATCAGTGATTAGTAAGAAACTGAAACCATAGTTCGATGGAGATATAGCTGTTAATGTTCTACGAGGTAGACTGACTAAAAACAAAAAGCAGATGACCTCTGTCTATCGTTCTCTAACCGACCTATGGTGATTCCTCAACTAAAGAATAAATTACCTGGTTTTCTTACATCCATGTGTATCTATGAGCTCAGCTGATTCTGTGGAGAAAGTTATGTTGGGTGCACTGCCAGATAACCTAGTAAATGAGTTAGTGAACACCTCCCTTCATGGTTAGGAAAAGGTATCGTCAAAAAAATACACAGCTTTGTTCTATAACATTTGATAGATGACAATCATATAGCAGATAGAAATATGTCATTTAAAGTGATTTATCGTATTTCTACTAGTTTTCTTCATGAAGTTCAATCTCGTCTCTTGCACGTAGCAGAAGCTATAGGAATCCAAGCTAAAAATCCAAGTCTTTGTATTCATAAGAAAATTGTAATACCTTTATCTCTTCCTTGGCTAAATTAACCTTAATAAACGATTTTACATATTGATTATTATCCTCCACACAGTTTGTTTGTTTATTTTTCTTTATCGCTTTTTTTAAATGTACGCTCCTCCACCGAATTATCTGAACACTTTTTATTGTGTAATTTGATAGTATTTTATGATTGTTATTTCATCATCTATTGACCATGGATTCATACCTTTGTTATTCTCATCACAACTAGTACACTTGTTATAACACTATTAGTTTGTACTTTTTACTTATTATGTTTAGTTATGCAATCTATTATACTGTTATCACTGACTCATTAACTGCATTGACTGGTTTAGTAACTTCGTATATACATATAAATATGACTGTATATTATAGTAAAACCTGATGATCTAATTTAAAACCAATATTGTTCTCTTATATATGCTGTTCTAATTCACAATATGGAAATTTTAAAAAAATTTGTAAAAATACAGACCAATGATTGTCCTACTACTAATAAATTGACAGATCTTTCACTGACCTTTCTTAAATGAAGTACTTCCTGATTAACAGAGATGAGTGGTGGCTAGCAGTGAAATCTTGAACATGCGTTTAGTCTTATTTGGGACACTTCAAATGAATATACTTTTATCCCAGAGTTAGTGTTCACTCCGAGACTCAAACCCAGCATTGTTCGCTTCAAAGTAGTACTTTAAAAAAGAAACACTTAATGTAACAATTCTTGTCGAAACTCTGACAAACTATTACCAAACTCAGTACAAATATAAAAGAATTTCAATATGCTACATGAGTAAAATTTTATATCGCACTTAGATTTATTTTAGTTGACTTTTCTTGATATTTGGCGAGCTATATTCTTGTCTATGAATTAAACATGGAATGTTGATATAAAATCTTTTTAATATATGGGAATATGTAGATTTTCTTTTTCTTAGAAAAGATTAGATTCTTGCAGAATGAATGTGATATCACATTAAAGTGAATAAACTTGAAGTCTTCAACTGAATTTCTACACAAACATATTTATCCCTTTAAATATTCATATTTTTCATAGTGAAATATTTATTGAACATTAATGCAAATAGTAATTATACAGAAGTTGTAAAGAATATTCAACTAATCATAGATATTTTATCAGTAGAACTTATTCAAAACAATAAATCAGTATTGCTAACATCAACTCAAGATTTAAAACACTTTGTCAATTGCTTTCAATAAAATTATATCTGAACATTTCAACTTACTTAATATAACAAATATATTTGAAACGTTCTACAAGATAATAATCAGTTTAAATAGTAAACGTCAAACTGTGATGTTGACTCATTGAACCTGGATGGCCGTGCTTCCAGGTTTTCCATGGTGGTCTAGCTTCCATTGACTTATGATTTCAACTATTGAAATTACTAAAATCTCCACAAAACCCCTTCTGATAGTAATCATCTGCTCACTGGTGACTGAATTCAAGAGGCGTTTCCTGGAGTTTTAGTGAGAAGCCGTGACCAGTAGTGTTCAACCAGGTCTGTTGTGAGATATAAGCTCACTGAAGACAATGGTGTAAGGTGGCGCAATTTCGTGAATTGGTTGAAGCTAGGCATTAACAACGTTGGATTTCGGCTCAGTGTTCTAGTGGTTAAGCGCTCGCGCGTGAGACTGATAGATCCTGGGTTCGAGTCTCGCGGGGGGCGAGATCGTGGGTGCTCACTGCTGAGGAGTCCCATACTATGACGAAACGGCCATCTAGTACTTGCAGGTTTTCCATGGTGGCCTAGCTTCAACTGATTCATGATTTCAACTATTGTAATATAAGATAGTCAACATGAAATATAATTGTACTGGTTAATTGCTTGATATTTTGGTCACATTTTCAACGGACATTAGTTTTCCAAAGAAAAATGATACTGAATAAGCTATCAATTTTAGCTGATTTCACCTGGTTCTAGTATTGAGCGAAAATGATTTAGATCAATATTTTAAGCTTTTCTATTGTGTTCTACATGAATCTAATTCATCCGTTCTATTAATTCAATGTATCTTCATGCTAGTTGATATATTCAAACAATATTGATCTTCTTTTAATACGCAAAGGGAATGATATTACAAAAAGTATAAAGTCAACTGAGTAGATTACTAAGACTGATAGAGATAACCTTGTTATTTTAATTACTGGAACAAATATTCTTAGCAAACTTTTAGAAACAACGTAGTCAAAAAGTCTAGTATATACTTGATATTTCCTGCAAACACTTCAAGTAACGCTACTGTGATCATTTTACTTAGCCATAGAAATTGAAACGGTGATAGTTTTAATACAATAAACAAAATACCAATCGAGAATTCGACAATTAAAATATTGCAACCATTCGACTAAATTATATTTTTCCTGAAATACAGTTTGTTTGTTAAAATAGTTTTGATATATTCCATCATTATTTTCTGCTTGTTTGACAGATGGTTACCGTCATGATAGACATGATGACGAACATAGGTTCCATAAGCCAGAAGAATACAAACCTTGGTCAGATAAGCATGAACCTCGACCTTTAATAAAGGACAGAAATATACCACCATCTCATCATCATGACCATCCGGACTCTCATTTTCCATCGCATCGTCCATTCCGATTAGAGTCTGAAAGTGGGCCACACAATTCACCATCAAGAAATCTATTTCCCAAGCAGTTTCGACATCATGAATCGTATAAACAATATCAAGAAATTCCATATAAACTTCGTTCTCATGAAGAAGAATTTTCGGATGGTCATGCTCACGAAGATGATGATGACCGAAATTCTCATCAGTCCAAATTACCACCGAAAAAGCCACCAAGTATTGTTCAAGGTGTATCAGCTACTGTCAATCCTACTCAGCCATTAAAAGGCTATCAAGCTACCACTAAAATTCTGGATTCAGTATCAATCCCACTGACTATCAATGTTGATGACTTATCGTCCACTGATTGTCCATTCACGCCATGCACAAAAACGTGTCCAGGTGGTTTGTATAAACTTAACGAAACTACAGGTTGTGCAACTTGTAATTGCTGTTCTAGCATTACCTGTCACAACCAGTGCATTCAAGGATATGAAGCAGATGAATATGGATGCCCTACATGCAAATGCTTAACATCTTATTATTGAATAATCCAATGTCTTACATAATAATCTGCTTAGGAAATAATTTAACTGATACTCAATTAGTAATATTTGCTATGACCGAATAATTGAAATTGTTAAACACAATACTGATAGTATTTCTTTGTGTTGCTACTTATCAGTAGTATGGAATCCTTGAATAAAATTCCATGTAAGGATTAATTACAAAGTGATTTCAGTTATTGAGTGGATTCCCAATGTACCAAATATACATATTTATAAAATTTGAAGTCAAATTTTTGTTCTAACTGTCCAAAACTATTCGACCATAAGTTTTCAGACTTCTTTTTAAACATTTTTAGATGAGAAGAACATTTTAATTGTTCCGAAACTGTGATTTATTATATTCGGTATCTCTGTGAATAAAAACCACAAAATATTGCATGTAGTGAGGTGAATAAATATTTCGTGCAAAATTATAAGGTATCTTCCTCATATTTTAAACTAAGTGATCACAAATGAAGTAACCTCAAAAACTACTTATAAACCGCCTACTTCCTTGAACACAATCTATGTAGTCAAAATCATACAACTTATGTTATCTGCAAACACTGGAAAAGTTAGATTTTATCATAGCACTTCTAGAAAAAGATATAATGGTCCATATACCTCCTCAATTTGTACATTAAATATATCTGTTTCTAAATACGTAATGGTCTATCCAGCGTCATTAGCGCAAAATTTAGCTACAAAAGGTAATACCGTTTTTCCAAGCTGGCTGGCATCAACTTGATTTAATGCACCACTTTGTTCATTTGTCATGGAAGCTCTCTTAGAAAAAAGTCTGGATCTCTCAAAAGTTTAATGAATGACTTTCAACTTAATCATCACGCTGTCGCAGCTGAGTATTTTGTGCGTAGCGAACGATAAAAAACCGAGATACCTTACACACAGTATAACTACAATATCGGAGTATGCTGAACATACGAATAATAAGCATTTCTGTATTTTAATTCTTAACCATAAACCTAATTCCTAATCCAAACTCCTGGCCACAATTCCCAACAGCTACTCCTAACCTTAACTTCCACTCTGATTTCATATACTAAATTCTAACCCCAATCCCATATCTTCACTTCCTATAATTAACTACATCCTAGACTACAACTGTTTAAGTTCCGTCATTAATATAATACAAAATGTTCTTGCGATGCAAACTTTATCGAAATTACCAACCATAAATAGTAATTAGACATGGTTCTGTAATCTATGAGGTTTAATCTTAAAACCACAGTTTAGTACTTGAAGGGCAAAGGTATGTACTGTAGTTTGATAAAAGACTGCTTTACCTTGAATTATATGTCTTGCATTCACTTTCAGTATTTTTCAAATGACTGAATGGAACAAAGAACTTCTTAAGGTCATAGTAAGAGATACTTTAGTCTTTAAACTTTTGTAATACGTTTTAAACCTTACACTATCAACTTGTTTTTAGATTATCTGATTGTCTTAATATCACGCTCGCATTATTTCTGATTGTTGTCAGTTGATTTGTTATTAAATGTAAGTGCGCTCTGTGTCCTGAGTCGTTTGCCCACTTTTTCTCTTTATCTTTTCTCATTCATATAGTCTCGCTTGCTGCTCTTAACACGAACCCAGTACACCAGGTACCTTCGGGCTAGACCCAAACTTACCAAAAGCCAAACGCTATATGTACACTGGCTTATTTACCTGTCGGTCGTGTATGTATTCCTGATTTCTGTTGGTATTCTGTAAGTTGACTTGGATTAGGCGGTAAACATCAGCACAACGTTCACGAAGGTTATTGATGTATGGTACGTGTTCCCAGGCTTTATCTGGAAAGAAAGGCATTTGTATCCCGACAGAGAAGAAATGCGAGAGAATCATGTGGACCCCTGCATTGATCCAGAAGACATTGAGGGACCACGCCATCCCAACATTCAGTCGGCGGTTTACTGGTGAATGATTGTAGAATGACTTTAATAGTCCCGTTTGTTCTTTCCACTGAACCATTACCTTCCGAACGATAAGCGGTTGTATGTTTTTTGAATCCCCTAAATCTAGCATGGTTGAGCGGCGCAGTGACTGAACCCTAGTTAGAATGGGGTGGAAATGAAGCGCCAAAACGAAAAACCCAGTTATCAAGGAAAGCTCGTAAAACCGTGAGGACATCTTGTTGATCCACCAAAGAAGCTCGCTTGCCGTGATTTATGCCAAGGAACATTGTTTTTGTCGGTTTTCATGGTTCATTGTCTATAGAAATTCTCCTTTTATAAGATAAACTGACCCTGTCGTGTCAAATCAGATTACAGTTTCGACTCCCTGAACTCTACCTTTAATTATTATAGGACAAAGATCCATCATACCATGAAAATAAATGTTAGACGTTGGTCTTAACCTGATTTCGGAACTGGTCATGTCCGCATTCTCGGCCTCTTCAACCGTACCGTCGGCAATAAAGAAAGTCTGTTTCCCGGTGCTTATAACGTGATCGAAATAATCATCTCACTGGCATGGAGGAAGTTTGTCGACACCTCATATGTCGGTTTGGGAAGTATCCAACTGATGTGTCCCGCTGCTTTCTCTAGAATACCACTGCCGGCCAGTGTGCACATGAGTGGCTTGACAACTTATTGGCAGCCGTAAATCAGAGTAACGTGATCTTTAGGTCTTGTGCAATGACTGGTGGCACCCGGAGATGTAAGAAGGCAAATTTTAGAATTCCTTCAATGAGCCCCGAGCGTATTATTTCTTCTCGTCGCACTTTACCTATGCGAGGAAATGCGTAAACAGTCATCAGCTGTAGAGCAAAAATATTTGACGGAATACTCGCTGAGTTGCTGGTGGCTGAAAAAGAATTGGACAGTACGCTGTTGAGTGTCTACAGCTACGAGAAAGCACTCATCTGTGATCTCCCACCTATGAACAGATGGATTACCTGATGCAAATCCACTGCCTGTTGCCCTCCTGGCCGTTTCGTCATTTAAGCACCAAGAAAGATGTTCAGTGTTATCTTCTGTTTGTATCCTGTGTGTATATAACTTCACGAGCAGTTTCCAGATCAAAGAATCTTATGTGAAATCTAGCAGCTGCAACTTATGAGGCGTTTTCCCAAGCACAGTTGCCCTAGATAGTGGCACCTATTGTTAGTAATGCTTTTAGTCATGGATTACTGCTGGCACTTCGATCGCCACTCGTTGCAGGTATTATAGGCATGTACTGGAAGACCAGAAGGTTCTCAAAACAACTGAAGACGAAACAGAGTCGGGTGATACCTTAGATGGAATAACACAATGTGCCAGCAACAACGTAAATATTTTTAAACAACGAAGCACACGACTACGTTACAAAAGAGAAAGACTATTTACAAATTAGTTTCATACATCATTCTGCAAGTTTGGTTTATGCAGAGACAGCTCTTCATCTTCCAGTACACTTATCTTTTATTACCTTGTAATGAAATACATTATTAAAAGTGCACATAAATGTCATGACCACTTGAAACAAGACCGAACGACGGTGACTTCAGATGTATTGCCACTTGCTCGCAAACAGCAATTACAACCTACCACCAGATGGAGGTATGTCATGTTCATGTCCACAACTAAACACGGAAGACAGTGCCTCACAGAGAAAAAAGGGTAATGTAACAGCGGTAAAATATTTATGTGTACTTTTATCAATATGAATCTGTATTTATTACAAGGTAATAAAAGATAAGTGTACTGGAAGATGAAGAGCTGTCTCTGCATAAACCAAACTTGCAGAATGATGTATGAAACTAATTTGTAAATAGTCTTTCTCTTTTGTAACGTAGTCGTGTGCTTCGTTGTTTAAAAATATTTACGTTGTTGCTGGCACATTGTGTTATTCCATCTAAGGTATCACCCGACTCTGTTTCGTCTTCAGTTGTTTTGAGATCCTTCTGGCCTTTCAGTACTATCCAGAGATACATGTTGAACTTTAACAATTAATTAGTGAACTAATTTATTGTTTGGGTCACATTGGTTCTTTTAAGGACGGTACTAATTACAGCAGCTGATTTTTGGCTACTAACTACATTAAGCGAGCCAGTTAACGATTCAACAGAATCTAGTATTATTAGTATCGACTGGCTATGCACACCTGGTCAAAAACATGTCCATTATTGTGTATTTGTATCTTTCACAAGTATCGTCATAGGTATTATCACTTTATTGCATTTTTATGTTCTTAATTATTCAGCTTGTTGAGTGTATGACTTTTCTACCAACCGTCTGTACATGAGATTCATTCAGAGTCTCATGGGTTGAAAATGCTACGAAAGACGCCCGCTAAATTAACGGAGTTGTCTAGAAGTGCGTTTTAAATGAACTGCCTCCTTAAAATTTGTCGTGATTAAAACTCAACTCTGTATATCACCAAGGGGTAAATAAAAGACCATCATAAGTAAGCTCTGAGTAAGAAATGGAATTCATTTAAATACATATTAAAATAAAACAAAGCACCAGATTTTCATGGGCTATCATATAAACTAACTCATTCTCAAAAAATGGATGATGTAATATGGTAAGATCCAGGAAACAATTTTCTAAAACAGTGTTCTCCATCAGTATGCATTAACTTAAAGTTAATGATGATGCTGAGTCACACTTCTAAAATTGTTACGCTAAGGTTCAGGACTCTACTAATCGGTTAGAAAGTGTCGCAATTCAATCGCATACACGTTCAGTCGGCTAGAAATATTGGTAGCTTTGGTTTCTTGGAGGCATGAATCGACAACTTAAACGATCCATATCGACGATGGCGTACAATATCATGTGACCTGACTGCTTGATGCCTTGTCTAAGGCCTAATGATATTTCACTGGCCCCACAATACTCCCCCATCAAATTCGACAGACATTGAGGGGTAGTAATGCCTCGAAAAGTGTTTAATGACTCATATGAATTTCCTCTGTGTTACTAATCTATCATACAAATAGAAAAAAAGAGGCAACAACTGACTGGAAAATAGAAAGAATAGTAAATTTAGGAATGTTGTATTTGTCGATCAGCCAGTCGGGCATGCTTTAGTGAATACAGGTGATCCTGTAGTCGTGATATGATGTGTAACGTTGCTGGTTACACAGGACAATTTCGGTTGCGATTCGTATATGCCAGAATACTTATCGAGTAGTGGTTGATAGAAGGGGTCTATAGTGTGCCTAATAGTGGCTGGAGATAATCTGCAACCAGAAAAAGAAGTCAGGCAAACAGATAAATTAGTATTTCCATCTACTAGCCTCCACTTGCGCGTATCGATAATTAAGTTGTGGTGCTGTAGAAGGTCCATACCAACAATTGGCATAAAAACATCAGCAAAAACAAAGATGCAGTGAATGGGTTTGCGTAAACCCACGTTAAGATAAACATACCTTTTGCCATACGTAGTGATAGGCTTTCCGTTTGCCGACTGTAGATTAAAACCGACTCGTGAAGCCGGTCGTTGGAATCCGCTGGGAGAACGCTAACTTCTGAGCCAGTATCGACAAGGTAGAAAACTCTCATTATCACACCTGTGACGTATAACAGACGGCTATGTTCGCCGGCTATGGTTGCCGTTAACGCGCGCCGGCTTCGAAGTTTCCCGAATCGTTTTTCGTGTCGATCGATTTTGAGTTGGAAAAATTGCGGGGTTTTCTGCAATTTCTGGAGGACTTTCCATATTGGTTATGATGCCAGCACCAGCCAAGGTTAACCGTCTCTCGTGGTCTAGAGACAGATCGCCTACGTGAAGTTGTAGAGGTTAACCAAGTTTGTTGAGATAAATTTCCTCTATATTCGACTCCAAATAAAGATATCTCATTAACCGAGTATTTAATACAGGCTTAATCTCCTAGTAGAATTATCGATTTACTCGGGATCATTAAAAAGCCCAAAAATCAATTATAGAGATAGTTTATTGTGAAAGCCTGGTAAAGTCCGCAAGCATACAGCAAGCAAGCACCGAGTGAGTCAAAAATCAAAGTGTGTGTGTCTGTGTTAAAAGATTCCTATATATTTTTGAGTATCAATCAAGTGTAGATAAATTATTGATTATCTATGTGTCACAACTAATGAGGAATAGAATAGGGATTGAAGTGCAGACACACGCTCAATCATACTCATATGGAAATTAACACAGTTGTGTAGACAAATAACACATTAATGGAATGGGCTTGCTACATAAGCTCCCATCCAAAACATTGATGTTTTTATTTACAAAAAAAATTTTATTAACATCTATGTTCGACAAAAAGATGAAAAACGAAATTGTCTTTAAAGTAAATGTACAATTTGATATGATGATGAGTAAGCGTTAAGTTGTCATAACAGCTTGTGTGTTGAAACGCTTTGTATCATGTATGTATAAATGTATATTTAACATCAACGAATTTCATCAAGTTAAAATGTAAGCATAATGAAGATCCGTGGGGCCAATAAAATATAGTAATGAAAATAAAGAAGGATTTTTGTGATATAAGAGCAATCTCAGGACTTGGTCTAGATAAATATGGTGGTTGCTACATACCTATCTGGCCAGTGTACTCTTCTTCCTGATCTTGTTGTGGTTTCTGTTGTTGGCGTACTTCGGAGTGAAGTAATGTTTGTTGCGGTTAGTCTGTATGGTGCTTGCTCTGATGCAGGTTTAGACCGTTTTATGGTTGTGTTTTTTTCAGTATACTTTAAAAACGGTGGTTTTACTCTGTTGATGCTAACAGCAGTGAACTTTTGAATATTTGCTATGTCTTGATAGTTTATATCAGGGATCGAGAAGGTATTGATACTTAATCTCGATAGTGCATCTGCTGCCTCATTTGCATTGCCTTTTATGTATCGTATATCAGCTGCAAATTGCGAAATGAATTCTAGTTGACGAATTTCGCGCGGACTGTATTTATCATGATTGTGCATCAAGGACTTAGTTAGAGGTTTATGATCCGTATATATCGTAAAAGAATTGCCTTCTAACATATACCGAAAGTGTTTGATGGCTAGGTAGACAGCTAACAGTTCTCTACCGAATGTGCTATATTTTGTTTGCGTTGCGTTAAGCTTTTTTGAGAGAAATGCAAGGGGTTGCCATTGTTGATCGACATGTTGGTGAAGCACAGCGCTTACTGCTACATTAGAGGCATCGGTCATTACTGCTAAAGGTGCATCAACCTTTCGACGTACTAGTAATGCCTCGGTGCTTAAGGTGCTTTTTAACTGTTCGAATGCTTGAATTGCTTGCGGTGTCATTGTTAATGACTTAGCTCGTCCCCTTAATAAATCAGTTAGCGGTTTTGCTATGTCTGCACATTTCGGAATAAAACGTCTGTAAAAGTTGATCATCCCAAGGAAACGTCGTAGTTTCTTGAATGAATCTGGTAAAGGATAATTTTTGATGGCTTGTGTTTCCTCAGGAACTGGTTTGATGACTTGACTATCAATTACGTGACCTAAAAAGGTGAGGGATTGTTTTCCGAACTCACATTTGTCAGGGTTGACTGTTAACCCATACTCGTTTAGTTTCTCAAAAAGCATTTTCAGATGAGTTATATGTTCATTTTCATTTTTGCTTGCGATAAGAAGGTCATCTATGTAAGCGTATACGAAAGGTAAGCCACGTACTACTTGGTCGATAAAACGCTGGAAACTTTGTGCAGCATTCCTTAATCCGAAAGGCATGCGAACGAATTCGTATAATCCAAATGGGGTAGTAATGGCTGTTTTGGGAACGTCGTCCGGGTGAATTGGAATGTGATGGTAGGCGCGGACGAGATCAACTTTTGAAAAAATCGTCACATCAGATAGACTATGAGTGAAGTCATGCAAATGTGGAAGTGGATATCTGTCTGGTATAGTACGGCTGTTGAGAGCTCTATAGTCACCGCACGGTCTAACTTCGGAAGAGTTTTTCTTGGGTACCAAATGGAGCGGTGATGCCCACGGACTATCGGAGGGGCGTATGATACCCAACTCTATCATTTTGTTGAATTCGTTCTTTGCTAGAGCCAAACGAGAGGGGTCAAGGCGTCTTGGACGTGCGAACACTGGTGGACCCTCTGTATTTATATGATGTACGACGGTATGTGTCAGTTTATCCCGTTTGAAATTCGGTCGTAATAAGTCTGGAAACTGATTAAGTAAACTAACGTACTTGTCATTCTCGCGATGAGGTTTGATCAATCAATGTATGGACGTCTCGTTAGAAATAATCCCTCTAATTTCACTGCTATGGTTAGCAAGAACAAGTTTCCGATTTCTTACATCTACGAGTATTTTATGGGATTGTAAAAACTCAATGCCGATTATAGGAATGAGGACGTCAGCTATGATGAAGTTCCATGAAAAATTGGATTTAGGATCGAAATTTAATTGTAACTGCCTTTTGCCGTACGTCTTGATCTCAGATCTGTTTGCGGCTTGTAGTTTTAGTTTGGGGTCAGGTGTGTTTTTCTCCAGTGTAGTGGGTGGTACTACACTAACCTCTGCCCCAGTGTCGACTAAGAACTGTGTTCCAGTCCTTTTGTCTGTAACATATAACAAGCGACTGCTTTGAGAGTTGTGTTCAGCGACTGCAGTCGTCATTAACCGACGTTCATGATGGTCTCTTTGTTGTGTGCTTGCGAAATTACAGGGAGGAGTACATTTTTTAGCTTGCTTACCGTACGTTTTATGGTACCAACAAATGTTGTGTCGAGTGGTGCTTGGACTACGACTTTTACGGCTTCTGGACCTTCCTTTCCGCTTGCTGTGGGAGGTATTCAAGAATTGGAGCTGAGCTATCTGATTAGCGAGGACTTCGACTGTTCGTCGCAACTCGGCGATCTCGTCAGATGAGTTTGATTGTATGTGAGATACGGAGTGCGTCCTAGTTCGCTCGTAAATTCTATCGGCTATATCTGCTAGCTTATCAAAATCTATATCCTCGTCTCCGATCGCTAGTATCTGTTGGATGTTTTGTGGGAGACGTCTGAGCCACAATTGATACAATAGACGTTTATCTACTGTACGATTCCCCAATAAATTTGTCATGTGGCGTTTCAATTGAGATGGTGTACTGTCACCTAGCTCTACATTAGCTAAAAGTTGATCAATTGTTTGCTGGTCGGTGAGTGATGTAACACGAATGACCTCTCTTTTTAGATAATCGTATGGTGAGTCTGGATCCGGTTTAAAAATGACGTCAGACACTTGTTCTATAACATCGTCTGGCAGCAATGAGTTTGCATAACTAAATTTTGTGTTCTGATTTGTGATTCTGTTTGCAACAAAAAAGCTTTCCAAGCGTGCAAACCACAGTTCGGTCTTTCGGGGATTAAAGACAGGTAAAGGTATAGAGATGGCACCCACGGAAATAGACTTAGATGAAAGGCTTGGTGAATTATCAAGTGACATGATACGAAGAAATAATAACAATAGCAATAATAATAAGCTGAGGATTGAAATATATGATATGAATAAGTCGAAAATAACAACAAGAAATAAATATGAGACTCACCGAAAACAAAGGTCACTTTGAGTTTAAATAGGCAAATATAAAGTAATAATTCCAAAGCAACAATGTTATAGATGAATTTACTGACTGTCGATGTATTGGTAATAATTGCAATAGTAATTCCAATATGAAGTTCTTTATGATTGGAGAATATGCAGCAGACTTTGTAGAGAAACAGGCGCGTGTTCTAAATGCGGCTCACCAATTTGTAGAGGTTAACCAAGTTTGTTGAGATAAATTTCCTCTATATTCGACTCCAAATAAAGATATCTCATTAACCGAGTATTTAATACAGGCTTAATCTCCTAGTAGAATTATCGATTTACTCGGGATCATTAAAAAGCCCAAAAATCAATTATAGAGATAGTTTATTGTGAAAGCCTGGTAAAGTCCGCAAGCATACAGCAAGCAAGCACCGAGTGAGTCAAAAATCAAAGTGTGTGTGTCTGTGTTAAAAGATTCCTATATATTTTTGAGTATCAATCAAGTGTAGATAAATTATTGATTATCTATGTGTCACAACTAATGAGGAATAGAATAGGGATTGAAGTGCAGACACACGCTCAATCATACTCATATGGAAATTAACACAGTTGTGTAGACAAATAACACATTAATGGAATGGGCTTGCTACAAAGTGCTTCTACGCGGGTTGTCTGACCGTTTACGGTTGTTACGAAATTTGAGATAACGTGTAAGTGTATGAACGAGTAAGAAATATATATATCCCGAACCGCGGAAAAAATATCACGATATATAGAAAAGTAAAATAAGGCAGTGATATATAAAATCCCAAAAAGAAACGGAATCACAGTTTGCAATTTGATGAACCAGATCACGTTAGGCTCACCAATGAAGATGCCACAGGTATTCGGATTTTCACAACGCTTTAACCAGTAACACCTAATATGAATCATACTCACCAAGTGAAATCAAAAGACAGAAGCGAGGAGGTTTGAAGATGTATTTCATAGACTGTCAATATATCGAGGATTGTCTGATCTAATCTGGCTAGCGATTGCAGGGGTTGTTGAGCACAGCGTTTGCACTCGTGATCTGGTGCGGATGCATGACCAAGCACCTTCAGCTAGGTGAGTCCTTCAAAACTAATGCGGTCAGCATCCAATGTCAAAAGCTCACAGAGCTATTTATTTTGGGGATTTATTTACCGCTACAACTGAACTATGACTTAAGATCATTCGGATAAAACAATCACATCACGCCCATTGAACTATAATATATCAGGTTTATTTGTCAAGTAACATAAATAAATCAATAAATATAAACAATAGCTCTAGGTCCTACAAAGCTTCGTGTGAGAAATGCAGTGGGTTGAACATTACCAAACGTCTGAACTGGTAAGTCTGTATTAGTTGCCATCTCTATATAAATTGTTGTTTCTTCATCGACGAGTAATTACTGTGTACCATTACTATACATCATGACATTGTGCAGCTGGAGTGACCACAAAAGTAAATTATCAGGTTATACTTGAAGGGAATTACAAATTAGTTAAATTCCATCTTACTAAGCTAGGCTAACTACTTGTGTTAAGGAGCAAAAACTTTCAACTAGGAAGTAGTTGTCTCCCTACGTGAACTCACAGCTTTACGTTGTCACTGAACCCATAACAGTATTAAGTATGGGCGCTAATGTTCTGCAGCACCATCTGCATGAAAGGTATTCATATGCAAAATATCGAGGACGAAAAGTATGCTGCTAATGTACTATATGAATGTTCGTACTGTATCTCAATAAGGCAGATATAGAGTTGATTGTGAATACAGAGGTTCTGTTGAAGGTCTCCTTCCTAATCAGAAAATTAAGGCATAAAACCTATTAAATTTGATGTTATATTGGTGGTTTCTGTTAGAGAATATTATTGCAATACAATGTGGAATAAAATAACCTCGAAAACCGCTTTATAATGCCAAAAATAAGCTAACCAGTGAACATACTCTTGTTAAGGCAGGATTGACCTATATCTAAATCAGAATGATATCACGATAACAAACAAGAAAAGTAGTCAAATGGGGTTTGTAGAAACATCACATTCAAATACAAATGGTTCAAATTTAGATCAAATTCAGACTAAACATTTGTACAAAATGCTTTGACGTAGGCATCAGATAAGAAAGTTAATAATGGAATAGTAATGAGAGCCAGGGTTATTTGAAACATTGCAAAGAAGTATGATAAGCCGGATATCCAGATATTTTAATTTCAATGTTCAATTATTTGAGCAAATGACACACTGGTGACCATTTTTAACTTTCCCGCGTATCTTTGCGTTATTAACTGTGTGGTAGTCTAAGTAAGTATTACTGTTTCTTTTTTACATGTTAAGTCTGTAAATGGTAGTTTTATAAACTTTATTTTCACACATTTGTTGAATTACCTGTCAAATCAAATATTCTGACCCGTGACTACCGGTCTTGTATAGATCATACTTGGTTAGTGTATTGAAATTTTTTTGCAACACAAAATCACTTTTGAATAACGGACCCATGTTTATAATCCTAAAGGTACCTTTTATAAGTGTTTTCTAGTGTAAAAGTTGTTCAATGGTCTAATTATTTCCAGGGAAAATGACATTGACTCGAAAAATGCTGTGCTCATGTAACCCACCTTTCACTAAATGAAGAATTCCAGATAGATTTGCAACTTCCAACCTTAACGGGGTTTCGTACTGAATCTATGTTGTGTGCATAGGTGCTATACACTGCAGCGTGTGTACAGATCTGGAAGAGAGAGGAGCTGAGAATTCGCTAAATGTTTCGTAAAGTGAAATACATGTTCCGACCGTACATTGTCCGGAAAACATACTCACTTGAAAAACTGTCGCACAAAAAACTTCCGAGATAAAGTTTGGCTCGTATCTTCTTGAGCCTTTTCAGTTTTACACGAGATTCCCAGTGATTTATCAAAATGCTCAAAACAAACTGGAAGAAATCATCTTAATAAAATCAAATATGCGTCTTTAATAAATATATCTTCTTCTTATTTCCAATGTAACTGGTTTTTATGGCTTCATTACACAGCCTCTAAATCGACTAAACTCAATGTAGCTGCAAGTACAGGTTTATATACTTGGATATGAACCACACTATTTGAAGGCTGGTACAACTGCGCTAATAAAGGTAATCAATGCAATTCTTGAACCTATCAAGTGCTGTGACCGTTAGGCTACTGTTCTTAATGTCTTGGAGCGAAAACATAATTTACCAAATGTTTGTGAAGGACTCTCCTCAGCGTTCTGATCGTCAGCACTAAATATGTGTGGAGTGGTTTTTTAATATCTAAAACTAACGATTTGAACCCCTGTACACATATTCCTGGTTCTACGTTGCGTATGACCTATTGACTTGTAGGTTGCTGGTTCAGACCCTACTGTATTTACTCTCAGATTGAGGATAACATTAATAATTGTTGACATAAGTACAATTGTGCTCAATTTTACGTAAAGGCTTATTATTTCTTGCATCGATTTATTTCAGTTCACTTGGTTGTTTTCGTTTACTTTCTATATTCATGAGTTATTTATCAGAGAAAAATGATATATCCGGTTTTGTTTGTTAGTCAGCATATCTGTTTGTTTGTGTCCTAACTCAGTTCAGTCATTGTATTGCGAATGCGAATCTATCTAGTTCCGAGTTAAATAACTCTATCCCCATTATAGGACTAATTATGCTAAATTCCAATAATCGTGGTACCAAACCAGCAAGTTATTGGTTGAAACTTACGTAATAAGAGTTTAGTACCTAGCTTCGGTTTGGGCACCCGGGCAGTATTACAGCCCTCACACATATCAAATGAGATCTGTGTGGCGCATATGTATTTGATGCCTCCTTGTACCAATATCTATATGTTAAAACAGAAATAATAAATAACCCAGCTACTATCACCAGCCCCTCATTCGTCTGTCCCAAATTCTGAGCTCTCGAATTCCTCATAACATTTTGTTTATTCCACCAATTTATATTTTCATTATCATATCTTTAATGCCTCATCTTTTCAATCACCATTCATACTGTTACCACTCCCACTACTCGGGGATTTGACCTGACAATTTCATGTCTGAGCTAATGGGGTGTGGCAACTAGGACCGATGTATATACGTACCAGGTTCTACGTTGATTGATTGACTAAGTGAACAATTTTGAGGCTAGGTATAGGGTTCTAGTTAAAGATAGGGAATCGGTTAACGATAAGGTATTGAATATTCATTACCTGAGGTGGTTAGGACACGTATTACATATGCCTAACTACCTCCTACCTTGACGGATGATGTCTCAATCGGTCAGTCAGCTACAACGTAGGACCAGGCACATATATACATCGGTCCAAGTTGCCACACATTAGCACAACAAGATGAACACCAAATTCATAGAAATAGTTACTTCAATGGTAGTCATATATAAAAGAAAGATTGTGTATACGGATATAATACAGGAAGAAAGAATTAGTTCATATAAAGGTATAAAGTAATTTTAGTTTTACAGTTTAAGGGCAGGCAGAGAGTGTATACACCTACGCGATTATGATCGATTTTGAGCCATGTCACCCAGTCTCCCACCACTGGTTACGATAGTCGCACAGACCCCAACCATGTAGTCTGCATCTACCAACATGGATCAGACCAGAAGTTAGTGACTTTATTCATTGATGCCACGTTTTGGTTTGGCCGCCCCTAACTTTCTTCCAACTATTTTATTTTGTTTGAACACATAAATATTGATACAAGGGGGGCACCAGATATATATGCGCCACACAAAACGATCAGAATGGGAAGAGAAGAAGGTGCATATAAGAAAAGAACAATAACGATCACAGATTAGTGTGTGGTAGTGTAATGATAATAATGAGGGAAACGGAAAGGCACAACCAGAAGAATTCTTTCAGTTAAGGAAGTTACAACCACTTTTCATGAAGAAAGTAAAAGAAGGTTACAGCAAGATCTCCACTGGTGTAAGTTATCAAAAACCAAACGGCGTTTCTGAATCCGTGCAGAGATTTCCTCAAACACTGACCCATTAGGGCTGATCAGACTTCCAAGTTAAGTGAAGTTGTCAACGCGTTCAACTACTTCACTCCTTATCCTTAGTTCAGGTGTTGACGCAGGTCAGTCCTGGAGCAACAACTTGCATTTCGAGGGGGGAGAAACGCATCCCAAACATCTTGGCATTGTTACTCAGTGCTAACAAAAGACTGTATTTTATCAGCATCTTCACCAAACAGGACTATATCATCTGCGTATTCTAGGCCGATCAGTGGACGTCCTGGAAGGAGACCAATGCCCGAGAATACAGTCGACGAGGACGTTATTTCCATCAGTAAGTATGATGACGTTGAACAAAAATGAAGGTAGTGGACAGCCTTGACGGACATCACTTGAGGTTGCAAAATCAGATGATAGTTCGCCATAAGCTCTGACTCGACTAGTAGTGTTCGAGTCAAGAGCCTTCACAAGGTTTATATACTTGTGAGGCACACCTTGCAATGAGACACTGCCCCCAAATGCCCTGGTATGGCCGGGAGTGGGGAGAGTCCGCTCTCCCTCTCGAAATGCTCTCACACGGCCACGCGTATACAGCCTCTGTCAGGGAAGTCCTACTCACTACCTTCACGCAGCAGGGGTGTTGTTTACGAAAATGAGAGGACGAAAAGCGAATGTCCGGCGCTTTAACCGGATCCCAAATCAATGGTGCACATGGGCTCCAGTATCCTGCGGGAACAAATGGCGTATGAACCAGTCGTTGGTCACCAATTACCATGGGACTCCATCTCCTTACGATGCTCCACTGCCTTGTGGATCAGACGTTCAGGTCGAAGGCTCGAGGTGTGGTCCCCTAAGAAAACCACCTGCTTCGGTTTGGGCACCTGGGCAGTATCACAGCACTCACACAAATTAAATGAGATTTGTGTGGCGCATATGTATTTGGTGCCTCCTTGTAGCAATATCTATGTGTTAAAATGAAATAAAACGTTTCGATCTACTGAGTCAAATGCTGCTTTCAAGTCTAGAAAAACTATCATTATTGGACGCCGTTAAGCATGCCCGTGTTCTAAACCCTGACGAATGGTGAATATGTGTTTGATGCAACCACGACCAGATCTGAAGCCAGCCTGATTTTTTCGTGTTCGCAGTTCACGAGTCGTTGTTAGGCATCTGATAATTATTGAGGCTAGTATTTTAGGTGTTATATTAGTTAAACTAATCGCTCTACGGTTATCACTGGATGATCTTGATCCTTTTTTATATCGGAACGATCAGTAATTGCGACCAGGCAGATGGGATTACATGCAATTCCTAGATTTCAGCTGAAATATTAATCAACCTAATCGCTAAACCTGAACCACCATCCTTAAATTCCTCTGGAGCCAATCCATCTGGACCAGCTGCTCTTCCTCGTCTCAGATTAGCTATAGCTTCTTGAACTTTAACTAAAGTCGGGGGACCTACTTCAATGTCCTGTTCAGGCTGTTTGTGAATGGCGAGTGGTTATATAGTAGCTGAACTGCTTCCTAAATCATTCCGCCCATCGTTCTAAACGTCTGGGCTATGTCGTCTTTTTCCGAGATCGTCTCACCTACACTTACTGGTTTCAGTTTTTTTTATTAGTCTGAATGGCTGCTTTCTGTTACTTACAGCCGGTTCCTTTTCCATCTATTGCCCTCTTTGCCCACCACTGCTCACGGTCGTCCCTTGGACTTTTGGTTAACCTAGATCTGATTTGTTTACACTCTTCATCGTGTTCAGAGCCTGATAGGATGAGTTTACGAGAATCTATCAGCGCAATAGACTTAGTAGAAATCCACTGGTTTTTCGTGACCCGTTACTTCAAATCACGGAGAGATGTTGCTGCTGTTTGTACATTTTTCCAAGCAACATCTGGTTCAGCCTCGTTTTCAGAATCGCTCAAATGTGATCTCAGTTCCTGGAATCTACTTTCGGCTTTCTCGTTGCTGAGTTCAATTCTAATGGGTCTTCTTAGTGTGCTTTTTCTGCATCCAGTGAGGCGCAAACAAATGCGTGCTCGTATTAACGCATGATCAGAGTCTAAACATGCACACCAGGAAAATCGGCAGTCTTCTATCAAGCCGCTCCAACGATGACTGATGGCAATATAGTCAATTTGAGTTCATCGATGGCTTGGTTCAGGGAAGGATGTCTGATATAGGAGTAGGTTGAAAGAAAACTTGAGGCGGCCAAGTCAATACGTGGCATCAGTCTATAAAAATAAAATTATAATAAATAATAAACGCGTTCACCAGTTACTTGAGTATGAGCCACACTAAATGAACTGACGATTGATACTATCCGGTTTTTCAAACCGACGTAGGTTCGGTGGGGTTCGGACATGATGGTCAGAAGTCGGAAGCTTTAATCACTAAGCTACCGCTCTATCAGTCTACGAAGCCCTGAACAGTTGGACTGACCCATGTAAATAAAATGATTACTATCTGGTTGAGATCTCTGCAATTATCGTAACCAGTCGTTAAAAGAGGTTAGATGACGTGGCTCAGAATCAGTCCAAATGGTTCAAGTCCTTTCGATTTTCATCTTCCCTTAGATCTTGAGTTCTTAAATTATTCTGTACTTCATTTCATTGCATGAATTCAATCTCCTCGAATCGTATTATCTATACCTTGTCTTTTCTACTAGTGCTGATACTGTTACTTTTTCTATTCTGAAATGTCTTGATAATTTCATCCCACTGTGGTAATATGATGTGACGACTTCAATTTGTATGTTTCAAGTCCCACGCTGCATATGACATAATGTTTAGTGATAATAACAGTAGTCCTCGTTAGATCACTTCACGGTTGAAAAATTTCGACTCAATTGCAGATTACCCTCTAAATACAAATTTCCTCACCGTTTAATTTTATAGATGTAAAGAGCTTTCAACTGCGCGTTATTGGATTAACAATGCCTCAATAGTTAAGTCATAAGATATTAGAAATGTAAGGTTAGATCGAGGCTCATTAATAAACTTAGTCAAATTATGCGAGATTGTAAGAACTTAGTGTAAAATGTAATGAGCTTGGATGACTACAGTTATTAGGTGAAGCGAACGAACATTCACTATTTACTCTTGCTGTTCATTTTCTTAAGTTTTGTGGCATCATGTAACAACGAATTCCCTACTTATACAATCTTATTTCCCGTATTTGTTTACCTTGTTTACCAATTCTAATAGTTTAAACTGATGTATCATTATGCTATTTTTTTACTGGACTACCCAATCCATTAAACAAATCGTCAGTGATATATCACGCTAACTTTATTCTCATTGGTCTTATTGCTATCTTTGGATTTAGTTTCCAGGTTTCTATCTGTTATTGTGACTACTGCTATGTCCAACTCCGCTGCTGATGGCATCGAACGCAAACCTGGAACTTTATCCAAAACTTCAGTCTCAGGTATCTTTCTTTTTTCTCTTGTTGATATCGTTTTTGTTGATCTAGTGCTTAGTTTGCTTTTGGCAGTTTTAGCGTGCGAAACTTTTCAGAGTAGTTCACATTTTTACCGAATAAAAAACTCTGACTTGTATGATTTTTCCTTTTTTAATTAAATATCTAAACAATTTCTGACTTGGGCTAATCATTATCATTCCATCTTACACATGCTACCATCTCCAGGTGGAAAATCTGTACGAAAACGTTCCACCGGTGATCCACAAGGTAGTTTTCGTAAAAACGTCCTCATTAATTTTATTGTATTGTGCATGCTATACTATTTTTTTGGATTTCATTAAAGAAAATCACTCACTTTTGCACAACATTTGATTGGCATGATTTCCTATCAAGCCCCCCTCCCCTGCCACCACTCTGCACACATATCCACTCACTCATATATATTTTGTCATCTTTTACATGTCATTTTGTCAAAATCATTACTTCTAATGTGCATAAAACAGTATGATGATGGTGGCTTCCAACAGTTTGATACGGCAAATAGCAGTGTTCAGCATTTCATCAGTAAATCTCGATCTAGATTATCATCTTCATCATTATCATTATCAGGTATTGGTTTGTGTTGTGTTTTGTTTTGTTTTTCCTTTCACTCATAGTGTTTTAGTGGTTTTTGTTTACATGTACATTCTATTACTTGTTTTGTTCCACTGTTTACCGCTCCGTAACACCATTAATATTTATTTTATTTTGTTTTTTGAAGCAACCAAACTTTTCTCTTTGAAAGTCATACTTTTATGGAAATTTCTCTTTTAGGTGCTGGCGCCGTGGATGAAGATGTATTCCGACAGTCCTTTATACCGTCGATGTCAATCACTGTAAGTTTACTATGATTATGCATTTTATCTACGTCCTATGTAGGCATCTTCTCCCAAAGAACTTACCGAGATCATAAATCGTATAAAAGATGCACTTTCTGGGAATCCTGAAGAATGGGAAAAACGTGTAGATGCGGTAATTTCAATTTTTTCCTATTCTTCTTTTTGAGTCGTGCTTTTTTTCTAAAAATTCAATAATGGCAGTTTTTATTCCAAGTCAATATCAAGTTCACAATCATTGAAACAAATTTTGTAGTCGTGTCCCAACATTTTATAGCAGCTCCTTTAGTTTAAGTCCATTAATCTCTTTTCTATAATCAGCTCTTTATGTAGTATAATTTATCCCCCAGTGTCGTACCTCATTTATTAATATACACAAATTTCCTCTGAATTTGTAATTCCTTCTTACAATTTTAAGTAACAGTCAGTCCCCAAATAAGAATTCATAATGTGCTTGATTGTAATGTAAATCATTTTAAAATTCATCAAAAATTCTTAGCGCGTATTTTAAAATAAAATTAATTGACTAGTTGTATTTTTGAATTCCATGCAATCTACTCTGTTATCATTTCTTTCTCTTCAGTTAAAAACATTACGTGCTATAGTTGCCAATGGTGCTCTGCAATATGATGAATTTATTCCCTTATTAAAAACTTTGGAAAATTCCATAGATCTTTCCCTGCGTGATTTAAGATCTTCAGTTGTACGAGAAGCGTGTATAACAGTCGCGTAAGTTAAAATATTCATAAATACACAATTTATTAAAAATATTTATCTTTGGGGTATTATCATTGAGGTCAAAGTTTCAAGTGAGATCTCATCAATATTGTGAAAAGTTCTAATGTTTCTATGAATATGATATTAAAAGTGGTTAGACTATTTACTAATTGCCAAAATCATAGGTTGCAATTCCTGATGCTTTATAGATATGCTGATTAACATCTTGAATAATTAAATATCACTTTCTTAGATTAGTGAGTGTCTCTAGATTGGAACAATATTTACCTGAAAACGGCCTCACTCATTTCGTGCTCTCCTCAACATCCGTGTATTCATGACCCTATAGTATTTACCAAGCGTAACTCAACAAAAAAACATTCAACACTACATTCTGGTGGTTTGGAACTTATACAGCTGTTAGAAACATGAGTGTCAATTATGCAGTTTGTTATATTCAATCTAAACATTTGGAACCCCTCTATTTCCTACTTTTCTCACGTAATATCCACTCATAATTAAAACTCCTATGTACTTGTTGTTCATTAGTTTAAATATTCGAATTTCAACCACTGGGTCGTAAACTCAAACCCTGTCCAATTTACCTAGGTATTTGTAGGAAACCACAACATCATCAGCTATCTATCTCACTTAATAGACAACCTGTGTCCTAGTTAAAAAAACATGTTTTCCGTCACTGAGTCACATTTTTGAATTCCGCTCTAAAACGACCTCTAGATTTGCTCATTGTGTCTCTTAAACCAGATAGGCAAACATAAACATCACAGAATGTATATCAGTTTAAACTGCCACACTGAACATCCTTGGAACAAAAGCAGAAAAAATTAACTTGAAGTAAAACGATGGCATAAAAGTAAGAATACCGACCCTGACAGGGAATGAAAGGTATGAGGAATTCACGAAAGGAAATAATAGTATCAGGCAATAATAAGCATAAAATTGTACTTAACTTGGTAGCTATAAAGAAATAGTGAATAAATGTATATGATCCTCTGTTACTTAGCGTCTCCAACCTCATGTTTCAAGTCCAGCAGTTGATGACCTCATAGACTGGTGTAGTGTGTCAGACTGGCTGATGTTAACCCTTTTTATTGGGCTACTCCTATATGTTAGTTAGGATGGCACGTCAGGGTAGACATGGGTTAGGTTTGCATTATCTATGTTTCAACCATTTCAGCCGAAGAAAGTTTACATCTTCATTCATTGATTCACTTCAAACCACCAAGGTCTTTAAAATATTTCATAACGTGTACTTCAATTATTTTCACTAGATTCATTTCCTTATATTCTTTTTGCTCAATAACAACAGCTTTTTATCTCAAGAAATTCGTAATCGTTTTGATCGTTTCGCTGAGAGTGTTTTACAAACAATTATTGCGTTATTATCGAATAGCGCTAAAGTTATGGCAACCAGTGGAGTGGTTGCGATGCGATTTATCTTAGAGGTAAGTAAAAATCTTCCGAAGTTACCATCGCATTATGTCCTTTTTTATCGAGAATGCTCTAGGCGTTGGTTTTTGGACAAATTTTTCTCAGTCAGTTCAGGGAAATCTATTTATCGTTGTAAGTTCAAACCCATCGTTCAACTCTAGTATTGCTATCAAGGATAACCTTTCACTGGTCTTAATTGTTGAGTGCTCCAGTTGCTTGCATATATCTACCAGAAACCCTATAGCGTATTTGCAAAATAAGCGATAGTTAAAGGAAAACCCTGATAAGACGTAACGTGTTATCCATCATTAAACAAAATTCAATCTAAATAAACAGTTAAGAACGATGTAATTGAGTTGCTTGACCATTTTACCTACATCTGGAATTGCATCAACCTTAGTGAATTGGTGATCGAGTGAAATTCCAACTAGCATTTGATAAACTACGCCACTTCTAGTGTAGTCTCATTATTTAAATGTCTATTATTTACAGTACTCTTTTTAGGGTATCTCTATGTAATTACACCACTAAAATGTAGTTATTTAAGGTAGGTCATACCAGGAATTTAGCAAGTATTCTGTAACAGCAATTGTGGAATTCTTTTGGGTGTTCTGAAACTACTGAATAAGCAATGCTTAGATTATGAATGGAATGGTAGACAGAAAAGGCATTGTTTTATGTCTGTACCATGCCATAAAATATACTAGTCTGATACGCTGTTAGGAGCTATGTTTCTCTTTCGTTATTCGTAAAAAGGTAATATGTGTTTATTCATGAAAATTGTCCACTTGCAATGGTCGAATTCCGAGTTAAAAACTTTTCCGTCTATCAATCAATCGAGTGGCTCAATGTTGAATTGTACATGAATATGTACCAGATCATTAGTTATTGAATGAATTATAGAACTATTATCATCATTATCATCCTGTCAAACAGTAAATGAATGATCAATAAAATGTTATTCATTTGGTATTTGAAATGAAATGGTTCGATTTGTTTGTTAACTTTTGTGGAATTTCGGGATTAATATACACGTTCGTGTTATAACTTCGCAAACTTTTTTATTAGAAAAGTAATTGAAAAATAGTTACAGGAGTAGGTAAATGTATGCGTATGTGTCTGTACTGCAGATTACAAAAACATGAAACTAATGCATGTTATTCACATTGACTCTTGGTTGGACTTGCTAAGGGAAGTTTAAAAAACATTGAACTCCGTACAAAAATTAATCGTTTCCATAAAAAACTAAAACCCCCATATTAACACTAGTTTTGTGTGTATGATTGATACTAAAGCTAGGTTATAATGCACTAGGTTAAGGAGGCACCATTTTACTTATTTTAACATATAGATATTGGTACAAGGAGGCACCAAATACATATGCGCCACACAAATCTCATTTAATTTGTGTGAGGGCTGTGATACTTACCGGGTGCCCAAACCGAAGCAGGTGGTTTTCTTAGGGGGCCACACCCCGAGCCTTCGACCTGAACGTCTGATCCACAAGGCAGTGGAGCATCGTAAGGAGATGGAGTCCCATGGTAATTGGTGACCAACGACTGGTTCATACGCCATTTGTTCCCGCAGGATACTGGAGCCCATGTGCACCATTGATTTGGGATCCGGTTATAGCGCCGGACGTTCGCTTTTCGTCCTCTCATTTTCGTAAACAACACCCCCGCCACGTGAAGGCAGTGAGTAGGACTTCCGTGGCAGAGGCTGTATACGCGTGGCCGTGTGAGAGCATTTCGAGAGGGAGAGCGGACAATCACTTCAGTTAATGAAGATCCACTACTGATTCACTAGGTTAAAATGGTGAATCAGTTGTGGATCTTCATTAACTGAAGTGATTGTCAAATTTGTTACATATACCCAACCACCTCGTACCTCAACAGGCGATGTTATCCGATGTAGGAGTAGGTTGGAAGAAAGGTAGGGGCGGCTGGACCAGGATATGGCGCCAGTCTTTGAAGCTATTTACAGTTTGATCGAGCTATGTTAATAGGTGTATGCTGTATGTTTAGAGTCCGTATATATTTTAATCATTGGTTAGAGAATTTAAATGACATGGCTCAGAACCGTTCGCACTGCAGAAGGTAAATTCACTGTTTATATTCTCTTTAAATCTGAGTCCTGAATATCTCTTATTCCTTTTTCGATAAGTAATCTTTTCTACTACTACTGATATTGCTACTACTTCTAATACTCTTGGATTTCTTGGGATAATTTTCTCTCTCTGTGTTAATGTGGTACGGCAACTTGAATCGATGCACATGTTTCGGGTTCTACGTTGCATATGACTGAATGAGCCTTCTTTGTTACACCTTAAACACCGAAAATAATCAAAATGTGAAGCGATTAGACACTGAAATAGAATACAGGATATGTATTATGCTCCGATATGAAGAGTTATGACACATTTTTTGTAAATATTGAAGTGCATACTGGAAAACAGTATGTAACCTTCAAATTGTCAAAGTAGCTGTCCTAATATATACAATTGAAATAGAATAAATGTAATGTGGCTAGCAGCGAGATACAAAACACACATTTTGCCCTATTCGGGACTCGTCAGCTAGATGTACTTGGGTTCTATAGTTGGTTTCACTCTGGGATTCGAACCCAGTACCGTTTCTCTCAAACGCTCACGTACCAACCAAGGCCGATCAAATTTCAGTGAAGAATATCAGCAAGTTTTCGTTAAACAGTCGCTTTTATAACTTTTAGAATGAATTCAAGGAAATTTTTAACGAAATAAACCGTCGTCAATTGTCTATATTTTCTTTAGTGAAAACGTTTTTTTTCTTTTTTTCACTTCCAACACAGAATACATGTTCTTCTCGTCTTCTCCCCATTCTCATTTCTTCATTATCATCCAAGTCTAATGTTACCAGAAAGTGAGTTTATTGTTTTTAATTCCGTGTAACAACAACTAATCAATGACTATTTTTTTTGCACATACAAAATTCTATATTGTTACCGAGATTATGTAGACGTTATCTGTTAGTTATTAGAACTAGTAGTGATGTGAATAGTCTCAGTCATCATCAACTTAGAACTTGGCACATATACTCATTGTCTCAGTTTATCATATCACGTTAAGACCAGCAAATGAATATATCAAGAGAAACAGCGAAAGAGATCAAAACAATGTAAAAGAAATGTTAATAAGAAAAAAACTTTAGTGCGGATATGGTTTGAGAAGCCGTAATGAAAAGGTATATGTAAAGGGATACTGGAATTTAATATTGAAAGACAAATTGTAAATGCAACTATGCGATCCCGACCGTAGCTGCTACCTTGACGTGGTGGTCGGGCTTGCCTATCGTTATGACCCAACCGAGCTATATTGGCTGGAACACATGTTCCTGCAGGTTCTACCATGCCAGGCAGGTCGATTGGAGAACGGTAAGACTAAAAGCAGCAACTCAGGGTCTGAGGGCGAAGTCGTACTGCTGACTGTACAGAGGTGTGACAGCAGTAAGGTGTTTCCCTCGGACAACCAGCATCTACAGCGATGCTGCCTTCTCACAAGGAAGGAAGGGGTTAGAAAAGGTCGACCCTAAAAATGTCACACCTCACCTTACCCCACGGATTTCCGTCTCCGGCGGTAAGGCCCTTTGAAGAACGGAGCTAACACATTAAAGACCTCCCACAAAAAGGCCGTGCGCTACCGGCCTCAAGCAGTTGTCCCTTGGGCTCTGCGGTCACACACCCAGGTCGTTAAGACCAACACTAATCCGATTTTCTTTTCAGGTTCCTCAAGCCATACCGTTCCACGGTGTGGGCAGCCGGGAAGTGACATCAGCCCTCATACCCGTAACAGCACACGAGACCACGTTGGTCACATTCAAATCCTTCCTACACCTCTTAATGATTCTCTTATCTCCACGACTAACCCTTCTTACGTGCCTTAATCACCTCGCCCCACTAGTGCAAACGATTCGAGTACGCGGAACGTTATTCCTGGTCTCCTGAAACCACGCTCTAAACTACACATAGGAGCTTTCAACGTCCGAACACTGTGCCAAATAGGACAACAGGCTTCCTTAGCTAGGACTTTAGAATCTCGCTCCATCGATGTGTGCTGCGTCTCCGAAACGCGCATACAGGATCCGAGTAGTGTCATTCATTTGACCTCACCTCAAGACTGTCGCTCATTCTGGAGCACATGCTTAGACTCAGATCATGCTCTAGTGCGAGCGCGTATTTGTCTACGTCTTACTGGACGTAGGAAAGATGGTGCAAAAAAACCCCTTAGGGTCCTGAATGATAGTCAAGCTAAGAGTATATTTCAGGAACCACTAGAAAGACAGTTAGGCAGCTATGTAACTGATGCCCACCCCGAGGCAGCGTGGAATGACATCCAAAAAGCTGTAGAAACAGCAGTGATGTCTGCAATTACTGTAAATCATAAGGTTAGGGAGAAACACTGGATCTCAGCAGCATCTACCGCACTGATAGATGCCCGAAAACTCATTCCATCTGGCTCTGAACATAACGAAGAGCGGAGTCAGCTTAAGCTGACTAGAAGCCTACGCAATGATCGTGAACAGTGGTGGGTAGCGAAAGCAAGAGAGATAGAAAAGGCAGCGGCAATAGGTAACAGCAGGCAACTGTTCAGACTTGTTAAGGAAACCGGTATTAGGAACCCAGCTGTTAGCGAAACAATCTCAGAGAAAGATGGACATATTATTCATTCTCAATCCAGGAGATTGGATCGATAGGCAGAACACTTTAGGGATCAGTTCAACTGACCTTCAGCCACACTTCGGTTTCCTACGATCTCCAATCTACCTGAATGGCAAGTTAATGTGAATCCTCCGACTCTTTACGAAGTTGAAAAAGCTATAGGAAATCTGAAGCGTGGGAGAGCAGCAGGCCCTGACAGGTTTACCCCTGAGATTTTTAAGGATGGCGGTCCAGTATTAGCAGCGAGATTGACTGAGGTCTTAGGTAGAATCTGGGAACTGGACGTAATCCCATCTGACTGGTCTCAATCACTGATCGTGCCAGTTTATGAGAAAGGACAAAAGTCTTCTTGTGACAATCACAGAGGAATTAGTTTGACTAATATAGTGTCTAAAATATTAGCTTCAATAATACTTCGACGTCTAACCAAAGCTCGTGAAATGCAGACTAGAGAAAACTAGGCTGGTTTTCGACCTGGACGTGGTTGTATAGATCAAATATTCACACTACGTCAGGTCCTAGAACATAGACACACATTCAGACGCCCCACAATGGTAGTATTTCTCGACCTTAAGGCGGCTGATCGTGAGGTTCTATGGCAGTGTTTGTCACTGAAAGGAGTACCAAAGAAGTACATTAACCTTATAAAGGCTCTCTACTCGAACACAACTGGTCGAGTGAGAGCTTATGGCGAACTGTCATCAGAACTGATTACCTCAAGTGGTGTTCGTCAGGGCTGTCCACTCTCTCCATTCTTGTTTAACTTTGTCGTTGACGTCCTTTTAGAGAGGACACTTTCCTCATCTAAATTTCCAGGAGTTGAACTTTTACCGGGAGATTCACTTGTTGACTTAGAATATGCCGATGACATAGTTCTATTTGGTGAAGACGCTGACAAAATGCAGAGTCTGCTGACCACTCTAAGCAACAATGCATGCATGTTCGGCGTGCGATTTTCTCCCTCAAAATGCAAAATGTTGCTTCAGGATTGGGTTGCATCGGCACCCGAACTAGTGATAGGGAGCGAAGTAGTTGAGCATGTCGACTGCTTCACTTATCTTGGAAGTCTCATCAGCCCTTGTGGTCTGGTGTGTGACGAAATCTCAGCACGGATACAGAAGGCTCGACTAGCTTTTGCCAAACTGCGTCATTTGTGGCGTAGGCGAGATATCCGTCTAGTAACCAAAGGACGAGTTTACTGCGCAGCAGTTCGTTCCGTCCTACTTTATAGTAGTGAAACATGGCCAGTAAGAGTAGAGGATATTCGTAGGTTACTAGTATTTGATCATAGGTGTCTTCGAAACATTGCTCATATATCCTGGGACCACCGAGTAAGTAATGTAGTTGTTAGGAAACGGGTACTAGGTAAGGATGGCAAATCAATTGAGGAAGTAGTGAAACTTAATCAGTTGAGATGGCTGGGACATGTGTTGCGCATGCCAGACCACCGACTGCCCCGACGTGCTATGTTTTATGGTGTAGAAGTAGGTTGGAAGAAAGCTAGGGGCGGCCAGACCAAAACATGGCACAAACCCATGAAGTCACTGACAAGTGGACTGAGCCATGTTGGTAGGTGTAGGCTACCTGATTGGGGACCGCGAGATGATAGCAACCGATGGTTAGAGACCTTGAATGACATGGCTCAAAATCGTTTACGATGGTGCAGGTGCATCCACTCTCTGTGTTCTCCTAAACTCTAATGTTCTGAATTCTCCATGTCCTTTATTTTCTTTCCAAATATATTCCACTGGACTATACTCCTTAAATAACATCATCAAACCTTAACGTTTCCTGTCACTACTTATACTTTCACTACTCTGCCACTACGGGATTTGAGACGATAACTGAATCTCTGTGCTAATGTGGTATTGCAACTCGAACTGATGTACGTACGTACGAAGTTCCACGTTGTTTCTGACTGACTACACCTATGCGATTGTGACTCATTTTAACTCACACCAATCATAGTTGATCCACAACTGACCGTGGTTACCACGTTGACATCAATCAGGTTATCTACATACGTGACTCTATTCAGTAGTCTCTAACTTCATAGACTGATCCCATGTGTAAATATATTTTACAACTAATTTTTATACGCTCAACGATAAATTAATCATACTCGGTGTTTTCATCGATATTTAATATGTATTCGTTGTTGCTGTCAAATAAATTACTATTAAAGATGGTCCATTAATGGTGATTTCTAATTCTAGTTGAGATTTCAGGTCAATACCAGTTATACTAAAGGATGATTAGTATTAAATCTTTATAATCAACTTATTTTGAACTTACCTATCTCCGCCAAGGTCACTTGGATAATAACAGTTCTTGATTTAATGAATTGCATTGAGCATTTGCCTCACTCGGGCGAATAACCGTTAACATTCTCGTTTCTATTTCATTTTCGAATAGTTCTAATGATAAATAACACTACAGTCTGATATTATAAAAGCTTAAAAGGATGTAAAACCAATAAAAATTTCTAAAGCAACTCATTTACCAAACAAATATTTATGTACTGGGCTCTGAATCTCCACCTTTTGGATGTGAGGGCTAATGAAACTACTGCCCGACTGCTCAAACCAAGGTAACAGATGGAGCGGAGTTGAAACCTTACGACCTACCATTTTAAAGTAGAAATCTGTCTACTAAGTCGTTTCTATGGTCCTAAGCTGTTGTTGTTATCGAAAAAATATCTAGCAGTTAATTTTAGATGCACATTTTATACTATTTGGGATTAGTATGCTGGATAATATACTTGCAGTTTTATATTGGTGTTTTTTTACAAGTAAATCCAAAAGTCAGTACCTACCACTTCACATACCAGGTTATGCTCCAAACTATTGAGTTACAATAACACTGTGTACGTATCTACAGTCTTAATGTAATCATCATTACCGGAGTATAAGTACATTCGGCCGATGAGTCCCAAAAAAGCGCGCCATAGATTCTATTTTTCTCCCCTGTTCACTATGTAAATCAATTCTAAACCGGGACAGCATTAAGGCATTTGTTCAAGGAGCTCCATTATAGTAAATATAGTCGATAAGATCCAAACCTTCACAAAAGAAACTCTGATATTTGATTTCATTGTCTATAATTACTCTAATAGTATTCATATCTGTTCGGTGTTCGAATATTGTTTTGTATCTCCATTGGATATATTCGTAAACGAACATTTAGTTTCATTTGTTTTTATAGATGCATTTGTGAATTCTTAGAAATCATTTTTCGAACTTGGCCATTAAATATTCTTGAAAAAAATCTCTCTGTATTACAAGATGCACTAAGGCGAGGTATTTCAGATGCAGATCAGGAAGCTCGATTATTTACTAGACGGTAAGTTAAATGAAAAAGACAGGTTTCGTGCTTCCAAACTTTGTTACATTCATTCTTTTTCAGTATGCTTCTGTCTTTCACAGTTGATTTTGTAAGTTGACTGAACTTGTTCATAGTGAACATATTTATGCAATAAATTTAATGCAAGTTAGGTAGTATATAATCAGTCACTAGGTTACAAAGTAGAATGTTATTGAAATGCTATCACTTTCTGAGGAAAAAAAATTAGATTCAAATAGAATCTAAGGGTGATTCAAAAGTACCGACTACACGTACGTAACGGCAGTAATATGATTGTAATCCAATGATCAGTGGTTTAAAAAAACACTTCCTTTCGTGAATTATTCCTTTTAGATACCAGATATTAAGTTCTTAGAATAAGTGGGGTTAAAATTATAATAACTAATACGTTGGTCCTTCTCAACTCCCTTGCTGGGGTCCGAGAAACGGTGCATCACAGTGGCTAGAGACGTTATCAGATACGGCTCAGGATGGAAGCCAGTGGCGATCCTGCTGTAACCTTCTTTTACTTTCTTCATAAAAAGTGGTTTTAACTTCCTTAATTGAAAGAATTCTTCTGGTTGTGCCTTTCCGTTTCCCTCATTATTATTATTATTACTATTATTATTATTATTATTATTTCACTACCATACACTAATCTGTGGTCGTTATTGTTCTCCTCTTTCTTTATTATACACAACTTACATTCTTTTTCTCTTCTCATACTCATTGTTTTGTGTGGCGCATATGTATCTGGTGCCCCCTTGTACCAATATTTATGCGTTCAATTAAAATAAAAATTACTAATACGTAAGAACTGTGGCTCAATCAATTTTACGTAGATTCTCCTTGAGCTATATGGTTACACTAACTATGCCTTTCAATTATTTCAAAAGATTATTGCCTAACTTCTTTTTGAACAACTGAGAGGTATCGTTAACATACACACACACACACACACTTCTAACAACCCATAAACTGGTGACCTGAACAGTATCACTAGTTCGTACACATTCAGTGCGTATTATCACCATAATCCCAAAGTAACTTTTCGTTTTGAATTCCGACTTCATCAAATCAATACCTTAACCATGTTTATGGCTAAGATATTTGTGAATGATGACTAGTGTTATCAGATTTAGCAATCTGTCTAAAAGCAGATAGTTTAGTACTGTGATAACTTTGTTAATGATTATATAATCAATGAAGTTACAAATAACGCTTTTGCTAAACGGTGACCACCAATGCATACAAAAGTGTAGTCACTAGATTTCTTTTAGATACCTTAAAACTATATGCACTCTGTTGCCGCATCAATCGCTTTTCCTAATATTTATCCTTACTGTTAGCATGAAATCGAACCGTGGAAAATTTTTGGATTGTTTATTTGTATAAGGAATATTGCTTGCATCATTGTGTTTCATATATACAACGATAGATTATCAATAATAATTCATCATCAACCGGATATCTTATGATTTCTTTATTGGCTGTTTATATCAGTTGACTAACAACTCAGCTTTTAAGTTATTACTATATTTCTTCTCGTTTTTCCGTTTACCTTAGTTCATTCCCATTATTTGTTGCTAAATTTCCTGAGCAAGCGAATTTATTTTTACAAAATCTTGATCCTCAAAAACGTAAACTAATTGAAAAAGATTTGATCGCTGCAGGATTATCAGAAGGGATTGGTGCTGGTGACACTGCGACAACTGGATCATCTCGGAGTCAACCTGGTAGTCAGTCAAATTTAACTTATCAAAGTACTAAACGACCAAGTCGACCTGCATTAGGCACCAGTTCATTAGCCAATAATACAAATCGCAGTCGTCCACCATTAACTAGTCAGAATGAGTATAATACCGGTAAGGTTACTTATCATTTGCTGTTTTTTTGATAAAAGAAATAATTCATATAAACTTATTTAAATTACATTAATAGTTGCTAAATTCTCATGCACATTCTCTGTGTACACTTAATAAAAATCTAGAGTGAGTTCCAAGTACTCATTGGAAAAGTTCATAGGGGGTCAAAAACGCTTGGAAACACTATCCAATCAGCCTTAAATAGAGGCTTCTCAGAAAAATCTAGAAAATTAAGTCATACCACGTTTCTGGTCGGATATTTACCTATTCTGCCACTATATTTAATACGGTTTCATAAACTCATAGCAGCCTAAGATCGTGTGTAACTCTATAAAACTCGTTTCTCTGCACATAAAATGACTTCAGAGTAAAGCGTTTTTTTACACTTCGCACTTCTTCTTTTGTGTTGAAGTTGCCGTGTGAATTTAGCTTAGGATTATTAGAAGCGGTTAGCAAATCGAGCGTTCATTTAGCTAACTCACCAGAATTTAAATCGCACAAATAAAACTGGTAATTACACTTGATTATTCTGAGTACTTGAAATGCAAAGTTCGTGCAACCAGTTAATGTCATTAGCTTGTATACAGTGATTGGATTTATATCATCGGTTAAGTAGTGTTTCAACATTGTTTGCCGAAGTATCTACACGTACTTTCATACCTCACCTCCACTTTAGTTACTAGCGATTTTTATCTGATATGGTAGAAGTGAAACATTGTGTGATTGTTTTCTCGTTTATTAGTGAGCTCCCTATCATAAGCTTTAATTATCAATAACCAAAACTTCCTTGAATTCCACCAGTCGGTATTTCTAAGACTCATTATCAAGAGGGGGGTAGAGTGAGAAACAATAAAGATCGTTGTGTAATCTGTCGCAATATTGCATTGGTTAAAATTCAACATTTCAAAAACAGTTGTGTGAGAAAGATTATAGTCATAATAAGATTACGAATAATCGTATGTAAATGAATAAAAGTTAAATAATGCGAATAAAAGTGCATCATGACATAATGTCTAGAGCAATCGAGGGCGATCTCTGAACATGAACTGTTACCATTCATTATAATCAACGCCTATTTTTAATCACTGCTCATTTAAGGATAACAACCTTCATAACTTTTCGTTAGTGCTAACACAAAGAATGTTTTTGGAATAATTGTATTTTTATTCATGTGTTTCAGTGTATTTTCTTCCATAGCCACCTACTTTAGACTCGTTCTTAAAAAATCCACCTTCGGTTTCGTAATATTTCAAATTACTATACGATGACTGTTACATAATTTTTTTGCACATTTCTTCTCAGTTGGTCGTTCTTTCCGTCAAGGATCAATTGCTTCAAATTACGACGGTCGTCCACGTCAGATTGGGAGAAAACTTGTATCACAGTCACAGCGTAAGTTTTGATTCAATTATTACACTTTCACTGTGATTAAACAGTTACTCACCTTAATTCTTTTACTTATACTAAGTAGTTAGTGTAGTTGATTATCATCAACTTCAAGACTTCGTTTAAAACTGTAAATAACTGTATTTAATTACTGTTTAAAACATGACAGAAGACAATGATCTCACTAAAACATAACTCTCATGAAACCTCCCTTATCCCTCTTCTGCTTACTATCCTTTATATGTTTGTTGAATTCTACCTTTTTTACTAAAGATTAATTTTCCCTAATTCTTTTCGATGTGTAAAATGTGATTTAAATTCATATCAGTAAGAAGCTTATTTTATCAACAGCTCTTACGATTAGAAATCATAACTGTTGTACAAGTTAATGAAAATGTGAACTCATCAACTTAGTGGATAACGCGTTTGATTTTGATGCATTATATATGAAGTTCGAGGCTCAGTGAAAACAGTAACACTAGAAAACACATACATTTACTTAATGTGTCCTAAGTAGGACGTAGTGTGTCCTGAGTTTCACTACTAACCACAATCCTTCTGTCGTAGGACATGTTAAAGATGACTGTGTTGAGATAATATATTCAGAGGATACATATATACTAACAAAGACTAGTCAAAATTCAGTCCTGAATATCAACAATGGGATAATTTAGTCTTACAAATAACCTATTACTCGTACTGAATCCCTTCGTAACTTGAATAACCCCACCTTCATCATTGTTGTATGTATACACATGTCAAAATAAACAGCTAATCACTTGTCATATATGTATATACAATTGTGTAAAAGTGCTTAACAAATAGTCACATACTTGATATTAATACACTATTGAACCATCGAAATATATTGATCATATTGAATGATATTTGTAAACATTAATATAACATTAAGTGGTAGTAGCAGTTATCTCCAAAAAACTGCCTAATTACTATTCTAAAATAAATGCTAAATCTCACTTTCGAATCGTTCTTCACCAGCTTCGGTTTTAACACTCATGCTTTAGTAGTTTTCACTTTAGCGCTGACATGAAGTGTAGGTCAAAACCGAATACATTTTTTTTTGTATTGCTCATGAAATGTACTTTACCGAACTACTGTGTTGTACCGATTTCGGTTTAATTCAGTCAAATAAACTACCAGGTTTCAACTCTAAAATGTTATAAATGTGTTCTAATTTTGATTTAGTGCCTATATATATATATATATATATATATATATATATATATATATATATATATATATATATATATATATATATATATATATAGGAGGTGGAACTTGATGAACTATTCTCAGATAAATTATTGTGTATATTTTTATCACGTATTTGATAAACATTTGGTTTAAGTTTGGTTTTCATGCTTCCCAAATTTCTAAGCTCCTATTTAAGCTATTGCTTATTTATTTATTTATTTGAACACAAACATTGGTACAACGGAGCACCAAATACATATGCGCCACACAAATCTCAATTGATTTGTGTGAGGGCTGTGATACTGCCCGGGGGCCCAAAGCGAAGCAGGTGGTTTTCTTAGGGGGCCACACCCCGAGCCTTCGACCTGAACGTCTGATCCACAAGGCAGTGGAGCATCGTGAGGAGATGCAGTCCCATGGTAGCCGGTGACCAACGATTGGTTCATACGCCATTTGTTCCCGCAGGATACTGGAGCCCATGTGCACCATTGATTTGGGATCCGGTTAAAGCTCCAGACATTCGCTTTTCGTCCTCTCATTTTTGTAAACAACACCCCCACCGCGTGAAGGCAGTGAGTAGGACTTCCCTGGCAGGGGCTGTATACGCGTGGCCGTGTGAGAGCATTTCGAGAGGGAGAGCGGACTCTCCCCACTCTTGGCCGTACCAGGGCATTTTGGGGCAGTAGTAGTTGTTATTGATCTGTGTTGAGGGCTGTGGTACGGTCCAGGTGCTCAAACCGAAGCAGGTGGTTTTCTTAGGAGGCCATTCTCCGAGTCTTTGATGTAAAGGTCTAATCCTCAAGGCAGTGGAGCAACGTAAGGAGACCCAGTCCCATGGTAGCTTGTGACCAACAGTAGGTTCATACACCATTTGTTCTTCCAGGATCCTTGATCCCATACACACCATTGGTTTGAGACCAGGGTTTTCCAACTCCCCTAGGTGGTCTGTCTGTGTCCACCGTCCCAGTTAAAGCTCCAGACATTCACTTTTCGTCCTCTCAATTTTATAAACGACAGCCCCTACGCCAGAATGCAATGAGTAGGACTTCCATGACAGTAGCTGCATACGTGTGGTCATGTGAAAGCATTTAAAGGGGAGAGCGGACTCCCCCCACTGTCGACCGTACCAGGTTGTTTAGGAGCATTGGTTATTGACTGATAATATGTTGTGGAGGTCGGTGTTCGATATATTCTTTAAACTCCGCATACAGTTCGTCTCGGTAACCGTCACCAAATAACGCTCCAACGGTATATTAATTAGAAGGCGAGAATGTTCATCTTCTACTCTTAAAGGCCATGTTTCGCAGCCGTAAAGCAGAACGGAACGAACTGCCGGGCAGTATACTCGTCCCTTAATTGATAGACGGATATCTCGAATTCGCCATAGATGACGTAAGTTGGCAAAGGCCAAGCGAGCTTTTCGAATCCGTGCTGAGATTTCGTCAGACACCAACCCATTAGGGCTGATCAGACTTCCAAGATAAGTGAAGTTGACAACGCGTTCGACTACTTCACTTCCTATCCTTAGTTCAGGTGTTGACGCAGACCAGTCCTGAAGCAACAACTTGTATTTGGAAGGAGAGAAGCGCATCCCAAACATTCTGGCATTGTTGCTCACTGCTAACAAAAGACTCTGCATTTCATCAGCGTCTTCACCAAACAGGACTATGTCATCTGCGTATTCTAAATCAATAAGTGGACCTCCTGGTAGGAGATCGACGCCCGAGAATTCAGTCGATGAAAGCGTTATTTCCATCAGTAGATCTGTGATGAAGTTGAACAAAAATGGAGAAAGTGGACAGCCTTGGCGGACGCCACTTGAGGTTGCGAAAGCAGATGACAGTTCGCCATAAGCTCTCACTCGACTAGTAGTGTTCGAGTAAAGAGCCTTCACAAGGTTTATGTACTTCTGAGGTACGCCTTTCAATGACAGACACTGCCACAGAACCTCTCGGTCAACAGAGTCAAACGCTGCTTTTAAGTCAAGGAAGACCACCATTGTCGGACGCCGATAAGTATGCCTGTGTTCTAGAACCTGACGAATGGTGAATATGTGGTCTATGCATCCACGACCAGGTCTGAAGCCAGCCTGATTTTCACGTGTTTGCAGCTCACGAGTCTTAGTTAGGCGTCCGATAATTATCGAGGCTAGTATTTTAGATACTATATTAGTCAAACTAATCCGTCTGTGGTTGTCACAGAATGATTTTGACCCTTTCTTAAATATTGGGACGATAAGTGATTGTGACCAGTTAGATGGAATAACGTCTAACTCCCAGATTTTAGCTAAAATATTAGTCAACCTAATCGCTAAGACTAGACCACCATCCTTAAAGACCTCTGGGGCCAATCCATCTGGACCAGCTGTCCTTCCTCGTTTCAGATTAGCTATAGCCTTTTGAACTTCAGCTTGAGTTGGGGGACCTACTTCAATGTTCCATTCACACTGTCTGGGAATAGAGGGTAGTTGTAGAGTAGCTGAAGGCCAACTGAATTACTCCTTAAAATGTTCCGCCTATCATTCTAAACGTCTGAACTGGGAGCAGATGAGAGTGTCGTCTTTTTCCAAAATTGTCTGACTTACATTTGATTTATTAATTCCAGTTTCTTTTATTAGTCTGTAGAGTTGTCTTGTGTTCCCTATAGCCGCCGCCTTTTCCATCTCTTTTGCTTTCGTTGCCCACCACTGCTCACGATCATTCCTTAGACTTTTGCTTAACCTAGATCTGATTTCTTTACGCTCTTCATCGTGTTCAGAACCTGATGGGATGAGTTTACGAGAATCTATCAGTGCGATAGACCTTGAAGAAATCCATTGGTTCTTTGTAACCCTGTGGTTTAAATCACTAGTAGATGTCACTGCTATTTCCACAGCTACTTGTATGTCTTTCCAAGCAACATCTGGGTCAGTCTCTTTTTCAGAACTACCTAAGTGTGACCTCAGTTGTTCCTGGAACCTACTTTTGGCTTTCTCATTACTCAATTCGGTTCTAATGAGTCTTTTTTTGTGTGGCTTTTTTGCGTCCAGTGAGGCTCAAGCAGATGCGTGCTCGTACTAGGGCATGGTCGGAGTCCAAGCAGGTACTCCAGAATGAGCGACAATCTTCTATTGACCCTCTCCAACGATGACTGATGGCAATATGGTCTATTTTAGTCCATGGTTGATTTGGTGCAGGGGGTCGCCAGGTTAGACGATGTCTCTCCTTATGCTTAAAATTTGTGTTTGCTAAAAATAAACGATTGTCTGAGCAAAGTTGCAGCAGACGATCACCATTATCTGTTCTCTGTGCCGGAATACTAAAATACCCACCTAAATGTCTTTCTGTTCCGTTTAAGCTACCTACCTGGGCATTAAAGTCGCCTGCTACGAGTACTATGTCTGAACGTTTAGCTTTCTGAAGAAGTTCAGACAACTTTCTGTAAAATTCATCTTTCACTTCATCCGAACTGCAGTCAATGGGAGCGTAGGCAGAAACGACGAAAAGGCAACGACGTGTGTCCCTATCCTTCCGAGTTCTTACGGAGCCGTTTAGCCGAACAGCGCATAGACGACTATTAACGGGGATCGTTTCTAATAGCGCTTGTTCAGCCCTCATGCTAAGTGCTATGCCTACACCTGCCAGTCCACGAGAACTAGCCATGGACATATATATATACATAGTGAAATGAATGAATCATCGAGTCAATTAAGCAGTTAATAGTAAAGCTAGTAGCGTGAATAAATGCTTAGGCAGTAAGGCTTGCCGAGCATACATATTCATACAAGGATAACAATAATAAAGGTACACACATTCGCAACAGTAATAAGGATACAATAAGTTATTATAGTGCAGGTGACTTTGTCCGTTTAATAAGTTAATAAAAGGGCCTTACCGAATTAGGTGAGAGCAAACTCAATTGAACGTGAGTTGCTATAATGTCTTTTACCGTTGATAAATTACCGTTTAATTAATGACTTACCTGTTAGTCAGTTTTGTACCGCAAATGACCTAGTAATGTACAGATTGATTTTTCTTTTTATCTATGCTCCACTATGATCTTGTAATAGAATGTACATTATCATGTAAGTTTTTGAGTGGAATTAAAATTGACAAAGTGATTTGGTATTCTCGTGTTTTCATTAGAAATAGAAGAATCTGTGTAATCTAATAAACAGCGTTAGGATAATCAGCGGTTTTTTGTGGTCATTGATGTTGTTAACCAAGCGAAAGTCATTAATATCACTGATATAAACTGAACGTGTCATTAGTAGATGTAACAATTCAGTAATTCCACTAATTGAGTGGTCGTATAAAAGTTGAAATCATAACGAATAATGAGAGTGGTATCCTACTCTCAGGTCTTCCTTAATATTGTATTATCCAGGCTTTTTACCACACAACCAGACTTTTATTTTCTGTTTCTTATTAATAATACCGTTTTCCTATTTAGTCATAAGTTCATCTAAAAATGTGTTTTATGCTACGACAGCAGATGATTAATAATAAAAAATAATCAGTATATCATAATAATTTCTACTGTACTAACGAAACGAATATCATTATCTGTACTGCCTGCCGGAAGTTAAAACAATAATTTCATACATATAGTTCCCTTTATTCTCTTGAAGAGAGCAAGAACGAAGATTGGTGCAGAATAATATGAATTCATTTTATTTCGTTAGGTTCTCATCATCTGTTTACAACCTGTAATATTTTAGAAATGACAGGTATTATAAATACTTGGGTGATTGGAGATGAATTTGTGTATCATGCTGTAGCGAAGACTCCAAAAGAGTTAATAGTCATTAAAAAATTTTCGGATAAATAAAGTTTGCGAAGAAAAGTGTAAGGTCAAACAGATTAAAAGCATTTAGCATTACCATCTCAAGACATCTTGAAATAGAACACTAAGTCGATACATTGAAGTCTTCCAAGGTGAATAATAAACACTCAAATCTTCTGTAATTTGCCGAAGCGATATCGATCAAACGTCTAAAACCAGATCTATGTATCCAAAAAAAATCAGTAATAAGTCTTTATTTACCCTGGTAACATTACATCCTTTTTTATTTATTGCTTCATTCATTACTCTTTCTCAAGTTTTGATTACGTCATTGCCATTTTTCTTTAATTCCTAATTGACTGATTTCAATTCATATCTTTATTTATTACCATTAATCTGTTTTCATTTGCTTCATTACACAATCATCTAATGTTTGTTAACTCTATGAGTTATAATCACTATTTCAATGTTCTGGAATGTTCCCTTACACACTTTATTTATTCATCTGGAAAATAATTTTGTTTCAATATAGTGAAAATTCCCATTTGGACATTTGGTAAATATAGAAGGAACGTTCCTTGTATATTTACCAAATAATTTTGTGTCCTTATTAACTCTGTTAGAATCTTCACTACATCATGAAGCACATATTTATCTCTAACCAACTTCGTGTTTATAAGTATGTCAATATCTGTAATAACTTTGATTGTAAATATTACAGGATGTAAATAGCTGATGAGAACCTAACGAAATAAAATGAATTCATATTATTCCGCAACAATCTTTGTTTTTGCTCTGTTTAAGAATAATAATTCTTGAATTAAGCAAACAATTATACACTAACAACAAACGTCACTAGTACTAATAGTATATCAAATGATAAAATAGTATTGAGCGATAATATACTATTGATTTTACTGGGTTTTTTTAGAAAAAAAAATGTTCTCGTTAAATGCTATTTATTTATGGTGAGAAAAACCAGTTATACATTTTTATCCCATCCTAAATCTCAGCGTATTCGTGCACAAATTTTTACATTTTGTTTTTTTTTTTCTTTTAATGAAATAACTTTTTTCTAAAAAATTCTTTCTAAACCTATATATTTATATGTATAAATCGTTCTAGCTACAAGTCGTGAAGTTTCACCATCACGTCTAGCCTATTTCACTGCCTATGGTACTACTACATCTAATAATAATGATGGACATAAATTACAATTCAATACAAATAATACTAATCGTAATGGTACAATAGGATTTGTAGATAATAATAATAATACTACAGAACGTACTACACGTTTAATCATGAATTCACGTGTTCCACGTAGTCAAGGCGCTAGTCGAGAAACATCACCGACAAGATCTACTGCAAGCGGTTATACTATGCCTTCATATCAGCATAATAATAGTTTTCAATTAACTGGTACAAATCAAATTGGACAAATGAATTATCGGAGACAACAACAGCAAAGACGTTAGTTTAATTGATATGTATTTATCATTTATACATCTTTATTTAACTTTTGAGCATTTATTTTACGTTGATTAGAATCACAATATGTAAGTTGTTCAAACACTATTTTCAGCAACAGAATTAGTGTTCATTAGTTCTTACATACTCAAAAAACTGTAGCTTAATTGTTAAGTAATACAATCTAACTTATTCATTATGTTCATATTCATGTACGCGGATTTGGGATATATTGATTATGTGAATTCCTGGTAATACTAATTGGGTTCGAATTCATGATCTATCGATTGAAAGCTAAGTATTCTTATCTCTGTGTCATTTTATGTTTAGTATTTGTATTATGGTTCAACTAACATTTTTGTTAAAATCGGTTTTGACTATAACAAAAAAAACTCCCTTTATTTGAAAGCAAGTAGGATGATGATGCATGAACTATTTTTTCACAGAGTACAGAATTTTTATATATTGCTTAATGTGAACTCATCCCAAAACATTTTTGATCTCAGTTCTCTCAAGTTCCTAAACCGAATTGTTCTTTAACATTAAGAATAATATCCAGGTGTATGTTTTAAAAATAATACACAAGTCTGTCTTGCTGGTTGGTTAGTAACGTTTCTAATGGTTCTCGATTCATTTTACGGTGTACGCCCTACATCTCACCTGGTGACCCTCTAGTTTCTTGTTCGAAACCTTAGTACCTTTCTTTCCATTATTTTAAGTTCGTAAATCATTTTAGGTTGTTGAAAGTATTCGGAAGAAAACCTTACTTGATCTAGGTTTCGTACTAAGTGCTACTTGTTACTAAAACATACCTAATACTGTTTGTGAGATTTAAACCCGTGTTACCCAACTTCACAATCTAAGAAATTAAAACTGAGCTATTCATGATGAAACTTACCTCCTAGAAGAATCAGATACATAACTTGGGCAAACTCGGTTTTCCATTTTCTTTTGTACCTAAACATGTCAAACGATGAAGTTCATCATCCAGAGGAAAAGTACTAAAACTCAGTTGGCAAGCATTAAACACAGGTTTTTGTTGGTAAATTTCTCATTTTTTTAGGTTCGTGATGGAAATTTGAATTTCTCATTTTCGCTCCAAAACCACCCTTTTTTTACCTTCAGTTTGTGTTTCGCACCAGGAAGGATCTTAAACATTTTTGGTTCGTTTTCTCTTATAATACGCTATTATGTGACGTTTTTCAAAGACATTTTTTATTGTATATATACGCATGAGTTATGTGCTTGTTCGTTCGTTCTTCTGGGCTGCTTGTAGAATTATGTATTTTCCCGGCTGAATCTGGTCTTCTCTCTCTAGTTATCAGGGATGGCGCGCAGTGGAATTTGTTTGTTTGTCCTATTGTTGTGTTGCTGACTTTCGTTCCGTTTTCCGATCCTAGGTGACATCTCGATCCCTCGAACATAGCCGTTTTACTTCTTGTCTGGAATCCCTTCATCAAATACTTCCCATTAATCCTGTTTCTCGATTTTTGTTTCCCCCGTCAACTTGAGGTCAAAATTATCTCTAAGAATTATCCACTGTCTTAACGACACTACCGCAATAATTTCTTCACCTTCTTATTATGTTTAATAATCATGTCTCGAATACCCGATAATCATCTCTAAAAACAGTGTCATGTTATTCGATTTTTTTTTCTTTTCATTCCTTAATAAAGTCCGATGTAGTAGTAGGTTGGAAAAAAGCTAGTGATGGTCAAACCAAAATGTGGCATCAATTCATGAAGTCATATGCAAGTGATTGAACCATGTAAGTGGGTCGATGATCACTACCATTCGGTTGGTGTACTCATGGTGATGATGATATAGCTCAGAACCATCCATCATGGGGCAGATACATTCACTCTTTTATCTGAAATCCAAAGTTTATAAATTATCTTAATCATAATCTTTAGATTCCATGCACCGCCCCCTATATTTTCTCAATAAATCATATTGTCTTATGCTTAGTCTTTTCTATTACCGCTAATAAACACAGTTACTAATTCTACTACTGTGACACTATTGGTCTTGATAACTTCATCTGATTGTGCTAATATTATGACGTGGTAACTTGAATTCGATCTACATATGTGTCAGGTATTATATTGTATTTAACTGGCTAAAATATAATTCACATTGTCATTTACAATTGTTCATTATTTATTTCGTACTTTATATGTTAATTTAATCCTAATAATCTTCATTATTTATAGCTTTTCTTTTTTTAAAAATATACATTACAAAATCAGAAAGCGAAGTGTGTAATGTGTACCTTAATACAGAAAGGTCATACTTTATTTGGCTATTTGTGTATATAACTCAATAGTAGTTTTCAATATGGTTGATGAGGTGAAAATCTTATGCGTTGAAAAGAATAAAGTGCTTTTTATGTCTTTGTGTAATCAATTATTCTGTCTTGGTTATTTATTTATTTATTTTATTATTATTATTATTATTATTATTATTATTATTATTATTATTATTATTATTATTATTATTAGAAATTCTGTATACGTTGCCAAGAATGAGGTTGAGTTTTTTTTTTGAGCAGCTTCATTACTGTTAGGTTATTTACTAGTCAGTCAGTTTTGTTAGATTTAATCCCAATAACAGGATGCATATTGATTGGTAATTTTGTACGTTTGTTCAATTTTACGCACGACAATCGATGACTAAATTTGAAATAATTTAGGTGATTTCTCAACTGAGTTACTGAAGTGTAGGAATATTCAATGAAAAGGTTCGGCATCGTGTGTTCGGGCAAAGAGACGATAATCCAATTGGTGTCATCATCTTGAAACACTGGCTTCGGTGGCTTGGACATGTTCTACGAATGTCGTCCCAGAGAATTCCACGTCGTGCACTATTTGCCGACCCTGGGACTGGTTGGAAAAAGCGGACAGGTGGTCATTATATGACATGGTGTCGTGGTATGAAAGAAAGCTGCAAAGGGCTAGCTTCTGTTGGTCCTTCACGACTCCCTGGCTGGGGTCTGAGAAATGGTGTAACACAGTGGCTAGACCTGCTTCGGTTTGGGCACCCGGGCAGTATCACAGCACTCACACAAATCAATTGAGCTTTGTGTGGCGCATATGTATTTGGTGCCTCCCTGTACCTATACTTATGTGTTAAAATAAATAAATAAACAGTGGCTAGAGACGTTATCAGATATGGCTCAGAATAGAAGCCAGTGACGATCCTGCTGTAATCTTCTTTTACTTTCTTCATAAAAAGTGGCTGTATCCTCCTTAAATGTAAGATTTCTTCTGAGTGTACCTTTTCGTCTCCCCCCCATTATTGTTCTTTTTTTTATTTTATAAGCCCCTTACTTTTTTCCCTTCTTAAATTCTCATTGTTTTGTGTGGCGCATATATATTTGGTACCCTCTTGTACCAATATTTATGTGTTCAAATAAATAAATAAAATCTGTTGTTTTAAATTCTACTTATGTGATGACAATCATGATTTGATTCATTTGCCGAATATAAGTTCATATAGTCGCCTTTACTCCCATAAAATTAAATAAGGTATACTGGGTTTTGAAATTGCAATCTGTTTATTGAAAGCCGAATGATTTAATTAGCTAAACCAATGTTCTTTTTTAATGCTTGTGTTCATTCATTGGCAACTTATCGCTCCTGTATACGATAAATTAGTCAATTAACTATGTTCCGTTGTTAGATAACGTAATAGAATAAAACTAGATGCCGTTTTACTTGTATTATCCAATACGAAATTGGAATGTGTCTTCATTGATTAATGTGATAACCATCGTATCAGGACGTTCTAAAGTTGTTGTTTTTTCTATTTAACATTTGTTTTTCCCTTATATGACACGGTTGTAAGACATGTGTTCTCTCTGCAACGCACACATGTTCTCATCATTTCATTCAGTACATACTCGTTGTTTCCAGTTTTAAAGCTACAATATACTTACCAATGTATTATATTTGATTAAACAAGTTTGTTAATATAAAATAACTCATCCTAATTCTTTTTTCTTCTTTCTGGGGGATTGGGGGAAATTTCTCTAGCATCTCTTGGCACTCTGAGTGATTGTGCGGACCTCGGCGATGGAGTAAGCTGCTATTATTATTATTATTATTATTATTATTATTACCATTGGTGATAATTTATTCATTTTGAGATTAATAAAATGTACATTATCTGATTAATAGATATCATTTATGTTTAAATGTTTCTGTCGTGTATCGATTAAGGCGTACAAGTTTTGTCTACATGCATTACTATTCGTTAATCATGCATCCTTGTACGTAATGAGTACAGAGATATTATTATTATTATTATTGTTATTATTATTATTATCACTGATTAGTACCTTAATCCTACTGTTTTTTCACATTAGTCGGCCATTATTAACAATGATTGGATAACTCATTATTATTTCTCAATATACTAATGTGATTTTCGTTTTAAAAAACTTCATGCTCACATTTTTCCAATCATTTCAAGGTAGCTAGTAACCATATGATACCAAATCTTTGAGTTATTTGCTATACGTTTATATATATATAATTTACCATATATAAATTAAACATAAATTTTTATCAAAATACCTAGCATCTACGCATTCTATCAAAAACGAGATATAATATCTCTACAATTGAGGTTGTTGACTATTGATCAGTAGATACTGATTTGACATATAGAATCGAGTCATGAAAATCACATCAATGATGTGAATTTCTTAATCAAATAAATATCAATAAGATAGAATAGAAACTAATCAACGAATTCAATTAATTGTCTTTTATTAAACTTAACATATTTCTTTATAATATGATACATTCCACTAGTGGCATTGACTGTAAGGTAAAAATGTACATATTTTTGAGAAGTAATGGGCCCCCAAATGCCCTGGTACGGCCGAGAGTGGAGAGAGTCCAATTTCCCTCTCGAAATGCTCTCACATGGCCATGCGTATATAGCCTCTGCCAAGGAAGTCTCACTCACTGCCTTCTCGTGGCGGGGGTGTTGTTTACGAAAATGAGAGAACGAAAAGCGAATGTCCGGCGCTTTAACCGGATCCCAAATCAATGGTGCACATGGGCTCCAGTATCCTGCGAGAACAAATGGCGTATGAACCAATCGTTGGTCACCAATTACCATGGGACTGCATCTCCTTACGATGCTCCACTGCCTTGTGGATCAGACGTTCAGGTCGAAGGCTCGGGGTGTGGTCCCCTAAGAAAACCACTTGCTTCGGTTTGGGCACCCGGTAAGTATCACAGCCGTCACACAAATCAATTGAGATTTGTGTGGCGCATATGTATTTGGTGCCTCCCTGTACCTATACTTATGTGTTAAAATAATAATAATAATAATGGACAAAATTATTTTGCTCATGTTGGAAATGAAGAGCATTTCAGGCTGGTGTTTGCATCCGAGTAAATTTAATGTTAAAGTCGGTTTTAGAAATGTACCCAGAAATGTGTTTTCACAAGTAAAAAAAACATTCCGTTATTATCAGTATCAGTTTAGTTTACAGTGTTCTTTTGAATTTGATTTTGTTGAAATCTGAACTTCCGTTATCTGCTAGAACATAAGTGGAATATTGTTCATTTCTCTCTTTACTTTTATTCGCAAGGTGTTTAAATATTCCGCAGTTTGTTTTAAATAATTCAGGTCTGTTATATTACAACTTGATAAAACGAATCATTCTTTCTCTCATAGATACTTATTTCAAGATAACTGACATATGTATGCAGGAAGATTCTTTAAATAAGTTTAATCGATTTATTGATTGATACCAAGAATTATCTTTGTTACCCTCTTTCCCAATTTGAACATATTTTATAGAACTATGTTAAAGTATTTTCTTTTTGCATATCCAAGAGAGATTGTTTTATAATATGGTATATATTTTCATTTGAAAAATGAAAAAGGTCTAATTGAATTCAGTCATCACGTGTGGTGATGGTTCTAGTTGTTGGACATTGATTTTCGAATTGCTTTCCAGCTGTGCGACAGAGGTGAATAGAATATCAGCATTGTTTTACTAAATATTAGTTTTCTTTTTTATTTACTAGACTATTAGCTACCTTACCAGTGGAAGTTCGTTCACACATTGTTTCTGTTGTTATATTATCTTCCTTAGCCTTTATATGGTCGACATTACTCAACTGGAAACAATCGTGGTCCATATGGTTCAGATGATAACTTCAGTGAAACATCATCACAGTGTTCTGAACGTTCAGGTCGTTCAGTACCCGGGTATCGGCGCCAGTCCTCAAGTAAAGTGACTAGTGTAAGTTTATTTTTCTCAAAGATATGATCACTATTAATATTTTATTTTTTTACTTAATAGTTCTGTGTGCTTGTTACTTACGAACTGGTCGCTTTATTGTTGGAGAAAGTTATTTTCCCTGAGTTGTCTAATAAAGAACGATGATAATAACCTGTCTGTTCATTATACTACTGACTTCTTATTTATGGAACCTGATTTAGATTTCACCATAATGTATGCACATCCTTGAGTCTCTTATGACTTAAGTGAGATCTCCGGCTACCGAACAATCAGCCAATGCATTTCTCGGTAGTCCGCTCTAAATTATTTGATATCCGTAAAATATGGCATATGAAAGTAGAAGATATACGTAGTCTACAGTTTTTTGACCGTAGGTGTCTTGCATCTTTTGGAACAACCGAGTGAGCAACGTTGAAGTTAGGCATATGGTACTAAGAAAAGATGGCTAGTTTGTGGGTGAGGCTTTAAATCTTCATTGACTAAGGTAGTTAGGACAAATGTTGCTTATGTCTAACCACTGCCCCTACCTATGTGGTATAGGCTTAGGTAGAAAGCCGAACCAAGACATAGAATCATTCCTGGAAGTTATTAACTGTTGATCCCAGTCGTGTTAGTAAGTATAGACCACTTTATTGAATTGCATACGAAAACCACAACCGATGGTTAGGGTCTTTAAATGAGATGGCTCAAAATGACAAAAGTGCATTCACTTTTTATTTCCACCTCGATATTAAATTCTAACATCCCTTCATATATAACTCCCCAGTCTGCTTTTTGTACGAACTTCCCAATGTTCTGTCTTATTAACATTTTTTCTGCCTATGCTCTGAAACCAAGTTCTAATTTACAACCTAGTTATCTTGGCAAAGTATAAATTGGAAACTCTAAAGCATTTAAATTGCACAGCTTAAAATAATAAAATCAATGAAACAGATTTATTCTCAGTCCGTTGTTCTAAATATCCATCATTTTCAATCTTTTCAATAATTTCATTCTAGTTTAACTCAATGTTTTGTTCATCATATTGGATTATTTTTCTGGTAATTTAATTTCAGTCTATTCGACTGTCAAACGTTTTTTTTTGCATCACTTTGTTCCTACTGTCCAATCTAGACTCTATATCTAAATCCGTCTGTCTGTTTATATATATAATGAAAAAGTTAATCAGTAATCCTAGTGTTGTTGTCACCATCAAGTTAAATCAGATAGCTTGAATAAATATTATTTGATTATCGGTACCATAAATTGTACAATCTTGGTCCGTTCGTCTCTGTTTTCGGTTGTAAAAATCTTTTTAAAGCCTCTTAAAATGTTCGAAATCTTCCTCCTTCTATGCATGTTTGTGTGTACTTATTTATGCTCCGTGCTTGTTGATTTTGTACTTGTCTTTCTCTCTCCTTCACTTCAGTTACTTTATGATTTTTTTTTTCTGATCTATAATCTTTACCATAACTTGTATTTGAATGAACATTGTTATTTGTTCGGAGAAAATTTAACATTTATAATTCTTTTAATTCTAATCAGAATGTGTCGACTCCGTTTAGCGTTATATTTGTAGATGTGGTGTCTTAACGAATAAAGCTGATTAACTTCACCCAACCACTAATCACAGATGTGGAACCCTGTTTTATTTGCTTTTGTTTTCTGCACCTAATTGAGTGTTGTTAAACATCCTGCAATGTAGCTGAAAGGTAAATCTCACATATTCGCCCGTAAATCATGCATTCCGTTGTTAAACCGGTCTCAGTCTTCGTGTACACAATTGTCCCAAATGTTGTTCAAGGTATACGGTCAGTTACTACTTCGCGTTTGTCTATACAGTGAAAGCTACTTTCTGAGGTACATGAAACGGAAACTGGATTAGTAGATGCTCTGGCTACTTGGAAGTGTTTCAGAAGAGTGCAAGAGACAAATGCTTAAATCCTGTCACACACGGCCTTCTGACGAGTAGTTCTTGATGTGTTAGCCGCATATTTTAAAAACCTTATCACCGGAAACGAAAATCCTTATCGTAAAGCGAGATATTCTATTTTTAGTCATGACTTTTTACTTCTTCCTTCCATTTTGAGAAGTCAACATAACTATAGATGCTGGTTGTTTAACGGAAACATCCTTGTACAGTTAACAGCTCGACTTGGCCCTTGAACCTTATACTCCTGCTTTCAGCATTATCATTCTTAAACCGATCTACCTAATATAGTATATATATATATATATATATATATATATATAAAATTCCTGTAAGCTTATAATGACTGGTGTTTATAGTATAATTCTTCTAACATTTAATAGAATTTAAAAGAAATCATTTCTCAACTTCAAGCTGTTCAATGGTCTGACAGAAAAGACGGCTTAACAAATTTACAGAATTATATGCGTTCCGGTTATCCGTTAAAGTGAGTTTAACAATATTATTTAATTCTTTTATAATACCTCTTGCTTCGTTGAATAATATCAAAAATAAATTACACTCAAGTATATCAAATCACTTTCTTGTCTAATTGATAATATTTAGTCAACATCAAAATTCCTCGACTTTCAACTACTGCTCAGTACATAATGGTTAGTTTGTTAAGCTTTTATACTTTTTATTGTCTTATCATTCATCAAGAGTTACGAAGTTTCTTCCATTATGACAAGTTTTTATCAGTCAGTTTGTTATAAATAATAACATAAAGCTTGGCACATATTTACATCAATTCAAGTGGCCTCACTAATATAACGCAACCAGATGTAATTATCATGAGAAATATCATAGTAGTAAAGACATCAATAATATTACCAATGATAGTAGAAGAAAAAATTATTTCGTGTAATAAAAAACGTATAAGATCATTTTAAAACCCAAGAGTCAATTATTCCGCATGGGCAACTGGCGGCCTGCTTGAATATTTGGTCTACCTTTTCCTGCCATCTAGATATTCCGACAAGTTATATGTTTTTTATTTGTATTAACACATCATTATGTCTATTAATCGCATAACCTATTCAGACGCGTTTATGAAAAGTTTACGACCTTTCACTGTACAAGTTATAAAATGTACATTCAGAGACATTGTTGTTGCTGGCAATATACATTAAAAAGAATGAACACTATTTAGATGTCTTTTCCTGAACTGCTAACATCTAATTGTCGATCACTATATTTATTGTCTGGATCGATCGAAAAATACGGAAAAGAAACTTGTTGAAATGCTTTGTGCTGAAAATTTTATATCCTACCAAAACATAATATTGAAAAAAACCTGCAGTAATAATAATGTAAAATAAAGTATACATGCATGAGGTTAATTGCGATTGTTTTTGAAGAATGGCACGCAACGTCTCCAACTGCTGGTTCCAATAATCACATTTCATTACATCCACATGTGAATCTTGTAAAATCTAGATATCACTCTCGAAGAACTCTTTATCAGTTTTGTTTAGTCTTTAAAAGAAGAATCAACGAACAATTTTTTATAATAATATTTGAAGCACACTTATGTTGTCATATAATAATCAACGTGGAGAAAGTATGTGAATATGCTATGTTTTTTTCGAGTAGATATTCGTCTCCAATCTCATTTCGACTAATTAATATCTCAAAGTTTGAATTGTCGACAAATTTAAACACTCCAGTACTTTGTACAAACATTTGTGAACCTCTATGACTCTGTGATAAATGTTATTGACATTCAATTTTGACATACTATAGGATGTGTTCATTTTATGGTATTATAAATATCACTAGGTGAAACTTGCTGCTGTGAGTTTATTTCCACTGTCCTAACAACAAACTATTATTTTATACGAACTTAATAGGGATTTTTATAAATAAATCATATATTTGTAATATCCTAATGAGTAGAAAAACTAGATTTTCTGACATTTTGTGACTTAGTTTAAGACACTTCTTCAGAGAATAAATAACCAATTCAAAATTAATCCAAGTTTAAATAGTACAACGGAACAACAAGAATATTATAAATAGATTATTTATTTATAACAATCTACCCAGTGCTCAATTTATTCGAAGTTGTCAAGTCAAAAATAGAGATTTGTTTACTTAGCTTTGTGCTATCATTTTTTTAGTGATTCTGTGATGACTAACTAGTTAAGATGTTCAACCACTCAGCCTTAAATTCCAATCGTAATCCGCCTTGTTCAGTTTGGGTTGTCGGATACCTTCCGCCAGTAGTTGTAACACATTTAGACTGTACCTCGAAGGCAAAGTATACAGATCCTGCACATGGGTAACTGAGTTTATCATATAAAACTAATTTTCCTTGGTACTTGTATATATACAAGTGTGTGGCGTATGCTACTTATGTCGATAAATATAAGTAGTGTATAACACTAATTTGCAGTGGAATGTCTGGCAGTAGAAGAATGAATTGAAGAGAACTGGAAAGTAGACAGTGCAGTCGTAATAACAACAAAATTGAAAGAATCATAAAGCATGTAAACGTCAACTGAAGTTTGATGTGCAAATAATGTATTTAATGTATGGTTTTCATTTTTCAAGAAAGTACTTTGTAATTTTGCATTAAACAATAAATTGTTTTTCTGCAACTGAGTTCTCGTTCACTACATATATAAATCGCTTCTCAATTTCAATTGTTTCAATGAAAGTTTGTAATAAATATCCAGTCGTATTATTAAAACATCATAATTCAGGTTTTAATAAATAATTGATTTGTCAAATAAATTTTAAAAATTCTATGGTACATTTAACTTGATTTTTTTCCATGAAAATTTTCGCTTATAGTCCTGAAGATATTCACAGTTTAACTGAAATATTTTCTAAAATGTTTGCGGATTCTCAAAGTAAAGTAAGTCATTTTCTCCTCTATCTTTTCTTTTAGTTTTCATCGATTTTAAAATTATATTACGTGTTCGTTTTTTGTGCATGTAACCCAGCGGCTTATTTGTTAAAACACTTAATCTTCAGTCACTTGATCGTAGGTTCTAGCTGCACTCCATCTGTCATGGTTCTAGTATTTCATTACACAAGAATTCGTAGGTTATGTTCATAAATTTGAACATGGTAAATGCGTGACATTGTTTTTTGTTATTATTAATATCATGTACTTCTCTATTCCTTGTTTTTCCTATTTCGTTCCCTTCAAAAGGTTGTTAGTTTATTTATGGATACATTACAATTCTTTATTAAAGAATATAATCCATTACTCCGTGATTGGCTTTACACTCTATTAATACGTTTGTTATATCGTCAAAGTCATGAGGCCTTGAGCAGTCATCAGAAAGCTATACAAGAAACACTTTTTGTTCTCAGGTTAGTGACATTTTATGTACATGAGTTTTCGAGTATTCGTTCCTTACATGTATCACCTACTGTACCATAAACGGTTGAATGACAGTTTCGTCCTAAATTGAACTGTATTCACTTAGTTGTTAGTTTTGTTTTTCTTAAAAGCATTGATACAAAAAACTCAATAAATTAATTGAGAGGAAGAATGTGGAATGTAATCATTTATTTATTTCATACGGACGCATAAACACTGGTGGACGGGGCCACCAAAATATATATGCTCCATACAATAAAAATGAGGTTGTAAAAAGCACATGCCTTACCTACAGACAGATTAAGTGCGAATTGTATGGTATGAGTATCATTATAGGGTAAGACGACATCACTCTCATACTCATTTTATATATGATTTGTTGGAAAGCAATGGCATTTTGATGAAGAACAATTTTTATCTCGAGTTTGCCATTAAATAAGGTTGTGTACAGTTGTATTATTTCGATATGTGGAATTTCTGGGAAATAAAATTTATAAATGTTTCCTCGTTAACAAGGTTTATAGCCGTTTTATCAATTAGTCGGCAGTAATCATTGTATAGCTTGCCGAAAAATGTGATTTATCCCCACGTTTATGTACTACAATAACACACCACGATGAATAACAAAAGTGACCGAATTAATGTTGTAACAATGATAATAAGAAAGACTAGATATTGAGATCGTGGTTTAAAAAGTTAGGTTGGAAAGGTATATATGAACTAACACTGAAAATCTTGATCTTACGTGAGACAACAAAAAATAATGAATATAACAACGACCTCATTGTCAGCAATTCTGATCCTTTTTGTCTTCCAACCTCTACTCGCATCTGCTGGGATCACCGTGTAAGTAATAGTGTAGTTAGACACATGCTATTAGGGAACGATGGTAAATCAGCTGATTAGGTTGTGAATCTTCATCGACTGAGATAGTTGGGTCACGTGTTACGTATGCTTGAACACGGATTACCACGACGCACAATGCTGACTAGTGTTGGGGATGATTGTAAGAAAGTTAGGGGTGGTCAAACCAAAACGTGGCGTCAGTGCTTGAAGACACTAACATCTGGTCTGAGCCATGTTGGTAAATCCAGATTACTTGGTTGGGATCCGCGTGACTATCGTATTTAGTGGTTCATCTTGTTGTGCTAATGAGGTATGACAACTTTGACCATTGCACATATATGTGCCTGGTCCTACGTTGTAGCTGATTGACTGACTGAGTGATAACACCGGCCCCAACCAGGTAACCTATTCTTCTCAACACGAATCAGACCAACAATTTATAACTTTATGAAGTGATACCATGTATAACTATTCTATCGAAAATTCTAAGTGTTGAATATGGGTAATGTGTAATAGCAGAAGGTCAAGTAGTATCTGTAAAATAAAAATGTGTTTATTGTCCTACATAATGTAAACTACACCAAACTCATCATCATGCTAATAAATCAAATAACGACTATTTGTTTTGAAATGAGTTTCAATGTGGCATGGAAATATGATAAATCTAAATCAGAACACATGTTTACAGAGTGATAAGATATTTACCCTTGAATTCGTAGCGCATCCATTTTTCAATTCTCCATATGTCTGCAGTATCAAGCACTTTCAGGCAATTTTTTGTCCATTTAACAGACGAGTACTGGCATTTTTTTCAGATTTTAAATTCCACTTAATTTCCTTTTTTATATTCTGCAAATTGGAATGCGCTGCATTGTCATGTTCATAAAAGACATATGTAGGTCGATTTAGCTCATTGAAATGAAATTACCCTTTTATATCGACTATGAGCACATTAAATGAACATAAAAATGCTAGAAATTAATTAAAGCGTTATTTTCATTGAACTTTTAATGAATGCTCTGTTGACTTCTGACTATTTCTATACTCCCAATTTTTGTTTTCAAAACATTCTTTATTCATAGATCTCACTTTCCTTTGAATTCGCAATTCAATAGTTGCTGTCATTTTATTATGGATAATGCACATACACCGAATTTTCGTGTTAAAACTTGTCTATTAGAATACATGAAAGATCTAATTTTAATGATGAGTCCAGATTTAATTGCTAATCCATCAAATGAAGTTATTAATGCAATTGGAAAAATTATCAGCTGGTCTGCTGAACCAAAATCAGCCGATGTTCGACGAGTTAGTACTGTGAATTCTTTACTTTATTGGGTTTTTGTTTATTTTGTGATTTTACATCATCGTATATTATCCTAACTTTAGCTTTGTTTTCTTATAATTTATCCAATAAATTTCTAAATTTGACTCCAACGACAATTTAGTTCTGATCAATCGCTTTGTAGTTTAAAACCTCATTACTTTGAGTCACACGTATCTTCATTTGGTTACTCGTTGATATAGTCTCTAGTTTTATAAATTTATCCATCAAAAGTTCGTGTATCGAGTTCACGAAATTCCAATGTTGTGTTTATCACCGTGTTAGATCTTCACTCCTATTTAACTGACTTAGTTACTTACAATTTTACTTTGTTCCCAACATGCAAAATGGTCGTGTCGTGTCAAACAGTGCTGAAGGCAGTAATATATAAAATAACAAAACAGCTGTAAATCCTGACTTCTGAGGACTTCCAAGCATGGTTGAAACAATATAAACAAAACTGTATTACCACAAATGGGATATATGTTGCAAAGAGTATTCCATAATCTTAGATCATTATTTTCTTGGAACCTAGTATTACAGTTATTCAAATTTGTATTAATATACTGTTATAACTTGTGGCCTGGGTGCTCTGTTAATGTATAATGTTACGATACCGCCAATCTGATAGCAGTGAGTTATCGACGCTTAGCCCAACCAGTTAAGTCCAGAACACCAACCTCAGCCTCATTTATTTCAAACATGCGGGGTTTATATACCAATCAAACAGAATACATCGTACCATAAAATAAGAAACAACATTCGTACAATATTTGGCTAAATGTGACTGTGAATGTGAGAGGCAATGATTAATAGACAAGCAATAATTCAAGAATGGTAAATCGTATAATAACAGTTCATAGGTCAAAATAAAGCTTATGAAAAGAGGAACACAAATATGAATAGTTACTTAACAATTATACGATAAAAATATACTCATATTATTGGTCCGTAAAGTTACCGTTCATTATGCTTATCGGAACCTAACACTTAGCAACTTGAGCCAACGTACTTCTCTGCCAGGTTCTATGTTGATGATGTCCTTCATCCTTTTGTCATCCATTATTTAACAATATTTCAAAATATATTGACGCGAATTTTCAACTATGTACAACTAATTAAATGATCATATTGTATTTATTCATTGACTAAAATTTATTTAGTATTTGTTATTGTGTATGTTCATTCACGCACGTTTACAGTTAGAATAAATTCATATTGAAAGCATTGTCGCGATAATCTATACTAGAAATATATAAATTCATTGATTTTTTTTGCATTTTAGTCGCTGAAATATTTTTCGTTCTTTGTATATATGTTCTTCATTTTTTTATTGTTGTTCACTAATTCGACCGTCTAAATTCAATGAAATTGTTAAGACGGTCTTTAGGTTAAATCACTAGACTGTTCGCTATACATAGGTGAATGGTTGCACAAATTGTATATATCTAGAAAAGCGCTAAAATCTCTGAACTATTTTTCCCCGACAGTCTCTACGTTTCCAATAACCAATAATTCAACTTAAAAGTATATGTATATGTTAGTATCAACGAATTTGGCGATACAATGATTAAAATTATACACTGTACATACTTTTATGTTAGTTAATTGCTAAAATAAAAAGTCAATTGACACTTCAACGTTTTAATAAGTTTGCTCTCGTATTTGTTCATTGATCAGTTAACCTACCTTCTTTCATGTATGAAAACTAAAGACTGAAGTTATTAATTAAACATGGATTTTTGAGTACGAAATGAGGGTCCGTTTAATATTGAAGTCATCAATGGGTTTAACTTCTCACAATCTGGTTACTCACTTCCCTAAAGAATCTATCTTTCGACCCTGTGGAAATCAAGATTTGTACTGAGGAGCTGTTTCACATCGGCCATTCACAGTATTTTTGACATCCCTTATTACTAGTGCATTTAAAAAAGGTTGATATCACGTTTCATATATTTAAAACCTTAATTTTACGGGCAGATATATTTACCAGACCCGAGTGTTTTTGCTATCTATGTAGAGAAGTTTACTATTATTAAAAAAAATCAACTCATTGTCATACCATCCTTGTATCAAGTAACATATCGCTGTTTAACCATTTAATCAATTATTCTAGCTAATGTAAGTCGACAGTGTTTATTGAGAGCCCATTTGTCATCAAAATACCACGTTTCTTAATAAAACCCTCGAAACAAGGAGTGATGCCCAATATCAAATAGCCACCATCATTTTGCTTCTAGTTTTTCCTAGTTATTCAATAATCTCTTTACCATTATGCCTGAGTCACTTTCGAACTGATATACATCTAATCTGTTTTTGTTCCCTTGAACGTACATGAATTTATTTTGCTCTAGTCATCCTTCATCTCGTATATGTGATGTCCTATCATTTTTTCTACCTTGTATTCTCTAGATGGCTTCCCGTGTTGTTATCAAATTGTTCGATTTGAATTCGACAAGTTTTTCTAACTTATTACAATCACTGCCTCGTGGAGTACAAGATCGTGCACATGAAGTATTAAAAACCTATCAAAAGACTGCTACAGGTGGTGGTCTAATCAATTTAACCGACACTAATCACAATTCTCCTGCATGGAAATCATCGTAAGCTAAATTGCTATCATTTTTATCATTCATTCATTCCATCTTCAAACTGAAATTCTCTCTCTTTGTAACTTAGTTCATTTATGGGTAAAACGCTATGTATTAATAGATGTTATATTGTTTTAATCTTTATATAAGCTTAATTATTTGTTTATAAATCTTAGGACAAAATACATTTTTGGAAATCTAAGTTGTTCATTAATTGGTTATTTATTTATTCATTAAGGCTTTCATTTTGTTTATTGAGTCTGTTGTTCATAAATCCTTCAAATACCTTCCTTTTGCCTGTATATATATCGTGCATATACATATATATATATATATATATTTATCACTATAAGGTATAATTTAGCAAAATCCGCTACTTCATGCATGTCTATTGTCCCCCCTTGTGCGTGTGTGTGTATTTATTTACGTAAGCGTTGTTAGCATACATTATTACATTACATTTGTATTCGTTCACATATTTCATATATTTATGTATTTTGTGTTTTATCTCTTGTTGCTTTTATTGTCTTCATTCTCATTCTACTTCTTTTACTCCTACTACTATCACTACTAATTGGGCTGTTTCAGTTCAGGATCATTGAGGAAATATTCTCTGCCTGTAACATCAGCAGGTCGAAGTCCTATGACTAGGTTTGTATCATTGTTTTTTCTTTGTTTTGTTTTCATCATTATGTCATTTGTTTGTTGTTTGTCCCATTAATGTTTATTTATGCACTTAATCACTTACTTTATTCATGTCATGTCATTTCATGTTTCCCTGTATTCGTTCGTGTGAATGTTTACATTGTGTACTATTCATACATTTTATTGCTTTTAATTAAGTAGTATAAAATTACATGTTTTAATATTGGGATCTTGTGATTGCTTACCTTATTTCATCGTTGATGTATGCATGTTTACGTGTCTTATAATTTTGATTAACTATTCACCACTGCACTACTCCTTACATTTTAGATTTACAGAGTGCCAAAATTTTGGCACATGTCTTTTATACCATCTTTTTTATGATTATTTGCCTTTCAATTAACTTGCTTAATATGATCATAATGGTTGTCCATTTTTTCTTAATACGTCTATAATTTGTAATTCACTCTTGTCTGATCAATATCCTTCTCAATCAGACTTATGTCTTGTAGACTTTTTTTAGCGTTTTCGTAATTGTTGTTTAAGCAAGACTGGTTACTATGGACATTGTTTGCTTCAGGATCAAAATGCTCAATCATGACTGCTAATAATCTCAAGTACACATCATTATTCATTGAAGTATAGTGGTTTATTTGTTATAATACTTAGCTTTTAACAAGTAGGTCATAGAGTAAAATCCTGGTAGCCGAATAGTATATGACTAGCCTCTCACTTGTGACTCAAAATTGAGTACGTACACCTGTACTTAACAAATAAGCTACGTGAATTTTATAATGATAGATTCTATTGCTATTTTCATTAAGATGTTTCTCATATCCATTTTTTGTAATAACAAAATCAATATTTGTAATCTGAAGTTGTACGTCTACTACTTCATCTACTACCGCAAACAAATATACCCATTATTAACTTTAAGCCTATTATCTTTGTTAAACAAAACTGCTATTTATTTGTATTCATAGGTTAAATCTATGTTGCTTTCTTTTATCGTCCAATGTCTAATTCCAGTGATCAAGGAGATAACCTTTTGAAAGAGTCTAATTAGTGCTAGGCCAAGATTTCAATAACGAATAAATAGTACCTTGTCAAAAGATGAAAACTTTCTGATCCTCAGAGTTGTAAACTATTCGTACATCACTTACATTCAGAAGATTATCAATCCCTTCACTAAGTCACTTTATTATTAATGCCTGTTTCTCTTACTGTGATGTAAAATAGAATAAATTAACATCAATACCAACCAGATACTATGATGTTATTGTTTTCAAAACTGATTGAAATATGAGCTTCTCGTTTGCTAATTAATCCATTTTAATCAGTTTATGGCTTACAAATGAACCTTCTTATGTATACTAACACACTATCATAACCAGTGGTTGGAGAATCTGAGTGACATGACTCAGATCGATCACAATTACGTAGGTGTATACACTATTTGTTTTCTCTTAAACCGTTAGATTTAAATTAATTTATTCCTTTCTTTCTACAAACTAATTCTTTCTCCGTTTGTCATATCCTTATATGCAATCGTTGTTTTATATATTAGTACTATTGAAGTATCTGCTTCTATGAATTTGGTGTTCATCTTGTTGTGCTAATGAGGTATGGCAACTTGGTTCGTTGCTTATGTATGCCTAGTCCTACGTTGTACATGTCTAATTGATTAACTAAAAAAACCAATTTCTTACACAAAATCACTTTCATCTCAGTTTCAATATGCTTGTTTTTTTCTTTCGGAATATCTTGCTGGTTAATTATTTCTTCATAATAATAGTAATAATAATAATAATAATAATAATAATTATTATTATTATTATTATTATTATTACACATGTGAAGTCAATTTTGTCTATTTTACATACACACTTACTACGTAGTTTCTTGTTTGTGTGTATGTTTCACACAGAATGATTAATAAACAACCGTTAATGTATGCACTAATAATCATTTGTCCGTTTAATGAATTGTTTAACTTGTGTTCTTATTAGAGAAGGTGTATTTTTGATAATGAATTCCTAGAATGATACATCTCATGCATGTTACTATTATAGCCAGCTTGATACAACTGCTTAATTATCTGAATTGCTTGAATAGATCTTTTACTCATAGAACTTATCACGGAATTCTTATTGAGTAGATAAAAAAATCAATTGAGAGAATAAATATATCAGGGGATAACGTATAAAATTGAATGAATGTTACAAAATCTTCAAGGATATTTCAACACATTAAATTACGTGTAATACATATAAATATATATTTATTTATATTTCTTATGTTTTGTACGTCTATTCTGTCTGATGTAACATGGTACACATGAAGATAGTGGTAAGTTGGATAGATTATAGTCCGAAATTAATGCATATTGCTATATGTTGTTGATGATTCGAATTTTTCTTGGTATGATAATGTATTCTGCCAAACAAAACATAGTATTCCTGTGATCGACGTCATTCAGGTATTTTGTACAGTGTAGTAACTATAAGTTACTGTTTTTATGTACGTTATCTGAGTCTGACAATGGTATGCAAGCTTTCTACACCCCAACCCAAATGGCTTCATAAGTAAGAAATTTTTTGACTAATTGAATCGACGTGTATGTGTATCCAGTCGTTTGTGTCTGTTATCTTAGCAATTATCCCTCTAATGATACATGCCTACTCCCTTAAGAATAAAAACAATTTCACGTCAACTTTTCATTTGACCTGTTCCTGACTGATTCAATCTATCTGTTATATGCTTATTTTTGCTTTATTTTAATAACTAACCTTCAGTTATATCAACATTTTTTTCTCAAAATCGTCATCCTCTTTTATGTGGTGATGGGTTTTTGACACTTAGTTCCACCAAGACTTTTTACTAAACTAGTATTAGCTTGTAAGTGGCTAATTCACGTAATACACTACTTCGACAATTTGATTGGTTTCAGATTTTTTTAATAAAATGAACAGTTTTTTGAGTATATCCACCTATATTAAATGATTTTAATCAAAATAGTGTTATCTATTTACTGACATCATTTCCTCCTATTAATTGCATTAGTGTTAATAATTCTACCATAAAACATATCACTGAAAAAAGTATTTTGATTATATGACTAATTTTAACCTTCATTTATACACAGATATACATGTGTTTCTATTTACACCAACAAATATTCGTTAATTTGTTTATGTTTATTCAAATGTGTATTCGTTATCTTTCCTTTTTTTCACCAAAATGAAATCTTAGCATGTTTTGATTGATCTGCTTTCAGCGATTGTGTGTGCTCATTTTTAATCTATTCTAGATTTTACCACTATGCATAAATTCATACGTATACTTTGTCTATAGGATTGTCTATTAAGTTTTATGATATCTTTTTATAGATCTGCTGATCAAGATCATATGATTTTTTCACCACCAAGTAGTGGACGATATGGATCAATCTCTGGACCATATTATTCTTCACAACGTTCTCATAACTCTACTGGCAGTGACAGTGGTCGAGTAAGCCCTGAAAGTATGAATCGTATTATTCGTGAAACAACCGATGGCCTTCAATCACTTTCAGTTGGTGCGAGTGGGGGTGGTATTCCAACTTCAGCAATAACAAGTCCTACACGTAGAGTATCCGCTGATCCCAGCTTTACAACTAACGATTATACATATGCTACAAATGGTAATACAGGTGTATTACGTACTGTTCAACCAAATAATTTCCTTAATTCACAACCAACATCATTACAGCCACCTAATATTATTCCATCTAATGTAAATCAATCTTATGCTTCCCCACAAGGTACTACTGCTTCTAATGATCCAACACTTCAGTCTACATATGGATTACGTACAAATAAAGTAAGTGATTACTTATAAAACTGTATTATTACATCCAGAGTCTGATTTTCGGTGATCCACATTTCTTATGAATAAATGTATAGCTTATTGAAACTACAAGCTGCACTGTTTATTCAAATGGCTGCCTTTGATTCACATTGTAATAACCATAATTTACCCTGTCAATTATAAAATTGTGATTAATTTATTGACGTACTTGTCTTTTCCCATTTAGCAGCAATAACTGATAAATACTACACCGATTTAAGCTTTAATGGTTGAACAGCATCATCAGCTCTGTTACACAGATCTATGTACCTTATCATACAGCATTTATTCTCATTTGCGTTATAACTTATTCAGACAAGATGTGTTCAATTGGTGTTGTGACTAATTACCACAGGTCGAAAATCCCGACCACTCATCAGTGTGCATCGATTTAGTTTTGATACAACCAAACGGAAGTGTTCTGATAATACATTAATCATTGGCACATTTATTTATTTTATTTTATTGAGTCTCAGATTATCAATTAACTATATCTGACCTGTTACTGTTAAACATTAAATTTTTTTCTCTCATTATCCAAGTACTTGGATATGAGCATACCATTATGATGATACGTGGTTACTTGAAATTAAGTAAGTTTGGTGGAGCTTGACGTGAGACCTAGTAACAACTAAAGTCGAATGGCCGTTGTTAAGGAATCATAATTATGAAAAATAACGCTGCTTTGTGTAGATTTCTGAACACCTTGAAACTCTAATAAAGTTAGTTTGTGGGTTGATTGATATTAATTCATCCAAAAACAAGAATTGATTAATAAAATCATTTCGACTACACTGCGCAACAAGTCTGCTCTTACTGACCAATAATCTAATATTTCGACTTAATCGAGTTACTACATATCATATTTCTCCATTAAATCATTCCTAAGCCTTATGTTGTTTGTTCCTTCTTTTCTCTATTCATCTCTTTATAATATTGATGTAGACACTCGAAATATATAGATAATTTTAATATATGCTCCGCTTCGTAATTTTCTATACTAGATAACAAATTGATTTCTTGCTAGATTATGTTTACTTATCACTCATAATCTTCTCAACACTAAACTCAATGAATTTAAATCAAAATCGCCTTTTATTTATTATGCACAAAGATTGTTTTTTATTATTATTTTTCAGGCTCTTTTAAATACACTTATCAATTATGATCCTGGTGATGGTAAGTGAAGTCAATTTGGTTTATTCCTCTCTTTCCTTTCACTTGTTCCTCTATGTATATATTTAATGTTATTTTTCTGTGTTGTTAATTTATGGAAAATAGGTTTTTTTAATTTATTAAAATAAACTTTGACTATGTCAAATACGAGAAAGAAAAAATCAGTTATGTTAATTATTCTATACAAAAGTTGATTATAAAATCAGTTTGTCATTTTACGTGTGTAGCCCAGTATCTGACTCCGGTTCGATCGTACGAAGATGATATAAACATAAATGTTTCATTTAACTCTGTATATTACTTAGGCTAACCCTGCTTGTGTGATGGCGGTAATATGAAAACAAATATGGATTACGTTGGAGAATTTTTACTTCAAATACTCGTTTATTCAGACGGACAATCAGAATAAGAATCAGGACAGCGAAGACGAGGGAGCCAACTTGATTTGATCAACCGTGACTCAATTTTTATAGTCAAACAAAAATAAGCTACAGACATGTGATGAGTAGGATAGGTACTGCACCCATATAAAAACAGTCAGGGTTAATAGGCGGATAATTAACTTGGTCAAAATGTGACTCAAGAGGAATGGATAAATTGGTTTTTTCCGAAAGCTAGAATAATCCTTGTGAGCCTAACATACCACCAGACACTACATATATATACTATCTGCTCTCCGATTCAAAATTGCTTCCTCTTTAAGTATCATCTGATATGCATTGAATTTAAGCCACAATTCTTTAATACATGTAATTTTATTATTCAATTGCTATCTGAACTGTGGGAATTTCTTTTATTTCGTCTAATTTTTTTTATAATTTCAACGCATATGGGCATCTACTTTCTATATCATGTTTTCTAATTGCTTCTCGCCTAAAACCACCGTTATAATAATCAATATATTTTAAATGTAACTCAATCATAATTCTCATTTCTGTTAACAAATAATCAAAAACGTTGTATACCCTACTATCATATTTTTATTTAAGTAAATACCTATTTGTTTTGGAAGCTTACACTTAAATTACCTAACCTGTTTTATGTCTAGTTCGTTCAGACTACAACTCTATTGATCGATTTATTGTGTCCACATAGAACACTACACTTTATCTCAACTAATTCCAACTTGAACTAGTCACTTAGTTACAATCTTATACTACTATACATTGATCCTAGCTGCCACTCCCGGGCAGTATCCCAGCCCTTACACAGATCGAATGATTGGTGTGACGCATATATATTTGATGCCTCCTTGTACTAATGTTTATGTGCTTAAATAAATAAATAAACAGGAGAAAAATAACATAAATATCAAATTAGTAGTGTTATGTGACCTCGAAGTTGTCGGACGAAGTGAAGAGTTTCAGTAAAGCGAAACTACTGCGTAGGCAGAACATTTGGAGACTAAACGAAAAGACAGTTCAAATTGTAGAACACATCGAAAGATACGAATAAATGGTTGAAGGCTATATATATGTACTATATAAACGCTTTGTAACTTACAATAAGTATGAATTCCTTTCTGCGTATTGTCTTGTTTTACAGTAGTGGTGGTATCGATGGTAATAAAAATATTATGGTATAAGGAATATAACTCGAGAAGAAAAATTTATCTTGAGGAATAAAAGGTGTAAAATCATGTTCAAATTCAGTATATAGGCAGTGGGGGGGAGACAAAAAGTAAATGTATCTACTTCATCACAACCCATTCTGAGTTGTCTCGTATAATGTAATATCAATCATGTGAATTCCAACCATTTAAGACTGTCTGAACTTACCAACACGGATATCTGAAACTAAAAATATGCAAATGTCAGTTTGCCGTGTTGAAAATGTATATATATGTAACTTCTTTTCATTTTGTGTACTTACCTATGTACTTAATTTGATTTGTTGTTATATTTTTTCTATAATGAATGAAATTATTTTTCATTCACTACTATCATTATCATCATAATACATATTTTACAATAAATAGGGCCAAAATTAAAAAAACCTGTAATTGGTTATCAGACGTTAAAAAAAATACGCGGTAAGCTTTTGTTTTGTTCACCGGAAAAGAAAAACGAGAGCAAAACAAAACATTTTCATCATATTTGTTTGTTTATCACTATATAAGTGAAAGCACTTAGATGTTGTTACATGTATGTTAGCTAGCTCTGTAGTGAGTGTATTGATATTTGTGTTCGTTGTTATTGTTGTTGTTGTTAGAACAGTAAGAATGATTAATTGTTCAATGTATGCTATAGTGTTTGTTTATTTACTTAGTTTGTAAACTCTCCTATCTTGCACATTTTTCTCTCTATGGCTACTTAGAGTTAATTATCTCTGTAAATATTATTGCTTTCCACCTTAATAATATTTATTGTTATTATTATTATTTAACACTTTTATGGTGATTTCTGTGTATATTTTATGCAATCATGTTGTGTATTTGTTATTATTATTTATTTATGCATAAAGTGTAGCACATCCTTTTTTTTAATTACATTGTCTCTCTTTTAATTGTTTGTTTGTTTGTCCGTTATTCACGGACCCTACAATTTGATGATGTTAATTATGTGATAATCACACAATAAAATAATTTCTGTGTTGAAGCATGTATTATCTGTTATATGCGCATGTGGCATATCAATGTTTACGTCAATGTTCAATTCTTTTATAAGCAAACAGTCTACATATTAATTTATAGTTTCCAATCTTTTTCTTTGTTGTTGTTTAGAAATGCCCCCAGAAGATATCATGTCTGAAATACTCCAGGAATTATCGAATCACAATGAACGGTAAGACAGATTAAGATTTTTCGTAGATTTTTCCTCTCCTTTTCAGTCCACAAATATGTTTTCTTTTAAATACGCTGTTTGTGATTTTGATTTGTGTATTAGTATTGTTTTTCTCGAAACTTATCATAAACACATCCATTCTTTTTAAGATGCACTATACTGTGACAATAATGCAACCAATTTTAAAACTTAGATTTTGAAAGCTATGTATTGATTATCTTCAACTGGCCCAATATCAAATTGAGTACTTCTCAATACAGTTGCAATTTGACTAACCTTTTTTTTTACTGTTTTTCGCTTTTTATTTGATCAGTTTTCTGACTTGATTTGTTGATAGACATTATGGTAAGGAAATTTATCCTCTCCTCATGCTCTGGATAATTTTGTTTGGGATAATATTTTTTCTTTCCATTCTCAAAACTATCTTTCTTGTTCTCTTTTTCTTGACTGTCCTCTTATATTGATTGTGCCTGTCCATGTGTTCATCGAGCGTGAAACTGACTTACCTGTATTCGCCCATCGAGTGAATTTCCCTTAGTTCTGAGTTGTTGTCAACTTTTAACGTTTACTTGTTTCATTGGTTTGTCTAGTTATTTTACAAAGATTTCTTCATATTCTGCTAACAGATATTGGTCGAGTATTAGGCAATACGTTTTATTTTCAAAAATGTACCCAATAATTGTTTGTTGTAGCTGACAATGTACAACAATTGTGTAAGCTTTAATACATATCAATTCAATAATTGCGCTATCAAAAACTTTATCCTTCCTAAAGCACTTGGCAAGCTGCGGATCAACTCCATTTCGCCTTTTTACAAGTAGGTAGTTCAGTGGAGCATGTAGGCGGTGTAGTTCAAGAAGAAAATTCCCGTAATAACTAATCGTTCCCAAAAAAGATCGTATAGTAGAAATATCCGTTGTTCTGGGCATGGTTTTTACAACTTCCATATTCTTTGAATCTGGTCGTTGTCTATCTCTATCTATTATGAGACGGAGTTATCGTACCTGCTGCATTCAAATTGCAATAGCTTTGGAACAAAAAGGGTTATGGCAATGAATCATCCATCAAACGAAAGCTTATGTTCTGTAGAATAAACTAAGAACAAAAATAAATGTTAATGTTTTACAAGCTTTGTATAAAATGAAATTACGTCCCGAAAAGTAGCTTTCGTATTTTGACAGGGCTTCTTGTTTCTCTGTTCACATCAATGAGTATACGAAAACCAGTTAATTGATTACTTAAAGAATTTATCATTTATATAAATTTCTTAGTTTATATTTATTCAAGTGGTTTAATACAGCCATTTAGATTATTCCTTTTGTTTTATGAACCAGTGATAATTACCAAACTACAACTGTTGTGTAATAATAGTCTATTGTAATCAACAGATCACATGATATTTCTCCCATTTTCTAATTAGCGTTCAACGTCTTTTATGGGCTAGTTTACTTATTCTCACTTTCTCTCTTTTCCACATAAATTACATCGTTAATTGCCTTTTTTGTCGTTTCACCCTAAATTGGTTATTGTTTACGCTAAGTACAAAAAGTGACAAATTGATTTCCTTTCCCTTTAATTGAGAAAAAATTACAACGTTATCTTTATGTTTGTCAATTAATTTGCTCTGAATGGTTTTCCTCTCTTCAGATTACCTAATTGATTTCTCGTTACGCCCCCTTTTCTTCGTCGTCTTTGGCTTTCTCAAAAACACCAGTATTGATTGGTTTATTGATTTAATATTTTTGCATATTTGTTTTTTCCAATAATTATGTTTGATATTCAATAGAGAAAAAGTTCTATGTAGTGCTTCCCGATCTATACTGCATTCAGCATGTATTAACAGAGATCATTCATTTTATTTTTTGATTAGTAAAACAAATTGCTTGTTTATAACTTATTTCCCTGACTAGTAGTATTTGTGTGACGGAAAATTTGTTTTTCCCTCGTACAGAACCTGACTTTAGGCGTATACCCAAAACATTTAGTAATTTCACTTGCAACCATCTTGCATTCTATGCTGGAATTTATGTCTCTGTCAAGGAAGGTTCTACTTCAGAAAATCTCATACTACAAGATTTTTTTTCGATACGATTATAAATACGGGTTTAACAAATCAGAACAAAATCCATATGAACTTCTCTTTCCCCATGTCCCCAGCAGTTTTTTTTATAAGAAAAATCATGTAATTGAGAAACTATTATTCTCTTTAGTTCCAATTTCTCTTGTAAGGTTAAATTTCGAAAATGGAATATCAGTTTTTTGACAATAATGTCATGTATTTTATAAGTTTAAATTTGCTTCAAATTAGGTTTATTGTTCAATTATATAATTTGGAAAAATTGAAAAAAAAAACATTCGTTAGAACTTTTTTCTCGTAAACTTTTCTATTTGTGACAAACATACACATGATTTTCCAATTTCTATCATTTAATAATACTACTGATCACTAATCGAATCATAAACCACTATTAATAATGATCACAAACATAGACACTTTATTTATTTGTGCATACGTGTGTATTACATACATGTATACATGTTAAAGAGGTGATTTATCATAGCCTAATTTGCTTCAACAAAATTACTATGATCAATAAAGTATTACTACCGTTGTTTGTTTGTTTTTTAATTTTTATTTGCGTGTGTATACATTGTTGATTAGGCGGTTACTGTTTATTTCATTATTTCATCATAAATTATTTCGATTAAATACATAGTTATGCACATGCACTCATATGTTTGCATAACTTTTTCCTGTTAATTTTTCCTATAAAGAAAATGATAAACAATACATTATCATCATTATTGTGTGTTTCTGTGAATGTTTTGTAACATTTACTAAATGAATTAATGAAATCAATTCCCATCTAGAGATAATGTCACGTGAGTGTTGGTGTCACCATTCTCTCTAGTTTCTCACGCTCCCGCCTCCTTTTATTTTTCTTTGGTGTTTGTGAACACTTTTTGTTTCATTACTATCAATATATTTTTTTAATTTGACTAGAAATTTTGTTGATTATCGAGGTTGTTTCTTTTCGTTTTTTTTAAAGTAAATTAATCTTAACGCTCTCACTTTTAAAAAGGACTGCTAACAAAATTTATACTTCACACAGTTTCTTCACAATCCTTAATATCGATTTGTGACAATCATTTTTCTGAGAATTGATGTAAAATAAAATTTTTCTTAACTTTATCGACTAGGTTAAAATTAGTTCTCAAAAGATTACGATAAAATCCTAATCGGTTTTTTCCGAAATGTACTTCTCTAAGAGTTAGTCGCAGAATAACTCAGTCTGTTTCCCATAGCAGCTGTGTACTCCAGATTAGGTTCTTGAAACATAATTGTCAGCATAATAACCGACATGTCGTGGGTTAGTTGAGTTACTCTATATTGTACTGCGTTAATTGTCATTCATTTCGATATCTTGACACCTATATTATACCCTTGTTTCATAATGGAAGTATATATGTTTCAGTGATTAAATGGTTGATTAATGTAACCTACTGTCTAGACATTTCTTGCTTGTAGTTGTAGTGCTTTCTATGTCTATACAGTCATAATTACTTACAACTTCAACAAATTTTCATCAATAGTTTTTATAAAGTTTTCTCAATATTCCCATAGTATAGATTTTGTACTTTTCTTTTCACAGTAGCTTAATCTCATTTACGGAAATCGTCTGTGTTTTGCTTTTGAGCAAAATGATAGTTTTATTTGTTATGCACTTTTCTATTTTTCTGATATGTAGTGACTAATTAGTTCGCAAACTTTATAACATTTTTACTGTTAATATTTAAGTTTTATTCTCGCTATTGTTACTATCAGTCTTCCTTTTGTACGGTTTTGAAGTGAAGGACTTAGTAAGTATTCCATACAATCATTGAGTTTTCGGGTTCAAAACTTATTTTCAACTGGTATCATTAATCGTTATGCATGAAATTATTAGACTCGATCACGTTATACTTAAGATACATGATTCAGCACAAAATACCAGAAGTCTACACACAGTGAAACTCAGAGTAGAAATCAATAATAGAAAGGAATTCACAGTGGTAAATACTGTCTCATAGATTTAGCAGGCCCTGGGTATCTGTATATCTTACTGATTTACCATTCACATCAATCTGGTAAATATCATTGTGTTAAATCCGTATTTTAGTTACCAACCTACTCTTCTGATCGAACAAATAGTTCAATACAAAAATGCCAAGAGGAAAAATAGTCATAAATAATTAATAATAAAATAAAAAGAACTTTTTGGAAACAGACAATAATGACATTAAATAGACTCTGAATCAATACGGTTATTCTTCTTTAAAACAGACACTATTTAAAGTAGTCAATATTGACTTTTTCTTTTTTTCTGAAATAAAATTATTTTATGAACTGTACAAATGTGAATTGAAAAATGAACATAGAGCCTGGCATATATATGCGTTGATCTGGATCACCATACCTGATTAACACGACTAGATGAAAATAGCAAAAGTGATCGAAGTATTGTAGTAATAATGATAGAAAGAAAGACTAAATCCTGGGAATATAATTTCAATAGATAGGGTGAGAAAGTGTGTATGGAAAAATACTGGAATTCAAGATTGGCAAAAAAAATTGGATGCCTTTGCACAATTGTGAACTATTCCGAGCCATTTCACTCGAAGCTTAGAACCACCGATCGTTGTTCATACGCCAACAATTTTCACCCACCTACCTGCAGTAAAGTGACTTCATGGATTGATGGCACATTTTGCTTTGGTCCTACACTTCTTAACTTTCTTCCAAGTTACTCCAACAGTAGATATATCTCGTCGAGTTAATCGATTGTTAGGTACATGTAACAGTATAAATACTTTGACAGTCGATAATGATTCATCCTGAATTTTCCTTTATAAAAAGCCCATATTTTCATACATAACTAAAACCAAGCAGTCAGTTAATTCATGTATTAATGCTGCATACTCGGTTCTGCACACAAGTCTTTTTTCTTTTTAATTTTCCATCATGTTTGCTGAAGTAGTAATAATTCGGTTACTCCATATATTATTGGAAGAGCTTTCCTTAACTATCAAATCATTTTCCTTACTTTGATGACGTTATACAAGCGAGGAAAATATCTCTTTTTTCTTAAAATCTTGTCACCTTTCCCTGTTAGTTTATAAACAAGTATATAATTCGTGTGTTTTTTTATACTCGCTCCCTCCTGGTACATGGATCAGTTTATTCATTCTCGTAGTTTGATTAGGATATCGAACACGAGTCCTGCATAGTCATTTTCAAATCACACTAGTTATGTGAGCATTCGGTTAGTCAGAATGTCATTCCATATGCAATGTAGAACTTGGCACATATGTGCATCATGTCAACTTACCATACCATATGCACATATCAAAATAAAATCTTCAAGACGATCTCAGAGTAGTGAAATTGGTATTACTTTAAATTAAAAGAATTAGACAAATAAGATATAATTCTAGAAGAAGGAAAATTACTTCATGTATTTTATTCCAAAAATTAGTTGAAACTCACGATCTAGAGGAAGATAAAAAATAATTGCATTTTCGCCACTGATCAATATCATCTAACGTTTAAATCTGTTAATTGTGTAGACCTCAACCAAGTAGTCTGCACTTACCAACCTGGTTCAGAACAACAATCAGCAACCTCATCGTTTGATACCACATTTTCATTTGGCCTCTCCCATCTTTGTCGAGGTAGGAAGTGGTTGTAGTATGTGTAATATGTATTCCAACCATGATCCGCAAACAACTTGTTATTTTCCTCGATACGCTGTATACAATCTCAGCATTCTTATTGCTTCAAATCTGAAACCGACAGACTTATTAAAAGCCATGATAGCACTGACCAACTAGTAGAAAATAAAACTTATTTACAAATAGTTCCAGTCAAATAACTAAAACGATTTCTCCATGGAGTAGTGGTTATATCACTCACTCCAATTCAATTTAGTAATATTAGCTCTCAAACCCAAATAAACGTATGACTCGAAGCCAAATTTATATATATATGTATATATATATATATATATATATATATATATATATATATATATATATATGCGTGGCAAATAAGTTTATTCGTTTCAAATGTGTTCTGCAATATAAAAAATATTCATATGACAGTATGAATAAAGCTCATCAATTAGCAGTGGAAAACTGTACTTTTGTCCATTTCATCATGCTACACTATACACAAACTGAAAGTTTTTAACTGGATTTTGAAAAATTGTTTACATTTGTTGTTGTTGTTCCCAATGTAACAAATTAGCATCAAATCGAATATCAGTGCTAAAAAAATCTCCGTTTGAACACTATATTATTGTAATTTGTAGCATTGTGAATATGCACATGGCAATCAAGGTACATATATTGAAGTAATATGTCAAAGTATTCTTCTAAACCTCAAACTATAATCACTAAACTTGCTAATATAAATTAATAACTAAACAATACAGTCCATTTCTGGAACTACTATGAAAGAAATACATATCAACATGATTGAAATAAATACATACGAAGAACAATCAATCACACTTGTAAAGTCATTCACATTAAAAGCTTACGTATTCCGAGAAAATGTTTTACGTTATTTCCCTTTTTGTATTTTATTACAAGTTGAACCTATAAGAAATGAATATTCCTTCGGTTTGGCCACCTTGGTAGTACTCCAGCCCTCACACAAATGGAATGATAAAGTGTGGCACATGTATTTGGGGCTTCCTTGTACCAATGTTTATGTGTTTAAATGAATAAAATTCACTCGGCTGTTCTTTTTAATACATTCATAGATAAGTAGAAGTAATGGTAGTTGATTAAGATTGTTAGATAAGTGAAATTAGTGAATAGTTTGTTCAATTGTGTTTACTATTTCTTTTTGCAATATTCTCATTTTTAAATGGCACGTATTCGAAAAACTAAAGCATAAATACTCGAATGTCTTTCAAACGATCTTGTTGATTTCTGAACAGTCGGATCATGTAAATGGCTTAAAATATCACTCACTATATATCTAGAAGCATTCATCTGTCTTATTTGAGGAGAGAAAAGCTAAATAATTTCTTACTAATTAAAATATCTCCCAGAACTTAAGTAATCCAACAACCCACTATTTTAACCCTTCATATGCTCGTCATTAAATAATGTCACTGATGGACTAACGTCTCACTTAACATAATTGAGTTTCGAACAGCGTTTGAACCGCCGACTCAGTACTCTTTAGTGTTAAATACCACTTGACATGATAAAGGTTTGTGAAGAAAATCACCTGTAAATGATGTATAAACATCTCTCTACTAAAGTATAATTACTCTGTCTTATAATTCGTACTTAAAATAGTTTAATAGATCTATTTCTGAAGCTGACAAATTATGGAAATACATTCCACAGCCTAATCAGTCGCTTTGATGTAGATCAGATGCTGCCAGACTGTTACGAATATATATATATATATATATATATATATATATATATATATATATATATATATATATATATATATATATATATGTATATATATATATATATAGCTTGTAGCCTATTTCACAAATCTGTGTACATCCTGCTAAACTTTTCACTAACAACAGTTTTATTTGTGCTTATACTTTGTTCAATTGCCTTTTTTCAACGGTGTTCTCTACTTCTCAGTTTGTTTTTGAAAGTTTTTCTACACTATGGTTCTTCATTATAAAGTTTTTTCCTTATTTTCATTCTATCTGTTTCACATTAATTCAAGCTATGAACAAAGAAAGACATGTATGTTAAAACTTATCAAATTATTACGTGATGGTGTTATCAGTAATTGGGATGAATATTTCAAGCCAACTTTGTTAATTCTCCTAGAAACATTAGGTGATGATGGAGTGAGTTAAATTTTCACCTTGTATATAGATTTTTCTTTACAGTTCGTTTGAATATGGTATATTTTTCGGTGATGATATATTTCACATATGTTAAATACTATTTGGTGGAATTTTATATGAATAAATCATCTTAATAGTACTTGTGGGTGATCAAAAGTACTGCAAAACACAAAAACCATTTATGAGCTCTTTTTCCAGTCAACAGAGTATATATTTTCAATGCTCATTTCATTTTATCACTTCAACTGTAGTTGTGTATGCACATCCATCAACCCAAACACTACATAAACGTTTAATGGTGCAAACCGAATTCAGTTATTAATTTACTCTGAAGAAGTGACTTAAGTCGTCAAATGTCAAAGTTTCTAATGCTTATTCATTGAGATTATTATTATAAATATGTCACTATTTTATTATCAACTTTGCTGATATATTTTCACACTAAGAATCTAATCAACAATAATCTTATAAATGTGTTAAGTTCTATATATAATGGATGGGTTATGACTAGCACTGAAATACAAAAAGCGCCTTTTATTTTATTTATAATTCATCAACTGAAGGTACTTACCTTCATCTTAGTGTTATTGTTTCACCACTAGCGATAATCGATCTGTTCTGCATAAGAATTGAGTGACAAAATGACTATATCATGGCAAATGTTACAAGACACACATCTAACAATAAAGACCAATTCAATCAAGATTATCAACACTGGGATTATTCAAACACTTTCTAATCGTAATAATATATGTTAAGCTTTATCTCAGGTAATAAATAGTTGGTGGAGCACCTAATGAAATGAATTAATCTTGTGTTCTCTAATTGTGTATAAAACATCTGAATTCTGTAAGATCTTTGTAATTATCTAAAAAAAAAAAATCAACTGCTAGTAAACGGTTAACCTCCATGTAAATCACTGTTTTAACACGCTTAATTTTCACACCACAACAGAATTCGGACACTTGATTATTTAATTTGTTGTGATTGTTGTTTTCTGTAATGAATTCGACCACAAATCTTGCATGTTATATATATATATATATATATATATATATATATATATATATATATATATATATATATATATATATATATATATATATATATATATATATATATATATTGACTGACAAACACCATTACTAATCAATGCATATGTTATTGTAAAGTTCTTGAAAATTATTTATGTATCTTAGCAACTACAAATAATTTTAGCCATGGTGTGCTGTAAAGGTCATAGTTAACAGATTTTTCAACTTAAAAATGACGGATTTTTGAATATGATTAGTGTTAAAAGATGTGGCTAAACCGAAGTTTCATATAGTGTCACCTTGATTTGCACATTTCTTGTAACCAATTATGCTATCTTTAGGACCTTATTTATGGCTACTGGTCTAATATGATGATACAAAAGTAGAATGTTTTGCAATCTAGTTCCATGTTATTAGGTTGTACTCATAGATTAATTTTACGTAGGGTGCTATCGAAAAGCGAACAGTATTGAACATTGGTTTCGTCCGTATGTAAGAATTCTGGACAGTGCTTACCTATGATCCTGCCAGGGATCGAATGTAAAGTTCTTCATGTCGTTCTGTGAACACTTAATCATCAGAACTGCTGGGACGTCAAAGTTGTGCAGGCACACTATCCAAATAATTCCATGCTAACCAGGGAGTTTCATGTAAATGATGAAACAACAATATCGATTTCTTTGTGTATCTTTCATTCTGTCAAAAATTATTGATCGGAATACATATCTTTTTAATTTGCAATCCTCAAGGAAATGCTGTTCGGTTTTGATTGTGGTATCACAAATAATTGTTCTGGTTAGTAGCGTATTCTCTGACGTTTAAGGTTTGATTCCAAAGATTTCATCGCTCTGTATATTATCATCAGCCGCCTACTTCAAGTAGAAAAAGAGAGCTTTCTGATTATTCCATATGCATTGAAAACCGGTCCACTCTGATGACTTTCTGTTCAACTGGCTTTATGTTATTCAGATGCACCTGTATTCCCGAACATAACAGTCAATAGAACACGTGAATATAATAAAACTTCAGAAGATAAAGAGTTGGACCATCGGAATTGACTGGTTTGATGCTTGCAAACTAATCAGAAAGGTCTCTTCTTTTGCTGATGATATTTCTCCCAAAATTACAACTAAAAGATTCATAATTATAAATCATTTACCTGAAAAAACGTAATATAAACGGAAATATGGACCTTTGGCTACTGAACTGTTTTAGCTTTTGAGAAATTTCTTCACTTTCAATCAAGTTTTTATTTCCTAAAATATATGTTGTTTGTTTTGTTTTTTTTCATTTACTTTCTGCTAGCATGAAACAAGAGCACTTGCACTTCGTGTACTTCAAGAATTAGTACGAGCTAAACCGGAATTATTTCATGATTTTGCTTATTTATTTGTTATTAAAGTACTTGAAGCCTGTCGAGATAGTGAAAAATCTGTAAGTTCTATTTTTGATTACGTGTATTCATTCACATTTCATTGATAAATATTATTATTATTGTTCACTTATTGTCTGTCATCTGCTTTTTTTGTTAAGAGTCGTTCGAAAAACTCAATCAACGTTAATTCTTTGCAACATAGTAGAAGTCTATGTCATTTACTTTATATTCATCTTCGTAGACAGTTTTAGTGTTTACTTTCAAACTAATAGTGGTTCGTTCTTAAATTCGCCCCCAGCTGCCCTGGTACAGTCGAGTGTACAGAGAGTCAGTTTTCATTTTGTTAACAATCCCAGTACCTAAGGTTATCACTCAATGATGCATTCAGTCCGTCTTTATTTATTTATTTATTTGAACACATAAATATTGGTACAGGGGGGCACCAAATATATATGCGCCACACAAAACAATGATAATTTGAAGAGAAGGAGAAAAGAGAAAAATAAAAGTCCGACTTCATTTCAAATATCTGATTGCTAACACATCGTAGGTGACTGCTTTAAATCTCACTGATTGTAATTGTCCTCAATTTAGTAACCATAATTTTATGTTTTTTGCTCAGTTTGCTAATAGACTGAATAAGAATACAGTTATAAGCAATTTGTGAGTGGCAGTTTTTTTTTCGAAATTAAAACAAACTGTTTGAAATCTTGGTAAGTTAAGTAAATAATGTTACTATGTTCATCATTTTTGTATTCTTCCTTTCCCTCGATCAAACTAGGTTATTCGAGCTGCAGAAGATTGCGCCAATACAGTAGCACAAAATCTTCCACAAGAACTATGTCTCAATGTATTGACACCGCTAATAAATGATTCACAACTACACATTAATTTACCAGCAATAAAAATGCAAATGCAAGTTATACAAAATTCTTCACCGGAATTAGTACATGAATTTATTAATGCATTAATTCCTGGACTTGTAATTGTAAGTTTATGCTTTCACTTGTGTTACTTCATTATCTTCTGAATTGATCTCACTTCATCATTTGACTATAATTCTCTTTGTTATCATGAATTGTCTTATAAACACCGATGTGAGTAGTCAATGGAGATTGGACTAATCTACCATTATATCATAGACTGGATTGGCTAAAACGCACTGCGTGATTTAATACTTCAGGTTGTGAAGAGTTAATTCTAGGGCGATAACAATAGAAGCTGCATCTATATCTTTGTGTATACAATGGAGTACATGGGTCTTTGACTTATGTATTCTATGTATCTGTGTAGTAAGTACTTGCCGCGATGAAAGGTCTATAAAATGCTTGTTTCATATATACATGTGACACATATCAGCCGAATGGATAAGACTAATTCGTATCGTCATTTGAGTCTGAAAACTCTGTATCGGAAACATGGCTAACGAGAGCTTATATATTCCTCTTGACTCGTAAGTCTTCAAGCCCCGTTAGGTGTGGAGTGATGACCACAAACCGTACTATGTAATCTGGGGAATAAGGTTGACACGATAGCCATTGTGGTATTGTGGTGTGTGCTACTTATGTAGACATAAGTAGGATATGACGTGAGCACTGAACAGAATGTCTGGCGGCAGAGAGATAAGAAGATCGAACAATAAAGAATGAAGGAAGAATGCAATTTGTATGAAAATACAAGAACAAGGGGATTCTGAGTGATTTGAGATAATTGATGAACAATTTGCAAATTACCGATTCAATATATGGTCGTTTGATTTTACTAACTAGTTCTGTAAATTGTTGTTAAATACATTGGATTGTCCCCACTGGTGTTTTATTTCACTACATTTGGTGTCGCTGCCAACCAGGAGAGGAGGAGGGTGCTGTTCTGCGGACGCCGTTGCGGGCCTGGAGCTGAGGCGCAGGTTGGGGCAGTCTGGTGCGGAGAGGTGGCGTCTGGTGGAGTGATCTGGCGGGGCGGCGTTGGCCGTAGCGGGTGCTGTCGACAGAGAGGAGCGGTGGGACGTGCGGCTGCTTGGCGGAAATCGGATGTAGATGGCTCAGCAGGCCGGTGGAGCACAGGAGTAGACGTCCCAGGTGCCGAGTGGAGGTCGGATGTTGGTTCCCCGGCAGGTCGACGTAGCTATGGAGGTCAGCGCGCCGCAGACTCGACATTTTGACGGAGGGCGTAGCACAGACTGCAAATGGAAGAATGTTGCACGGCGAGCAGGAACCACCGCAAGAACGACTGCTTTAAAGGGGGGACGAGTGTGGTGTGTGCTACTTATGTGGACATAAGTAGTATATGACGTGAGTACTGAACAGAATGTCTGGCAGCAGAGAGACGAGAAGATCGAACAATAAAGAATGAAAGAAGAATGCAATTTGTATGAAAATACAAGAACAAGGGGATTCTGAGTGATTTGAGATAATTGATGAACAATTTGCAAATTACCGATTCAATATATGGTCGTTTGATTTTACTAACTAGTTCTGTAAATTGTTGTTAAATACATTGGATTGTCCCCACTGGTGTTTTATTTCACTACAGTATGACCGTAAGGATAATATGCCGCCAATGGGGGACTCCATCATATTACAAAGCGAGCGTCGAAGCGGGATTTCAGACGGCGAGACAATGCGTCCTACTGTGAGAAGTTAATTCTCATTCATTTCCTAATCATAGTTATGCTCTAAAGGGAATCTTGCACCATGGTAATTCTGCTTTGCAAACATGAGCTTTTCTCCTGATAAACCAATCGTCTTTCCAACCTTTTTAAGGAGTCCTTTGTCCAGATGTCAATTTTTTCCATCTTTTATCGGAACTGTTGAATTATGTTACATTTCCTTGATGAGTGATATTTTTGTTACATATTTAACAGGTAGCTATTAATAGGTTCGGAACTCAACTTCCACACCTCAAACATGAAGACTAGTAAAACCACTACTCGAAACCGATGAAACTGTGTTCAAATCCTCATTAACTACTAAACTACAGCTTCATTCATAGGGCTCATATTCCATCAATGTTCTTTAAAATACAATTTTTTTACAAATTCATCCATACATGATCAAACAATGTATTAAATGAGCTTTGTTAATATTACCAGTCAACAAGCGATACTGGTTGAACTATAATTTATCGACAACCATTGAGGGACGCTAGACTGATCTCAAGAGTGTCCACCTAGTAACTAGGACCAAATGAGGGTTATAAACCTGTATGAGAAATGAGAATTGTGATTTACAGTTGATGTTTAAAGTTAGAAATTAAATTTAGGGTTTTCATCACGAAATTACATTAGTTATGATGCCAAAACTCTATTTAGCCAAATTGATGAGTAAATTTCGCGCCAAATTCCGAGACCTGTTATCTTGTGCCTAATCAGTTCGTCCACAAATTATTGTTTCGCCACGATACTAGTGGAAATATTTAAATATCACTTCATACTTTTTAAATCAATAAAAAATATCCCCCGCACCTAGTTTAATAAGTTCGTCTCTAATCAAGTCTGTAATATTTGACTACAATCTTCCTACCCACCTTCTCGCTCTCCAAAAGAATTTATCATAAACTGAACTCTTTCAATTTTTTCTTCGACTATTTCCCGCTCTTTTGGGGTGGTTAGTTATCTGTAACTGTGTGACTTTTGACCTGAACATTTGTGCATTCTGTTGTGTATATTTGAGACAAAATACAGCCCATTCATACTTGTGCACACTAATTATTATTAACATTATTATTATAGGCTTGTAATCATGAAGAGAGTGCCATTCGTAAGGCCAGTGTATTTTGTCTAGTTGCAATAGCTATGAAACTTGGTGATGATATCTGGAGTTATTTAACTGAATTAAACGCTGGCAAAGTAAGTTATCCGAATTATGCATTATTATTATTATTATTATTATTATTATTATTATTATTATTATTATTATTATTATTACGTAGTAAATTATCACATTTAACACAGAATTTTATTTGTGTACGTAATATATATTATCTCACAGTTATGATCTTTTTAGGTGAATAATTAATCCGCCCTGTTTATGCATACTATTTATTGCCGACTATCCGTCTATGTTTTAAAATCATTTACGAATAAACTTATGTTATGTAATTACAATTACACTTGATTAACCGTAGGAACACACAGTTACGCATCTTATGAATAAGTCAGCTTTGTTAGGAATAAGTTATGCAGTTTATAAGACTAGTCATTTTACGTACTTTTATGTCTACGTCTTCAACAACTTGTCCATAGGTTGAATCCAGGTTTCGTAACACTAACTTATCTTTGTCTTCATTCAGGACATCTATTACAACTTACAGAATGGACATTTGTTAATCAACCATAGAGTGGTATGATTTTGTTTCTTAAAGATCTAATAAAATAATAAAGTCGAAAACGCGAAAGTTATTATTAGGTCGTCTAAGATTAACTTTGAATCTGGGATATTCTGAGAGATAATTCGTTTACTTTCATCAATACAATACTAGCTGTCAGTAAGGGGTTGTGAAGTTTGTTGACTTTCATTGAGATCATGAACTGATACAAATTAAACTACTATTGAAAACCGGGAAGCACTGGACGGCCGTTTAATCATAGTATATAACTCCCCAGCAATGCACATCCATGACTACGCATATGGGAATCAAATCCAGGATTTCCGATCTCGCTCATGAACGCCTAACTTCCAAATCGCTATGCTGACATTTAGCCGTTTTAATGTCAATCAATCTGCAGCATTGCACGACCATCTTTCACTGTCTTCGGTTGATAACTGTCTCACATTCGACATGGCTTAGCTCCACTAGTCACGTCTTCTCACTAGAACTCTGGGAATTTCCTCTTGAAGCTAGTGGCATGATTATTTTCAGTATAGGTATTGCGGGGATTGTTGTCTTTCATTTGAACCATAAACACGGTTGGATGCCGGCAAAGTGGTTTAGAGATTAAGCGTCCATGCACCAGACCGGAGGTCTTGAGTTCGATTTTCCGCCTGCGGGATCACTGCTGAGGAGTCCAGTGCTTTCAGATTTAAAATGGTGGTTTAACTTATATCAGTTCATGATCTTAATAAAAGACAACACTAACTCCGCAAACTATTCACCAGGAAAAACCATTGTATATAGCCTTCATCATGATGTAGTATATACTTTCTTTGTACTGTCATCAAAAGTATTATTATCATTGGTTCAGATGTTCTTTCCCGCTCTAAAATCATGCAGAGAATAAAGATGTTATTGATTATATTGTATAGAAGTCGATTTCTCCAAGTGTCATAGTCGTGAAAATCAACACTAATATGTACGACTTTCATGCTTATACTAGTTGATCACTAAATAATAAGTGACCATTCTCATGTTTGCGATGTTGCCAGAACCAGTTAAATTCTGTCGATCAATTTTTGTTGAATAATTTGTCTTTATAATAGTTCCTATTACTTCATTTAGCTCTCTTCTTTACCTCCCTCTCCTGTATCCTTGCTCAACAGAAACGCCTCTTGAAGCTCTATATTGACCGTCAACAAAGTTCAGCCACATCTGAAGATTCAATTACAACCAGAAGTTGATCCAATCATCATCCATTACTGTTTGTTAAAAAATAATCCCAGTTATAAATCATATATATGTGTGTATACCAATCATCTGTATGAAACCAACTGTTTGTCTCTTTCTGCCTCTCTTATTTTCCGTCATGACCATCTACTGTCGTCGTGATTATCACTATTAGTGGTGATGATGTCAGACGTTTCTACTAATCAATATCATAAGAATCTGTCTATTTCCTTCTACACATTTACAAATAACAAAAGAAAACCATTTTCTAATAAACTTCTTCCTCCCATAGTCAGAAATGCATGCAGATGAAATATAGAGAGTGGCATTTTATTTGGAGATTACATAATACTTACGCTATTTGTTTCCCATCTAATTCACTGTTGTTAAATTAAGTTAATTAGTGAATTAATTTTTGTCATGTTTCTTTTTCTCACATCATTTTAGTCAGATTTTCATTTTTACTTGTCTTGTTGGGCGGTTTTTCTCTGTTTTTGTTTTAATTCCATGAACAACTTCATCGAAATGTTGTGTTCCGTTTTTGTTGTTGTTGTTGTTGTTGTTGTTGTTGTTACTACTACCGATATATGATTTCTTTTTGTCTACCACACTATTCTTACAACCCGGTCGAATCGATTAATGGTCATCAAATTATTTATATAACTGCAAAATGATCGAATGTAAGAAGCTAACTAATTTTACTTCTTACTACTGCTCCATCAACACGCACATACACATAACAATGAGAGAGAGTATATGTTTCGAAAGATTACGACTGGCATACTAATCTTCAATGCATCAATAGACTGACTATTCTAGTTAACCGAACAATAAAAATCAAATTTTTAGCATTGAAATATGAAATAACTAATTTACTGTAGCTTAACGTCTCGGTTTTTATTCTGCTTTAAGTAAATACACAATCTATCTAAACGTAATTAGATACTTTAAAAGTGTACACTTGTTACTCTCTCTCTCCCTCATATCCTTCATGTGCCTCTTTTCTCCAGAAAAATAATAGTCAAGTGTGTAATTTATTTCCTCTAACACGTGTAAACATGTTCATTTGATTATTTTCATTATTTCTCTTTGCCATATATAAATTGAGCCTTCTCTTTTTACAAAATTTTCATATTTCTATTTTGATCTAACTCTGCGTATACATACACACTATTCTCCACTACGAGTACGACTACGACTAGTACCTCGCATATATCACATAAACATTTTCTGTTTGTTTTTTCTAAAATAAATATTTTATTTTGTGAATAGTAATATATAAATTACTAACTTTTACTTCCTTTCCCCTTATGATTATCATCATCACTTTTTCTATTACAATAAAATAATCCAATAGTTCTACTTTGAACCAACACCTTCATTATCTTTGCTCTTTCTTTACTCTTCTTCATTTTGGATGATTGAACAATTTTAACTTTCAGGTTATCAGTTACCTCTTATTTGATTCGTATCTAAAACACAAATATTCTAAAAACTTAACTTTTTTCCTTAAAGAAAAAAAAAACATACTATTCGAGGTCACAAAAAAAAACTTTGCGGTACTTCATCCTTTAACTAACATACACACATCGTTTCTATTTCATTTAATTTTTCTATTGTTTCGTTTTGTCTATAACGAAAGTAAACGAAATAGATTTATCATTTTGTGTATGTATGTATTTTTTTGTTTAAAGGCTCTCTCTCTTGCTACCCCCTACCCTCCACTTTTTCTGACATTCGTCTAGTTTTTTTTTCTTTTTGCCCATTTGTTGTGTGTATTCTACTGGATGCCATGGTTTAATGCTTATATTGGATGTATGTATATGTCAAAGAGTTTTTTTTCTCTTGCTTATCGTGTAAGTGATTATAAAGGGAAAGATGAGAAAAGTATTGTGATGTTATTATTTTTGTTGTTTGTACTCTGAGAGAGAGACAGAGAGTATTAGTGATATAAAGCACGCTTTTTTAGACCACTACATTCATCCATGTATGCGCCGCTATATGTTGTTGTGTTTTCTTCGAGCAATAAGAGTAGACTGTGTGTGCACGGGAGATTGTGTTTTTATACTGACTACTGTTTCCACTGTTTTATGTTGTATGGATAAATGTGTATGTACAGAAACTGTTTTCACATTTTGCTCTCCTTTTTCTCAGCTTCTAGAGAGTTTGGTTACATTGTTTCTATCTCTTCTGTGTACGGTTTAATCATCGGTATTTCAGTTGACCATAAATAATTTGTGATAATAATTATTAATAATAATATTATTATTGGTAAATGTTTTCGTTCTGTGATAAATAATTAACGATGCATATTTATATCAAGCACAGGTTTTTTATATAACATTTTGTGCTTAATAGCTAGTGATACCAGGTATACTAATATCAACTTAATCGTTGTACAGTATAATATAATAATAGTGACTGTAATATTATAATGACATTAGACTCAGTCTCACGGAAAGCGTCAGTTCTCCGGAGAGTCTAGGTACATCTTATTACACCAACTAGTGGTACGAATGCAACCTAAATTCGACTGGCACTAAGGATTAACCAACTATGAAATTGTTAGTAGTAATCATATATTCTTTAGTAACTAACTTCGAAAATAATTCTCGTAACCAGTGGAGTACAACTATGTCGGGTGTAGGTCAAGTACCACCACTGGCAGTGGGTGATAGTTCCGCTATATTACAAATCGACAAAAATTAAAATTATGGACCGTCAAATCTAAATTCATTGATTCCAATCTTAAATACTAACGAGAAGTGAAATTTCTCAATCGATTACCGAGGAGATCGTAGACGCGCACTGTTGATGGAACAGTTATCCAGTTCTTCTTGATTTTCAGGAATTGTCTAATTTAAGTCAATCCATTATTTAAACTTCAAAAATAAAATGTTCGGTAAAGAGATTTTGCTATTTTTACGAAAGTGGCTGCATGAAACCAAGTAATGTTAGAATCGCTTCACTTCGATGATCACAGCATCATCATCATCCCTAATCTACTAATTAAGTTGTTTGTTGACAAATTCAATTATTTCTTTGTTCCAGGTCAGTTTATCTTTAGGAAACATTTAATTGTTAATTTTGGCACTATCCTTTTAGTTGTTACCAAATAAATAGATTTCAGAAGCTTTTAGAGACTATTTTCCCCTATATCTAACTCCAATAAATAGTATCCCGTTAACTGAGTATTTAATGCAGGCCAAATCTCCTAGTAGAATTATAGATTTACTCGAGATTATTCAAAAGCCTGAACACTAGTTATAGAGATAGTTTATTGTTAAAGATTGGTAAAATCTGCAAGCGTATAGGAAGCAAGCACATAGGGAAACCAAGTGTGTGTGTGTGTAAGTGCTAAAAATCCATATATATTTCTGAGTGTTAATCAAGTATGGATAAATTATTGATTATCTATGTATTACAACCAATGGGAGAATAAATTAAAAATTGATGTGTAGACATGTGCTCAATCATACTCACACAGAAATTTGCATAATGAATTAAGTGTCTAAATTACTGTGAGCAGATAAATAATACAACAGTTGAATGGCTTTACTACAAGTTTACATTAATAATTTCCATTGTATTCAATAATAATTTATATCTTACATGTTCTGTTATACTGAAAATATTCCAACTAATCTTTTCATATAATCTGTATTAATCGTTATATCAATATTGACTGTATGAAGTCTGGGCAAATATGAAACAATTTCACATTCCATTACCTAGTCACTAATCACTAATTTTAAGGTAAATTTCTAAATAAAACCATGTTGGTAATAAATATAAAAGATAGATTGATAAAAACGCATAGTTCTGTAACGAAGAACTTACACCAGTAAGTGGATTATTAATTTTAAAGTATAGAAAAATTGTGTAATTTCGTAAATTCAGTTGTGTTTATTTTTTGTTTAATCTTTCTATATCTATTTGATTCAAGCTTACACTTATCGTTTAATCTTCTTCACTTAATCAATTAAATTGATTGCATTGTATATCAGTGTATCTTTTGAAGATATTAATTTACATTCAAGCGTGCGAAAGAAAGAAATAATAAAAAAAATCGGAACTTTTGTATTTTCTATTTCACCATAATAATAATAAATAATCACTAATTGCTTTCATTCTATTAAATTATACAAATTTACATCTATTTTGATTGCTGTTGGTTTTGATATTTAAAAAAAAGTATATATCGTCTAAATGTAATCCAACATGAATTCAGAAATCAGTCATTCACAGGTAAAGGAATAAATGTTCCAGTTGTACCCATTGATCTATCATCAGCTTCTTTATATTCACCTATTAATCGTTTCGATGATTCTGGTCGTTTTCTTTCATTGACTGCCATATTTTTCCATAATGTTTCATTTCTTAAAAAGTATTCTTTAAAATCAGCGTTTTGTTCTTCTGTTTGTCAGATATATCATGTATGAAAAGAAGGGAAATAATAGATTAAATTTGACAAACGTGAGTATTATAATTTTTAGCGAAAAAAGTTGCTTTTCTATACATGCTTATATACTTTCCTTGAAATAACTTTCGATTGCGTAATAATATTTACTAAGATAACTAACTCGGGATTAAACTGAGCAAAACTAATATTACAAATATCAATTATATGTGTTGCAATTCAATTATTCTTGGAGGTTATGACACAATCGTTTAATACTGAATGAGTCTTTTAGTTGGTACAAATCACCTATGGTACATTAATTAGTACTGGGATGTTCATATTGATAATTGTTTAGTATAGAAAATCTGTGGAGAGTTTATACTTCCATATTTTATATCATGGACTGACCCCAGTTATATAAACAATGTAAACCAGAAAGTACTGGACAGTTGTGTCCATTATTTCACCGAGTATGAAAGCCAAGACTAAGGTTTCCCGGCAAACACTTAGTCTTTCGACTATTGTGTTGATATGATTTTTATTTCTAACTTCAATCAATTAGTGATATTGCAAAACCACTTTGTAGATTACTGAGGAGTCCTATAATTGTGAAAAAACAACTGTCTAGTACTTGGTTTTCAATAGGTCTCCAAGATAAGCTCTGTGTATAAACTATGATCATTAGGTACCTTCATCATTATGCCTTAAGAAATACGTAGACTGATTTTTACGTTACTTCAATACTTCATTATTATAATTAATCATATATTTAAAGTAGGGAACTTGTAAATCAATCATCTTTGTCCCAGTCATATTTAGAAGCGCAATCAAATGGAGGTATATATATATATATATATATATATATATATATATATATATATATATATATATATATATATATATATATATATATATATATATCAAGATGAACAGATTGTATGATTTCATCAAACAAGAATGTGCGCAGGTCATAAATGAAATGTTTGGAGATTCAGTAAGATTGGTTATCTTGTTCGGGCAATAACAGAAATGTAACCACGAACAAGACATTTGTAACAGATACTTAGGCTGGAATTTACTTTGTCATAGCTATTCGTGCTACTTAATCCTAGTTAGTAGTATAAAGTGAAACAAAATAAAAACTTGAATTAAGTTCGTAAATAGGGGCTGGACTTGACGAATTCCGAGAATTATTAGGAGCTTGTCATTGAAGAAGTCTGTAATCAACAAACCTATTGATAGTAGATTTAATATATCAATCTAAAAGGAAAAGTTCTATATATCACATAATTACACTGGGAAAAACATCCGTAGGATGCATGAGATTGATAAATCCTATAAAGACAACCGGTCGGGAACATGGTCATTATGGAAGACTGGTCTAGTGATTGTAAAATGATCGAAATGTTTACTTCAGATTGAAGTAGGCACTAAAAAAATCTTTCAGAAGGACAACTAAATTTACGCAATTCAACTATCCAGTTCAGATTAGTCAACATTTCAAGCAAGTGTAGGCTTTTATCAATATAACGTGACAGGACCCCGTTAATAGTTGTTGCATACGAATTAAGATCCTCGAATTTACTTTTACTCATATCACATTGATTTGGAATCTATTAAAATGTGTAAATATGCCATTATCACCTATCTAATTATTTTATCAACGTTGCATTGATGTTAAGATTTCTACTAAATTGAATAGCAGATTCTAAATTAATTCCTTAATTTTAACGTGTTCAATACAAAACAGCAATGTCTTGTAATTAGTTCACTATGTTCACTGTCTTTCTAATCCGAGACAATGTTACAAGTTCTTAATAATTCTTCAACCAGCCGCGAACTATGAATAAGCTAACTTCATTCGATTCAATTTTTCCCATACCCTGGGATAAAATGTAACAGCTTACCACTTTAAAATCACATGTATATCATCATTAACTAATAATGTTCCATGATTATAAGGCATAACTTCATAGTGATATAGTCAGTTGAACAATTAGTCATCTTCGAAAAATGATGTAATACTCATCTCGATGGTACCTTCATATTATCATGTAAATTAAAGGTAGGTTGTATGAGAACCATACATATTCTCATATTTTTACTAAGGGCACTTGTAATCGTTTAATAAATATCTTTCTTCTTAGTCCACGAATTAGCCTTGAGAATAAAGTTTCTTCGATATATTTCCACCTGTTTGATTTCGTTCAGAACTCAAGTGACACCGGTTACAGGAATACAAAAATCTACCAGAAAATCAACCCCTCTAGCATTAAGTTTATCAGACATATGAAATAATAATAATCATAGTTATAGTAATTTATTCATTTTCCCTATTAAATAACTCACTTAAAATGTCTCTAATACTTCTATTCTGACCACCATATTCTCTAGGTAGTACACTTTCAAGACCGGGTACTTTTTCATAGGCTTTCTTTATATTACCTTTTACTCTTATAAACTGTTGGAAAAAAAGTAAAGAAAAAAAACTTGTTTTACGTCAAAAGCATGATAACCGTTTGTATGCGATTCTGTCAGTTTATGCAACAAGTGAGTAATTATGTAATAAAGATAAAATCATATCCAGTTGTGAGATGATTGTTCATTAATGTCACTAAATGAGGATTCCAATGTATTAAACATTGACTAAATATCATCACGTGAATCGTTGGTACTGGTCAGGAAATCTTAATGTTGTGTTCGATATGAGTGTTAACATGTTACGAAGTTATTCAATTCCATTAAACTTACCTTTCTAGTCTTCATTATGAAAACCATTTGAAACCAGGACGTACTGAACAATTTTTTGTACTAGTACGAAACTCAATCTGCGTGCACCTTGACCCCATCGAGGATCGAAACGAGGACCCGCAGATTTAACTTTAATTCGTCCACAATAGTGCGTGACCATCTTTCATTGTCTTTTGTGATTATCTTTTGAAATGTCTTTTTTTTTCATCAAAAAACTTGGAACATGTAATGAGTTGATCGAGTTTAAACCTAACAATATATCTTTATTTTAAATCTTCTGTACACGTGCATACAAGCGAACATTTATGTCAACCGCAATGTCAATAACTAAATTTATGGTAAAATCTACCCTAGAATAATTCATAGTTTCATACACATAGTTCCCTTTATCATTTTAAAAAAGAGCAAGAACAAAGATTCCAGCAGAATAGCTAGAATCTTTGTTCTTGCTCTTTTCAAAATTCATAGTTTGTTACGTTCTGCTGTCCGATCCAATCGCTTCCGAATTCTTAACCTTTTACCAATCAGTTACGTTGAGTAAACTAAGTCTCCATGAAAAGAGTTATTTCGAAAAGCCTAACAAAAATATTCTTGGCTGAAGAATACCTATGAGTTACAATAATGATAGCAACATATGAACGCTGACCTTAACCAAATGAATAACTCATTACCTCTCGTCATGCAGCCTGTTTGCCCGTTATTTATTGCCTACAATTTAACCAAATATAACGCTATGATTTAACCATTCATCATCTTTCAAAAAGAATAACATTAGAAATGTGTCAATACCATTTTAAATTATGTTTGATTAACAAGAGTAAAGAAGTAAAATAACAAGACTTCTTTTCATGTCTTGATCATCAAATCAAGGATTAAGGAAATCAAATGAACGCGTATGTTCCGATCATGTGCTCAACTTACAAAAAGAAATATTATAAGTAATATCTGTGTGGTTTTGAAACAAAATAGCTTACTATACATGTGGTAGAACTCCTGATAAATAAAAAATCTGAGACCAGATTAATTTCTAAGTTTTAAAGAAGAAAATATCTTGACTAGTATGAAGGAAGGGAAACGGCTTTTATAGTTGATCCCCAACGGAATACTAGGAAATGGGTGATTCTCAAGAAGGAGCAAGTATATAATTCAGCTACACTTTTGGATTGTAACGTATTAATCTTAAAATATCTACAAATTGTGTATGTATAATTAGCTGTTGATTATTTAGTAAGGAGTGATGCCAAGTCAAGTATTGTTCAAAATCTAAATATTGATCAGTACGAATAAGATCCATGAATATCAGAGTAATTGAATCTATTTTTCACGTTGAAATAATTCCTCATTTTACAACTAATTTATTCCTACATATCCGTAAACACGTTTCGGCCGGTATACAATAGGACAATGACCAACAGTTAAGAGAAATTACGGTAGTATTTAGATTATACTTATATATAACCTTCGATCATCTATTTGTATCTCACGATGTGTTTTGCAAACTAAACTGTCTTGTCGTCTGGCCATCAAGTGTTTTCCCTACGCCATGCTTTCGGCGTACTGAAACTCTTCACTCCACCTGACGACTGTGACAACTTCGAAGCCACGTTCCACCATATACTATTTACAAGAGATCTTGTGAGTAGCGTCCACGACATTGGGATAGAAAAACTGTACTAAATCAAGTAAACAACTCATATATAATGATATTTAAGTGACACAATCAGCTAATGACAGTAATTTGTTTTGTTTTTTCACGCAACCATAACCATTTGCCAGAATTATAACACTGACAAATTTATTGATTATCTCATTCTATAATCACGAAACTATTCTCAAACGAACTAAAACTATTGTTTTTGAAATAGTGATCATTTCCATGATTTCAATAAACTTCTAGTATTAAGAAACAATGTCACACAGTTGTATCACATCAATTATAATATGCAATAGTGATAAACAAAACAATAACTTCTATGTCATTTACAAGAGAGGACGACTTCAACAATAATAATAATAATAATGTCATATTGGATCAAGTTGATGCAAATAAATACACACACTTGATACTTTCTCATTCAAGATTATGTATAAATAATTAAACAACCTATTGAATAGCTAAAAGTTTTAAATTTAAGGTTTGATTAAAAACAATGTAGAAATGTCTCTGAATCATATGAAATTTGATACTTGAAATTAGAACATTTAAGAAGATACGTCATTATAGATCCAGTTTATTAGTCAATAAAATGATCGATACCTAGTCATATGATGATTATGAAAAAGTAGCTAACATGAGTATTAATATGTATTGTACTATAACCAACAAGTCGAAATTGTAGTGATAGTCAACAATTACCTCTCTCTAACTAACTCAGTTCCAACAGTAGCCTTTATTCATTTATGCAATTATAGCAACAGGAACTAGTTTTCAAATAATAATCAATTATGTATTTTTTTTTAATTTTTTTATTTGTTTACATTTTTCTCTTTATATATTTTGTTTTACATTTTAAAATGTAGATTCATTTTATGCTTAATATTGTTTATTGTACATGGTTTAATTATAAAGCTTTCAGTGTCATAACAAAGAAACATCATAGTTGATAATACCCTTTTTAAATGATAATGTAAACTTTATAATTAAATTATCTAGTTTACAGAATACATAACTAGTTATGATAGTTAATTTATTTAGATTTAGTTTTCATTATAATCTATGAAATGAAACCAAATGAATAAAGCGTTGTCAAATGCCGTCAGAAATGTGTAGGTGATTGTTGTTTTCAGGTTGACCATACTACCAAAGGATACTTCTTCTTATGATACTTGTAAATCAAACTGAGTTACGATTGATCTTGATAGTGATTATAAAGCTCAACGACAGGTCATGTATGACATTTTTGCTAGTAGTTGTTATGAATTAGCTATGTATTTTTTATAGACTTTATCATATGCGGCGGAAATCCGTGGGGGTAGATTGAGGTGTGTTACTTTTAGGCCCAGTCATTTATAAATCTCTCCACTATAAGAAGATAGCATCACGACAGATGCCAATTGTCTAAAGAATTAATCTTATTGACGATAATATGACTTTACCCTTGGACCATTAGTTTTATGCTTCTAAACTTACCGTCTTTCAATTGATTTGTCTAGCATGGTAGAGCCTCAACAAACATGTGTTACAATCGATATGACCCTACAGGATCATCATGATATGTAAGCTGAACTACTACATCAAAGTAGTAGATATGGTGCATTTATGTCGTAAGTTCCATTTTCTTTACGACTGACTGACTGTTAAACTTGAATGGTAGTGATACTAGATGAATATAATGAATCGGATAAGATTAAGAATATAGACCAATAAATGTAGTTTAGATGATTATAAGATAGGTTATTCATGGTGAGATATGAATGTTGGCAGTTCAACTTTCTATGAATTCTCAACACATCTTAGTTCACACACAACTAAAGGCTTTCTGTAAGTTACTCAAATGAGTTCAGGTTTTAGCGAGTTCATAGGCCGGACAAATTTACACAAGTCTTTTATGACCCTCCTTTAGTATTCCTTGATGTTTTTGGAAACAAGAACATTTCGTCTAAAGATTTATCAGAAACGTTTTACAGACTTCTAGTGTATCTTTATGAAGTATTTAAGTAAGACTTTTGAAGGCCAAAGGTTTTTGTAAGTCCAAACAAAGTATATGCTGTCGCAAAACTAACTTAAAAATCTAGAAAGGCACGGACTATTTTAAGTAAATACGTTATTCATCTTACCAAGGTCACAACCTACATGCCTTTATCTGTAATAATGAGAGAATGATAGAAATTCCTAGAAGTCTCGCATACTTTTATTCGGTTTTGTCATTAAAGCTCTCTACTCTTTCTTAGTCTTGTAATCTCCCATGGTTAATAGGATTAGCAGTTAAGCTACTTGTGATAAGGACCAAATCGATCCGGCATACCGTAATACAGGCCTGAAACTCAACTAGATATATTCACAGTATTTGATACTAACTATAAAAACATCATATTTTTTGTTAAGTAAATCTGTTTACGAGTTAACATTATACTTCATGATTTGTGGCTTTCGACATACACGTTTTCTCTTCTGTTCATATAAAAAAGTAAGTAAACGACAAGTCAGGATAAAAAGTTCACTTTGACTGTAACCTAAAAGTACAAATGTACATCAACACACTCCCACCTAAATTAATGCTACATACACACTTTATATAATTCAGAACATCATGAATTAAACTGAAATTCATACTAGTTGCACAAGTGAGTGGCTAAATGGAAAACGCGTCGAAGTTTCGAGCTAGCGTTACTATGTTCTAATACCGGAGTGAAAATCAACTCTAGAGTGCAACGATGTATCCTACCAATGAGTCCTAAATCAAATGAAAAGCGCGTCCTCGATTCAACTGCTAGCCACATTCCAACTTCTCTGTGCATTTTATATGAATACCAAAAATATTAAATAAAAAACCTACCCGTTCTCTAACTTTTGGTCTCAACCATAATGATAGTAATTTGAACAAAACTTCCATAATTTGCGGTTCATTATAATAGATTATTCCTTTCATACGAAATGGATAAGCTTCCTAACGGAAAATAATTAGTTACAATTAAAGTTAGTTTTTTTAAAAGTACTTTCAAAATTTTAATTCAATTGTAAAACTGACCACGGAGATCAGATACACGTCTGTGAATTTATTCCACATCCTCTTTTTTGATTGTTCAGCATGTGTAAGGTAGAAATTATTTTCGAACGGCTTTTCCGTTCATTTAGGGGGTGATCATAAATTTCACCGGGGTTTTCATTGCAAGTTTTAACTTTCACTTATCTTCGCCTATTTTCATCCTATAATTTGGAATTCCCTATATTACTATGATCGTGGAAGGCATATGTAGATAGCGCTAGGTAATTGAAGAGAAATCTCCGGGATAATTTATATCCTCATATAAAGCACTCATCCACTAGACAAAGGATAAAACGCTCGAAAATATTAAACATGACACTTTTATTGAATATCGATAAAAGGTATGGATGGTTAATGGATTTATTGAAGTTGCTTATATGGATTTCTGTCTGTAAAATAAAAAAAATACCACTAGACTGCAGTCACTTTAGTTAAATTCATCAAAGCTGACCTAACAGTCATTATATTACCAGTAACACCATTTATTTTAAAATCAGCCTTGATGCAATTTTCTCTGATGAACATTTTTTGTAGCAACAGTTACATTTGAAAACAGCCTTCATGCTTTATTTCGCAAACATCTATATTACTTTACAACAAACCTACAGTTCGAAAGTATTGTACAATCACGCTTTCATCAAAATCACACAATATCGCTTGTCAACGATAAGCATTTTCAGTTCAAAGACGGTTCGTAACTTTGAAATCGCTATTGAGACGCTGATCGATCCTTTCATATATTATGCATTTGCCTCACTCTACGCGATTGTCATTTGAATTATGTACGTACAATCTTGTTTATTATGACATTAAATATTTTGTTAATATGAAAGCAAAATTATATAAGAATGTTCCTAGTGGGCCGAAAAAAATGTATGTGTGTACATATAAAATCTTACCTGTAATACTTTACTTAAATCTTTAATGGTCTTTTTCGGATTAATTGTATCCAATAGAGATGGTGAGACACCGGTGAAATCAATAAATACTCGCAAACCACAAATTTGAACTCTTGGATCTTCCAACATACGATCCAACTGAATCATGAGTAATTTGAGTACAGTCTCGGTAGATACACGATTATTGTTCCAGTAACCTAAAAACAAAGTACTTAACGCATACTCTGAAAATTTCAAACTAACTAATAATTAAATATTGTATTGTTTGGAGTAAAAACGTTATTTGAAGAGTTGAACTCATGAGTCGATTTAATCTAGACTACTATTGAAAACCCGGAATCACTTGACCACCATCTCATCCTAGTATGGAACTTCTGAGTAGTGTGTATCCACGATCCCGCATGCAGGACGCAAACCCAGGACCTTCGGTTTCGTGCGCGAACATGGGATCGTGGATGCTCACTGTTGAGGAGTTCTACAGTAGGGCGAAATGGCTGTCCAGTGCTCCCAGGTTTTTAAAAGAAGTCTAGCTCAGATCGGCTCATTAATTCAGCTCTTAACATTACTTCAATCTCCACAAATCTTCATTCTGATCATTAAAAGATTTTGTTATTCAAATACAATTTCTTACCACATGCAGCTTCCCCAGATAAAGGGACCATTTAGTAATACATATGTTTCGAATTCAGGACAGAGATGAGGAAAGATGAAAAATATGGATTGATTAAGGTCATTTTAAAAATGCCAAGAACAATTATTTTGGATGAATGGTATGAACTCATTTTTCTAACTTGGTTATTTAATCATATTGACGCATACAGCCACAAACTTGATTAAGGAAATGTCAAAATTCTGGATCACGAAAATTTCTAGAATCATTAAATTAAAATCAACTGACAGACATATCGATATAGATCAAAGTTATAAATCGATGTACAAAAAGTTGAACAATCACCATCGTCAGACACCAACTGCTCAAACAGCCAAAAGGGAACAAAATGGACACATAAAGACAATAAACCAGTAAATATAACCAGTCGAAAACATCGTTATCAGAACGAACTGAAATAATCCTTGCGGAATAATCAGAAATCTCGCTTCTGGTGATGTTATTCAAAATAACAACAGGAGATTCGTATTTAGATCATCTAACCTACAGAATGCAACAAAACCGAAATCATCCGTCTGATTAACAAAGATTTCTCACCACTTTAAAACTTTGCACTACTCAAAGAGAGACTAATCCATCGCAGTCCTAAAGGTCAATGGAAAGATTTAAACAACTAATACAAGTGAACCAATAGCACTTTTTCAACAGGATGTGTACTCAAACCCAGAGATTTATGCTTCTATCACTATGTCCCATGTTCATAGTCATTAGTCATGTAAGACTGAATGTTGAACACCTACAGTAATCCATATCAGTGTGTGATATCACTTAAATAAGGATTAACTTGGTAATCATTTGAGCCAACTGTGCTAAATTCGGATCCATTTAAAATTATTTATAAAAGTATATATGTCCATTCATGACCATTTACATTATCTCCTTCTGTAAAGTTTGTACTGTGATGTTACATAACATCCAAACTGATGATAAAATTCTTGAATTGTTATCATAACGTTACACTCATTTCCACTGTTCAGTATTTCCTTCCCCTGTTCATATGGTTATTCGTTTGATTTAACTGTATATATGTGTGTTTATCTGCAAAAGATTATAATAACTTACCAATTCGAACCATAAATAAAAATGTCCCATCATGAAGGAATCCAATTGGACAATGAAAGCTGATTAGAAGAATAAACAAACATTGAAATAATGAAAAAATAATTATTTATAATCAAACAGAGGTTTTGTGGATATTATAGTAACTTAATAGTTAAATTCGTGAGTCAATTGAAGCTAGATAACCATGAAAAACCTGAAAGCACTGGACGGCCGTTTCATCCTAGTATGGGATTTCTTAGCAGTTCTCATCCACGATCCCGCCCCGCGAGATTTGAATCCAGGACCTATCAGTCTCGGACTCGAACGCTTAACGTTATTTATATTAGAAATTATTTCATTTTAAAATGTATTATCCAAATATTTACTAACATTGACCAACAATCACATTCTATTTAAATCACTGTTAGCATTTGTCGAACAATCATGAAATATTCTACAATGATCATTATCAATTTTTCATCCTGTTCATTTATTCGATTTAATTTACGGAAGCAGTTGTTGAATACTGACTGATTCAACAACTGCATATCACAGCAACATAATTGAAGATACAGTTGTATTTTGTTTCTTTTGACTTTATTCAATTGACTCTTTTGAAAAGAGTTACATTGATTAAGGTTATGAAAAATCCACATTTCTAAGTTGATAAACAACTTTAAACGTGTGTGTGTGTGATGCTTCAACGGTGTAGTTAATACTCTAAATAGCTATTCATAATTTAAACAAAATTGGAGCCCCATTATCAAAAGGGACATGTCCAATTTATGATATTAGCTTGATCAGATTTTTATAAACTTATAATGTAAATACTCCCTACCCTACATTTTCTTAAGAAAAATACTTATATTCACTGGCAATTGTGAATTTATATTCCATTTTTTCAAATGCGTGTTTCCCCTAAACTTGACTATTCCGTCAGTCAGTCACGTGGCCGGAGGTCAACAAAACAAAAATCCCAGTAGGAAAACAAAGAAAATCTGAAAAAAACCAATCATAGATAAGGGCATCGGGACAGGCTTATCTAGCAATTGGGGATTAAATAAGCAGCTCACTTCTATGCGAAGCGAACTCTGATGTTGTCCAGAACAGCGATAAAAGCTTTGAAATTAAACCAGCTAGCTCAGAGAATATAACACAGTACTTCCAGGTTTTCAATGGTGATCTTACAATTAATCGGTTTACGATATCAACAAAATCCAAAAAAAATACATTGTGACATAAAGCATGATGAGAATTTATTGCAAAGAATGATCTTTCATGTTAGACAGTGGTTGGAGATAGTCAACAGGAAACTCTGGAACTAAGTTTTATGCTGTTTAACACTTATCACAAAGTGCACCTGTATCTTGAGGGAACTGATAATCTCTACCAGATCCAATCTCGTGTTACTCAGCTTCATTGTCAGAAACGTGACCACTGAGCTATCCAGATACATGATATTGGTCACTACTCAGTGATCGATCAGTTATAAAAATATTTTCATTCTTATTATCTACATTTAAATATGATGTTACGTCTGTTTAACAGTAAAATAAAAATTACTGGCCACTCGATTACAGTTTAATAATTTAAATGGAACAAGTTCATAGTATAACATGAACATTTTGAGTTTGAATCCATCGTTGGAGATAGTGACTGTACACTTATGAGAAATTCAGAACTAAGCAAAAACAATTCAGTGTTCCCTCATTTCTAGTAGTTCATCAACTAAAGTCAATTTATGACACTAATAGGTTGAACAAATCTATACATATCATGTACTTGTGTTCACATGCCATCTCAATTTCAACTGGTAATTGAGAAACAATAAACAAGTCACTTTTTGGGAAGCAATCGATTCTGCACGTGGTCAAGGTCCCAGCCTTAATGACATAGTCTGATTCAGAAATATATATACCGGTGATGTTTGTATTTTATCATTCTGTCTTGTCAATGAAATCTTTCAAGTCATTTCTTAGTCTTCTCACTAGTATATTTAGTTGAGCAAGCGTATAAAAATCGTGCATACTATTGAAATGATGAAGACGATGTTCGGTTTTTATTCTACCTGAAGTTTATGCTGACGTCGTTCAAAAAGAACGAAGGCTCAACAACTAAACCAACCAGTTCATTAGACGAAACTCCACAAAAAAACCGAGTATGCCGTCTACCTGAATTGACGCATCTGATAGTAACGGAAGTGAACGAGAAGACAAATGGGGAAAAACGAATGTATTTTAATAAATCATAACAGAATATCTTAGTAAAATCTGAGAACCATAAAGTAAATACTTTGTTTGCAAAATGTTCATTAATTGTCCTGCATTTTCATACCAATTGCCTTCTGTTCCCATTCTTCCCTTTTCGATCTTCTCAACCTTCTGCTGCCAGACATTCTATTCCTGACTAGCGTTATATACTACTTATGTCGATATAAGTAGCACACACCACAGTATTAACTAATTAATTAACCACATTTACTCAACCAATTACTTACCCCATGTTTAAATATTCATCAAGTATTGTATTACTTATAGTTGAACGGTCATACCAATTAACTACAGGACTTTCTGGTGATGTACGCAATGTAATAAAATTATCTAAACGCATTTGAGCTTCTGAATGATTATATTTTGATTGACGTAGAAAGGCCAAAAATATTCGATCATCTAAAAAAAACAACAATATATTGATTATATTTTTAAAATGAAAATATAAACAATAATGTAGAAGATTTGTAGCTCAGATGGATGGTTTCGATGGAGTTTTATTTTCTGAGCTGAATGGTTTGGTCGACTCCATCAAAATGTAATCAATATTTTATGAAATATTCTTCATATAGTCTGTATTGTAAATTATCATATGACTTGGTTAATTAGTGTTATTCCCATTTATCTTTTGAAAAACCACTAAGATGTACAACCTCATTTAATTACTGAATGTTATCCGATGTCATTGTTTTTCTAACTCTACATAGCATCCATTAGAATTCTACTGATCAATTTGAAAGTGTATCTAATAGTCTAAATGACTCGATATTACGTGCACTATGTTGGAATGAGACCTGATTGACAGGTAATCAGCATCAAGTCTTGAATTAATGTCCCATGTTATGTAACACTTGTTAACAATACCACATGATTGATACAGACTGAATATATGGTCTGTTAGTTCAAAACCAGAATGCTTTCTAATCGTTAATTTATTACTATACATAAGTATGAAGTATGTATTTGCATAAATTCACAGCTGATGACGTTTTATTTATTTATTTCGACAGGAATGATAATAATAACCACCAAATATAAGCTTTGAGTCAAAATGTTTTTATGATGTTTAGTTGTGCTGAACAGAACAAGAACTGAGTAAACTTACAACTCACTAATTGGCATCGAGTGCCTTAATCACTAAGCTACTCCGTTAAGTCTTTCATCATGTTAAACAATATAGAATAAATGGATTTACGACTAAGGATGGAATCAGCCTAATGTATATCCATCCTAGTGTTGATGTTGGTATGTCCTTGAAACCATTCCTACTCACATAACTACTTATTCAATAAAAAAACTTGTACAAAATGGCCTTTTTGAGACAATCCACACTAGATGCACATATATCAACAAAGACGAATCAAAATCCAGTCAAGATTATCAGCATTGGTATAATTAAAATCCTTTGTCATAATGATATCGATTAATGACTATATTTCAATTGTTCCAATTTATACAAGTCATAAACTTTATTTTCTCTTTTGACGTGTGCTTTGGAACAGTATCGACCAAAGAACACAGTACGTCGAGAAATGGAGACAGACATGAGAAAAATGAACAAAAGTTGGATAGAACTGGAAAGGAAGCTCCAGGACAGAGTGAGTTGGAGAATGCTGGTAGGCGGACTATGCTCTATTGGGAGTAACAGGAGTAAGTTCAGTTCAAGTTCAAGTTCAAACTTAATTATTTTCATTTGCCTCATTCATAAATTCAAATAATCTAGTTCTTACTGAACATTTTAGGTCATGTTAGAGTTATGGTTCAGTTTTGTGTAAATGTTTAAAAAATTCAGATAATTGATAATAGAGATTCTAATACTGTATGAGCATCAGATTCAGCGATGAAACGTAAACTTGTCATAAAAAGGGGTCGGATCTTTCATTTTTTCTAATACTCACAACAAAATTATCAAATATATTTCAACAAATATAAGTTCAGGGAGTTTGTGATGGTCATAGAATTTTCATATTTTAAACTATAAAATGACCTTATCTGGATCAATATTGATAACCTGGAGGGACTAAATAACCGTTTCGCCCTAATGTTGAACTCTTCAGCAGCACTCATCCGGTATACCACATCTGGGAATCGAGCCCAGGGCCTTCTGTCTTGTACACAAACACATAACCTATAGACCACTGAGTTGGCTTCCATACTTTCAAAAGTAGTCTAGATAAGATCAATTAGTCATTTAAACTTATGAAAATCCTACAATGTCCAAAAATTTCTCAATATGAATAACAAACATGTACTCACTAGTAAATGTCTTCAAGACGCAGCTCATATTTGTAGTGAGAAGCTGTGACCCGTGGAGTTCAACGATGTCTAATGTAAGGTAATTACCAACGTAGGTAATGGATGAGTGTTTCACAAGATCATGAATTGACTAAAGTTAGACATTGATACTAATGAATACCGGCTCAGTGGTTTAAAGTTCAAGTGACTGCGTACAAAACCAAAGCTCTTAGGTTCGATTCCCGGATTTCGGGTTGTGAATGTACACTGTTGTTAAGTGTTACACTAAGACGAAACGTCCTTCTATTGCTTCCTAGTTAGTAACAATGATCTAGCTAGTGTCATTTCATGATTTAAATTTTAAAAATATACATCTATCAATTCTGCTTCCAAGAAGTCAATAAAACCAAGTTATTATTATTTCAAGTTATTTTCACTGATCAATTAAGTGATTAAAAAACGTACCACCATTTAAATAATTAAAGATGAGTAGATATTTAATTTTATAAATACAATGAAAATCAATAAATTTTATGCGATTAGTATCTTTAGTTGATTCAATAATTACTTACTTAATATTAGGAAATAAATTAAATTATCAGTGTGGAATTGTTAAAATTGTTACGTTTTTTGATTGAGATCATAAATGAATGAGTGTTAAGCATTTTTACGCAATACCGTAGGTCTTGGGTTCGAATCCCACATACGGGATTGTAAATACTCACTGCTTCAGAGTCCCATACAAGGACAAAACTACTGTCCAGTTCTTCTAGGTTTTCAATGGTGGTCTACCATTTATCAATTCATGATCTCAATTGAAAAATAAATTAAATATATTTACATAATTACTTTAAAACCTATTATAAACATTCAAACTGTGAAAAAATAGATTTTTTTATTACTTTTAAAGTAATACGTATGTGGTATTAGTAGTATGGTCTATCTTACTTATGTCTTACGACGTAGGTAGTATGTAACACCAATCCGAAGTGGAAAATCGGGAAGTAGAAGGTTAAAAAGGTCGAGTTAAACAGAATAGAAGGGAAAATAAAAAAGGAATTGTGAACTTGAAGAATCATACAGAAAGTGAAGGACAAATGATAGAAAATTTGCAAGTGAAGTATCAGTGTATGGTTCTCTTAGTTCATGAAGATATTCTGTAATTTTGTATAAAGTAACAGATTGGTTATCCCCATCTGAGTGTTTATTCATTATTATGATAGTAATAATTACTTGATATTGTTAATGAAATCGGTTGTATATACAATACTTACCTGTATTAATTCAATCAATTAATTAATGTCTCATAAGATATATCAGTTTTATATTATTGAAATGATTGAAAAACGGGATTATTTTTAGTTTCTTGACCGCTCAACATAAAATTTAAAGAAATACTCACTGAACAAGCTAATAAGTAGATTCAGAAGGGGTTTTGTGGAGATTGTAGTAATTCCAATAATTCAGATCATGAGTCGTGGATGCGCACTGCTGAGGAGTCCCACAATAGGACGGAACGGCCGTCCAGTGCTTCCAGTTTCTCCATGATGGTCTAGCTTCAATTGACTCATGATCTCAATTATTGAAGTAATAAGTAGATATTTATGATGGGGTTATGAAGACATTTTTAGGATTTAATTTTTTACATTACAAACTAATTTTTGATGAGATAACCAATAAAAAACTGAGAACTTTTGAACGTTTGATTCGTTCTAGCATGAAACCTTTTCACAAGTACTGACCCATAATCTTAGCAGGGATCAATAATTAATGCTTCCTATGTTTCAAACAAGTATATATTCACGCATGAATATGTTTGCTATTTACAAATCAATCAGTATACTTAAATAATACAAAATACTGGAGTGTAGTTTAAATCATTTTTAAGAGAAATTACTAAATACAGGGCTAAATCGATTTTGAAAATCTAAAGTAATCTGAAGAATCGTAAGATAACAAAGATAAAGAAATGTTGTCTCTAGTCAGAAAGTCCACATTTTTTCAACGGTGAAAGCATTTTTTGTCATATAGTTATTCTAAGTACATGTGAATAGGATACACATTGAGGAAAGCACACAATTGCGTTACAAGACAAGCCCTTACATGGAATCCTCAAAGCCTAAGGAAAAAAGGAAGACCAAAGAACACATTACGTCGAGAAATGTAGACAGACATGAGAATAATGAACAACAATTGGATAGAACTTGAAAGGAAGGCCGAGGAGAATGTTGGTCGGCGGCCTATGTTCTATTGGGAGTAAGTAAGTAAGTACTCTAATTACATATTTACCATTAATTGTTTCCAGTATATCCTATGATAAATAAATTCCTAATGAACAATGACAATTAATATTACATACATACTCACAGTTTAGTTGGAAAACGTTTATTTTAAACATTCACAGAATTTGTGCACAAAGTCATATTCTATCCTAATTCCATTAAAACAATAATAACTCAGTGATTTAATTCCCGATAGCTTTCAGTACTTGATGTATGCATTAATCGAAATGTATTGGCAAAATATTTTGTTATAGTACTCGAATAAGTTTATAAAATGACGTCATAGAAACTTTACAGTACTGGAATTTAAGGCAAATCAATCTTTAACCTTCCAAAATACTTCCCATCTTCGGGATTACACTTGTCTTATCTCTGTTTTTTTTAAAGTTCAAAACATTACCAAAAGCCTTCAGAAATTAGACTTTTGATTAGTTTGATCATTTCAAGAGATTCTCTTAACACCGTCATGTTAGGTGACAATACAATTCATTAGCGACTAACTAAAAATCAAATCAGTAGTCAAAAAGCACAATGCACCGTACACATTTAATGCTTTCATCAACACATCAGGTCAATAGTCATTCTGGCCTTTTATCATCCATGCAGTCTTCATGATCTTCCCTGAAATCCTTAATCCAAGTAAAAAAAGTACTGCTTCATTCAACGGATTTTCTCCAAAATCACCTCAAATAAATTTCATGAATTTTCCGAACTCCCTAGAATCCACCTTGACTAATTGCAGTCCATGACGAAACCTAACTTTAACCGTGAACCATCCAAATGATAAATTATCTTTTGAATATCATTAATTAACTTTGAGATAGTTTTCTGTCATTTCGTCAGATATATCGCAATATAGAATCATCATCGTATTGAACTACTTGAATTGATCAATGTTGAAATTTTTTAAACTAATGAATTATAACTCATCGGTTGATTTTAAAAAAAGCCCCTGCGTTTGATCTCATCCAGATAAACAATACCAAAAACTCTCAAACTAAGAGAAAGTCAATATTCAGTGGTTTTCGATATTCAATGATTTTTTTTAGTCGATACCATTTCCTGTGTCACAACCATAGACATATTAATCAATCAATCTATTATTACTATAACACTCGTGTTTCATGTTCACTGGTTGTCAAAGGAAAATGATCTTTGAAACCATCCAAAATCTCATGGTTCCTTAAAGCTACCAACATAACTTAAGCGGCATGATTTTTGCAAGGTTTAATGTTGACTTGCTTAAATTATAACATAAGTTACTACATTGGTAAAAGTTAAAATATAGAACATCCATTAATCGATAAAAACGATGTAGATTATTCAAACTATTTTTGAAAATGTTTTGTTAAGATCAATCTGGTCACCAATTTATTCATTTTACGTTTTATTATTATCATCTAAATAAGACGTAAGACACACTGTAAAAATAAGAAATAATTCTGTTTTAATATATAAATTGTAGTTTGGATTCTTTCGATCCTTATTACCCAATCTCCAGACTGGAAAAAATATAACTAATTTATCAAGATTGATTTCTTGGGTGATATTTCATTATTAACAGTGTTGAATTCTTGGAACTATATGATCTAAATATGGGGTTGTCATTATATTTTCAGACATCATCATCATGGCTAATTCGAACATTGAAATTGTTAAAATTTCTTCATTTGATCGGTATTTTTTATTGGCTACTGTTGGTGAAGTCTTAAAAGATAAGATTAAATCATTCTTGTGAATCATAAATCTTATCTACTATTACAGACTGTTATAAATTAAAATTCTAAAAATCTATCTCACACTGTTTAACATTAAAAACATATATCTTGCAATTGCATAGTGTAATTGTAATTATTAAAAAAATGAGGGAACACTGAAGTTGAACTTCACTCGAATGAGCACTGCTCAGGAAGAGGCCGTTCAGTGTTTCCAGATTTTTAATAATGATCCAGCTTAAATTTACTCATGAATTCAACAATTAAAAAATTGAGCATGATAAACTCTTGGTTCAAACAAAATTTCGATTAAATTTTCCTTCATTTGGAAATCTTGTTCAACAATTTAACCTGCTCAAAATACTTAGATTATCTTGAATGATTATAACAACATTTAAGTAAACAGTTAATATCTGCTACCCGTACTTAAATTAGATAAAAATCATTACAGTAAAATATTATCCTTTTGACTTACCATCTGCACAAGTAAGGTGTGGCATTGAACGTAACCATCTTTTTATACTGGTCAAATGTGCTGTAATATGTGATATGTTTTCACGAACCTCTTTAACAGATCTATCCTTGAAAAACTTCGTAATTGGTGCAGAAGGTGATAAATGAAAAGTTCCCGATGACATATTCATTATATTGTGAAAGAATTTAAAAGATTAACATAAAAATACAAATATGAATTGAATTAGAATCACTGAATTACACTTTACTCTAAAAGAAACTAAAATGATTAATGTATTTCTTAATTCTAGTAGTGAATGAATTTATAAATGGGGCACATACACTAATCAACCAATTAAAATCATTATATCACACAATATATAAGTAGATCAATATAAATTTAACCATTATATGTCTGTTACACTAAATTAATAACCTGTACATGAGCACTAATTAGCTAAATGAATAAACTCCACTTAAGTCTCTTCTATTTCATTATAAATGTGCAGACATATATTCGTTTTGTTAAACATTCTAGTGATGTATTATAAAACAATATTGTGTAGCATGGTGCATAAACATTATGATCATACTTAAGCTTAAATTACTCGTTTCTTAGTTTTACTTATTAACTCAAGCTTGTATGATAAAACAACTTGATCTAAGTTGTTAATAGATTTCAGCACACAAAAAATGATATAGACTGTGAAACCACTAAAAATAGATGATCAGTAGACAAGTTTTTAGTTCTAGTTTAACGATCATTAGTCAGGTAAACATACTACAGAAGTCAAAGGATCAAAATTGGGAAATTCTGTTCATTCATGAGATAGAGTTGCTCTTGTCGAATGTCATCATTATATATTGTTGTTTTCATTTTGATTTTCTCGAATCCTGAAGAGTTCAAAGTTTGTAAAAAAATAACTGTTGAGCTCTCCTTGGTTTTTAATGAGTCTTCAGTTAATATCAGTTCGTGCACATAAACTAAATTGAAAATAATTGGTAAGTAATCGTAATACCTTCAAATCCCCAGTTCCTGCTAAGAGTGAGGAAATTTCTCTATTTCTTTTATCTATACCATTATAACATCCATCCAAAAAATTCCTACCAACTACCAACGCTCAAATTGTAATTTACATTTCAGATACAGTCTGCATCAAGAGTAAGAATCTCGTGTAATTCATCTTTCATATGATTTAATATTCTTTGTATGATCACGCAGCTGATATATTTAACAATTCTAAATATCCTAAAAATTGAATAAGACTAAGTTTTGCTCTGAATAAAATCAATGTACTTTGAATTTCACACGAAAACGACTTAAAAAGAAAACCTTTTTTAGTATTTTATCCCCCTCAAAACCATAGTATCTGTCAATAAATATGTGTGCTTGTAAGTGACTAAATGCTCTTGCATAACAACAATTGTGTAGCTTTACTATCTTTTGGCATGGATCATTATCATTCAGCATGAATGTTGGATGAACACAAAAGTAACATGAACAGATTTGAATAAAGTGATAACAACGACTGACAATGAATAATTTGAATTCATCTTTATTTTATAATTTGTCATCAGCTGCTTAGAACCATATTCGTACTGGAAAACAATATGATATTACATCGGTAACTCGAGAAATTGAAGTTATCACGATCAATACTATAGAAACATGTACTATTAGTAATATGTAGTGCTATCTAAGGACAACTACAGGAAATATAAATGGAATGAATCAGAAATTATCCAAAATTCAGAAATTTATAAGACCAACTGAGTAATAATTAGTGAATATTTGAAAATACATGTTAAGCTAAGAAATACTTCTACTCAATTAGTTATTTATCAGATGAATGGTTGAACAAAATCATGAAACGATTAAAATTAGACATTAACCCCGTTGGATGCAGGTTCAATGGTCTTGAGGTTGAGCGTTTGCGCGCGAGATCGAAGATCCTGGGTTTGAGTCCCGAGTGCGGTATCGTGGATGAGCACTGCTCAGGAGTCTCATACTAGGACGAAATGGCCGTCCAGTGCTTCCAGTTTTTCAAAGGTGGTCTAGCTTATATCGACTCATGAACTCAACTATTAAAATATGAACGTCTTGTGTTATCTGTAAGATGAATAATGTTTCCTTGCACCATAAACTATAGAAATCTATATCCACTAACCTAATTTATGTTTATAGAAGTTTATACAGCCTCAGAATTTTACTTGGCGTTCCACTTGGATACTATTGGGTTTACTAAAAAATATTTTTTCTTTTCCTTCTAAATTTTCAAAACTTTGATTTTGTTAACATCTTAATTTTTAATTTTAATCTTACTTAATATGTTCGATTATCTTTGTATCTAGTTTCCATCACACCTGTCCTACAAGTAATTTTTCATTGTATTACGCAATCTAGTGTAATAATATTTCTATTACATCATCATGTTCATTCATCGTTCATATGCCCTCACAGAACTAATAGTTAGACACATATATGATCATAAACCCGTTGAAAAGAGATCCCTTCACTGAACTTCTTGTTTTTAATGATCAGAAGGGGAATTATTTGTCAATCATTAATTTCACAAATAACAAAAGACATTTATATTTTAATCGTTTAAATATCCCCATCATATTAAAAGGTGAAAATAGGTGAAATGTAAACGGTAAAGAAGAAATCGCTGTTTATTCGTCTACAATTCAGAGGGAATGCGGCTAGTTAAATATTAACTCAAAGATCACGCAGGACAATACAAAAATCTTTTAATGCCGGACAACTGCGATTAGTGTTTTCTACCCGCCTAATGGGGACACCGAGGCTAAAAGATGAATTACTTAGAATGACTACCTCATTTTGTATTTATCAATTCTACTGCTCCTGTGGAGCGAGTTATATTGGTCGAAGTTCTAGGAATTTACAATTTCGTGCTCGTGAACACCTCCCAGCATGGCTAAACAAAGTGAACAGCTCGATATTTGCCCATTTAGTACAAACTGGTCATAGTGCCAGTATGAACCAATCTTTTTCAATTACTTATAAGGTCAGTAATTTTTTGCAAAAACTTGTCAGACTTAAAGTCCTTCAAACGGCTGAAGCAGTAGCCATCCGGATAAAGAAACTAGAGCTGTGCATACAGAAGAAATGTTTTCAACCACTCCTCTGGCCAACATCAAGGCCAATTAATCGGTAGTTATCTTAGCTATTGAATGACCTAATTTGAGTACGACTTTTCGTAGGCAATTGTAATTGTCTCTGTTATCTTTATTAACAAATCTTTATTATTATTAATTTATTATTATTATTTATTATTATTATTATTGGTTAAACACCATTACTAATCTCCCCCATACATGATTCATTCACTTCGCATTCATCCCTCCTTATTACGTTTTACTTATTTTTCACACAATATAGCCTTCCACTAAACATTTGATCGAATTGTAATTGCACTATTATTTCTCTCACTCTATCTGACTCATATTTATTCGGATCATGGATCTTAAATTTCACTTAACATGAACATGGATTCAAGTTAACATTCTATCTGAGTCATATCAACATTAACAATTTTATTTCCAATAGTTGAGATCATGAGTCAGTTGAAGCTAGACCAACATGGAAAACCTGGAAGCACTGGACGACCGCTTTATTGTATTTTGTTTAACAATCCTAAATTCACTTATTTTAAACGATGTACTTTGCCCTTAACCAACCCATTGTTTTCGGTTTATTAATTTGGATATATATGAATTGTAGAACCTGAAGAGAATTTATCGAAAAAAACATTCTTCGTTCAAATACTAGACATTTATATTTACATCCAATTTAAAATTTTATTCTTAATTTTATGTAACTACTTATAATAATTAATTGACTATGAGAATTCAACTTACCTTTAATTTTAACTTTCTAAACACTATGTAACTAACTGATTATTATATTGTTCAACTGACTCACCATCATCTAATTGGTATCGACTTTCTACTCATTTGAAGAATCTATCTATTACTGTATAGTACTGATAAACAACCAATTGAGTAGAAGAATTTCTTAGGTGAGTGAAAAATAAGTAGTTTTGAAGTGGATGAAAGATGAATATGGTTGTAAACACTTGATGAGAAAATATGAAGTACAAATGAATTCAGATTATTCAGTGTCACTTATTGTTACTGTTTTGTTTAAATTGATAATGGGAACAAATTTTATGAAATATGTAAATCTGTGTTATTCATTTGAAGTCAGATACATCGAAAGACAGTGTCGTCTAACAGAGACTAGAAATTATTGACTGATTACTGACGACCAGACAACATTATCTTGATTTTTAAAAAAAAAATCTAAATGATCCAATTACGGTATTAGATGATTAAAAGATATATCTAGATCATTGTTGTTTAGTTTACAAATTTTAAAAGTTATCCCCAATAAATTATAATCATAGAATCACGCACAATCACATAGGATCCTATCCAGAACCCCTTAGTTTCACGGTGAGTAAGATTCGGAATACATGCACCGTATATTTCGGAACTCAGTCAAGTGACGATATGAAGTTATCGTCTTTTATAATTCTTTCGATTTCACACTCAACAGGTTTTCATCCCAAATTACCGGAAATTCATCTGGCCATTGGCGACAAATATGTACATAATTATTATCATGTGATGTAAGTTGACGAGAGACTTGACACTTGGCTTTTATTTTAATCCATATCTGATAAAGTTTCAGATCATGGAGTTGCTATCAGTTACACCACAACCTCTTTTCGTGATCTGACATCCTCTACGATTTTGCCATTCAGTTCGATTGTTGAGTAGTGCGTGATATGGAAGCTATTGAGATGATATATGTAACTATTTCCTTCCCAAAGAAACCGGTACATAACAGCCACAACACTAACTGAATTCTTACTGGCCTGCACCTTCTAAGTCAAGCATCCACTAAATTCACACAATCTATGAGGTATAACGAAAGCCATTAGTTTGAATGTCGAAGCTCAGTTGCACCTTCCAGTTGGTTGATATCTAACCTTAATTCTAGGCTCAACCAACGTTTCGAAATCAATCTCTTTAAATTTATGGACCTGTCGACTAATAAAACACAAAATACATTTAGGGAATACTAGAAAATCGGGATACGTACTACAAAAGAAAGTTGTAGCGCTTGGTTCAACATCAACGTCAATGAAACGGAAAATCAATGGTATATATTAATAAGGAAAAACAATCTTAAAACAGGCTTTCAGGTTCAACAAATGGAAATGAAGTTTAAACAAATAAATAGAGATTTTAAATACTCATTATTGATGAACAGTAAATGTCTTTAGAAAGATTTTCCAAGATCTCATGTAAATGTGTTGATTCCCAGTTAATCAGAGAACCTCTGGAAATTATTAAATACCAGAAAACTGTTTCATTTTAATTCAAAACATAGTAGCAAGCAAATTAACACTCACCAAACTATATATTCAAATAGTGTATAAATAAATCTCATGATTAAAGCAATAGAAAATATTCTCATTCCTACCCCAAATCAAAAGGGGTTTTGTGGAGATTGCACTAATTTCAATAGTTGAGATCATGAATCAAATGAAGCTAGACCACCATAGAAGTACTGGACGGTCATTTTGTCCTGTTGTCGGACTCCTCAGCAGTGCACATTTACAACCCCGCCTCGCGAGATTCGAATCGAGAACCTATCAGTCTCGCGCGCGCGCGAGTGCTTAACCTCTAGACCACTGAGTCGGCCGGCATTCAACGGTGTTATTGTCTAACTTCAACTTAACTTAAATTATTTTATGAATCACATTATTTCAGTATTTTAATGGTAGACAATAATTCATTTTATGTATCATTTTTTATTTAAATAAAACCAAATTGAAATTGATCAGCTCCAATAAATAAATAAATTGAATTGTCAATAGTTGAAATCATGAGTCAGTTGAAGCTAGACAATCATGGTAAACCTAAAAGCACTGGACAGCCTAATGTCCTGGTATGGGATTCCTCAGCATCCATGGCGGTCTAGCTTCAATTGACTCATGATTTCAATCATTGAAATTACTAAAATCTCTATAAAACCCCTTCTGATAAATTGAATTGTGTATACTTTCTTCACTAATGATTCTACTTCAATGTAAAATGAAAAAAATCTGGCAAAAATGAAGATAATAAATTCCCATTTTCAAGTAATAACATTCATTATTTCAAGACTTAACAGATTAATATAGTTAATTTCTAAAGTGTTTAACATTACTATAATAATAAGAACAATAATCCCCATGGTGATAATGATGATGGTGATGATCTCATTTGTACCAATCTAAAAAAAGAAAGAAAGTGTATTTCAACTGAATATAATTAAATGTGATAGACTCACATGTTGAAATTTATTTTTTTTTTTTTTTGGTTGAAAAAACTTTCATTTTATACCTAATACATTTCAGTAATAATGAAGTCTTTATTCAAGGTGAAATATTTTTAGTAAAAGAACTATTTTAAAAGACTGTGCATTCATGCGTGTATGCGTGTGTGTGTGTGTAAGTGTGTAAGTGTGTCTTTGTTATAAAAATGTAATCACTAAGATAAATAAATTATCAAACTAGACAATCAATATATTTGATTGATAAATATCAATTGAAATGTAATAAAAATTATTACTAATAATAGTAGTTTAAAATTGTAATGATCAAATCCCATGAAATATGTGAATGTTATATGTAAGAATATTTAAACTTTGGGGTATTCATTCCTTGATTGTTTTATTTCTATACTTAGTTATAGATTAAAGCCAAATAAATAACCAATCAGTTTGTAGTTTAATTATTTATCAATCTGACTTAACATGACCTTGACTCAGCATGTTTTGACTACTAAACAATCTTCTTTTTTTTGTATTTTTATCAGAATGAAGGTTTGTGGAAACTAGTAATTTTAAGAGTTGAGTTTACTATTAAACGTCGGTTCAGTGATCTAAATGTTGAACGTCCACACGCAAAACCGGAGGTCCTGAATTTGAGTCTATCATGTGAAATCGTGAGTATACACTGCTGAAATGTCTCATACTAGAAGAAAATAGCCGTCTAGTGGTTCCAGGTTCGATCGACTGATGAATTCAATTACTACGGCCTTTTTGTGGTTTCTTTACAAGTTAGGCTACTACTTATAATTAATGCATTTGTTGTATCTTCTATTACTATTCACTGTAAATTTGTGTTTTATCTCCCTTTGAATAATTAAAAATTTTTAGTAGTTAAGGTTTTATGGTGAACCAATAAAAATATGAAAATATCTTAACTCAGTTAATACTCCGAAATGTATAAAAAGAATGAGTTAATAGAACGTAAAAATGAATACATATAAAATATATGAGTTACTTGTTGTTGTCAGAACGATGAGTGTTCATAGGTTCAAATATATTTATCCACAACTATTGATAATGTAGAAAAAATAATTCCAAAGAATTTCAGATATATATCAAAAGAGTTGGTCTTTAATTAACAAGGGATATGCTGCATAGCATGAGTTAAAACGTATACAACAGTATTATTAGTAAACAGTTACAAAACGGCGGCCAGAAAAGTCAGAATCAGTTTTGTATATGAGCACGTGTCTTTGGAGAATGGTAACAGTGAACAGGAATTATGGAAATCGACTTAAACAAAATTCTTAATTTAGTATAGTGTTTCTATACATTGAGTGAAATTACAAAAATCACCAATGATGACAAAAATTGTTCACAAATCAAGTTTTTTCCTCAATCATCCCTACATCTTTACACTTACTTATTTCTGATATTCATGATAGCATTTTGTTAGCCTGTACTAGAACATATGGATCCGCGATGGTAACTTCAACATTGCCTGAAGATATAAGTTTTCAGTTTCTTTTTGGATAATAGTTTGCAGTGAAATTCAGGATGTGGTTTTCGTCTGGTATTTTCAACAAAATTGACCAAAATTCAGTCCTTGAATATCAAAAACTGGGTAACTTAAATCCAAGTCAATAATTATATGATTTGTATCAGTTTTTCTTCTGGACTTTCATTCAGGCATGAGTAAAATCTGACTGTCCAGCATTTCGGCTTCCTGTAATAATTAGTGTAGTTTTAATAGTAACTGGTTTCTGCTAACTATAGCATAATCATTAAACCAGTTCACTTGTAGTGTCTTTTATTATTTTAAGCCCAAATACCTTATTCTAACTCTGGGAAAGCTCAATCTATTCATCCTACTTGAGTCACATTTTGACCTTGTTAATTATTCGCTTATCAATCTTGACTTTTTATATGGGCGCGTAAGAATGTATACACTTCTTATCCCATTACTCATCACATGTCTGTAATTTATTTTTGTGTGCTTATAAATATTGATCAACGCTTGGTTAAAAGGGGAGTTGGCTTACCAGACATCTCCACCGCGCATCATTTTTGCTTCGCTTTCTTTTCTTTACATCGTTTCCCCGTTCGTTTGTTTGGATTAACTACTGAAGTATTTAACCCTGACGTACATCATGTGCGACTACCAACCCTGAAGTCAGTCAGCGTAACCCTTAGAATTGATCAGTAATGTTCAAGCAAATATGCCACAAGAATTTAGCGTAAATAATCGTTTACAATACCATCGCAAACAATATTGTATCAGAAAAACAAACGATAAGGAAATGACAAATAATTATTTCATATACATTTTGTTCAAATACACCCAAAGAATCATTATCGAGAAAAACTATTTAGTTGCCTTTTTGAAATGTATTCTCAAAAGTATAAGATTTTGGAAGGATGTAAATTTATTATTTACTACTTGTGAGTAGTTTATCATAATATTTGAAATTTATTTATCTAAAGAAACTATTATCTAGCGCCGTATGCTAACGGCCAACGAAGTGAAGGTATAATTTCTGGTAGTAAAATTGTGTTCGCCTCAAAATACGGCAGAACATCTATCCAGTGCTCTGTTTTATCCTCCACTCGTCAGATGAAATCAATTCCTGATAGTTTCTGATATATGTGTCAAAATTCTCTCAATGATCTAATGAATTTTTGTTTGGAGAAAAACGTTTTATGGTCAAAAACTGTTTTCTTTAATATCACCGCTACATTCACTTAGACAGTAACACAACTAACGAAAAAATTCAACCCATAACCATTCAGAAACAATGAGCACTTCATAAAATATATTTAAATTCAATGGTCATGTTTGACAGAATCTATAAATATGTCTCAAAGTTTTAAGCTCATAACTGGCAACAAAAGTTATGATGTGATAAGTGGAGGTAATAATCTAGAATATTAGTCAAAATAAATGTTTAAATATACTATATAAATGATTATATGTCTGTTACCATAAAGAAATATACAATTAAAATTTGAAAAAGTGTAATCTTCACAAACTGGTATCGTAGAACAAAGGGGAATTCACGAGATTTAAAGGGTGATATTGTGATGTGTGCGACTGATATTGACAGATATAGGTAGTGTGTATCACCAATCGAAAGTGCAATGCTTGGTGCCAGAAGGTTGAGAACATCAAAGAGAACAGAACAAGAAAAGAGATTTGTTGGTATGGAAACTAGGGAACAACAAAGTTTGAGATAATTAATGGATATTTTAGAGATGAAGTATTTACTGTCAGATTTTATCAAGATATTCTGTAACGTTTATAGCAACTCACATTCAATTGAGTTTGCTCTCACCTAATTCTGTTAAGCCCTTTTATTAGCTTATTAAACGGACAAAGTCACCTGCACTATAATAACTCATTGTATCCTTATTACTGTTGCGAATGTATGTACCTTTATTATTGTTATCCTTGTATGAATACGTATGCTCGGCAAGCCTTACTGCCTACGCATTTATTCACGCTACTAGCTTTACTATTAACCGCTTAATTGACTTGATGATTCATTAATTTCACTATGTATATATATGTCCATGTTATTCATATTCATGACTCGCTCGCTCGATCGCTCGCTCGATCGCTCGCTCTTGCCCTTGCTCTCTCTCGCCCGCTCGCTTGCCTGTTTGCCTTTCGGCACAACTATTTCATGCTTGCTTAACGCATCTGTAACTTTGGATATCTGTGTGTGGTCCCTTAATAAACGTAATTAACGCTTCGTATTCGCCTTCTGATTAATATACCGTTGGAGCATTATTTTGGTGACGGTTACCGAGACGAATTGTATACGGGGTTTAAGGAATATATCGAACACCGACCACCACAGAATTGGTGATCCCAACGTGCGAGCAAGAATCAATCTTCGACGACGTAATCCAACTCCGAGAATCCAACGCACTGTATTTCAAGTCGAGCTAGCATTTGGATTATAATCATGACTGTGGATTTATTATGTCACCATTTTAATTATACGTACATTATCACACAAACATTATTGAACATAACGATAATATTCATAATAAACAACGATATTTTCCAAACAATTGATATTTTGGTGCAATTTAGTAAGTCCGTTCCTTGTTATTAATTGTACCATTTTGTATTATCATTGTTTTTATCGATTTACTTCTCTCCGTGACATTTACATTATATACGTATAATTTTTGATCTTTATAATCATGTCTTTAAATAACGACACAATAGACCTTCCACAAATTTCGTCCGTGAGGTCCATGAATGTAACTATTCCTCCTTTTAAGATCACAGATCCTGAACTTTGGTTCATTAGACTTGAAAATTATTTTTTGGCTAACCGCATTCACTTACAAAGAGATAAATTCGGTCTCACAAGCACACTCCTTCCAGACGAAGTAGCAGATAGCGTACGAGAGGCGTTAGTGAAACCAGACATCGAGAAGCCGTACGATGTACTAAAGCAAGTAATAATTAAAACTCTCTCTCTAAGTGATCAACAAGCTGTCGAACAACTTCTTAACCAAGTACAAATGGGAGATAGAACCCCATCACAGCTAAAAACGTATATGAAAAGCCTGTTGGGCGATAGGCAAATAGACAATAACCTGTTTTATCAACTGTGGCTTAGGCGACTTCCGTCAAGTGTACAGCAGATCCTAGCCGTCGGAGATACGGACGCCGATATAGACAACATAGCAAAAATAGCCGATAGAATATACGAAAGAACCAAACAAACAACCCCTCCATTACACAACGTGACGGTAGATGATAGACTTAGTACTCTACAGAAAGAGGTAGAAGTCTTATGCCACAAGCTGACAAAACTAAATCAGAGCGATACACAAAGAAAATGGTTGCGAAGTAGGTCGAGAGATAGAAGTCGATCACGTTCTAGGAGACGCTCAGCTCCTACAATATGTTGGTACCATCAAACTTTTGGCGACAAAGCTCGAAACTGCCGACCACCGTGTAAATTCAAACGATCACACCGATTGTCGGTAAACGCCGCGACAACTAGAACAGCTCCTAGAAACAGTCGTTTGTTTTACGTTCAGGACAGAGTAACAGGTGCTCAGTTCTTAGTGGACACTGGAGCAGAAGTAAGCGTTGTGCCTCCAGTGAGTAACGAAACGCGAAATATTAATACAGCGCTAACGCTTAAGGCAGCAAATAAATCCGATATAAAAACATATGGCAAGCGTAAAGTAACCTTGAATTTTGGTCGTAGCACTTCATTCCGCTGGGAATTCGTCATCGCAGATGTATCCGTACCTATAATTGGTATTGATTTCTTAAAGAATTTCGACTTACTAGTGGATACCCGACGAAACCGGCTCGTGAACGGAGACCATTCAGTAGTGATAAAAGGAGTGACAACCGATTACGTATCCATGAATTTAGTAGTCTCAAAAGACAAAAGCGAGCCATATAGAGCGCTTCTAAATGAGTTCACTGATTTGACGAGAGCATCATACGATAACAGAGATCTTAAACACACTGTACAGCACCATATTATAACGAAAGGTCCACCGACCAACGCAAGACCACGGAGGCTAGACCCAAATAGGTTGAAGATTGCGAAACGAGAGTTCGAAAAATTGATGAAGCTTGGTATCGTAAGACCGTCTAATAGTCCCTGGGCATCCCCGTTGTATATAGCCAACTATGTACAACGTCTAAAGCAACATATGGGTGATCTGAGGATAACGCCTCCGAGGCAACAGCAACATCGTGTCTACATGCCAAAACGACTGACCGATAGTACCCATGTGTTTATCAGAAGGGATAATGTGCAGCGTCCCTTACAACCGGCCTACGATGGTCCATTCAAGGGGATTAAAAGAAACGATAAAACTATTACGATAGAAAAAGCTGGAAAAACGGATGTAATTAGCATCGACAGAGTCAAACCAGCTTTCATCGAAACCGACGATCAGACAGTATATACAGATACTTCGAAAACCGTCGAACCACCGAAACGCAAGTCCCAATCATCAACGACATCGACCAACACAAACGAAGAAAATCCAGTAACGACGAGATATGGCCGAAGAGTGAGATGGCCGCAACGATACATAGCTACGATTTTGAATTGATAATTTCTTTCACCTCTTCGAATGTAAATTTAATCTTCATTTTCTATGTACAAATCGAAAATTTTAGCTCATCTATTATTATATTCAACATATTTTATGTATTCTTCCGATCTTCCGTTATGATCTTATTTGGCCTCACGGACATATACAAACTCAAACTTACACATATTTTTAATAACTTATACGATAGTTCTATCATATATCTTAATTTCGTAAATTTCGATATTTCCCATCTTGTTAAATTTGACATTTTTTTTCGCAAACACAGACACTTTTGTATCTTTGTTTGCTGGGAGGAGCTATTATAGAAACTCACGTTCAATTGAGTTTGCTCTCACCTAATTCGGTTAAGCCCTTTTATTAACTTATTAAACGGACAAAGTCACCTGCACTATAATAACTCATTTTATCCTTATTACTGTTGCGAATGTATGTACGTTTATTATTGTTATCCTTGTATGAATATGTATGCTCGGCAAGCCTTACTGCCTACGCATTTATTCACGCTACTAGCTTTACTATTAACCGCTTAATTGACTCGATGATTCATTCATTTCACTATGTATATATATGTCCATGTTATTCATATTCATGACTCGTTCGCTCGTTCATTCACTCGCTCGATCGCTCGCTCTTGCCCTTGCTCTCTCTCGCCCGCTCGCTTGCCTGTTTGCCTTTCGGCACAACTATTTAATGCTTGCTTAACGCATCTGTAATTTTGGATATCTGTGTGTGGTCCCTTAATAAACGTAATTAACGCTTCGTATTCGCCTTCTGATTAACATACCGTTGGCGCATTATTTGGTGACGGTTACCGAGACGTACTGTATACGGAGTTTAAGGAATATATCGAAAACCGACCACCACACGTTGTATTGAAATACATTTTATTGTCCTCATTTGTGTTCTCGTTCACAACAATATAATGGTAAGAAAACACAAAACTACATTTTATTTCTTTATTTACTGGGACTTCTATCCGATATTATTTTGACTTTTAATTCAATCTATAGACGACCAAACCAAAACATGGCATCAGTCATTAAAGTCACTAACTTCTAGTCTGAGCCATGTTGGTAGATGCAGACTACTTGGTCGGGGTCCGCGTGACTATCATAACCAGTGGTTGGAGACTGTGGGTCACATGACTCAAAATCGATCACAATGGCGTGGGTGTATATACTCTCTCTCTTCCCTTAAATATGAGATTAGAATCGCTTCATATCATTCTTTCTACCAACTAATTCTTTCTTCCTGTGCTATATCCTTACATGCAATCTTTCTTTTATTTATTACCACCATTAAATTAACTACTTCTATGAATCCGGTTTTCATCTTATTGTGCTGAGGTGTGGCAACTTTGACCAGTACATATATGTGCCTGGTCCTATGTTGTAGATGACTGACTGACAATCTGTAGTGTAATATTTGTTTTATTATCAATTTGATATTTCGTTCAATATAATATTAATCTATTTCAGTGTGATATTTACCCAAGATATGATATTCTTTGCATTAAATTAATGTGAAATATGCTCAGAATGACATACTGCATGCAATTATGTTATCATTTCATTTATGTAACTTTTTTATAGTTATTAATCAAATAAGTGTAAAAATCAATATATGAGTAGATTTTCTATTAGAAAAGTCTTCACGTTTATCTTGGAGTCAATAAATCTTCACTAGTACCAGTCTTCTGTGTTCTTACTTTAAGTTGTGGGAATAATAATTTCAAGTGTACGTTTTAAACGACTCAGATATAACAAAATGAAGTATAACGCCTATTATAGCTTATTATTGTTATTGTCTCAAACATGATCTTACAATCTTTCATAGGTAATCAGCTTAGATTTCAAATTAAACAGATTTACTTACTTACTTACTTACTTACTTACTTACTTACTTACTTACGCATGTTACTCCTCATGGAGGATCATAGGCCAACTACCAGCACTGTCCACCCAGCCCTATCCCAAGCAATCCTTTCCAGCTCTTTCCATTTGTTATTCATCCTTTTCATATCCGCTTCTATTTCCCGATGTAACGTATTCTTTTGCTTTCCTCTTTTCCGCTTCCCTTTAGGATTTCAAGTGAAGACTTGCCTCGTGATGCAGTTTGGTGATTTCCGTAATGTATGTCCTATTCACTGCCACCGTCTTTTCCTAATTGCCTCTTCAACTGGAAGCTGGAATTTAAATATATTTGCTAGCTGTCAATCATCAATAATCTCTATTTTATTACTATCTTCACAGCCTACATCACAGACTGGTTTCAGTTAAACAAACATTAAAAAAGGAAGAGTCGGACACCTATCTTTTCTTATATGAGGCTCCTTACAGTATACATCCTGGATACCATCATTAATTGAATCAAGGAGCTTTCTGTTTCTAAGTCAGTCCTTGACCTTTAAACTACTGAGTTCACATTCAGTGGTTTGCATAACTAGCTTCAGTCAATTTGCGATGTAGTATTACCATCTTCCATTGTTATTAGTGAAGAACTACCTCATAACCGACACGTCTAGACTGTATTAATCACAACTTCTCCTTGAAACTCCAATAATTACTTCTTGAAATAATTCACGGAGGATATGAATATTAAAAAATAGGAAATATTGATAAACTGATTCTGATTACGTCGTATTAGAACTCGGATTTCAACAACTGATAAATGATAAACTCTTACAAATAATAATAAGTAATAAACCTGTTGAAAATTTTAATATCAGTATTAACTTAGTAGCCCAATAAACAACTGATTGATTTTTGAAGTGATTAAAACTATTTGGGCGCTAATAGAATAGCGCTTATCTGCATATACATCCAGCTGACATATGTCTTGAATTACAACATTAACCTTGATACAAGAATAAAGCAAACATATGAAAACGTGATGGATAGTGGGTAGCAGTGGAATCCGGGATGAGCGTTTCATCCTACATGGGGCTCGTCAGCTGGATGTACCTGCATCTCAGAGTTGATGCTCACTCTGGGACTCGAACCCAGTACCATTCGCTTCAAACGCTATCACATTATCCACTAAGCTACTGAGCCCTGATAGCCACTTGTGTTGTGCAATGAGGTGAATTTGAATTCATTTGTTATGGTACTGGGTTCGAGTTCCAGAGTGAACATCAACCCTGAGATGCAGATACATCCAGCTGACGAGTCCCATATAGGACGATTCCACTGCTAGCCACTATCCATCATTGCTTACAAAAAGCTTGTGAATTAAGGCAATATCGAAGCATACGCACAGTATGCACATATGCCAATAATAGACTGATCAATTGCAGTCTTACACCTCAATGGGAAGATAGAAGCCAAACAATACCAAGTGAATCTGAAAACGTGGTTCCAAAAAATGAATGAAAAGTATGGAAAACTGTTAAAATAATATTATGAATGCTGTATACACCTGTATCGTGATGACATGGTTTCTATCTATTTTAAAATTATGTTTATCTTGTACTTATCCTCTAAAAATTGAAGACATAAGTTAGTTACTAGTATTTGACCACTGTTGCTTTTACAGTACACTGCTAAAGATAAGAATATGAAATAGTTTGTTGAATAATGATAATATTATTTTGTAAAAATCGATGGATGAATTTGTTACACCTGAAAATTGAGTTAAATGTATTGATGACAATCCGGTTTAATTTATATGACTTAATGTAAATCTAGAAAGAATATGAATCAGTAGAATAGAATAGTTAGATCATCTTCAAAGTCCAAATCGGCCAGTTTCATCCAATTTGCCGATTGTATTCCGTGTTTCCCATTAGATGTGGAGGTCCACATAATCCAATCAACTACCAGAGGAAATGGAAAAGGGAAAAGTAAGTAGCCCTGTCTGACTCCGGTCCTCACTTCAAATGCGTCTCTCAGCTATCCTCTATACACCACTTTGCAGTGTAGCCCGTCTATGAATTCCGGATAATGTTGACAATCTTCTCAGTTAGTTACCCTATATTATCAAAGAAGGTTTCATAATTTCCTTTTGTCCAAACTGTCAAACACTTTCTCATAGTCAAGCAAGTTGATGTATATTGACGAATTCTATTCAACTGATTGCTCAACAGTGATCCGTAGTATCGCGATTCAATCTATGCACGACCGATCCTCATGGACTCTGGCTTGTTGATCTCAAAGTTGGGTGTCTACCGACTCTTTCATGCTGTTTAACAACACTCTGTTGAAAACATTTCCCGGTAGTGTGATTCTTCTGTAGTTTTCACATTTGCTCAGATATCATTTCTTTGGTATCTTGGTGAGGTACTCATCTTTCCAGTCTGTCGCTACTTGTTCTTCCTCCTTGTTATAATTTCTCTTATTAAGACCCAGTTACTCTTATTGTTTAGTACTCTTGGACACTACTTTACTCGACAAGTCCCCAAATCAGAACATGGTTGAACAGGAACGTAATTATATTCCGAATAACAAGGTCGGATGGAAATATGAATCACTACAAGAAAAACGTTAGTATATTTATAGTTTTTTCATGAGAAGATCCTAGAGTTTTCTTCAAGTATCCATTAGTGCTGATTGGATAAGAAATAGTCAACCAGCGTGCCTTAACATAATCCTGTACGGAACGTCTTTTAGTCCAATCTATGTCCCGCTAACTCCCAGATCTTTCTGAAGAGAATGTGGAGCATCTTTGCAGTTACCTCTATGTCTGACTTCAGTTCTTCAGCTGGTAGGTTGTCAGGTCCCACTGCTTCCTCACTCTTGATTTATCTGACGGCCTCCTGATTTCTTCGATCGTTTGTGGAGTGACAGCTATAAGAAGGTCTGTATGTACCGCTTCGACGTTCGACGGTTCCAGAGGGGCTGGTCTATTCTATATTGAGCTTGCAAAAGAAGTAGTTCACTGTACTCCTGTACAATACAATTATCTCAAATAGTATTTAAAAAGAATTTTTTAAAACAAAACAATGTTCATTTTGTTTATTTTCTTTAAAATATAAGATGTTGTTCATTTTATTAAATATTTTTAGTTTTACATTACGGACTGACTTTGATAAGATGATCATGAGCCAAGTTTTTCGTTACGATTTGGTTATTATTATGTGCTTCTTAATACTTGGACAATCAACTATGTATTGGATGAAGATAAAGATTATATAGTAAGATTGATTAACAAAAACGAAACAACTATACTTACAAAGAATGTATCGTAAGATTGATTCAGGAAGAGATATGTAGGCGATTATATTAATTAGGTCACTAGTTCATTTGCTCATAATAACCAGCTCACTATTGTTTCTCAATGATCGTATGATATCAAGACAAAATTTTGCCAAAAATATTACCTCTTCTACTTTAGATTCATCCATTTTTATTAAGATGGGGGTATGTCAGTGATAGTAACTTCAAACTAATATTATCTAGGCCTTTAGGAATCTTCTTGTATTAACTTAAAATCTTAATTATCTTCATTTCATTCTTGTCCTGATTTTTATTGATTCTTATCACTATTAATTTTAAATAAGTCTTATGTGCTCACTTAGTCGTTGGTTCACTTTTTCTCATTTTCTTCCGTTTACAAGATCTCACATACTCTGCTCTGCTCACTCCCCAGTATACAATATACCTTCATGATACACACAAATGTACTAAAGTCCAAATATTATAACCGGATTTCCTTTAATCTTTTTTTCAATTATTATAATTTCTCACAATACGATTACTTTCATCAATTATTTTTTCGAGTTTTATTCACTGAAATTAATTAGGAACTACGTTATCGTTATGTCTGAAGCGATTATGAGTTCACCCAGACTCTGTGATCAAAGAACAATAAGCTTGTGGTGGCTGTGCTTCGTTAATCAATCACCCTCGTAACCATTATCATATAATCCTCGTCGGTGTTTGGAATCAGAAGGCAAAGAGAAGCAGCCACTACAGTTTTATTAGCAGATATTCAGACCACAAATCGGAGAGGCGAATGAGTGAGTCAGAGAGTCAAATATGTAGGACTAAATGTATATATATATAGAGAGAGAAATGAATAGATCATCGAATCAATTAGGCAGCTAGTAATAAAGCTAGCAGAATGAATATATGCGTAGGCAGTAAACAATGCTTAAGCAGACATGTTCATACATACGCAACAATAATAAAGGTACAACGATTTAGATAAGTTGTTATTATACGAATGACTCTGTCCGTTAAATAAGCTAACAAATAGGCTTAACCGAATTAAATATGAAAAAACTCGATTGCACGTGAGCTGCTATAAGCTAGCTATTCTAATACGTCCCAGCCCCGCTAACTAGAAAGAGAAATCCAAGTTCGAAACGGAGATATATATTCCGCAAGCAACTAGAAGCACGAGTAACCACGACAAATACACTCATTTTTGATTAATAATCAGAATAAATCACATATATAAAAAAATAATTCATACAAGAATATCGTATATTATAAACAACAAAATGTCATAGGGGAAATAAAATTGAAATAAACTTTCAGAATTAATGTTGAATAAAAAGTCATAATGAGTAAATCAATTTAATTTTTTGACTTATCATTCTATTATAATAGTTATGTATTTTAAAGTGCCTTGTTCTAATATCAACTCCGCCTGGAGCCCCTCTCCGGGGGCTACTGCCGGTCCCAAGCCCGGATAAAGTAGGAGGGTTGGACATGGGGTTAGCGACCCCATCCCGTAGAAAACTAACTCGCTAAAAAAACGCTAACCAGAAAAAATTATTCAAACCATTTTAACTCTGCCCTGGGAGTCAGAAGGTCTTCGTTTAGAAGAATTATGACGCCTCATGATGAAAGCCGAGTTTCTTCGGAAGTCACGAGGCCAATGCCCCTTCTGACAACCAGAGCAACCATTTATTTAGGTACATGGAATGTTCTAATATCAGATATTCAACTTTTATTCCTTTTATAGAATAAGTTCAAAGATGAGTTATTATATTATTCTATATACTATAATCGGATGATATTTTATCTTGTATACAAATTCAACAATGTTGATAATCAAATAAGAAAGAAAATTTTCAACATTGAAAAGAATTCCATTCTATTTCTTTCTTTAAATATGATAAAACCAAGTCAATATGGCTTTCTCTCTCCCTCTCTCTCTCTCTCTGTATGTGTGTTTGTGTTTATGAATGATGTTGCTATGATAATTTATGAACAGAAATAGGTAGAATGAAGAAAATTATTGTAATGAATATGATATGATAAGATTTTGTCTTGAGTAAAAATACAAAAAAAAAAAAAATAAAAACATGAAAATGTTAGACAATTCAATAAAAAAAACAGTAGTAATAATAATAACCAGAAAAAAATATTAAGATCGAACAAAATTCAAAAATTTTTTGAAAACTATTGAACTTTTGTAGTTTATATCATGAAATGAATCGTAAACAAATTAACCAGTGAAAACTAGGAACAATTGAATAAGTATTTCTATTCATTAAAGTAATCTTTAGCAATGCATATTCACTATCCTATTGAGATATTCAAATGCTATTTAGCCTTGAAGAAAATATAAAAATTGTAGGCAGTTCTTGAGAGAAGAGAGTGAATAAATCAATTATACATTTTTGACGGAACAGAAGTTGATAATTTTTAAAAATGATGGGAAATGAGTAACGATTATGTTGAATATACAAAATTGTCTTAAGATGCAATCCCATGATGTTATAGCTACCCAAACATATACAAAATAGATATTTCTCTTTATCATTTACTTACTTACTTATGCCTGTTACTTCTAATGGAGCATTAGAAGCCGACCAGGATTCCACAACCTAATCTGTCCTGAGCCTTCTTTTCTAGTTCCATCCAATCCTTGTTCATTTTTCTCATGTCTATCTCCATTTCCCAGCATAATGTGTTCTTTGGTCTTACTCTTATCCTTCTCTGGCCTTGAGGATTCCAATGTGAGGGTTTACCTTGTGACACAGTTCGGTGATTTCCTCAATGTGTTTCCTATCCACTTCCAACTCTTCTTCCTAATTTCGTCCTCAGCTGGGAACTGGTTTGTTCTCTCCCACAGTAGGTTGTTGTTAATAGTGTCCGGTCAACTAATCCGAAGTATTTTGTGTAGACTGTTGTTAATAAGCGCCTGTATCTTCTGTATAATGGCTTTCGTGGTTTTCCAGGTTTCGGCCCCATACAGTAGAAGCGTCTTGACATTTGTATTGAAAATCCTGACCTTGAAGTTGGTTGCCAATTGTTTTGAGTTCAGTTGTAAATATGCTGCTCTTGATTAATTAACTGACATCAATATATACAGAAACATGGTGATACCATTGGATATTACTCTCCACATCATAGATATTTCTTTCATGAAGCCAATTTGCATCTTATGTGATTAAATTAAAAATAATGACTTTGACACTGATACCTCGAAGCATAATTCAGAGAAACTTAACCTCCATCTCTCTCTCAATGTACAATTCATACCTAGTGACCAGTTCTGTAGATAAACCAGTATATTCTAATCAGGTTACCACCTGAACACCATATATCAGAAGGTTTCACGGCCATTCCTTAGAATACAAACTGAAGCTTAAATAAAAGAATCGATCTAATCTATAAAAGAAATATGTTGACGACAAATTTCATCCTCTTTGAAGGTAACAGAAAATATCATGGCATGCTGAAGAAATTTAATACACAAGATCATTCTAATATTTTCACACTAGAACCAGAAATTAACTTAGAAATCCACTTCTTTAATATTTATTAAGATGAAAACCAAACAATACTCTACAAAGATTAATGAAAGAAAATTAACTTGGTAAGTGCAGTGTTGAAAATTTTCAAATTTGCAAACCTTTGAGAAAGAAGTGAAGCCTAAATCATTTTCTATCCTCAAAAACCAAATGAATTTGCATGGAATAAAAAATCGGAAGTGAATTGTCAAACGTACCTTTCAACCTAAATTTATTGAGTGAAATCTGAAGCCAAAACGAAAGGCTGACAAACTTCGAGGGGGATCCTCCACCAGTGACGGTAAAACTCGGTACCATGATCTCTGATAAAGATCTACCAGGTCGAATTTTTTCTACCGGCACAAAGTTAAGAGGGATAGAGGATAGACCTTTGCCTTCGGCCGCTTCACTCTGTATTTATATGTGTACTTGCTCTTGTGAAATATGTCATGTTGGCCACACAGTGTGCTCCTTTTTAATATGTTTCAAGTACTACTCTACACTGTTGTTTAAAGGTGAATTTAAAATTATCAGCAGTTTCACCAGTTATGGCCACTTTATCCCACCGAAAGTAATCTTCTAAATCATCTGTAATATAATACTTGTGTATAATAAAGATTCTAGCAATTCATCACTTCAAGCATGTTCTCTTCTTCTACAGGTACTTTATTTAATCGCTCACCTTACTATGATGCTAATTTCCACTCTAATTTTGTCATAATTATTGCCAATTTTTTATATGTGTTACCAGATACATCACTTTGGTAAGTGAGATCATCAAACAGACATTTTTTTCCACCAAACTGTTTACGTTTTCTTATCGACCCAATAGGCTTCTTTCTTAGTCAACTGAAAATTAACTATATATATATTGGTACCCAAAGTGAAAAAATGTTAGTGTCAACTTCAAGAGATACACCTTTCTGATATGATATTTCAGTAAGCTTTTCCGATTATAAACTGTTCCCTTTGACATTATTCTACGTTAGCTGTCTTCCTCACTTTATCCAAACAATAAAACAAGGAACAATCTATTTAAACTGATTCCTATACTTGATTAAAAATGATAACACAAGTGCAACAATATTTTTATTTTGATTTATCATTTAATCATTTTATTACATGGACCAATAATAAATTAGATTAATTCAATATTGGCCAACAGTGAGCACTTTCCAATGACCAATCATTTTACAGGATTGTGTCATCTTGAAATTAAAAAAAAGCATATATAGAGATATTTATGTGATAAACATTCCCTTATCGAATTACTTTGTAAACTATGGCTGTCAGAGTCAGAAACACTCTATCACCATTCTATGTAGAATTAGCTAAAAAGGATCTGTCAGAAAATCCAGCACATATCCAAGCACATTTGACTGCTTTTAAACGATGGTTAAGCTCATGTCAACACTTAACAATACCTCAAGGTAAGACTATAATTAAAATTTGAATTAGAAATAATGATAATTTGTTACCGATCTTATAAATATTATTTATTATCATATATACATGTATAGGGTTGTGGAAATGGTTGAGTTTAGATTGATATCATGAATGGATCAGTGTTAAAGCACCATTGGAAACCTAGAAGTACTGAAAGGCTGTTTCGTCCTAGCCACTAATGATTGGCTTCAAGATGGACTTCCTGGAGTTCTAGTGAGGTGCCATGACCAGTGAAGTCCAACTGTGTCTGTTGTGAGGCAGTTATTTACTGAAAACAATGGTAGACGGTCGCGCAATACCGTTAGATGCCGGCTCAGTGGTCTAGAGGTTAGGCGTTCGTGAGTTAGACCGAAGGTCCTGGATTCGAATCTCACTTGCGGGATCGTGGATATCCACTGATGAGGAGACCCATACTAGGACGGAATGGCCGTCCAGTGCTTCTAGATTTTCAATGGTGGTATAACATTGATCTATTCATGATATCAATACATACATGTATCTGGATGTAATAAACTTCGGTTATAACATTTGATACTGAATTTATTAATAAACTAATATAATTGTCAAGTCATATTCGTTGAATTAGAGATTCATTACAATACATCCCCATAGTTTTCATTATTAAGACTGAAGCATTCATATTTAATTGATAGTAAATATTATTTAACAAACTAATCGAATGTTTCTAGTCGAAGTTCCTTAATATTTTTTATTAATATTATCATCAACTACGTGGGATTACCTGATTTGCCAAGGTATGTCTCCGTAACATTAATAATAATTGTGTAACGGATCGTCTTTCAAGTTGGTAACATTGATGACTTGATAAATTTAAAGGGTTTGCTTGATCATGGACTAAATTTAAAATAGAGATTGCTGAGCTAATATTACAGGGTTAAACATTAATTTGAATTCTATATAGGACTGACTGAAAGATTAGTTTATCGGTTACAGGCAAAAATTAGATCCGTTCATCTTTTTCAAATTGTATTATGACTGATATATTGAGTTAAATTCTAATGATCAGTCTTGCCTTACTTTAACAAAAGAATGAAATAATCATATGTTTTTTTTTTGATCTTATATTATTACTGTTTGCAGTAACACTTGGTTTTTCTTCTATCCTGTTTCATTTATGAGAATCTTTCTCAATACAGATAATTGTAATCAATTAGTTCAATAGTTCCTAAACTTATCGAACATATTTTTCCGTACAGAAGTCTATTGATTTAGCCTTATTTATGAAAAAAAATACTTATTTCCTGCATATATACAATTCTCTTTATGTGTGAACTATGTAAATTGTTGTACAGGATTGGTTTTTGTAAAGACCAAATCGACATATATATTTACAGCCTAGTCTGACGTACATAAATGGATTGTGTCAAGTCCGACATTGTTTTAATTAAATAATTTCGAAGGACTGTTTAGTTATTTAGTAATCATGATCACAATTTATATAACGAAATATTAAACACCAGAATCAATTATCTGCTTCAACATAGGTTGAGACATTACATTATAACACATATTTGATCAGTTACAAGATAAGGTATATGAGATTTAAGTCTTGTTGTCAGAGCATAATAGTAAAATGACTAAGTAGGAAACAAATCGAAGTAATATTGACAATTTGAGATCGATACCAATCTTATTGAAGGTAGGCATATAGCTTTTAAATCAGTGTGCCAAAATAGTATTTCTAAAATGGCTCAAATCGCGAGAAAACACAAAACTATTTGGCATACAAGAAAACTGAATTTTTTAATATTGTAAGAGCTGATTATTATGGATTGACTACACTAACAAGTAAAAAACCTTTATGAATATGATATCATAAAACGAATCAGTTTTAAGTTAAACCACTACCTAACTGTATGCTTCCAGTTATATTAGTCCACCAAGAAAATGAGACAAAGACCGACTGTTCACTGTTTACTGAACTAATTACTAATAATTTCCAGTATTGTCCACCATTATAGACTACTAATACTCGACTTGATACTGAAATTTCATTCTACATATATAGAGTATATCATTCTAAATGCATACTCAGAATTATTTGTGGACTTTACAAACTAACGTTTTATTTAAGATAAGTTGGATTCAAGAATGTGCTCATTAAAACGAACAGAAGTTATTGTACATGTTTTTTTATGTACATGTAAATTGACATTTCCCATCAGAGGTGATTAATATCAGATACTTATCCACTGTATATTTTGTATGAAGGAATCAACTTCCCAGAAGAAATGTACTTTTTGAAGTTGTATTTAGTCTTCGATTAATTTTATTCATTACTTGATTGTATTTCAATGACAATTGAATAAAAACATGTTTCTTTTTGAATTTGTATTCGTCCATTTTACTTCGATAGTCAGTACTATAATTCTTTTTAATTGATTGAGATTATCCATTGTTCCGCAGACAATTATTTTCTATTACAATATACTCTTACTCGAGCTTATAGGGCAATAGCTGCACAAGTCTATATTTTGTTGACTCCAGATCTCTTTTTTTAATGTATACGCCATTGATAAGTTCCATCATTTCTTCTAGAAATACATTACACACAACTTATTCGTTGTTGATTGCTAATTCATTTTTCCATGTCATGTTAATAATTGGAAATAATTAAACATATTAGTCTATATGTGTAGTGGGAGAAAAAGAAACGAAATATGATGAGTTTATCATATTCTGCGAATAGCGTCATTAAAAAACTACTTATAGTAAGATTATAATTTATGGATAACCTTTGAGCGACGCTAAAATGACCTGGAGAATATCCACCAACTTACTAAAGCTAAATGATAGTTATAAACCTGTTTGAAGAATGACGATTATGATTTACAGTTGATGGTTAGGGTGAAGAATCATATTTAGAGTTTTTATGACGAAGTGACATCAGTTGAAATGCCAAAACTCTATCTAGCCAAATGGATGAGTGAATTTTGCGTCAAAACCCAAGACCTTTTATCCTAAATGCGATTGATTCATCCGTAAATTATAAACCTGTAAAGTATTAAGTTGTATGTTGTTCTGAGAATAGTTTAAATTTAACGTCCAAATGTTGATAATAAAACTTATATGGGATTCCAATGACAGAATCAGTAGACAATAGCTCAAAATGAACATTCACATTTTAATTAATCGGTTCAGTGGTCTAGTGGTTAAGTGCTCGCGCGCGAAACCAGTAGGTTCTGGGTTCGAATCTCGCAGGGGGCGAGGTCGTGGATGCGCACTGCTGAAAAGTCCCACAATAGGACGAAACGGCCGTCCATTGCTTCCAGGTTTTCCATGGTGATCTAGCTTCTACTGACTCATGATCTTAACCAATGAAATTACTACAATCTTCGCAAAACCCCTTCTGATATTAATCGTTCTTTGTTAACACGACAGTTGATGACAATGATCTTGAACAATATAAGGTTGATTTCGTTGATAAACATTTCGATTTGGGCTCAAAAATGGTGTTTTAAATGTTGATCTAGGATAGTTCAAACGTGAATTCTGAGTCTAAGGCTCTGTTAATCGAGTGCTAAACTTTTATTATGAATTAAGACTACCTTTATCAAAAGCGCTAAACACAATCACCTGTCTACGTTTCAAGGTGTCAACTAATTGAAACCCGTACTTCGATCTAGCTAAAATAGGGTTTATTTTATTCTAACTATATACTAGCAGAAACTAGCTACCTAGCTACCTAAACCGCTTAAGATAGAAAATATAGTATAATTACTTAAACTTGTGACCACAATGTAATTCTATTAATATAATCCGATCAGCACCGACAGACTATAAGAACATAGCAATGGGCACTCAATATAAATTTCAATAAGAATGAATATCGTCATTTTATTCAGTACCTACAAGTGTAATAACATTGAAATTCGTTACACAACAATTTTTCTTATCGCTAATAAGAATGTTTGATTAAGCTCACGTATAAAAAATCCACTATATTCACAACAAATAATGTTAGACATTCTAATTCTTCTTTCTACGACCGTGTGAATAGAATTACTATTACTTACTTACACTTATTATCCTTCATGGAGAATCATAAGCCACCCACCATGATTCTCCAACGAAATTTATCCTGGGCGATTCATCCCATCGAAAACAACCTTATTAATAAAACTCTAACCAGAATGATCACTAAATACCAAAAATTATTCAGAGTAATAGTAGATAATTTTTCCTCTTCAAAACTACAATTCTATGATATTTCATTCTCTTGTATATTACGCTATCATTCTGTGTTATACTAGATATTTTGTGCCAGACCAACTTTCTTTTATTTATAATATAAACAAAATAATCAAACTTATATAGGTCATTGTATGTATGTATGTATGTTGTTGTTTTATTGTTACTAACGTAATTTTGTCCTAAATTCTTATTTTAAAGTAAACAATGAATAAAAAGATCATAGAAACATATCAAGGTTATTGATTCAACCAAAATCAGATAACAGTTTTCTTTAGAAAATACATAAAATTATGTGATATAAAGAATCAACATTTTCGAAATAAGATTAGTTATAGCTCACTTAAAATGACAACTAGTGAATAACCTACACTAAAGAATTAGACGAAATGACATCAGTTATTATTCACTGATTAAACAGTATAAATATTTCAGTTTTTGTGAGAGAGAAAAAAAGTATAGCCTCTGATCTGAATAATTGAAAGATAACAACTATAAGTGCAATATCAGTTAAGCTGGATTTGAATCTTTGATGATTAAAAATATAGTTTACTAATGATTATGAAGACTCTAAGATTTTCCATAAAGCATTGTCGTAGTAAACGAGAACATGAGTGAATATGTTTCAATACGAAATTACAGAATATTTCACTAAAATCTGAGTATAATACCATAAATACTTAATTTGCAAAATATTAATCAATTGTCTCAAACATGACCGTCCATTGTTTCAGATTTCATTGTTCCTGCATTTCCATACCAATTGCTTTCCATTCCCGTTTTTTTTTCTTTTTTGATCTTCTACTAAAATGATTCTATTCCTAACTATCGTTATATACTATTTATGTGAATATAAATAGCTCACACAATACTTTTAACTATCTATTAGTAGAATGATAATTATTACTAAATTATATTTTACATTTACAGACACAAAGCCGTGTGAAATATTATTAACTTTGAGAAAAATTAATATCTTCTGATAGATTTGAACTATTTCAATGTTATTTTCAATGAATATGAACCCTGAATAAAACGTTTTTAAAGCTTTAAGTGAATACTGATTCTTTTTAATAGTTATTACTTATAAGAAGAGACAAGTATTCAATTCCAAGTAAACAACTTGTTGAATGTCACTAGTAATAATGATAAAATGGATCCATTTCTTGTTAGCTTTCTAATTTGATACCTTAGAATATATATATATATATATATATATATATATATATATATATATATATATATATATATATATATCACCATTCAATGTATTAATGAAACTAGATAATATCAGTAAATCAACATAATGAACTTGAAGAGGATGCTATATAAACTTGTTAATAAGTATATGATGAAATTTGTTTAGTTAAAATAAAAGAAAATAATTGAATTTAGTGACAAGTTATATTTTGATTTTATGATTTATTTAATTAAAATAATTAAATCATTATTATGGTTTCGATGACTCAATTGTTCACATCATCAATCGGCACATTCTAATCGATGCGTAACCACAATTCTAGTTAACTGATTTATTCTTTCGTTTGAATGAGTAGATTTTATTTGGCATTGGTAAAATAAACTTATGTTCAATACTTAATTTAAGTATAGCCGAATATATATATATATATATATATATATATATATATATATATATATATATATATATATATATATATATATATGTATATATATATGGAGAGAGAGAGTGAGTATATAGAGTACACTTTTATTTAATAAACAATAACAAATTGCTCTAGAAAATGGTTCTTTTCAATTAACTGTTCTTTATGACTCTACATTAGCATAGGTGTATACATTTTAAAATACACAACAGATTAGGTACCAATTAATTAGTACTGAGGCTGTTATAAATATTGTAAATATAGAGTTTACATAGATTCTGTTAGCTACTTATAATTTAAAGCAATGATAATAAAACCTTTACGAATGAATCACATAAACTGTTTCTTTAAAAAACAAGGGAGGGGGGGGGCAAAAATGTAACACAAATCACATCTATAGAATAATTCTTGGTGGAATATGAAAATTTCACGGATACAAATCAATAGAAGGTCAACAAATATACAAAATTTTTAAAAATTCTTCATCTATCTGACTACTTATTGGTTAGTTAGATGAGTATTCTAGACAAAAAAGACTGTGGAGCATATCGATAACAACTTACTTACTAACGCTTGTTACTCCTAATGCAGCATAGGAAGCCGACCAGGATTCCACAACCTAATCTGTCCTGAGCCTTCTTTTCTAGTTCTATCCAATCCTTGTTCATTTTTCTCATATCTATCTCCATTTCCCAGCATAATGTGTTCTTTGGTCTTACTCTTATCCTTCTCTGGCCTTGAGGATTCCAATGTGAGGGTTTACCTTGTGACACAGTTCGGTGATTTCCTCAATGTGTGTCCTATCCACTTCCAACTCTTCTTCCTAATTTCGTCCTCAGCTGGGAACTGGTTTGTTCTCTCCCACAGTAGGTTGTCGTTAATAGTGTCCGGTCAACCGATCCGAAGTATTTTGTGTAGACAGTTGTTAATAAGCGCCTGTATCTTCTGTATAATGGCTTTCGTGGTTTTCCAGGTTTCGGCCCCATACAGTAGAAGTGTCTTGACATTTGTATGGAAAATCCTGACTTTGGTATATATCGATAACTAAGAAATAAAAAATTAATAATTGAGACTGTGTAATTTTTAGTACGAAATGAAAAATGAGGGATTGATTGCCAAGTAAAAACGAACAAATAAGTTCAGATAAAAACAAAGAAAATAAAGAATAAAATATTTTTCTTCAAGATAAATGAAATGTTATTCTACCAAATATTCAAAAATGAAATCATTTGCGACGGTGAGAAAACAATAAATTTTAACATTTTTGATTGAGATCATGAACTGATTGAAATTAGACCACCATTAAAAACCTAGAAGTACTGGACGGCCGTTTCGTCGTTTTGTGGGACTCTTCAACAGTGTGCATCCACGATCCCACATGCGAAACTCGTATCAAAAACTTTCAATGGTGGTCTAACACCAATCAATTCATGATTTTAATCAAAAACTTAATAATCTCTACAACCCTATACTGAAAATTCGAATTTTATCACAAAAAAAGAATGAGCAAGAAAATATCAACAATTTGACTTACAACATTTTTGACAACATAAAATTTACAATCCCACGCAGCCAAAAGCTGAAACGACCAAGAAGAAAAGCCAAACATCCTATATACAACAAACTGTTCCAACTGTGAGAAACATTACATCAAATAAAGTGGACGAGCTCTTCATCTTCGTCTGAATGAACATTAACTAGCTAGCAAACACTGAATGTAATTTTTACCATTATCGATGCACGTCGATAATTGTGGATATATATTCAACTGGGATGTCGAGAATTTGGACAGAGGAAATACAAAGAAGTGCAGTGAATTTTTGGAAGCTAAGCACTCAGATTAGTGAGCAATCAATAAACACACAGAAATCAACTAGATTGATCGAAGACTTATAAAGGATCAAGAGTTAGGTCTAAGGAAGAGACAATCAAAATAAATATACAGACAACAACAGGAAACTAATCAACAATAGCAAAAGTTATAAAGTGGAAAGAATTGCATACTACAGGTATTTATGAAATTGACAATGAATACTTGGCAACTCAATTCATCTATTAAGATAAATATGCTAATTACAATATTTAAAGATATTATGGAATTAATTAGCCTACTAGAAAACTCAACTCCCTCAAAATTATAGATACCTCCTACTGATAAGTACCGACTGACACAAAACCATAATCTAAGGTTTCCTATAGATCACAAAACACCAAAACAAAGTCCACACGATATTTTCACATAGACTAGTGGCCATATTACATCTTGACAGATAAAATTTATTCTGAACCAAGGACTAAACAAAGTAAACATCGATCATTATTCCGTGATCAATCATTACAAATGAGTTTATAATTAATAGATTACATAACAACAGTATTTTTAAAAAGTTGAATTTTCATCAATATTCACGTAGGAAATTAAATTAACCAACATTAACAATAGTTTGATGAGAGTAAGAGAAACTTCACAGGAAACGTTCAATGCATCCGAACAATACACCCGGTTGTACGAGTGTCCAATCATAACTGCTTAAAATAAAATTTGCTTGACAGCCTGAATTAGTTTGATCCATCCATGTACATTTTACGCTTGAAATGTCTGTGCACAGCTTGTTTGGCCTAACTCAGAATAGAACAAGTTTATTGTCAAATTTATGATCATTCTTGATAATAAGCAGAGTTGGACGGTGGCTAACAATGAAATACAAAACGCTGATTTTGTCCTATTTGTGAGTCGTCATCTGGATGTACTCCAGGACTCGAATCCAGTACCGTTCACTCCAAACTCAACCGCGTTATCCACTTAACTTATGATAGACCGCACTCCTAAACATAAATGTGAAGTTCAAAATCCTATACAAATGAGTTATTCATCATGATTTAGTAAAAGATTATAAAAGATGTTTATAATCATCATGTGGTAAATGCTACTTATGTCGACATAAGTAGTATATAACACCTGACAGAAGTGGAATGCCTGGCAACAGAAGGTTGGGAAGATAGAATCGAAAAGAATGGGAACGGAGAGTAATTATTATAGCAATGAAAGACCAATGAAGTTTGAGACAGTTGACGGAGGATTTGCAAACGGAGTATTGAATGTAACGTTTTCAGACCTGGTAAAAGAAATCTGTAACTTTGTGTTGAAACACATTTGGTTGTCACCACCTGTGTTCTCGTTCATTACAGTTTTACTTTATCATTGAATTAAACCTTTTACAGAGTGGTTTATCATTAACAATTTAATGTGGTATGTTTTTTAAATGTTGTTATTATTTCTGTTAGTAACTTTATTCAAATATTTATCTTCCTTTTCTTAAAAAAATGCTTAAAACACGAAGATGATGCTTTCCTGCTTAGTTTTCTACGTTATGCACATTATGATCATTCGGTTGCACAGAAACGCATTGATAATTTCTGTAGTATACGTTGTTTAAGTAAACATGGGATTACAGAATGGTATAAGTATCCAAAATTAACTGATCCGATTGTAGACGTATATTTAGATGCCGGGTAAGTGAATAATTTTTTTTTCATGTCAGTTGAAATTGTTTAATTTGCAGTTTACATCATTAAATGGTTGATTAGTCTAAAGGTTGAATGCTCCCTTTGAGGCCCGAAAGATCTTAGGTTCAGTCTAAAGTACGTTTGAGGGTCTTCACTGCTAAAGGGTCTACATTCTTGAAAGAAATAATCTTCACAGTCAGCTCTTGATCTTACACTGTTTGATAATTAGTCAACATACACAGAAATTCCAATAGTTCGCTCCTATTTGCAAAAATCCCAAATAGAACAACGCTTCATCAACCAATATACGTTTTGACCTCAATATGACTAGTTAAACAGATACGCTATTGAAGTATTCAAATAATACAGTGAACAAATAGATAATTTGCAGCCAATAATAATCATGAACCAATATCAGATGAACGGTCAGTAATGACCTGATTTCATCTGCACTTTAATTTGTAACTAGACTCATGATAAGTTTATATGTCTGTTTTGTCTCTCTGAGCATTGGAAGACTGAGATTATCATTCTTGTTTTGAATTATATACATTTTCATTAGTTACACCAAATATGCTGTCCTACAAACTGAGATAATCAGCTCCTGATTTGCACTAACTGATAAAAGATAAATAAGTAGTATCTGAGTCATTACTTATTACGAATCGATCATAAACGGTGATGATATGCAGTCAGATCAGTCAACAGATTCTTCAATAAATCATTGAAAACCGATGTATAGTAAGTAGATACTTCGTTTTTTGGATTACTCGAAATCGAGCGTTTAAAACTCCTAAAGAGCCAGCAGTCCACATTTCCGACTCCAATCTATTTGCCAGACGAATATTAACGATCAGTAAGTTAGTAATTTTCTGTAGATTCAGATGACTTTTTAAGTCAAAAATTCTAACTAGAATATCCAGAATATCCATCTTAACGATGACAATTCATAATGAAAATCGCCTTTAAAATATGTGAAATCTCCACTAAAAAAACTTAAATGACTAGCAATTAAGCCTGAGGTTATGTCGTAACCTAGATTTTTATTCAATTTCAGTCATCACTCATGTATTATAACGACAACAAAAAAGTATAATCTACCAATTACTTCACATTATCTTATTATTAACTGCTTATATTCATGTAGATACAAACAGTATATGTTTCTAAGAAATTTATTTCCCTTTTATTCTGTTTCTTATAGTCATTGTATATTTAATGTCGCAGTTTCAAAGTTTCTTGTTTAAGATTTATCAATCAGTACAATGTATATCTTATCCGTTCTTTTTAAATCAGCATTTTTGTTCCATTGGGTATCGTAGACAGTGGAGTACACATGTTTATACTAAGGTTGAGTAAGTTTCTCTAATAAATATATTTAATCACTGTGATAATAAATAATTTTTTAAAGAGGCTTGGCAATCTGATCGTCTATCACAAACACAAATGAGAGCTTTGAATAATATGAGTTTTGAACGTTTTATTTTCGACGAACAATGTCAAATTGGAGGATTCGGTATTTTCATTGATTTATCAGGAACAACAACTAAACAAGTCAGTGAATGGACTGATCCAAGAACAGCGAAAAGTTCAATGAAATTATTACAGGTAAATGAATCTCAAAAAAGGAGAAGTAATCGATTATTTTTATGATAATGTTTTTAATAAAATATATAAAAAGATATAAACCCCACTCCTCACATCATCGAATTCGATTAGCTTAAAAATAGTAATAATTGTAATCATATGCAGACTGCTGATTAGTTTCATGGTTGAAATTCCCTGTAAAACGAAGAGAGTTAAGATTAAAATAATAAATCATTGATTACATTCGATAAAAGTCGCGTAACACCACAGGCTGACTAAATCTACTAATATAGATTGTTAGTTTAAAACTATTTCGATAAAAGAGAAAACTAAAGGTTCTGGGTTTGAGTACTCATGTATGTGCATTGATAAGGTGTCTCAAACTAATATAAACTATTTAATGGTTGAATTCATGAGTCGACTTAAGCTAGACCACCATTGAAAACCTGGAAGCACTGGACGGTCGTTCCTTCCTAGTATACGACTCCTCAGAAGTGCACATCCACTATCCTACACGTGGGACTCGAATCCAGGACCTTTGGTCTAGCGCGCGAACACTTAACCTCTAGACCACTGAGCCGATACCCAACGGTGTAAATGTCTAACTTTAACCGATCCACTATATTGTGCGACCGTCCACTATTGTCTTCAGTAAGTAACTGCCTCACAACAGACACAGTTGGACTTCACTGGTTATGGCATCTCACTAGAAATTCAGGAAATCCATCTTAAAGCCAGTCGTTAATGAGCACATGATGGTCATTTTCAGAATGGGGTGGTGGAAACTATAGTAATTTAATAGTTGTCCACTTCTCAGTGATTTTAAAATTTTCTTGATAGCTGTAACTTTAATCTTCTCTGAGATGGTTAATTCATGTCTACCATTCGTAAAGGGGACTAAAAGAGGTTAAAAACAACTCAGTAGTAAGGCATCTGACCATGAAGCTGAAGGGAGCATCGTTTCCTTAAGTTCGTAGATGTTATGTTCTGATCAATAGTAACCATTACGAAACCCTAGGCTTCTTGCCAAATTCCTTCGAAGAACTTAAAATCCAAACATATCGCAAGCAATTTCACTTAAACTAGTGGCCAAACTGCAAACTTATTGATAGAATTTAATCAATATAAAGGATTAGACAAACAACGTTGATTGCCACTAAGTTCTGAACCAGCATGCCTAATTATCTTTTTGTTTCGTTTAACTTTCTACACTATCGCCGCAGTAACATCGTTGGATTTAATCGACTGATATAAAGCCTCATTAACTAACTATTCATTGCTAATAGTTGCAACATGATTATTTTGCGTAATGAAAGACTATATCAGTCAGTAGTGTTTTAACGTAGCCTATAAGCTATATGTCAGAGATTCTCATTTAACTCCTCGTTATGTATTAGATGCAACTTACAATATTTACAAGCTGATTTTCAGTAATGGGTTACGTAAACTGTTGAATTTCACTGAACAATCATCTTCCACAGTGTTCGGTGAGAACCTTCCTCACATCCGACAGGGATTGACTCCACTACTTACGGCTTCTCATCAAAACTCCGGAAATTTCCTCTCAAAGCTAGTAACTAGTTACCATATAATAATTTTCTGTATAGGGCTGTGGAAATCATTCAATTTCACTGAATTCTTTAACCGATTTAAGTTAATCCACCAATGAAAACCTGTAAACACTAGGTTTGCGGAATCATAGATACTCATACTAATACTAGAACGAAATGGCCGTTCAGTACTTCCAGATTTTCATTGATGATCTAACTTGAATCGATTCATAATTTCAATGAAATTGACAATTTATAATTTTCGCTTTTATCAACACAAGTTAATCATATAAATAATGAATTATTTCTGCTTGATTTTTATTTATTCTAGGAAGCTACTCCTGGACGTACTAAACATCTTATATTTTATAAAGAATCGAAAGCATTCGATATAGGTTTCAAAATTTTTGAATTTTGGTTAAGTGATAAAATGCGACAACGAGCAAGTTATATTCTTCTTAATATTTTGCATTTTTTTCTTGATATCCTCCTTTATTCTGTTCTTCCTTCAATTAAGTGTACTGTAATGATTATAATTCAATGTAGTGTATTGATTAACCAAAAAGTATCATACGGTTAACTGAATAATTGATACAAGTCTGACTGTTTTTAGCGCCAGCTCGATGAATTCACTGGTTACAGCTTCTGTAGTTCACTAGTAATATGTAACAAGATAAAACGTTTATGCAATTTTTCTTTAATTTTAAAATATTCTTTATTGTAATCTGGCAATGTATTGGTTGATAATTTTATGTTATAACAGTGAATGGCCTTGAGAAGAGTTTCCGAACATCAAACATGTCGTTGGTAAAACAGATATTACATATGGTACTAACAGAGAGTTAAACCTCATCATCGCTTAGTGTAATTGAAAATTTGGACTAAAAGATATTAACATAATGTTATAAGAGTATCATGCCTATTTGAGACTTGGAGGTTTTGTATATAATGATATAATACATAATGACATTTAAATTAACATCGAATAGTTTGGAAGAAAGATCATTAATAATATTCAAAGTAATTATTAAATCAAGAAGTTGCTATGTTGCATAATATATGGAAAGAGAAGGAACGAAATTTATAATGGATAGTCAATAGAATAGTAATTACGTAAGAATCAAGAGATGAATGTTGAGAAATTATAAAGTCTAAAAAAAACACAACAACAACAAAAACAAAATTTAAAATTAAAATTAAAAAAAAAACAAAATGTGAGAAGTATGGAAAATAGCTCTGTTGAAGGGAATGTTATACAGATGGCCAAGGCAGCGAAAGTGGTTGAACAAATTTCTTTTAAATGCAAAGGTCAGGTTTGTGAACATGGATTGCGATGGCTTCCGCAATGTGCAAAAGGCGTACTCGTAAACCATGTGGTAAATTTGATGGGATATGGTAGATAACCTTGAAAGCTTTATTCAATTCAACTTGGTGACCTGTGTCAACCAAATGAGCGAGAATAGAACTTTTAATCACTTTTACCTGTCCTTTATTTAGCCTTTCTTTCTTCCAAACTACTCGATGTTAATTTAAATGTCATTATGTGATTATTACGTAACGTATCTACTCAATGAGTATTATATCCTTATTGTAAATCATATATATATATATATATATATATATTAGTGTAGAGCCATGATGAAAAACTAATTGAAAAGAAATTTCTTCGCTCAATTCGTTCCTTCTGTATTTATCAAATGTCCAAATGGGGATTTTCGCTGTAAGAGTTTTATTGGTACAGAAGTTGGTGACATCGGTATACCATTTAAATGTTGATTCTGTCTTTTGGAAAAAATTACATTTCGACTCTACCGAACTCTGTGTTAAATAATCCATTATTTTGGAACGAATTAGTCAGATTTTATGTATAATAGTTTTAATAAGTACTTTTGATGGAAATTCTCATATTTACTAGAACAATTCATATTATCTTTGATTCATGTTAGAATGAAAAGACAGAACGAAGACATTTTTTCCAATTGAATGTAACGGAGAAGAGGGATCAAGATTTTGAGTTGATAAGGAAATTTCGGAGGTTCAGGATCACGAGCAACTAAAAGATCAAAAATTATGTCAAAAGAGAAGACAATTAAAATAAATACACAAACAATAACAGGATAGGGGTCGACAGTAATCTATTGAAATTAAGGTTGACTAAACAAGTCGAGAATTTTAAGTATTAACTAGCACAATAACATAGTTTCCGACCTTAGGGTTCTAATGAATAAAAGAATTATTAAATTAAATGTATTTCATCTGATAACATCTTTCACTATCGTATCTACACACAATTTTAATACGACTAGATTATAAGAATTAAAGATGACACGGAAAAAGCTTTCAAAAAGGTACCTGGTTTGAAACAAATCATGCCGGAAGAATATGGAGGGTGTAATGGTCCAGTTAAGGATTTAATCGGTAAGTAAAGTTACCATTTTTTTCTTTAGTCTACCGTTGTTTAAACTTTATAACTTCAAGCAAAATTACATCTGAATAAAACACGACAAATTTAACATTAATTACTTGTAAACTGTGTTTTTCTACTGAATACACTTTTATTATGTAAGTAGATATTGAGGTTTTTGATTGAGCGCATGAATCGATTGATGTTAGATCACCGTGGAAAACCTGGAAGCACCAGACGACCGTTCGGTCCTAGTATGGGACTCTTCAGAAGTGCGCACTCACGACTCTGTGGGCGGGGTTTGAACCCAGGACCTTCTGTCTCGCATGCGAACGTTTAATCTTTAGACCACTGATCCGGCATCCAACGATGATAATTTCTAAATTCAACCAATCCATTGTATGAATTAAATACCTCTCTCTACCTGACACTGATTAGCTCCAGTGCTTCCAGGTTTCCAATGGTGATCCAACATTGATCGATTCGTGATCTCAATCAAAAGCTTAACAATCTCTGCAACCCCATACTGATAGATATTGAGGTAGTGAAAAGTATTTGTTTCCACATCGAATTCAAATTATGCTAAATTCATTGATCACAGTGGTTCAATTGTCCATCTGATTTTTATACTCATAATCCATCTTCTATAACTTCAGAGAACTACTCATTTATCTGCCGTATAACTGATTTTGTTTCTCATTATTATGTACAAATGATTGTTTGTGAGTTAATCTATTCACATAAAATATAAAAATTTGCATCTTTCTAAATGAAGGTGGATATTTAGTTTAAAATAGTTTCAGTCAAGTTTGATAAGATTTTACGCATACTTAACCACAGTCTATCGTGCTATGCACCGATGGCTAGCATAAAACTATGATGAAAGGACTGGACTAGTCAAATCAAAAGATTAACTACTTGTTGGGAAGGAGTGAGAAAATGTAGATTTCTTGATCAAGATTAGCTTGATAGTTACGTTATGTATCGATATGGCTGTTAACAGTTCGAACTAGATTATCCTGGTTTAGTTAATTTATTATCAATGATTCTATTATTATATTCATAACCTCGTTTTTCGCCTGTAAAATTCACTTTTCTGATGCAAACAAAATGCATAATCTGAAATGATAGCATCTCATAGTACAACATTTTGATTAGACCATACACAAAAGCAGTCATCAGTCCTGTAAACAAAGAATAGTATTTGGTATACAGTGTAAGAAGGAGATAGGTACGCTAAGAAAATGGTGTAGTTACAATGTTGCAAGTGTTCTGAATGAAAGTTGTTTTGTAGGGTTTATCAGTTAAAAACTAACATTTTCTTAGTAGGCAAATTATCACGTTATGTTTGAGAATGAAAATTTCAGCGAAGGAAAATATAAGTTCCGTTTCAGGGTACTTATAAGTATCTATTAGTAGAAAAGTGATAACGATAGATTTCTAAATTCAAAAACTGAACAATATAACATCATATTCAAAGTGGAGTGTAATTTCACTCAAAATTCCCTGCACATTTTGTTGCTGAATACTTACTGAAGGCTATCAGGAAGAAGTAAGTATATGACCCATTAATTCATTATATTGTTTTTCAATGCCATTCAATCTACTGACGCTGTAAATTGTATACATGTATTTTGTTATTGACTAATTAATATAAACTACTACTCATATTAACATATTGAAATTTGACTATTGGACAGATAAGTGATTGATATATAATTCAATGCAACTTTAATACAGTTTCTGAACGACTGATTGAATTAATGATTGAGGCTGTAGTGGATTTGTTTTTGATAGATAGATAATCTTGGTATGTCGTGTCAATCTACATTGGAAACCGAATCTTTATCATCATCTTATATTGTTTTTCTTCTATTTCTCACTTTTTTTAAAGCTTTAGATAAAAAAAACTTCAAGACATTTTACTCACAGACATATTGCCTAAGTGATATAAAAGTCGATGATTCTAAACGTCCACTTTCCGCTCAGAATTACATGCGAGAATATAAAGATATTGAAGGTACTACAATGGGCAATAAAGGCACATTTATTTCACTTAATCCTGATGATGAATGATCTACAATTGTTGATTAGTTAACATTGAACAAAAGACAATGATATTTGCCATTTCTCTTTTGTTTACTTCATTTATTTTCTTTAAACTTTATCGAACTATTCTAATTCTCTATAGAGAAGAATGACTTAAATTGAATTTCTTATAATTTTAAAATACCATTGGCTTCAAAACAGACTGACATTATTGGACTACAGTTGTCTTAATATCTCAGAAACGTTCATAAACATTAAACACAAGTAACGATTTGTACATGTCTTAATGATTATCTATTTCTACCTAATTATTGACATCTTCTGTAAAACATATTATTAAAGTTGGAAAAATGAAGTTTATATGCATCTTGAACCATTTTACATTTCGATCTGTTCAAGTTAAACTATTACGTGATTTTTTAGGCACATAGTTCCCTTTTATTATTTTAAAGAGAGCAAGAACAAAGGTTGGTGCAGAATAATATGAATTCATTTTATTTCGTTAGGTTCTCACCAGCTGCTTACAACCTAAAATATTTGAAATTCAACGTTATTACAGATATTGACATATTTATACATCAGAGGGTGATGAAGGATGAATATAAGTAACATGATATAGCAAAGATTCCGTTAGAGTTAATGAGGTTATAAAATTTTTGTTTAGAATATATAGAGTTTGGGAGGGAAGGTTTCATAACATAGAAATAGTGATTAGAACACATGGAATTAAAACACATTAGGTAATTATGTAATGAAGTAACTGAAAATAGATTAATATTAATAAAAAGAGATATGAATTGAAATTGGTCAGTTATGAGTGATGCAACTATAAAATTCAGAAAGAGTTGGAATGACGTCATAAATAAAGGGGAGGCAATGTTATCAGGGCAAAGAAAAATTTATTACTGTTTCTTTTTGTATACAAAGATCTGGCTTTAAACGTTTGATTGCTATCGCTTCGGCAAATTTCAAAAGGTTCGAATTTGATTGTTAGTTGATCACCCTGAAGGACTTCAGTATATCGACTTCGTGTCCTGTGTCAAGGAGATGTCTTGCGATAGCGCTGCTGAATGCTTTTAGTTCGTTTGATCTCAAACTCTTCGGAATATGTTCTTTCTCTTCTACCAATGTAACTGTTTTGGCAGATACATGTAAATTAGTATACACAGTTGGTGGTAACATGAAAGGGATACCTGTCGACCTTTGATTGTGTCAAAGAACATGTTGTTTTGGACAGGACAATCAATTTAGCTGCTGGATATGTTTTTGTCAATGCAGTGTTTAGTCACATATTGATTGACCCTGTGACATTATCACCTTTGAATTTGAGTTGAATAAAAACAGGTTTTTTTTTACTGTGGTTTCTTTGGGTATTTTATCTTCACGTTTTCCGTATTTCTCAACAAATTTCAACGGGTATCCGTTATTTCTTAAACACCTTTTAACATTCATAACTTCCTCTTCTATTGTATCGGCAGTACATATTCTTCCTGTTCTGTGAAACAATATTTTGACAAGCGCCTTCTTTTTGATTGGACAAAAGCTGTTGAAATTGAGATAAATCTTATTCCATATGTCATTCTTGAACTGTACCGTCCTTTCTTCGTTTCATCGCGATATCGAGAAAATGGAACTTGTTTTCTTTTTGATGTTCCATAGTGAAATGAATATTTGAACGAGCTTCATTGAAAAATTTAGCAGATTTGTTGCATGTTGTTGATTATTACATACGATGAAGGTATCATCAACATACCTCGAATAATACATCATTTCAGCAATCGCTCCTTTGAGTTTGATTCTTTCGAGGTTAGCCATGAAAATGTCTGCTAGGAGAGGGCCTAACGGACTTCTCATTGCTACACCATCGGTTTGTCGGTATATAGTATTGTTGAATTGGAACTGAACATCTTTTGTACACATGAGTAATAGTCGTTTGAATTCTGTTGTTGATAGAGGTAGGATGTCAGGATGCTGACAAATTATGTCTATGATTTCATGAAGTGGTATTTTTTGTAAACAATGATGTCACATCAAAAGAAACCATAAACTTACCAGTAATATTTATGTGGTTCATACTACCAGCAAATACAAATCGATCCTTTAGTGTATAGGTGGCTAATCGTTGACGAACTGGTTCTAATTTATCTGCCAGCCATCGTGCAAATTTGTGGTATGGTGAATTGACAATTGACAGAATAGATCTAAGAGAATTATCTTGTTTATGTATTTTCGGTAAACCATACCTGTGGGGCAAACGAGACCCATGAGGTCGTAGGTTATTGTAAGTGGAATTATCGATCATTGATAAGTATTGTAATTCGAACGCTTATTTCGTTTCCTAAGCTATTCTTGAGACCCCCAAGCTAGAACTATCCAGCAACCTGAACACGAGAGAGGAGGCGCAAAGTATGCGAAAAGTACTATACTCCGATGTTCATTTTTGTACAGAAAAACACGGGTATTTATAGATGTTAACATTTGTTAAATCAACATCATATTTTGGCCAATCCGCTAAAAGACATATTATGCTACTGACCAATAGTAGCACGCCACGTTGGTATTCTAGAAGCTCCATCATGCTCTGGTTGGCTAAGACTCTTCGGTCCTTCAGGGCCTCCGGAGGCTCTGATATTGCTCAAGGAAAAAAGGAACGTATGACTGCATGTAGAAATTTTACTATTCAACAAACTCCGATTTCATCACCCATTTACCACTGATATACAACTGATTTAAACGACATCGAAGTGTACGATACATGTATATGACCGTAAATATCTAGCCAGTAGATAAATTTGAATGCGTTGGACTGGCATTAGTTAAAATTAATGAATCATTAATACGATGGAAGCATACAGCGTGGAAAACCAATAGAATGACTGCTTTAAACAATAAATATAGTTAATTACTGAGTAATAAGTTTTTCTCCTTCACATTACTATCCAAATCATTCTTTAACGTTGAATATATCCCAGCGTCAGAAAATCGGTTCCTGAATGTTGCGTTGTTCACGATGACTAGTCAATGTTAGGAATTGTAACGATTATTACTCCATTAACTTCGTGAGTTCAGCACAGCTTAGTTTGTTTATCACCTCTTATCTCTGTAATTTAGCAATCTTTTGCGCCAAACAGATAATCGATCTAGTAAGATTCAACCTTCTCTCCGAGCGTACTAAGAAAACAAGATAGCCGCACCATGAAGTTACAGTTGGATGGGGTTTGGGGGTGCATAAGTCGAACGGCTACACTATTCCAGTGGACTCAGATGATTTGAGACTCTTTGTCGAAAAATATGATAAAGCACTTATTATTGATCACAAGTTTAAAATCCACAAAGCTGCACTTAGAGCAAATAAAGCGGCCCGCATTTAACTTAACCGGAAATTTTTATGCCACCTTCCATTCATGTAGCATGTTAGTGTGTTTCTGTTATATCCCAATGAGAATAATGAATGGTAGCTTTCGGGATCCATTTGTGGATCAATACTATACGTATATTTTTATCCTATAATTGTTAATTAACTAAACTATGCATATTCGTGTTCCTATTATCATAAGCTTCATTTTTATCCATGGACTATTATTATACGATATACCATTCTTGAGTTATGACCTGTCTATTAACTACTACCTCCCGTTATTCCTGACATAGAATGCGCAAACAGTGAATTGTCCAGCTCAGAAAAAGACGACGCCCTTTTAAATGTTTATGAAATTATCTCAGTAACCGCTCACGAAGAAAGGGAAAATAAATCCAGCAGTACAATGAATGCAACTGTACCAAATGGAGTTCATCATTCTGAGGTAGAAGTTTCTGATGGATCTAATTATCGGAGTCCGCTTGTTTTACAAGGTATGAGTTATCTTAATGATTCACATGTTCGTGATAAAAATTTTCATAAAAATCAGGAAAATATGTCAGATGCATCACATGAAAACCAAGAACCTAATGCAGATTTGATGGATGCTAATTATCATAGTGACCCACTATCTACTAATGAGATTCTCAATAAATCTGGGGAAGCTGTTTCAGAAGAACCAAACTTTGATGACCTCATATCAAGCGTCGTTGATCCTCACCATTTAGTCACTTTTCGTTGATCCTCTGTTGAATGTGACAAATATGTTTTAAATAAAGTCAAATTAATTGTAACTTTAAAAAATGAAGATCCAACATTATTTCGTGAGGAAGAATAAACTGGGAAAATTTAAAATCCGGATATCAACTCAAAATCTTCAAAAAAATCTCCTCCGTTTTCTAGATGGCAGCCAGCGGAAACGCCTAAGAAACCCAATCAAAAGCTAAATCTGTTTCTAGCAGGGGGAACAAAAGCCTGTCCACCCAAGTCGTCGATAACCATCCTGAGCTCATAGTGTGTTTGACGCGACTGTTGTTAATAAGTGAGTACAGGTTGAGAGCAAGAAACGACATAGTGTTATTGAAGAAAAGCAACCCTTTCCGAAATAGCTCAAAATTAAAAACTGACCGAAGTCCGCCTGTAGCTCTTCCAGAGTTACTGCTAGTCCCAAGCCCAGGTAAAGGAGGAGGGTCGGGCATGGGATTAGCGAGTATATTCAGTCAAAAACTAGCTCGCCAAAGAACGCTAACCAAGAAAAATAATACGAACCATTTAAACTCCAATCTCGGTGTTAGAAGGTCTTCATTGAGAAAAACTACGAAGCCTTATGAAGAAAGCCGAGTTCCTTCGGAAGTCACGAGGCCGACACCTCTTCTAACAACCAAAGCAACAACTTTTATAGGTATATGGAACGTCCAGCCAAATAGCAACGTAAATGAGAAGATACAAATTGGCAGTACTGGAAATCAGTGAAACCCATTGGACCCAAGCTGGAAAGTAAAGGCTAGACACGGAAGAGATGCTGTTATACTTCGGTCAGGAATCCGCTCTTATGCTGTCCAAAGTGGCGTGAAATGCACTTGTAGGATGGGAATCTCATGGATCCAGAATCATTAAAGCATCATTCAAAACAAAGCAGGAGGGAATTACAGTGAATGCATCCACTAATGATAGCAATGACGATGATAAAGATCAGTTCTACGATAAGTTGCAATTAACAACAGCCAAACACGAGCAGAGAAAGTCAAGGCACAAGCTGAGTACACAGAAACAAACATGCAAGTAACGAAGAGCATTAAAGCTGGCAAGCAGAAATACGCGAAAGAACTAGCAACAACGGAGGAAAAAGCTGCAGAAAAAAAGAAATGCAAAACAGCCTTATGATACAACGAAGAAACTAGCAGGGAGATATAGTAAAACAGAGAGACTGATCCTGGATTGAGAGGGCAGGTCAATCACTGAAATTAAAGAACAGAGGAACAGATGGGTAGAGTACTTCGAGGAACTATTAAATAGACCAGACATACAAGTACCTACAAACATGCTTCATTTTCTATTCAAGAAGACTTGGGGGAAGAGAGAAAGCAGCAGGACCTGACAATATACCAGCTGAAGCGCTGAAGCCAGATATTGAAGTAAATGCAAACATGCTTCATCTTCTATTCAAGAAGATTTGGGAGGAGGAACAAGTGCCGATCGATTGGAAAGAACGACACCTCATCAAGATCCCAAAGAAAGGAGATCTGAGCAAGTGTGAAAACTACAGAGGCATTACACTACTGTCAATGCCAGGAAAAGTCTTCAATAGAGTGTTACTGAACAGGATGAAAGACGCAGTAGACGTTCAACTTCGAGATCAACAAGCTGGATTCCGTAAGGACCGGTCGTGCACAGACCAGATTGCGACACTACGGATCATCGTCGAACAATCAATTGAGTGGAACTCGTAACTCTACATCAACTTCATTGATTATGAAAAGGCGTTTGACAGTGTAGACAGGATTTCCTCAGAAAATCGTCAATATTATCCGGAACTCGTACGACGGATTACAGTGCAAAGTAGTGCATGGAGGACAGCTGACAGATGAATTCCAAGTAAGGACTGGAGTCATACAAGACTGTCTACTCTTTCCCTTCCTCTTTCTTCTGGTTGTCGGCTAGATTAACTTAGGAGATGACCCAGCTCTTCTATCCTATGCACACGAACAAATGCAGATGAAGACAACTAGTGTAGCAGCAGCCTCTTCATCAGTAGGCCTCAACAAACAAAAGGGGAAAATCAAGAGCCTGAGATACAACATGGAGAAAACCAAGTAACCCAACCACACTTGATGGCGAAACTCTGGAAGATGCGGAATCCTTCACATACCTGGGAAGCATCGTCGATAAACAAGGAGGTTCAGATGCAGACGTAAAGACGAGGATCGGTAAAGCAAGGAAAACATTCCTTCAATTGAAGACAATTTGGAACTCAAAACAACTTTCAACCAATATCAAAGTCACAATCTTCAATACGAACGTCAAGGCAGTTCTACTGTACGGAGCTGAAACCTGGAGAACGACAACGACCACCATCAAGAATGTACAAGTATTTATCAATAGCTGCCTACGCAAGACACTCAACATCCATTTGCCGGATACCATCAGCAACAGCCTTTTGTGGGAGAGAACCAACCAGCTTCCAGCTGAAGAGGAAATTAGGAAAAGACGATGGAAATGGATAAGACATACATTACGCAAATCATCAAACTGCATTACGAGGCAAGCGCTAACTTTGACTCTTGAAGGGAAGCGGAAAAGAGGAAGGCCAAAGAACACATTACGTCGGGAAATAGAAGCGGATATGAAAAAGATGAATAACAACTGGAAAGATCTGGAAAGGATTACTTGGGACAGGGTTTGATGAGTAGTGCTGATGAGCTACCTATGCCCCTCCACGAGAAGTTGCAGGCAGTGATGATGGTTCAGGTCAATTATTTTTCATACAATTTAGGAGAGATAAGGCTCAGAACCTAAAACTCGTTTTGAACATGATGTTGAGTTGATCCAAGATCCACTAAATCAGTTAATGCCTCAGGATATCTCTAGAGTCATCTTGCTAAAGGTGTATAGACTAGGTAGCCAAACGATCTTGAGACAAAATCATATCAGACTGCTTAATGCATTATTTATATCTCCCAATCAACGGATCTTAATACTGCAGAATGGAAACACACTAAAGGCGTCAGGAGTTTTTGTTCGTAAGGAGTTGCCACTCGTAAACGGTGTTAAAAGACGAGAGGCCGAAAAAGGACTGAAACTTGGGTTAGATGCTAACCAAAAAGACCTATATTTATGGGTTGTGAGGCCTCGACTGGGAATAATGTCGAAGTAAGAGCACACAGATTTGGGAAGCGCAAAGGGGAGTAACTTTATGCATTAGGATCACTATCCCATTTGTCATTATAGACAGTTTATCCCTTGAGAGTGAGACGTGTAAATTAGCTAGTTGCCGCTTGAAATGCAAAGGAAAAATGATGCTGATTGATTTGGTCTACCGTAATGCGAGCTGTGAGGTAAATGTGGTCTTGGTAAACGGTCTCAATACTCGGTCAAAAAGTGGTCGATGTCTAATCCTAGAATACTTTAATACACCCGCAGTAGGCTTGAAAAATTTGAGCACTGAGTTGTCAGAAAATACCTCCGAACGGGAACTAGTTGATGCAGTTATCTCATGTGCCCTAGTGAAACATACGAAAGAAGCGCCTAGGTAAGACCCGAACTTTGAACCCACCCTACTAGATCTTATATTGACCCATTATGAGGATTACGTTACAAACCTCGATTACATTCCACTCTTAGTTACATGTGATCACACAGTTCGAATCTTCGATTTCCACACAGTTGTCAAAGACGGACAGGCGTCGGCATAATCCAGACCTAACGTCCTAAAAGAAAATATAGAGGATATTATGTGATCAGCATCGTCAGTAGATTAAACGACAGCGTCGTAGAACCAGTTAAAACGGCTTGGGATGAATTTCGAAATTTGTACTTAAAAGTTACTGCACCCCACATCACTTGGACAACACCATGAGGTCCGAGAAACTCTCCATCATGGTTCAGTATGGAGGTTCTCACCCTTCTGTGTAGGAGGAGAAGGTGAGACAAAATCTCAATGTCGGGAAGCCAAGAATACTTTCGCCTCGAGTTTTGAAGGTTGTACTTAGAAAAAATTGTTAAGGAATCTACAGAATGCCTAAACGCTAGCATTCGTATATAGACCAAATAACCAAGAGAAGAAATAATATTCCAGCACTGTGGGGAGACAGTAAAGCTTCATCTTTAGTGGAGAACGACCATGATAAAACTCAAGTACTCTCAAACTACTTTAGCAATGTATATATCGTAGGAACACACCGCTAGTTCATACAAATTCCCTCACACAAACACTGGAGAATGTGGCGATTAAAGAACTCGATGTCTTTGTCTGCTACATAAGCTTGATATAAGCAAATCCACGGGACCCAATGAAATGTATCCTAGGTTACTGAAGGAACTAACTAATTTCGTTAGGAACCCCTTGTCATATGCTTTAATCTATCTGCAACACAGGGTCGATTACCAAAAGACTGGAAGAACGCCATAGTAAGTCCTGTCTTTAAAATAGGTAGAAACATATATATTTGAGAACTACAGGCCAGTTAGCCCGACCAGCGTGGTCGTTTAAATTCTAGAAAGGATTATTTGGAAGGGGCTGTTTACCTATCTCGAAGAAAACCGGATTCTTTCTAAAAAGTATCACAGAATACATTATTCCTATCTCATTGACTTATTAGTAGCTCGTGAAGGTTGGTGCGCTCTGAAAGAACAAAATTTACCTATATAAGTTGAATTAACTGAGCAAACACCACTGCCAGGACTAACACAAGTCATCTAGCCTTCTGTCTTTTCCAAACTGAAACTAATTATTCATACAGTGTGCATTTTAGTCCCGATAAATCAGGTAAAAAGCTTAAAATTCACCAAAAATAAATCAAATTTTTATCAAATAAATCATTAATATGTCTGTTATCTCTGCTAAAGACCAAATTGCTGAATATTATAGTCGGTGAAAGTAGAAATTGCTTTGTTTGACTGCACCACTACAGGGTCGTGCTTATGGACATCAAGGTTAACATCGATGGAGTACTCAGAGAAGTTTGTGGGATTAATGAAGGAACAACATGTGAAGAAGTGATTTTCAAGCTTGCACAGATTGCTAGTTTGCCTGGATTCTATACTCTGGTTGCCAGCTGCAGAGATAAAGAAATTACACTATCTCCAGAGGAAAAAATTATAAATTTCATTAAAGAGTATGATAATTTATCTAGTTAAAGACTAATTGTCATGTAAAACACAAATGAGTTACCCTTGGTACTGATTTTGACTTTAGTTTTATATGTGTTTGATGTAGCTTATCCGGGTTTTCATCAATAGTTCTTCTAAATGAGCCTAGTAATGTGCTCAATAACCTCTAAATGGGCTTACAAAAGATATTACTGTTTTTCCTAACAGTAATATTTCTTGTGAACTTAAAAATTTATCAGGAAGTAAACTTGTTTATCTTTTGCATCACTTTAGAAAACAAGGTAGTAAGTTTTAAATATATTACTGTCATCTTATAGAAAAGAATGGTGAATTAAGAGTCCCTATACCTATCAAACCTAGGTTCTATAGATATTATATGGAAACATGTGGGGTGGATTATTGTAAACAGAACCGAAGGAATACTTTCATAATGCTAAGAGCAAAAGCTTTCCGGATAAATCCGTCAGGAGGTTGTTATGTTCTTCGAACAAACCATTTTTCCAAAAACATTCCGTCAAATCTCCCGTAGTGGAACTGAACTTTTTAAGGAATTCCCTCTAGAAGAACAAAACTGGATACTTCCACTCATGTAACTTAGTTGTTTGAAATGCATTACTTGGATTGTTAGAAATGCACGGAAGTTCAATCATAAATTACCCCTTTTAGTTGCTTGTTCCACCAACTATTAGACTTCACTAACTTGTATTTGATAGAACGGAAAAGCTGCGACATAGACCAGAGGTTGGTCACTTCATGCCTCTATGCATTCATTAACTCAACTAATCAACCCTCGAACAGCAGTCATAATTCGTATCCTGGTGTATGGAATTATTTCAGTTTTTCAAGATGCATTCGTCTAACGATTACTGAGACACAGTGGAACCTAATATCGTAAGAGGAATGTAAGATAATGAAAGTCATTGGAGTAGAAATTTACAACAGATTGTATTGAGTGCGTGCCATTGAATATAAATAGAAGTTGGTTGCCAAGACCTCCCAAGTTTGCATCAAACACATATTCACCATTCGTCAGGTTTTAGAACACAGGCATGCTTATCGGCGTCCGACAATGGTGGTCTTTTTTTACCCAAAAGCAGCATTTGACTCTGTAGACCGCGAGATTCTGTGGCAGTGTCTGTCATTGAAGTACATAAACCACCTGCTTCGGTCGGGGCACCCAAACAGTATCACAGCCCACACACAAATAAAATGGAAATTTGTGTGGCGCATATATATTTGGTAAAATTCAGTAAAAAATGTTGTTTACCAGGGGGACTTACAAAAGTCTACCGTCATATGTACGTAATATCGAGGAAAATTTAGGCTCAACAGTGTGAACTGCAGAAAAGTTTGCTTCTGGAGGAAATTGCCGCGAAGAAAACCGACTTCTTGGCGGAAATGTAGCAATGTTTTCCTCTACGTGATGCCTTGAATATCTGTGAAGTCATCAATAAACGAATTTTTTTTGCATAGCACAACTGATTTAATGCTTTCTGCTATCAATGTAGTTCGGCTCCTGGTTGATCAGTACCGCTTTAATGAAGTCAAAGACTAGTTTTATACTCATATACAAAGTGGAATACCCTAGAAAAGTTTGGAAGCCTATTGTGACCGTGTTGTTTATGTTCTGCAAACTGAATTTGTATTTCGAACTGGCAAGTTAGTTCTGAAAAATACGAAGTTAGGGGCAGCCAAATAAAGGTGCAGGAACAGTCAATGAAATCATTGTTGGACTGAGCCATGTTGGTAAATACATAACATCTATTTAGGGTACAGACGATAAATGGTTGATATTAAATGAGATTGCATAGCATTAGTCGCAGTGGCTCAAATAAACTCATTCTTCATCTTTTGTAGGTATCCTTGGTAAACAACATTTTTTACTGAATTTTACCAGAAACTTGGGAGGTCTTGGCAACCAACTTCTATTTATATTCAATGGCACGCACTCAATACAATCTGTTGTAAATTTCTACTCCAATGACTTTCATTATCTTACATTCCTCTTACGATATTAGGTTCCACTGTGTCTCAGTAATCGTTAGACGAATGCATCTTGAAAAACTGAAATAATTCCATACACCAGGATACGAATTATGACTGCTGTTCGAGGGTTGATTAGTTGAGTTAATGGATGCATAGAGGTATGAAGTGACCAACCTCTGGTCTATGTCGCAGCTTTTCCGTTCTATCAAATACAAGTTAGTGAAGTCTAATAGTTGGTGGAACAAGCAACTAAAAGGGGTAATTTATGATTGAATTTCCGTGCATTTCTAACAATCCAAGTAATGCATTTCAAACAACTAAGTTACATGAGTGGAAGTATCCAGTTTTGTTCTTCTAGAGGGAATTCCTTAAAAAGTTCAGTTCCACTACGGGAGATTTGACGGAATATATTTTTGAAGATTGATATGCGCGATTAAATCAATTGTGTATTATTACAACTTTGGACTATGTCGAAAAAAAGTATTTGGTGATGATGGAGTGACTAGATGTCTGCTTGTCGACGACTGAGTTCCAAATACATAAAACCGTTTAACGAATACATGTCGTTATTATTAGTACTGACAAAATTTTCATTTTGTCAAACTTTACGACTGAACCACACTTGATCATATTATATCATAGCTTTATTTTTCAATTTCCTGCTTTTCGTAACCATCGTGTTGACAATTTCCAGTAGAACAAGTATGTTTGAATGAAAAACGTTTCTGATGCCTTGATTGTAAATCCTAAAATGTTCATCATTTAGTCCCATTCGATACAGTCCAAGATGCTTTTTCAAGAACCCCATCTGTAAGGGATTATTATATTGACACGAGATAATGAGTAGCTTTTTAATTGATAATGTACCCCGACAGATACATTTTTTGTGGTAGCTAGCTTACAGATATAGTAAATTAATTAAATCAAGTCACTGACCAAGTACTTTGGCATGAGCCGAAATTGAAGTGTGAGGTCTATTAAGACGACCCACTGATGGATTCTCGTAAACTCATCCCATCAGGCTCTGAACACCATGAAAAGCAAAAACAAATCAGATCTCGGTTAACCAAAAGTTTAAAGAACGACCGTGAGCAGTGGTGGGCAGCGAAAGCAAAAGAGATGGAAAAGGTGGCGGCTGTAGGTAACACAAGACAGCTCTGCAGACATAAAAGAAACTGGAATTAATAAGTCAAGTCTGTGACTCTCGGAAAGAGATGGCAATATTATCTGATGCCAGTCCAGACGTTTAGAACGATGGGCGGAACATTCTAAGGAGCAGTTCGGCTGACCTTCAGCTACTCTACAACTACCCATCATTCCCAGACAGTGTGAATGGAACATTAAAGTAGGTCCCCCGACTCTATCTGAAGTTCAAAAGGCTGTAGCTAATCTAAAACGAGGAAGTGCAGCTAGTCCAAATGGATCGGCTCCAAAGGTCTTTAAGGATGGTGGTCTAGTTTTAGCGATTAGATTAACTAATACTTTAACTCAAATCTGGGAGTTGGACGTAATCCCATTTGACTGGCCACAATCACTTATTGTCCCAATATATAAAAAAGGGTCAAATCATCCTGTGGCAACCATAGAGGGATTAGTTTGACTAACATAGCATCTAAAATACTATCCCCAATGATTGTCTGACGCTTAACAATAACTCGTGATCTGCAGACGCGAGAAAATCAAACTGGCTTCAGACCTGGTCGTGGCTGCATCAAACACATATTCACCATTCGTCAGGTTTTAGAACACAGGCATGCTTATCGGCGTCCGACAATGGTGGTCTTTTTTTACCCAAAAGCAGCATTTGACTCTGTAGACCGCGAGATTCTGTGGCAGTGTCTGTCATTGAAGTACATAAACCACCTGCTTCGGTCGGGGCACCCAAACAGTATCACAGCCCACACACAAATAAAATGGAAATTTGTGTGGCGCATATATATTTGGCGCCCTCTTGTACCTGAGCCATGTTGATAGATGCAGACTACTTTATTTATTGTTTTATTTATTTTAACACATAGGTATTGGTACAAGGAGGCACCAAATACATATGCGCCACACGAATCTCAATTGATTTGTGTAAGAGCTGTGATACTGCTCGGGTGCCCAAACCGAAGCAGGTGGTTTTCTTAGGGGGCCACACCTCGAGCCTTTGACCTGAACGTCTGACCCACAAGGCAGTGGAGCATCGTAAGGAGATGCAGTCCCATGGTAGCCGGTGACCAACGATTGGTTCATACGCCATTTGTTCCTTCAGGATACTGGAGCCCATGTGCACCATTGGTTTGGGGTCCGGTTAAAGCGCCGGACATTCGCTTTTCGTCCTCTCATTTTCGTAAACAACACCCCCGCTACGTGAAGGCAGTGAGTAGGACTTCCCTGGCAGGGGCTATGTACGCGTGACCATGTGAGAGCATTTCGAGAGGGAGAGCGGACTCTCCCCACTCTCGGCCGTACCAGGGCATTTGGGGGCCACGTGACTATAGTAACCAATGTTTGGAGACTGGGTGACATGGCTCAGAATCGATCACTATGGCGTAGATGTATACATTCTGTCTTCCTTTAAACTATGAGATTATAATCGCTTCATATCTTTCTTTCTACGAACTAATTCTTTATTCCTGTACTATGTCCTTATATGCAATCTTTCTTTATATATTATCACCACTCAGTTAACCACTTCTATGAATCCGGTGTTCATCTTGTTGTGCTAATGAGGTATGGCAACTTGGACTGCCGCCTATATGTGCCTGGTCCTACGTTGTAGCTGACTGACTTGGGCCCGGAACTTAGTTGTTGGCAGTCGAATACTTCAACCTCTTAATCACCGCTCCGCAACATCTGCGTTTACGCTTATAACTATGTGGCTATGTATTTAGTCCTATTTATAGATTGAAAAAGTCAGGAAGTTTCCTAGTGTTGCCTCTGATGTTAGTTTTATGAGTTAAATCAGAGTAATGTTCTGCTAGGCTTCATTTTATTCTATTTGCTTATGTATCTGGATTACAAGTTTCTCACGGTAATCAATATTGTCCTATGGTGTAGAAACACTAATTAGCTTCTGCCAATATTCACCACCACATAGGCGGAATATTTACAGATTTTTCATTGAATTGTTTTAGAAAAGAATAATCCAACAAATTTTCAGCTTTTTAACCACAAAGCTAACTAAAATCAGTATAACTCACTGGCCAAGTGCAGTTTCATGCACTGAGTTTTGAGTTACAGTTATTTTGTTTAAAGATTATAAGTGCTGTCGGACTTTTCAAAGCTAGAGCACGTTTTCAGCTAATGATGAGAGCCTGGAACAAGCATGATCCTATCCATTCACGTTCGGGTTCGTACGATAAACGTGATCAGTGGTTGAGCAATTTAGATGACATGGTTTGAAATCTTTCATAACAGTGCAGACTCACCCACTACTTATCTTCCCCTCGATCTTCAATTCCAGTATTTCTTCATACATATCTTTTCATTCGGCCTTTTTGTTACAAAGGTTTTCCGATTTGATTAGAAGTTTTCGAATGTCAAAATCGATTAATAGAATTCTAATCAATAGATTAACTTACTTTAGTGTGACCGAGCGATGACTACTCATGGGACCGTGCTATCAGAAACCAAAGACAAGACCATTAACCAGACGGATAGTTTTTTCATCTAATAAAATAGCACGCTTATATACAAAACATAAATAGGACCAAATGTCATAAGTGATCGGGTAGAATTGACTTATAGTTCAATCGTTCTCATATCAACAAGGGCCTGACTTTTAGGCTGAATCCTTAAAGTATCGTATTACTTTTCAAAACATAATCTCAATCTTTCTTAATGCCATCGCTACTATACTATTTCGATTTCTTTTGTTATTGCTATCTCGTCATGATAATGTAGTATGGCGAATTCAACCAGTACACAACCCTACTAGACTCTATGTTGATAATGATTGGCAGTCCACAGTCTATTTGACTCATCAAAGTCAATATTTTAAACCTCAGCCATTTTCTATAAAATTGATACTGGTGTATTTTGTGCCTCTTGTAATGCGGATTTGTTTTAAAAATTTTTAGAACTAAAGAAAATCCATCTAACATATGTTTTATTCTTCGTCGATTGGAGGCTGTATCTCCTTTCTCTCCGAAAATCCCCAAAGCATATCCTCCTGTTCCCAATCATCAGCCGACAAATCGTCCCCATCAACAGCCCTCTCGTAGTTCATCACGACGTTCTAATGTTCCAGTGACATCTGAAAATAAAGAATTATATTCCTCTACTTCATCATCCTTACCAATTCCAGTTCAGCAATATGCTAGCTCTGCAAAGCAATCAAGAATTTATCGTTGTGATCCTAGTCGTGAAGTAATTCATTCTACCTTAGTAACCAGTGCTACTGGTGAGGAAAAATCATATCACGGTACGCCATTCATGTTGAAATGAAACTTTACAAAACTTATATTTGTTTTACATAACTTTTTCGACAATCATATTTTATTTGAGGTCATGAATCGATTGATTTTAGACCACTATGGAAAACCTGGAAGCACCGGACGACCGTCTCGTTATAGTATGAGACTCCTTGACAGTGCACATGCAGGACTCGAACCCCGGACCTTCAATCTCGTGCACGAACGCTCAACCTCTAGACAATCGAGCCGGCATCCAACGGTGTTAATGTCTTACTTCAACCAATCCACGAAATGGCACGACCATCTTCCATTGTACTGAGGTAGATACCTGTCTCTTCCTGACATGGATTAGCTCCACTGGCCACGGCTTCTCACTAGAACTCCGAGAATTCCCTCACAAAGCTAGTCACTAGTGAGCACATGGTAATTATCAGTACGGGGAGTCCCATACTAGAACGAAATGGTTTTAAATGATGGTCTAACATCAATTGATTCATGATCTCGATCAAAACTTGATAATCTCCAAAACCCCATAGTGATAATCATATTTTAGTCTGCTACAAATTCGTATTTTACCACTTACAAATCCAATCAACTCACGGTAAATCTGTCCACTAAAGTGCATTTTTTAATATTAATTTTCAAATACAAATCCAGCCTAAGAAAAAAATTAAAAACGGTAGGACACTGAAATGAATACTGTTGAGTAATATGAGTGTTGGATTAGTAATTAAGGTAACTATGTTTCAGGTTCGAGTCACGCCTCAACTACTTCGGTTTAGAGCAATCAGGTAGTATCAATAACCCTCAAACTTACAGTGTGGTCCATGTTCAAATACCTGGCAAACGAATCTATCTGCTAGTGGGAGTGGATAAATATCTGCTTGTTTCCCAAAATATCTCTATAATTTATTTATTACCACTCATACTAATCTAAGTTATAGTCGATCAAAATGGTCAGTAACTACTCTTTGCATTTCTATCCGCGTACAATGGTCAAGTTCCATGTTCTTCTGTTTTCGCAGAACTGGATTGCTTCCTCCTGTATATTATGGCATAGTTTACAGGATTCACAAAATATCCTTTCATTATGTCCTCCTTTTCTACAAGTTTTATAAACTGAAGATATTGTCCTAGACATGTTTTCTCGAAGACTATATAGTCTTATAGCTGATGGTCACACATTTTTGTTTTAAACGTTACACTACTCATGAGTAATTTAAAATTATTAGCAAAATTGATTCCCAGTGCTATAGATATTCCAGTGAAGGATGTAGTGACTATCTAGCACGCAACAAAAGTTCTATGCCATTGGCATGGCATATGAAAGTATGGAAAGAGGTTTTTCAATTCCGGTCAAGCTCTCATTAGCTTATTTTCATGGCATTTTGGAGAATATTCGGCGTGTATGTTGAGAAGGTGAACAGATCTACATAAAAATAAATAACTGTTGGCTGACAATTCATCACAAGGATTATGAACCGTTTCTACACTGACATGCTTACTTCAGTAAGATGTAGTTTAATTTTAATATAGATAGAGCAATGGGAAGCCTTGGGAATTCATAAATTCAAACCCCCCTTTTTATGTGTATAGAAATGACGTCGTAATTTTGAATTCGCCCAATTAATATTTAAGCCATTTAATGTTCTAGAATGTTGCGGCTCCCTATTCATACTTTTTTATGTTAGTTTTCTCTTTCCTTTACTTACAATCATCGTTTTATTTTTATTTGACCTTCATCAACTCTTATAAATACAGATTGTTCGAAATGTATAAGAGAATATACATCACATTTTATATCACCTCTATCCTCTCAGTGCTCTGTCAAAATTTATAGAAGAAACTAATTCCTTTAAATTTTAATATGTAGTTTTGTGAACATATAAACTACTTTTTATGTATGCTTTCATTTATGTTTTGGAAGAGTAAGTAAAATAGTTGGATATTAGTCTCAGTGATCAAGGCGTCCGATTTTTAGCAACTAAATCCTGATTTCGAACTTTGCCACACATATTCCTGCTTAAATATGCAGGTAGTATAAATAGCCCTCACACTCAGTGTGGCTCACTCTCAAGTAGCTGGTGAGTAATTTAATACAATTTACATTAATTTATAAATAGTGATGTAAAAGAATTTTTACATTCAACTGACAAGTACAAAAATAGGATGAGATGTGCGTCCTGAATTTCACTCCTAATCACAATCCCAACTGACTAAACTTTCTTAAATGCTTAAAACAACATTTCAAATCCAAACCAATTAGCACACCAAGTTCAATGTGCATTAACCGTATATTGATAAAATTCATACCGTTTATTATACACTTCACTCTTGTTTCCGACATTCAAATTTATGGGAACAGATTAAGTTTGGAGTATGGTTTGTCAGTTTTTCTTTTGATTAAACATTTATAGTTTGTAAAGATCGATACTTCAAGAAAATTTATTGAATGAGTTTTTGTTTGCTTGTTCAAAAACAAAATTCCACTATCCACCCCTCAATCTTTTCAATTTATCTCCTAGCAATTATAATTCATGGCGATAAATTAAATATGCTTTTAATCATTTCATTAGTGAAAAACAGTTTATGCAGACATCATCTGACTGGTTAAAATGAATCAAACATTGGAAGCTGTATAATTTCTGGCTTTTAAAAAAATGGACTATCGAAAAGTGTAAGTAGGCCTCCCTCTATTTACACCGATCTCCTACAGCTGGAAACCATTATTGACCCTTAGATAATAAACTTCTGATTCAGCACTGAGTACATAAACCTGTACTTGATGAGGGAATTAATATTGGTATAATTTTTCACTAGTATACAAGTGTTTCTGGAGATTGTTCAATTTTATGGTTTACGTTACGGACTGAGCGTAGACAGCTATTGTTGACCAGAAAACGCTGAACAACTGTTTCGTCTTAGTATGGAACTCCTTAGAAGCTTGTATCCACGACTTCACCAGGAACCACAACTGGGATCTTCAGATCCAGCTGCAAGCGTTCAGATTTCAAACCATTGATTAGGCATCTTATGGTTTATACCTCTAGTTTCAATCAACTCACGATATTGCACACCAATCTCCTAGTTACCTGGAACTCAATATGGTCAAACCCTACTAGCTACGGTCTCACACTAGAACCCTGGGAATTCCCTCTTAAAATAATTTACTAACTAGTACATACATTTCCTAACTATATAAATATATAGTTATTTACGATTTGTGACTGACAACTGGACGTGATGTTTGCTGACCGATCAAGATTGATGACCATGTTTTTTTTTAGATGTCGATCAATATAATCAACTTAAAGATCAATTGGCATATCAAGAACAACAAGTTGAACTCAATCGAATACGGTTGCTTCGATTAGACAAGGGTAAACATTTTGATTAAATGTATTGTTTTTTTCAAATGGTATTTTCCAACAATAACTTGAGATCAACTTGGATGATGTATTCAGTGTGCATGTTTAAAGCCTTAAAGATAGACAAAGTGGTGTAATTGTAATTAATATAGGGATGAGTTATTCATAATCAAGAAAACAATTCTCATTCTTTCTTTTTGCATGAAACTCAAAAACGAATCAGTTTTGATTGAGATCATGAGTCGATCAACGTTAGAGCACCATTAGAGAACTAGAAGCACTAGACGGTCGTTTCGTCCTAATATGGGACTCCTCAGCAGTGCGTATCCGCGACCGTGCGCGCGAACACTTAGCCTCTAGACTACTGATCCGGCATTCAGCAGTGTTAATGCCTAACTTCAGCCAATCCACGAAATTGCACGACCATACCCGATACGGATTAGCTCCACTGGTCACGGATGAAGCTAGACATTAACATCGTCAGACGCCGGATCAATAGTCTAGAGATTAAGCGTTCGCGTGCAGGATCGTGTATGTGCACTCCGAGGACTTCCATACGAGAACGAATCGGTCGTCTAGTGCTTCCAGGTTTTCAATGATGGTCCAAGATTGATCGATTAATCATCTCAATCAAAACTCAACAATCTCCACAACCCTACACTGAATCAGTTTTATTTTGTGACACTTTAATATTTTTGAAATACTAATGTGATGATTGGTTGCCTAGATTGAATGGTTCTATGACGTACATGATTGTTACGCATTAATACTAGATAATCCACCCAAAACGATTAATCATCTCATACATTAAAGCAATCAAGAATATGTTATTACCAGCCTGAATAACACAAAGCGTATATATCATTAAGAATTATTATGTTTAAAAAAATATCTATCGCAAAATACACAATTATCTCTCCATATTAATTATCCAACCAAGGTTATTGAATATACATATCAACATCACATAAGAAAAAAAGCTGTAGGTGTCATGTGTGTGTGTGTGTATAGTGCTCAGAACATCTTAAGTTGTTAAGGTTTGGTGTGAGGGGATTCTTTTATATCACCGTAGAGTAAAAATGACAATGATAATAGTTAAACATGTGCACAGCGTTAGATACCAATTCAGTGGTGGTCTAGAGGTTAAGATGCACTGATGATCTGTTACATACTAGGACGAAACAGCCGATCAGTGCTTCCAGGTTTTCAATAATTGTATAGCTAAGACTACTTCGTGTTTTTAAGCTATGAAAATGTTCAACGTGTCAAATCTTTACTGTTTTCCATATAAATTAGACATATTACGAAAGCCAATTTAAATTGTCTACATCAAATTAACCATAGATCATTTTATTTAATGGTTCACCGAACAATATGCAATTGAGCTGATTAGGCAACAGTTCTAAAATTGCCAATGACTTTCACATTAAACTCCCTCACAAAATATAGTTTTATAAATCTTCCATCTGCTTAACTGTTTTGTGAATTAATTAAAATTTTTGTAGCCGATGATGAATTCATTTGTCTTGGTTGCTTGAATCTTCCCATTGATGTTTGGGACTGAAATTGATCAATCTCATCCTGTACGGATTGCCTCGATATCGCCTAGAGTCACAAGCATTTTAGGCAGAAATGGATGATATCTAGCAGTGGAATCCAAGACGTGCGTTTCGTCCTATTCGGGACTCATCAGCTGGATGCACCCGCATCCTAGAGTTGATGTTCACCATCAGACTCGCATCCAATTATCTGACGAACTTCCTATAAAACATTAATATATATGAGAAAGATTCATAAACAAGCCTTTAAGGTGAATATATTCATACCCGGATATACAAGATTTATGGCAGCTATATTTCTATAATATTGAAATCGGAAAAATTTATAAGGTTTGAGAGACTTGTTTTAAAAAAGCCACTATACTCCAGTAAGTTTTACTATTACTGTTGCAAACTATTTTTGATGTATACCAACTCTTTACACACTAGTTGTAAAGTAGCCCCAAAGTCGTAAGACCGTTTTAACATCTCTGTTTTTTCATCCGTTTGTTATAGTCCTACTAAGTAGCTCCTACAGGATCATTGATGAATGTCGAAAAGTACGAAACTTTAGTATTTTAATACCAGTTACTATTTTTATAATTAAATGACTGGACTGTTATCTTTGAAACTTTAAGCATTAAATACATTGCTTCACAATATCTTCTACAGTCGATTGGCTCAGGAAACGCGTAACTATTCAACAGAAGTATATCTCATTACAAAGACGTCTATCTAGTGTTCGTTTTTTTCATCCCACAACTTTCTCAAATTTTCGTAGTTTTGCATCACAAATTGAGCCTATATTTAGATAACCACTAAGGACTAGGGAGTATTGGACAATCGTATTATCCTTATAAGGGACCCCACTACAGATCGAAACCTGTACTTTGAGGTCTTGCGGCGAGCACTGAAACTTGAAATCAATAGTTTACATTCCTAACTTAAATTAATTCATGATACTGCGCAACCTAATTTTAATGTTAAAGTTGAGCAAATTGTCTCACGGCTAACTTGGTTGAACTATACTAGTCACTACTTCTCACCAGAACTCCAGGAATTATTAAATTCACCATTCCCTACTTCCGTATATTTATCTTTCATCGAATACATATCTTTATACTCGTGAACAATGCATTCAGAACGACATATGCGTAGGATATATTTTTCCTAGTGGTGTTTTATGCCGGTTCTAAAGATTATATATATGCCTTGCAAAATAATAATAATAATATACACACCATTTATCCATGTCTATCTCGTAATGTATGTCAGTCTAATGGTGTAGTGTCTGTCATGGTTAGTCAGCGAGCTGACTAACTTCATCAGTGCTACTACTAATTCTTCGTTAGCCAATCTGTGAAACTCGGTGTATATCTGTCTCTCCTCTATACATGTAGACATACAGTTGAACTACAAATCAAATTGAAACCGCCTACGCAATTCCATTGTTTTTAATTTTTATTTCATAGACTATAAGGGAGTAGTAGTATGCATATAACAGCTAGTTAGTCAGTAGAGTTAGTCATCACATTAAACATACTCTTGTAAATCCAGTCATTGCTGGGCAATAACCTTCAAAACCTTATCTCAAGGTTATCATTATACCCTTTCTATTACAACTTGATTATAAGTCAACACAGATAAAATCCATTCTAATTGTTGACAGGTTGTTACTTGTTTGTTTGGTCTTTTTCTATAAACACAAAGAAATGAATATTGAGTTTCTTTTTGTTTTTTGCTGCTTTTGCCTAAACAAGTTAGTAATGGAGAAAAGTCACTGATGCAAAATACTTATACACTTGCTAAAGTAAAAAATAGATGACTATTGTTGTCATCAATGCAATGTCATTAAATGGAAAATTGTAAGCTATATATATATGGCATTGACCAACTAAATCTCGTAAACGGACATTTTAGCAAATCAGTGCATTAGCAACAGTATGGAGAACACAATGTAAACATCATATATACTATGAGAGACAGAGATTTCAACCGTCGGGATGTCATATACAGTTTGGTGTATTAATGATATAAAGTCTGAAGTTTTTAGGATATGACTCGCAAACAAGTGGTTTTAAGGATTAGACAAAATTGCGCCGATCTCCATGCAAATACAAACTATTGAAATAAATCTTGTTCAAGACGTCCCATGTGTTAACCAAGACTGATCAAATTTCAGTCGAAAATATCAACAACGGGACAATCCAAACCATTTTGAATAGGATTATATTCCCCTGTCAAGTGTAGATAAAAGTATGAAACTAAAAAAGCCCATTTAATTCCTAATCACTGATTCATTCTCTGACCAACCTCTGAGGGGTAATTCCCAAAGTTCTCATGCGAAGCCGTGATCGCTAGAGTCCAATCATGCCGAGCGTAAGACAAATATTATTAACCATGGCACTTGATTACAGTCACGAAATAATTGAAGTTAGAAGTGCAGATCATTAGATAGCAACTCAACGACCTGAAAATTAAGCCCTCGCCGCGAGGCCCGAAATCTCTGGGTTTGAAACCCTAGTGGGGTCACGGACTCACACTAGTGATGAGTCTTATACTGGGACAAATTGGCTCTCCCACGACTATTGCTTCTTAACTGTCGTTTCACTTCAGCCGGTCTACGATGTAAAACTGCAAAGCTCGACAACTTCCAATACCCCTTTTCATACCACACATAATCGATTTTTTTCTTATCGTATGCATTCTATACACTCAATTATATTGTTTCCAAGGTAAATTAACCGTTTTCTGCAAATAATTAATTAAATACGGGTCAGTTCACGCGTCATTGAAACACATACTGTATACGTGTGTTCAAAGGCTAGTGTTATGATTCACTTTGTTTAACCAATATAGGTAGCAACGCGCGTCCTGGATTCCACTGCTAGCCACTAACCATCATTACTTACAAAAAGCTTGTGAATTAAGGCAATATCGAGGCATACACACAGTATGCACATATGCCAATAACAGACTAATCAATTGCAGTCTTAAGCCTCAATGGGAAGATACAAGCCAGACAATACCAAGTTAATATAGGTAGATAGGGTGAACGTGTAACCAGTTTTTTTAAAGATCAAGCAGTTCATTTCCCGAAGTGCTATTCAACCTATTACTATAATCAAACAACTAATTAGCAAAACTCTCAGTCATAGACCAGGTCGCGAATTTAAATCAGTTGGAATGACGTTTAAAAGCCAGGTTTGTTCAGTTTATGTGCCAAGCATAGATTAGTATGCTTAGTTTAGAGCCACACTCTACTTATAAGAGCTAATGTCACATGGTTACCCAAACCGAATAAGCTGTAGCGGAGTCTGGACCTGCGCTTATTGATTGAGAGTCGAGGGTCTTAACCGCTGTTGTACTAGAAATACTGGGTAGCTAACTTGACCGTAATGTGAGAATATTCGGCAGCAGTGCGCGCCACTGTTCGCTCGGGATTGAACCTATATCACCTTAAGGTCTTATAATGAGTGAGTGCATCACCCTTAGACCATTTCAGTCTATAAGCTTTTAGGTTCATATATCGTCCCAAACTCGAACGAAACATATGTGTCTAGTGTTTCTGCGTTTTCACTGATATTATCAACCCACTATTAAGGCCAAAATTCGAAATAATCTGACTATAACTTATAAATTATTAGCAATTAATGAGTGAATAATGAGAATAAAGGTCATGAAATGAATAAATCTTTACACAATTTAACATTTCCATAATTACTATACACTAACTGATCAATTATTTCTTGTAAAATATTTTCTTTTCTCGCCAGAAATCAATCACTTAGAACAGTCAGCCCGATTTGGTGGTAATAACAACAATAGTAATAATAATAAAGATGGCTATTCTACATTGGATTTATTAAGTGGATCAGCTGTTGGTCCTGTGGCAGAATTAGCTCAACTAGCAGCTACACCATGGTCACAATTATTAGATACAAATCGTGCCAGACAACGTGAATTATTATCAGAATGTGAACGGCATAAAATTGCTATCGACCAAGTGGATACTCATTTAGCTAAAACAAAGTATGTGATTATTCAATACTATTATTATTATCCCGTAAGTTTTTTTATCGCTACTCGTCATCATTGGACTCATTTTATCGGTGCCAAAGATAATCAGTGTATTCACAAAAACAAGCTAGGAAAATGAGCCTAAAACCAACTACCTAGCTTAGGGGTCGGGATGGTGGTTAACAGTGATATTATTTGATCCTACTCTTTACGGTACCGATGATCCAATAAATGTCGTGTCTTGTTGTAAACTGATTGAAATTCTTTTTGAACATAAGTTTACATCTTATTTTTAGTTCTTCAATTTGAAAATCGTATTCGTTTTGTGTTAGAGGATAAAACCGATATATTGAAAGGCACAAACAATCTAGGGATGATCTGGTATAATTAGTTATAATCAACAAGCAACCAACGGAGCAAATGTCCATTAGCTCAAATTGCCCACTACATTAACTAAATGAAAATGGCCCGAAATATTAGTAGTGCCGGTGATAATGATACTAGGCATGAAGAATATAGTTCGAAAGAAATGAAATCAAGGAATATAAAGTGTCAGACAAAACATTGAAGATAGGAGAATAAAATGTGCCTGCTCCTTTGTGATCGGGTTTGAGCCATGTCATCTAAAGTTTCTTCCGACCATTGATCACAAGGTAGTTTACACTTACTAACATGATTTGGACGAACATTCACTGACTTCTTGGACTGGTATTGTCTTTGTCTGTTCCCGTCCCGCAGCTTTCGTCTAATCTACTTAAACACATCGAATTTGACAGATGATGATTCAGCATACGAAACATTTGTCTCAGGCACCTCAGTCCAAATAAGCTACACTTCACACATCAGAACGAAAGTAAATTAAAGATATGGAACCAAGAAATAGAATAATCTTTTTTGCATTGGTTGTTTGGATCTTCCCATTGATGTTTAGGACGAGACGCACATCCTGAATTCCACTGCTAGCCACCATCAACTCCGCTTATCATTATTATAAGCGAATGAAAATGAAATATATGAATTACGACAGTGAATTGAATAACCCTATATAGACCAAAGCGAAAAGAAGTGGGAGCGATCAATTTCCAGTGCCTCTTTACTTACATTCGCAAGTGAAAGTTAGTTGTCGACAGTTTGGTAAACTTATCAAAACAATTGGATTAAATTCTTAGAGTATGTATTGTCTCCAATTCTGAGGGAATGAACTACCACCTATTTTTTGTTTTCAACAGTATCTCAGAAAAGAACTTTATGTAAACGTATTTTACTAAGGATATTAGGAAAACTGATAGGTAGTGACATAACCGCTTATGGATAAACTTAATAAAATATAACAAACATCTCATCAACATCTGAAAATACATTGCAGATACATTAGTGAGACGATTAAACGCATCCTAATTACATGAATTAGTCCATTTTAGGCCTATTTAATTACGTTGATGCTTAATATGTAATTAGGTCTATGTGTCTCCCAATATTTATCATTCTTCAGCATCGAACAGAATTTTACCATAAATTGTTTTAAGCAAACATAAAAAAACTGCAATTTGTCACTTCATGAGCCTCTTGATTTAAAAAACAAGTCACTATAATGCAAGCCAATAGTCGAGCATGAAATACACGGTAACCTTTGCATGACTACTTCGCAAACTACCTTAAACGTTGCATTACTTAAAAACAAATTACACTTATAAATTACTAGATATGCCCATGGATATCTAGTTACCTAGATTCTGCTTTAGTTCTAAACCTAATCAACGTAAAGTGTAGCTTATGAATGTAAGACGAAGATCAAGAATAAATAATAACAATAAGTATTATTCAGTTTCGGAAATCTAAAGTTGCATCATCATCATCAACCTAACTGAATCTTGGATGATCATATAATCTACATCAATGGCACATACTACTTCATTTTCTTTAAATAAAAACACCTTACGTCGAAAATCTAGTGGTCCCACAAGCAAAGGTAATTGAATATCCTTGACCCTACTTGTAGCTGCGGCCGTACTCGTATAAATAACTTTGTTTAAATCAACACATATAATCAAATCTACTGACATAGTATTACTTAGCGATTTCTTAGCAAAGTTTTTTTCTACAGGAAGGTGTTGCTCACCCTATGCCCAACTCCCCCCCCCTTTATCCGGGCTTGGGATCGGCTGTAACTCTAGAGGTGTCCCAGACAGAGCTCCTAACACAGTATACATTAATCGGATATCTGTAGTGTTTTATAGTATTCAAACTAAGAATTCCACTAGTAACTAAACCTGCTTGTCAAGACAGAAATTAAAATCAATCCACAAGGTTACAAAAATTACCTTGTTCAACTTAAAATTGTACTTCTTAATTTCACTTTATTCTACCACATCTGCTACGTAATAGGAACATATAACTAGATTTTTCCTCCATTTTCATTTTTACAACGAAAACAGAATGAATTTATCTCAACTGGAAAATCAAATTAGTCAAGAGTTAAATCGATTGCTCAATGAATTGGAAGGATATAATCAACATAGAAGGTTACTACTGAAATCAGCCGGAAGTAGTAGCTCACAACCTCGTCATAGAACAACTATCAATAATCCATCAGAGGTGGCAAGTGATGGTGTTGCTGTATAAAATAAATGAATTATACTACCGTCATGTTATGTGCGAACATTTGAACATAAACACAATAAATATTATCTCATGTAAATTATCTAGTTTCATGAAGGTACAATCTTTTTTCTTATTTTCATGATAATCTTTTTTCTCAATATACAATATCCTATACATAAATCCAGTCGTAATACTGTATTTGTTTACCGATCGATTGATGACTGTCTAGAAAAAAAGCTTGGGACTATGGTAGGTAGCCTCCTATGAACCTTTAAATCATACATCTTTTGTTTTCAGTGATTAAGAAGATATAATGTCTCTAGTGAGCGATAGTCTAACAATCAATGGATGAAGTTGACCATAAAAATCTACAGAAAGGACTATCGAATGTACTTCACATTCAACGGACGGAAGGTTTTACTGTTCTCCGTATATTTCCGTCTGATGACGTAAACAACCCATCCAGACGTTGTAGTGAACAAGTCAGGTACAACGTAGAACCTGGTACCAGTAGTAAAACAAAAAATTAGGCATCGAAGATACGATCCGAAAAAACATAAATTTCTGAAAGAAAATTATGAGGAATTTAAAAGCTTAGAGTTTCGAGAAAAATAAAGGATACATGGGACCCACGTCATTGCAAATGATGTTGATCCGCATAATTCAAAGCTTTTAACCACCGGTCGCAGTAACCACACGAACCCCAAACAGGTAGTTGTTAGTGGGACATAGATTGGATTTAAGCATGCTCAATGCACGATTGCTTTGGCGCACGCTGATTGGCTGATTCTTATCCAATCAGCGCTAGTCGATACATGGAGAAGACTCTAGATTCTTCTTATGTAAAAACTGTAAATATACTAACGGTTTTTCTTTTGTGCCCCTTTCTTCCATCTAACCTTGTAATTTGGAATACAATCTCTTTCCTGTTCAACCGTGTTCTGATTTGGGGACTTGTCGAGCGAATTGGTGTCCGAGAATACTAAGCAATAGGAATAGCTGGATTATAACCGTAAGAGAGAAATTATAACAGAGGCGACGGGGAAAATGGAAAATAAATTCAAGATGTTCATATCAGATGATTTATTATTTATTTATTTTAACACATAAGTATAGGTACAGGGAGGCACCAAATACATATGCGCCACACAAATCTCAATTGATTTGTGTGAGGGCTGTGATACTGCCCGGGTGCCCAAACCGAAGCAGGTGGTTTTCTTAGGGGGCCACACCTCGAGCCTTTGACCTGAACGTCTGATCCACAAGGCAGTGGAGCATCGTAAGGAGATGCAGTCCCATGGTAGCCGGTGACCAACGATTGGTTCATACGACATTTGTTCCTTCAGGATACTGGAGCCCATGTGCACCATTGATTTGGGGTCCGGTTAAAGCGCCAGACATTCGCTTTTCGTCCTCTCATTTTCGTAAACAACACCCCCGCCACGAGAAGGCAGTGAGTAGGACTTCCCTGGTAGAGGCTATATACGCATGGCCATGTGAGAGCATTTCGAGAGGGAGAGCGGACTCTCCCCACTCTCGGCCGTACCAGGGCATTTGGGGGCATATCAGATGACCAGCTTAACCGAATACTACAACAACAGCAAGCACAATTAGATGCACAAATGCAGTTGTTAGAGACTCTGACTCAACAGCTCAACTTCCACTGCTCAAGTTCACATGGTATTTCAAGTACGTCTTGTGATGCAGTTGTTTGCAGCATCTCAGAATTCATCTATGATCCCGAAAGCGGAAATACTTTTCTCACGTGCTTCAAACGTTGAGAAGATACATTTAGAATAGAATTCTGTAACCAAGACGACGCGTGGAAGACTCGACTGTTGGTAAGTTAGTTGGGAAGCAATGAACATGCACGTTATGCTGACCATATATTGCCAAAGTTACCTCGAGAGCTCAGTTTCGAGGAGACGGTAGTTCGATTGTCAGAGATATTCGGTGAATCCTCCTCATTGTTCAGTATTCGACATCAGTGTCTAAATTTGGTGAGACGCGAAGCCGATGAATATGGTGTTCTAGCAGACATCGTCAACAGAGAATGTGAACGGTTCAAGTTACGCTCGTTGACAGAAGACCAATTTAAATGCTTAATATTCATCAAAGCTCTTCAGTCACCACAAGATGCTGAGATCAGGACTAGACTTTTGGCTCGACTGGGTCAAGACCCAAACGTCACAATCAGAACATTGACAGATGAGTGTAAGCGGCTACAAAGCATCAGACACGAAAACGAGTTGAACAGGCAAATCCTAATTTAACCTGCAGTAGTGTCAATGTTATTACTAGGTTAAAAGTTCAGAAGTCAATAACAACTCGTAACAAACCAACGACTGCATGCTGGTTATGTAGTGATTGGCATTATGTACGATTCTGTCCATTTAAGAAGCATAAATGTCAGGTGTGCAACAAACGTGGACATAAAGAAGGTGATTCTCCACCGGATCGTACGTCTCATCCCAAAAAGAAGCATAAACGTTCTCGTAATGTGAAATCAGCCGAGTCTAAATCTCTTTCTCTGGTAGCTGCCTTTCAAACAAAATATGACATTCGGAGAGAGTGTTACCATCCAGATAAATGGTATATCAGCTCGTCTTCAAATTAACACGGCATCAGATTCCACCTTAGTGTCTAGAGAAACGCATAACTTGCTGGGTAAACCGCCAATGAAGCGATCTAAGATAACGGCCAAAAACGCATCAGATGGTGTGCTAAAACTGGTTGGTGAATTTTCCTTCAATGGAACTAAATGTACAGGAATATGTTACCTAACAGAACGGCCAAACCTTGGTCTTCTTGGTCTAGATATATTAGATAAACTTGGAATAATGGATGTACCGATTAACAGTGTCTGCAACGTATCGTGTTCATCATTAGACACCCCAGTACTTGCAAAGAAGACAGGTGAACGGTTACTAGAAAAACTGAAAAGAAAGTTTGCCTCTGTTTTTCAGAATAGCCTTGGCCACTGTACCAAGATGAAAGCTCATTTACCATTGAAACCAGATGCCAAACTTATTTTTCGTCCGAGACGTTCTGTACCATATGCTGCTCTTGAGCTAGTCGATCAGGAACTTAATCGCTTGCAACAGGCTGGTGTAATCCAACCAGTCAACTACTCTGCATGGGCCGCACCGATCGTAGTGATTAAGAAGGCGAATGAAACTATGCGCATATGTGCCGATTTCTCGACCGGTTTAAATGCTGCATTAGATGTGTATCAATATCCGTTACCAGTTCCTGAAGACCTGTTTGCCAAACTTAATGGTGGGACATGTTTCGCGAAAATAGACTTTTCTGATGCCTATCTGCAAGCGGAAGTAGATGAAGACAGTAGAGAGCTTTTGACCATTAACACTCATCGAGGGTTATTTCAATACACCCGTCTACCATTCGGCATCAAGACCGGACCTGCTATCTTTCAGCAAATAATGGATACGATGCTAACAGGTGTCTTCTTTATGCATTCCATCAAATACCTTGGTTTTATCTTAGATAAGAACGGTCGCCGACCAGACCCTGCCAACATCGAAGCCATTCAGAAGATGCCTGCACCAACTGATGTCTCTTCATTAAGATCCTTCTTGGGGTTAATCAGTCATTATAGCACATTCTTACCTGAAATGCATCGAGTGAGAGGTCCCCTGAATGAATTACTATCAAAAGATAAACCTTGGCAGTGGTCAGCAGAATGTCAAGCATCCTTCGACAGAGTCAAATCAATGCTGAGCTCAAAGATTCTTTTGACACACTTCGATCCCAGCTTGGAAATTGTTGTTGCATCTGATGCATCTAGTCATGTAGTTGAAGCAGTGATATCTCACGTGTTTCCGGACAAATCAGAAAAGACAATTGCCCATGATGCTAGATCACTTACCCCAGCCGAGCGAAACTACAGTCAAATTGAGAAGGAAGCTCTTGCAATCATTTTTGCTGTCAAAATATTTCATAAAATGCTCTATGGTCGTACATTTACTCTACTGACAGATCAAAAACCTTTGATTGCAATCTTTGGTTCTAAGAAAGGAATCCCGATCTATACGGCTAATAGACTACAGCGCTGGGCAACAATGCTCCTGAGTTATGATTTCAATATCAAGTATCAGTCGACAAATACTATCGGTCAAGCCGACGCTCTCTCGATTAATTGGACCAGAGGATATAATCATTGCCTCCATAGCAGCAGACCCAGAAATACGAAGTATAGTGGCAGATGCCATTCGAAACACTCCAGTGTCGTCAGATGAAGTCAGAGAAGAAACTCTTCGAGACCCGATTCTACAAGAAGTTAGAAAGTTCCACCTGGAAGGATGGCCAGCGAAGATCAGTTCCACAGAGCTTCAACAGTTTTATCAGCGTAGATTCTCTCTCTCAATCATCGACGACTGCCTGCTGTTTGCCGAACGTGTCATAATCCCAAAGAAGCTACAACCAGCAGTGCCAATACCACAGTCACCGTGGCAGCGTATACACTTGGACCTTGCTGGTCCACTTCATGGACAAACTTACTTTTTGGTAGTTGATGCATATAGCAAGTGGCCAGAAATCTTTCTCATGGAACACCCGACTGCAAGCTGCACAGTCAGTAAGCTACGTCAACTATTCATTCATTTCGGAGTCCCGGAATTGATAGTTAGTGACAACGGAACACAGCCTCAACGAAACCTATCGATGGAGAATCAGTCCAATCGACATCATGGGGCACAAAAACGATTGTTCACGGTGGGACAAAAAGTACTTGCTATGGACTATCGTGAGAAACATCCTACATGGACAGCTGGTTGGATCTTGAAAAAGAAAGGGAGTGTAGTTTATAAGGTGTCAGTTGGCTCAGAAGTTTGGGTACGTCTTGCTAACCAATTGAAAGCAACTTCGATAGCCAGCAACGAGACTCAATATCGATTACCTCTTGATGTTCTGCTAGATACCTTTGAAATCAAAACGCCTGGAACAGTCAGGTCAGTTTCTGTGCAAGCAAAGAGTGATACTTCTTTATTGCCTAGACGATGGACAAATCGAAAGCACAGGCCGGTCACTCGGTTGCAGTTGGACCCTAGCACCAGATCCTACGAATCTGCTCAAAGGGGAGGTGTTAGTGGGACATAGATTGGATTTAAGCATGCTCAATGCACGATTGCTTTGGCGCACGCTGATTGGCTGATTCTTATCCAATCAGCGCTAGTCGATACATGGAGAAGACTCTAGATTCTTCTTATGTAAAAACTGTAAATATACTAACGGTTTTTCTTTTGTGCCCCTTTCTTCCATCTAACCTTGTAATTTGGAATACAATCTCTTTCCTGTTCAACCGTGTTCTGATTTGGGGACTTGTCGAGCGAATTGGTGTCCGAGAATACTAAGCAATAGGAATAGCTGGATTATAACCGTAAGAGAGAAATTATAACAGTAGTCTACACAGGTTAATGACTCAGTCTAATTGTCAATGATTTCATGGAATAATCCCAAATTTCGCTCTGGCCACTCTTAGATTTCTTCCAACCAATTCTTACACTAGACAACACCCGTGGAGGTAAGCGGTGGTTAGACATACGTACCACATTCCCCAACTACCTTAGCTGATAGATATCTACTATCTCATCTGTCGATTTGCCATCTTTAGATGGCACCCTATTCCTCACTCAGATATTGCTTAGTCGGTGGTCGGAAAATACATGACCAATGCTTCGAAGGCACCTATTATCGAATACTAGGAATGTGAACATTTTTTATCGGTAGCAAATTTTTTAAAAAAAAACCTTTTTGCGAAAGATTGCTCCATGTTGGCTGTATATCCCGTCTCAATTAAAAGGGCTGAAATAGAGCTAATCCGTGTCGGGTAGAGACAGGTATCTACCTCAGTACCATGGAAGATGGTCGCGCAATTTCGTAGGTTAAGCGTTCGCGCGCAAGACTGAAGGCCGTGGGTTCGAATCCCGCGAGCGGGATCATGGATGCGCACTGCTGAGGAGTCCCATACTAGGACGAAACGGCCGTCCGGTGCTTTCAGGTTTTCAACGGTGGTCTAACATCAGTCGATTCATGATCTCAATCAAATAAAATACAGCTGTTAAACTTTTTAACGGCACCTTTGCTTAACCACAATAAGTGCTCACGAGCCCAAATATACAAATTGCTAGAACATCTGCCAGTATAACTTGCTCCACATGAGAAGTTGAATTGATGGATACAGAATGTAGGTGGTTAGTCTAGGCAATTTATCTTTCAACCTCGGAGTGATCATTGGACGTGTGGAAAACATTAATTGTAGTTTACCTGCATTAAAAGTTTTTTGGATTGATCTGCGTAACTTCAATCTTAGCACTTCCGATAAGCAACACATCGTCATTAAATATAACTATAATAACAAATATACACATTTTACCAAAGATGACAAACGTGTACACTTCCTCGTTCTCTGAAAGGACGCACAAGGTAAATCAAGCTAATTTAACCACAAACTGTCTTACAATAAATGTATTGATGACTGTTTGTGATTAATAGCTGATTAGTAATATCAGAGCCTTAGAGCGCGATTCAGAGAATAAGGATTTCACGTTGTTTACACCATGAAGTTATAATAATGATAATAATGAAAAACAAAATGTTGAAGCAAATCATACCAGGAATTAGTTTAGCAGTCATATACAATATTCCCGGTGGAAAAAAAATCAAATTAGCACTGTTTGTTTATTTACGGCAACATTAACACGAAAGAGAATGTCCCAATTAGGTCCGTGTCTACCAAATGAGCAAGAAGAAAACCAACTTGCAGTGTAACAAAATCTAAGATATTCTCTAAAAGTCACATGACCTGACACGGATATGAATCGTTGAAATCTACACAGAATAAAAGGCGACAGTGAATGAACTATCTAACCCATTAATAATCAACTAACTATTCTTACGTAACCGAGTCTCAGTGGCTTATACTCCTAAACAAAAGAAACATGCCTCCCCGTGATGACTCCCAAATGCCTAAGACTCGACAACTGTAAGGGGGCTAGTAAATTCTCACTAAATCCCCCGATGAAATTACGCCAGGGTATTAGCATCGCTGTTATTTCTTTTAGTTATTTTTGGTCTACCTATTTGACTGCGTAATCGCAATTTCAAAAGGGTACCTAAAAATGCTAACACTATCATACGTCTTCATAAACACATACCAGTAAGTTTACCATCCTGGTTACCTTCTCAAAATAAACGGACAGTATCATCGGGAATGTTGGCTGCCACAGTCGAGCAATTTATCACATTAAGTATAATCGACATACGATCTTATTCTGTAGCTATCAAACTGCAGAGTCGCATCAAGAAAATACTTGACTCTATAGCTTTTCCAACCACTTCTATGTATAAAAGGATCTCAAGAATAATTGTGGTGGCACTACTTATCTAATATGTTAGGTTATAAAACTTTTTGCTATTAGGCTATGTAGTATGTGGTAAGCGAGTGCATATTGTATTCAGTTAATATTACAAATGGTTTGTACCTAACACTACAACTTGTCTATTTAGGTTTATCGCACATATTTGAACATATATTAAAATAGGTAAAAACAGTAAGTCGAACACTTCATTATTGGTTACGTGGCCAGCTGCCCTGGTATGGCCGAGAGTGGGGAGTCCGCTCTCTCGAAATGCTCTCACGTGGCCGCGCGTATATAGCCTCTGCCAAGGAAGTCCTACTCAGTGCCTTCTCGTGGCGGGGTCGCTGTCTACAAAAACGAGAGGATGAAAAGCGAATGTCCAGCGCTTTAACCGGATCCCAAACCAATGGTGCACATGGGCTCCAGTATCCTGAAGGAACAAACGGCGTATGAACCAATCGTTGGTCACCGGCTACCATGGGACTGCATCTCCTTACGATGCTCCACTGCCTTGTGGATCAGATCTTCAGGTCAAAGGCTCGGGGTGTGGCCCTTCAAGAAAACCACCTGCTTCGGTTAGGGCCCCCGGGCAGTATCACCAATGGCTACGAAAATTAAATTTTCTGACGTTTCGTGATTCAGTGTGGGTCACTTCTTCAGAGAACAAATAACATATATTAATTTGTTAACTGAGATATTTTATCTGACTACTGGGTAGTGTCAATTGGTTTAAAGATAAGCAAAATTAGAACTTGTTCAGAGCTGCGTGAAGAGTGAGCAAATCTACTATTTCTGCAAAATAGGTCTCACCAGTTAGACAAATAGCTGCTTAAATAGCTCCCCGGCAATACCTCTGAATGTGACACTGATATGAATCCGAACGAAACAGATAATGTTAGCTCAGCCACAATCGAAGACTCCAGGTACGTCTTAGTGATCACTATCAGCTACACAGAATCTAAATCTGGAGTTATCCATAAATCGCCTCTAATTACCTTACACTAATTAAAGTGTATTGCTTAGAACTATGAAATGAACTACATTCTAGTAACCGTAAGGTAATCTTTCCATGAATCCTAATCTGGTAGACTCAAGCTTCCACATCAAGTAACATAAAAGGCAAAAACATCACGAAAAATAAACATGTCTCGATGGACAAGGAATTAAGCCGATAAGAAATGAAGATAGTAAGATTTAAAGCTTAGGACCTATACACAATTTTCTGGTTGTCATTGGTTCCGTGTCATAACTGGTGGCTCAATCTTCCAACGTAATTCGACATCCTCTCGTCGTGATCCACTTCAGTATGCTAGTTATTTGGATTGTTTGAAGTGATAAGCCATGTTGCTCATATTGCAATAGTTCTACTCCACCAAAAGTGACAAAATGTCCCTATGACCATTAAACAAAAGTCAGTTACTAACATCATGGGACTAATAATTAACAACTAAATTTCAACCAACTTCATGAATAGATTACATGACAATCAACAGTTTGTTCGTTCACTCAACAAATTCAAAATACAATCGCTACAAAGAAGTAAAGCTGATTAGTGCTACGAATCTTCCGAGAATACTAACTTTTAGTGATTTATGTGTGTAATCGATAACAGTTCCATCGATAACAAAACTGACACTGTATGGTACGAAATCCCTGAAATTATTAGAAAAAACACTTCTGAACCATTTGTAGTGCTTTCTGAATAATGTGGATTTGTATTCTAAAAACAACACATGTTCTCTGAGGTTTGTAGGTGAGTTGTGATAACTAAACAAACTTAGACAACAAAAGCTTGATCATCCAACAAAAAACTACTCACTGGGGAAGATAACTTCTCCCTTGATTTTTGTTTGCAGGGTGGATTTTATGATCTTCTTGTGTATACCACAAAGCAACACAGTGAGTATATAGGCTAATGAAGAATTTAGTAGATATCCATTTTCGGATTGTTCTAATTACAACTCGGTGTAATCTACAGAAACTTACCTCATCCTTGATATTTTCTAAAATAGCTCATAATCCCATACTCACAGGATCAACTGACGGTTAAATATGTACTTTATCTTGTGTATAGAACGCAGAACTGAGTAAAACCTTTCCATAGTTTAGTTACAATATTCAGAAATCAGTGGGATCTACGTAATACAGTGTGATTACTTGAAAGTTAACTTCATAATATATGAAACGGAAATTGTCGAAAGAAAAGAATTACCACAATTGATGAGGCAACGAATGAAGATTTTTGTCAAAATCTAATGAAAGCCGAAAAATTGATGCTTTCGTTCTATTGTCAATTTTGTAACATATGCAGTTACACTTCAAACAGTGCTGCTCAGAAATCAATGATCCTTTCTTAATCGAGACCATAAACTTACAAAACGTGAAAGGTTTAGTCTTGAATAACCTACTTAACAAACCAGAAGAACACGGCGAGCTCGAAATATATTGTTATTTCTAACTTACCTCAGTCAAAACAAGTCTGTTACCTGGGGTTGGGAATTTCTTCAGTGTTCAATCTTGCAGGGTGTGACTCATTCTCTAACCATATGAATTGGAATATTTCAGTCCGCTTAAAATCATTTACCACACCATGATTATTTCAATTAAAAATATTTACTTATTTGGATCGAAGTGTACAAGACTATGTCTTTTCCTGGGAATGCATCTCTAGTCGCTTTCATCACTCAAAGGGAGTCCCTATATATGAAAACATTTTGTTTGGTAATGGTCTCAACATACTATCTATGGGTCATTGAATGCAAAAGTCCTTGCTACAATGAAATCATGCATTACAACCTTTATGTGTATCAAATTAACTAGATAATACTAAACTAGTATTCTGAGTAGATCTTAAAACCATTCAAAAGTTTTGTGAAAACAATCTTGTCTTACTAACACCTTTACGAATCAAAACATTCTCTTTGTGCCACATAAAACGGTTAGTTGTAAACTGAAGGAATTCAGTGTCTGATATAACCACATACTCTAAACTTTATAAGTATGAATCATAATCAGCAAACTAATTGAACTGAAAAACAACCCATTGACAAAATGAGCACTAACACAACTGGCATTGTGGCTTCTTTTTTTTACTGAGAAGTGCCAGTAAAAAGAACAAGTTAGTAACCTAATATTTACTAAGTGTTTAGAAGGAAATACCTTGATAACAGAACAAGCTATGGACCTCGTAAGCATTTTGAAAATCATTTAAATGGTCTAATTAATACCTACGAACTATAAACAACCGAGCAATCAATGTAATCGATCTTATCGTACCTGGTAAAATATGAAGTCAATACAAAAATACCAAATAATTTGGTTTACTAAATTAAATACCTATACAGTATGAACTTATATTCGAGTACACTACACCCAGAAAATACTATATTACATGTACAATAACTTACCAAATTATTTTGGAAAGAAATTAATCATCCGAGTTGGTGTATATAATCACCATTATACAGTATTATCACTCCTTTAAAAACGGTACAGTAGATTCCTTCAGGGTTTGTATAAACATTTTGTTGATCGCTTAATGTAATAGTGTAATGATGTCAATTTCAAATAGTTTATTGGCTGGTTTCTTCTAGGTCAATTGCCTACGCAAATATGGTGGTAACATGAAATGACTTGCACTAATTATCTCCTCTCCCCCCGTAAGCTTATATATGATGACTCAAGTGTATTAGAAATGGACTATATTCGATTGGTTAAAATATAATGCGTTTGTAATAATGTTCGACTCAGCAAATTTATGATTTTGAAAAGAGTCAGGCCAATGGTGTTGTGATTGTATGTTCTCATGACTATTACTTATGGGGTTTCCGACCTATTCATGTTATTTATGGAGTTTTGTGTGCTTATTCGTTTTATTATCTAGCTCACCCGTCTTCTACTCAGTCTTCATACTGCCAAATCGCTATTGTACGAGTAAATGAGTAAATATTTCTATTTTTAGAAGTAAACAAACCATATTATGAATAATCAAAATTTAGTTTCACTTTAGAACCAAGTGCAAATTCATGTAATTAGTACTAAGCCATTACTTTGTTCAAGTCCTAGTGATCTTCCCCAGCTGTCTAAAGTGAACATATGACCTCACTCACAGTGAAAACTGATGAAGCATGGGTATTACAAATCTAAACTGAAAATTTCACGTCCCCATGTGTTCAAAACAACAACAATCAAATGAGCTTAGTAAATGTCCTAAATAGAGAAAGTTGTACATTAAGTTAATATCAGCTCGGTTTATTTCCACTCTTAGAAGAAAACTAACCATTTAAAACAAATGAAAAAAGTATTTTACTGAACTAAATTACGCAGTATCCGATCTAACTAAGTTTGAACAATACTCGCTATTCAATTGCTTCAACTTCAGAAAACGAGACATCAACTATCATTAGTCAAAACAAGGATTGGTGTATACTTCAGAATAAATCTATGACTCCAAATAAAGATAACCATCCCTTCATGCCTTTTTAATTTTTCTTAGTACTTAAGAATCAATGTTTTGTTACTAGGCCTAGGGATTTAATCAGCATTACGATTGTTGTTATAATTGATCACTGAAATATCTAATCATTTTTCGATGTACTGGAAATGGTTTTAAATGAATTATGTGTGTATGTTTATTTGTCTATCGACTGTTATTTGTCCGTATCTCAAGCTTCTAGATGTTTTCATGCATCTATTGTGTTCACATGTTGTATGTCTCACTGCCAACCTATGTTTTCTAACTTATTATTCAGTCTGGTAAGCAACACACTCAATATGAAGAGCTTCATTCAGTCTATTTAAATCTTATTCAATGTTGAACTTTTCGATTTAAACGCGATTTTCTATACTGATTTTCTTGGTTAACACGTTGATACAAATCGGTGATCGATTATATCTAAGATAACCATTGATGTAAAGTCAATTAGTTAGTCATAAGCAACGTAGAACCTGACACATATGTACATGATTTTCCGCTGCCACATCACATTAGCCCAGTGAAATGAAAATATTAAAACAATTAACAAAGTAGTAAAAGTAATGACGGTATCAGTAATGATAGAAAAGATTTATTTTCTATGGTAATAATCTGTCCAGACGTGCATGAATCGTAAACGTATAGTTTAGTAAAGAGGTTGGAAAATTGCAGTGATAGGGTTCTCAGCTTCAAATTCTATGTGGCCTGTGAGATCATTTAGAAATATGCAGGAAAACAACTAGAGATGAAATAATTCCAAGTCATTTTAAAAGAAACATGACACGTTTAATAAAATTCTTAGTACATGATATTTCAAAGCAAACTCATGATGCTGTCTAGGCAATTTGAAAGACTTAATTAATTTCATCACACCATACTAGTTATACAAACAGTCTTATTAAAATTTACCAAATTCCAGAAGTCATTAACACCGATATCTGTAGAATTCAAAGCAGCTGAACATATTTAATGTCCTGATTGTTTTGTTCTCTTTGAACATTGAGATAGTTAATCAGGATCTATGTTTGAAATTAATAAATAGATAAACCTGTAACAATTTGTATGAGTGACTCATTCATATAACAGTGACGAAATACTATTCTTCATTGAAAAAAGGTAATCTTCAATTTGAAAATATTTACATGAACAATGTTTAGTGTTTACGTCAACTTCCATTTGCAAATAGATGTTTTATGTATGAACTTCAATATGTCTAGAATTAAAATCTGAATTTAAAGACTTAAATTCTTACTCAGTATTAATCATAGCTACAGAGATAGACTTACAATTTTAATGCACTAATTAAAGACTGTCACCAAGTTACATTCGTCTCATTGATAATATGACGTTCCCAATATTAATAATTAGATAAGTAAATGTTACTTGATTACTTACGCCTGTAGAGAAGCATAGGCTGCCCACTAGTATTCTCCATTCAACTCTGTCCTGTGCAATTATTTCCAGTTGGTATTCACTCTTTTGATGTCTGCTTCCGATTCCTGACAGAATGTCTTCTTTGATCTTCCTCTTTTCACTTTTCGCCTCAAGATTCCAAGTCAACACTTGCCTCGTGATACAGTTTGATAATTTCCATAATATGTATCCCATCCATCTCCAGAGTATTTTCCTGATTTCCTGTTCATATGGAATTTCTTGTTCTCTTCCACAGTAGGCTGTTACTAATTTTATCTACAATTTAAAAAAATGTTAGTCTCATTAATAAAGATTAATATTTTTGAATAAAAACTTTTCGATATTTTGTATTCGCGTCCGGACTGATCGATGTACCAGTGAAGATATTACTCATTATTGAAGAGCACAGACTAATCACGTACTATAGGTATCATTACCAAGGTTTGATTTGATAATTTCGAATAAATTGAACATTGGGTTGATTGTTATAAATAAATAATATATTTGTAATATCCCAATGAGTAGAAAATCTAATTTTCTACTATCTCTTCGTTAGCATAATGTCCTACGCTTCACCAATTACACGTCTGACCTGCACCGTTAACGTTGAGCTGATATAAGTTAAGCGCTTATTGGTCTTCTATACTCAAGTATTTAAATACCCGTTCCTTGAGTTCAAAGTGAAGTTAACAACCAGCTTTGTTGCACGAAATTGAATCATGATTCAAAACCGAAACAATAATATGCAGTAAAATTTTAATTGCATATCAACATCACCAGAAAATTACAATATCAGCATAACTACACCATAGGTGTACAACATAGAGCAACAGTTTATGCGAAAAAGTTTACAAACAGGAGAATGTAAAAATACAATAATATAAGTAGTTATTTAATTCAAGAGTAAAAATTTAAACAATACATTCAGGTAGAACAGTTTCGAAAGTTCCACTTTTTCTATACTCGTCCCGTTATAACAACTCGTTAGCAAAATATATCTGGAATTTTTAAGGAGCTGATGCTTCTTATAAAATTCGAATCCGCATTACTCTGATACACAATTTAAGATGTTACCATTGTGTTATTTGGGTAGTGATTGACCGTTTGAAGTACTGAGATATTTACAACTGACCGATCACTGAGTAGCAACCAATTTCATGTTTGTCAAAATCCATTCGTCCTGATCAAACTCTGTAGATTATTTCACAATGTGTCCACCGGTCTAAATGATTCAACATCGTATTAACGACACAACCAAATCGTTCAAATTTTAATAAATAAGCTACTGGCTCATAAATATGATCCAACGGATTGTAAATTTTTGAACATGATCGAAATCCTGATATTTCAACCATCTTTTTCTCTATGTTTCTCATAGAAACAGTAATCATATAGATCAGATATAAATGTATCTCGAACATGCTTGCATGTTTTGATGCGATTCTCCCCCTCGAAATGCAAAATTTTACTTCAGGATTGGGTTGCACCGACACCCAAACTAGTGATAGAGAGTGAAGTAGTTGAGCGTGTCGACCGCTTCACTTATCTCGGAAGTCTCATCAGCCCTTGTGGTTTGGTGTGTGACGAAATCTCAGCACGGATACGGAGGGCTCGACTAGCTTTCGCCGAATTGCGTCATTTGTGGCGTAGGCGAAATATCCGTCTATCAACAAAACGACGTGTTTACTGCGCAGCAGTTTGTTCCGTCCTACTTTATGGCAGTGAAACATGGTCGGTAAGAGTAGAGGATATTCGTAGGTTACCAGTATTCGACCATAGATGTCTTCAAAACATTGCTCGTATATTCTGGGAAAACCGAGTAAGTAACTCAGATGTTAGGAAACGGGTACTAGGTAAGGGTGGCAAATCAATTGATGAAGTAGTGAAACTTAATCAGTTGAGATGGCTGGGACATGTGTTGCGCATGCCCGACCACCGACTGCCCCGACGTGCAATGTTTTCTGGTGTAGGAGTAGGTTGGAAGAAAGCTAGGGGCGGCCAGACCAAAACATGGCACAAGTCCATGAAGTCACTGACAAGTGGACTGAGCAATGATGGTAGGTGTAGACTACCTAGTTGGGATCCGCGAGACGATAGCAACCGATGATTAGAGATCTTGAATGACATGGCTCGAAATCGTTTGCAATGGAGCATCCACTCTTTGTGTTCTCCCAAATTCTTCATGTCCCTTTTTTCTCTTTCCAAATTTGTTTCTCTGGATTATGCTTCTTGACTAACATTTTTAAACCCTAATCTTTCCGATTACTACTTATACTCTTACTAACTCTACCCCAGTGGGATTTGAATCGACAATTGCATCTCTGTGCTAATGTGGTATGGCAACTCGAACTCATGTACGTACGTATGAAGTTTCGTGTTGTTGCTGACTGACTGTATCATACCATAGAAAAAGATACAGTAAAACGATTAATTTTACCTTTTCTTAAATAATTTTGTTAATACTATATACACATCTAGTTTGATAGTTTTGTATTAAGAATAGTTGAAAGTTAACTTCCAATTACTAGATTGTCAAAAATTGCAAATCACATGACTATTTTACATTTTTTTAAAGCTAAAAATAATAACAAATCTACACAATACATTAATTGGTGACTAAATTTTTATAGATGTGAGTAAAAATTACAAGTCCCTTGATATACACCTTACAATTTAGCATAAAATCTCTGATTTTATTTACCTGGAAGTTTTAATAATCTTCAGGGTGGTGCATTGTTTAAAATTATCTTGTGAGGAATATTAGCGTCATCAAGCACAATGTTGTAATATAATGGTGTATTATGGCTCTAATTTCATAACAGTATTTTATACTTGTAATTTATATGATGTATTTTGTAGATGAAAGATTAATTCAACTTGAATTTCAAGGTGATCTGATCAAGCTTTTAGGTCATCTTTTTTTCAAGCATCCACATATAATTAGAAATTTTGCCGTTTTTATGTTTGATAATCTCTTGATTTTAGAGGTTTTTGAAAAATGTCCAAAAACTATAGTGAATATAATTATTGAGAAAACAAAAAGTACCACCTTGAAGGTTTGCATACTATCCTAGTCATCTTTTCTTTGGAGAGATGAGATTTTATTATTTATATATAGAATATATTTCGTGGAAGCAAGACTAACTACATTCTTATGAATTGGAATAACAGCTGATTACTGTTTAAAGTATTCCATACATTTTTTTGGAAATTCACAAACTGACTAACGAGAATCATATTTCAATTTTACGTATCTTGTGTTGAAAATATTTTTGCCCATATCAAACATACAGTACTGAATAAAGGAAGACACAACTGTCACTCGTACGACAACGGCATGGGGACTGAATACAAATGGTTTCAACATTATTTTACGGAGTCAACAGTTATTTATAAACAATCGTCTACTCAAGATACTTGATGTCCGTTGGCGGAAACCATCAGAAACAGCTTATTGTGGGAGAGAACAAACCAGCTTTCAGAGGAAGAGGAAATTAGGAAAATATTTTGGAGGTGGATAGGATACACATTAAGGAAATCATCAAACTGCATCATAAAGCAAGCGCTAACTTGGAATCCTGAAGAGAAAAGGGAAAAGAGGAAGGCCATAGGACACGTTGAGTCAAGAATTGGAAGTAGACATCAAACGTGAATAACAACTGAAAACAACTGGAGAAGATTGCCAAGGACAGAGTTAGATGAAGAATACTGGTGGGTAGCCTATGCTGCTCTACGAGCGGTAACAGGCGTACGTAATTAGTAAGTACAATTTTTAAAAAATAATTTAAATACCTATATCATTACATCAAACGAAAAATATTCTTATTTACATAAAATAAATACATCTCATTTTACATTATTAAAAAATGACTTTTACTGTAAAACTGTTTTCATTTCCATCGTGGAAGTTCTTTTTACTGATTACGTTACATTGATACATTTCCCAATGAATATTACCAATAAACTGATAGAGAGGATTATTACCAAACTTTTTACCTAGAACCTGAACTACTCCTATCCGATGAATACCAGCTAGCACGAAACCTAAATTCAGAGTGTCTTGTCGATTATCTCTAATCAATTAACATCAATAACATTGACGTTTCATCAGCGAATTTCAATATGAATACATTGAAAAATGATTACTTATTCAACCTTATGATTAATAGTACTGAATACATAATTCATAACCATTTATGTAAATGTATTGAATCGTAATAATACTATTATTATTATTATCATTATTATTATTAGGAGAAGTAAAAGTAGTAGTAGTAGTAGTAGTAGTAGTAGTAGTAGTAGTAGTAGTAGTAGATATTAATAATTAAAATATCTTACACTTTATTCAATAGTCATTTACTACAATATAACACAGTTTATCGAAATCCGTCTATTGAAAATCAAAATATATGTAGGTCCGCCTACATATTAAGGAAAATGTAAAACTACACTATTTTTTATTGATAAATTGTAACATATTTTCACGGAGTTTTTGTAATAACACTTGTTACAGATTTGCTGGCTGCTTGGATCGTTCTTTATTCAAAGATTCGCTTGTCCTTAGAAATTTTCCAATGACTGCTGTCTATTAAAATGTAGTGGTAACATGAGTGGGTGATGTAATTAGGAATAATGAACAAGGCATTAGCATGTATGTGTAATACATAAAGGTATATTAAAAAATGTGGATGGTGCCTACAGACCCTATAATTATATGTAATTTATTCATCCTAGTGCCCTCTCCCCAACTACTGAATTGAAATTTACGTACACTCTTCCTGGTGAATTTTTGAAAATATTACATCAATACCATAACTTAACTGTTGATTAATGTAAATGTATGTTATCAGTTGGAAAATTATGACTTCTTGGAGAGGATCTTAGAAAAGCATACAAGTTATTTGAAAGAGTGACTATTAATTATGAAATTTTAATTTAAACATATGAAGTCATTTCCGTAACTTTAACCTACAGTTCTCAAAGTGATGCAGAACATTGACTAGCTATTTTTAATAATATGAGTTTTATAGTTGAAAGTTATTGATAAAATCTTTGAGCTCAAGTTTTCTGCATTCTGATACGCAACAACAAGGCACGCCTGCTGCTTTTCCAGAAAGCGATGTTTATTCAGGGTCCGGAATATTCTTAGAGATATGTACTGACAACGCAAAGTAATATAAATTTGTAAACTTTTCTGCATTCAAATATAAGCATTTAGATGGAAGGTAACTCTCAGGTTATTTCATCAATAGAATAGAGATTTCAACGTCAAAATTTAATATTAATTTCAGGTTCATGAAACTATAGTTCATTATCATTTGAGACAAACTATTCCAGTTTTTTTAGATGAAAGTTGTGACTATTGATGAAAAATCAACTAATTTATCGTGTCATTAACAAGTTTAATTCAAACAAATCCAGTTACGATATGCTCTGAACTCACTAAAGGTCAATATCTTAGTCGTTTACATCAAGTTCTGATTAATCAATGGTTACCATACCTAGAGGGGAATGTGTGGGTCTTAAATACAATCGTTTTCAAAATGTTTCCATGTAGTATAGTAAGTTTTTGCAGGTTGATCAATAGGCGGTTCATATTGCAGACAGGCTTTACCTAGACAACCGTTAAAAAGCAGGTAACATTGGACACCTATATTTTCTATTATCACGAAATGTAAACTATTGGGTGCCAAATCAGTAGTCTACAAATTAAGCGCTCGTTTTTGAAACTTGAATGTCCTGGGTTTGATTTGTGTTGAGATTGTGAGTACACTCTGTTAATTAGTCTTAAGCTAAAGTAAAATAGATGTTCAATGATACATAGTTTGCACTGAATTTCTAGATAAAGTCAAACCCAAATAAAAACTTCAAAAGGTATTAATTTAGTTTGTAAGAATTAGAATAATCCAATTGTTAATACTCTTGATTGAATCTCGACAAGTTTAAATTGGGATATGTCCATTCAAGATCATTCAAACCTATAAGAATTAAATTAAATTCATACCTGTTCCATAAGTTAGTGGCTATTTGGAAATAGTGCCTCTGTGGATAATACATGGGCGTTTGAAGACAAAGGAACTAGGTTCAAGTCTAAATGTGAACATTAACACTGGGATGGGAATATAACCAATATGAAGCGTCCCAAATAGAACTAAACGGGCATCCTGAATTTCACTGATAGTTATAGTCCATCTCTTAATATTCAAGATCGGTGAATCATATCTGTAAAATTTTTATCGAGATTGTTTAATTTAAATTGGTTTATGGAAAATGTGATACTCTGAAAGGAATTATAAATAACATAATTATTAAACATTACTAAGATATTTGTAAGAGAATATATAACACCCACAGCTTTATATAATCATTTATTAATTATATAAGAATTAGCAGGATATTGTTAATTGATTGTAATTAAATCGAATTAAAATAAACAAATAAATAAATCACAAATAATTCTATAACACACAACATACATAACAATCAATGTATGTAGTTTATTTAGTGCTCATTTAAATTTACTTCCTACGCACTTGTGATGTTCTTTGTTTTCCTCGCTTAGATGTTTGTATTATACTAGTTTCTAACTTCAGTTATATGACTTTGAATGTCTTGATAAACATGTGATTCAATTTACATTATTATTACATTCAACTCTACAGGAGATAATCTGTTTTTTTTTTTTAAAATAATAATATTTCTTAATTGAATAGAGTTGTGATTTTATATTTTGATGAATATATAACATGAATCGGAAATAACATTGTCGTTATATGGATTTTAAATTGTGTTTTTTTTAAATGTGTGTTTTTATTTCGGTAAGTAAGTTATATTTCTGGCACAACATTCAAGGATTAATGACAATATAGTTACATGCAATTAAATAAGGAAAGATACAGTAAGATCATCTGACCACATGGATTGGTTGATCTAAATAAGCTGGTCGATATCTGAATCGGAATGTCATTCTTCAACATGAACATTTAGAGGTATATAGTAATATCAGGACAATTGATTTATGATAAATTCCATCTGATAGTTTATGAAGAAATCAACAATTGTCAAGTCATTTTTAATGAACTAACAATAATGATTAAACTTTAAGTGTAGCTTAGAGACAATAAATATCTATTGCTTTCTAATCTAAATCTTTTCAGTAGTGTTCACTTATGACTCAGATGATCTTTAGATTTTACTGTATTCATATTATCAATTAGGTTTATGGGATTGTTTCTTTGCATTTTAAAACTTTAAGAAATTTTGCTGAAATTCACTTGATCAATGGAGCTAATTGGGTGAAGAAAATGAGGACAGGTTATTTACCATGGTTAGTTTGAACCAAAAGAAACAGATTGGAATGTGTACTCTTAAGTGCCTAATGCTAAGGATTTTAAGGCTGTTACAGGTATGTGGGATGTCGTGTTTTCCTGGTTCATTATATGAAATGATATTTCTTTTTGAGGGATATGGAAAATAAAACTAGCCTAGTAGTAGTCGTTTTGAAGATTTGAAAACCAAAAGAATCAATATTTAAGGCCGGTAATTCACAGACATTTTACGAACCGTTTTAGATGTATCAGCTTGTAGAGCCCGTTGAGTTCGCCTGCGGCCCCACTTTTTGTGGGGCCAGTTATTTCGTCGTCATTGAGGTCGTACGATGTTGTCGAAGGGCTCTCCACTTTTGTGGCCCGTGATCTGACTCCGATTTGATCTTAATGATGATTGTTGTGGAAAGATATATGCGCCTTATCTTCGTATGTAATCCAGTGACTTAAATCGCGTTAGTTAATATAGGAATTAAATAAGTCAAATAACGAGAATGGACTTCTGAATGCATATATTTTGTATAATCGTTGATCCAGACAAACAAACGAGAGAACGATGCGAAGATGAGAAAGCGAAGCTAAATTGACGCGCGGTGGAGATGGCTAGTAAGCCAACTCCCCTTTAACCAAGCATTAATCAATATTTATAAGCACACAAAAATAAATTACAGACATGGGATGAGTAATGGGATAAGAAGTGTACATACACCTAAGCGCATATATAAAGACAGTCAAGATTGATAAGCGAATAATTAACAAGGTCAGAATTTGACTCAAGTAGAATGAATATAATGGGTCGTCCGAAAGCTAGAATAAGATATATGGGCTTAACATAACAACAGACACTACAAGCTCCATACGTTTAAAACCTTATTGATAAAAACCCATGGGGTAATTAGATGTGAATTATTTTCGGGGCTGAGAAAAAACTCACATCGTCATTGTGTTAAGATGGGATAAGTGAAAATGCTAGTCATCCATAGTAAAGATATTACTTCCATCACATTTCCAGTGGAGATCAAAGTACATCTTTACTCTTGAATCATAGATTTCGTACTATTTATTTCAGTCAATCGTGTCAATCATATGGTTCAAAAATGGTTACCATATAAACGAACAGGTTGATGGTAGGTTTTCGAAAAAAAAACAATCTGAATTTCATATCTCCTAATATGAGGCTTAATTTTCTTGAACATATAGAACACAGTTTTCCGGCAAAGCAGATATGTACAGAAAACGTGCTATACGATAATCTACAAATTTAGCCATCTATCCCTTGAAGCATTTAGAATAAAATAAGGTCTTATCTTTTTACATAGACTAGAACACATGATTTTTCTTTAGCCTAATCTCATGAAGGCCTTTATTTGATGTGAACTGCAGAGTTTCTGCATCATTTTTCACTCATAAATTGGAATAGTCTTATTTCAATATATATATCCCGTATATTAATTTCAGTAGAATTAACACGGGGAGGTGGAATACGAACTTTCTAGGCCAACTAACCAACCAAACTACAATGTATTTTTATTTGAAGATACACACACACACACACAAACTGTACTTTTTGAAATGAAACAAATCAGGTAGATTCATCTAATATGGACAGACAATAATGAGTCATATGCGTATGGAAAATAAATCCCACTATGCAATCGTGCGCTTGACGAGAGAGAAGATAAAAAAAAATGCAAATAAACAAAAAACATCTTGAACAAATTGAAAGGACAACAAAAAGTAAGATTAGATGGCTTTTATGAATGAAAGTAGTTTGTTATTGATATTAGTCTTACTTTTCTAATCACCTAATTGTATAAAGAAGCAGTTTGAAATAGATAATTGTGGCTTATATGAACAAGTAGTTAAGTTCGTATTCTCAAGTGTTAGATACTAGGCATTTAGGAGGCAGTCAGTAAAGGACCCTGGACGTAGGATTTTTTTCTTGGAACTCGTCAGTAAAGTTTATCCGAAATGTGTAGGGGAAATTATGCTATTTGAGATTCCAGTTGTCTTCAGCGAGTATCACAGTCAGAAATGTTAACCATTTAGCGATTCAAGCTAACTAGTGTCAAATATCATGAAACGTGTCCATTGCTTCTTGCAGTTTGCCTACAGCTATCCGATATCAATAAAATAGTGTCAAGTGCTTCATCAAGTGGTTACATTACAAATTGATCGGTAGGATTCGATTAATACCAAGGTTTAAACAATATGATATTTTCTTAGAATCACGAAATACTTTTAGCTAGATCAGCATTAGAAACCAAAAAGCCCTGGGCATCTCCTCACCCTAGTATGGAACTCCTCAACAGTGCACATTCACGAACCATCTTTGCCTCTAGACTATTGAACTAGCATGACATCTGTAACCACTTAGTTGAAGCGCGGGTTATGAATGTTCTTGTAGTTCACTTGCTTTTGGAAGTTGGAGGAAGTAGAATTGTAGTGGAAATAATGTCTAAGCTGGCGTCGTAACTGCATACGATTACGAAAGCTTAGAGAGCAATAAAAATACAAGTTATTCAGCTACAACGTAGGACCAGGCACATATATGCGGCGGTCCAAGTTGCCATACCTCATTAGCACAACAAGATGAACACTGGATTCATAGAAGTGGTTAACTGAGTGGTGGTAATATATATAAGAAAGATTGCATATAAGAACATAGTACTGGAAGAAAGAAAGATATGAAGTGACTTTAATCTCATAGTTTAAAGGAGGATAATGAGTGTATACACCTACCCCATAGTGATCAATTCGGAGTCATGTCACCCGGTCTCCAACCATTGGTTGCGATAGTCACGTGGACCCCAACCAAGTAGTCTGCATCTATCAACATGGCTCAGGTTAGAAGTTGGTGACTTTATAGACTGATGCCACGTTTTGGTTTCGCTGCCCCTAACTTTCTCCCAACCGTCCCCAACAATAGTCAGCATTGTGCGTCGTGGTAATCGGTGGTTGGGTATGCGTAATACGTGGCCCAACCATCTCAGTCGATGTAAGTGCACAACCTCATCAACCGACTTACCATTATTCCCTAAGACTATGTGTCTAACCTCACTATTACTTACCCGATGATCCCAGCAGATATGATCAATATTTCTAAGACATCTGTGACCAAATACTAGTACGAGACTCATATACATCAACACACGATTTTGGTGTCGTAGGAGTTTATTAAAATAAGTAAGAGGAACCAAAATAAGACATTGGGTTAGTCTGTGAAGTCATTGTAAGACTGAGTCGCACAGGTTGTTAAGAATCACCTGGTTAGGGTCTGCGCAGTTTTTGTAACAAGTAGTTTGGGATGTTGAGTAACAAGTCTCAAAATCAGTTACAATGATACAGATACATCCGTCTGTCCCTAGATCTTGAGTCTTAAGATTATTTTATGCCTTAGGTTCCGCCAATGCATTCCTTTTTTCTCGAATCATATTGTCTATGCCTAATCTTTTCTATTACCAATGATGATATTACTACTTTTACTACCATTATCTGTCTTGATAATTTAATTTAATAATCCTGATTTGGTATGGTGAATCGGACCGACAGGCACATGTACCAGGTTCTGTGTAGCTCATAATTGACTGACTGATTTAGGCTACACTGTGTAATAGCGATGTACAAGAAATAATTTAGCTGAAAATTTACTAAGAATAATTCTCCGCTTCTAATCAAAGATTCATGCAAAGGAAATTATAGAAATATGATTTATTGAGTAAATTAAATAGAAAAATCTTGAGAACTCTCTTTATTATGTTAAATAATACCTGCTAAAAAAAATCATGATCATTTACATTGCATAGATTTCGGTCATATATAATATTTTTATCATGTACCGAAATTGATAAATAAAATGACTGAATAAATGAGTGTAGAATCTAGTGGACCAGTAATTCAGTTGGAAATTTACAACTCAAAGAATAGAATCAGTAACTAGTACCTATAAAACAGACGACCAAAATAAAAATATTATTCAACTAACGTGTGACGATGGATTTTATGGAAGCTAGTGATACTAGTTGATCACCTAAACCTTTGTAACAAGATTTAAACCTGAGATTTATAGATTAAAGGTTAAAGAGTTGGACTGAAGAGAGAAAATCTTGCACAGTAGTTAGTTAGGGCTTGATTTGTGTGGATTCACCTATGTTGATAAATTTTGACACCTTTGAGTGAATTAAAGAGATAATGAAACTAATGTAGTTTATACTTGTCTTTTGTTAGGTAGTTAGAAGTAGTCGACAGGAAACTCTTATTTATTTATTTATTTGAACACATAAATATTGGTACAGGGGGGCACCAAATATATATGCGCCACACAAAACAATGATAATTTGAAGAGAAGGAGAAAAGAGAAAAAAAAGTAATGAACGTGGGGAATTATTAAAAAAAAGAGAGAGAGAGAGAGAACAATGGTGGGGGAAACGGAAAGGTACAATCAGAAGAGATCTTTCAATTAAGGAAGATACAACCACTTTTTATGAAGAAAGTAAAAGAAGGTTACAGCAGGATCGCCATTGGCTTCTATTCTGAGCCATATCTGATAACGTCTCTAGCCACTGCGTTACACCGTCTCTCGGACCCCAACCAGGGAGTCATGAAGGACCAACAGAAGCTAGCCCTTTGCAGCTTTCTTTCATACCACGACACCATGTCATATACTGACCACCTCCGCTTTTTCCAACCAGTCCCAGAGTCGGCAAATAATGCACGACGTGGAATTCTCTGGGACGACATTCGTAGAACATGTCCAAGCCACCGAAGTCGGTGTTTCAAGATGGTGACACCAATTTCATTATCGTCTCTGTGACCGAACACTCGATGCCGAACCTCTGCATTACTGACATGGTGTTGCCACTGGATGCCAGCAATCCTTCGGAGATAGCGATGATCGAACACAGAGAGTCGTCTAACATCCTCAGCTAGGAGAGGCCAGGTTTCACAAGCATAGAGCAGAACTGCTCTCACCGTCGCGTTGTAGATCCGACCTTTTACAGCCAGACTAACATCACGAAGGCGCCAAAGATGGCCCAGATTGGCATAAGCCGCTCTGGCTTTCACTATACGTGCATTGATCTCATCACTCACACCACCACCAGCACTTATGCAGCTACCTAGATACACGAACTTCTCGACTACTTCTATCTGCTCACCATCCAGAGTGAGTACATGATTAGAATCCTGCCAGTCTTGTAGAAGTACTTTGCACTTCGAAGGTGCAAAGCACATACCATACCTACGGACACTGATTTCCAACTGATTAAGTGCGGATTGCATAGCTTGGGCATTATCGCACAGTAAGACAATATCATTCGCTTACTGAAAATTGAAAAGTCTTTCTCCAGGCAACAGATCCACACCACCATTACTTACATCCGTCAGAGCTGTTTCCAGAATGTCATCGATGGCAAAGTTGGAGAGGAATGGTGAGATTGGGCAACCCTGCCTAACCCCACTGCTCGAATGGAATAGTGGAGAAAGGTGGTTGTATGCCCTCACTCTGCCTGAGGTGTTTGTGTATAGGGCTTTTAGGATGTTAATAAACTTCTCAGGCACACCCTTCTTCAATAGACAATCCCAGAGAACAGTTCTGTCCAACGGATCAAAGGCAGCCCTGATATCAAGAAACACTACGATTGTTGGCCTTTGATAAGTATGGCGGTGTTCTAACACTTGGCGGAGGGTGAAGATATGATCAATACATCCTCGACCAGAACGAAACCCAGCCTGCTCCTCGCGAGTCAATCCTTCTCGGGTTCTGAACAACCTACGAAGTATGACGGAAGCCAATAGCTTGGACGCAATCGGAAGTAAACTTATCCCCCGATAGTTGTTACAGGAACGACGTGAACCCTTTTTAAAGATAGGGACAACTATGGACTCATTCCATGACGTTGGTACACTCTCTAGTTCCCAGATCTTTGTAAACAACGTCGTCCCTTAGTCCCTTAGTCAGAAAGTCACCACCATCTTTAAAAAGAGCCGGAGGTAAGTCGTCTGGGCCCGGTGATTTGTAACGTTTCAAGAGTTGGAGTTCCTTGCGGACTTCCGCCTCATTTGGTGGATCTGTCGTCACCGGCCATGGAGGGCAGGACAGTCTGAACGATGTTGCCGGAGCAGCAGGCCAGTTGAACTGCCCTTCAAAGAATTCTGCCCATCGTCCAAGACGTCGATGGATGTTAGTGATTGGCGTTCCGTCATCCTCGCAGATTGTTTCGCTCACACCAGACTCCTTGCTGCCAGTGGCTCGGATGAGTTGGAAGAGCTTCCGGAAATTACCAGATGCAGCAGCTGCTTCCAACTCACTGGCACGCTCCGACCACCAGGCTTCTCGGTCCTTACGCAAGCTTTGCCCGATTTCATTACGCAACATCCTTCGTCTGTGGTCAAACTCACGGTCACCCGGAGTAGACCGACGGGCTTCAATCAGTTGTAAGGAACCAGAAGAAACCCAGTGCTTGTAAGCGGGACGTTTCGCAAACCCACAACTGACTTGACCCGCCATTTTCATGGCGTCATGCAATTGCAACCAATGCTCATCTATACTTTTCGGTGGAATGGTAGCTAGCCTAGAAGCTAGCTCGGTTCGGTACTTACTAGCGACAGAAGTTGCAGCCAGCTTGCTAACATCAATCCTTTGGTGGCGGTCACTTCGTTGTCCACTGAAAAGTAAGGTAAGATTGGCGCAGACCAGAGCATGGTCAGATTCCAGATAGGTACTCCAAAAGGAGCGGCAGTCTTGTACACAACCGCGCCAGCGGTAGCTGATCGCGATGTGATCAATCTGAGTCCAGGCTTGAGATGCAGAGGGAGGACGCCAGGTGGCACATCGGCGATGACTGTGCCGAAAGTTAGTGCTAGCCAGAAACAGGTTGTGGTCTGTGCATAGTTGCAGTAGACGTTCCTCGTTATCTGTCCTGCGACCAACGAGTCCCCATTGGCCACCCAAACGACTCTCTTCTGTGCCTAGACGCCCGACCTGAGCATTCAAGTCTCCGGCTAGTACTACAATATCTGTCGAACGCACTTTCTGGAGAAGAACAGTTAACTGGTGGTAGAACTCATCCTTGATTGCATCCGGGCTGCAATCTGTCGGGGCATAGGCGGAGACGACGAAAAGACATCGTTTCTCACGCCGATTTCTTCTCACTTTGATGGAACTTTCTAATCTAACAGCACATAACCGACTGTTAATGGGGATCCAGTCGATTAGTGCTGCCTCAGCTCTAGCGCTTAGCGCGACACCAACGCCAGCAAGACCAGACGAAGATGCCACAGGGTCCCCGGATAAACGCACATAAAACAAGCTTTTTGAAGCGACAGATGGAGAGCGAACTTGTAGTACTTCACCAGAGTCTTGAATACGGGTCTCGGATAGACAACACACATCAATATTAAGACTTTCCAAAGACATAGCCAGTCCTATCTGTTGTCCGACCTGCATAAGTGTGCGAACGTTGAAGGCAGCCAGTTTGAATGGTGCACGTGGTTTCAGAAAAACCGCTTCAGTACTCGTATTTGGTGGTAACATACAATTTTCAACCAGGCAGTGACTCGAGAACGTTTAGATAAAGCTGAATTTTCACCATAGGCGAGCTGCTGTCTGAGTCGAAACGGATACAAAAAGTAGAATAGGAGATAGTGAATAAATGACGTAGTAAATAATAATAATAATAATAATAATAATAATAGTACGAGTCATTTCAATGTTAATCAGAGATAAAGGAATATTTTCCATAAGCAAATAGTTCATCATGATTTTAGTGCGTGGGCTGAGATACTGACCGGGTGCCCAAACCGAAGCAGGTGGTTTTCTTAGGGGGCCACACCCCGAGCCTTTGACCTAAAGGTCTAGTCCACAAGGCAGTGGAGCATCGTGAGGAGATGCAGTCCCATGGAAGCCGGTGACCAAAAGTTGGTTCATACGCCATTTGTTCCTTCAGGATACTGGAGCCCATGTGCACCATAGAATTGGGATCCGGTTATAGCGCCGGACGTTCGCTTTTCGTCCTCTCATTTTCGTAAATAACACCCCCGCCATGTGAAGGTAGTGAGTAGGACTTCCCTGGCAGAGGCTGTATACGCGTGGCCGTGTGAGAGCATTTCGAGAGGGAGGGCGAACCCTCCCCGCTCTCGGCCATACCAGGGCATTTGACAGTAAAGCGAACCTGTGATCTTAAGTGGACTGATGCTCCCTGTGGAATTAGAACACGGGTTACTCAGTTTTACGCTCTGAGACGTCATCACCAAGTTGTTCAGGTTGCCACTGTCCATCTGTATGATTGGGATATTTATGACTGATTGATCAATGGGTGACAATGAGTATTTTGTCATTTAGTCATCGTGTGACTACATTGCAATTCGATTTATAAACTTCGATCAGCACTAAAAAAACTAGACAAATATGGTCACTCGACAGCATATTTGTTGTCCTCTGTTCGTCCATTTAAAAAGGAAAGACAACTATATCTTATCCATTTTTCGACTCCCTCTATCGGAAAGTGTTACTCCAAGTAGTATTTCATGTTGTGATAGGATGTGTTACAGCATACGATGCAAAATCTTCTTCGCTTTAACCATCAAACGTACATAACCCCACTCACACATAGAAGGAAAAGTAAATGAATCACAGAAAAAAGGATTTACTTCATATTGGAATAACTGTGTTTAGTATATCTTAAAAGTCACATCCAAATGTTCTAGATTGCAAGTTGGATGTCATCAGTACAAAATTGTGCTTGAAATATTCACTAGTTCGACATCAGAAAGATTATTAACTGCTATTCAAATTACAAATAAATAATTAGAAGATTAAACGCTGATAAGTATTTACAGGACTTGACATTGATGGCTGTACATTAAGAACTGATAGAAAAGAAGAGAGAAGAGTTTTACAAGATAATCCTTTCATAACTTTCATCCAGTAAACTTAAGCGAATAAATCAATATGAGGCTCATCGTTATTCTGCACATTACTGTCAGTATTATGATTATCATCATCATCATTCTTTTTAGACATATATTTCTCTTGAATCATACCTATCCAATCAGGTGCCAGTTCAACACCAGAAGCTGAATGTAATAAACTTTGAAGATTGTGCTGTTCATTTGTTCCAAACACATAGCCATTAGCACGATCCACATAACGCATAACACGTTCTATATGTGATAAATCTTGTATATCCAATAATAAGAATTGAACAATTGAACGATCTTGTATCAAATCAATGATAGCTTGATTTAAACGTGTATATTTACTATTGAATAATAACTGATCATTATTATTTGTAGTTTTATGTAAACAATCAATTAAATATTGTAAATCTAATACTTCTGTGAAAAAATCCAAATTAAAATCTAATTCACCGTATTGTTCAATTAAATCCGCTTTACTTAATATATTTACATGTGGTATAGATAATTGTAGCATAGCTGATAAAGAAGTTAATACACATGCGATAAATTTTCCAGCATCTGAACAATAATGTGAATCAATTAAATGTACTGATGTTAAATGTAAATCAAGAGAATTAGGTACCTCATCTTTAGATAATGGTAAGGATGATGAAGACTGTATTGATGGGAGTAATGGTAATTGGTTTATAGTGTTTATTTTTAAATTGGTTGGTTTATTTGTAAGAAAACAGACAAGTTGACGCATACAAGGATGATGTGTGTATAATTCCACCTTGATAAAATAGAGAAAAAACAATGCAAATAATAATCTTAAAACTGATAATAACAGTTAAGTTTAATAGTTACGTGGGATATAATACTTATGTTGACAAATATAGGTAGTATGTAACACCAATCAGGAGTGGAATGCCTGGCAGGAGAAAACTGAGAAGATCGAGTTGAAGAAAACAGGGAGAAATTGAAATAAAAACAGAATTGGGAGAATCATGAAAAATGTAAATGACAACTGATAGATGTGCAAATTATGCATTTAATATATAGTTTTCGTATTTTACCAAAGCACTCTGTCAATTCACACCAAATCTCCATTCACTACAATAATCTTATGATAATAATATTTTGTTTAATCTTTAGTGTTAACTGAATTCTGTCGATTAATTGTACAATCTGACAAAATCGATGTAAGTTTTTTACTTTTCAGGTTACTTACGCCTGTTACCCCTAATGGAGAATAGGCCGCCGACCAGCATTCTCTAGCCTTCCTTTCCAGTTCTGCCTAATTGTTGTTTATTCTTCCCATGTCTGTCTCCATTTCTCGACTTAATGTGTTCTTTGGGCTTGAGAATTCCAAATTGGGGCTTGTCTTGTGACGCGATTCGGCGCTTTCCTCAATGTGTGTCCTATCCACCTCCAACGCTTCTTCCTGATTTCTTCCTCCGCTGGAATCTGATTTGTTCCCTCCCATAGTAGATTGTGGCTAAAAGTGTCCGGCCAACGTATCCAAAGTATTTTGCGTAGACAATTGTTAAGAAACACTTGTATTTTCTGGATGATGGCTTTCGTAGTTCTCCAAGTTTCCGTCCCATACAATAGAACTGTCTTGACATTTGTATTGAAAATGCTGACTTTGGTGTTGGTTGACAGTTGTTTTGAGTTCTAGATGTTCTTCAGTTGTAAATATGCTGCTCTTGCTTTGCCGATCCGCTCATTCACATCTGCATCAGATCCCCCGTGTTCATCGATGATGCTGCCCAAATATGTAGAGGTTTTTATATCTTCCAAATCTTCTCCGTTAATTGTGATTGGATTGGTGCATGCTGTGTTGTACCGGAGAATCTTGCTTTTCAATTTGTGTATATTGAGACCTACTGCTGCTGCACTGGTCGTCTTCTCCTGCATTTATTGTTGCGTTTGCGATAGAAGAGCCAGATGGTCTGCGAATTCTAGGTCGTTCAGCTGCATCCTAGCTGTTCACTGTATCCCATGCCTCCCCCCACATGTTGACGTCTTCATGATCCAGTCAATCACCAGGTACTCATCAATAAATAACTAAGAAATATTTAAGCTACATTCGCGAACATTTTTAGTACTTTTTAGCATAATTATTTTATGATTATTAACTTTCTGTTCATCGCAACTCTACGGATCATTGTGGAACAATCAATTGAATGGAATTCATCACTCTATATCAACTTCATCGACTACGAAAAAGCATTTGATAGCGTGGACAGAACAACCCTATGGAAGCTTCTTCGACGCTACGGCGTGCCTCAGAAGATAGTCAATATCATACAGAATTCCTATGATGGATTAAACTGCAAAATCGTGCATGGAGGACAGTTGACAAAGTCGTTCGAAGTAAAGACCGGTGTCAGGCAAGGTTGCTTACTCTCACCCTTTCTCTTTCTTCTGGTGATCGGCTGGATCATGAAGACATCAACATCTGAAGGGAAGCACGGGATACAGTGGATAGCTAGGATGCAATTGGATGATCTAGACTTCGCAGATGATCTGGCTCTTCTATCGCATACGCAACAACAAATGCAGGAGAAGACAACCAGTGTAGCTGCAGCCTCAGCAGCAATAGGTCTCAATATACACAAAGAGAAAAGCAAGATTCTTCGATACAACACAGCATGTACCAATCCAATCACAATTGACGGAGAAGCTTTGGAAGATGTAAAAACCTTTACATATTTGGGCAGTATCATCGATGAAAACGGTGGATCTGATGCAGATGTGAAGGCACGGATCGGCAAAGCAAGGGCAGCATATTTACAACTGAAGGACATCTGGAACTCAAAACAATTAGCAACCAACACCAAAGTCAGAATTTTCAATACAAATGTCAAAACAGTTCTACTGTATGGGGCGGAAACCTGGAAAACTACGAAATCCATCGTCCAAAAGATACAGGTGTTTATTAACAGTTGTCTACGCAAAATACTTCAGATCCGCTGGCCGGACACTATAAGCAACAACCTACTGTGGGAGAGAACAAATCAGATCCCAGTGGAGGAAGAAATCAGGAAGAAACGCTGGAAGTGGATAGGACACACATTGAGGAAAACACCCAACTGCGTCACAAGACAAGCCCTCATATGGAATCCTCAAGGTCGAAGGAGGAGAGGAAGACCAAAGAATACATTGCGCCGGGAAATGGAGATAGATATGAGAAAAATGAACAAGAATTGGATGGGACTAGAAAAGAAGGCCCAGGACAGAGTGGGTTGGAGAATGCTGGTCGGCGGCCTATGCTCCATTGGGAGTAACAGGCGTAAGTAAGTAAGTAAGTAACTTTCTGTTCAATGCTCAATTAATTCGAAACGATCAGGTTCAACTTAGGCATTGGTACCTATGAACATTTTAAAACTCACCAGGAGATTTTGTTGAAATTAAGAGGTAGGTAAAATTAAATCAGTAATTACTACTTAATAAATGATTAATACAGACAATCTGGTTCTGGAAGAAATCGATTATGGTGAGGATAGATAAGTGTTAATGTATATCGTTGATTCATGACAGACTAACTCCGCCTGTAGCTCTTCCAGAGTTACTGCCGGTCCCAAGCCCGGGTAAAGGAGGAGGGTTTGGCATGGGGTTAGCGTCCCCATCCCGTAGAAACCTAACTCGCTAAAAAAACGCTAACCAGAAAAAATAACTCAAACCATTTAAACTCTGCCATGGGAGTTAGAGGTAATATGACGCTTCATGGTGAAAGCCGAGTTCCTTCGGAAGCCACGAGGCCGATGCCCCTTCTAACAACCAGAGCAACAATTTTTATAGGTACATGGAACGTCCGGACAATGTGGGAGAACGGGAAGACCAGTCAAATAGCAACGGAAATGAGGAGATACAACTTGGCAGTACTGGGAATCAGTGAAACCCATTGGACCCAAGCTGGACAACAAGGGCTAAATACGGGAGAGATGCTGCTATACTCCGGTCACGAAGAGGAAAATGCTCCACACACTCAGGGAGTTGCTCTAATGCTATCCAAAGTAGCACGAAATGCACTTGTAGGATGGGAATCTCACGGATCCAGAATCATCAAAGCATCATTCAAAACAAAGAAGGAGGGGATCACAATGAACATTATCCAATGTTATGCACCCACCAATGATAGCAACGACGACGTTAAAGATCAATTCTATGAGAGGCTGCAATCAATCATAGAGAAGTGCCCAAGAAAGGACCTCACCATTCTGATGGGAGATCTAAACGCCAAAGTCGGAATAGACAACACAGGATATGAAGACAACATGGGACTAAATGGACTGGGAGAGAGAAACGAAAACGGGGAAAGATTTGCAAATCTGTGTGCATTCAACAAATTGGTCATAGGCGGTACAACATTTCCACACAAACGTATACACAAAGCTACGTGGATCTCACCGGACCACACCACAGAGAACCAGATAGATCACATTTGCATCAATAAAAAGTTCCGAAGGACAATGGAAGATGTGAGAACCAGGAGAGGAGCGGACATAGCTTCAGATCATCACCTGGTTGTGGCCAAATTGAAACTGAAGCTAAAGGAGAACTGGACAACTGGACAAACAGCACCACAAAGGTTCAATACAGCCTTTCTTCGAGATACTGACAAACTCAATGAATTCAAGGTAGCTCTCAACAACAGGTTCCAAGCCTTACAGGATCTACTGAAGGAAGAAGAAACTACTATGGAGGATAGCTGGAAAGGTATCAAAGAAACATTAACTTCAACATGTCAAGAGGTTCTGGGCCCCAAGAAGCATCATCACAAGGAATGGATTTCTACAGAAACACTGAACAGGATCAAAGAAAGAAAGAACAAGAAGACAGCAATTAACAACAGTCGAACAAGAGCAGAGAAAGTCCAAGCACAAGCAGAGTACATAGAAGCAAACAAGAAAGTGAAGAAGAGCATTAGAGCTGATAAGCAAAAATACGTGGAAGAACTAGCAACGACGGCGGAAAAAGCTGCAAGAGAAGGAAATATGAGACAGCTTTACGATACGACGAAAAAGCTTGCAGGGAAATACAGTAAACCAGAGAGACCAGTCAAAGACAAAGAAGGAAGACCAATCACTGAGATTCAACAACAGCGCAACAGATGGGCAGAGTACTTTGAGGAACTCCTGAATAGGCCGGCTCCAATCAATCCACCGGACATCGAAGCAGCACACACAGATCTTCCTATAAATGTCAATCCACCAACGACAGAAGAAATCAGAATGGCCGTCAGACAAATCAAGAGCGGGAAAGCAGCAGGACCCGATAATATACCAACTGAAGCACTGAAGTCAGACATCGAAGTAACTACAAGCATGCTTCATCTTCTATTCGAGAAGATTTGGGAGGAGGAACAAGTGCCGATGGATTGGAAAGAAGGACACCTCATCAAGATTCCAAAGAAAAGAGATCTGAGCAAGTGTGAAAACTACAGAGGCATTACACTACTGTCAATACCAGGAAAAGTCTTCAATAGAGTGTTACTGAACAGGATGAAAGACGCAGTTGACGCTCAACTTCGAGATAAACAAGCTGGATTCCGTAAGGACCGGTCGTGCACAGACCAGGTTGCGACACGACGGATCATCGTCGAACGATCAATTGAGTAGAACTCGTCACTGTACATCAACTTCATTGATTATGAGAAGGCATTTGACAGTGTAGATAGGAGAACGTCATGGAAACTTCTTCGACACTACGGAGCTCCTGAGATCGTCAATATTATCCGGAACTCATACGACGGACTACAGTGCAAAGTAGTGCATGCAGGACAGCTGACAGACGCATTCCAAGTAAGGACTGGAGTCAGACAAGACTGTCTACTCTCTCCCTTCCTGTTTCTTCTGGTGGTCGACTGGATTATGAAGTTTTCCACATCTGAGGGAAACTACGGCATACGATGGACAGCTCAGAATGAATTAGACGATTTGGACTTTGCAGATGACCTAGCCCTCCTATCGCATACACACGAACAAATGCATATAAAGACAGCCAGCATAGCAGCAGTCTCTGCATCAGTAGGCCTCAACATACACAAAGGGAAAACCAAGGTCCTCAAACACAACACGGAGAACAGCAATCCAATCACTCTTGATGGCGAAACTCTGGAAGATGCGGAATCCTTCACATAACTGGGAAGCATCGTCGATAAACAAGGAGGTTCAGATGCAGACGTAAAGACGAGGATTGGCAAAGCAAGGAAAGCATTCCTTCAATTGAAGACAATTTGGAACTCAAAACAACTTTCAACCAATATCAAAGTCACAATCTTCAATACCAACGTCAAGGCAGTTCTACTGTACGGAGCTGAAACCTGGAGAACGACAACGACCACCATCAAGAATGTACAAGTATTTATCAATAGCTGTCTACGCATGATACTCAACATCCATTGGCCGGATACCATCAGGAACAGCCTTTTGTGGGAGAGAACCAACCAGCTTCCAGCTGAAGAGGAAATTAGGAAAAGACGATGGAAATGGATAAGACATACATTACGCAAATCATCAAACTGCATTACGAGGCAAGCGCTAACTTTAACTCTTGAAGGGAAGCGCAAAAGAGGAAGGTCAAAGAACACATTACGTCGGGAAATAGAATCGGATATGAAAAGGATGAATAACAATTGGAAAGAGCTGGAAAGGATCTCCCAGGACAGAGTTGAATGGAGAATGCTGGTGAGCGGCCTGTGCTCCTTCACGAGGAGTAACAGGCGTAAGTAAGTAAGTAAGTAAGCATGACAGACTGTTACATCGATTGGACTTTTTAAGTGATCACCACGTTTCCTCAGAGTTGTGAATACATCTTTTTATTAAGTAAAAAATTGTAAGAAAACAGATTTCTCATCAGAAACATTAAACTATTTAACAGGCAGATATCGATTAAGAGATTATATTGAGTTCAGCAAACTTGATATCATAGTTAATTGAATGTAATACATATGATATTTTAGGTAGCCAAGTTGCATGATACATATATGGCCTACATTGTTATAAACTATCGGTTTATGCATGTTCATGGAATTGGATTTGAACCGTTGACCAAATATCTCCATACTTTACAGAAGAATAAATGAGAATTCCTATTTAGAATAAAGTTTGTTACAAGGCGACTCAGTTCATATATTCATCTATTGGGACTAACACAAAATATATGATGGTTAGATGGAAACAACAGATTCAAGCAGGTTATTCAATGTGAAATAGTTGAAGCAGGTTACAAACTGTATCGAAAAATGTGTGTTGAGTATTTAGACTAGTAAGAAATAATTCTATTTTCTTAATATTAGTTCTAGTGTACAAAGAAGGCATCTTGAGATTGTTAATTTTCATTTCCCAACTTATTCCTTTTAAAAAATTATTAATCAAGTCGATATGTTTACAAGGACAATTAAAGATACTCACACAATAACCGAATAATTATCTAAATTCTCTTCCTACTATTTAGATTTAAAGTCAACTTCTCTTCTTCAATACACGATTAGAAGATGTAATTTATTTATTTAAACATTTTTAAAACTATAACGAATGTAAAAACATAAACATTCAGTGTACACTTTGACCCGAATGATTTGACGATCAACTTATCAGCAGTTCTCCTAAACATGATCATCAACATAAACCGTAGTTGTAATAATATATTGAAATTGAATTCTTTGGAAAATTACTGTCCACACAAACAGAACCCACCATAAACAAATGTAGATAAGTATCTAGTGTGATTTATGATTCATTTAATAAAGCTTTCATTTTTTAAAATTTTTATTTCAACTATGTTACTACATAATGTACAATAGAATAGATTCAATCCTAATAGTTGGAACTTAACATTAATAAGATTAAAAAAATTGGCCATTTCGCAGTAGCTGTGACCAGTGGAGCTGATCTGTATCGGATAGAGACAGGTATCTACCTCAGTACAATGGAAGATGGTCGCGCAATTTCGTGGATTGGTTGAGGTTAGACATTAACACTATTGGATGATGGTTCAGTGGTCCAGTAGGTTAAGCGTTTGCGCGCGAGACTGAAGGCCCTGGGTTCGAATACCGCGAGCGGGATCATGGATGCGCACTGCTGGGGAGTCCCACAATAAGACGAAACGGCCGTCCAGTGCTTCCAGGTTTTCAATGGTGGTCTAACATCAATCGGTTCATGATCTCAATCAAAAACATCTCGTAGTAGTTCAACTTATTCTTTAACCGAATGACGTTCAACAGACATACCAAATATTACATTTTTTTTAAATATTCCAATCAAAATATCCTTGCAAACATTAGTCGTCTACATAAATGACCAGATATGTTAGGCAAATTTTTGATTAATTTATAACTTGGGTTTTGAAAACTATAAAATAAAGAAAATTACACTAACAAGAAAGACGACAATGATGATGATGATTTGCAAATGAGTCATAATATATCTCTATCTACCTACCGGTTAAGTGTTGAAAAAAAAGTGTCTGACCATGTGTCTCACGTGATTATCTAGGTGTCTAAAAATTAGGTTAGTTGTCTATATGTATGCATTTAGGTATATACACACAAACAATATAAATGTATGTAACCTTGAGAGATAATAAATGCCGTAGATAGTCATTTATTTGCTTGAATGATTGTCTTGTTTTAAGTAAGAGCAATATGGTATGTACGCATTTGACTGAATCAAAGGCCTAGATTTCGACATTCATATCATATCAAGAGGAAATAATGATTAATTTAATAGGTAAAACTGTTACTTTCTCTCTCATTAGCAATATTGAGATAGGAGCAAACTAAATAGGTTTTATTTTCAAATAATATTACACAATATACATCTAGCTTTAGATGTCAGTTTTATGCTTATCAAGCAGCGACATATGTTACAGATATCTTAATGATTAATGCTGATAGAAGTAGTTTTAAGAGAATATTAGAAGCGATCAAACTAGGATATAACAACAACTATTTCAGACAAAAATTTTCGAACCAAGTCATGTCGGTAAATGTAGACATCCAGATAGTCAACTCCAAAAAGGGAATGTGCAAAAGGATAAGTGAAAAATGTACGAAACATAATATCAATAAGCTAAATCAATAAAAAGGGTGCATATTAATAAAAGTGATCGAATAAAAAGTGACTAGTTGTTCATTTTGAAATAACTTATAATTAAGTATTGAGTGACAGATGCAAGTGATAGAAAATGTTAAGATATTAGACTAAATTACAATTAATTAATTGTAACGAAAGTGATCACATTTTTTGGAAATTTGTATCTATTTGTTTTAAAATAAATCTGATAATAGTTCAAAATGATACAATTATATGTAAAGGCAATGAACTATAGTTCAGGTTATATATTTTACACCATATACAATATATAAAAAGTAAAAAACGTGGAAAGTTTTGATTGTGAATGGCTAAACCTTCAGAAAACAGAGAATAATTAACGACAAGAACATATGGAGATGTGCAAAATATCGTACAGTGAAGTGTAGATCATGCTGTCATACGAAGTATACAGTTATTATAAAGTTATTAGCCAACGAGACATTGTTTTGTTCTAGACAATACATTAGACAGATACAAAAAAATTAGTAAAATAAAAGTTTGAACAGCTTCATCAACAAAAACGATACAGCAAATCCTAGTCATTGTATTTATCGATTTATCTCATATAGTGTCAGCTCAACTTTATCTATGATCTAGGGTGAAACAGATAAGTCAGTGTATACATGACCATTAGACAGCCTTACTAAATCTATGTTCACTGAATGCATTGAACCTAACGTCTGAATATACGAATACTGTGAGAGAAGAGAATTTTCTTCGATATGACATTAGAAAAGGTGAAGAATGAATTTTTATTTTTTCTTATTGGTATGTCGATGGAATATTTAAGACATCTCCACCTTGGTTTAATCAAATCTAAAAAATTTATACCGTAAGATTCAGTATAATTATTTTATTTGTTTACATTCTAAGCTATGACAAAAGTACGAATTCGTATGTGCACACTTTCAGCAAATCAAATGAACTGTGCCCGACTTTAAATTCATCAACTATTGTCACTGATTATGAACATTTAGCAGTATCAGAATTTAATAAGTATGTACAAATGTAGTGTACAATAAGGTTGGTTATTCAATCTGGGTCAATTTATGTAGACGAGATTACAGTAAACGATAAATCAATAAGCAACATTAAACTTTGTACCGGATGCAGATTATCGTAATTGAATTTAACGATCGAGTAGACACTATTTTGCGTCAACAATTAAAAAAAAATAAAAATATTCACAAGTTATTTAGAAGACATCTGAATTTAGTGATCAAGCAGACGTGGAGGCAATAGAGGTCCAATTTTTAAGATTGTACTGTGAAATGTCCACAGTTCGGTAATGGAGGATTTTCCTAAGGATTCAGTAAGAGTATATCAAAAGGAAATAAAAAGAGGTAGCAGTATGTATCAAAGTGATTATCGAAAATTATGGAAACAAATCGATCACACGCGGAATATCACACTGTTTAAATTTGTACATATAGACATTAAATTTTCAAATATAGGTAACATATACAGCTAAATTTCGTTAATAAATCACCCTTTAGATGCTCGAGCGTGATTGATTATATCCAGTCAGTTAATATAGTGTTTTATTTTATTATTAAATCAACCCTTATTAAAGCATAACCGAGACAGAATAACATCGAATGCTAATCAGTAATTGATTAATACACATAAAAGTTCACAGGTAAAAAGCTTAATTGTATGATCCATATTTAGACCAAACATCACAGAATTGACTTACTTGACCCGGTAAATCAAATATTAAATAAATTTTCGGATCTTTCTGTTTTAATAAAGCTAGTTGATTCGCTAGCCATGATCGATTTGTGTATAAATATTCCATACAATAGATTAGCCCACCATTTGGACCTAGTCCAAGATAATCCATAACCTCGTCGAGACAAATTAAATCAGCCATATTAATAGCACATGGATAAGGTAAGCTATCGTTGGCTGGATCCAAATTGATGACAGCAACTTTTCGACCTATATATATATATATATACATATATGTATATGTAATTTTTACAGTAAAATAGTCAATGTAGTTAGAAATAAAATTACCAATTATGATGCAAATTATGTCAACTAAGATAAAAATGAAAAATTAAGGGACTGATGATGATTTAATACATTGTAATTTAACCTAGTCTAAATCCAAATTAATTCATTCTATAGGAAATAAGTCATGTGAATTTCTAACTTCAATGATAGTATGGTTGAGTAATTAATAAAACATCAATTTAGAATATTGATAAGTGATTGATGGTTTAAAGTACAACTGTTGATAGTGATTTATATCACTTTTATACCTTAATATGATTGGAGGTAACTGAGTCATTTTAAATCTATTACTATTAGTTGTCTTTAATTTGACTTTGATTTCTCATATAGTACTTTTTTTTTATAAAAAAACAAGCCTTAGTTACTTATTTATTCATTTAATCGATTTCCTCTATTGTTTTTACTGTTTTAAAGCCAGATAATTGATTAATTGAACGAACGTCTTTTCAAGCTTAGTATAAAGATTTACAGATTTTTATTTAAATATTATACTAGCCAGATTGATAATGTTTATCGAAAGGAAGTTTTCGAGTTTGGAGGTTCATAAGCCATAAAAAAAATAATAATGACAATCAAAGTATATAGGATGAAGATGAGGTAACACTTAATTAAGTACATTATCAGGTTTTATCAATAGAAATACTTCTCATGAATAATCTACGAAATTAACATACAAATATTACTGAAATTAATAATAACTGGTCAATCAATGAGAAACAACTAAATATATACTAAGATTTCAGAGGTCAGATACCAAGATTATTAGCCACCAAATAATGATTGTGGATAAAGCGTAGTATATATTAGCTGAGTTATGTTCATTTCAAAGGAAAATCTATGATTAGAAATAAAGAATCATAGTCAGTGATATATGGTAACAACTATGCAAGAATTTCATGTATAGTAGATATTTGACTTGGTAATCCAAGAAAGTTTTGTAAAAATTCTGTCTAAAATGATAGGCGGGTGAAGCTCAGCCGATATGTTTCACAGCAGTTTTCATGACATCGGTAGGAAGATTTGAGCTGAATATACTGATAAAGTGGATAAATAGTTAGGTATTTGTAGTGAAGACTAAATATTCCCGGATAGAATGTAGAGGAATGGTTCAGTGGTCAAGACGCTCGAACTTCAGTTACTACGCCACGGGTTCGAACTCTATTCCACATACTTTAATTTGGGCATCAGGGCAGTACTAATAGTCTTTACATTTAGAGTGCGACTTGAAGTCAATTACTTTGATCTATATCTGGTAAATAACCTAAATAAATAAAACAATACGCTGACTATCGGCAATAGGTAGTTAGTTGGTTGACATCAATATGTAACGAAAATCTAGTATTTATAAATCCCTTTTGAAAATATGTTATAGAGTTTCAGATCGCTTCGTAAATTCTCCCACATAAATTTAAACAACCTAAAAATAGAAAATAAGCTGACAACTATGGGTTGATTTATCAAACTACATCGACTTATGTTTTTACAACTTCCAGTTACACGAGAAATAACATACTACTTAATTTCAAGTACAGTAAAATAATAAATTATGCGAAATATATTATGGTGATATAAGCCATGTGAGAGCTGTCTGCATTTGGCGTTTAAAATATACATTTTGAAAAGTGTACCAGGTGAATAAACACAAACATACATAACTCAGATGAATATAAATTAACGATCCTGTCCAGGAGACAGTGAATAGATCAGCAGTTAAGAAATTACCCACAAAAATGTTGAATGTGACCGGCCTCAAGCAGTTGTCTCTTGGGCATTGCGGTTACGCTCTCAGGTCATTAAGACCAACTCTAACCCAATTTTCTTTTCAGATACCTCTAGAAGAACCCTTTCAAAGCAAGGGCAACTGGTAAGTGATAACCGCCTCCATACCTAACAGGGCACTCAAGACCACTGATATTTCATTCTTGTGTCACTGAGCTGTAATTTGAGGATAGTGGCAGGTAGTTCCGTACATATATTGCTGACAAATCAGGGAGTAAAACAGAATTCAAGCTAGTGATTCATTAATTTAAAATTCAGGTAGTACAGCACTTGAAAGAATATTGAGTTTGCAAAGCACACAAACAAACAGTGTGTTAAATAGTGAGAAATTGGTGGAAGCACTGGAGGAGGTTAGTAGATTACACCACAAACTAACTTCAGATAAAAATCCATTGAAAACCAAAGAAGCAGTGGGGGAATGTTTCCTTCTAGTATGGGGTTACTCCTCATCAGTGCACTTTCACCTCATCCGCCCCAGGAACCTTGATTAATTCAATTACTGATGTAAATTAATAAACACCGTAATGATTGCATAAACCTAAAAGAATTGTGGATATAACACTGACCTAATTTTACAAGAAAATCATGCATTGCAGCACAGTATGTGGTTTTCCCACTACCAGGAGGTCCGATCACCAATTGTCCAAATAAATGTAGACCATTAGGGAATGGGTACGGTTTAGAGTCAACTGACATAATCAACACTGATTTGAGTTTGATCACTAGAAGTATGATAGTATCTGAAAGAATGAAGATAAAGAACTAAGCATCAATTAATTAATAAACACTAAATATGTAGGCAGCAAAGCGCCATCAATGTGTCGGAGATCGGTTACAAAATTATTAGGTATACGAATTGCAACATTCATTAACCATGCACACAGTAAAACACTAAGTACATAGTTACTTCACTCCGTAAGGAGGTCAGATATGTTTATTTACAGACTATACCAGTCTGGAAGAAATGTATACATGCAAGAATGCTACGGAGATCCTATCACATTTGGATTCATGTCTATCTAAGATTCCTGAAAATATTGAAATAGATCCAATCTACCGATTAACAACGATCAGGTCGATCAGTTACATGACGAGAGCTTATTCTGATAGAAAATACAATGGAGATCTGTATGCAAATGTAAAAAACTAATGACCAACCGAGTCATTAGAGTAGATTTATATAAGAAATTTGCGATAACTTTCGACTCTATTTAAAGTACGGAGTGTGATGATGCTGCCCACTGGAGCCATGAAAGTGGTTAACATAAAATGTAGGAACTATAAAATCAGAAAACACAAGCAGCACGAAAAATAACTTTCAAATTATGGGACAATAAAACAAAATCAATCGATTCCCAGTTGGAAAGCCAGAAATGAGTGATACAATACTTGTCTTGCGAATTCTTCGACTGCCACCTATTTAGTAATTTCGATTTACAAACTAGGTTGGGGTCCATAAATTCAGTCGTGGAATATCTGAATATATTACATATGAGTAGCTACTGTTCCGGTGGATAATCTCTAATCACATCCTATTGGTCAACCAACATCTATCCCGGCATGTGAGACTATCCACCGTTCCTTCCTTGTCTGTGCTTGATGCTGAGCGTTTGTTACTGATTTCATCATCTGAAGTGTAAATTTTTACTCTACACTGATCATAAAATATAGGACCATAACGTTGGGGTGATCCAGAAAACTTCTCCCGGAAGCCAGGAGAGGCTCAGGAAACACTAAGAAGCATTTTATCCCATCAGCGTTCACTAGAAGTTTAGCCAGAAACATCAAGAACATGAAAAGTCACATGTAGAGTTTCTGATTGGATGATTACTATACTGCTACTATGTTTAGTAGCATTCCAGAATTTTCGGGAAACCCAAAGACATCTAAAATACTATAAAAACCCTATATTTTCTGTACTATAACGAACCTTTGGAGTAAACTGCTTCTCGCATGTTTTGTGTCTTTTCTCTCGTGTTCAGGTCGCTGTGTAGTTCTAGCTTGCGGGTAATGAGAATAGCTTAGGAACGGAATATAGCGTTCAATTAGCAAGAAGTATCACATAAATGTATACAACTACACAAAATAAAGACTGTCTTCTGACGTTATCCAACCTTGGGTGCATTTATTCAGATGAAAATGACAACTGCACTATGGTTTAGTGTCATTAATTTTCAACGTTTTCATCATTTTCAATGCTACTATTTATACAGAAAAAAACCCATATAAATTTGTACTGTTAACTTAAAATGTCTCCTAAAAATCATGAGTTCATAATTTAATTTCCTACTCCCACTAAATAAATTCGTAACGCCCCATACTCTTTTAATAGTTACAAATGACAGCAGTTCTTTGAAAGATTTTCATCATCTACCCTTCCAGACTATATTTCTTAAGTATACATTAAGGTGGTAATGTTTTGTATACTAATTCAATATTTTTAAAAATACAATTTTAAAGAACCAAGAGTGATATGAGATAGTAAGTGGAACTCAGACTTTTGTTAATTACCTCAATAGGATAGATAAAATTACCGTAGCATGTACGAAATAGTCAACAGCTTCAATGATTTTATACTAATTGAGTCAAGTTTCATATAAATGCTGACTAATTCTGCATTTATTCAATAGATGAATGGTGTATAATGTAAGATTTTCAAGTGGGATGTAAACATTTCATAGTTAACATTATGAATTTACCATCTACACAACGTTGAGAACTGAAAATCGCTAGACAATTGTCTCGTTCTAGTATGTTTGCACCTTTTCAGCAACGGAAGCTGTGGGTTGAACAACATAGGACTTTTAGGTTTCTCGGCATTTCATACTAAGATGAAACAGTTTGTCTGTGTAAGTTGATTTTAAATAGTTGTCCAACTGAAGTTAGTCTCTGACATGCACTGCAGAGAGATCAGACTCAACAAACTTCTAAATGTAATGTCTACATTATTTTAGGATCTTAAACCTGGTGATGATGTACTATTTACATATAAAATAAATAAACAGAAAACTGTGAGAAAAGCATTAGTTCTTGAAATGTTGAAATTAAACAGGTAATGAGGACTACTTGTAAAATTAAGACCAATCAAAGACAAAGAAGGAAGACCAATCACTGAGATTCAACAACAGCGCAACAGATGGGCAGAGTACTTTGAGGAACTCCTGAATAGGCCGGCTCCAATCAATCCACCGGACATCGAAGCAGCACACACAGATATTCCTATAAATGCTAATCCACCAACGACGGAAGAAATCAGAATGACCGTCAGACAAATCAAGGGCGGGAAAGCAGCAGGACCCGATAATATACCAACTGAAGCACTGAAGTCAGACATCGAAGTAACTACAAGCATGCTTCATTTTCTATTCAAGAAGATTTGGGAGGAGGAACAAGTGCCGATGGATTGGAAAGAAGGACGCCTCATCAAGATCCCAAAGGAAGGAGATCTGAGCAAGTGTGAAAACTACAGAGGCATTACACTACTGTCAGTACCAGGAAAAGTCTTCAATAGAGTGTTACTGAACAGGATGAAAGACGCAGTTGACGCTCAACTTCGAGATCAACAAGCTGGATTCCGTAAGGACCGGTCGTGCACAGACCAGATTGCGACACTACGGATCATCGTCGAACAATCAATTGAGTGGAACTCGTCACTCTACATCAACTTCATTGATTATGAGAAGGCATTTGACAGTGTAGATAGGAGAACGTTATGGAAACTTCTTCGACACTACGGAGCTCCTGAGATCGTCAATATTATCCGGAACTCATACGACGGACTACAGTGCAAAGTAGTGCATGCAGGACAGATGACAGATGCATTCCAAGTAAGGACTGGAGTCAGACAAGACTGTCTACTCTTTCCCTTCCTCTTTCTTCTGGTGGTCGACTGGATTATGAAGACCTCGACATCTGAGAGAAACTACGGCATACGATGGACAGCTCAGAACCAATTAGACGACTTGGACTTTGCAGATGACCTAGCCCTCCTATCACATACACACGAACAAATGCAGATAAAGACAGCCAGCATAACAGCAGTCTCTGCATCAGTAGGCCTCAACATTCACAAGGGGAAAACCAAGGTCTTCAAATACAACATGGAGAACACCAATCCAACGACTCTTGATGGCAAAACTCTGGAAGATGTGGAATCCTTCACATAACTGGGAAGCATCGTCGATAAACAAGGAGGTTCAGATGCAGACGTAAAGACGAGGATTGGCAAAGCAAGGAAAGCATTCCTTCAATTGAAGACAATTTGGAACTCAAAACAACTTTCAACCAATATCAAAGTCACAATCTTCAATACGAACGTCAAGGCAGTTCTACTGTACGGAGCTGAAACCTGGAGAACGACAACGACCACCATCAAGAATGTACAAGTATTTATCAATAGCTGCCTACGCAAGACACTCAACATCCATTTGCCGGATACCATCAGCAACAGCCTTTTGTAGGAGAGAACCAACCAGCTTCCAGCTGAAGAGGAAATTAGGAAAAGACGATGGAAATGGATAAGACATACATTACGCAAATCATCAAACTGCATTACGAGGCAAGCGCTAACTTGGAATCCTGAAGGGAAGCGGAAAAGAGGAAGGCCAAAGAACACATTACGTCGGGAAATAGAATCGGATATGAAAAGGATGAATAACAATTGGAAAGAGCTGGAAAGGATCTCCCAGGACAGAGTTGGATGGAGAATGCTGGTGAGCGGCCTATGCTCCTTCGCGAGGAGTAACAAGCGTAAGTAAGTAAGTACTTGTAAAATTACCGTGCGAAACAACATACACATTTATTTAGTAATAACAAAAAAGAAGTGATAGTAGAAACATACATATATATTGACAATCGATTAGAGTATATTTACAAAATTACAGGATGAACATCAATATATTATTATTCTGCAAATGGATTAGCATGGATTGTTATATTTTGTATATGAATATCTGTTAAAGGTTTATAAGTTTTTTCTTCAACAGGGGAACGCTCTAATTCATCCAAAACATCCCACCCGTCAATTACTCTGAGCAATAAGTAAACACAATAGCAATAACGATAACAGTAATAGTAATGGATTTAATTACAAAGTATTACATGATTGTTCGTATGTATATCAAGGTAAAAAATTCAAGGAAACGCATAAACGCAATTTACTAAGTACGTCCATTCAATAAATTTAAGATATATTCTAAACATCATACGACTCCAGTAACGGCACTTGACACAATCAAAAGACAGGTGATTCTACAGGTTACGTCCCCAAATACCCTGGTACGGCCGAGAGTGGGAGAGTCAGCTCTCCCTCTCAAAATGCTCTCACATGGCCACACGTATACAGCCATTACCAGGGAAGTCCTACTCACTACCTTATCATAGTGGGTGTTGTTTACGACCGCCACCAAAGGATTGATGTTAGCAAGCTGGCTGCAACTTCTGTTGCTAGTATGTACCGAACCGAGCTAGCTTCAAGGCTAGTTACCATTCCACCGAAAAGTATAGATGAGCATTGGTTGCAATTGCATGACGCCATGAAAATGGCGGGTCAAGTCAGTTGTGGGTTTGCGAAACGTCCCGCTTACAAGCACTGGGTTTCTTCTGGTTCCTTACAACTGATTGAAGCCCGTCGGTCTACTCCGGGTGACCGTGAGTTTGACCACAGACGAAGGATGTTACGTAATGAAATCGGGCAAAGCTTGCGTAAGGACCGAGAAACCTGGTGGTCGGAGCGTGCTAATGAGCTGGAAGCAGCACCTGTATCTGGCAATTACTGGAAGCTCTTCCAACTCATCCGAGCCACTGGCAGCAAGAAGTCTGGTGTGAGCGAAACAATCTGCGAGGATGACGGAACGCCAATCACTGACATCCATCGACGTCTTGGACGATGGGCAGAATTCTTTGAAGGGCAGTTCAACTGGCCTGCTGCTCCGGCAACATCGGTCAGACCGTCCTGCCTTCCATGGCCGGTGACGACAGATCCACCAAATGAGGCGGAAGTCCGCAAGGAACTCCAACTCTTGAGACGTTACAAATCACCGGGCCCAGACGACTTACCTCCGGCTCTTTTTAAAGATGGTGGTGACTTTCTGACTAAGGGACTGACGACGTTGTTTACAAAGATCTGGGAACTAGAGAGTGTACCAACGTCATGGAATGAGTCGATAGTTGTCCCTATCTTTAAAAAGGGTTCACGTCGTTCCTGTAACAACTATCGGGGGATAAGTCTACTTCCGATTGCGTCCAAGCTATTGCCTTCTGTCATACTTCGTAGGTTGTTCAGAACCCGAGAAGGATTGACTCGCGAGGAGCAGGCTGGGTTTCGTTCTGGTCGAGGATGTATTGATCATATATTCACCCTCCGCCAAGTGTTAGAACACCGCCATACTTATCAAAGGCCAACAATCGTAGTGTTTGTTGATATCAGGGCTGCCTTCGATTCGTTGGACAGAACTGTTCTCTGGGATTGTCTATTGAAGAAGGGTGTGCCTGAGAAGTTTATTAACATCCTAAAAGCCCTATACACAAACACCTCAGGCAGAGTGAGGGCATACAACCACCTTTCTCCACTATTCCATTCGAGCAGTGGAGTTAGACAGGGTTGCCCAATCTCACCATTCCTCTTCAACTTTGCCATCGATGACATTCTGGAAACAGCTCTGACGGATGTAAGTAATGGTGGTGTGGATCTGTTGCCTGGAGAAAGACTTCTCGACCTTGAGTATGCGGATGATATTGTCTTACTGTGCGAGAATGCCCAAGCTATGCAATCCGCACTTAATCAGTTGGAAATCAGTGTCCGTAGGTATGGTATGTGCTTTGCACCTTCGAAGTGCAAAGTACTTCTACAAGACTGGCAGGATTCTAATCATGTACTCACTCTGGATGGTGAGCAGATAGAAGTAGTCGAGAAGTTCGTGTATCTAGGTAGCTGCATAAGTGCTGGTGGTGGTGTGAGTGATGAGATCAATGCACGTATAGTGAAAGCCAGAGCGGCTTATGCCAATCTGGGCCATCTTTGGCGCCTTCGTGATGTTAGTCTGGCTGTAAAAGTTCGGATCTACAACGCGACGGTGAGAGCAGTTTCGCTCTATGCTTGTGAAACCTGGCCTCTCCGAGTTGAGGATGTTAGACGACTCTCTGTGTTCGATCATCGCTGTCTACGAAGGATTGCTGGCATCCAGTGGCAACACCATGTCAGTAATGCAGAGGTTCGGCATCGAGTGTTCGGTCACAGAGACGATAATGAAATTGGTGTCACCATCTTGAAACACCGACTTCGGTGGCTTGGACATGTTCTACGAATGTCGTCCCAGAGAATTCCACGTCGTGCATTATTTGCCGACTCTGGGACTGGTTGGAAAAAGCGGAGAGGTGGTCAGTATATGACATGGTGTCGTGGTATGAAAGAAAGCTGCAAAGGGCTAGCTTCTGTTGGTCCTTCACGACTCCCTGGTTGGGGTCCGAGAGACGGTGTAACGCAGTGGCTAGAGACGTTATCAGATATGGCTCAGAATAGAAGCCAGTGGCGATCCTGCTGTAACCTTCTTTTACTTTCTTCATAAAAAGTGGTTGTATCTTCCTTAACTGAAAGATCTCTTCTGATTGCATCTTTCCGTTTCCCCCACCATTGTTCTCTCTCTCTCTCTTTTTTTTAATAATTCCCCACGTTCATTACTTTTTTTTCTCTTTTCTCCTTCTCTTCAAATTATCATTGTTTTGTGTGGCGCATATATATTTGGTGCCCCCCTGTACCAATATTTATGTGTTCAAATAAATAAATAATAAATAAATAGTTCCACTGCCCTGTGGATTAGATTTTTAGGTCAAAGGCTCGGAGTGTGGCCTCCTGCTTCGATTTGGGCAGCCGGGCAGTATCCCAGCCGTCACAAACCGGATGATTTATGTGGCGCATATGTATATGGTGCCCCTTTGTACCAATGTTTGTGTTTAAATAAATAAATAAAATAAATCTACAGGTTACAGCTTTGGATTTGAAATAGATGTTTAAATGACGTCACTTCAGAATGTGAATCGAACTATTTTCAATACTAATTTAATATTTAGCTTACAGTGAAGTTGAAGTAATTTCTTTGGTCATTTATAACAAACTTTAATCTTGATAAACCAAGAGTTATTGAAAATAAATGAATAGAATACTTATATTAGAATAAATTGTGGAGGTTAACGAAACTATTAGGTGGAATTCGAACTTGTGACCTTAGTTGAAAGCTCAGTTGTTTTAATCATCAATTCACTGTTTACGTGTAACATAAAATAAGTAACCGATTACTTCTATGCATGGATAATAATAAACATAATGATGTTAGATACCAGTCAACTATTTAAATGCTGAATTTTTCTAGCTAAATAATTAACCAGAGTATCAGATTTGTATTGATTATCAGAATATACAGGATTACAAGTAAGTAATATGAATGAGGATAATTTCTTCAGTATAGTGAAAAAGATTATAAGATAGTTGGCTCATAAGGACACAAAGCCTGATATATTAGAATTGTACAGATGCATACTTTATTTGGCATACCTTAGAATCTTTCACAATGGCGCCATAAACAGAAAGAAATGAACACTTTAAATTCCATCATTAAAGAAGACCAATAATCCAACTAGATAGCAATATTAATACTAGACATGTTCGAACTATTGAACCAATAATAAGTGGTTTTACCATAATCTTTTCCAACTGATCTTTTAGCAAAGTGGTTAACGGATATAAATCAAATTGACTATTAAGTATTGCATATACATCGCGGTAGGATGAAAAACGATGTGAAATAGAATCAAAGCGGCCTGGGTAGCTCAGTGGTAGCGTCTCTGACTGTGAATCTGGGTGACACTGGATCGAATCCGCCAGAGAGCACCAGTTCCCTCAAGATTACAGGTATACCTTGCTGACGAGTGCCAAGTAGCACGAAACCCAAATCCAGCGTTTCCTGTCGATTACCTCCAACCACCATCTGATTTCGTAACCAATGGTTGGAGACTGTGGGTGACATGGCTCAGAATCGATCACAATGGCGTAGGTGTATACACTCTCTGTCTTCCTTTAAACTAAGAGATTAAAATCGCTTTATATCTTTTTTTTCTACGAACTAATTTTTTCCTTACATGCAATCTTTCTTTTATATATTATCATCATTGAATTAACCACTCCTATGAATCCGGTGTTCATCTTGCTGCGCTAATGCGGTATGGCAACTTGGACCGATGCATATATGTGCCTGGTCCTACGTTGTAGTTGACTGACTGAGAATCAAAGCAGCCATATCAAGGTGTTATAACAAATAACAGGTTTTTCAAAGTTTCATGACAGTAGGAAGATTTATGTGAAGTTATCTAAGGTTGGTCTTGATATTTCGATTGTACTCACCTCCTTTGGGATTGAATCCCACACTTGGCATGGATTAGGAAAACTCGATTGGCTCGTGCCAACTTGCCCACTTTATCACGCAGAAATTCCTATTTGCCCACCAAAGGAGGAGTATACTGGATGACAATTCGCTCTGTATTATAATATGACTGTGAAACATGACTTACGACATATTACTTACTTATGCCTGTTACTCCTCGTGGAGGAGCATAAGCCGCCAACCAGCACTCTCTATCCAACCCTGTTCCAAGCAATCCTTTCCATGTCTGCTTCTAATTCCCAGCGTAGTGTGTTCTTTGGCTTTCCTCTTTTCCATTTCCCTTCAGGATACTAAGTTCGGGCTTGCCTGGTGATGCAGTTTGATGATTTCCTCAATGTATGTCCTATCCATTTCCATTGTCTTTCCCTAATTTCCTCTTCACCTGGAGGTTGGTTTGTCCTTTCTCACAGTAGGGAGTTGCTGATGGTATCCGGCCAACGGATATTGAGTATTTCGCGTAGACAACTGTTTATAAATACTTGCACTCTTTCGATGATGGTTGTAGCAGTTTGCCATGTTTCAGCTCCGTACAGTAAAACTACCTTGACGTTCGTATTGAAGATTCTGACTTTTGCATTGTCTGACAGTTGTTTTGAGTTACATATGTCCTCGAATTGTAGGAGTGCGGTCTTGGCTTTGCCAATCCTCACCTTTACGACTACATCAGATCCTCTACCTTCATCGATCATGCTTCCCAGGCACGTGGAAGATTCCACATGTTACGGAGCTTTTACATCAAGTGGGATTGGATTTGTATTCTCCGAATTGTATTTGAGGATCTTGCTTTTTCCTTTGTATATGTTGAGGCCCACTGTTGCAGAGGCTGCTGCTACACAAGTTGTCTTCATTTGCATTTGTTCGTGTGTATAGGATAGAAGGGCTAGGTCATCTTCTAAGTCAAATAGCCTAGTTGCATCCAACCTGTCCATTTTATTCCGTGCTTTTCCTCAGATGTCGAGGTCTTCATAATCTAGTCGACCACCAGAAGAAAGAGGAAGGGAAAGAGTAGACAGTCTTTTCTGACTCCAGTCCTTACTTGAAATGCGTCTGTCCCTCATGCACCACTATGTGCTGTAGTCCGTTTTCTGAATTCCAGATGATGTTGACGATCTTATCAGGCACACCATAGTGTCGAAGAAGGCTACATAATGCTCTCCTGTCCGCACTGTCAAACGACTTCTCATAGTCAATGAAGTTGATGTATAGTGACGAGTTCCATTCAACTGATTGTTCATCGATTATCCGTAGTGTCGCAATTTGATCTGGCACGACCGATCCTTACGGAATCCAGACTGCTGGTCTCGAGGTTGGGCGTTTGCTGCATCTTTCGTACAGTTCAGAAACACTGTTGGAAACTTTCCATGGTACTGAAAGTAGTGTAATTCCTCTGTAGGTCTCACTCTTGCTCAGATCTCCTTTTTTGGTATCTTGATGAGGTGTCCTTCTTTCCAATCCGCCGGTACTTGTTCTTACTCCCAAATCTTCCTGAAAAGAGTATGAAGCATGTTTGCAGTTACTTCTATGTCTGACTTCAGCTGGTATATTGTCAGGTAGTGCTGCTTTCTCGCTCTTGATTTGTGTGGTAGCCTTTCTGGCTTCTTCCATCGTTGGTGAAATGACATCTATGGGAAGGTCTGCAGGTGCTGCTTCGATGTCCGATGGATTCAATGGAGCTGGTCTATTTAATGGTTCCTCGAAGTATTCTACCCATCTGTTCCTCTGTTCTTGAATCTTAATGATGGTCCTGCCTTCTTTATCTTTGACTGGTCTATCTGGTTCACCATATTTCCCTATCACTTTCTTTGTTGTGTCATATAGCTGTCTTATATTTCCTTTTCTTGAAGCTTTTTAGGCTCTTCCATGTATTTCTGGTTGTCAGCTCTAATGCTCCTCTTTACTTGCTTGTTTGCTTCTGAGTATCCAGCTTGTGCCTTGACTTTTTCCGCTCTTGTTCGGCTGTTGTTAATTGCTGTCTCATAGTTCTTCCTTTCTTGAATCTTGTCCAAATTTCCGGTAGAGGTTCATTCCTTATGATGATGCTTGTTGAGGCCCAACACCTGCTGGCACGTTGAAGTTAATGTTTCTTTGATCCCTCTCCAGTTGTTCTTCAACGTGGTTTTTTCTACTTTCAGTAGATCCTGTAAGGCTTGGAACCTGTTGTTCAGAGTTGTCTTGAATTCGTTGAGTTTGTTAGTATCTCACAGGAAGGCTGTATTAAACCTTTACACTAGTTTCCCCAGATGTTCAGTGTTTCTTTACCTTCAGTTTCATCTTGACAACCAACAGGTGGTGATCTGAAACTATGTCAGCTCCTCTCCTGTTTCTCACGTTTTCCATTGTCCCTCTGAACATTTTACTGATACAAATGTAACCTATCTGGTTCTCCGTGGTGTGATCCGGTGAGATCCATGTAGCTTTGTGTATGCGCTTGTGTGGGAATATTGTGCCACCTACAACCAAGTCGTTGAAGCACCCGGGCAACTCCCTGAGTGTGTGGAACAGTCCCCTCTTCGTGACCGTAGTACAGCATCTCTCCCGTATCTAGCTTTTACTTTCCGGCTTGGATCCAATGGGTTTCGCTGATTCCGAATACTGTTAAGTTATCTCCTCATTTCCGTTGCTATTTGACTGAACATCCCGGCCTCCCACAATGTCTGGACGTTCCATGTACCTATAAAAATTGTTGCTCTGGTTGTTAGATGAGGCATCAACCTCGTGACTTCTGAAGAATCTCGATTTTCATCCTGTGGTGTAATAATTCTTCCTTCAACTCCCAGGGCAGAGTTTTATTTATTTAAGCAAAAACATTGGTACAAGGGGGCACCATATACATATGCGCCACATAAATCATCCGGTTTGTGACGGCTGGGATACTGCCCGGCTGCCCAAATCGAAGCAGGAGGCCACACTCCGAGCCTTTGACCTAAAAATCTAATCCACAGGGCAGTGGAACAACGTAAGGGGATGCAGTCCATGACAATTGGTGACCAACAATAAGTTTGTATGCCATTTTTTCCCTCAGGGTACTGGAGCCCATGTTCACCATTGGTTTGGAATCAGGGTTTTCCAACTCCCCTAGGTGGCTCCTCCGTATTGACTCTCCCACTCTCGGCAGTACCAGGGCATTCGGGGGCAAGGCAGAGTCTAAATGATTTAATTTGTTTAACTTGGTTGGAGTTATTTAGCAAGATTTTTTTCTACGGGATAGGGTTGCTGACTTTACAAACAACCCTCCTTTACCCGGGCTCGGCAGTAACTCTAGAAGAGGTACATGAGGAGTTTTACATATTGTGACCAGTGATTTGAGACGTTGGGTGACGTGACTCAAAACTAATCAGTGGTACAGATACCACACACATACTTAGATTTTGAGCCTCTGTATTCCTTCATACATAGATTATTTTCGAACAATTTCAACATTGGGTTTTCCTTACTATCATTCATACTTGTTATTTCGACTTGTTTACTAATCATCTTGTTGGTTTTATCTCTTGTCGATTTGGTATGAGAACTTGGGCTAACATATACTTTGTGACAGTCTCTACGCCCATTATGACTAATTGAGGAACCCTAAACTAGTTATCCTACATTACAGCTTTATCCTTTATTTTTGATGATTGTAGTACTTTACTCTAAATTATTAGAAAATTGGGAACACAGGCATAAATTACCAGTTGATTTTAGAATAGATAACTAAATTAAGGAACTCCTGTATTCAAGTAATCACTAAACATTAGCTAATGGTCAAAAAAAGTAGGATCGAAGCTTGCTTTAAAATTCACTCACTTTCCGAAAATCGAATATTTCATATCTAACATGGTTTGTTTACTGTACGTGATGAAAAACTGGGAACCATTAGAATCGGGACCATTATTAGCCATTGACATGATTCCTCGAGCATTATGCTATTGTTAACATAACAACGATTGTTTTGTTGCAAATTACCCTTAATGAGTCATGAAATTCATCTTTGAATCGCTTTTTCCATATACTCTGTCCATTTTTGCCAGTTCCTTAAAAAACAGGCACATTGAATTAAAGTTATACATGCATTATTCACCTTACCAGTAGGATCCCCAGTCTGCACTATAAACCCCTTGATATTACGATGAAATATGCAGCCTTTATAATAATCCGAAGCACATAATGCTAAAAAATTCTGCAAATTAGGGAAGACATATACAAAGATTTTTAAAAAAAACACGAAAGAACACAAGGACGTATGTACAAGCTAGAATCTTATTTATAAATATTTTTCTATAAAAAAATATGCTGTTAGAACTAAAAAGATAATTGTTTGTATACATGTTAAGACTGAATAGAATCTACCAGATGGTAGTAGTCAGGAACATTTACAAATTTTGATTTGGTACAATCATCTAACTCAGTCAAGGCAAGAAGACCCCATTTAGAATTTTCATTTTTATTACACTGCATTTTTAAAGTATCCTGTAGTACACGACATATCTGCACAAAATTTGACCAATGGTCCTCATTGATACCAGACCATATATTACACTGTGGATATGTAGGGTCTGGACAGAGTATAAAGTGTTTTCTAAGAGGTATCATATGATCTGTATATTCAGTACCAGTAGATTCCAGTCGTGGTGTTAAACAGCCATTACGAAGGTCAATGATTATGTCATGTGGTTTAATGCTGCATACATAAACTAAAAATTTACTCAGTAAATCTTCTATCGATGGAAATGGGTTGAGATCAGGGAAATGAGTGTGAGCAGAAAAAGCACTTGCACTATCCAATGTGATGGAATTTTCAATGAGAGATTGTAGACGAATAAACGAAGGCGCATAATTTGAAACTTGTAAAAAGTTAATAAAGAGTGAAATTAATTTGAAATTAGTAAATCCAGGACTTGGGCCATTACGAGTTATACGCAATTCACGAGCAATATATTTTATGAGAGCCACAGACTTTGGAATTTCAGGGATACATAATGTTAGGAAATGAAGAATTTCAGCCATTTTAGTCCCACAATGTGTTGATTCCCCATTATTCATCAAAGTAGATTTCGTAAGCGATGAAATATCCAATCCAACTTTAAGAACACGAATTTGATCCAAATGAATAATAGGAACTCGACCAGCGTATATTCTCGAGTATTTAAATCCTAACGGATCCAACTTTCTCAACATCATCTGTAGAAAACATAAGAATCTGTTCTTTAAACAATCTGGATCTAATGATATTATTTTCGTTCGAAATAAATCCGATTTCAAGTAGTTTGGTTTGGTATCATGAAGATACTGTAAATTGTCATAATTCAATGGTAGTTTAACAACAAGGTCTACGTCTGAACTAACTGATCCTAAACCATTTAACACAGAGCCAAATATTGAAACTTCTGTCCCACGAAATATGAAGCCCAGGATTTCTTCAATACTATCACTTAGAACAAATCTAGCCAAAATATCCAGTTCAGTTAAACGTGTGAGGTGATAAAAAGTGGAAACTTGATCATCAAGTGATTGACAAGACATAAGTATACTGGTCATTTCTTTCGAAGACGGGACAGATGGACGGATAGAAAGATTTGCTTCTACACATAATTTTCCAGGATACTGACAAGAAAAGTATTTTGCGACATTCTCAACCGGCCAAATCGATGGATCGGAGTTGATGCGAAACATTGGGAGCCTGAACATACTCATTTTGCTCTCCGAATTTACAGCACAATGTACACAGTGAAATGATGAGATTTTGTGCAAAGTATAGCGTAGAGATTCAGGAGACGAACTTTGAATCAACAAAGTGCCAACTGGTTGAATTCCATTTTTCAATGGCCAGTAAACAGCACGGTTTATTGACCCTATCTTCAGAAATGTACCAATTATATAGGGTACGCTCGCTGGTGAACAGGTTAGTAGGATACTTCTCCTAGCTAAACTTTTGTAGACAGCTGAATTAAGTAGCATAATCACCAACTTGTACTAAAGAAAAACTATCAAAAAAGACTAACACACTGAAATAATAGTTAACCTTACCTCTGAAGCTAACGGTGCCTGCATACAAAATAACTCCACTTTCAAATCTCCCAAGTCTGTATGGAGTGTTACTGCCTAAAAATGAGTAGAAACAACAAACAATTGCATACATTGTTAAGCATCACGCATGCTAATGACTACAAATTAATGACAACGTGAAATAGGAGCTGGTTTTTTCAGGTCGAATGTTATAAAAACATTTGGGAGCTATGTGTGTGGACCTAGACGTATTTCAACAATCCACTGGATTGTCTTACAAAATAAGTATTTAAAACCGAGAAATGTTTACCAAATTTGGGGTAATGAATGGAAGTAACACTACGAATAGGTCCGTTAATGAATTAGACAACGGTAGTCTGTTAGCCCTTTAGTAGATCAAAAATGCTAAAGATCATTCGAGTTCTATGGTTAAAAGCAAGTTTAACTTGGATTCATCACACCAGTTCCTAATAATCCTATTATAATGGCATTGTGAAGAGTCATACTGAAGTTTAGATACTTTAACTCTGACCAATATTTAGATTACCATTACCGTATACTAATTTGATTCACAAAAATGTTTGAAAAGGGAAATCTACGGTTGAAAAGATTTATTTTGTAAAAGTTTAACATAAAATGACATTTTTCCTCATCACCGACATGAGTTAATGAGATACATATCCACGTATAAAAGGTATTCCAGTAGAAACCAATTTCTGATACTTTCGATAACTTTCTCCGAAAAAATCTACTAGTGCTTTTTCTTCAGCATATATTCTTCCTTTGAAAAACATAAATGTTACTATAGTATAAGCGACTAGGCACAAGGGATTGATGAGTAAAATCTGGGTACCAATACACCAACAGAACCACCCAACATAAGCCGGATGACGAAACCACGAGTAAACCCCACTAGTTACCAACTGATGTTTGCGGTTTTTTGTGAACTGCACGTAATGATTGAAATTTCCGCCAGCTGTGAGCAGAGCTAGTTTACGTAGAACTTCGCCGAAAATGCACATCCCAGAACCCAGACAATTAAAAACAGTAATACTCCATCTGTATGATGAAAACACGTCGTGTAGGAAGTATTTCTCTAGCCAGTACTCAAGTACACTTGCGATAAGGGCTAGAACATATTCAGAGCTATGTGTGAGCATATAAATGTCGAGTGAACAATTACTCGGGTTGTAAATGGAAGTGAAATAAAACTCGGACCAGTGGAAAAATGCAAGGAAGTCAAGATAGATTCCAAATGTACAAAAGTCACTTCGAATTTTCCTCATGGCGGATTGAAAAGCGAAGAATGATCCGAGACCGAAAACACAGCCTAAAATGTAGGCACGCCAAAAGTTCCCAAAAATAGGGCATCGATGAACGCCACTAACAAATCTGCTTGCGTTAAATACAACAATTAACGATGCGGGAACTAGCAAACAACTCTGAATAAGAAGGGACTTAAAAACACAGTTTACCATTGAAGAGGAAACATCAATGTAAAGAAGGAACATAAACAACGTAGAACCACATACGAAGCTCCAAAGAGACACGAGAGAATCCACATAACGCTCACAACCCACAGATGGCTTGATACCCATTAAGGACGTGGTGGCCTGAGTTTAGTCACAAGATATTTTTGTGTATTACGGGAGAAATGGGATTAGCGTGAGTGAAGGGGACTGGAAAACAGAATAGAAGAAAGGATTGATCAACAACCCAGCAAGCACACACGATGCACTTTAACTTATCAAAGAAATCAGTAAAAAACAGTCCGAAATAACACAAGCCTTGGATTACTGCCGTCTTAAAATCGAGACTAAAAGTACATATTTCAACGGCGCGGGAAAAAATTCAGGTTTTTTTAAAGACACCCGCCGTTTCGTTTCAACGACCTTGAGCAGCCTCACAAGAAGCGGTCATTCCGTATTTCAATTGTTGTGTGTTTGTCGTTTGTCCTTTTGGTCGCACGAATACCAAGTGTTCACGTATTTAAGTAGTCTTTTGCTGCAGCAAAACCACAAAATCATTGCGGAGAACATTATTTTAGCTCTCTCTGTCTTGTAGTTCACACGCTGGATCGACTGTTACTTCGTAACATCCCCATCTTCCCATTTTGGGGAAAATTCTGTCTGATTGAGGTGAATTTTGGTAAAGATGGATAACACTCAAACCTTTCATAACAACACAGCAGCTAACAAAACGTACCTATGAGTGTCTTACTTGTAAACAGGGCTCTTCATTTCCTAACCCTTGTAGAATTTCACCCCGTCATTCGGTTTTGACGAAGAAACTTCAGGAACCAAATAAGAGGATTCAAATCTTCAATTAGTAATATGAAATCTGAGGAAAATCCAATTACAACGTTCATAACATTAATGGCAATTCACTTTTCACATACACTAATGACATCATTGGTAAGCACTATTTAGATATAACTCGTAAATATGCATTATAACTGTGTTTATAATTCGGTCAGTGATTGCGGATTCTGTTTACAGAAATCCATTCGTTAACCCTATAACAGACACATCATAAATTAGTTACCATGCTCAAAACAAACACGCATCGCTTTACTTATGAAGAATATACGACCAATCTATATGGCACTGACAGTAATGTTATACACAGCCTCTATATATGTTCGTAAAGCGGGCAGAAAATGCTATCAGCGTCAATGGTAACCCATATAATTTTTCTTTTTCAGATACGTTACATAATATATCAGTCCACTCAAAAACGATGATAATTATAATGGACAGACTATTTATGGATGTATAATAGCAGCGGATATAACTCAAAAATAGTTTAACGCTTAATTACTTCAGACTACATTTTGTAAACAACTACCAACAACCATATTCATCACTACCATAATTAGGGAGGTGAATCAAATGTAAAGGTTTTAGAGCTCATTTTCGCTTAAAACTCTTATTGCGGTCTATTTTTGGCTTGATAAATGGTGACTTTCACTTGCTTGAGTTTTCATCGTTACGAATAACCACATTAGGCTAACTAAATATTCACTCAGGTTGTGGGCAATAAATACGTCAAACTACTAATAAACTGGAATAAAAGCTATGTAACAAGCACAAACATTACGAAAATTGATGTGTGATGGAAAAATGCTGTTCATAGCTGATAAATAACAACATTCAAGGTCCTCGACAACATGTAACATGTGTGCTAGAATCAATGGCTTAACTTCATGACTGTCCCATTTCAACCTCTGAGTACAGGTTAAATCTGCCACAACGACCTTGGGCAGCTTATTCCAAGGCAGGGATTCTGTGTTTGAAGTGCTCGGGGTTGGTTATTTTTGTGTTAGCTTTCATGACTTCATAGTCTTCGCAGCATTAAGTATTCTGTTGACGTCCAAAGACCTCGAAAACTCCTTTAATATTATTTCAAGTGTGTTTTCGTTATTTTTTGACGCAAACCTTACACTGTTCTTTTATAAAATTGTCCATTAGAAAGATGCAGGTAAGCCGCCTCAATAGAGACCGTATTAGATTACGAAACTATCGTAACATCAGTAGGTACAATGATATGTGACTCCAGACTCCTTATACACGACTGCAGCAAAAGTATTTAGCGTTATTAGTCAAGCTTCCATCCCGACCTAGAAAAATGTCATTCAAAATCATTTCAAGCATATAAAATATCTTTATTAGTGAAAACAGGAAAGGGCTTCGAGAAGCCTACCGTGGAGTAAGACCCGTGGTATTCAGGATCTGATGTTTTTATGAAGGACAAAGGCAAAACGGGTTTTTTGCGTCTGCCTATTTGTCTCTCGTTTTAGGCCTTGGTTATCGTCCGATTGGGAAAGTTCTAACTCCTTAAACGCACAATTTATAGCCAATGTGTTAGTTTTTTGACACATATTGTCAAAGATTTGGGGATCATGACAACAATCGTTCGAAATCTCCTTGTCAACAAAATATTCTGAGTCAGTCACACTAGAGGTCAGAGATCGAGGGTTTTGAAGGTGCATGTGAGAAGTGGTTGATTCGTCGAGATGTATGCATTTCAAGGTAATTGGTTATTGTGAGACTGCATAGCCAAACTTAATCTCGTGAATATGTTCGACCGAGGGCGTCCAGCTAGAGATGTATCTAGTTTTACCAATGAAATCAGTATAAATGTCGAAGACTTGTCGGACTATTTACTTCGAGGATTTATTTACATCCACACCATCAAAATGGGGGGAATTTTAGTCATCGATGCACGAAAGTTAGTTACAGGTGTTTTGGGAAATAGAGTTTGCATTTATAATTGCTTTCGAAATGCTTCCTAGTTTGCGTACCTATACTGTTTGCTGGTGGACATCAGGAGTTGGAAATTGTATAGACAGTGGTCAAAGCGTAAAATGTTTTGGGAAAGCCCATATTTTAAATCGGGTAATATTTTTAGTAAAGAAACAGGATTAGTTTTATGTTAATTAACAGCAATCTGTATTCACATTAATTAAGCACTATATTTGTCAATAGTTAATATTTTGAGAAACCTCTTGCAGTGGATTGTTTAAATCGAACTAAAGCTTGATAATTAACCATAATAGATAATTGTAAACATAGATAGCTAATTATTCGCATCAATCAAGCTAGTAAGTTGACTGTGAATAGGAATCAATATTACAATAAAATAACGCATAAAAGCATTATTCAGCGAACCAATAAAAAGAAGGGAATGATTCATTACATAAGAAAATTATTAATAGGTCGGATTTGTGCACTTCTCTATGCTACTAGAATAATAACACTACAATATCATGAATTCAGTATGATACGACCATCTAATCAATGAGATCTTACGCAGGAGTCACGTCATTACCTATACCGACTCGTCCCATCGTAGCATCCAGTGGCATGCTTTTCATGAATACTTGAAGAACACATTTAGATTGGTGATAAAATGATATATTTGACATATTAATTAAGAGGTCACATAGAGTAACCGCGCTTTCATGACCAAACCATGCTTTTCGACTAAGTGTTTCCGCTTACAAATTCTGACGTTCCATGAGCTTTCAGCTTTTAATGTAAATCTCTGTTACCATATGTTTAGCTTCGGGGGTCTCGTGGTAAGTAACCAATATTACTGTATGGTAACAAGCCCTATTTATGATTTCATTTCTTGTTCTATAGGTGATCTGACCAAAATTATGATGACACAAACGGCCACATGTTGTGTAACCCGTAACAAGCTTCTGTCTAAAAATAAAGTTTTCAGAAAAATACTTTGAACTTTTATATTATGACACGGTGCAGTGAATCGTCGATATTGATTGTTCGTCATGCTTTTATGCCCCTACTCCTTTCATTCAGATACCGAATCTCTCTAATGGCTGAAATTGCATCGTTCTTCATAAATGTCATGTCCTTTTTCTATTACAAGTAGACAGATAACTCACTAGTCTCATGGGTGCTAATCAACTAATGCCTATCATAAGAAGCTCATAATGTCCTAAATTCCTATGAGTTGCTCAATGTTTTGTTTTCTTACTTTGAAAATTTTACAGTGCTAAAGTCTTGCATATTATTTGATTTGCTATCTATCCTTACCATCTCTAAACCACATATAATCTGACCTGTGTTTCTTAACTTTTACCATTAGTTATCTCCATGGCAGTGTGATATAATAAATGGATATCTAACCTACTATACAGAAGCTTTAGCCATCTGATTTGTTCGCAACATGAAACAAGTAGAGAAAGTGTATTCCAACAAGCAGCTTAGATTAAAGCAATATTCATATACACCAGAAACGTAAGAGAGCCTAATATCACAAAAGGAGGGAGGGTGGCGTTACTGGCCAGCCAGCATGATGGTGGGGAGATAACGTCGATCCACCCATGACTGCAGAGCAGCAAATATTGTGAAATTAGGGCATGCCTCATGTAACACTGATATTTTAGAATAAATTATTGTTATTCGCAGTAGTGGTAACAACACATTTCCGACTTTGAAGTTACAATTCTAAAGACATGGCCAGTAATTTACTATGCGGATTTACAAATGACATACTACCTTATATGATGTTTGATATATCAGATTAGTGAGATTAGATAAAAGAATATTCGTCAAGATACAACAACTAGTTAATGTAAATGCTTATGTGGCGTGACTGTACAACGGGTTTCCAACTGCTATACACAATGCAAAACATGGCGTATCGTACAAATTGTCAACTCGTTATACGCATGTATTGTTCCGGTTTGTGTAGAAGCTTTGCAAATGCATGTCAAAATCGTAGCGCTGGGAAAGGATAGGGGGAAAAGGAGAGGCAGGACTAACAATAACTAGTACTAACAAGCAGTTGTAACTGAATCTACAAACTTTTACTAGCGAGAACTGTTTCCGTGCCCGTGGGTACCCCTCGTTCCATTGGCAGAAGAAACTATACTAGTAGTAAATAGGTCACAGCGCGGGGTTGTTTTTTTCAGAACCACAAAATTTTTAATATTCGATATAAAATGATAGAAAATATACACCCTGTACGAAATAAAGAAGTGAATGAACACTTAGACGTTAATGACCTGATATTATTAACATGTTTACGGCCAACTTTCAAGCAATCAAACTAATTTGTTACATAGGCTTATTTCTGGAATCGAGTTTCACAGGGATGTCGGTTCAATCAACTTATCAAACAAGTACATGTCCGTTCGGCTTATTCAGTTTTAAGACAAATTACTTGTTCAATGTTTGACTTTCAATCGATGACAAGCAACGCCCAGTTAGTATTCGGAGGTACTTCAGGAATGTCATATACTTTACTACCATGTCATCGAATTTTTTAGCATTTAATTTCCCCCACAAATTATTTCGCATAACACGTCCAACATGTTTTCGGTATGAGAATCAGAGCTTGTAATACAATAGAGGGTAAGAAAATATAACAAAAATATCTGAGGCATTGCTGCGGGCGAGCTACCCTACACTATCTTGGTGAAGCAAGGTTTTCTTATACTCTGTTCTGCTATAATGTGTTTACTTACATGCTCTCAAGTCAAAAATAAAGATAAATATACTTCGAAGTAACAAAACAATTAAAGTCAGCCAAATCTGAAGAATTATTCCACTGTTTGTGTAAAGTAAATAGGTGCAAGAAAGAAGTGTGGAATTATAAGCGATAAGTGTTCGGTTCCGTATAAGTATTTGATTTCTAGAACGCGTTGGAAATCTGGAGGGAAATAGAAACGATGTAGACATCTTGGGCAGGAAAATGCACCAAGACGGAAAATTCTTTTTTTTAAAAGTAACATGTGTGAACCTGCGATAAGTTGTATTTATCATCATAATTCTACAAATATATGACCTTGCGTATGTGACGACGGCCTTTTATAACTGAGTTCGTATCCGTGGATACAGAGAATGCGCCAGCTGGCGAAGAAAATTGGAGCATCAGAATAAAAAATCATAGAAATGCTATGAGTCCCATAGCTTTGCAAGCTTCTTATGGTCAGCGACATAATCGAAGTCTTGCGGATTAACTATTTGAATGACTTAATGTTAATATGCATGTTGTAATAAGACTAAATTCCTCAAAGTCACTTTCAAACCGAGGGTGCATGTTCTGTTGGTCAATTAGGTGACCTAGCATTCAGGAGGAAGACAGTTTGAGTGCCTGGAGGAGCAGTGCCTTTGTTCATGAAACCCACATTCATACAGTGTCCTCTGACTTTAAGCTACCCAGATATCAAATAAAAACAAAGAAATGGGTTAGCACACCAAGGTGTCCTAACAACTGTGGGAAAACAACTCTGCTTGCAGAAATAGTTATCGGTCAGATTACTAACTGATTTAGTTCTTAGTTACACCGCTTGTATCAAACACATTACGTGACTGACAAATCGTAACAAAGCTTTATAATAATGTCGAGAAACCCTTTGGCATTAACTATGAGAAAAGTAGGTAGTGTTTTTTGATGCCTATGGTTTCTGTTGGTTCGGAATATATTTACGTCTATTGATTCGAAAATTCCAGCAATTAGAAATAAAAAATGATTTAGATAACTCCATTGAATCTGAGCAACCTGATCACATTACAAATTATGTTGCCAGAATATTCGTTAGCTTAGTGCATAACCTTGATAAGCATGTGAAAATGACAATGAGAACCATCAACAAGTGTTGAACTATGGTTACTCAAGGTGTTTGAATGAGCTGACGATTCCTTTGTACTTGTTGGATGCTTGATTTCGAATTTCAAATACAGCACAGTCGTTATTGCTTGTCTAGTACTTCTTGGTTCAATTGCGTCATTTCTGGGATTCTTAGTTAGTACTATAATTCAAATACTGCTAACTATCATGTTGGCGTCGCCATGGTGCCTGCGATGGAACAGTTAGATATTCATTCAACTTCTGAAGCTTTTGAGGATTATTTGAGAAGGTTTGAAATTTCGAGCATGTTCAGGGTGATAAAATTGTGGCACATTTCCTGACATTCATTGGAAAAAAAGCATAGAGCTTATTAAAAACTTTGGCATATCCAGAAAAACCTATCTCGCTTCCTTATGCAACTATTAAGGAGCTATTATTAAATCATGTGAAGTGCAATAGTTTTGAATGCCGTGAAAGGGCAAAATTTCATAAGGTGATTCGTCGAAATGACCGAAAGGTTAGGGAATTCATCCTTGAATTGCAGAAACAAGCTGCCAAATGTAATTTTGGGGATCAACTTCATGTGCAACTGAGAGATCCATTAATTGCAGGAATTAACATACCGTGTTTGGAAAGAGAGCTGTTAAGAATGGTAAGATGGGACACATTCAAACATCATGCAAAGCTACTGTTCATTTTGCCTCAAGTAGTATTAAATCTTGTAATTTAGATCCCAGTAATCCAGCTGATCCTTATGATCATTTATCTTTGTCTACCATTTTGAAAGGTAATACTCATATTCGAGAGTGTTTATACACATCGCTTGCTTCATGTCATGACTTTATTGTGGCACAGTCCATTATTTAATTCAAGAACTTGAAATCTTTAGATCCTAACGCTGTGGTACGACCCACTGAGATATCAATATTGAAGATTACTGGACACAGACTGCCTATACGAGGATATTGTGAGTTGCTAATAAGAGATGATAATTCTTCATACATACCTTGTGAATTTTTAGTTAGTGAAACAAGACTGTCAATACTGGGCTTAAGGAATTTGAAAACACTTAAATTGGAGTTGTCTTTCCTAGTTTCTAAAGAAAATTCTGATACTTTACTTAAAGATTTGATATCTACATGTGTTACGTCCAAGTTTTCGCCCCTTCCCGTTATTGAAGTACGGTATATCGGTCTAATTGCAATTTACGAAGCCAAATTAACAATAGAACCAAACTCCAATTAAGGTACCAAAATTTATTCGCAATTTACAATTTTGTAGGTTCTCGGAGCAAGAACTCCCAAATACCAAACCAAAGACAAAGAGAAACCAAAATGTAGTTAGTGATCTTGAACGTGTTGAAGTTTATCAAGATGATCTCATTGTTCATGGTTCTGATAAGGCAGTTCATGACCAGAGACTTATTGCCTTATTGCGTCGTTTAATTGAGAAGAATATTACTGTGAATCTAAATAAGTGTTCATTTTGTGTATCTAGTTTCAAATGTTTTGGATACCTAGTTGATGGTAATGGGTTTAGACCAGATATGAAACGACTATCTCCACTGAAAAATGCACCGTCTCCAAAAAATCTTACGGAACTACGTTCACTAGTGGGTGCTCTTCAATATTATTCCCGTTTTATTCCTAATTTTTCTTGTCGTGCAACTCATCCAAATTGATTGAGGAACAAGAGTCATGCTTACATACTCTACTAAAGTTTCTTCAAAGTGATGCTGTTCTTCGAACTTACTCTCCTAGTGTACAGTCTGTGCTTATCACTGATGCATCACCTGTGAGTATTGGCGCAGTTTTGGAACAGCAGGGTAGACCAGTTATTTGTGTTTCATGCAAACTTACTGCTACTGAACAAGGTTATTCACAGACTCAGTGAGAAGCATTAGCTGTGTTTTGGGCTGTTAAAAGACTTCATAAATATTTATTCGGAAAGAAATTCACTATTGTTACTGATCATGAGGCTTTAAAGTTTATCTATCATCCTGAAAAATCCTTAGCACGTTCCTCAGCTGCTATGGTTCAACGATGGAGTATTGCTTTGTGTGCCTGACTATACGGTTCAGCTCAGGATTGCCAAACAAATTCATTATGTTGACTACATTTCTTGACAGTCATTACAAGATAAACCTACTAATACTTCAGACTGTTTGTTGGTGCAACCTTTACCAGTGAAACATCCAGATCTCATTAGAGAAACTCGTAGAAACTTTGAATGTATAATTAATGCCATACGGAAAGGTTGGAATGCTAATCTGAAACGTAGATTTCCTGTCTATTTTTCAAAGCGGGATGAGCTATCTACTACTCCTGATGGTCTTTTGTGTTTAAATGATCGTGTTGTTATTCCTCCCTCATTGCGTAAATCTGTCCTAGAAGATCTTCATAGTGGAAATTTAGGTATTGAGAAAATGAAGTCTTTGGAGAGGCTCACATGTTGGTGGCCAGAGATAAATGCAGATATATATCGTACAGCAAACAATTGTGAAAAGTGTCATAAGCTGAAAAATCAGCATTCGAAGTGGACTCCATGACCAGTATCGTCTGAGGCCTGGCAGAGAATTCATGCAGACTATTGTGGTCCGTTTCTTGGAAAATACTATGCACTTGTAGTCATTGATTCCTATACAAAGTGGCCTGAAGTTTTTTTCACAACTTCATCAAATTCTGACTTCACAATCCAAGCATTAAGAAATGTGTTTAGACGAGAAGGAGTCCCCTTGGTGCTAGTGACCGATATTGGCTCTCATTTTGCTGCAGACGCAGTCACTACCTGGTTAAATGGTATAGGGTGCAAACATCTGTTTACTGCTCCCAGACATCCTTGTTCCAGTGGTCAGGCAGAAAATTTTGTAAGGACATTGAAAACCGCTATTGATTCTATTGCCGCCTTAACATTTATTGAGCTGCAGAGGGGAGTAGATACTTTTCTACTGCAATATAGAAATGCCAGACACTCTGTGACTAAAGAAACTCCATCAAAGATTTTAAAAGGAAGGGTTCTTCGGTCGAATATGAGATGTTTGGAGTCCGCAAAAGTTACATATCATCGTGAAAATGATCTTCGACCATCCACGGGGATTGTGCTGAAGAATGTCGGGAAATCTATGGTGTGAATTCTAGATATCAATGACTTAAGTACACACAATTGACATGTTGATCAGGTACAAATCCAGGAACCAGGTGTGTCTGTTCCAATTTCGGTAGTTTATTCTAATGCTAATGAGTACATTTTAGATAATACGGAGTCCTTATCCAATACATTGTCGGACAGACATAGGATAAACCTGAAAAGAAGACGTACAATTAATTACAAACACCAAGACTCCAATTTAAGCTGTGGCGGACGGGGTGTTTGAATGACATGATGATTCCTTTGTACTTGTTGAATGCTTGATTTTGAATTTCAAGTGCAGTACAATCGTTATTGCTTGTCTAGTACTTCTTGGTTCAATTGCGTCATTTCTGGGATTCTTAGTTAGTACTATAATTCAAATACTCCTAATAATCATAGTACTTCGTCTAAAAATAACTTGTTCATAGTAGTATGTTACCATATGAAACCATTGAATATGTTATTCCAAAAACGAGGTTGTGGGTGATATTTTGATGATAAAATATATGACTAGTCTAAATAAGTATAAGATGCGGCATATTATATAGCATTGAAATCATAATAATTCATTTAGTAAACTAGTGAAACTGTAGTGGCATTGGGCCCTAACACGAGACAATATGGAAAATATACATTCAACATTTAGCGCGGAGAAATACAGAAGAATGGAGAAGTCGGAGATAATAAATCGAATGAATCAGAGTTGATGGTATGGCGTGGCTCGGCCATGCAGGCGTGGTCCCTACTGAATGTTACCTTATAGCTTTCATTCATATTAAATGTATTATTCCATCTCTAGCCCAAGCTTGTTCTCCATCATCATGGTAATTGTTATGATGCAGTGAGTTGGTGTAGACGATGATGTGACTTACACGTAAGATCTTATAGGTTAGGCAGTTATATCATGACAAATCTACAATTTTAGGATTAGGTGTATTATTAGAGCAGTACTAACATCATAGTAGACCATAATTTTACAAAGCTCGCCTGTCTTGTTTTTGTAATTCGTTTTTTGTGGTCGATTAGTTGTGAGATGACTGCGCTGCAGATTTTCAATCTCCCGTTATCTTACAGAGTTTATTAATTATATCAAAGGTCTGACGACAGGGTGAATTCATTACCTTCTACAAATTATCATTCGATTGTCGCGTCTACTGTGATAATTATGGGTGCTTCGGTGTCCTGGTGTGCGAGCACGGTTGCTTCTGCGATAGTTTTCTTAACTGTGGAGGATGCTTTCTTCGCGTTTCGTTTATATTAAGGGTATCATGTGGGACGCGCCATTTGGTATGAACCAGTAATATAAACTTGCTGTGTCGCTGAACGTACGTATTTGCTTGAATGTGGTCGGTTCTGGGTAATTCAGAATGATCGCCACTATGAGTTTCGGAGAGTGAGTATCTTGGAGTCAATAGCGTGCCAGACAAAGTTCAGAGAGTTGCTTCCAATTTAACATTTTTGAGTATTTTCATTTGTAGTTGTGCTTGGTTCCTAACCACACTATCTCTTAAGCTCAGCATATTATTACTGAGAGGATTTGCATTCAACATATAATACTTGGAGAAGGCAAGCACGCTCGAACAATTATCGGTATGGCATGACTCAGCCTTGCGGACGTGGTCATAATGAGGACAAAATATATAAATGGACGACAAAATTCCTAGAATACAGAAGTATCAAAATATGTAAAAATAAAAAATGACAAACAATGTCAAAGCAATCTGTCTCTTCTATAGCATACACAACAACAAATGCATGAGAAGACGACCAGTGTAGCAGCAGCCTCAGTAGCAGCATGTCTCGACATACGCAGAGGGAAAAGCAAGATTCTCCGGTACAACGCAGCATGCGTCAATCGAATCACACTTGATGGAGAAACTTTGCAGGATGTAGAAGCCCCTACATATCTGGGCAGCATAGTTGGTGAACACGGTGGATCTGATGCACATATGAAGGCGCGAATAGGCAGAGAAAGAGAAGCATATCTACAATTGAAGGACATATAGAACTCAAAACAACTGGCAACCAACAAAAAAGTCAGAATTTTCAATACAGATATCAAGACAGTTCTACTGTATGGGGCGGAAACTTGGAGAACTACGAAAGCCATCATCCAGAATATACAAGTGTTTCTTAACAATTGTCTACGCAAAATACTTTGGATACGTTGGCCGGACACTATCAGCAACAACCCATTATGGAATGGAACAAAGCAGATTCCAGCTGATGAAAAAATCAGGAAGAAGCGTTGGAAGTGGATAAGACACACATTGGGGAAAGCACCCAACTGCATCACAAGGCAAACCCTCGCATAGAGTCCTTAAGGCCAAAGGAGGAAAAGTGGAAGACCAAAGAACACACTACGCCAAGAAATGGAGACATATGTGAGAAAAATGAACAAAAACTGAACAGAACTGGAAAGGAAGGCTGCGGACAGAGTCGGTTGGAGAATACTGGTTGGTGGACTATGCCCCATTGGGAGTGACAGGAGTAGGTAAGTAAGTAAGTGATGTTACAACAAGGAATGGACTCACCGTTTGTCACTTAACAAACCTGATCACTTCGGGTTCGCCAAAAAATGCTACAAACATTCAGTATTTGACAATGCTTTTGTCTGTAACACGTTTATAACCAACGAATGCTGACCGAGTCGATTCAGAAGTCTCGGATGAACGAGTTCAAAGTTATTTTCGGAAGGTTGCTAGTATGTTGAGAAGCGCTTGGCCTATGCTGGCTAGTCGTTGCAAGGGAGGTTTAATACGGCGTATCCACTAGTCATTTGTCGCGGATACGTAAGTAGGCGCCTTCAGCTACAGTATGTCAAGTCAAACTAATCAGGTCAGTGTAAGTGTCGAAGACTTTTAGAACAGAATTCTTCCATAGTAAAGTCGATGTATTCTTAAGGACTCATAACAACCTATCTTACTGATTTATCAATACTATTAATACTCCTGCTTGTTCCACGTATCTAAATCCCCTCCTGGAGACACTGTTGATCCATCGCTACTTAACGCGCATTCCTGTGAAGTAGAAACTCTTCATATTTCATCACTAACCATTTGGACTATATAATGGTCTAAGGTTAATATTTCCTATCTCAAGTTAAAATGTTGACAGTTACTGAATATTTCTTTTAGAACACGCCTAAATCAATGTAGAAATGAGGTTTTATCACTCAATGTTTCATTATGACGATGATACCATCAAGTTAATAAAACGTTTGTTCTAAAGACTTTGAAAGACTCAGGACAGTATGCCACCATAATCTACTAATATTTCTCTTGCGCTCGTTAAATATGCCTAGGTTCCTACGTGGAAGCATAAGTAATCCTCTGCTACCGGGTAATTACAATCCGAAAAGCTCAGAGAAAATATGAGATGCAGTTGGCCCATTCTGTAATCAAGTAGCGTAAGTGACTATTCTCATACATAGATTACAGAACATGGACGCAGCATTGGATTCCCAACCTAATCACGGAAGTGAGTGGATCTCAAATGATAGAGGATGATAGCGAAATAGCAGAGGCTATGGCAAAATATGTTGCTATTATAACTTGTGACCTGTGTGCCCTGTTAATGTATAACGTAATGATACCGCCAATTAGAGAACAGTGAATTATTGATTGTACCAATGATACATAAAACCCGTGAGAACAGTCTGGAATCCTTATCGGTCCTGACTCCCTCCTAGTCCAACCTGTTAAGTTCAGAACCCAATCTCAAACATACTGGGTCGATACACCAACCAGACAGACCACATCGTACCATAAAATAGAAAACAACAATCGTACAAGATTTAGCCAAATGTGGCTATGAATGAGGGAGGTAATAATTAATGGACAAGTTATAACTCAAGAATGGTAAATCATATAATAATAGTCTATGAATCAAAATGAAGCTTATGATAAGAGGAACACGAATGTGCAGAGTTTAGTTGTTAAGCAATTATAGGATAAAGATATATGTACAGTATAATCCAGAAATAAGTCCCAACAGTTACCATTCATTATTCTCATCGGGATATAACAGTTGCAACAGATTTCATTTGAAAACAAAGTCAATAAACCATCTGCTCACTGTAGACGTCGATCAAGACAATGTGCTTAGGGCCCTTAGCCATTTAAACACGGAAAAGTCAACAGAACCCTAAAATCTTGAGACTAATTGCGAAATATTTTGCAGCCCTACTGACTGGGATATTCAATATGTCACTTAGCCAAAGTGAGTTATCTACAAACTGGAAGAATACAATCGTCAGTTCAACACATAAAACTCGATCAAGATAACTTCCATCAAACTACGGACCTGTCAGCCTCACCATTATTGTAGTTAAAGTACTGGAAAGACATTCATGGAAACCAACAACCTATTAGACAGAGAACAAAAACTTCAGCAAAGAATTTGACAAGGTGCCGATGAATAAAATGATCTAGACTGTCCGAGGTCCTCTACTTTTTATACTGTACGTAAATGAACTTCCAAGTATCGTTGAGTCCCCAGTGTCACTATACGCTGATGATGTAAGCATCTGGCGATGAATAACAAGAGACGAAGATGCATTCCCACTTCAGACGGGCTTAGATGTTTTGATTAGCTGGTTTAAATAAGGTGGCTGATGCCCATCAACGCTGCAAAGTGAGTCTACATGTACTTTGGGGATACAAAGGTAAATAGGTACAGCATATGGGAAGTGCCTGGTCCCATAAGAATCTTGGGGTGATAACGAGGCATGATCTCAAGACCACGTTCCATTTTCGGGAACCCTATGGGTTTTAAGAGCGTTCACTAAGTTAGATACTTCTATGTTCACTACAGTATACACAACCTTGGTGAGAAGCTTGAAGACTGCATTCATGCTGCAAGCCCCCGTTTAAAAGATGACTCGGATATCCTGGAAGAATTACGGAAAGCATTCACAGGGACATACTGTTAAAGGAATGACATAGGCCGTAGAATTTTTTTAATACAAATCTGAATCTGTATCGTAATTGAGGATTGACGTGAAGTAAGCGGTACCGATGGTTTGGTTCGCTACGGTAGTTGTTAAAATCTGTTTATAATGATAATGATATCCCGATGTGCATATTTGCATGCGTAAATGGAATGCCATTGTACACCGTCAGCATCTAACTGTGGGGAGAATCGAAGAAAGAAGTGCGATCGTGATGTCTCTCACTGCTTATTGTCACTCCGATGGCAAAATGAATCTAATAAACACATTGAACATATCCAAGATTGCTGGCATTGGTCCCCGGATGTAAGTTCAGTACTTTATGTAATTGCGTTCTAGGATCCCGAATGTCCTAAGGAGCCAGGACTGTGTTATCTTTTATCTGAATCGAAAGAAGGGTTTACCAATTGTTGTTGCAAAGGTCCTCTTTGCAATGGTGTAGATAATAACACCATAATATCACCGCCTCCCAGTGAGTCTAGGAAACAAATTTTATCATTTAGTGTTTAACGCTATTTTATGCACAGTATTAGGTGAATGGTAGTAAGCATTACTTAGCTAAGTTGTCATTTGTCTTCTTTATTTATGATCCCGTTATGTTGATATACACGAATTTTTGCAGGAATTAGATAGCATTTAAACTGTAGCTTAAAATACAGCACTTTTTAATTGTTACGTCGGCAAAAACTAGTCTTCAGTAGTAACGATAGGTCAGTAGACCTATATATTTTTAGTGCTGTGGAGATCCAATCTCGCTTTTAATATATTAACAGAAGATGCTTGTATTTTGTGTTCTGGTAGGGGATTCCAGTTATTCACTACGTCGTGTGAGAAACGGAACTCCTAACGTAAGCAATTTGATCTCGGTTTTTATACTTAGAATTTCGACTTAGATGATCAGTCCTATATGGAAGGAAAAGACAAGACATTAATACCAAGGTCATTATTCGGTATACTATAAGCCAACGTTATATAACCTCGTAATCTGCGGTAATGCAACTTCATTTTATTTATTTGTTTGAACAACCATTGGTACATGGGGCACCTAATACGCGCCACACAATAACAATGAGGCCAGTAGTAGTTATCATTGATTTGTGTAAGGGCTGGGATACTGCCCGGGTGCCCAGACCGAAACAGGTGGTTTTCTTAGGAGGCCACACTCCGAGTCTTTGGCCTAAAGGTCTAATCCACAGGGCAGTGGAGCAACGTAAGGGGATGCAGTCCATGACAATTGGTGACCAACAATAGGTTCGTATGCCATTTGTTCCTCAGGGTACTGGAGCCCATGCTCACCATTGGTTTGGAATCAGGGTTTTCCAACTCCCCTAGGTGGCTCCTCCGTATTGACCAACCCGATTAAAGTGCCGAACATTCGCTTTTCGTCCTCTCAATTTCGTAAACAACACCCACCATGATAAGGTAGTGAGTAGGACTTCCCTGGTAATGGCTGTATACGTGTGGCCATGTGAGAGCATTTTGAGAGGGAGAGCTGACTCTCCCACTCTCGGCCGTACCAGGGAATTGGGAGTGGATAAGCTAAGGTGTATCAGTTTTTTTTCATAGGAAAGGTCAGTGACTTTTCGCTAGTTTATTCTTTCGCCGTCTAACTTATTCTAGCATATCCGTCTCATACTTAAAACAAGAACCTACCGCTTGAATCACATATTTCAAATCCTGCCTCACAAAAAACCGGGTATAACATCCCAAACATTTCGTCCAACTAATGAAATGACTTATGAATTGCCCATGTCATTGAATCCTTTGGCAACGAAAGCCGTGCTGTTACTCTTAGTTTTGAGATCGTTACTTACCATAACCCATTTGTTTATTTATTTACTTGAACACATATATATTGGTACAAGAGGGCACCAAATATATATGCGCCACACACTATAGCTCATAGATCTTTAAAGTTCATTACTTTAGGTAACACTGCTCCACATATTGTGTAGTGATATGAATCGTTACAGTTATTTATTTGCATCATCATACTCTTGTTAGAGTTAAATTCTAAAGGCCACTTACCCATCCATTCAACCAGTTAATTCAGGTCATCCTGTATTATTATTGTATCTGACATACTGTGTATGGGTCTCTAAGTCTGTTATCTGCAGAGTGGAATAGGCGACTTTGCTACAGTTGGTAAGTCATTCACATAAAGTAAAAAAACGGGACCGAGGATTTAAACTTGGGGACTTCCACTTTTTGCGGATTCCCACGTTAATAGAATCCCATTTGTTCGTACCCGTTGTCTCCTATCATTCAGAAAGTCACTTATCCAGTTTATGATTTCATAATGAATCCCAAAGCTTATCAGTTTTAAGTTAAGACTTAGATGAGAGATCTTGTCAAAGGCTTTACTTAGATGTACAAACATTGCATCTACCGGAAAACTTCTACTTTTTTCTGTACCTTAGTCTTCTCTTGCAGTGAGCAGATTTGTCAAGCATGATAGGCCATTCCTAAAATCATGCTCCCTGGATAAAAGATTATTCCCTGCGATGTAGTTTATAATAACCATCAGAATAACATTTTTCCATTAGCTTGACTACACTGGTTAAACTAACTGGTCGATACTTAATAAGTCTACTCCCCGTTTTGTAAATCGGACTGATAATTGTGTCACTTCAGTCTATTGGCGGTTAAAACTGCCTCAATTACGTATCAAAGAGTATTGCCAGAGTTTCAGTAATTATATCCTCGCTACTTTCATAATCCCAGGTTCAATATCGTCAAGTTCATCATAGACGTACTGGTGGAAATACCGTTCTCGTCGATTGGATTTTCAGGAATTGATCGCCTTCCAGGAGGTCCACTTATCGACCTAGGATATGCAGATGATATAGCCCTGTTTAGTAAAAACGCTGATAAAGTGCAGTCTTATGGTAGAACTGAAAAACAATGCCATGATGTTTAGAATGTGTTTCTCGCCGTCTGAATGCAAACTGTTGCTTCAAGACATGCCTGCTTCAATACCTGAACTAATGATAGAGAGTGAAGTAGTCGAATGCGTCAACAACTTCACTTATCTCGGAAGTCTGATCAGTCCCAATGGGTTGGTGTCTGATGGAATCTCTACCCAGATTCAAAAAGCTCGTTTGGCTTTTGCCAACTTACGTCACTTATAGCGAAGGCGAGATATCCATCTCAACTAAGGGACCAGTATACATACAAATCATGTGGCGCATATATATTCGGTGCCCCTTTGTACCAATATTTATGTGTTCAAACAAATAACCAGTATATCGCGCAGCAGTTCGTTCTGTTTTACTTTACAGCTGCGAAACGTGGCCATTAATGATAGAGAATACTCGTAAGTTATTAGTATTTGATTATAGATGTCTTAGAAATATTGCTCGCATCTGCTGGGATCACCGGGTAAGTAATAGTGAGGTGAGACGCATGTTATTAGGGAATAATGGTAAATCAGTTGATGAGGTTGTGCACCTACATCGACTGAGATGGTTGGGCCACGTATTACGCATACCCAACCACCGATTACCACGACGCGCAATGCTGACTAGTTTTGGAGATGGTTGGAAGAGAGTTGGGAGCGTTCAAATTAAAACGTGACATCAGTTCATGAAGTCACTAACTTCTGATCTGAGCCATGTTGGTAGATGCAGACTACTTGGTTAGGGTCCGCGCGGCTATCGTAACCAATGGTTCGAGACTCTGTGTGACGGCTTAGAATCAATCACAATGGTGTAGGTGTATACACTCTTTGTTTTCTCTGAAACCGTAAGATTAGAATTACGTTGTATCTTTCTTTCTACGAACTGATTGATTCTCCCTGTAACAAATTCTTATATGCAATCTTTGTTTTATATATTAGTACCATTTAAGTATCTGCTTCTGTGAATTTGGTGTTCATCGTGTTGTGCTAATGAGGTATGGCAGCTTGGACCGATGCACATATGTGCCTGGTCCTACGTTGTAGGTGACTGACTGAGTGCCATCGACAATCCGCGATTATCATAATCAATTGTTGGTTTTTCACCATCGTCTCTAGAAAATGCTTTACTAATTTACTTTGATAAGACAGCTTTTTCGATATCTCTTGCCAATACCAACTGATTTTCTTATACCAGAAGTCGTAGAATTCCATCACTTATTTGAGTTCTCGTTGTATACGAGAAACATTTCGGGCTATCTTCACAATCCATGACCAATTATTTTTCGTATAAACGTCGAGCCTTACTTATCAACGGTTTGCAAGCATTCTTAGTCTTACTATGAATGGTTTCGTACTGTTCTGAGCCTGTTGAGATAAACATGCTCTAATCCCTTTCCCTACGTTTAGGAAGTTTCTTGACGTGTCTAGAGGGGTACTGTTGTAGTATCTGGAGTTTGCCTTGGGCTTCCCAACTACTTATATGCAAAAACGTCTCCGTTAATATACTGAAATTCCAATAAAGTCATCGGTCAGGCCGTCTTTGTACCGAGCTAGTATGAAGTAATTAAAGTTTTTAGCGATCGCGTCTTGGCGTTAGGGGGCTGTTTCAAGTCTGGTGTTTGGATTCAGTGGGTTGTCTCACCCTAAGCGCACTGAATCTTCATCTTGAAATATTTTGGATCGTGAACAATAAAAAAGTTCAAGATGTTTCTGGAGGTCTTGGTGAGCGTTAGTTCAGTGTGTTCTATGTTTAAGAATACAGCTAATTGACCATTTCCGTACTTATCTCAGGTCAAATTCTGAAACGTTTTCTTGTTTCTTGGTATATGTGTCACAGAAATGCTCATTCCTCATCCTAAAATTCTACTACGGTCAAACATAGTACATAGCTTATCACAAATACTACTCACCTTTAAATTGATCTCGTTTTTGGATGATCTGTTCCTGTGATGGCTCATTATGATCCAAAACGGTAAAGAAAGTGGTTTATATATTTCAAGCCCATAAAATTCAACCTTCATGTTTGCTTTCGAGCGAATTACATTTATTAACCTTACTCTTTTTATTTAGCTCAAGTCAACAGATCCTTGGTTATGACAGGGTTAGATCCCTTTTTTATCCAGAACTCAAGACCACTCGGAAATACTCCACTACCAAGGCAAAGTTTTGATATGCAACATACGAATAGCTTCCTTACTCTGATAATCACAGCTCCGATAATTATTGGTTTGTTCTTAATCTTGATATTCTCCGTTTTTGCTCTATTTTTGCCTCGATATCGTGTCTGTCGTCTAAAACAGGTAGGTATTCTAAATTTGCTTCATAGTCCATCTTGTAAAGAGCATGCGGTTCTCATGGAAGCATAAAACTTGTACACACTGCGGAAAGTTGTCTGACTTGTTTAGTCCTTTGCATTGTTTTTCTGTGTGTACATGTGGTCATACAGTCAAAGATAATATTTCAAATGGGTCAGTTGCTCAAAATGAGTATTTTGGAATGAACAGTCTATCTAAACATCCAATAACAGGTCTTCGATGGTTATCTAGTGAATGTATTGAGGTTAGTTTTATTCTAAAGATTCTTTGATATATTTATTCTGGTGTTAGATTGTCGTTCCATATTGATTGCATTTTCCAACCAAATATTATGTTCACAGGACAAGCGTGTATTGTTTTTGTTATCTGATTGAAACAACCATTGAAAATTAACAGTACCAGTCTGTTGAGAGCCAGTCAGTGGTCTTGAGTGCTGTTAGAAGGATGAGGATGGTTATCAATTCGCGTTTGCCCACATCGTTGGTCTTTTGAGAGTATTCGTGTATACACGCCTTCGTAACATTTATAGCGCATGGTATAACGTCTAAATAGATATTGTTCAGTGCAAAGTTTTAGTTAATGAAGACAAATGATTCAATAAAGCTTATTGACATATGTAAGTTTAAAAATATAGGAGGATAATTGTGCTAGACCTAATTTGAAAAGCAAAAGGCAGGAAGGTTGAGGCTAGTTTGACTGGAAATGTAGGGTAACTAAATGGGACCATCGATTCTTGATTCGATTCGGCATAACACAAAGTAGTGTTTCAGTCAGTCACTTACAACGTAGGACCAGGCACATATGTGCATCGGTCCAAGCTGCCATACCTCATTAGCACAACACGATGAACACCAAATTCACAGAAGCAGATACTTAAATGGTACTAATATATAAAACAAAGATTGCATATAAGAATTTGTTACAGGGAGAATCAATCAGTTCGTAGAAAGAAAGATACAACGTAATTCTAATCTTACGGTTTCAGAGAAAACAAAGAGTGTATACACCTACACCATTGTGATTGATTCTAAGCCGTCACACAGAGTCTCGAACCATTGGTTACGATAGCCGCGCGGACCCTAACCAAGTAGTCTGCATCTACCAACATGGCTCAGATCAGAAGTTAGTGACTTCATGAACTGATGTCACGTTTTAATTTGAACGCTCCCAACTCTCTTCCAACCATCTCCAAAACTAGTCAGCATTGCGCGTCGTGGTAATCGGTGGTTGGGTATGCGTAATACGTGGCCCAACCATCTCAGTCGATGTAGGTGCACAACCTCATCAACTGATTTACCATTATTCCCTAATAACATGCGTCTCACCTCACTATTACTTACCCGGTGATCCCAGCAGATGCGAGCAATATTTCTAAGACATCTATAATCAAATACTAATAACTTACGAGTATTCTCTATCATTAATGGCCACGTTTCGCAGCTGTAAAGTAAAACAGAACGAACTGCTGCGCGGTATACTGGTTATTTGTTTGAACACATAAATATTGGTACAAAGGGGCACCGAATATATATGCGCCACATGATTTGTATGTATACTGGTCCCTTAGTTGAGATGGATATCTCGCCTTCGCTATAAGTGACGTAAGTTGGCAAAAGCCAAACGAGCTTTTTGAATCTGGGTAGAGATTCCATCAGACACCAACCCATTGGGACTGATCAGACTTCCGAGATAAGTGAAGTTGTTGACGCATTCGACTACTTCACTCTCTATCATTAGTTCAGGTATTGAAGCAGGCATGTCTTGAAGCAACAGTTTGCATTCAGACGGCGAGAAACACATTCTAAACATCATGGCATTGTTTTTCAGTTCTACCATAAGACTGCACTTTATCAGCGTTTTTACTAAACAGGGCTATATCATCTGCATATCCTAGGTCGATAAGTGGACCTCCTGGAAGGCGATCAATTCCTGAAAATCCAATCGACGAGAACGGTATTTCCACCAGTACGTCTATAATGAATTAAAAAAATTTGATATTGTGTACAGCTTTGGCGAACATCACTTGAGGTTGCATAATCAGATGACGTTTCGTCATAGGCTCGGACTCTACTGGTTGTGTCCGAATAAAGAACCCTCACGAAGTTTTTATACTTCTGAGGTACATCTTCCAATGACATACACTGCCACAAAACCTTTAGGTCTACAATGTAAAACGCTGCTCTTTAGTCAAGAAAAACTATCATTGTCTGAAGCGTATGAGCATGCCTGTGTACTAAAACCCGACGAATGTTGAATATGTGTTTGATGCAGCCTCGACCAGGTCTGAAGGCAGTCTGATTTTCTCGTGTTTGCAGTTCACGAATCGAGCCGCTTCAACGATGACTGATGGCAATATGGTCTATTTAAGTCTATCGTTGGTTTGGTGTAGGGGGTCACCATGTTAGACGATGTCTCTCCTTATGCTTAAAATTAGTGCTTGTTATAAATACACGATTGTCTGAGCATAGTTGCAACAGACAGTCACCATTATCTGTTCTCTGAGCGGGAGTAGCCCACCTAAATATCTCTCTGTTTGGTTTAAGCCACCCACTTGGGCATTAAAGTCACATGTTACGCCTACTATTTCTGGGTGTTTAGCCTTTTGCAGGAAACGTTCTGTAAAACTCATCTCTCACTTCATTCGGGCGAATGAATGACCACGATAGGATCCTGTATGTGTGCTTCGGTGAAACAGCATACATCAATGGTACGAGATTCTAGGATGTTAGCCAAGGAGACCTGCTGACCGATATAACATAGGGTATGTACGTTAAAGGCTCTAATGTGTAGTTTGGAGTGAGGTCTCAGTAGACCTGGGACAGTGTTTTGCGCACTAGAGTCGTTGACCATGATGACACTTGAGGAGGAAGTTTCGGGTTAATATCGAGGTAGAAGGAATAATAGGAATTGAAGAAGGAAATTGATTGTGAATACCATGGGTCTTGAGCACTGTTAGAGGTAGAAGGATGGTTATCATTTCCTGGTTGCCCACACTGTGGAAGAGCTCTTCTAAAGGTATCTGAAAAGGAAATTGGATTAGAGTTGGTTTTAGTGACCTAAGAACATGACCGCAGTGCTGGTTGTCTGAAGGAAACACTTTACTGCCGTCACATCTATGTACAGTCAGTAGTATGACTTCTCCTTCGGACCTTGGGTTTGCTGATTTTAGTCCTACCTTTCTTCAACCTTCCTGCCTGACATTGTAGGACCTTGAAGAACGATTGCTCCAGACAATATAACCCGATTGCTTCATCACGTCAGGCAAGCACCACATCATGGTAGCAGCAACGGTCGGGTAGCGTTTAGAAATGTATTACAAAATTAAATCCTCGTTGATTAAGTTATGTCCACTGTATGATTCATTCTGGCGATAAAAAACTGCAATACTGGTACTCATAGATTGAATACGTTCAAATAATACTTGTCTTGTCATGTTTGCCGATTGTGACGTAGAAGTCATTCTGCGCACTGGTTGTTGAAACGATTAACTGATAAGCTCAATTGTAACTATTAGGTGATCTAAAACCCAAAAAGTTTATGCATTTTCCGTGATTCCAGATGCATGTAGGTGACAAAGACTTGGAAAGTATTGAACCAAGGTCTCTCAATAGTTCGCTGATATATTAAGTCAATGTACTATGTTTCTAGAAATATGGTCCTATTTTGTCTGTTCACTTCATTTCTCAATTATTTTCTATGATGAATTATTAGTGTAACTGACACTTAGCAATTGCATTATTGCGTTAACTTTAAACTCAACAAATATAAAAATCGCTTTGGTTTTATGAATTCTTACTCGTATATTAGTTGTGCTCATTCATAAAGAAAGTTGAGTTAAAAGCTCATGGACGTTTTGGCCAAGTATGGCTTGGTCGATTTTCTTCACCGGATGATCAGAACGATTTTAATCTAAATTCATCACAATTATCATTAAATAAGAACAAAAAAGAAATCGATGTAGCTATAAAAATATTCACGTCAACTGAGAAACGTAGTTGGGAGACAGAAGTTGCACTTTTTAATGTTCCAGGTTTGGAACATATCAATATTCTGCAATATTATGGTGCAGACCAGGTTAGTTAAATAATCATTTTTTTTATGTTTTCATAGTTTATTTCAATTAATATAATGTATGACTACTCAGAAAATTCTTTGAAATCATGCATAGAAAGTAAGTAGGGATGATATGAGACGACTTGCCAAAACACAAATTATTAGCTCTACTAATATCAAGTCACCTACGGCACTCAGGTCTCATTTGCAGTTCGTTTACTACACCGCTTTGTCTGGTGTTATTTTTGGTATCCCTTTACTTGTCTCATTAGGTGGCTGTTATATATGCTTAAAAACTGACTACTTCGTATAGACCATCTAAAACGGTTAGTGTCAAGCTATTTTGGTGAGATATTGTTCGATCTTCAAAAAGAAATATTTGAATTAACTTCGACTTATATCGAAGAGATGTTAAGTCAAATTAAAGTTTTCTAATGACTCCGTTATTCCTGAATAGTATCATTTTGAAGTTTACCAAAACGAAATTTCGGTTATGCTAGCCCGTATCATAGAGCTTTCAAATGCTCTTAAAATCACATGATGTAATTACCATATACATAGCTCCTATCATCACATGAATGGATATTTTAAATTAAGGACGCTTTTTGTTACAGAATAATTCAATGCAATCTGCATCAATATATGTTTGTGTATATTTATTTGTTTGAATACAAACATTAATACATGGGGGCACCAAATACATATGCGCCACGCAATAACAAGTCAGTCAGTCAGTCAGCTGCAACGTAGGACCAGGCACGCATATGCATCGGTCCAAGTTGCCATACCGCATTAGCACAACAAGATGAACACCGGATTCATAGGAGTAGTTAATTCAGTGGTGGTAATATATAGAAGAAAGATTGTGTATAAGGAGATAGTAAAGGAAGAAAGAATTAGTTCCTAGACAGATATGAAGCGATTTTAATCTCTTAATTTAAGGAAGACAGAGAGTGTATACACCGACGCCATTGTGATCGATTCTGAGCCATGTCACCAAGAGTCTCCAACCATTGGTTACGATAGTCACGCGGACCCCAACCAGGCAGTCTGAATCTCCCAACATGGCTCAGACCAGAAGTTAGTGACTTCAAGCACTGATGCCACGTTTTGGTTTGGCCGCCCCTAACTTTCTTCCAATTATCCCCTGCACTAGTCAGCATTGCGCGTCGTGGTAATCGGTGTTCAGGCATACGCAACACGTGGCCCAACCATCTCAGTCGATGAAGATTCATAACCTCATCAACTGATTTACCATCATTCCCTAATACCCTGCGTCTAACCTCACTATTACTTACCCGGTGATCCCAGCAGATACCCGCAATATTTCTAAGGCACCTGTGATCAAATACTAGTAACTTACGAATATCTTCCACTCTTAAAGGCCATGTTTCGCAGCCGTATAGAAGGACGGAACGAACTTCCGCGCAGTATACTCGTCCCTTGATTGATAGACGGATATCTCGCCTTCGCCATAGATGACGTAAGTTGGCAAAGGCCAAGCGAGCTTTACGAATCCGTGCTGAGATTTCGTCAGACACCAACCCATTAGGGCTGATCAGACTTCCAAGATAAGTGAAGTTGTCAACGCGTTCGACTACTTCACCCCCTATCCTTAGTTCAGGTGTTGATACAGACCAGTCCTGAAGCAACAACTTGCATTTAGAGGGAGAAAAGCGCATCCCAAACATTCTAGCATTGTTGCTCAGTGCTACCAAAAGACTCTGCATTTCATTAGCGTCTTCACCAAACAGGGCTATGTCATCTGCGTATTCTAAGTCAATAAGTGGACCTCCTGGTAGGAGATCAATACCTGAGAATTCAGTCGATGAGAGCGTTATTTCCATCAGGATGTCTATGATAAAGTTAAACAAAAAAGGAGAAAGTGGACAGCCTTGACGGACGCCACTTGAGGTTGCAAAAGCAGATGACAGTTCGCCATAGGCTCTGACCCGACTAGTAGTGTTCGAGTAAAGAGCCTTCACAAGGTTTATGTACTTCTGAGGTACGCCTTTCAATGACAGACACTGCCACAGAACCTCTCTGTCAACAGAGTCAAACGCTGCTTTTAAATCAAGCAAGACCATTATTGTCGGACGCCGATAAAATGCCTGTGTTCTAGAACCTGACGAATGGTGAATATGTGGTCGATGCAGCCACGATCAGGTCTGAAGCCAGCCTGATTTTCACGTGTTTGCAGTTCACGAGTCTTAGTTAGGCGTCCGAAAATTATCGAAGCTAGTATTTTAGATACTATATTAGTCAAACTAATCCCTCTGTGGTTGTCACAGGATGATTTTGACCCTTTCTTAAATATTGGGACGATAAGTGATTGTGACCAGTTAGATGGAATAACGTCTAACTCCCAGATTTTAGCTAAAATATTAGTCAACCTAATCGCTAAGACTAGACCACCATCCTTAAAGACCTCTGGGGCCAATCCATCTGGACCAGCTGCCCTTCCTCGTTTCAGATTAGCTATAGCCTTTTGAACTTCAGCTAGAGTTGGGGGACCTACTTCAATGTTCCATTCACACTGTCTGGGAATAGAGGGTAGTTGTAGAGTAGCTGAAGGCCAGCTAAACTGCTCCTTAAAGTGTTCCGCCCATCGTTCTAAGCGTCTGGACTGGGAGCAGATGAGAGTGTCGTCTTTTTCCGAAATGGTCTGACTTACACTTGATTCATTAATTCCAGTTTCTTTTATTAGTCTGTAGAGTTGTCTTGTGTTCCCTATAGCCGCCGTCTTTTCCATCTCTTTTGCTTTCGTTGCCCACCACTGCTCACGATCATTCCTTAGACTTTTGCTTAATCTAGATTTGATTTCTTTACGCTCTTCATCGTATTCAAAACCTGATGGGATGAGTTTGCGAGAATCTATCAGTGCAATAGAACTTGACGAAATCCATTGGTTTTTTGTAACCATTTGGTTTAAATCACTGGTAGATGTCACTGCTGTTTCCACAGCTGCTTGTATAACTTTCCAAGCAACATCTGGGTCAGTCTCATTTTCAGAACTACCTAAGTGTGACCTCAGTTGTTCCTGGAACCTACTTTTGACTTTCTCATTACTCAATTCGGTTCTAATGAGTCTTTTTTGTGTGGCTCTTTTGCGTCCAGTGAGGCGCAAGCAGATGCGTGCTCGTACTAGAGCATGATCAGAGTCCAAGCAGGTACCCCAGAATGAGCGACAATCTTCTATTGACCCTCTCCAACGATGACTGATGGCAATATGGTCTATTTGAGTCCATCGTTGGTTTGGTGAAGGGGGTCACCATGTTAGACGATGTCTCTCCTTATGCTTAAAATTTGTGTTTGCTAAAAATAAACGATTGTCTGAGCATAGTTGCAACAGAAAGTCACCATTATCTGTTCGCTGTGCCGGAATACTAAAATACCCACCTAAATGTCTTTCTGTTTTGTTTAAGCTACCTACCTGGGCATTAAAGTCACCTCCTACGAGTACTATGTCTGAACGTTTAGCTTTCTGAAGAAGTTCAGACAGCTTTCTGTAAAATTCATCTTTCACTTCATCCGAGCTGTAGTCAGTGGGAGCGTAGGCAGAAACGACGAAAAGGCAAGGACGTGTGTCCCTATCCTTCCGAGTTCTTACGGAGCCGTTTAGCCGAACAGCGCATAGACGACTGTTAACGGGGATCCACTCTAATAGCGCTTGTTCCGCCCTCATGCTAAGTGCTATGCCTACACCTGCCAGTCCACGAGAACTAGCCATCGGGTCGCCAGATACACGGAGGGTGTATCTCGTTGGCTCTCCGTTTTGCCGAGGTGAGGTCAAGTGAATGACCACACTAGGATCCTGTATGCGTGTTTCGGAGACACAGCATACATCAATGGTACGAGATTCTAAGGTTTTAGCCAAGGAAGCCTGCTGACCGATTTGGCATAGTGTGCGTACGTTGAAGGCTCCAATGTGTAGTTTGGAGAGAGGTTTCAGTAGACCTGGGACAGTGTTTTGAGCACTAGAATCGTTGGCTGTGGTGACACTTGGGGAGGAAGCTAAAAGAGGAAGTTTAGTGTATAAAGTCGATGTAGGAGGAATAATAGGAATTAAAGAGGGAGGTTGACTATGAATACAGTGGTCTTGAGTGCTGTTAGAGGTATGAGGGCGGTTATCACTTCCCGGTTGCCCACACCGTGGAAGGGTTCTGTTGGAGGTACCTGAAAAGGAAATTGGATTAGAGTTGGTCATAGTGACCTGAGAGCTTGACCGCAGTGCCCAAGGGACAGCTGCTTGAGGTCGGTCACACACGACCTTTTTATGAGTGATTTTTGTGTTAGCTCCGTACTTGTTGAGTCCTTACCGCCGGAGACGGATATCCGTGGGATAAGGCGAGGTGTGTATTTTTTGGGTCGACCTTTTCTAACCCCACCCCTCCTTGTGGGAAGGCAGCATCGCTGTCAAGCTGGTTGTCTGAAGGAAACACCTTACTGCTGTCACACCTCTGTACAGTCAGCAGTACGACTTTGCCTTCGGACCTTGGTTTTGTTGCTTTTAGTCTTACCGCTCTTCAACCAACCTGTCTGGCATGGTAGGACCTTGAGGAACGGTTGTTCCAGCCAGTATAGTTCAGTTGCTTCATCACGATAGGCAAGCCCGACCACCACGTCAAGGTAGCAACAACGGTCAGGCACGCAATAACAATGAGGCCAGTAGTAGTTATCATTGATTTGTGTAAGGGCTGGGATACTGCCCGGGTGCCCAGACCGAAACAGGTGGTTTTCTTAGGAGGCCACACTCCGAGTCTTTGGCCTAAAGGTCTAATCCACAGGGCAGTGGAGCAACGTAAGGGGATGCAGTCCATGACAATTGGTGACCAACAATAGGTTCGTATGCCATTTGTTCCCTCAGGGTACTGGAGCCCATGCTCACCATTGGTTTGGAATCAGGGTTTTCCAACTCCCCTAGGTGGCTCCTCCGTATTGACCAACCCGATTAAAGTGCCGAACATTCGCTTTTCGTCCTCTCAATTTCGTAAACAACACCCACCATGATAAGGTAGTGAGTAGGACTTCCCTGGTAATGGCTGTATACGTGTGGCCATGTGAGAGCATTTTGAGAGGGAGAGCTGACTCTCCCACTCTCGGCAGTACCAGGGCATTTGCGGGCAAAGGCGATCAAGCCCGACAGGATGTATGTATATCTGCAACATTTTAAAGGTTTCTTTTGAGTGGTGTATAAACATTTGTAATACACTTATGATCTCAATCCCAAACCCTGTTCCATCTGCTTCTGTTTGAAGGATATGTTAGTATTTCTAAATATCAACCAAATGTTATTTAACCTGACAGAACCTGATACTAAATTGATGGGTTAATTAATGAAATAATAATATAATCCATTTAGAGGTTTAGAGACAAGAATCATCACACATCTTTTACAGATTTTTAGTTGAATACGTTAAAATAAATTCAGTATATCTTGAGAAAAAGTTGGTTGTTTAACTGTATATTCAGTTGGTTGGTTATTTCACTAATTTCGTACTTAATTTGTATTCATCTGAGTTTTTTAAACCTTTTATATGTAGGTCATCGTGGATAATTCTATTGGCGAAGATAAACTAGAGTATTGGTTAGTAACAGAATATCATCCATTAGGCAGCGTATATGATTATCTTCATGTATATGATATACAATGGATAGATTTATTAAAAATTTGTACTGGTATTGCTCAAGGTTTAGCTCATCTACATATGGAAATTCCAAATCTTTCAAAACCTAGTATAGCTCATCGTGATTTGAATTCTCGTAATGTACTATTAAAGTCTGATCTTACTGCTTGTATTGCTGACTTCGGTTTGGCAATTCGTTTTGAAGCTGGTCAGTGTATGAGAGATGCACATTTACAGGTTGGTAAAAATTTCTTAGTGTATTGTTGTTAATTATCTTATATATTTAAATGAAACTCTATAACATATTATCACTACTCTGAAATTATGATGTAACAAGTGAGTTACCTGAATCATTTATTTGAAATTCATACTGACTGATCGAATTCTATCAGTCGAGTTGAAATGCGGCCACTAGTTTAAATAACTTGACAACATGTGCACTGTTGAATAAAAATAAGGAGAATTCAGCGAAGAAAATTTTCTTTTCGACGAAATCACTTAAGTTGTACTTTCGTATTTTCTTCACCGAATTCTCTTTATTTTTATTCAATGACACAATAGGTTATTTTAATTGTCTGAAGTGTGCACTGTTGTTTTTTGTTGAAGTAATTGGCAAGGGGAAGCCTTGAACCTAGGTTACGTGTTAGTTGGAACTTGTAGGCGAGGCGTACTTGTAATCTTGAGGAAACTGACGACCATTGTCGGGTAGCATCAGCCCCTTGGTGATTACAAGTATGTCATACTGAAGAGTGCCAGATATTACACAACATAGGTCCAGACCCTTCTAATTATTTCCGCCAAGCATTTAATGTATCGCTGTCAAATATTTCTATTAGCTTTAGAAAATCTTCAAATGTGTGACTTTATGATTTAGGGTTTACTCGATTATCGATTAGTAAGCATGTACAATAGACCATTATTTGACCTTTTATCTTTATAACTGAATAGTATTGCATTTACCAGTCATTTAGTAGGTATACTTATCAATCTAATGCTGCATTATTGTAGATGGTCAATCATAAAAGTCCGTTTTCTTTTATATTACTGATCTAATTATTGATTTTTTTCTATCATAGTTGGGTACTCGTCGATATATGGCGCCTGAAGTGTTAGATGGCGCTATTCAGTTTTCAAAGGATGCATTTCTTCGTATCGATGTTTATGCAATGGGTTTAGTGTTTTGGGAATTAATGATGAGATGTTGTTGTGGTTCTAGTAAAAATGCAACAATTCATATTACTAATTATTTAGCACCATATGAAATAGAATTAGGTCCACAACCATCAATGGAAGCATTACAACGATGGGTAGCACATGCTAAACAACGACCTAAATTTAATCCACAATGGGCATCAGATGGAGTGAGTGTATATGATTTCCTTCCAATTTTTATCCGTTAACAAGATTTATTACAAAAATGCAGATATATACTTCTATGTTTTAAAATTAACTATTTTTCACAAGATAATTATTATTAATACCTAATAAGAAGCAGAATAGAAGTTCTAAATAAACTGGAACAGACAGATAATTTTTCTACAGACATCTGTAAATCATACTATTTTATAAATCAAAGCATTCTGGTTACCCGTTTACACTAACGTAATATATTACTCTTTTTATGTTTTATTTAATACACTTAAAATCTGAAACAACGGGCCATTGAAAATAGACTGCGCTACGCGAAGTAAAGAGATATCGTTAAGGATTAAAAAACGAAAGGATAGAGGATATAATCTAAGCGAGAAAGCAAATGTGTGAACATAAATAATGTATAATGTAATATCATAGTTCAGTTAACAATACAACCGAGAAAGGCTTTTCTTTTAAGGGAGTTCATTTCATTTTATGGGGAATTTAAGAAAAATAGCACAATCAACTGGCTTTTATTTTAGGCCATGTCTCTAGTTCTTTATTATCGTTCTAGACCTCCAATTGAGTTCATAAGGAGGATAGTTTTACAGTGGCCTCCAAATCTCAGCGGTTGTCTAGTTACAGTTACTTCTCTTTTCTAATATGGTGTAGTAGCTTGATCTCATGCACAATTTTCACTAAGTTCTATCTTGACTGAAATTGAATGATTAGTTGAAGTCAGTTCTTGATGTAAACCACAAATTTAAATCATGCTTTGGTAATTTTGTACAATATAATAATCACATCCAAGTACATTCTAATGACAGATGAAATTTTGACTGCATGCATAATTCGTTTGTGCAACAACAAATAAACTAGTTATTCTCATTTATCCTAGTTCAATTCAGTTGGAGTATCAATAAACTCTGAATAGATTTGGTTCTTTTTTCTCAAAAAAAATATAATTTTGTGTGTATCATTCATTTCATTATCAATAGAATAATAATAAAATATCCTCCTAAGGTGTTTCATTTATCGTAAAGCATCTTAAATGTATTTCTTGGAGTTATAAAAGGTGTATTTGTCTTAAACGTGGCTATTTCTTTTTGATTAAGACATGTTATAGGCTCTAATTATAGAGTCTAGTGAGAATTTCTGGATTCTTTATTAGTGTACATCCACTACTCTACTAGTAGGCAAACCTATGACTTCCAGGTCTCGTTTCTAATATGACTGATCATCATCACTGGTCTTAGCTTCTGATTTCCAATGGTTATCTTACCAAATATCAGTTTGTGATATAAAATAATTTGTGGTAGTCAATCATATGCATGTAGAGTAATGGGATTTGAACGTACCACCATATGTTTAGAAACGAATTGCCTGAAGATCAATAATCTAAAGCTTTAAGAGCGCTAAAATTCACTTATGAAGAGAGAACATCTTCAATCATCGAATTCGTCACATACATAGGGATTAACACTGATTTTTCTACACTTGTATTAGTCATACATCATTTGAGGTTATACAAATAACTATACTTTTCGAAATCGGGATAAGCTTAAAAAGCTTCAGATTAGAATATCATGCTTCTGGTAACGTTCAATAATAAAATGTATCTATTTACATTTTTTTTGTTGTCCAACTATGGGGAGGGAGTTTAGAGTAAAATTTTTATGAATTTCATTCACGAATCCACAGTTTTTTTGTTTGTTCGGTGAATTTATTCAAAGTTGATTAATGTTCATTATTATTATTCGTTTTTTTTGTAATACATAGTTTTGTAGTAGTAGTATTAGTAATTGTTGTAATTTGTACTATTATCATTCATGTAAGTTGTGTTGACGTATAATTCATAGTATCAAATTTCACTATACAATTCTATGTATTATACAGAGAGGTGATAATTCCTCTTTTTTGTCATTGACCTTTATCCTCTTTTCATGTACTTTGATAAGTTATAATTTTAAATGGAAAAATCTTAGCATAGAAATGCATAAAATATTATTTGTATGGTTAAAAATTTCCATCATATTAAAACAAATATTTGATCAAATAACGTTCTTTTTAGTAACTTTTCATCAATTTTTATAGTGATGTGTCCGAATGAGTGTTTCAAAGGCGAAAGCCAAGATCAAGGCAAATATATCGTTTATATTTATAATATATAAATTCAGAATTATCAGAAGGGGTTTTGTGGAGAATTGAGTGGATTTGTTGAAGTTAGACATTAACATCATTAGATGTCAACTCAGTTTAAGCGTTCGCGCGAGACCTATAGGTCCTGGGTACGAATGTTAATGTTAATGCTTAACCTCATTCAATTCACAATATTTTGCGACCGTTTTCCCACTGCCCGAGGTGAATAACAATTTTATACTCGATATGGTTGAACTCTGTTTGTCACGGCATCTTATTAGAACTCTAGTAACTGCATCTTGAAGTTGGTCAGTAGTGGGTATATGATTACTGCAAAACTGTATAGTGACTAGATTCTATGTGCAATTCCTGGAGTTCTAATGAGAAGCGTCGACAGGTGGAGTTCAACTATGTCGGGCGTAAAACAGCTGTTCACATTGGGCATTGGAAGATATCGCGCACTATTTTGAATAGACTGGAGTTAAACAGTAACACCAGTGGATGATGGCTCAGTGGTTTACAGATTAATTGTTCACTCACGAAACCGGACCCCCTGATTTGGATTCCAGGTTGTGGGGTCGTAAATGAGCACTGTTGAGGTGCCCCATATATATACTGTATTGCGATGCAAATAAAATGCCTGAAGGTGTTAGGTAGAGCATTAAATTTAATATGCAACGCGATAGCTTGAAAAGTCTGGTTGGATTTCCCTCTATAATAACTTTCACAATACCTCATTTACCATGCTTACACTTAATTTCTAAAATAAACAGGATTAGGGGTTGGAAAAATTGGATGAAACGGCTCAGAATCATTGGTAATCGCGCAGATACATTCAATCTTTGTCCTTCCCTTAAGTCTTGAGCTTCCAAATTTCCTTCCACTTTGTATTTCACGAATTCATATTGTTTATGCCTAATGTCTTCTACTACCACTGATACTGTTTCTAATTCCTACTACCCTGATATTTGTCCTAATACTTTCATCTATCAGCAGACATTTTGTAGCAACTTAGACCGATGCACATATATGACAGGTTCCATGTTCCGGTTGTTATTGGCTGACTTCAACCATCAGTTATAATGTTCATTATTACAATACTAGGCATCAATTTGTAACCATTTCACCTATCCGGATATGTGTTTTGATTTCATAGACATAATTTCTTGTGATATATATTCCAACTTTAAACAAATCTAAGTGAATTTAGGTTGTATACAATGTAAAATATTGAAATTGTTTTTGAACTATCTTAGTCGGCGAATTTCTATGCTTTTATGTTTGTTCACTAGTTTTTAAATTTTTTCTAAATGACAGCCTGACACCAATTAGAGAATTATTTACGAAGAAAAAAAGAAATTCATTAAACCATTGATTTTATTTTGTAGTGATATCTATCTCATTTTGGCGTCATCAATTACTTTGATAAAATTTTAATCAGTAGTACTTAGAAATATAATTTTATGTATTATAGCGTAGAGTAAGTGAACATATCATTAGTGTTAAATATTCTGTTACTGTAGTAAGTCGAAAGCGTAAATTAAGTAAGTACTTATTGTGTTATTTCACCTATAATCTGTCAGTTAACTCATGCTTCATGAAGATTGATACTTTTCTAGATCTTCATTACATTCTACGCATCTACTTGTTAAGGTGAAATAGTGATTTAATTTGTTGAATCATTCAAATCTCAGCTGATGGCTTTTATGTTTAAACCCCACTTCACCTACTTCAGATGAGATAGACAGAGAATCATTAAATTGTCATACAACTGAAGTGTAACTCAGAACTCATTATATATTACAAGCCCATATTTGGTTGATGATCATATTTATATAATACCAAACAAAATATCTACCAGGAATATTTTTCTCTTTCTTTAAACTTATAAATCATTCAATGGTCCTGATAGGAATACATGAAAATGACTAAGATTGTCTACAATTTTTCTATGTCCAATGAGTTTACTGTATCTAGAATTTCCAGTCATTGTTTCCATTCATTTTTAGTAGATGAGTACAGCATATTCGAAGTTCTTTTTTCAAAGTACGATTTTCTACTATATTTGTGTCTCGTCATTCCGGAATATTGTCTCCACTACACAGTGTTTAACATTCATATCAGACAGTTCAAAATAACTCCAACTGCTTGGAATGAAATTTTTAACAAAGTAACATTCATCATATTGATTTCAATCTTTAATGTTAGATCCATTAATCGCACCGATTTCATTGTTGGCAATCGAATTCCTTAAGTTAAAAGTTTATTATTTGCTTTATCCTTCAACCAAGAGTAAGACTGAATGATCATGAAAAGTGCTGAAACACGTTTATGCAATTTTATTTATTTATTTATTTGAGCACATAAATATTGGTACAGAAGGGCACCAAATATATATGCGCCACACAAAACAATGATAATTTGAAGAGAAGGAGAAAAAAAAGTAATGAACGTGGGGAATTATAAAAAAAAAGAGAGAGAACGATGATGGGGAAAACGGAAAGGTACAATCAGAAGAGATCTTTCAGTTAAGGAAGATACAACCACTTTTTATGAAGAAAGTAAAAGAAGGTTACAGCAGGATCGCCATTGGCTTCTATTCTGAGCCATATCTGATAACGTCTCTAGCCACTGCGTTACACCGTCTCTCGGACCCCAACCAGGGAGTCGTGAAGGACCAACAGAAGCTAGCCCTTTGCAGCTTTCTTTCATACCACGACACCATGTCATATACTGACCACGTTTATGCAAACAACGGTACATTTCATATTGCTAAATACTACTTGATTTTTAGTTTTATCACCTCCTAGTCTTATTTCTTGGGTTCGAAAGACATCAAAAAGTCTTCAGTTAATATACTTTGACAAGGTTAGCAAATTAATAAATTAAAGCCAACTATTCACATCGAGATCGCATCCACAATTAGACTAAAATTTAATGTTGTTATTTCATTCACTTATTTAACACCATAGTCTGTTTTAAAAGAAAAAAAAAGAAGAGTACAAAGCTCTCAGTTTGTCTATTTACTCCTTTTTGTTACATTCTTTTAGGGTTTATGTACATTGTGGGAAACAGTTGAAGAATGCTGGGACCAAGATGCAGAAGCACGTCTTTCAGCTGGTTGTGTAACTAAACGTTTGACTACATTACTCCGTCTATCTGTTATTAATCAACAATACAATGATAACTATATTAATAACAGTAATAATAATAATAATAATAATAATAATAATAATAGTAATGGCATTAATGAGAAGGATGATAATAACACAACAATGAGTAATTATCATACTAACAGTCAGAAAACAGATTGTAAGCCACCACCACCATACTACTACTGTTACTATTCTCCATATGTTACTACTAATACTACTACTGCTGCTACTGTTACTACGACCACCACATTGATGGACGCTTCTAAAGATTTATGCAATGGTAGATATACTACATCTTTAAGGAATTATTCTAGGACGGAGGATATTGATGTCTACAATTTGTCAGATGTTCTAAGTACTACTACTAGTACTATCTATGATAATAATGATAAAAGTAATACCATACTAAGTCGTGGTAGTACTGGATGTCCACCGACAATTTGTCTACCCTATTCTATGAATATTAATTTCTCTACACTTACAGATCATAGATCTAATATGATCAATAGTGAAATATTACAATGTAAAAGAAAAAATCAAACATTATGCTTTAATGATATATTAAATCGAACAGAAGATCAAATACAGTATGATAGTACAGAATATTTAAAACCAATTCAACCAAATCAACAGAGTCAAACAATAGTTAACGAAGAGCAATCAACGGAATATCAAAAGTTATTATCTTCTGTTTCTAATATGAAATGATCATCAGCCTCCTTATTATTTGTATTGTACTTACGGTTAGATTTTAAAGAACGTGTATGTAAACAAATTTTTGAAGCGCTTTTTTTTGTCTTCTCTTTTTTCTTGTTGAATATTTTTCTGTACTATGTATGTGTGTATATGTTCAATGAACATATTTTTCGGCTTTTAATTATAAATAATCGCGTGTAATTATTTCAGCGCACTTTTTGTATACATGTTTTTCTGTATTGTCCTTTTTGGTGTACTCTTCTTTGTGGTTATTCTTAATTTATGCGCAGCTTAAGCTATTTTTTCTGGTTACATTTTAAAGAATCAATGAAACAAAGTCTTTTCTATCTAAAAAAAATGTATAAATTTGCTTTCCTTCCTCCTATCTTTTATTCTTCACTCCTTCCCACCGGACGCTATGAAACATGTAAATATTTAGCCTCAGATCTGTTGTGTACTAGTAGTAGTATTAATAATGGCGTCGCTTATATCCTTTACAGCACAAATACTTTAAATGGTCTTGGGGTAGTGTCATTGTCAATATGAAAATAATTCGACAGTAACACACCTACAACCATTTACACTGGATCGATTGATATCCAGCGCTTGTCTTTCTAAACATTAAAGAGGTTAAACGTCAGTTTATTTTCATTCAGTTTTCAATCCTGTTTTTTTTCAGCTCGCTGATGTATTATGTATATATATCTATTTTTATATATCCCGGTGAAATTCCTTCATTTCTCTTCGTATGATATTTTTTGGTGTCATGTATGTTTTATTTTGTCTCCATTTGATGTGATGTCTTTTTTGACTGTTTTCCAACCGTTCTATAATTATTTTCAATAGTGAAAAAACTTCAAAAATATTATTATTATTATTATTTGTTTTTGACATACTACTTCAAAATCACTACAAGTAGTTTCTGTAGATGGTGTCATCAATTTCGTTAATGATAATGCTTGAAAATTATGTGCTATTCTCTTCAGTATCCTCTATTTATTTTGTTGTGCTTTCCTTCTTCCTCTTCTTTATGTTCTCCTTTACGGACATCTTGGTTTCCCTTTTTCGTTGCTCAGCTTGTAATAATAGAGTCTTAAAAGATTAGGATAATCAAACAGCTTTAATTAGCTTTTGTTTCTGTTATTCTAAGCCAAATTAGCTTTATTATTATCACTATTCGAGGATGAGAATGACGTCACAACAGCAAGGAATTCTGTTTCCTTTCAGTGTATATTAGTCATTTCGTCTACTTTGTGTGTGTGTGTATTTATTTCTCACTCTTCTTGTTCCAATTATTCCAATTGAACTTCTCATTTCCGGTCAAACTTTTATTTCATTCGCACACTGTTTGTAAAGAAAACCCAGTAAAATTGATTAAAATCGATAGATTTGTTTTAATTATTGTGAACAAATGATTTTCTTGGTGTGATGATCATAGTTAGTTGATTCCGTTACATTCTGTCTAGTTCGAAAATTTTCATGAATATAGGTCCGGATGATCATGTAAATTTCATGAGTTAGCTTGGTTTGAAACATTTCAAGGGATGGGTTTTGGTCTTCGGTAAGTACTCTCTATTATTGCTAGCAGTATGACCCCTCCTTCGGACCTCGAATTACTGTTTTTAGTCTGGTCATTCCCTAACCGAATCGCCTAACATGGTAGAACCTAAGAGAATTAATATTTCAGCCATTATAGTTCAAACAGGTCATCACAATATCCAAGTCCAAGTACCACATCATGGTAGGGATGGCTAATATTTATTTAGTATTTTATCATAAGAAAAAACTAAATTCATTTCAGTTTTTCAGCGACTGCCAAAAAATGTATACTATGTATATACATTTTAACTGCCTATGAAACAAAAGGTTTGTAGTCTTCACATAGACTAGTCGATAGTTGAGCTTCTACAATATTTTTGTCATATCCTGATAATTATAGTTGTTGTTTTTTGCATAATTGAAATTCCGACAAACTTTCTAGGATTTCACTCACTGTTAAAGTGTTCTTCATTCAGGGGACTCAAACTTGCTGCTAACCACTTCATTCTGTTATTTCATTAAGATTATTGTTTTTAAATTTGATTGGTAGCATTTTTAATCAAACTTTTGCTGTGTTCATGTTTCAGAATAGATGACTACACTTGACAATATTGATCAAGAACCAGAACATGGAAGTAATGAATTAGTTTTGTCAGAAAATAAAGAAAACAATACCAGTGATAATCATGTTAATAATGAAACAGATCAATCCATAGGACATATGCGTGATGAAGCCTTAAGGCGTAAAGAACGTTTAAAGCAATTACGTATGAAAAATGCATCACATAAAAGTATCATACACTTAAACAATAGTGATGATGGAGAATTACCCAAACCGATATTTCGAAATTACAAACCACAGTCAGAAGAATTAAAGGATGGTGAATTGCCTGCTGGTAAACCAGTAGATCGTAAGTACCTGGAAATTGGTTATCTCTTGAAAACATAAGAATAATCTAAATTAAGTTTGCAATCAGTTAAGTTATTAAATAGTGATCAAAGTGACTTTTGTCCAGTTCTTTAGGACTATTAGCCAAAATAGAACTTGACTCATTGAATTTGATCACCATTAAAGTACTAGAAAAATATGACATAAGTCACTACTACTCAGTGATTAATTTTCAAATATTTCTTCCCTACAGGTAGCCACGGTCTAAATAGCTTAGTGGTAATTACTCAGACTGTGGAGCTGATTGACTCGGGTTCTAAATCAGTTTTCTCAGATACGCCTTACTGACGAGTTCCAACTTTCAAGAAACACAGGTTGAGGAGGGTTTTCTACTTACTATCACCAACCACCTAAATTACGTCTAGGTACTAAACATACTGTCTCTGAATCAGTAGGTCTCAACATACACGAATGGAAAACCAAGGTTGTCAAATACAACATGGAGAACACCAATCCAACGACTCTTGATGGCAAAACTCTGGAAGATGTGGAATCCTTCACATAACTGGGAAGCATCATCGATAAACAAGGAGGTTCAGATGCAGACGTAAAGACGAGGATTGGCAAAGCAAGTAAAGCATTCCTTCAATTGAAGACAATTTGGAACTCAAAACAACTTTCAACCAATATCAAAGTCACAATCTTCAATACGAACGTCAAGGCAGTTCTACTGTACGGAGCTGAAACCTGGAGAACGACAACGACCACCATCAAGAATGTACAAGTATTTATCAATAGCTGCTTACGCAAGACATTTAACATACATTTGCCGGATACCATCAGCAACAGCCTTTTGTGGGAGAGAACCAACCAGCTTCCAGCTGAAGAGGAAATTAGGAAAAGACGATGGAAATGGATAAGACATACATTACGCAAATCATCAAACTGCATTACGAGGCAAGCGCTAACTTTGACTCTTGAAGGGAAGCGGAAAAGAGGAAGGTCAAAGAACGCATTACGTCGGGAAATAGAATCGGATATGAAAAGGATGAATAACAATTGGAAAGATCTGGAAAGGATCTCCCAGGACAGAGTTGGATGGAGAATGCTGGTTGGTTGGTTGCTGATGGTATCCGGACAATGGATGTTGAGTGTCTTGCGTAGGCAGCTATTGATAAATACTTGTACATTCTTGATGGTGGTCGTTGTCGTTCTCCAGGTTTCAGCTCCGTACAGTAGAACTGCCTTGACGTTCGTATTGAAGATTGTGACTTTGATATTGGTTGAAAGTTGTTTTGAGTTCCAAATTGTCTTCAATTGAAGGAATGCTTTACTTGCTTTGCCAATCCTCGTCTTTACGTCTGCATCTGAACCTCCTTGTTTATCGATGATGCTTCCCAGTTATGTGAAGGATTCCACATCTTCCAGAGTTTTGCCATCAAGAGTCGTTGGATTGGTGTTCTCCATGTTGTATTTGAAGACCTTGGTTTTCCCCTTGTGAATGTTGAGGCCTACTGATGCAGAGACTGCTGTTATGCTGGCTGTCTTTATCTGCATTTGTTCGTGTGTATGTGATAGGAGGGCTAGGTCATCTGCAAAGTCCAAGTCGTCTAATTGGTTCTGAGCTGTCCATCGTATGCCGTAGTTTCTCTCAGATGTCGAGGTCTTCATAATCCAGTCGACCACCAGAAGAAAGAGGAAGGGAAAGAGTAGACAGTCTTGTCTGACTCCAGTCCTTACTTGGAATGCATCTGTCATCTGTCCTGCATGCACTACTTTGCACTGTAGTCCGTCGTATGAGTTCCGGATAATATTGACGATCTCAGGAGCTCCGTAGTGTCGAAGAAGTTTCCATGACGTTCTCCTATCTACACTGTCAAATGCCTTCTCATAATCAATGAAGTTGATGTAGAGTGACGAGTTCCACTCAATTGATTGTTCGACGATGATCCGTAGTGTCGCAATCTGGTCTGTGCACGACCGGTCCTTACGGAATCCAGCTTGTTGATCTCGAAGTTGAGCGTCAACTGCGTCTTTCATCCTGTTCAGTAACACTCTATTGAAGACTTTTCCTGGTACTGACAGTAGTGTAATGCCTCTGTAGTTTTCACACTTGCTCAGATCTCCTTCCTTTGGGATCTTGATGAGGCGTCCTTCTTTCCAATCCATCGGCACTTGTTCCTCCTCCCAAATCTTCTTGAATAGAAAATGAAGCATGCTTGTAGTTACTTCGATGTCTGACTTCAGTGCTTCAGTTGGTATATTATCGGGTCCTGCTGCTTTCCCGCCCTTGATTTGTCTGACGGTCATTCTGATTTCTTCCGTCGTTGGTGGATTAGCATTTATAGGAATATCTGTGTGTGCTGCTTCGATGTCCGGTGGATTGATTGGAGCCGGCCTATTCAGGAGTTCCTCAAAGTACTCTGCCCATCTGTTGCGCTGTTGTTGAATCTCAGTGATTGGTCTTCCTTCTTTGTCTTTGATTGGTCTTAATTTTACAAGTAGTCCTCATTACCTGTTTAATTTCAACATTTCAAGAACTAATGCTTTTCTCACAGTTTTCTGTTTATTTATTTTATATGTAAATAGTACATCATCACCAGGTTTAAGATCCTAAAATAATGTAGACATTACATTTAGAAGTTTGTTGAGTCTGATCTCTCTGCAGTGCATGTCAGAGACTAACTTCAGTTGGACAACTATTTAAAATCAACTTACACAGAAAAACTGTTTCATCTTAGTATGAAATGCCGAGAAACCTAAAAGTCCTATGTTGTTCAACCCACAGCTTCCGTTGCTGAAAAGGTGCATACATACTAGAACGAGACAATTGTCTAGCGATTTTCAGTTCTCAACGTTGTGTAGATGGTAAATTCATAATGTTAACTATGAAATGTTTACATCCCACTTGAAAATCTTACATTATACACCATTCATCTATTGAATAAATGCAGAATTAGTCAGCATTTATATGAAACTTGACTCAATTAGTATAAAATCATTGAAGCTGTTGACTATTTCGTACATGCTACGGTAATTTTATCTATCCTATTGAGGTAATTAACAAAAGTCTGAGTTCCACTTACTATCTCATATCACTCTTGGTTCTTTAAAATTGTATTTTTAAAAATATTGAATTAGTATACAAAACATTACCACCTTAATGTATACTTAAGAAATATAGTCTGGAAGGGTAGATGATGAAAATCTTTCAAAGAACTGCTGTCATTTGTAACTATTAAAAGAGTATGGGGCGTTACGAATTTATTTAGTGGGAGTAGGAAATTAAATTATGAACTCATGATTTTTAGGAGACATTTTAAGTTAACAGTACAAATTTATATGGGTTTTTTTCTGTATAAATAGTAGCATTGAAAATGATGAAAACGTTGAAAATTAATGACACTAAACCATAGTGCAGTTGTCATTTTCATCTGAATAAATGCACCCAAGGTTGGATAACGTCAGAAGACAGTCTTTATTTTGTGTAGTTGTATACATTTATGTGATACTTCTTGCTAATTGAACGCTATATTCCGTTCCTAAGCTATTCTCATTACCCGCAAGCTAGAACTACACAGAGACCTGAACACGAGAGAAAAGACACAAAACATGCGAGAAGCAGTTTACTCCAAAGGTTCGTTATAGTACAAAAAATATAGGGTTTTTATAGTATTTTAGATGTCTTTGGGTTTCCCGAAAATTCTGGAATGCTACTAAACATAGTAGCAGTATAGTAATCATCCAATCAGAAACTCTACATGTGACTTTTCATGTTCTTGATGTTTCTGGCTAAACTTCTAGTGAACGCTGATGGGATAAAATGCTTCTTAGTGTTTCCTGAGCCTCTCCTGGCTTCCGGGAGAAGTTTTCTGGATCACCCCAACGTTATGGTCCTATATTTTATGATCAGTGTAGAGTAAAAATTTACACTTCAGATGATGAAATCAGTAATTGATTTCTCCCGTCGTTGGTGGATTGACATATATAGGAAGATCTGTGTGTGCTGCTTTGATGTCCTGTGGATTCTTTGGAGCGGGCCTATTCAGGAGTTCCTCGAAGTACTCTACCCATCTGTTCCGCTGTTGTTGGCCTGTGATTTGCCTGCCTTCTTTGTCTTTGACCGGTCTCCCTGGTTTACTATATTTCCCTGCTAGTTTCTTCGTTGTATCGTAAATCTGTCTCATATTTCCTTCTTTTGCAGCTTTTTCTACCGTCGTTGCTAGTTTTTCCACGTATTTCTGCTTGTCGGCTTTAATGCTCTTCTTCACTTGTTTATTTGCTTCTATGTACTCAGGTTGTGCTTGGACTTTCTCTGCTCGTGTTCGGCTGTTGTTAATTGCTGTCTTCTTGTTCTTCCTTTCCTTGATCCTGTCCAGTGTTCCTATAGAGATCCATTCCTTGTGATGGTGTTTCTTGAGGCCCAGAACCTCTTGGCACGTTGAAGTTAGTGCTTCTTTGATACCTTTCCAGTTATCCTCCATAGTAGGTTCTTCCTTCAGTAGATCATGTAGGGCTTGGAACCTGTTGTTGTGAGCTATCTTGAATTCATTCAGTTTGTCAGTATCTCGAAGAAAGGCTGTATTGAACCTTCGCAGCGTTGTTTGTTCAGTTGTCCAGTTCTTCCTTAGTTTCAGTTTTAAATTGGCCAAAACTAGGTGATGATCTGAAGCTATGTCCGTTCCTCTCCTGGTTCTTACATCTTCCATTGTCCTTCGGAACATTTTATTGATGCAAATATGATCTATCTGGTTCTCTGTGGTGTGGTCCGGTGGGATCCATGTAGCTTTGTGTATACGTTTGTGTGGAAATATTGTGCCGCCTATGACCAATTTGTTGAATGCACACAGATTTACTAATCTTTCCCCATCTTCGTTCCTCTCTCCCAGTCCATGCAGTTCCATGATATCTTCATATCCGGTGTTGTCTACTTCAACTTTGGCGTTTAGATCTCCCATCAGAATGGTGAGGTCTCTTCTTGAGCACTTCTTTATGGTTGACTGCAGCCTCTTATAGAATTGATCTTTAACGTCGTCGTTGATATCATTGGTGGGTGCATAACATTGGATAATGTTCATTGTGATCCCCTCCTTTGTTTCGAATGATGCTTTGATGATTCTGGATCCGTGAGATTCCCATCCTTTAAGTGCATTTCGTGCTACTTTGGACAGCATTAGACCAACTCCCTGAGTGTGTGGGGCATTTTCCTCTTCGTGGTCGGAGTATAGCAGCATCTCTCCCGTGTTTAGCCTTTGTTGTCCAGTTTGGGTCCAATGGGTTTCGCTGATTCCGAGTACTGCCAAGTTGTACCTCCTCATTTCCGTTACTATTTGACTGGTCTTCCCGGTATCCCACATTGTCCGTACGTTCCATATGCCTATAAAAATTGTTGCTCTGGTTGTTAGAAGGGGCATCGACCTCATGACTCCTGAAAGAACTCGGCTTTCACCATGAGGCGTCATATTTCTTCTAAATGAAGATCTTCTAACTCCCATGGCAGAGTTTAAATGGTTTGAGTTATTTTTTCTGGTTAGCGGTTTTTTAGCGAGTTAGTTTTCTACGGAATGAAGACGCTAACCCCATGCCCAACTCTCCTACTTTACCCGGGCTTGGGACCGGCAGTAAATCTCGAAGAGCTACAGGCGGAGTTAATAATAATAATAACAACCATTATAACATTTTCATTTTTGTATTGATTGTTTGGATCTTCTTATTGATATTTAAAACTGTAATTGATCAATTTTTTATTGGCATATTTGCATCCTGTAAGGATTACCTCGATATTGCTATTAAGTGACAAGCATTATAAGCAGAGATGATTAGTGGCTGGTAGTAGGATTCAGGACGTGCGTTTCAATTCAGTAGTTAAATGGATAACGCGATGGCGTTTGAAGCGAACGGCACTAGGTTCGAGTTTTTGAGTGAACATCAACTCTATGATACAGGTATATCCAGCTGACGAGTCTTGAATAGGACTAGACGCGTATCCTGGATTCCGCTGCTAACCACCATCCATCTTTACTCATGATCACATATGTTTATATAGAATGGATGGAACGTGGTTAGAATTAGGTCATCAGCTCTAGGATGCAGGAGCATCCGACTGACGAGTCTCAAATATGAAACTCGAGTTTTGAATTTCATTGCTAGTCAGATCTCATGTACATTTCAATTTATTCTTCCATCATCTACAAACGTCTAAACTTTTCTAATGAACATCTAACCGTACCATATTTGTTTTTTTGCAGTGAACAAGCACATCATTGCACAACTTGAAGCTGCTGATGCACCAGTTATTGTTGATGAAGTTGTAAGTTGTTTAATTTACAATCAATATGTAACAATCGATGTTAAGTAATAGTTATTTGATCGTTGCTTTTCTGAGGTGATCGATGATAGTGAACCTAATTAGATAATTTACATTGCACTACTAGACAATTAACCTTGAAACAATTACGTGATAAAAAAAGGTTTATGCCCAGAGATCATTAAAATGGTAATCTTTTAGTGGGCCATCTTATCCTACTAAGCCGCTGCTAACCGATTTTATTTGACTGAAATCATGATTCTAGCTAAGTTGGACCACCATTGAATACCTAGAAGCACTGATTGGCCGTCTCGTCCTATTATAGCGATCTCGCACGGGGACGTTGATCCTCTAGACCACTGAGTCATCATCTAAGTCTTTGTGTCTAACATCAATCAATCCATGAGATTGCACGACCATCTTCCATTGTGTTTGGTGAACAAATCGAGTGATGAATTGTGGCGCATATATACTTGGTACTAATTTTTATGTGCTTAAATAAAAAATTGTGTCCACTGGGTAACCGCCTCGCACCCGACACGGACTAGCTCAACTGGTCACGATTTCTCACTAGAATTCCGAAAATTTCCTCCTGAGTCTAATAACTAGTGAGCACATGATAATTTTCAGTATGAGATCTTGGATAACTTGTGTTCAAATAGCTGTGGTGTCTAACAAACACTACTGTAGATAAACAAAAGCTTGAAACAATGATTAAAAATTGATTAGTGTGCTATAAGAGGCGGAGTGTAGTGACTCACTGAGTATTCTGCCACATTTGGTTATTTATGTTCCACTTAGAAGTTTGTTTTGGTTATTTCTATTTAGGCGATCAGTTATTGTTTACCTTTTTCACATGGAAATTGTGATTTATACCGCTTTTAGAGTATAAACCTGTAATCAGTTATTGAGTTACTTTTTCAAACTAGGCTAGAATTTAATCCATATCTACTGTGCGACAGTCAATACCGCTAACTGACTGTTTAAATCAAGGTGATTAGAAGGCAATCTACATTGATTGAAAATTCATTCTCATCATTTATAAGCAACCATAAGATCGGACATAAATATTCAGCGGTTTCATTTGCTATTGTTTGCGTAAAAAGCTCACAAGATCTATATGAGTGGAGTTGAAATAGTAATAGTGGTATCAATGATAATTTTAAAAAGTCAAGCATAGGGAATTACTGAGTTAATTATTATATTCTCTTTTTATTTCTAACGTCCAATGCAAATTTATACTCTTATTTCATATATTCTTTAGAATTTGGCAAGTCTTGCACCTCGTAAACCTGATTGGGATTTAAAAAGGGGTGTTGAGAAGAAATTGCGTAAATTAGAACGTCGAACTCAACGTGCTATTGCTGAATTAATCCGTAAGTTTTTATCTTTTGCTTTATTTTTCTTCCACTTATCAAATTTATTTGTAGAAATAATACTTAACTGTGTGAATTTATATATAATTTCCAAAGAATTGAAACTTTAGGGTTCTAAGTCTCATCTCATATGGGATCGTTTATTTTTAATGAATATCAAGCTAACACAAAGCAGCCAGCCATACTGCTTTATGGTTATCAAAATTACTCTAGATGACATTAGTTATTGATTAAAACTAACTGTGAATCGGACTACATTCGTAAATCACTTATAATATTGCAGCCCAAAAGTTATCGATGCTTTTTTCCTTTCTTCTTTTCATGCCAATAGGTGAACGTCTTCTTGAATCAAGTGTCGACTCCACTGAGACATATACAAACCATCCGAAATCAATTGAATGATGAATTATCTTTTGAACCTTTTATTATTATTATTTTGTATAAAGTATACTTGTGTATATTGATTCATGATGAAAAGCTGTTATATTGTTGTGTATGGACGATTAACGAGTCTCGGAAATCGCAAAATTTATTTGTTGTTGTCGTTGTCACCCTGGCGGTGAGACTTCTTCCAATTGTGGCTCATTGGTTTTTTCTTGTCAAAGAACTTGGATTTCTACTCCGAGGTCGAAGGTTTGAACCTCGTTCCACCTACTTCGGTTCTAGCTACATAGGTTGTGACATTGTTTCTCAGGCATGGAACGATATGGTTTGAATCCGAGTAAAGCACCTATATTTAGTAAGTGAATTGTTATGTCCTCTACCTGATTACAGTTATCGGTATTCGAACTCAGAAAAACCCCTACTGTCGCAAATCAAAAAACGAAAGAAAGCAGTATGAGGGGTTATTGAGTAAGTATCAAAACTGTACAGAAAGACAGGGGCATTTATAGTTTTTAGTATAGGCTATAACATCGTTATAAACCAGCCAATCCACAAGTAGGAAGTTATATTATTGTCCAATCACAGCATGCCTCGTTGATATGCTAGAACGTTCTGTCAGGTTCTGATTAGATTGGATTTCTTCGTCTTCTTTAGAGCCTTTGGAGGCTTCGTCACATTTTCTAGGAGCCAGCCCAACATGAATGAATTGAAAGTATAGTTTTGAAGCTGATCAACCACTTAATAAATATCAGTATAGTGTGTTCTATAAATCATAACTGTCGAAGGTATTGATCATTTCACAGTTCTAGTTGTCTGGTAACTGGTTCTCTGTGAACTCAGTTATCTAGTGACGCTAATGAGCTCCAACTGTAGATGGTCCATTTAAAGTTTACAGTGTTGCAATGTGAAATTGTTCGTACTAAATGATTGAGTTTGAAATACATGCCACTCATCTTACAAAACTTATTTATATCACAGTTCAGTGTTTATTTGTTTAAAAGTAGGATCACGCAGCCACTGTCTGTAAAGTTGTGGCTGACAAGAGACTGGTCAATTGCAGTCCTAAACATGAATGAGTAGGTTCAAACAACCAATGGAAAAAACTAGATTTGTGTTTATCTTCTCGATATTTTTTCGCAACTGTTGATTTTAATTGAGTTGACCGTTAGGTTCACATGTTTAAAGATCCTTTGACAAATAGTTATATTCTACTATAAAACTTCGTGATTGCGAATTTTATCATGATTGATACTGTAAGTTAATTAATAGTCTATTGGCAATTTATTTTGATTGGATAAACAAACGAGAGGAAAGACAAAGAATAACAGTTACGTATACAATTAGTTTGCTACTCCTAACGAAGCATGAATATAATGATAATTGCGTTTTGAGATAGTGGGGGTTTGTAGCTCAGGTGGATGATTTTGGTAGGATTTTGTTCTCTGAGCTGGATGGTTTGATCGTGGAGCTGTCATCGCCCTTCTGAACGACATCATCAGGAGAACGATGAAAGCTCCACGACCAAACCAAACAGTCGCAAAAACGATTGCATTTTTATTTACAAGATATATTTTGGTGTGCTTTTGACTGTTAGAGATATCAGCTTCATGAACAAATATAGAATTCATTAAGTGAAATTATCAAAATAAATAAATAATTTAGATGAGGGGTTTGTAAAGATGTATGAACTATGGGTAACAGTAGAATCCAGAACGCACATTTCGCCTTATTCTGAACTTCTCAGATCGATGTGTCCGGATTCTAGTGTTGATGTTCATACTAGGACTCACACATAATAACTTTTGCTTCAAATGGAATAATCCTAATCATTATTACTATTAAAAACAGTTTGGAGATGTTTTGTATCAAGAAACGACTTAAACCAGCAGCACCTGTTGAAAAACTGAGAGCACTGAACAACTTTCATGACACAGCTGTTTAATGCTTCTTGATTGCAAGCAATTGTCTACTTCAACTCAGCCCGTCATGTAAAGTATCACCAAAACAAAAAGGTTTAAACCAGTCATATAACTATTCAGGATTAGTATCTTGGATATAACATCACCTTTTCGATAGATTTACACGATAGCACATTTAATAAGTACTATAGACTTTTGAAGAGTTTATATTGAATCATTATATTAATCTTTTTGACTAATAGGTGGTTTTTTTGGAGGTTTGCTCTCTGAGTTGAATAGTTTAACTGTGAGATATCTATCGTTCTTCTAAATAACACCATAAACACAAACTTCAGGTAAATTATTTTTTCTGTTTAAGTTTTTGTGAGCTTTCTACCGTTTGAAAGTCTTCGACTCCTGGTTCTGTTCAAATAAAATTTATACTGTTAAATCATTTTACTTCATCAGCGATAGATTCAAAAAAGATGTTTCCTATTATCCTCGTTCGTTTTTTATCATAGATTTTTTTAGTGGACTTTTTAATCGCAACAGGCAACTAAAATGCATGATTTTACATAATCTGTCAACCTTTTAGATGAATAACGCCGAATGAAATTATTTGATAAGTAAGATGTACAAATGCGATTTATCATGTAAACAAATTGAAAGTGAATAATATATTCGGACTAGATAGTTGATAGAGTATAATTACCATGTTTCGAAAAAAATTAGTAATGTAATCACTGCTTTTTCATGTATCAGTCCTCATTACTTCACTTCACATTAACAATATAAGATATACAAAATAACACTAAGTACTTGAATACATAGAGATAAGGTTTGCCGTTTTAACTTATCAAAAGGAAGTCAATAACAAATTGGAAAGTGTGTGAAATTGACGAATTGTAATTTGATAAATGATCAGTTCCGTTAAAACGGGTCAGTATTATAGCAAATTATACAATACACAGTCACATCTTGTAAATCAATAATTCTGAATATCAGACTGTGAACCGTGGAGAAATTAGGCATATCTTCATCTGTTGAGTGTTTCCACATTTGAAACTAAAACAGAATAATTGTATTATGAAATTCGCCATAGTGGATCATCATGTCGTAATCAATGATTAACAATTTATTTGGTTGAACAAGTCCTAATAAATACAAAATTATTGACTGTTTGAATCATGTTGGATGTAGTAAGCCTTAAGGTTAATTATGTTTATCAATAAGGTTTAGTTTCGCAAAATTTTATTAATAACTGTAGAGCGATTTATAGAAACTAGAGTTTTTATAGTTTGAATGACGAACTGATCCTAGCTAGACCACTATTCAAAACCGAGGAACAATGAACAGCTATTTCTTCCTAGTATAGAACTCCTCTTAAGTACGAGAAAACGATCCCACCGAGCATTGAACCCAGAGTCTTCTGTCAAATGAGTGCATGCTTGAACTCTAGGCTACTAAGGTTATTTATTTATTTGAACACATGACTACTGGTACAAGGGGGCACCAGATACATATGCGCCACATAAATCTTATTTGATTTGTGTGAGGGCTGTGATACTGCCCCGGTGCCCAAACCGAAGCAGATGATTTTTTAGGGACCACACCCCGAGCCTTTGACCTAAGGGTCTGATCCACAAGGCAGTGGAACATCGTAAGGAGACGTAGTCCCATGGTAGCCAGTGACCAACGATTAGTTCATACGCCATTTGTTCCTTTAGGATACTGAAGCCCATATGCACCATCGGTTTGGAATCAGGGTTTTCCAACTCCCCTAGGTGGCTCCTCCGTATTGACCAACCCGGTTAAAGTGGCGAACATTCGCTTTTCGTCCTCTCAATTTCGTAAACAACACTCCCACCATGATAAGGTAGTGAGTAGGACTTCCCTGGTAATGGCTATATACGTGTGGCCATGTGAGAGCATTTTGAGAGGGAGAGCTGACTCTTCACACTCTCAGTTGTACCAGGGCATTTGGGGTTGACCATGTGTATCGATTCAATCAATTATTGATAGTACTCGAAAAACTTCCATTGACAAAGATGAATAGCTATCTCATATCCGATATGATTGAACTCCACTTGTCACGGTTTTTTCCTAGAACTCCAGGAATTGTATCTTGAACGCAATCACTAGTGAACATATAATTATTACCAGTATAGAGTTTTATATAGATTGTAAAATCTTTACAGTTTAAACCACGAAGTTATCTTGATTTTCATTAGTAGTCTAGCTAAAATTAGTTTGTGATTTAAGCTATAAAAGTTCTACGATCTTTATGAAATTATACTGTTTACTAGTGACTAACTTTAAAATACAATTCCTGAAGTTCTAAAGAATACCTATGACTAGTAGAGTTCAATCATATTGGATTTGAAATAGTTATTCATTTTGGATAAATAAAACATAGTTATATAATAATTTGGAATTGATTAATTAACATTTTTAAGATACAAATGAATGAATAATCTTAAAGATAATAAAATTAAATAAAGAATATAAACACTTTAAATTTTTTTGTTTGTTTGTTTGAATTAAGTTGGTTGCCAAAATAAAAATTTAAAAACAAAATTTCTGTTAATTATGAATTCATATTCAATTAATATTAATAGCTGATAAAAATAATTATGATATTCATTAAAAATAATTTTACTTTTTATAAAACTATTAAACAAATTGAATTATGAAAGAAATTTTATGAATCACTTTTGAATGATGCTAAAATTACTGTGAAAGTGTTCATCTTCTAATTCGAACTAAATGAATATTAGAAAACGGTATAAGTAATTAGAATTCTGATTTACAATTAATGATTAGGGTTAAGTATTAGATTTAAAGTTTTCATCACAAGCTGACATAAGCTAAAATGTCACAATGTAATTTAGATAAATGGATAAATGAATTTTGCTATAAAATCCAAGATAAATTAACTTATATGTGATTGGTTCATCCATAAATTATATTGTTGCCAATTCTAAATAGTTAAAGATTACTATTTAAAGATTATATTATTCATTTCACATGATAATTAAGTTTTACTTAATTACGGCTAAGAGAAAAGATAATTGATAACGGAAGATACTGAAATTTCAATGAATTGAGATTATAGTCGTTCATCAATTCAGTTTCCCCTCAAATTGTAATCATATTCAAGATTTGATTTATTTACAGAAATCATAATCACATTTCTCATCTTGTTCATGTCAATATCTATTTTCTTTCAATTGAATTTGTTTTTATACATTTTTTAACAATAAACAAAGTATGTTTTTAAAACCTGGACATCTGGGTTACCTTTTACTGCCATCTATATATTTCAACACGTTACCTAATTTTAATGGTTGAGATCATGAGTCAGTTGAAGCTCGACCACCTGGGAGCACTGGACGGCCGTTTCGTCCTATTATGGGACTCTTCAATAGTGCGTATCCACGACCTCACCTTCCCGCGAGATAGTAAGTCACTAATGTCAATGGTGGACGTGTCGCTCAACTTCGTGGATTAGTTGAAGTTAGACATTAACACCGTTGGACGCCGGCTCAGTGGCCTACTGGTTAAGCGCCTGGCGTGAGACTGATAGGTCCTGGGCTCGAATCTCGCGGAGCAGGATCGTGGATGCACACCGCTGAGGAGTCCAACAGTAGGACAGAACGACCTTCCCGTTCTTCCAGCTTTTCCATGGTGATCTAGCTTCAACTGACTCATGATCTCAACCATTGGAATTACTATAATATCGACAAAATCCCTTCTGATATTATCTAATCTTGTTTGCTTTAATATATCATTATGATTATTAATCGCTTTTCTGAAAAATGTACAACCTTTCATTGTACAATTTACAAAATGCCCAATCAGAGATATCATGGTTTCTAACAATATGCATCGAAAATAAAATATATTTTTTAGATATCGATTAACTGAACCGCTAACTTTTAAGTGATAATCACTTAATATTTATCATCAAGGATCAACCAAATAGTAAGAAACAGAAACTTGTTGAAATACTTTATACTGAAAATTCTATATTGTACCGAAGATATAAATATTGAATAAAGCTAATAATAATAATGATAATTTTAAACTGAATCATAAAACAATTAGGTTTCCAATAATATTCAAGTTTATTTTAATAAAATAATAAGATTCAAAGTACACCATTTAAACTAAATGTAAAAAATAAACAGGAAGTTAATGGATGTATTTTAACTAAATAAATCACTTTTTTTTGGATTTGTGTACATTATTATTTTTTTTCTTTTGAAAAATGTAATAAATCATTTTCAAAATAGAGTTAATCTTTATTTGTTTTCTCTTTTTTTCTTTTCTCTTTCTCTTTTCTAGCTGAGATAAGATAATTAGTTAAGTTAACTAATCAGTTAACTTAACTCATTAAAAACAGTTTTCTTTTTCTTTTGGTTTCTCTTTTCTTTTCTTTTTTTTTAAACACCCATTGTGATATTTTACACCTACATTGAAGTAATTATTATCAAAATTATTACTTATTTATTATTTTTAAATGATTGTTGTCGAAAAGAATTCTTTCATTGTATTAATCTAATTGATGTGAACATACATAATAGAATAAAATGAATAGAAATATTTTTAAATTAATGATTTTCTACACGAGATCAACATTGAAGGATTATTAAGAGAGAGAGAGAGAAAGTATAAATTAGGAAGTTCACTAAAGATACCTCCTATTTTGATTCTGTTATAATGAGAAATAAGTAAATAAACAACAAAAAAACAGAAAGAAACATAGAAACTAATCGATATTATCTTTGATCTTATGAACTCGTATTCAGCTAACAAGTTGGAATTCAGTAGTGTATGTGTTTTTTTTTAACTTTAATCAAAAATAAATCGATAATATGTAAGTTACTTCCTTAAATTATTATTCAGTATACATATTGGTGATGATATTGTAATGAACAAGAACACCGTTGAGAATAATCAAATGTATTTAAATATAAAATTACAAAATCTCTTAGTTAAGTCTGAGAATCATACAGTAAATATTTCATTTGCAAAATATTAATCAATTGTCTCAGACTTGGTTGTTCCTTCACTTCCGCACCAATCATTCTTTGTTCTCTTTCTGTTTCTTTCGGTCTTGTTAACATTCTCCCACCAGGCATTTCATTTTTGATTGCTGATACATATTACTTATATCTATGGACATCAGTAGCACACATCAGAATATACTTTGAATTTTTCAGATTTCATTAGGAAAAGTGGTGATTTTTGAGGGGAATTAAAATAATTATAATGCAACTAACTCGTTTGTGTTTGAAAGAGATGGTCTAATTATGTTCAGAATTGACTGTAGTTACATAAGTCAAATCTCTGATATTTCATCAAACAGAAAAATGATAAGACCTTTTGGGGTTAGAATTAAAATCCTAAGAGGTTGATTCTTCTAGTGAGTTCATGTTATCTTTCTGATGAATCATAAACTAGAACGTACTAACTATCATGATGTTAGGATATACTGTGAAATCAATTGCATCGAGACGACAAATTCAATCAGTTTTTGCATGTCTGACTATGCTCCTGGAAATATAGATTTAAATACTTTACAGTTTTCCCAATACAGTGGAACTTACCAGTAATAAATGAAGCTGTAAATTAAACATTGTATAGATTAAGATGAGAAACTTTGTTCCTGAGATTTGTGAACATTAATAAGTATGATAACCTTTGTATCATTTCAAGTGCTTTATGAATACATTTTATGAAAATTTAATTGATTAATTGCATCAAGTAATTGGATTTTCAAATTAACGCAAGTGATAGTTTGATGATGACAGATGTTGAGAATAGACGCGAAAAGGAAAAATATAACATTTAATAATTTCAATAGTTGAGATCATGAGTCAATTGAAGCTAGACCACCATGGAAAACCTGGAGGCACTGGACGGTCGTTTTGTCCTACTTTGGGACTCCTTAGCAGTGCGCATCCATGACTTCGGCTCGCGGGATTCGAACCCTGGACCATATAGTGGAGGCTGAGATTATGTTCTGAACCAAACGAGTAGGCCTAGGTGAGAAGGACCAACAACGATTCGGAATTGACGCAAGGTTGCTAACGCTGTTTGATTTGTCATTGGTTTAGCACAATAATAAGGTCATGGAAGTCAGTATTCTGATTGGCTATTTTGTTACATGTTAATTGACAAGGGCAAAAGTTATAACATTTAGATAAATATTATTTAGAGAGTTAATGTGTAGATTATCGTTTAGCAGAATAATAGCAGCCATATATGCAGGAAAAGCCCATCTATAACACTAAATCCAAGGTTTAAAGGAAGGCAAAGAATGAATTATGAACCATTATCATAAAAAAATCTTTAGCCAAACAGTACCGCTTATCACACAAGTACTCAAAAATTAAGTTTTAATCTACCGATGTGACTCAAACCAACAGCCATCTGCTTAAAAGACTATTCACACATCTTGGTTCGGTTTCAGATAACTTCCCTCAAATCTAGTCTTGTACCAGCTAGTATTGTACATCTGAGCAAGCGGTAGATAGATATATGTGATACATGTTTCAAGCATTCAATTGGATATAAGTAAATCTAGTTTACTGTTTCAAGGCTAAGTGAAACTCCACTAACAAATGATTCTTACACAATAATGTTGTTCCCTTCAAACTTTTCTTTAATCAATTTCAGCAGGTTTTCTTTTTAAATGAAATGTTTTGTGTATTGTAAAACCTCCGATCAGAATGTGATTGGTTCAAATGATCATATAACTTCAAAACTTTCCCCACCACACATACATACATTATATTATTGTCTATTTCCAGGACCATAAAATTAACCATATACACAGGGAGATACAGCCTTACGGAAATGACACTGGTGTTTTCGATTTTGTTTCATATTTCCCATTTTCAACTTGAATTGAAACAAGCATCTGTATGTGGGTAAGGGTGTTTGTGTCAATGGCGTCTAACAAAGAGAAACAAACAAAACAAAATAAAACGTAACGATCAATACAAATAATTATGTTTATAATAAGTTTATTTTTCATTTACAACAACTCACTTAATGGTAGCAATAGTAGTATCATTACTAGTTAAAATAGATAATAATCATAGATTATAATAGATAAACGACAAAGATCATTCTAAGCTTATTTCACTGATGTAGAAGTGAGAAAGCTGAGAGATTTGAAAGATAAAAACAGTAATATCACATGACTAAAATGACAGCAAACTACTTTATGATAGTTCAATATACATCCTAGTTATAGTATACTTGTATTCATATGGTTTGAAGTTGCACAACTTAATTGTGTACAAACTCACTTTTTCGGTGTCAGTTACGCGCTAGATGTCTTCTTATCATACGATTTTAAAATACTTAGTATAATAATTTTAATTCATGATTACAATACGTCAATAGGAAAAAAACATATATAACTTGAGTTCTGGATCTATTGAAATCCATAAACAAGGTGAAATTTCATGGAACTCTCGCGAAATTTTATCATCCTAACAATTAGTCATAACATGTTTTGAGATGATTTGTAACTGAGATGGTGGAGAAGATTTATAGCTCATGTGAATAATTTTGATGGAATTTTGTTCTCTGAGCACAAACTTCAGGTAGAAGTGAAGTGTTCGAATTTCTCCACACACGGCTCACAGCTTATCCTGTATATCTTCGTGTTGATTGGTTCTTGTTAATCTTAAACTTGTCATTGTTTACTTCTAACAGTTCTGTATACATTCCAGATTCCAACTTTCACTGAGACCAGACATGAACAAAATACCGAATAATGTAAGTATCGATAGTAGTAGCTTTTCATTTAGAGTAAGACAAAAGGTTATTGTCAAAGAGAATACAGACAGGATCTTACCACATAGACACACACACACGCATGTATACACATACATATACACAAAAAGATTTCAAAACATTTTTACAGTTTAATAGATCTTTATTTTAGCCCATACACATTGATGAATGCCTAATTTGTGTGGTGGAGTTTCACCTTTTTCTTATTTTTAAATGGACACAAATGGTTGAAGCTAGGTCAGAAGCAGTGTTTATCCCAGTTACTGCAATTTGTTTTGTCATTGTTTTTATTCATTTGTTGCTGTATTCATTGGACTGGATCATATTAGTTGTAGCAATTTTTTGAGCTTGTGAACCGCACCTATTTATAACGACATTAATAATCTGTTTGTGATCTAGAAGATGTTCTTCATGTAAGATAGGTTTATCCTTTAGCTGTATTGTGAGATGTTAGATCATTATTTCTACTTTGGCAGGTACATGTAAACTAATAAAGACAACTGACGTTGACATGAAAGGCGCACTTGTCGACCTTCGGTTAAGTTAATAAACATATTTTATACAGGATAATTAGTTTGGATAGAGTATATTCTGTGGCTATTACTTTATAAAGTCTTTTATAGGTTGTTACTGTTAAATTATCACTTTAAAAATGAAATGAATCAACGCGGGATTTTTGTTGATGATAGTGAATTTTGTCTTGTCATATTAATGGGCCGAAATTGACTCTCAGGCACTTGAAAGTTTATAATTGCTTCTTCTGGTTTTTCAGTTGTACATGTACTTCCTACCTTATAGAATAGAGTTTTAGCCAATGCTTTCTTGTAACTACATGGGTTAAACTACTAAAATTCAAATGGAAACTATTCCACTTATTCATCCGATAAACCAAACGTTGGACGGTACTTTCCCTCCGTTGTATTTCAGTGTCAAGAAATTAAAACTTGTCTTTCTTCCCATATCCCATAGTAAACTGGATTTCACCATGCACTTTGTTCAAAAATTTCTGACAAGTGGGTAGTATGATGATCATTTTTTACACAATATTAGTCATCAATATCTATGAAGCACTCAGTCATTTTTTTAATTGCTTGCTCAAGCTAGTGTTATTTTAACAAGATTCTTTTCTGCGGGATCTGATGAAGATAATAAAGCACAGATTGGTAAAACAAGGGCAGCATTTCTACAATCGAAGAACATATGGAACTCAAAATAACTGTCTGCAAGCCAACATCAAATTCAGAATCTTCAGCACGAACGTCGAGACAGTTCTAATGTACTCGACTGAAAACTAAAGAACTACAACCATCACCAAAAAAGTACAAGAATTTATAAACAATTGTCTACACAAGATACTGGATACCATCAGCAACAGCCTACTGTGGGACAGAACAAATCAGCTTCCATCTGAAGAGAAAATTAGGAAAAGACGTTGGAATCGGATAGGACACACATTAAGGAAATCATCAAGCTGTATAGCGAGGCAGGCGCTAACTTGGAATTCTGAAGGAAAACGGAAAAGAAGACTAAAGAACACACTGTGTTGGGAATTGTAAGCAGACATAAAAAGGATCAATAGCAACTGGAAAGGATAGCCCAGGACAAATTTAGTTGAGGAATTCTAGTCTATTTTTTAACCTATGATCCACGAGGGGTAATGGAAATTAATGAGTAGTTAAGTTGTCCAATAGACATATTTTAAAAATAGCCATACAAATGTCTACCAGATGATGGTCCCGTTCGAAAGTAGTCAACGTTGTAAAAAAACAATCATCTTTATTAGTAGAAGGCTTGACATTGAATTAACTAGAATCTGACTTGTAAAATTCCGAATTGAGGCTTATGCAACAATCATCATCAGGAGTGAGATGTGTTCGGTGAGATGGCTTAAAATTCACTTACACTTATAGGATTGTATTGATTCTTTGTCTCATCGTATTCTGTAAACATTGTTGTTCTGGCTTAGTTTAAATTTGTGATAAGAAACACTTTTATGTGGTTCTCTATTTTGTAAATATTGAATTAAGTGTTATTCTAAACTTTTCATTTTTTGTTTTGAGTTTTTACCATTGAACCGTATTTATTATGTTTAGATTTCTGTTACAGTTAAAGTTAATTCCTCTCATTTACTTCTTTTCTTATTAATTTAATCTGTCTCTTTGCCGATATGAGATTTACCAACTTCAATCGATGCACATTTGTACCATGTTCTGTAATGATATTGATTGACTGACTTTGCTCACTCTTGCTTCCTATTTTTAAATGATTTCCTTACTTTAGTCAGTCGTGGAGAGAAATCAAATTTTTAATGATCAGTTCTGTCATGTAACATCTGCTTTAAGAACTCAGCATATTTTTGTCGACAATCGTTAATCACTTACATGCAGGTTATCGAACGTAAATCTTCAGTTCAGTTCATTTGATTAAGGCTTCTTTATAGTAATGAAATATATATCACCGAGGACCAATAGATAATTTTTAGATCATAAAAGTATTTTAAAATAGGAAATTGGAAAAAAATTATCGGTAAATGCGGTATAATTTAAATTATTGGTTTAATGATAGAGTTCTTTCCGATGAGTTCATTTTTGAAACAGTACAGTTGTAGAAGTTAATTTCAAAGAACGATTTTTATATTTTTCAAGACATGGATGCTACTTATGTCGACAGCCATACATGGTGTGTAACACCGATCGGAATTGGAAACCCTGGCAGCGGAAGGCTAGGAAGATCGAGTTGGAGAAAACAGAACGGAAAATAGAAAGCAGATGTGAATTGGAAGAATCATACATAATGTGATGGACATTTGATGGAAGATTTGCAAGTGAAGTATTTAATGTATGGTTCTCGTATTTTTCCAGGACGATCTGTAACTTTTTTGTCAAATAATAAATTGGTCATCCCCACCTGTGTACTCGTTTAAACATTTGGTGTGGAAGCAGTTGTGAATTGGAAGAATAATATGAAGGACAATTAATGGAAGATTTGCAAATGAAGTATATTTCCCTGATAGATTCTTCGTTGTCATATAGCTGTCTGATATATCCTTCTCTTGCAGCTTTCAACACTGTCGTTGCTAACTCCTCTAAGAATTTCTGCCTGTCAACTACAATGCTCTTCTTCACCCGCTCGTTTACTTCTGTGTATTCGAACTGCGCCTTGACTTTCTCAGTTCTGGTTCGGCGGTTGTTAATCCCTGTCTTCTTCTTCTTCTTCCCTCCTCGAATCTTATCCAGGGTTTCCGTAGAGATCCATTACTTATGATGACGCTTCTTGTGACCAGCACCTCCTAACACGTTGAATCCAGCGCTTCTTTAATCCCTCTCCAGTTGTTCTCGACACCAGTTTTCTCTTCTCTCAGTAGACCTTGTATGACTTACAAACTGTTGTTGAGAGCTGTCTTGAATTGGTTGAGTTCGTCAGTATCTCGAAGGGAGGCTGCAATGCCATTCCTACACTGTCCAGTGCTTCTCTAGCTTCAGTTTCATCTTGGCAACCAACACGTTGTGATCTGGAGCTATGCCAGCTCCACTCCTAGTTCTCACGTCTTCCATCGAACTGATGAACTTTTTAATCATACAGATATGGTCGATCTGGTTCTCCGTGGTGTGACCCGGTGAGACGCATGTAGCTTGTGTATGTGTTAATGGGGCAATACAGTGCCAGCTATAACCATTTTGCTGAAGACACGTAAATCTCTCGTCATCCTCATTTTCTTACTCCCAGTCAGTTCATGTCGTTCCTTCATGATATCTTCATAACCGGTGTTCTCCATTCCAACTTTGGCGTCTAGATCTGCCATCAGGATGATCAGATCTTTTCCTGGACACTTCGCTATGATTGAGTGCAGGCTCACATAGAACTGATCTCTAATATCATCGTGGCTATCATTGGTGGGTGTATAACACTGGATAACATCCATCATGATTCCCTTCTTCCTTATTTTGAATGATACTTTGATGATACTGAGTCCATGAGACTTTTATTCTTTAAGTGCATTTCGTGCTTCTTTGGTCAGCACCAGGGCAACGAGCTGAGTATATGGAGCATTTTCTTCTTAGTGACCGGTGACTAGCCCTTACAGTCCAGCTTGGATCCACTGTGTTTCACTTATTCCAAGCACCAGCAAGTTGTATTTCCTCATTTCCGTAGCTATTTGACTAGTCCTTCCGGTATCCCACATTGTCCGGACAATCCGCTTACCTATATTAATTGTCTCTCTGATAGTTAAAAGGGCATCAGCCTCGTGACTTCCGAAGAATCTCGGCTTTAACTTGAGGCGTCATAACTCTTTCTTGAATTCGGAGGACAGACTTTAAATGGCTTAACTTGTTTAATCTGGTTAGCGTTTTATTAGCAAGGTTTTTTCTACGGGGTGGGGTTGCTGAACTTATGTTCAACCCTCCTCCTTTACCCGGGTTTGGGACTGGTTGTAACTCTTGAAGAGCTACAGGCGAAGTTAAATGAATAATGTAGGAAGTTCTAACTCATACTTCTATGTCAATTGTAACTCATTATAATTAGTAACATTCATTCGCCTTTACAGAATAGGATTACATATTGAAGGTACATGAAGATGGGTTTAGTATCAAAATATCATTTATTTAGCTAATAGCTATCTTCTGTCTACGAGCATCATCCATAGATACACACTACATCCATTGTGGGAAATATATTTAATCATTTTAATTATACTACTTTAACAAAGTTTAAGTAGAAAGTCTCGTTATGGATTTTTATTAGTGACAAATGACTAATATCCTGAATGAGATCTAGTTTATTTTCACATTCAAACTGCTCACATTTAGTATTATTGAATCTATATTCTGGTTGTTAAAACAGACTTTGAATCAAACAGTAACATCTGTCTGTCGAATAAGTGTGTAAGTCGCATTGAAGATTTGAAACTACTTATTCTCACTAAAATTAACTTATTAAATTCATAGAACAATAATTTCTTTTTTTACAGACCCATAAACTGTGGCAGTGAAATAAAAATTGATGTTTCTGTAAATAAGTACCGAAAAAGCATATCTTGCCTTAAATTGTAGAAGAAAGCTAACACCACTTTTTATCATCAGTTTGACAACGAATGTAAATCATGGAGTAATGGATAAGGATATTACGCACTAGCATGAGATTCCATCAAACTACGTACCCATGACTATGATGAAACCCGTGCCAAGTATTTTTCAGCTCTAGTGATAAGGGAGTTATTTTTATACTACTTAGCCTAGATTCAATGTTCCAGATTTCCAACTCTAGTCTTTTAGAGAGAGAAAAGTATTGGGCAACAATCATCAGAATTGATAGAAATCTTCTTGACATTAGTCACTAGTGATGATTTGAATATTATTAAGATAGAATGATTGTGAAAATTGTTTGATTAAAAGGTTAATTTATATCACGAACTGAATTCAACCAGATATTCTATCCTGATAAGTTAAATTTCAAATGCCTGAAACGTAACGTATCAACGGTCTGACACATGATCTTCATTCTGTAATGATCAAATATTTGGAGCAAGTTATTTTGAGATCCAATAAACGAGGATTAATTAGGTAACTGATGTTTAGATTACGTTAACTAGAAAGATATATTCACAAATGTATGCAATATAAAATTGTTCTAGTATAACCCCAATTCTTATGTGACGTGAATAAACACGATTAGCTATGGAATTTTTTAACCAGCTAATCAAACACAAGAATAACATGTTAATTATGTAAATGAACTGGATTAAACAGATATAGTTGAATGGATTTAGTTTTGTAATTTACTGTGTAAATGTGATTTTTACCCATTTGAAATCAGAAATCGATATAATTTTGACCGCCAACAAAAAACTAAAAGCACTGAACATCTGTCTTGTCCCCATACTGAAAATATGATTTCTCCATAAAACATACTTATGAAGGAAAGAGAGTAAAGAACGAGTAAGGCAGTCCAAGGTCACAGCGTATATATAAAAACAGAATGTTGTCCATGGAACGTAGATAATTAGTTTTAATGAAGAAAATATTTTAAATTAAGATTAGGGTTAAAAGTAGGATTTAGGCTTTAGGATTAGGATGCAGGGTTATAATTAGGATTAGGGATTATTATTATTATAAATTGTGACTAACCGTTTAGGATGAGAATTGAGAATCGAGACGTAATTATTAAGGTCAGAATTAAGATCAAGACGTAGGATTTTCAGTTGCAATGATGATTAGGGTTTAAGGTCATGGATTAGGATCAGAAGCAAGTATTACAGTTAGTCCGTTGGTACCGTAATCGTAAATGCTAAACGCCATACCTTAATTCTAGATTCTTACCCTTAAATTTTGGTTTCAAAGTTAAACCTTAAACACTGACCTTAAATCCTAAACTGTAAATCCTGTTTTCTGGTTGACTGGGTTCTCATTCCTGATAGTCTAGCCCTTATACGTAAACTATACGGATTCTTCTGATAGAAATAATAAAGATGGAAATAATTTATGATTTCTTATGAGTTATTTAATTTCATTATGAGTCACCGGGTAATAACTAAGATATCTTTCCTCCTAATTTTGCATCGGTGTTTCTATCCATTAACAAATGCACTTTGACAAGTAAACTATAATTATAATCACACTTTGATACTGTTAATAAAACAGTTAGTCATAAACTGTTTTGATTGATGATAAAGTTTCTGTTGTAAATTTGTGGACGGAAATAACTTTGAGTCCACTAAATTCTATACAATAAAAGTCAAGCATACAAACAAAATCCACTTGTTTCCGAATCATCAGTCGGAACATTAGAACAGCCACCCAACATCCTAGTATACTGTGTATTATTTTCAATATTGGGACTCGGAAATTCACGTGATCATATACATGAAATACAGTACCAGACATTGTACTATAACTGACAAATCTTAACCAGCACAAAACTGAGTTACGGATTTTTAGCTTTTAATGGCCCGGGATCTGACCCCATTTTGATTGTGATTATGGTTATTGACATATATATGTCGAATTAACTCACGTTAGTGAATAATGAAATTAAATTAGTCAAATACGAGAACTGATTTTTGAATACGTATATTTCTTAAACTCATTGATCTGGAGAGACAATCAAGGAACAAGATGGAGAAAGCGAACTGGAGAGAGCAAAACGAAACGAAACGCGATGACGAGCAATGTAGGAGGCGTGTGAGTCAACTCAACCAAGCTTGACTCAATATTTATAGTCAGACAAAAATAAGTTTGAGACCAATGATGAAGGGGATAAGACGTGGACACACATACGCTCATATAAAAAGTCAAGGTTGATAGGCGAGTAATTGACACGGTCAAAATGTGACTCAAGACGAATGAACAGACTGATCTATCCAGAAACTAGAATAACGTACGTGAGCTTGACATAGTACCAGCCTCCTACAAGCTAATTAACAGTAATTTATAAATGGCAAGAAAATATAGTATCAGTTTAATAAAAAGGGAATATGAAAACATCATAAATCAATTTATTTAATGAAGATACATAGAAAATATACGAACTGATACCTGGATGAATATATTTCAAAGCTTCTGATGTTTCATTTCCTCACTTATTCCTAGTAATTTCTAATGATAACTAAGTAACCTTAAATTAATCAAATTAAGATCTGTAAGACATGTTAACTTGAAGAATATACACTTTTTAATATTCATTAAATAATAGTATGTACTATGAATCTATTAAATATTATTAACAGTATGGGGCTGTGAAGATTATTAAATTTTTGACTAAGGTCATGAATCGATTGATGTTAGACCACCATGGAAAACCTGGAAGCACTGGACAGCCGTTTCATCCTATTATGGGACTCCTCAGAAGTGCGCATCCACGATCTCGCTTAAGGCCGTTCAGTGCTTCCAGGTTGTCAGTGGTGGTGTAACATCAATCAGTTCATGATCTTAATCAAAAATATTATTAAACTATTCTTATTATATAAATAGATGTATAACAAAATATTGAAAGAAAATATAAATTAATTTGTACAAAAATAAAAAGTAAGGAGATTTTATTAGTAAATTAATGGAAGAATACCGATGATAAGGGGACAAGTATTTTACGTATATAAACCTGTCGGTGAGATAATAATCTCTCTAATGATTTGTAACTGTGATATTGATACGTTGCAAAAAGTTAAAGGTCAATATTTTTTAAACCATGTTGTTAGTTTTATTCAACCAGTAAGTATTGTATGATTGTTACACTATATTACACAATGATTGAAGTTGAAAATATGTACCACTGAATACAAATCTAGTTGTCCAGTCGTTAAACTCTCACAGTGAGACTTGAAGGTCCTGAACATTAACCCAATTAATATGGCTGGTTTGCACTCCCAAGGCAACTGGTACTAGAATAAAGCAGCTATTCAATGTTTTCTGATTTCAAATACTATCTCAGCTGAGGTCAATGTTTGATGAATACCACTTTTGAATTGACACTAATCTTCACAAAACACATTCAAGAGCTTATTAAGTTTACTTAAGAATCAGATACAACAAATCAGAAATAAGTACCAATTTAATTTGTTTGTCTGTTTATATGCTTGCACGCCATAAATGAGAATCGTTTTACGAACGACTAGTGAAGGGTTTTGATTAACAACAGTATAACATATGACTTGTTCAGTGAGCCTCCAAAAAGTTATTTTTCCATCGTCATCGTGAATGAACAGTGTGACGGAAGAAATATATTGAAAGAAATTTATATTAATATAGAATTTTCGGGTATCAGATGATTTCGTGAAACCAATAAAGAGTTATAAAAGTAATATATTCAGGTCATTTGTTAATGAACCAGGATAACTGTTTCAAGAATAAATAGATTACGTCACTATTGAGATTTCAGATATACCTTACTAATAATTACCAACTAACATTGAACCCAGGTCTAGAGCCATGTGTTATCTAACCTAGACCTTTTAATGAGAAATTAGATACACCGTGATGTCGAATAACTCAAGGTGGTTAGAAAGACTCGATCAACTCAAGACTGAACAACATGAAATTACTGACAACTCAATAACTGACTATCGGAAATAAATCAGTACCATAAGAATTTAGTCGTCATTCTGATGGCTGATTAATAACTTGCCTAACCGTATTACCAATTGATGTGAGGTATGAATCTTTGAAGGAACATCAGTCACTTTAGAATTTGAAGATGCATTCTGCTGATGAGCGCTAACCAATTTAAAAACTAGATAAAAGTCTTTCTATAAACCGCCTCCAACCCTCTAACACTTATCGATTCTTAGTAAAACACTGGTTTTTAGTTAATACATTAAGTGAAATAATATTCATTGTGATTATAGTATATTACGCCTTATATTCTTTTTAATAATGGCATTACTATTGAAATCATAACATCATATGATTTTATAAAATCATAATGCATCATTTACAGACGAATTCAAGCATACTTGTTTATTTGATAAAAGGTTTGCGTTAATCCTTTTCATACATTTTAATTGACTGGTTTAATCAACTTGTTTTTTTTTTGGGGGGGGGGTTATTTGTCAATGAAGTGGTTATTAACTTTGAGAATAATTGATTCTGCTACTTTACCAATATGAGTATTGTTATTATTAATAGTATTATTTTTATCGTCATGGCTTCTGTCTTCTTAAAAATAAGTATTTAATTTCTAATTATGCAAAAACCATAATTGAAATTATTCACGATTAATTGTCTAAATTAATTGACTTCCTACAATAGCTGAGATCGAATTGAAAGCAACTTATTTTAAGAAATATAGACTTTTATTTTGAATCTTATTTGTTATTAAGTGATGATTCAGTTACATGTACTGGGATAAAGTGCTAGGGTGATAAGAACATAACATAAAACTTGTTTCTTCGAAACCGTGACTCCTCAGCAATGGTCATCTACGACCCAGGAAGTAAGAGACGAACCAAGGATCTTCAGTTTCACGGGTGAACGCTTAACCTATAGACCACTGAGTCAATATCTAACGGCGTAGAAACCTTCAATCAATCCACGACATTACACGACCACCTTACATTGCATTTAATGGGTACCTTCCTTACACCCGACACGGTTGAATTCCATTGATCGCTACGTCTCACTAAAATTCAGAAAATTTCCTCTCAAAGCTAGTCTGTAGTGAGCATATGATAATTATCAGTATAGGGTTGTGGAGATCGTTGAGTTTCATTAAAATCACTAATCGATCAAAGTTAAATAGCCATTGAAAACCTAGAAGCACTGGATGGCTATATGGGACTCCTTACAGTGAACAACCGTAACCCCGCGTCCGGGGACTGTACTCAGGACCCCTTTCGCACGTGCGAATGTCTAACTTTCAGATGACCGACAGGCAGCTGGCAGCGTAAATGTCCAACTTCAATTAGCGCATCGCTGTGGAGTTATACGCTAAAATGAAACAGCCATCCAGTGCTTCTAGGTTTTCAATAGATATCTAATTCTGATAGTGATTCATGATTTCAATGTGACTCAACTATCTTCACAACGCTATGCTGATAAAAATTGTTATTAACTTAATTTCAATAAAATTTATTTTAATGGGTAACACATCTTCCGAAAAAGATGATTAAAACTAGTTTAAATTGATTGAATCTAATTTCCCTATCAAACGTTTTGGTAATTAATGTGAAAAATAACAATTAAATATACCTACGCACCTGTAATAATTCAGTGATGATTATTAGCAAAGGTTTGTGGAAGTTGTTCAGTTTGCAGTCTATATCGTGAACTAACTTTAGTTAAACAACTACTGGAAACCAGGATGAACAGAGCAACCTTTATGTTTAAACATGAAAATCATTTGACAATTTGTATCTACGACCCTACCAAAAATTGAACACAGGATCTTCAAAAATATCCTGAACTAACAATATTCATGTGCCTACTAGTGACCAACAACAAGAGACAATTTTCTGAGTTTTATTGAGAAGCCATGACCAGTGAGACCTAACTACGATTAGTAGCAACAGATAAACAATCACAAACACGACAACAACGTTGGAAAAACGAAAGGCAATAATAATCAGAATAATATTGTAAAAGCTGTTAGTTTAAGAGTGTTAATTATAGAGGATTGCATTCTGCATGTGAACTGGTGATATACTTCAAGTTAAAATAGGTAGGAACAAACTAGAACTATGATAAATGCGTGTGACATGGTAAAAAATCTATCTAAGTCACGTTAATGAGTGGGTTAAGGAAAGCCATTACCAATGTGACAGATCGATAGAGTAATATTAATGACAACAATAATAATAGTATTAGTGACAATACATAAATCGAAAAATGGGTGTGGTTTAATGACAAACTGAATTGTTGTCTGAAAGTCAGGAAAGCATCTAAGATTAATAATAAGAAAAGGTAAATTACCAAATGTTATTGAAGTACTAGAAGGTTAGTGAATCGGACTACTTAATTGATTTCAGGTTTAGCAAATCGGTCGCTATTGTCCATTAAAAGTAATGATATGAATATCTTCATTTTATCATCTCTACAGAATTTATAAAAAATTAATAACAGTATCGAATACTTTTACATTCTGATGTGCATAGTGAATAAAACAGGAGTTTAAACAACTTTATATGCACCTCGTTGGGAATTTAATATTTTAATGGGTACTAATAATAATTATAGATTTTAAATCACGAACCGATCTTAATTAGAACACCATTGAAAACCTGGAAGCATTAGACACCCGTTTCTTCCTAGTACAGGACTCCCCAACAGTGATCATTCATGACCCCCGAACCGGGAGTCAAACCAAGGGTTCTCAGTCTTGCAAGTGAGCACTCAACCTCTAGACTACTGGGGTGGTATCTAATGGTGTACAAATATTATTATTTGTAGGTGTATCGACAAAATACGCTTTATTACAGCCATAAATAAGTTTATGTTGTACTGGAGAAAAAGATTTATTGTTAGTCAAACAAAAAAAGTAGAGAAAACAGGCGCAGTGAAACTATGAATCTACTTAATTCAATTTTAACTTCTCAATTTCTTTTCGTATTTGAAATCCATTCTTTACTACTATTTTTCAACAACAATTTTAGACAACTGAACTAACAAGCACATATAGAGTTATTTCGTAATATTAAAAAATTGATAGAATTAGTACCATAGAAACATTATCTTTATGTACTTCAGATAAATTAAATTCATGAGTCCATTGAAGCTAGACCACCATGGAAAACCTGGAAGCACTGGACAGTCGTTTCGTCTTACTGAGGGACTCCTCAGTAGTGTGCATCCACGATCCCGCTCCACGAGGTTCAAACCCAGGACCTATCAGTCTTGCACGCGAACGCTTAACCTCTAGACCACTGATCCGGCTTTCAACGGTGTTAATGTTTAGCTCTAACCAATCCACGAAATTGAGCCACCATCCACCATTGTCTTAAGTGAGTTACTATTTCACAACAGACCCGGTTGAGGAGTCCTATACTAGGACGAAACGGTCGTGCAGTGCTTCCAGGTTTTCCATGGTTATCTAGCTTCAATTGACTCATGATCTCAAATACTGAAATAATATTTAACTAAAGTAAGCACAAAAACATTGATTCATTTAATTTATGGTTTCTCATCAACTATTTACAACCTAGAAATAATGGTAATAATTATTTACAGCCAATGTACATACTTTAAATTATATAAACGAAGATTCATAGAATTAAAATATGTTAAAATAGATAGATATTTGTATGTTACTAAATGAGAAATTTCTAGAGAAAACAAAAAATTAAAACATATAAAAACATGTTCCTAGAGAATAGAACTTCATATCATTATTACGCAATAACAATCAATTATAATGTCGAATAAATTTAACAGAGTACGATGAGTTAAGCTTAAAAACTGACCCAAAAAATGAAAGAAAAGAGTTCATAATTGAGAATATGAAATAAGATATTACGTAATTTAATGGTGAAAATTAGAATTTAATATGATAATGAGAGACTTACAACTTCACTATCCATTGAAAACATAGGTTCAGTTTCAATCTTTTAATAGAGATAGTTCTAGCTTAATTTACTAAATTCCACATTATCTGAGTATTGGCTGTTCTGAACAATTTTGAAATATTAACATTGTGTCCAGTACTAAGTAGGTGATAGGCGATTGCTCTGTTGAAAATATTTTGATTTTTTTTGATAAATCTCGATCGAATGCTATTTTGTTTTATCTGGTCGTCGTTGATTTTTGTGTCACGATCGCTTATCTTTTATAATTATAAAGTGAGGAACCACTGTACTTCCTAAAGTAAGAACATAATAACTGGTACAAATGAAGATTTATTAATCCCGAAACACGGCGACATCGACTCTAGTGGAAAATACATTCATTTATATATTGATTCGTACATCCATTTTGATTATTAATTAAGATGAAATCACATATATGACAAATCACATGTTACATGTCATGCTGAGCCTAGTTCATGTTAATTTAATACAAGAATATCGTATGCTATACAGAATGAAATATCATACAGGAAATCAAAACGAATACTACACTGAGTAATTATCACATTGAATTAAAACGGAATTAATGTTGAACAAAATTCATAATGAGTAAATCAATCTAATTTTGATTTTTCATCACGTCATATCATTTTTGACTTTAGTTGTTGTGGTATGTGCTCTCAGATGTGAACAAGAACTTCTTTTCTTGTTTTTCTGATGTAAATACTTTGTTACTAACATGTAAACTTGCAAATACAACTGGAGGCAAAATGAAGTGGAAGTTTATCTACTTTTGTTTGTTTTAATCATGAATTTAGCAGTTAAATACGTCATTTTCAAAGGAGCACTTAGTTTAGGATTAATCTTATTAGCTATTTCGTCCCCTTTAAAGCTAGGTCGTAAAAATTATGGCTTTGATATATTTTCTAATAAATTTAAGCATTTACAATGTGTTGGTATAGTGAGCGGGTTATGGAAATTATAGTTTTTAAAGTTTAAATTGTGAACTAATTTTAACTAGATTATCATCGAAAACCAGGAATCGCTGGACATCTGTCTTGTTATGACATGGGACTCTTCAGAAGTGTACATTCAGGATCCAACCACAAGGGATCAATCACGATCCAAACTATGAAAATCAATTAATTTTTATTTCAGAATAGTCGAGGTCAAAAAAGGAGGTTGTTGTATCCTGGTAAGACTCATCGCTGTTACCAAAAACAGCAATATTATGATCATTTTTCGGATCTTTCAGCAAACTTTAATATTCTTCAAATGGAAGGAATCATAGCATTTTATTGAATCATGGCATTATCTGTGTCGAAAAATATTAAGGTAAGAGAAATGTGGAACATTGGTCCCGAATGTTTACCGAGTTGATTCGAATATTATTCAAGGGTTTTTATGAGAACATCACTCTGTAGTATTTATACATAGTTAGGTATTTGGAAGTTGCTGGCAGGGGCTTTCTGACCCAAGTATCGTACCAGTTAGTACTCGTTTGCAAGGTGTATCTGCAATTCTGAGACAACTAGTATACCCTACGGGATTTGGACTTAGGTCACTCAATTGTATAGTTTGATACGTTACCAATAAGCTATTGTGACCGCGACTAACCCTTATACCTTATCTCAATCACAAGCCATTATGTAACTTGTTAATCACCGTTATTTACGCTATTGATAGAAGGTAATGTGCAATTAACCAAGTATCATTCAATTATGTAGTAAAAATAACTTAGTTGTGGATACTTATAGAGATTTATAAATTAGAATATACTATAGTTTAGTATCATGCATATATAAACCCGTGAATTATGAATTAGAGGGATAGAAAGTTTTATTGACGGCGTTTATCAGACCTTCTGGTGTTCTTGTTAGAGGTTTAAGAAAGTGAGAATTTGTGTGGTCAGTCGATCATGTACAAAAAATACAGTAGAGAAGTTGGAAAGTTTTATTACTAATGATATAGAAGATATGTAACAATCTACACTGAAAATAAGCTCTACCAGTAATGAGAAAATAAATAAACTAGGGTTAGTACATGATGGACGAATGAAATTTAAGATCGATATTTGTAATAAATGGATATTGCTTTAGAGTGAATTTCTAATCCTAATGACTAGTTTCAAAATGAACTTTTCGAAGTTCAAAGTTATGGTCTGAGACCAACCAACATAGTAACTCACTAGTGGTAGTAGGATGAAGATTGCAAACTGGCTGGAACTGTGAAATTTGAATCATTGAATTATGACTTAACAGCTCAATGGTCTCATGCTTGTTATAAAACTAAATGATTCTCGGTTGAGATAACGGAAAAACCAAGGTAAAATTGAGTCCCAGCTTTCAGTGGTTATCCAATTAACGTTGGTTAATGATGAGACTTATCTTCGAAATGTTAACGATTATTAATAGATAGATTAGTTTAGTTAGTCTATTCTTATAGAGGATAGGACACAAACTAAACAGCTCAGTCAAAAGGCATTATAAATCAAGATTCTGAGTTGTTAGTTTATGAGATAGGGGTTTTCCTACTACGTATTTCAATCTATATTGTAATGTAATTAGGATAATTTAACTGAAAGGTTTATTTTACCGCTGGAAAGATCAGCACAAACCATTCAATCATTTCCTAAGGTATTTCTGGGTTATATAAAAATGTCCGTAGTTGTACTTTTGGTAAACAATGAACGTCTATAGTCACAGACCAAGTGTTGTCCTTTGACATCCCCATATCTCAGTTCGACAACGTACTGAGTGTAACAATTAAACCTATTGTCGATTCACATGCTGTCAGTACAAATCTCCTCTTAAACCATTTTAACCCACTCAGTCAGATCAGTTCCTGATTAAATGATATCGATTATTAGGAAGAAAGATTTATTTTTCTCATTATCACGAGTAAGCTATGCTGATAAATGTCAACATGCAAGAGGCCAAGCTTGAATAATATGAGTTATCTTCTAATTCATCCTGATTATTCAATAGGTCGAAGCAACATTTAGTATTTTGTCGTAATCCGACGCTTATATATGACATAGTTATTCAAATTTTAACTATTTATGAATGCCTAACGTCCAGTTATGGTGGATACATTATGTTTGTTTGATTTATTTCGACAAGTAGGAACAAGCATACACACAAAACTATGTTTAGATTAACATATTTAGTATAGTTTCATTAAAACTTGTTAGGAATATAGAGTAAAACAAGCACAAATACATTGTCCAACAATTAATTGAATCAAATAATTATTTTCTAATAATTACGGCTATGAATAGCCATTATTTTGCTAAATTTACTCCATTTAACGCTTCATTATACCAAGCAGTATCAATGTATCATAATATATTCACTATTTATCGACTAGAAAATTACGTTTTCAAACACTTATTTATTTAGATGTTTAAGTAGACTTGTTGAAGACAGCCTTTTATCCAGGACTAATATCGAAATAACTTAAGTGAGATATATGTACTACTAAGCTTCCCATATACGGTCTAAACATGTTGAATCAGCTGAGACCTGAAATTTCACTGGTTTAGCCCAGTGTGATGCAGTGAATAAGCATTAAAAAGGAGTCTCATATTAGGAAAAAAGGATGTCCAATGCCATCTAGTTTCTAGTGCTTCTCTGGGGCTGTTAGTTTGAGGTGACTACACTATCTTGTGTTATGTTACGCACCGAATCACTAGTTATGAGTTGTGAGAGCTTCAACCTGGAAGTCTACATCGATATAACCCAAATCAGGAGAGTCAGTGAATTTATGGATTAATGTCATGTATTGGTTTGATCGATCTCAGCTTTTTTCATTCTTTATTCCCATCTCAGACGATGGCTATATATACGAAACACATTTCTCAACTGCATCATGTGAGGTCACAGTCTGTTATAACGGAATGAATATTCTAACCCATATTCATGGAAATGAATGTCTTACTGTGTATGCCGCGCAATGCGTTTCTCGGTCTGCTTCTTCTCCTTTTCCCTTCAAGGTTCCAAGTTAGCGCTTGCTTCGTGATACAGCATGATGATTTCCGTAATGTATGTCCTATCCACTTCCAACATTTCCTAACTTCCTCTTCAGTTGGAAGCTGGTTCCCTCTCTTCCACAGTAGGTTGCTGCTGATGGTATCCGGTCAACGGACATTGAATATCCTGTGTAGACAACTGTTTATAAATACTTGTACTATTTTGATGATGGTTGTGTAGTTCCGCCATGTTTCAGCACCGTACAGTAGAACTGTCTCGACGCTCGTATTGAAGATTCTGACTTCGATGTTGGCTTGCAGACAGTTGTTTTGAGTTCCATATGTCCTTCAATTGTGTGAATTGATAAGTCTTACAATTTGAACGCTATACTCGGTTCCTAAGCTATTCTTGTAACCCCAAACTAGAACTATACAGCGACCTGAACACGAGAGAGAAGGCGCAAAGTATGAGAAAGTACTTTACTCCAAAGGTTCATTTTAATACAGAAAATATAGGGTTTTTATATTTTAAATTCTGGAATGCTATTAAACATAGTAGCAGTATGACAATCAGCCAATCAGAACCTCTGCTCGTGACGTTTCACTTCCCTGATGTTTCTGGCTAAAACTTCAAGTGAACGCTGATTGGATGAAATGCTTCTTAGTGTTTCCTGATCCTTGCTTGTCTTTTGCGAGAAATTTTCTGGATCACCACAACAGGAATACTGTCCTTGCTTTGGCAATCCTCGCCTTTACGTCTGCATCTGATCCTCCATGTTTATCGACGATACTAACTAGGTAAATGAAAATTTCTACCTCTTCCAGAGCTTCTCCATCAAGTGTGATTGGGTTAGTGCTCTCCGTGTTGTACTTGAGGATCTTGGTTTTTCTCATGTGTATGTTGAGGCCTGCTGCTACACAAGTTGTCCTCACCAGCATTTGTTGATGTGTATGGGATGGAAGAGCCAAGTCATCTGCAAAGTCCAAATCGTCTACTTGCATCCAACCTGTACCCTGCTTCGTTTTGAGCACCCGGGCAGTATCACAGCCACTACACAAATCAAGTAACTTGTGTAGCGCATATGTATTCGGTGCCCCTTTGTACCGATACTTAAGTGTTCAAATTATTAAATAATACCAGGGGGTTTTGTGGAGGTTGTAGGTCCTGGGTTCGAATCCCGCGATGACGGGTCGTGGTTGCGCACTGCTGGGGAGTCCCACATTAGGAAGAAACAGTCGTCCAGTGCTTCCAGGTTTTCAATGGTTGTCTAGCTTCAATTGACTCATGATCTCAACTACTGAAATAAATAATAACCTGTTCATTGTATTACGTGCTTAACATCAGATGTAGAGATCGTCATAATCTAATCAACCACCAGAAGAGAAAGGCAGAGAGTAAGCAACCTTGTCTGACACTCGGCTTTACTTGAAATGTGTCTGTCAGCTGTTCTCCATACACCACTTTGTAGTGTAGTCCATCGTATGAATCCTGGATGATGTTGACGATTTTATCAGGTACACGAAGGCTCCATAATGTCCGCGATGTCAAACTCCTCATAGATAAAGTTGATGTATAGTGACGAAAAGTCATTCAATTGATTGTTCAACGGTGATCCGTAGTGTCATGATTTGATCTATGCACGATCTATAGTTACGGAATCCAGACTGTTGATCTCGAAGTTGGGCTTCTATCAAATCATTCATCCGGTTCAACAACACTCTGTTGGAAACTTTTCCCGGCACCAATAGTAGTATGATGCCCCTGTAGTTCCCAGACTTGCACAAAGCTCCTTTCTTTAGTATTTTGATGAGGTCTCCTTCCTTCCAGTCTGTCAGCACTTGTTCTTCCTTCCAAACCTTCTTGAATAGAACGTGATGTTTGTAGTTAGTTCTATGTCTGACTTCAGCTGGAATATTTTCAGGTCCTGCTGCTTTCCCACTCTTCATTTTCCTGATGGCCGGAATGTCTGTAGGTGCTACTTTGATGTCCGGTGAATTCAATGGAGATGGTCTATTCAAAAGTTTCTCAAACTGCTCAACGCATCTGTTCCTCTGTTCTTGAATCATAGTGATGGTCCTGTCTTTTTTGTACTTCACTACTCGTACTGGTTTACTATATTTCCTCGCTAGTTTCTTCGTTGTCATATAGCTGTCTGATATATCCTTCTCTTGCAGCTTTCAACACTGTCGTTGCTAACTCCCCTAAGAATTTCTGCCTGTCAACTACAATGCTCTTCTTCACCCGCTCGTTTACTTCTGTGTATTCGGACTGCGTCTTGACTTTCTCAGTTCTGGTTCGGCGGTTGTTAATCCCTGTCTTCTTCTTCTTCTTCCCTCCTCGAATCTTATCCAGGGTTTCCGTAGAGATCCATTACTTATGATGACGCTTCTTGTGACCAGCACCTCCTAACACGTTGAATCCAGCGCTTCTTTAATCCCTCTCCAGTTGTTCTCGATACCAGTTTTCTCTTCTCTCAGTAGAACTTGTAAGACTTACAAACTGTTGTTGAGAGCTGTCTTGAATTGGTTGAGTTCGTCAGTATCTCGAAGGGAGGCTGCAATGCCATTCCTACACTGTCCAGTGCTTCCCTAGCTTCAGTTTCATCTTGGTAACCAACACGTTGTGATCTGGAGCTATGCCAGCTCCACTCCTAGTTCTCACGTCTTCCATCGAACTGATGAACTTTTTAATCATACAGATATGGTCGATCTGGTTCTCCGTGGTGACCCGGTGAGACGCATGTAGCTTGTGTATGTGTTAATGGGGTAATACAGTGCCAACTATAACCATTTTGCTGAAGACACGTAAATCTCTCGTCATCCTCATTTTCTTACTCCCAGTCAGTTCATGTCGTTCCTTCATGATATCTTCATAACCGGTGTTCTCCATTCCAACTTTGGCGTCTAGATCTGCCATCAGGATGATCAGATCTTTTCCTGGACACTTCGCTATGATTGAGTGCAGGCTCACATAGAACTGATCTCTAATATCATCGTGGCTATCATTGGTGGGTGTATAACACTGGATAACATCCATCGTGATTCCCTTCTTCTTTATTTTGAATGATGCTTTGATGATACTGAGTCCATGAGACTTTTATTCTTAAAGTGCATTTCGTGCTTCTTTGGTCAACACCAGGGCAACGAGCTGATTATATGGAGCATTTTCTTCTTAGTGACCGGTGACTAGCTCTTACAGTCCAGCTTGGATCCACTGTGTTTCACTTATTCCAAGCACCAGCAAGTTGTATTTCCTCATTTCCGTAGCTATTTGACTAGTCCTTCCGGTATCCCACATTGTCCGGACAATCCGCGTACCTATATTAATCGTCTCTCTGATTGTTAAAAGGGCATCAGCCTCGTGACTTCCGAAGAATCTCGGCTTTAACCTGAATGAAGATCCTTCAACTTCCATGTCAGAGCTTAAATAGTTACTAATTCTGGTTAGCGTTTTATTAGCAAGATTTTTTCTACGGGATGGGGTTGCTGACCCCATGCCCAAACCTCCTACCTCACCCGACCTTGGGACCGATATTAAACAGACAGCTACATACAGAGTTACCCTTCAACTAGCTTTACAACATACAAAAGTATAATCTGAATTGTGTTTGATTTATTATGATATACAAACGATGTGATTGATTAGCGATTACAACAACAAAACTATCATCACCTTTAGCAAAATAAAGATATGACAAAAAAGCGGGACAATGTTACCTGAACAATGTATTTAGAAAGAATAATATGATAAAAAAAGGAAATTTGACCTAAGAAAATGTTCAGTTCAAAAAAATTGGTGCTGTAACATAATTATCGACATAGTCATGAACAATTTATGAATGGAAACAGTAATCTTATCGTAATGAAACAAACAAAATGCACTATTTCGTTTGTTAGCTTCGATTTAAATGGAAAAACAACATATGGATGGAAATAACAACTGATAAATGAGTGATTTACAAGTGAGTTTATCTCATTATCATCACACAAAATAGTGTAGTTGATCTAATTCTTGAAAGAACAGTATATGGAGACTTGTTTGAGTGCGCACTACATTTGAGACCCATCGGCAGCAGTAGCGATATTTTCTGGTCCAAGTAGAGAATTATTTCCAGACCATGGAGTTTCTTTCCATATGAACCATAAACCAGCTGCCCATAGAGCAACATTAGTAAACCCAAATATCTAATTTATATAAATTAACAAAAACATACTGGATTATTAGAGTTACAAATTAGATCTTCATTGGCTGGTTTAATTCAGATACAAAGATTAAAATTTGTGTAAAGCAGAGACATTAAGCCTTATATAATGACTTATTTAGAAGTCCAAAAACCAAGATCCATAAATAACTCACCAATGAAAACCTATTCGTAAAGATGAATCATTCCGTTCACCTAAAGTGAGTGTTAAGGATTAATTTATCATGTATTACTTTGAAACAATTTTGGTTCCGGATTTGAAGTCATTAAGATGGCCTCAAGCGATATTTTTGCATTTGAGTATTCCTTATTTCACATCTGGAAACCGTAATTACGCGGCATATTATAGGTACTACCATCTCAGTCAATTATACGCAGAGAATAACCTGGAACGTTTGTGCGACGGTTCTAATTGTTGTACACTATTAGCACAGAGAGATGAAATAGTCAAGGAAAATCTAAGAGTAGTGAGAGTGGCAATAGTTTAAAGAACTAAGAGATTCGGGGAAAAAGGAAGGACTTTGCGGGCAAGGTATGATACAGTTTTAAAACAAAATCTGAGAGAAGAGGAAGTGCGTCTGTACTACTGTAACCAATTTTGAGTCACGTCACCTGTCTTTAACTACTGGTTATGATAATCTTACGGACCTCAACCAGGGAGTTCGCACCTATTTACATGGCCCAGTCCAGTAGTCAGTGTCTTCATGGACTGTTGCCATATCTTGCTTTGGCCGCCCATAGATTTCTTCCAACCTACTTCTATATCAGTCATCATTGACGGTCGAGATAGTCGGTGGATGGATGCACGTAATATGCATATTGTTTATTCTTACCAATTGCGGATATCAATATAGAGTTGTGAAGATTGTTCAGTTTTAATTGATGCCCATTTTACTTTCGTCATTCAAACAAATACTGACTACATCGCTTTCTTCCCTGCTTCATTGGCCACGGCTTTTGACTGAAGAGTATAATAGTATTGTACTGACATTTTGGACCACTCTTCATTAGATGAGACTGTTGGTCTGGATTACTTCCTGATCACGCTATTGGATTTATATTTGTCTTCACTCTGTTGGTACGAACCGTGTAGGATGATATTCAATAATTAAGTGAACTCCATTTGTGAGTTACCCAAAAAGGAACTTATAAGTAACATTCATTACATAATGGTTATTGTTTGTCATTCAATGCACAACATAACTTTGCTATTTTTACCGTCTTATTTGTATATTATCATTACGCCATTTTCGCATTGATATTTGTTTTACACATTATTGGACTACTACAACCATCATCAAAACAGTACAAGTACTTATAAACAGTTGTCTACACAAGGTACCCAATGTCCAGCGAGTACAGGTGGACAGCTGTTCATCAGATACCTGTCTAGTCCAAGGGGATAACGAAGAATACCGGTTTACTCAAATTTTATCAAGGGAAAAATTGGAGTGCAGAAGGAACAGGACCGCACGATTTTGAAAGCTTTTTTAATATTGTTCTCCATAACGGGAAAATAGCCAACATCCAAAAAGGCTTCTTTAACATTTTGTATTATACAAATGACAATTTCCAGATGGGAAAAACTAGTTTGGATGGATGGAATATTTATTTCTCAATTTGAACAACTGCACACTTGGATATATATTTTGTTGAGTAACAATCGTCTGAACTACCAATTAGCATTTTATGGTACAAGGGTTTGAAGCTTTTAGTTTAGTAGTAGAAAAGATTTGTAATTCAGAATAACAACAACAACTGATTAATGTTCTCTGGACCTTAAGATTTAATCATCAACATACTAATCTAGGGTTAAGTGTCTTCCCTAATCCCAAATTTTCAAAGTTTATTACGACATTGAAAAGTGCTAAAGAGAATGATGGAATCAATCTATGCAACCATTAAACAACTCACTTTCGGTAAAGTTTTTTTTCACGTGACTTCATTGAAGGTACTTTAAAGTTGAACTAAATTACGAAGTCAGAAAACCCTCAAGCACATACTCAGACAAGATCAAAACATCTTTGAAAAAGTTTTTTAACGTTAAATATAAAGTCACCTAAGAACCAGTTTGTTTCAACATACAATTTGGCAATAAGAACTGAGATTAAGCGGATCAGCTTTTAAAATTTTCTCCTGATCATATATGAACAGAGGATTCCTTACTCATCTATTGCAGCGAATTCCACTAACTGCTCAACGAAATCCACATCTAGTGTAGTAAGGATTGATAACTTCAGCACGATAACTAGTAAGCAAAGAGAAACAACTAAACTGGGAGTACTAATATTAATACCAAACTGATAAACAAGAATATTTCTTTTGCATTGTTGTATAAACTGTTAAATATATAACCAACAAAAAGTGGATAATCATTACCAGAGAAGCGTTAAGTCCCCCATAAGTTGCTTGTTCCTCAGCTTCGCAATGCACATTAGGTCCCACTTCATTGCATATCCTGCTTACTGACGTGTATGTTTTGAACTGGTTTACATTATCGGCCCATGCACAAGAGGCGATAAACCATAACAGAACAATCACAATCGAGAATATGAATTCCTATCGTATATGTAGTGGTGTATAGAACTTACGTATTTACTAAATCGCGAGTCAGTAAAATAACGATCATGAAAATAGACATAATAGATGCCCATAGCAACACAGAAAAGCATAGTTAGGACACCAACAAATACATAAAACTGTGCTGCTGAGGCGAAATTCCCATACATATGTTTGCTCTCCATAGCAGGGCATCGAGGCAGCACGATGGAGTCAATACTAAGAAGAAGTGAAAAACCTGAGGGATTACTTGAAGGGGTATGTAAATTTGGCACTCCAATGCACATATGATCCGTTACCCTGACAGTCATACTTTAGCTTGACATTGGTCGAGAAGTCACACGTCGTTGCGAAAGCAAATATTGCTATAAGCTATTACGATATGATGAAATAAATGAGTAACATACAACTTCAATGATTTTAATAAAACCCTTGGGCTCTTTAAAAACTTCCCATCCTGAAGACTAGTATCATGATTAAGTCACTAAAATTTCGTGGATTTACCGATGGTTCTATCATCCCTCCAGCCTTTGTTACTTCTCAAGATGAAAGTATGTGCAGAGGGTGACACTGAAAATACAATGAACCGTGCAACGCAGAAAACTGAAAAGTGCGCTACAATCCAATACACAATACATATATAGTCTTAAATATTTATCAAAACATAGATAGGGAAATTATCGTTGGGAAAGGATGGCTCAGCATGATAAGATAAAATGTTGAAATTGAGATGAAGTGTAATCGGAATAATCATGGAAATAAAAACAAACTAGTTGGGGGTAGAAGATTTAAGGGGAAGGTGGAAGAAGGTGAAGCAGATGGCTGTAAAGGAACAAGAGAGGAATTTTAATACATTAAGACCAAGGTAGAAGAAGAGGTTTTACCAGCCTCTTTTGCACACATAATTCTGGTTTTTCGAGATGTATGGTTATTGCTTCGGCGATTCAACGAAGATGCAGTCTAATTGCCTTAGGAAGACTTCTACTTACCTTGTAGATAACTTTGAACACAGAGTCTGTCTTGACTGAGTGACCTATGTGTCACAAAGTGTTCGATTATAAAACTTCTTGCAAAGCCGTTGCCTCCTCTTTTTAGCCACACCGGACAATGTTCTTGAATATATATAGTCCCCACTAAAACAACAAAATAAGTCTTCTGGTCTAGATTTACGTTTGTAGTAATTATTTTTCCGAATTCCAAACCTCTTAATGTGTCATTTAGCTATAAGACTATACTTAGAGACATCAAATCGTTAGTTTGTCATCAATAAGTATTATCAATTAACTTGAATCGTGGCCCTTTCTGCCAAGCGAGGTCGATGAAGCCGGTAGGCCCTTCTGGAGAAGAAGCATACGTAAAAGCACGGTACAGATACCGAGGCCCAACAATTGCTTTCTCAATTTTTGTAGATTTTTGTGTTCTTGGCCGTTTTGTCCTGTAATGATTGATAATTTCTTCAGTGGTTGGCAATCTTTTATTACGCTCAGGGTACGGGAACTCTTTTGGTCGCTGGTTTTGTTGTTGTGTTTTCGGTTTTTCTTAATGTTAGTGTTTCTTAAGTCTGCGTTTCTCGGTTTCATCGCTGTATGTGAAGATGCCACAAGAATATGGAGTTTGACAACATTTTAAACAATAACACCTATAATTGAATCGCGCCCAGCTAGCGAAATGAAAAGCCAGAAGCGAAGAGGTTCGAAGGTATATTTGATAGGTTATCAGTATATCGAGGAGTGACTGATCTAAGCCGCCTAGCGACTGAAGGAGAAGTTGAGCACAGCGTTCCCACTCGTGATCTGGTTCGGGTGCGTGACCGAGCGCTTTCAGGTAGGTGAGTCCATTAAAACTAATGTGGCCAGCATCAAATGTCAAAGACTTACAGAGCCATTGATTTTATGAATTAACATGCTACTACAGATCACCCCCCTGGTGGGGTGGTGATGATCATGTAGCGGTAAATAAATACTCAAAATAAATAGCTCTGTAAGTCTTCGACATTGGATGCTGACCACATTAGTTTAAATGGACTCACCTATATGAAGGCGCTCGGTCATGCATCCGCACCAGATCACGTGTGGGAACGCCGTGCTCAACATGTAGTGCAATCGCTAGCCAGACTAGATCAGATGATCCTCGGTATATTGATAGCCTATCAAATATATCTTCGAACCTCCTCGCTTCTGTCTCTTGACTCCACTTGGTGGGTACGATTCATATTAGATGTTACTGGTTAAAGCGATGTCAAACCCCGAACACCTGTGGCATCTTCAATCCTTTGATGTGGCCAGCCAGAGGTTTAAACACAATGAGTTTGTCATTAATAAACGCTCTTCTGATAGCTTGCTATGTTCAGCAGTGTCTGGTCATCTTCCTTACCATAAAACGCCATATGGTACAATATCTATTAATGAAAAACAAGTACAATGAAAATTTCGATTCACTGTAAACTTCGTCGCCAGTTTCATCTTTTCCAACGGCACTGAAAAAAAGGATAAGTAGTTGCATATCGAATTACACTCGCACCTGTGTAAAGAGACAAAACGGGTGAAAAAGGAAAATAACTTCATATTCACGCGTTTCGTGAACATGCAATAGCTTAAACTGATTTTTATAGAGTGATTTTTCTGAAAAATTAGAAATATACACATATAAGCAAGCATATCAGCAAAAACAATTTTGGAACGAATATATATATATATATATAAACAGTTTGCTTCTTACAAAATGCAAGGAAAAATGGGGATGAAACAAAGTGTTGTGTAGTGTCTTACGTGCAGTAATCGTTTAGGTGTTCTGGAAACCTTACTCTCCTTCCAGGACGCGTTGTTTTGAGTCTGTTGTCGGATGCTGTAAAAGTACCATCGTGAGTGTTGGTTATCTGGTGAATTATCGTAATTGTGTGACTCTCATACTTCTATTGTACAGAAAGAAAATCGACACGTCCGGAGTTTCCTTCTAAATACGCGGCTTTGATGCGATCGATGCTGATGCTATCGTTAGTCCCGTTCTCATCGATTTTATATTACCTAAGTTCACGCCGAAGAACCTTGAAGGGTTCTTCATATACTGTTCTGAGAGGTCGCCGATATGAGTTGTAACGTAAAAAAACGTCTGTACTATATAGTAGGGCAAGTTGAATGAAAACATCAGTTGAATGAGGTCGACTGGGAACAGATTTAACCGAACACATTGCTTTTGTAAGCCTGATCTTGCAGGGGTTTAGATCAATATTTGTTAAAAAAGATGAAAGATCCGTGAATCCTCCTGGAAGTCGAATTGTCGTTCAGTGAACGAGTTGAGCTGCAGTATAACCAATATCAGCTTTTACTGCGTCGCGAATACCACGTAAGATGAGTGGAAGAGCGTTAATCCACTGTGAGACGTTTGTGGCTGATGGGAAAGCTTTTAGCTGTCACTGAATGCGTTCTACCAATCAATTAATCGTGGGTTGTAGGTGGTCGTTCTTAATCGTGCGATTCTTAATAGTGTAGCCAGACAATGGAAAAGTCCCGATTGCAACAGGGGTCGACAGTGTGTAGTCTTAGTTGAAGGGCAGCCAAAGTTTGCTACACATCGCGGACTGCCCTTTCAGCAGTAATGTCTTTGATGGGTACTGCTTCTGGCCATCGAGTAAAACGGTCCACGCATGTTAAAAGATAAGAATATCCATTTGAATCCGGTACATGTACTATCAAATCCAAATGAACATGGTCGAAGCGAGCATCGGGAGTTTTAAATGAGCCTAAGGGACATTTGTTATATCTAATAACCTTAGAATTCTGGCAGCTTGCACAGGAGCGTGCCCACTCCCTCACGTCTTTATTCATACCAGGCCAGCAAAACCATTCTGCTATAAGCTTGATGGTTGCACGAACACCTGGATGAGAAAGTCTGTGCAACGTATTGAAGACGTTGCGTCGATATTGTTTTGGCACGATTGGGCGATCCCTACCTGTAGATGTGTCACAAAGTAAGGTTTCGTTACCTGTTCCCATCTGTTTAATGCGCAGTTTAAGTGTTGTTGAGGCCAACTCGTGCTGAAGATCACTGTCTTTTCTTTGAAGTTGGGCGAGTTTTTAAAGGTCGATTCCTTGGAAACCGTTCAAGGAACTCATACGAGACAAGGCGTCTGCAACTACATTGTTTGCTCCAGAAATGCGTTGAATATCTGAAGTAAACTGCGAAATGTAGTCCAGTTGTCGAGACTCACGTGGTGAGTACTTGTCTGAAGAAGAGCTTAAGGAGAAAATAAGTGGTTTATGGTAGGTAAAAATGGTGAATTCACGGCCTTCGATACAATGTTGAAAATGCCGGACAGCACAATACATAGCTAGGTGTTCCCTACCGAATGTGCTGTACCTCGATTCAGTGTCTAGTGACCGTCTAGAGAAAAATGCCAAAGGTTGCTAGGAGTGGTTAACCCATTGTTGTAAGACTGCTCCGATTGCTGAGTCGGATGCGTCTACTGCGATACTAATGGGCGCTTCAGGGTCCTGATGAGCAAGCAATGTTCTTTGAGCGATATGTTCCTTAATCGTGGAGAATGCTTTTCGTGTAGTGTCATCCAGATTGATGGATTTCGCATTTCCCCGAAGTTGGTCGGTGAGGGGTTTCATAGGTAACGCGCATTTTAGTATGAATCGTCTATAAAAACTTACCAAACCGTTAAACGTGCGCAATTGCTTGATGGTGATCGCTTCTGGATAATACGGAATGGCCGTCACTTCTGTTCCAAGGGGTCGGATACCTTGCACATCGATAGTGCGTCTTAAGAAGTCTAAGGAGTCGGTTCCGATTTGGCATTTCTGAATGTTTACAGTAGTTCCATGTTTTTTAGTCGGTCGAAAACAAGGTCCAGATGCTGGAGATGCGATTCTCTGTCGGACTTGCGATTAGGCAATCATCAACATACGCATGTACGAAGTTGAGACCTCGAAAAACGTCGTCTATGAACCCTTGGAAGGTCTGTGCTGCGTTTCTCAGACTGAAAGGCATTCGCAAAAACTCATAGAGTCCGAAGGGCGTTATAATAGCGGTTTTCGGAATATCGTCAGTAGCCATAGGGATTTGGTTATAAGCTTTAACCAAATAGATTTTCGAAAAGACAGTTGTACCTTTCAAGGTAGCTGTCAAGTCGTGAATGTGAGGCAACGGTTAGCGATCGGGAATGGTTTTTGCATTCAATCGCCGATAGTCACCAGTTGGACGCCAATCGTTGCTGTCCTTTTTAGGGACCATGTGCAACGGAGATGCCCATGGGCTATTTGACGGTCGTATGATCCCTAAGTCTATCATATGGTCGAATTCGTTTTTCGCCAATCTTAACTTCTCGGGGGCCAGTCGGCGTGCTTTAGAGAATACAGGTGATCCTGTAGTCGTGATGTGTTGTGTAACGCTGCTGGTTACACACGGCAATTTCGGTTGCGATTGGCAAATGCCGGAATACTTATCGAGTAGTGGTTGATAGAATGGGTCTGTAGTGTGCTTAAATGTGACTGGAGATAACCTGCAACCAGAAAAAGAAGCCAGGCAAACAGATAAATTAGTATTTCCATCTACAAGCCTCCGTTTGTGCGTATCGATGATTAAATTGTGGTGCTGTAGAAGGTCCATACCAATGATTGACATAGAAACATCCGCAACAACAAAGATCCAGTGAATGGGTTTGCATAAACCCACGTAAAGATAAACATACCTTTTGCCATACGTAGCGATAGGCTTTCCGTTTGCCGCCTGTAGATTTAAAACCAATTCGTGAAGCCGGTCGTTGGAATTCGCTGGGAGAACGCTAACTTCTGCGCCAGCATCGACGAGGTAGCGAACTCTCGTTATCACATCAGTGACATATAAAAGACGGCTATGTACACCGGCTACGGTTGCCGTTAACGCGTGCCGGCTTGGAAGTTTTCCGAAACATTCTTTGCGTCGACGGATTTCGCGTTGGGGAAAATTGCAGGGTTTTCTGCAATTTCTGGCGGACTTTCCATACTGGTTATGATACCAGCACCAGTCAGGATTATCCGTCTCTCGAGGTCTAGATACCGACCGCCTACCTAATGGGCTTCTTCGCGGGGTAAGTGACCGTTTACGGTCGTTACGGAGATTGAGATAACGAGTAAATGTATGACATAATTCTGTTATATCATTCTGGGTGGTTTGAGGCGTTTCTTTGACTGAAAAAACCTCGGCGTTAGAAGATCTATTGACTTCGAGGATGCGGTCGGCAGATGCAGCCAGCTCGTCTTCGGCGTTGTTTTGGAACGAGACCAGCACAGCTTGCACCTGTTGAGGAAGTTTTGATAAGAAAAGCTGTTTGAATAAGCCGTCATCGAAAGTTCTTTGGCCAATAACTTCTCTCATTCTTTGCAACATGTCTTTGGCAGAGCCGTATTGCAGGTCGATGTTGTTAAGGGGTTGGTCTAAACTTTGCCGATCGGTTAGATCTCCGCGTTTGAGGATGGCCTGTTTTAACGTTTGGTATGGGTCAGAAACATCACTAGTAAACATACTAGGTGTTACGTACCTGTTGAATTCGCGCGGTAATGCCTTGACTACTGCGAGGAATTGTGCACGTGTATCGTTTACACCGTGCTCGTAGAAGTCGGCTTCTGCGTAGCAAAACCAAGCTTCGACGTTGTCTGGCCAGAAGGGCATAAATTGGAAGGAAGGTGGGGACACAGTTTTTAACTTAAACACTTTAGGTGTCTGTTCAGTCATAGTAATATATCAAGTACGAAAATGAACGAGTGGGAAATATATATACCCAAAAACACGGGAAAAATATCACAATGTATAAAAAAGATTAAAATAAGACAATGAGAAATAAAATCACAAAAAGGAACAGATTCACAGTTTGCAATTTGGCGTACAAAATCATGTCGGGCTCACCAATGAAGATGCCACAGGTATTCGGAGTTTGACAACGCTTTAACCAGTAACACCTTCTAATACGAAGCGCACCCACCAAGTAAAATCAAAAGACAGAAGCGAGGAGATCGAAGATATATTTGATAAGCTATCAATATATCGAGGATCGTATGCACTAATCTGGCTAGCGATTGCGGTAGATATTGAGCACGGCGTTCCCACACGTGATCTGGTGCGGATGCTTGACCGAGCGCCTTCAGCTAGATGAGTCCACTAAAACTGTGGTCAGCATCCAATGTTGAAAACTTACAGAGCTATTTGATTTTGGGGAATTATTTACCGCTACACTGTCTTCGATAAGCTGAAATCTGGATTTCTCGGTTAGTCCTAATGGTCAGACAAATGATGGTGACGATGCCGAAGAGCTCCTGGCGAAACCGTATTTTTAGACATTTTAACTGTCACATACAACCTACACCGACAATTGTTTCACGTGAAACGTAATAAGAGTGTCAAAAGTAAACCTATACACTGGATTCGTGTGTCAACAGCTGAAGCATCTAGACAAGAACACATCAACTGGCCCAAACATGGGTAACACTGCAATATTTGGAAAGAAGACTTTAATCTTGCGTCATGTTCTCACAATTGTTAAGATAGCGTGAAGTCATGGACACTTAGAATTTCTCACGCATCACACCAATTTTCAAAGAAGACTGACTCATTGAGCCTTTAGGTAACCGTCTAGTAGCACTTCTTTTTATATCCTCAAAGGTTATGAAGTCTTTGGTGTACTCCCTCGATCTTCGGAGCTAAACATAAAATAACTACGAAAATTCACACTCAACACTTAATATGGAGAGGTCAGCAACGGTAAAGTAGTATAGCATAATTATCCATTCATTTTGTAAACAATAACAAGAATAACCCCAATAAGCAACTGCGGTATTAAAGATCAAATACAAGCTGCCATTGATGAAGTTCCACTAAACATTACTTTCAAGCAGACGGACGGCTAAAATAGAAAAATTAATGGTGTAGTCTTTGCTTGTCACTAGCCGATTTATTACCGGCGGATATCTAGCCATTTGTTATGTTATACAAAGAATAGGTAGAATATGGGGAATAAATAAGCGCCCAGCCAGCCTGTAGATAAATATAAATAAGCACATACACATGCATTTGGAAACGATCAAAGCTACTGTGATTAATTTGCAGAGACAGGTATATTGATTAACATGATAGATTCACACGTGGAATACAAAGCCTTTAGAATACGTTAGACGTCATTGAAGTTCTGTATGAGCTAGAGTTCTAGAACTCAGTTTTGGTGGTACTTTGTTATTTTCGTGTTTTATATATTCTTTCTACCTTCAAATGTTCTTAGACGACGATATATTACCCATCACCTAATTACTATAAAAGCTTTTGAAAAATGGACACGTTTCAAAGACACAAACTGATATGCACCAGCAAATGTGTAGAATTATGGTCTACTATGATATTAGCACTGCTCTAATAATACACCTAATCCTAAAATTGTAGATTTGTCATGATATAACTGCCTAACCTATAAGATCTTACGTGTAAGTCACATCATCGTCTACACCAACTCACTGCATCATAACAATTACCATGATGATGGAGAACAAGCTTGGGCTAGAGATGGAATAATACATTTAATATGAATGAAAGCTATAAGGTAACATTCAGTAGGGACCACGCCTGCATGGCCGAGCCACGCCATACCATCAACTCCGATTCATTCGATTTATTATCTCCGACTTCTCCATTCTTCTGTATTTCTCCGCGCTAAATGTTGAATGTCTATTTCTCATATTGTCTCGTGTTAGGGCCCAATGTCACTACACTACTCTCCCACCAGAATCAACGTGACGTTGGTTCGATACCAAATTGTGTGGGATTGTCGCACGCCGGAGGTTAGCAAGAATAATAAGAATCATCCGGGTATTGATAAACTGAAAAACAAATCAAAAAGAAGGCGGAAGCACCTGGTCGGGAAACACATGTAATAATTTTAAAATGTCTGGTTTAATGCTTAACACACCTAAAATGAAAATTTGGGCTGAGATTATTTGAGTTAAACAAAGCAGGATTATAATGGTAATGAAATGATTCCGTATAGGGATATTTTAATAAGTCGCCGTAAGATAGTTAGTAATAGCCGTAGGTTAATAACATTCCCTGTTTAGAAATATTGAAAACCATCAATACTGTAGAAATGTTCAAATTGTCATTATATTTGGTTCAAATTATGAAATCAAATAACATATATACCGGTAAGTTGTCCATGCGTTGATTTCCAATCGCATCTGCATTAGTAGGCTAACTGAAAGGACAAAAGTACAACGGTGGAGAAGAATTTCAACTAGTGTTCCAGTTAGTTTGATACGGTTCATTTAGGTATGGGGAGATTTTCTCGACCTCATTTTTACTTGGCCGTCGTAGAATTTAGTAATACTACTAATACATATTAATGATCATCAAAAAAGTTTTTTAATACGTGAAGTGATAGTCATGTGGATTTTGGACAGATAGTTAAGAGCGATTCGTTAAACATGAGTGTATTCGTAAGAGACATGCTCTAGACTCCATGTTCTGACTTACCATAGGCTATTTATTTATATCTATACCTAGCGGCAGATGGTGCATACAAGTTATTTGCAAGTATGCATTTTAGCATGAGGTGGAATACGATTTGATTGAGATATAGTGATTATAAGTTGTTGGTGATGTAGTGCCGCAAGATGACTTTGGCTAAGTAAGTCTTTGCAAGATGATCAACAGTGAGTGATGATCATGTGATTATGAGGAAGAACATAAGTTGTAACCAAGGGGGGTACACTCCCAACTCATGTCTATGATAATGGCTTGAACCCTAATCAGTGTTGGGGCACCCAACCTGATCAAATTCAACCAAATAAAATTAATCTATAGAAAAATATAGAAGACTAGTATTTGAACGAAGAATATTCTTTTCGACAAATTCTCTCCAGGTTCCACAATTATATATCCAAATTAATAATCCGAAAAAAATGATCAGGTTGATGGTAAAGTACACCGTTTAAAGCATGTGAATGTAAGATTGTGATGAAAAAATACAATAAAATTGTTAATGTTGATATGAATCATATAGAATGTTAACTTGAATCTGAGTACATGTTAAGTGAAATTTTAAGATCCATGATCAGAATAAATATGGGTTATGGATCTTAAAATTTCTATATAGTGTTCGGATGTTACGATCTACATAATTCCTGGATTTACTGGTTCAATTCAGACCTCACTCTAACACTCAAAAAAATAATCATACATGATGAGGCATTATACTGTAGACTTTGTACACATTTTACACACTATCCTTTAAATTGTATTTGGGTGCTACAACCCACTTCCTAGAACTATCAGTTCAATTCGGTGAGTCTATCATAGTTTTTGGTCAGTACTTTTACCTAAAAATACCGTTTCGTAAATTTCAGTTTCACAGTAAAATATTAATTCTATATGATATCATTAAGACTGAGTATCTCTGTAACCTTCAATTTTAACGGATGCAGATCTTCAGTGTATATATTTACCACCCACATTACTCATTTTGATCGTTTGATACTGAATATCGACAGTTCTAGGTAGTTTTATTACCCAAGGAATATCTTTACATGTAATCTCCAAGTTAAAATTTATCCCATGCGCACATTTTTGTTCCACTTTACATCTAAACATGTACTTGCACACTGAATATCTACTACGATCTTCCTGCCACTTCTCCCTCTTTCTTTTTTTATCTTACTTAATGCACACGATAGTCGTACACTCTTTTCAAATACAGCTCTTAGTTTCCTGACCGCGGACTGTCAGCGGTCTACCACCATACATTGGACCACACCGTGACCTTGAGTTGGGTCAAACACAACCCTCTTGTCAGTAGTCCGGCGACGTGCAACAGTAAAGTCACAAATAGTAAGTCATTAACCAAGTCCGCATAATAAAAGCTTGGACGAGGAAGACTGAGGAACATAAAATGCGGTCAAAAGAGGTCTGGATAAAGGTTAAAATGCAAACCTGCGAGAAGAAGAGGTTTTACCAGCCTCTTTTGCACACATAATTCTGGTTTTTCGAGATGTATGGTTATTGCTTCGGCGATGCAACGAAGATGCAGTCTAATTGCCTTAGGAAGACTTCTACTTACCTTGTAGATAACTTTGAACACAGAGTCTGTCTTGACTGAGTGACCTATGTGTCACAAAGTGTTCGATTATAAAACTTCTTGCAAAGCCGTTGCCTCCTCTTTTTAGCCACACCGGACAATGTTCTTGAATATATATAGTCCCCACTAAAACAACAAAATAAGTCTTCTGGTCTAGATTTACGTTTGTAGTAATTATTTTTCCGAATTCCAAACCTCTTAATGTGTCATTTAGCTATAAAACTATACTTAGAGACATCAAATCGTTAGTTTGTCATCAATAAGTATTATCAATTAACTTGAATCGTGGCCCTTTCTGCCAAGCGAGGTCGATGAAGCCGGTAGGCCCTTCTGGAGAAGAAGCATACGTAAAAGCACGGTACAGATACCGAGGCCCAACAATTGCTTTCTCAATTTTTGTAGATTTTTGTGTTCTTGGCCGTTTTGTCCTGTAATGATTGATAATTTCTTCAGTGGTTGGCAATCTTTTATTACGCTCAGGGTACGGGAACTCTTTTGGTCGCTGGTTTTGTTGTTGTGTTTTCGGTTTTTCTTAATGTTAGTGTTTCTTAAGTCTGCGTTTCTCGGTTTCATCGCTGTATGTGAAGATGCCACAAGAATATGGAGTTTGACAACATTTTAAACAATAACACCTATAATTGAATCGCGCCCAGCTAGCGAAATGAAAAGCCAGAAGCGAAGAGGTTCGAAGGTATATTTGATAGGTTATCAGTATATCGAGGAGTGACTGATCTAAGCCGCCTAGCGACTGAAGGAGAAGTTGAGCACAGCGTTCCCACTCGTGATCTGGTTCGGGTGCGTGACCGAGCGCTTTCAGGTAGGTGAGTCCATTAAAACTAATGTGGCCAGCATCAAATGTCAAAGACTTACAGAGCCATTGATTTTATGAATTAACATGCTACTACAGATCACCCCCCTGGTGGGGTGGTGATGATCATGTAGCGGTAAATAAATACTCAAAATAAATAGCTCTGTAAGTCTTCGACATTGGATGCTGACCACATTAGTTTAAATGGACTCACCTATATGAAGGCGCTCGGTCATGCATCCGCACCAGATCACGTGTGGGAACGCCGTGCTCAACATGTAGTGCAATCGCTAGCCAGACTAGATCAGATGATCCTCGGTATATTGATAGCCTATCAAATATATCTTCGAACCTCCTCGCTTCTGTCTCTTGACTCCACTTGGTGGGTACGATTCATATTAGATGTTACTGGTTAAAGCGATGTCAAACCCCGAACACCTGTGGCATCTTCAATCCTTTGATGTGGCCAGCCAGAGGTTTAAACACAATGAGTTTGTCATTAATAAACGCTCTTCTGATAGCTTGCTATGTTCAGCAGTGTCTGGTCATCTTCCTTACCATAAAACGCCATATGGTACAATATCTATTAATGAAAAACAAGTACAATGAAAATTTCGATTCACTGTAAACTTCGTCGCCAGTTTCATCTTTTCCAACGGCACTGAAAAAAAGGATAAGTAGTTGCATATCGAATTACACTCGCACCTGTGTAAAGAGACAAAACGGGTGAAAAAGGAAAATAACTTCATATTCACGCGTTTCGTGAACATGCAATAGCTTAAACTGATTTTTATAGAGTGATTTTTCTGAAAAATTAGAAATATACACATATAAGCAAGCATATCAGCAAAAACAATTTTGGAACGAATATATATATATATATATATATATATAAACAGTTTGCTTCTTACAAAATGCAAGGAAAAATGGGGATGAAACAAAGTGTTGTGTAGTGTCTTACGTGCAGTAATCGTTTAGGTGTTCTGGAAACCTTACTCTCCTTCCAGGACGCGTTGTTTTGAGTCTGTTGTCGGATGCTGTAAAAGTACCATCGTGAGTGTTGGTTATCTGGTGAATTATCGTAATTGTGTGACTCTCATACTTCTATTGTACAGAAAGAAAATCGACACGTCCGGAGTTTCCTTCTAAATACGCGGCTTTGATGCGATCGATGCTGATGCTATCGTTAGTCCCGTTCTCATCGATTTTATATTACCTAAGTTCACGCCGAAGAACCTTGAAGGGTTCTTCATATACTGTTCTGAGAGGTCGCCGATATGAGTTGTAACGTAAAAAAACGTCTGTACTATATAGTAGGGCAAGTTGAATGAAAACATCAGTTGAATGAGGTCGACTGGGAACAGATTTAACCGAACACATTGCTTTTGTAAGCCTGATCTTGCAGGGGTTTAGATCAATATTTGTTAAAAAAGATGAAAGATCCGTGAATCCTCCTGGAAGTCGAATTGTCGTTCAGTGAACGAGTTGAGCTGCAGTATAACCAATATCAGCTTTTACTGCGTCGCGAATACCACGTAAGATGAGTGGAAGAGCGTTAATCCACTGTGAGACGTTTGTGGCTGATGGGAAAGCTTTTAGCTGTCACTGAATGCGTTCTACCAATCAATTAATCGTGGGTTGTAGGTGGTCGTTCTTAATCGTGCGATTCTTAATAGTGTAGCCAGACAATGGAAAAGTCCGATTGCAACAGGGGTCGACAGTGTGTAGTCTTAGTTGAAGGGCAGCCAAAGTTTGCTACACATCGCGGACTGCCCTTTCAGCAGTAATGTCTTTGATGGGTACTGCTTCTGGCCATCGAGTAAAACGGTCCACGCATGTTAAAAGATAAGAATATCCATTTGAATCCGGTACATGTACTATCAAATCCAAATGAACATGGTCGAAGCGAGCATCGGGAGTTTTAAATGAGCCTAAGGGACATTTGTTATATCTAATAACCTTAGAATTCTGGCAGCTTGCACAGGAGCGTGCCCACTCCCTCACGTCTTTATTCATACCAGGCCAGCAAAACCCAACGAGTTTTTCGTTGGTAAACACTCTTCTGGTAGCTTGTTAGGTTTAGAAGCGTCTGATCGTCTTATCTTACTATAAGGGACCATGATGTACAATATAGTAAAAAAAGTACAATTAAGATTTCCGTTTCTCGCAACTTCATCGTTCTTTTTATCGCCTTTTCCAGCCGTCCTGGAAAACAAAATGTGTAAGTGCATGTCGGAACACACTCGTACGCGCGTGAAAACACAAAACGGGCGAAAAAAAGGAAAATAAACTCATGTTCACGAAATAGCGTAAAAAAGAATTTTTATAATACCGTTTTTTTATTTTTTCTTTTTTGAAATAAAAAATAATAAACATATATAAGCATATTAAATTCGGGCTTTTTTTAAAAAAAGAAATTATATATAGTACAAGGGAAAATTGAGAGGATATAAAATGTAAACTTGTGTCTTACGTGCACTAATCGTTCAAATGTTCTGGAAATCTTACTCTTCTTCCAGAACGCGTTGTTTTGAGTTTATTTTCGGATACGGCCGAAGTATCAACGTGTGTGTCGGCTGTCGATTGAGGTATTATAAGGGCAGGAGTTGTGTCGTGCGATTGTATTGAAGGAAAATCGACGTGAATATGATTTCCTTCTAAATACGCTGCTCTGAGTCGATCGATGCTGATGATTTCGTTGGTTCCATTCTTATCGATGATATAGTACTTAGATTCGCGTTGAAGAACTTTGAAAGGTCCTTCGTATGCTGATTCTAGAGGTCGTCGAGGCGAGTCTCGACGTACGAAGACGTGGGTACTATGTCGTAAGTCGGGTTGAACGAAAACATCAGTTGATTGTGATCGAGTGGAAACAGGCTTAACTGAACGCATTGCGTTTGTAAGCCTGTTTGCGTAGGAGGTTAGATCCATGTTCATCGAAGAGTATGAAGGATCCACGAATTCTCCTGGAAGTCGAAGGGTCGTACCATAAACGAGTTGAGACCCAGTGTATCCAATGTCAGCTTTCACTGCATTGCGTATGCCTAGTAAGACGAGTGGGAGAGCGTCAGTCCACTGAGAAATGTTTGAGGCTGATAGTGACGCTTTTAGTTGTTGGTGAAAACGTTCTACCAACCCGTTTGCTTGTGGGTGGTAGGCCGTCGTTCGAAAGCGAGTGACTCCTAGTTTCGCGGTCAGACAACGGAACAGTTCAGATTCAAACTGACGTCCACGATCTGTAGTGATGGTTGTTGGGCACCCAAATTTTGCTACCCATCATTCGACGAAGGCGCGGGCCACTGTTTCAGCAGTAATGTCTTTGATGGGTACTGCTTCTGGCCATCGAGTAAAACGGTCCACGCATGTTAAAAGATAAGAATATCCATTTGAATCCGGTACATGTACTATCAAATCCAAATGAACATGGTCGAAGCGAGCATCGGGAGTTTTAAATGAGCCTAAGGGACATTTGTTATATCTAATAACCTTAGAATTCTGGCAGCTTGCACAGGAGCGTGCCCACTCCCTCACGTCTTTATTCATACCAGGCCAGCAAAACCGTTCTGCTATAAGCTTGATGGTTGCACGAACACCTGGATGAGAAAGTCTGTGCAACGTATTGAAGACGTTGCGTCGATATTGTTTTGGCACGATTGGGCGATCCCTACCTGTAGATGTGTCACAAAGTAAGGTTTCGTTACCTGTTCCCATCTGTTTAATGCGCAGTTTAAGTGTTGTTGAGGCCAACTCGTGCTGAAGATCACTGTCTTCTCTTTGAAGTTGGGCGAGTTTTAAAAGGTCGATTCCTTGGAAACTGTTCAAGGAAGTTATTCGAGACAAGGCGTCTGCAACTACATTGTTTGCTCCAGAAATGTGTCGAATATCTGAAGTAAACTGAGAAATGTAGTCCAGTTGTCGAGACTCACGTGGTGAGTACTTGTCTGAAGAAGAGCTTAAGGAGAAAATAAGTGGTTTATGGTAGGTAAAAATGGTGAATTCACGGCCTTCGATATAGTGCTAAAAATGCCGTACAGCACAATACATAGCTAGGAGTTCCCTACCGAATGTGCTGTACCTCGATTCATTGTCTTGCAACCGTCTAGAGAAAAATGCCAAAGGTTGCCAGGAGTGGATAACCCATTGTTGTAAGACTGCTCCGATTGCTAAGTCGGATGCGTCTACTGCTATACTAAGGGGCGCTTCAGGGTCCTTATGTTCCTTAACCGTGGAGAATGCTTTTCGCGTAGTGTCATCCAGATTGATGGATTTCGCATTTCCACGAAGTTGGTCGGTGAGAGGTTTCATAAGTAACGCGCATTTCAGTATGAATCGTCTATAGGAACTTATCAGACCGTTAAACGTGCGCAATTGCTTGATGGTGATCGCTTCTGGATAATACGGAATGGCCGTCACTTTTGTTCTAAGGGGTCGGATACCTTGCACATCGATAGTGTGTCCTAAGAAGTCTAAGGAGTCGGTTCCGACTTCACCTTTCTGAATGTTTACAGTAGTTCCATGTTTTTTAGTCGGTCGAAAACAAGGTCCAGATGCTGGAGATGCGATTCTCTGTCGGACTTGCGATTAGGCAATCATCAACATACGCATGTACGAAGTTGAGACCTCGAAAAACGTCGTCTATGAACCCTTAGAAGGTCTGTGCTGCGTTTCTTAGATCGAAAGGCATTCGCAAAAATTCATAGAGTCCGAAGGGCGTTATAATAGCGGTTTTCGGAATATCGTCAGTAGCCATAGGGATTTGGTTATAAGCTTTAACCAAGTAGATTTTCCAATAAACAGTTGTACCTTTCAAGGTGGCTGTCAAATCGTGAATGTGAGGCAACGGTTAGCGATCGGGAATGGTTTTTGCATTCAATCGCCGATAGTCACCAGTTGGACGCCAATCGTTGCTGTCCTTTTTAGGGACCATGTGCAACGGAGATGCCCATGGGCTATTTGACGGTCGTATGATCCCTAAGTCTATCATATGGTCGAATTCGTTTTTCGCCAATCTTAACTTCTCGGGGGCCAGTCGGCGTGCTTTAGAGAATACAGGTGATACTGTAGTCGTGATGTGATGTGTAACGCTGCTGGTTACGCACGGCAATTTCGGTTGCGATTGGTAAATGCCGGAATACTTATCGAGTAGTGGTTGATAGAATGGGTCTACGGTGTGCTTAAATGTGACTGGAGATAACCTGCAACCAGAAAAAGAAGCCAGGCAAACAGATAAATTAGTATTTCCATCTACTAGCCTCCGTTTGCGCGTATCGATGATCAGATTGTGGTGTTGTAGAAGGTCCATACCAATGATTGGCATAGAAACATCTGCAACAACGAAGATCCAGTGAATGGGTTTGCGTAAACCCACGTTAAGGTAAACGTACCTTTTGCCATACGTAGCGATCGGTTTTCCGTTTGCCGCCTGTAAGTTTAGGGTCGATTCGTGAAGCCGGTCGTTAGGATTTGCTGGGAGAACGCTAACTTCTGCGCCAGTGTCGACGAGGTAGCGAACTCTCGTTGTCACATCTGTGACGTATAACAGACGGCTATGTTCGCCGGCTACGGTTGCCGTTAACGCGTGCCGGCTTGGAAGTTTCCCGAAACTTCTTTGCGTCGACGGATTTCGCGTTGGGGAAAATTGCAGGGTTTTCTGCAATTTCTGGCGGACTTTCCATACTGGTTATGATACCAGCACCAGTCAGGATTATCCGTCTCTCGAGGTCTAGATACCGACCGCCTACGTAATGGGCTTCTTCGCGGGGTAAGTGACCGTTTACGGTCGTTACGGAGTTTGAGATAACGCGTAAGTGTATGACATAATTCTGTTATGTCATTCTGGGTGGTTTGAGGCGTTTCTTTGACTGAAAAAACCTCGGCGTTAGAAGATCTATTGACTTCGAGGATGCGGTCGGCAGATGCAGCCAGCTCGTCTTCGGCGTTGTTTTGGAACGAGACCAGCACAGCTTGCACCTGTTGAGGAAGTTTTGATAAGAAAAGCTGTTTGAATAAGCCGTCATCGAAAGTTCTTTGGCCAATAACTTCTCTCATTCTTTGCAACATGTCTTTGGCAGAGCCGTATTGCAGGTCGATGTTGTTAAGGGGTTGGTCTAAACTTTGCCGATCGGTTAGATCTCCGCGTTTGAGGATGGCCTGTTTTAACGTTTGGTATGGGTCAGAAACATCACTAGTAAACATACTAGGTGTTACGTACCTGTTGAATTCGCGCGGTAATGCCTTGACTACTGCGAGGAATTGTGCACGTGTATCGTTTACACCGTGCTCGTAGAAGTCGGCTTCTGCGTAGCAAAACCAAGCTTCGACGTTGTCTGGCCAGAAGGGCATAAATTGGAAGGAAGGTGGGGACACAGTTTTTAACTTAAACACTTTAGGTGTCTGTTCAGTCATAGTAATATATCAAGTACGAAAATGAACGAGTGGGAAATATATATACCCAAAACACGGGAAAAATATCACAATGTATAAAAAAAGATTAAAATAAGACAATGAGAAATAAAATCACAAAAAGGAACAGATTCACAGTTTGCAATTTGGTGTACCAAATCATGTCGGGCTCACCAATGAAGATGCCGGGTATTCGGAGTTTGACAACGCTTTAACCAGTAACACCTTCTAATACGAAGCGCACCCACCAAGTAAAATCAAAAGACAGAAGCGAGGAGATCGGAGATATATTTGATAAGCTATCAATATATCGAGGATCGTATGCACTAATCTGGCTAGCGATTGCGGTAGATATTGAGCACGGCGTTCCCACACGTGATCTGGTGCGGATGCTTGACCGAGCGCCTTCAGCTAGATGAGTCCACTAAAACTGTGGTCAGCATCCAATGTTGAAAACTTACAGAGCTATTTGATTTTGGGGAATTATTTACCGCTACACTGTCTTCGATAAGCTGAAATCTGGATTTCTCGGTTAGTCCTAATGGTCAGACAAATGATGGTGACGATGCCGAAGAGCTCCTGGCGAAACCGTATTTTTAGACATTTTAACTGTCACATACAACCTACACCGACAATTGTTTCACGTGAAACGTAATAAGAGTGTCAAAAGTAAACCTATACACTGGATTCGTGTGTCAACAGCTGAAGCATCTAGACAAGAACACATCAACTGGCCCAAACATGGGTAACACTGCAATATTTGGAAAGAAGACTTTAATCTTGCGTCATGTTCTCACAATTGTTAAGATAGCGTGAAGTCATGGACACTTAGAATTTCTCACGCATCACACCAATTTTCAAAGAAGACTGACTCATTGAGCCTTTAGGTAACCGTCTAGTAGCACTTCTTTTTATATCCTCAAAGGTTATGAAGTCTTTGGTGTACTCCCTCGATCTTCGGAGCTAAACATAAAATAACTACGAAAATTCACACTCAACACTTAATATGGAGAGGTCAGCAATGGTAAAGTAGTATAGCATAATTATCCATTCATTTTGTAAACAATAACAAGAATAACCCCAATAAGCAACTGCGGTATTAAAGATCAAATACAAGCTGCCATTGATGAAGTTCCACTAAACATTACTTTCAAGCAGACGGACGGCTAAAATAGAAAAATTAATGGTGTATTCTTTGCTTGTCACTAGCCGATTTATTACTGGCGGATATCTAGTCACTTGTTATGTTATACAAAGAATAGGTAGAATATGGGGAATAAATAAGCGCCCAGCCAGCCTGTAGATAAATATAAATAAGCACATACACATGCATTTGGAAACGATCAAAGCTACTGTGATTAATTTGCAGAAACAGGTATATTGATTCACATGATAGATTCACACGTGGAATACAAAGCTTTTAGAATACGTTAGATGTCATTGAAGTTCTGTATGAGCTAGAGTTCTAGAACTCAGTTTTGGTGGTACTTTGTTATTTTCGTGTTTTATATATTCTTTCTTCCTTCAAATGTTCTTAGACGACGATATATTAGCCCATCACCTAATTACTATAAAAGCTTTTGAAAAATGGACACGTTTCAAAGACACAAACTGATATGCACCAGCAAATGTGTAGAATTATGGTCTACTATGATATTAGCACTGCTCTAATAATACATCTAATCCTAAAATTGTAGATTTGTCATGATATAACTGCCTAATCTCTAAGATCTTACGTGGAAGTCACATCATCATCTACACCAACTCACTGCATCATAACAATTACCATGATGATGGAGAACAAGCTTGGGCTAGAGATGGAATAATACATTTAATATGAATGAAAGCTATAAGGTAACATTCAGTAGGGACCACGCCTGCATGGCCGAGCCACGCCATACCATCAACTCCGATTCATTCGATTTATTATCTCCGACTTCTCCATTCTTCTGTATTTCTCCGCGTTAAATGTTGAATGTCTATTTCCCATATTGTCTCGTGTTAGGGCCCAATGTCACTACACTACTCTCCCACCAGAATCAACGTGACGTTGGTTCGATACCAAATTTTGTGGGATTGTCGCGCGCCGGAGGTTAGCAACAATAATAAGAATCATCCGGGTATTGATAAACTGAAAATCAAATCAAAAAGAAGGCGGCAGCACCTGGTCGGGAAACACATGTAATAATTTTAAAATGTCTGGTTTAATGCTTAACACGCCTAAAATGAAAATTTGGGCGGAGATTATTTGAGTTAAACAAAGAAGGATTATAGTAGTAATGAAATGACTCCGTATAGGGATATTTTAATAAGTCGCCGTAAGATAGTTAGTAATAGCCGTAGGTTAATAACATTCCCTGTTTTGAAATATTGAAAACCATCAATACTGTAGAAATGTTAAAATTGGCACTATATTTGGTTCAAATTATGAAATCAAATAACATATATACCGGTAAGTTGTACATGCGTTGATTTCCAATCGCATCTGCATTAGTAGGCTAACTGAAAGGACAAAAGTACAACCGTGGAGAAGAATTTCAACTAGTGTTCCAGTTAGTTTGATACGGTTCATTTAGGTATGGGGAGATTTTCTCGACCTCATTTTTACTTGACCGTCGTAGAATTTAGTAATACTACTAATACATATTAATGATCATCAAAAAAGTTTTTTTAATACATGAAGTGATAGTCATGTGGATTTTGGACAGATAGCTAAGAGCGATTCGTTAAACATGAGTGTATTCGTAAGAGACATGCTCTAGACTCCATGTTCTGACTTACCATAGGCTATTTATTTATATCTATACCTAGCGGCAGATGGTGCATACAAGTTATTTGCAAGTATGCATTTTAGCATGAGGTGGAATACGATTTGATTGAGATATAGTGATTATAAGTTGTTGGTGATGTAGTGCCGCAAGATGACTTTGGCTAAGTAAGTCTTTGCAAGATGATCAACAGTGAGTGATGATCATGTGATTATGAGGAAGAACATAAGTTGTAACCAAGGGGGGTACACTCCCAACTCATGTCTATGATAATGGCTTGAACCCTAATCAGTGTTGGGGCACCCAACCTGATCAAATTCAACCAAATAAAATTAATCTATAGAAAAATATAGAAGACTAGTATTTGAACGAAGAATATTCTTTTCGACAAATTCTCTCCAGGTTCCACAATTATATATCCAAATTAATAATCCGAAAAAAATGATCAGGTTGATGGTAAAGTACACCGTTTAAAGCATGTGAATGTAAGATTGTGATGAAAAAATACAATAAAATTGTTAATGTTGATATGAATCATATAGAATGTTAACTTGAATCTGAGTACATGTTAAGTGAAATTTTAAGATCCATGATCAGAATAAATATGGGTTATGGATCTTAAAATTTCTATATAGTGTTCGGATGTTACGATCTACATAATTCCTGGATTTACTGGTTCAATTCAGACCTCACTCTAACACTCAAAAAAATAATCATACATGATGAGGCATTATACTGTAGACTTTGTACACATTTTACACACTATCCTTTAAATTGTATTTGGGTGCTACAACCCACTTCCTAGAACTATCAGTTCAATTCGGTGAGTCTATCATAGTTTTTGGTCAGTACTTTTACCTAAAAATACCGTTTCGTAAATTTCAGTTTCACAGTAAAATATTAATTCTATATGATATCATTAAGACTGAGTATCTCTGTAACCTTCAATTTTAACGGATGCAGATCTTCAGTGTATATATTTACCACCCACATTACTCATTTTGATCGTTTGATACTGAATATCGACAGTTCTAGGTAGTTTTATTACCCAAGGAATATCTTTACATGTAATCTCCAAGTTAAAATTTATCCCATGCGCACATTTTTGTTCCACTTTACATCTAAACATGTACTTGCACACTGAATATCTACTACGATCTTCCTGCCACTTCTCCCTCTTTCTTTTTTTATCTTACTTAATGCACACGATAGTCGTACACTCTTTTCAAATACAGCTCTTAGTTTCCTGACCGCGGACTGTCAGCGGTCTACCACCATACATTGGACCACACCGTGACCTTGAGTTGGGTCAAACACAACCCTCTTGTCAGTAGTCCGGCGACGTGCAACAGTAAAGTCACAAATAGTAAGTCATTAACCAAGTCCGCATAATAAAAGCTTGGACGAGGAAGACTGAGGAACATAAAATGCGGTCAAAAGAGGTCTGGATAAAGGTTAAAATGCAAACCTGCGAGAAGAAATAAATAAATGACAACACTGAGCAATAATATTCTGTGAAAAGGTCTTCAGCGTGTTGTTTCTGTTACAGCCATCATAATTTTCAATCATTGGCTGTGACCACTAGAGCAGATGAGTAGATGACAGAGATAGCGTTTATCCGAATAACGACTGGCGTTCAACTGGTGACTATCAGCGATTGAATGAGAAAACCATTCCTGATGGTTACCTGTTGTTGATTACTATTTTGAAAGGTACAACATTTTTTTTTCGAAAATCGACCAAATTTCCATGGCTGTTGAAGACATGTAACAGCTAAGGTCGATTGGTTAAGAGTTGATCTCAAGCAACTAAGCATATGTCAAAACAGTATAGTTCAGATATTTATTCACTTATTTATTTTGTATAGGCGTTATATTCCTAATGATCTTATATTGTATGTTGAGAGGCTTTGTTTGTCTGAGTAAGCAATCCCACGCTCCACTGTGACTGCGCGAAGATCGAAATAAAGACCTATTTCCTACGAGTCTGGTTTCTTCTATTAATAACACGAGGGTTACCTGGAGGCACGAAAAACATTCCAAAAGCTGCTATCATTACTGCTTTTGGTCTCTACTTTCGGCTTAAGAAATGCCGCACAAAATTTCCGAAGGTTCATTGATGACGTCTTTCGAGATCGCAATTTCGTACATACATATGCTGATGAATGCTCTATTGCAAGTCCGGATAGAGAATCCCATCTCCAGCACTTGGACATTGTCTTCGAACGACTACAAAGGCGCGGCATTACTGCAAACAATCCGAAATGTCAAATAGAAACCGAACCCCCAGGTTTTCGGACACATTATTGATGCTCAATGCATCCACTTCTCAAAAGCAAAGTGGTGACCATTCCGGATTACCCAGAACCGACCACAATCAAGCAACTGAGCGCGTTTAACGACCCAGTGAGTTTCTCCAGACGGTTCACAACGAATCGCGCTTCTCATATGAGAACATCAGCCGACCAACTTCGTGGAAATGCGAAATCCATTGATTGAGTCGACACTGCGAAAAAACATTCCTCAAAATTAAGGAAATTTATCGCAAACGAAACACAGCTCGCACACCAGGACACCGAAGCATCCAGTAATATCTCAGTAGACTTATCCGACTAGGAAATCAGAGGAGTATAACAGCAATGGGTTAACCACATCTGACAATCTTTATCACCCTTCTGGAGACGGTTATAAGATACTGAATTGAGTGATAACACATTTGCAAGGAGCCCTTAGCCATATATTGTGTTTTTTGGTACTTTCGGCACCAGAAATTCACACAGTTACTGATCAAAAACCCCCCGCCCCTCTGGGATCGTCTTCAGACAAGTACTCACCACATGAGTCTCGACAACTGGACTACATTTCGCAGTTTACTTCAGATATTCAACGCATTTCTGGAGCAAACAATGTAGTTGCAGATGCCTTGTCTCGTATGAATTCCTTGAACGGTTTCCAAGGAATCGACCTTTAAAAACTCGCCCAACTTCAAAGAGAAGACAGTGATCTTCAGCACGAGTTGGCCTCAACAACACTTAAACTGCGCATTAAACAGATGGGAACAGGTAACGAAACCTTACTTTGTGACACATCTACAGGTAGGGATCGCCCAATCGTGCCAAAACAATATCGACGCAACGTCTTCAATACGTTGCACAGACTTTCTCATCCAGGTGTTCGTGCAACCATCAAGCTTATAGCAGAATGGTTTTGCTGGCCTGGTATGAATAAAGACGTGAGGGAGTGGGCACGCTCCTGTGCAAGCTGCCAGAAATCTAAGGTTATTAGATATAACAAATGTCCCTTAGGCTCATTTAAAACTCCCGATGCTCGCTTCGACCATGTTCATTTGGATTTGATAGTACATGTACCGGATTCAAATGGATATTCTTATCTTTTAACATGCGTGGACCGTTTTACTCGATGGCCAGAAGCAGTACCCATCAAAGACATTACTGCTGAAACAGTGGCCCGCGCCTTCGTCGAATGATGGGTAGCAAAATTTGGGTGCCCAACAACCATCACTACAGATCGTGGACGTCAGTTTGAATCTGAACTGTTCCGTTGTCTGACCGCGAAACTAGGAGTCACTCGCTTTCGAACGACGGCCTACCACCCACAAGCAAACGGGTTGGTAGAACGTTTTCACCAACAACTAAAAGCGTCACTATCAGCCTCAAACATTTCTCAGTGGACTGACGCTCTCCCACTCGTCTTGCTAGGCATACGCAATGCAGTGAAAGCTGACATTGGATACACTGGGTCTCAACTCGTTTATGGTACGACCCTTCGACTTCCAGGAGAATTCGTGGATCCTTCATACTCTTCGATGAACATGGATCTAACCTCCTACGCAAACAGGCTTACAAACGCAATGCGTTCAGTTAAGCCTGTTTCCACTCGATCACAATCAACTGATGCTTTCGTTCAACCCGACTTACGACATAGTACCCACGTCTTCGTACGTCGAGACTCGCATCGACGACCTCTAGAATCAGCATACGAAGGACCTTTCAAAGTTCTTCAACGCGAATCTAAGTACTATATCATCGATAAGAATGGAACCAACGAAATCATCAGCATCGATCGACTCAGAGCAGCGTATTTAGAAGGAAATCATATTCACGTCGATTTTCCTTCAATACAATCGCACGACACAACTCCTGCCCTTATTATACCTCAATCGACAGCCGACACACACGTTGATACTTTGGCGGTATCCGTTCTGAAAAAAGAGTAAGATTCCCAGAACATTTGAACGGTTAGTGCACGTAAGATACTAGATTACATTTTATATCCTCTCAATTTTCCCTTGTACTATATATAATTTCTTTTTTTAAAAAAAACCCGAATTTAATATGCTTATATATTTTTATTATTTTTTATTTCAAAAAAGAAAAAAATAAAAAAAACGGTATTATAAAAATTCTTTTTTACGCTATTTCGTGAACATGAGTTTATTTTCCTTTTTTTCGCCCGTTTTGTGTTTTCACGCGCGTACGAGTGTATTCCGACATGCACTTACACATTTTGTTTTCCAGGACGGCTGGAAAAGGCGATAAAAAGAACGATGAAGTTGCGAGAAACGGAAATCTTAATTGTACTTTTTTTACTATATTGTACATCATGGTCCCTTATAGTAAGATAAGACGATCAGACGCTGCTAAACCTAACAAGCTACCAGAAGAGTGTTTACCAACGAAAACTCGTTGGGTTTAAACTTCTGACTGGCCACGTCTTTAGGTCATCACTACCCCACTAGGGGGGAGTGATCTGTAGCGGTAAATAATTCCCCAAAATCAAATAGCTCTGTAAGTTTTCGACATTGGATGCTGACCACAGTTTTAGTGGACTCATCTAGCTGAAGGCGCTCGGTCAAGCATTCGCACCAGATCACGTGTAGGAACGCCGTGCTCAACATCTACCGCAATCGCTAGCCAGATTAGTGCATACGATCCTCGATATATTGATAGCTTATCAAATATATCTTCGATCTCCTCGCTTCTGTCTTTTGATTTTACTTGGCGGTTGCGCTCCATATTAGAAAGTGTTACTGGTTAAAGCGTTGTCAAACTCCGAATACCCGGCATCTTCAACAGGCTGCATGACAGAATATGCTTTTTTAATTGGAGACAAATTTGTCAATTATCTTGTCCTGATACTGAAACCTATCTTTTTTCAGCGTCCTTGCGCATTGGTCTGTTGCTGCCTACATATGCTTTCGTCACTATTTATCTTTCGAACAGTATGATTTCATATGACTGTAGGTTAAAATGGTTCAAATGGTTGTGGACGGAATAGAAAAAGCTTTCGCTTAACGGACTTTCGGGTTTAGTAGTGGTGGATCATCAATACTTCCAGGCAGGAACATAGGCATACTTACGGTAATGGAGGAAAAAATTGGTGAATCATAGTAAGATATTATTCTTAGTCCTTAAGAATAGGTCAAGTTCCTTCTTAAAGGAATCCTGGGAAGTAGATTGGATTAGCTCAGTCGGCAGCGAATTCTAGCATTTGGCAACTCTTGACGAGTAGAAGTTGTGTCTACAGTCCGTTCTACAATATTGCGTCTCCAGTTCCTAGGTGTTACCCTTTAGGTTTGTGTTGGAGCTAAACTTAAATAGGTGTTTAAGTGGATGTCCAGAAGTGTTAAGGATACTGCAAGCCATTAAGTTGCTTGTAACTTCTTAGATCCGCCTATGTAGTAGACTGGTTTGTAACAATTAAGATTGTACTCAGTAATCGATCTTGATGAGCACTTAAACATAGAGAGTAGGCTTTGATTTTCTGTTTTAAATTTCAACCCGTGTTGTCAGTAAAATGACTGAACTCGGTTTTTCATATCATTTTCTAAGAAATTTGAGATTTTAAAGTTGCCAAAATCCCCAAGAATTCTTGTCGGCCATTCGATCTTTAATATTTATTGCTGTAGACCGAAGACTAAGTTCAGCTGGGTATTGAAATTTGGATATCTAACCTTCGACGAAGTCAAATGTAGAGTTACACAATCCGATTGTTTCATCGCTGGTTTTATGTTGTGTAGTTCATGGAATCAGTTAATTTTAAGCCGCTGTACGGAACAGAAACACGAACTAAAGCAGTAGAATGCATTCTAGAGCCACTGTTCACAAAAGTGAAGTGTTTTGCGAGGAGAGGTCACTTGAAAGGTTCTTACCGTCTTAAGTCTAAACCACAGGAGGATATTTTGTCTAGTGTCAAAGAGGTAATATTTCGTTCTTCTCGCACATTACAATTCACAGGTTATTCAATTGCTTAGTAACGATTTCAGTGTTGTTCAGAGTGTTCCCTCATTATCGTCAGATTTTTTAACTGCTAAAACAGATGTTATTGATACTGGGCAGTATTTTTATTCTTCAGTTTCCAGTTTTCTGTCTGATCCTGCAAATGAATCCCACCGGAGTGGTGTTTGTCGAGCTATCAATGCCTTTTTGGCTGCCTTGAGTAGACTACTTATACTAGCTGATATAGCAGACTCCTTGGTTCTTAACCAGCAGTTCGAGGCCGTCCTCAGTGGTATTGCGGAATTCCAGTCAGTTTCGTCACACGCGGTATGTTTTGTGTAGTATTTGGTTGCTTCACCAGTTATTCCGTCCATTGGATTTAAAACCACGTCATCTTAGAGGTCATGTTCATGTAGCTTTCATGTCGTTTGATGTCCCCTTATAATCTATCTTTACTTCAACCGTACACTAGAAATTCTGAAAGGCTTCTTGGCAACAATGTCCTAGCTTTGTTAACCCTTAAATTTTAGAACAAGAGACCCGGTGTTTCGGTGTAAAGATTTAAGTACACAAATCGAGAGTAGAGATAAAAATCTGGAAACATCGACATCCAGCTTCTAAGTAAGGTCATAACATCAAGTCTTTCGGAAAATTAAATAGCCCTCTAGCCTTTTTTGCGTTTTTGGTCTCACAAGTCAGATGGTCACGAAGTATTTATGTTTATAGACTGGTACGAAGCTCCTCATTCTCGTGTTGTCAGAAGGGTTAGTATCAAAGTTCATTACATGTTTCTTGTGCGTTACACTTTTTGTATGGGTCCACAAGTTCATATCAGCTAATTGTGGATGCTAATATTGTGATTGTTTTTAAGGTGTAGTTGGAGGAGTTGGGGTCATAGACTTTGTAAATCTGATTAAAGGATTAGTATTGATCTTGCGCACCTGGGTATGTGACTGAAAATCTGAAGGTACAAATGATTAAGATCGGTTACATACAACCTTTGTGTAAGTGGCTTTCTTATAGCTAACTCCATACTTCACAGTCCTTACTGTTAGCGCCGAAGAATCATAGAGGATGGGAGGAAATGCTTTCTTCGAGTTAGGGTTTTATAATACTTTTGCTAAGAACCAGCGCCGTTTAAAACGTCTGGTTGGTGAGGCTACCCCTTTATACCTTTACATACATACTACCGTCAAATCACATCAATTATTTATATATTTCTCTTTCTTAGGAACTGAATCGTTTGTGGATTACCTTTTACCCTCATGTATTACAACTTATCAGCTTGTCAAAGAAACGTGCATCTGATCTAATTGATCTTGAAGACCGCAGAAAAATTGAGTCTGCCAACTACGTGCTTAAAAATAATACGCCTTTATTACATATATCTTGTAAGGTAAGTTCAATCTATGATAGAAATGTATTTGTAAAGTTCGAATGAACATAAAAATAAGTGCCCGGTGTTTCTCAACATCAACGTCATAGAAACCGCTCTTTAGTAGGACGGAGAATGTTAAGTTTTTTCACTCATTGTTATATTACAAATATGTCATTATTATAATACAAAACATTTAAAATAATAACTTAGTGTTGTGAATGTTTTCGCTAACGATTTCGTCAGGCCCACATAACTTCAATCTTCCCATTTAACCTCTTCACCAACTTATTGATGTGTCAACTATCACTTGGTTTTAAGGAGGGCAAAATATGACATCAGTCAATGAAACCACTGTGTTAGTTTGTTCCGTGTTATTACGGTTATACTAGCGACGGAATAACTGACTTAGTGGTTGGAAACATTGACTGAAAAGGCTCAGAACCAGTCAAGTTGATGTAAATGCATCCACTCCTTATGTCCTCCTAGATTCTGAAATCCAAAATCATACTTTTTGTTTATCGAACTCATTCCTTCTTTTTGAATGACATTCTGTATGTATGTTTTTACAGTAGACTAGATATGATACCAAGTTAACTCGGTATGAAAACTCAATAAGTGGCTTACTACGTGCCTAGGTAGTTCTGTCAAATATTCAGATATCGGAAGTGCCTATTGTGCGTTTCACTACACTTAACAGGCGTTTTCAAGTGAGTAACCAAACTTGATCACTTTTGGTTTCTTTACTTCAGCTCAGAGTTTTCTTAAATTTTACTTTACGATACAAGAAACCTTTCGGTCAATGAAAAAACTTACTTTTTTCCAAATTTAGGTGTGTTTACGCTATCCTGATCATCCCATTCCAAGAGATTCAAGAACTTTTGTTTCGAATTCTCTTTCGGATGCAGTGGAGTTAATTCAATCAGTCTTTAATGGAATTTCCAAATCCAATGGTATCCGGTTACGAACTTCTGGAAAACTTTTAGAAGCTTTAGATGAGTTTGAAGTAATACATTATGTGATAATGAACTAAACTTATTAGAAGAGAAATAAAGACATTTCAATAAGGCAGTTCAACAAAGATATTATTGATATGAGAAATTAAATTGTAATTTAATAGTTAAATTCATGAGTCGACTTAAGCTAGACCACCATTGAAAACCTGGAAGCACTGGACGGCCGTTTTGTCCTAATATAGAACTCCTCAGAAGTGAGAACTCACGATCCTGCACGCGGGACCCGACCTCAGGACCTTCGGCCTCGCGCGTGAACGCTTAACCTCTGGACCATTGGGCCGACATCTAACGGTGTTAATATCTAACTTCAACCAATCCACGATATTACCCAACCGTCCACCATTGTCTTCAGCGAGTCATCGCCTCACAACAGACACGGTTGGACTCCATTACTCACAGATTCTCACTAAAACTCCAGGAAATACATCTTTCAGGTTCTTAGTGGTGGTCTAGCTTAAATCGATTCATGAATTCGACTATTAACTCACTACAATCTCCACAAACCTCATTCTGAAAATTGAATTGTCTTTATTTTTCTTCAAATGACAATGTTTTGTGTATCATAAGTAATTTATTCTGGTTTTAAAAAACGGCTTTCCTTCTCATGTTAAATAACCATTTATTCTTACGTTGTATATCTTTTCAATTGTTTCTTAATTTCACAAACTGTCGATAAGATCGTATTCATAATCATTTGTAAGAGGAGGTTTTTGCGTTTTTATTAGACGAAATATTGACCGTCAAAATCAATGTGTAAAGTGCTAATCGATAGATAAATGCAGTGATATAATGTAAGCGAGTAGTAACTACTCATGAGACCACATACTTGACTCAGGCCCTCAAATGATTAGAAACTAAAGAAAAGACCACTAGCCATATGAATAGTTTTTTTTTTGTAGTACGATAAATGCTTATATAAAAAGGATGAATATAAAATAAATATAACAATATATCATGAGCAATTTCAGGAAATTAGCTTGTAAGTAAATCATTCTCTAATCAATTGAGATATGACTGTCAGGCGTAATCTCTGAGCATCGTATCAGTTTCCAACCATTTAGGTTAGTATTAACATATCTTAAAATGTAATTCATTTATCGAATACGAGTTTGCCTATTCGACCTTAGACAACATTCCATTTTGATTTAAGTCGTAATAAGTTCATATCATGAAATTCATTATAAATAATACTTAAACTTAGTCCACATTAACATATGTGAGTTTAATAAACCGAGCCTATATTCTAGTTTTACATATATTTTTTATTGTGTTGGGGAAATTATGGTACCGAATGCTCTACCTTGTTCGTAATCAGTTTAGTACCACAGTTTCTCAGTCTTAGAACACTATCCTTTAGTGTAAAAAATATAATACCGATAAATCACTCATTGGTGAAGGGAGCCATTTGAACCCGTGATACATTAGGTGATCATGTATTTACATCAATAGATTATAGCTTCACTTGAGACATGATTGGTGAAAAATATTGAGTCGATTAATATGCAGATGAGTAAAAATAAACATACAATAGTCCAAATGTTAGTGGTTTTTAAGAAAGATAAATGTAGTAATAAACTGCTAGTTTTATGCAGCCAACGTAGAACATAGACCTTAGTTAGTATCTTGACGTGGTGGTCGGGCTTGCCTATCGTGGTGACCCAACAGAGCTATATTGGCTCCTTTAGGTTCTATCATCCTTAGCAGGTTGTTTGGAGAACAGTAAGCAACTTTAGACCCTAGTGTGAAGTCGTACCTCTGATTGTGGAGGGGTGTGATAGCGTTAAGGCGTTTCAATTATGGCTAGCTGTCGGAATTAGTTACTTCAAGTGGTTGTCCGCTTTCCTCATTTTTATTTAACTTTGTCATGGACGTGCTTTTAGAGATAACATTTTCATTGTCTGACTTCTCAGGGATTAATCTCCCAGCAGATTCACTTGTTGACTTGAAATACACAGACGATATAGTTCTGTTTGATTAAGATGATGACAAAATGCAGTCCTTTGATCACTTTAAGCAACAATGCAAGAATGTTTGGGGCGCGGCTATCTCCCTCAAAATGCAAGACTTTACTTCAGGATTGGCGTGTTCCGTCGCCTGAATTAAGAATAGGTAGTGAACGCATCGACCACTTTACTTATCTTGAGGATCTCGTCAGTACTGATGGTTTGGAGTCTGACCAGACCTCGGCAACGATCCAGAAGGCTCGATTGGTTTTCATTAACTTACGCCACTTGTGGAGTAGGCGAGATATCCGTCTGCCAACCAAAGGGCGAGTTCAGTATGTAGCAGTTTGTTTCGTTCTACTTTATTGGTTTGAACATGGCCATTAAGAACAGAGAATATCTGTAGGTTACTGGTATTCGAAGCATTGGTCGTGTATTTTGGGACCAGTGCCTGGGTTGAGAATAGATTACTAGGTAAAGCTGGGAAATTGACTGAAGATGTAGCAAATCTTTATGAACTGAGATGGTTGGGATATGTGTTACATATACCTAACTATACCGCCTATCTTGACGGGTGGTATTTTCTGGTGTAAGCGTGTGCTGGAAGAACGCCACGGACGACCAAACCAAAACATGGCATCAGTTCATGAAGTCACTGACAATTGGATTTAGCCATGTTCGTAGGTGTAGACTATTTGGTTGGGGTTCGCGTGATTATCGTAACCAATGGTTAAAGACTTTGATATGGCTCAAAATCGTTTGCAATAACGTGCATGCATTCGTTCTTTGTCTTCCCCCGACTTCCGAGATTCTAAATTCCTCATAACTTTCTCGTTTTCATTTCACTAACTTATATTTTCTTTTCGAATCGTATCTTCGATGACTAATCTTTCCTTTTAACAATGAGACTGTTACTACTTCTACTATTTTAAGATTTGGCCTGATAAATTCATTTTTCTGTGCCAATTGAGTGTGGCAACTTGAACCAATGTACATACGTACCGATTGAGCATACAGAATAAATATAATACATTCCAGCAACAGCTTTGAAACGTCGTTTTTTTTCTGCCCGGTAAATCGTATCACTTCTATAGCTATAATCTATCATTCTGTTTACTACTATTTAATAATTGAATCCAATGTTACGTTTTATCGTAATTTATAAAAGCTTCAACCTATTCTTTTTGTCTAGAGACTACACAAGTGAAGATATGAAATCCTATTAGGTTTTATATCACTTATAGCTATATTGAATCAATTTTTCTGTTTGATTAAGACACTTATTTATCTCGATTCGAGTTCTATTTGTTTATTTTTTTAAAGAAGAATTTCATAAAATAAATTATCACCATTGTTTATGTTTTTTAGAATAGTCTATTTACTAATCCGGATCAAAAATCGTCTGTACACATACAAGAGCATATTCAGTTTTCGTTAAAGGGACTATTATCATCAGTTTATAAGTTGGTGGATTCATCGAAATTAAATTCAAAACGTCGTTCTGCTATTGATGAGTATTGTACTCAGCTTAAAAATATTACATCTGAATTAATATCAGAATATTCTAAGAAAGTAAGTATTAGTTGTTAGGTCAACCTTTAACAATTGTGTTTTATACAGTGTAAGCATCCACGGAATATCAGTGGTACTTATTTTAAGAGTTAAAATAGCCAGTTATCATAAATATAGAATCGGGCAAGAATTCGTATCGATTTATCTTGTCACAACTCACATCAGTGCAGTGATAGACATAATAAACACGATGAGAAGTAGATAAGAGAAATTCCTTTCAACTATAATGAAAACCTTAACATGATAAATACTGTTGCAAAAGGAATAAATTTGACCAAAGAATAAAAAGTTGGGAAATTACAATTTGAAGGACTATAAGAAAGAAATGTTAAGTGATTAACAAGGTCAATCGTATGATCCATACAATCTGTTGAGAAAAATAGCTAGTCATTATTTGACTTCGTGTTAAATAACACAAAATCTGTTTATTTTGGTGAGATTATCCATTTGCCCGATTCACTAAGTTGGAAGAAAATTAGGGCCGTCCAAACCAATGTGTCACATCACTTCATGGAGTAATTGGCTGTTAGACGGAGCCGTGTAGACAGGTACAGACTACTTAGTTTGGAATCCACGCGATTGTCGTAACTAATGTTTCGAGATGTTGGGATGCTTGATAATCGGTTGCAGCTTCACATATACATTCACCCTCGTGATAAAGTACTTATTTTCAAAGAATACAGAATTAAAGCTCACTACAAAATAACTAACACCCTTCAAAATGCTTTAGTTCACATAAAGGAAAAAATCCCCTTTATGTCAACATAGAACTGTGTCTACAAATTAGAATGTGTCGATTGTGATGCCTTCTATATCGGACAGTCATCTCGTGAAATCTTGACTCGAGCCAAAGAACACCCTAGTTACACAAGAATCCACCTAATAATCCTTTATAACTTTAGAAACTCCAAATTAAATCGGCAATAGCAGTCCGTGCCATTTTTAACAACCATCAAGTCGGTATTAAAAATATCAAAATAATGCTAAAAGATTTTTCCAACTACAAAGACAGGTGAGTAGCTGAAGCTTTCCATATATTTCTTAATCCTACTACCCTCAATAGAAAAGAAGGCTTCACCATCTATCCGAGCTACTACATCTGATTCTATTTGCGTCTCACGCCATCATCACAAATATAAAGTCAACTCTATCTTTCTACATTACAACTATCATATTTTTCATATCGATCAACATACATACAAATACATAAGTATGTCTCATAGAGATTACTTAGATCAGAGTGAGATGACATTGACTTGGTTAGACCTGTTTCTGATTGATTGATTGTACTAAATATTCTTGCTTTACTCCTTTGTACCATTTAGACTTGGATTAATTTCATTTGTCTATTTATTCTTTGAAGTGTTAAAAAATTTAATCTTTCTACTCATTAGGATATTACAAATATATTATTTTTATTAGTAAAATACAGTTTTCCTTCGAGTTTATTCTTTTTGAATCGTATTGTCTATTTATATTCTGCATGCTTCATTTTTTTCCCTCCTTCTACTGATCATATTACTACTTCTACTACTCCAATATTTATCTTGTTAATTTAATCTCTTCTATGCTGATATCCTATGGCAACTTGAATCAATATAGTTATGTCTCAAATTATGTTGCTTATGTTTGTGGCTGAATATTTGTACGAGAAAAAAGAGGTTTAATTCTGTTTAGCTTACTTTAAGTAGATTAATGAAATTTATAGTCTTTTACTTCATTTTTTCATTTTATAAAGTTAACTAGGAATTTGTAAAGTTTACAATTATCTCAAAATATATATCCAACACCTATTCACTGAGTTATTAATATCAACAAGCTTTGCTTGTATGTTCTGTACGAATGGGAATTCAGTTACGAATAGGCTATCGTTTTTTTTTTTTGTAGTGATAATCTAGTTTCATTCATAACAAGCAGCAAAGATGATTGTATTTAGAAACACTTTCAATTATTGTAATTAATCTTTTCTCTAAGTATCCTGCCCCCAAATGCCCTGATATGGCCGAGAGCGGGAAGGGTTCGCCCTCCCTCTCGAAATACTCTCACACGGTCACGCGTATACAGCCCCTGCCAGGGAAGTCCTACTCACTGCCTTCTCGTGGCGGGGGTGTTGTTTACGAAAATGAGAGGACGAAAAGCGAATGTCCGGCGCTATAACCGGATCCCAATTTTATGGTGCACATGGGCTCCAGTATCCTGCGGGAACAAATGGCGTATGAACCAACTTTTGGTCACCGGCTTCCATGGGACTGCATCTCCTCACGATGCTCCACTGCCTTGTGGACTAGACCTTTAGGTCAAAGGCTCGGGGTGTGGCCCCCCTAAGAAAACCACCTGTTTCGGTTTGGGCACCCGAGCAGTATCTCAGCCCACGCACTAAAATCATGATGAACAATTTGCGTATGGAAAATATTCCTTTCTCTCTGATTATCATTGAAATGACTCGTACTATTATTATTATTTTACCACGTCATTTATTCACCCTCTCTTATTCCTACTTTGTGTATCCGTTTCGACCTAGACAGCAGCTCGCCTATGGTGAAAATTCAGCTTTATCTAAACGTTCTTGAGTCACTGCCTGGTTGAAAATTGTATGTTACCACCGAATATGAGTACTGAAGCAGTTTTCCTGAAACCACGTACACCATTCAAACTGGCTGCCTTCAACGTTCGCACACTTATGCAGGTCGGACAACAGATAGGTCTGGCTATGTCTTTGGAAAGTCTTAATATTGATGTGTGTTATCTATCCGAGACCCGTATTCAAGACTCTGGTGAAGTACTACAAGTTTGCTCTCCATCTGTCGCTTCAAAAAGCTTGTTTTATGTGCGTTTATCCGGGGACCCTGTGGCATCTTCGTCTGGTCTTGCTGGCGTTGGTGTCGCACTAAGCTCTAGAGCTGAGGCAGCACTAATCGACTGGATCCCCATTAACAGTCGGTTATGTGCTGTTAGATTAGAAAGTTCAATCAAAGTGAGAAGAAATCGGCGTGAGAAACGATGTCTTTTCGTCATCTCCACCTATGCCCCGACAGATTGCAGCCCGGATGCAATCAAGGATGAGTTCTACCACCAGTTAACTGTTCTCCAGAAAGTGCGCTCGACAGATATTGTAGTACTGGCTGGAGACTTGAATGCTCAGGTCGGGCGTCTAGGCACAGAAGAGAGTCGTTTAGGTGGCCGATGGGGACTTGTTGGTCGCAGGACAGATAACGGGGAACGTCTACTGCAGCTATGCACAGACCACAACCTGTTTCTGGCTAGCACTAACTTTCGGCACAGTCATCGCCGATGTGCCACCTGGCGTCCCCCTTCTACATCTCAAGCCTGGATGCAGATTGATCACATCGCGATCAGCTAGCGCTGGCGTGGTTGTGTACAAGACTGCCGCTCCTTTTAGAGTACCTATCTGGAATCTGATCATGCTCTGGTCTGCGCCAATCTTACCTTACTTTTGAGTGGACAACGAAGTGACCGCCACCAAAGGATTGATGTTAGCAAGCTGGCTGCAACTTCTGTTGCTAGTAAGTACCGAACCGAGCTAGCTTCTAGGCTAGCTAGCATTCCACCGAAAAGTATAGATGAGCATTAGTTGCAATTGCATGACGCCATGAAAATGGCGGGTCAAGTCTGTCGTGGGTTCGCGAAACGTCCCGCTTACAAGCACTGGGTTTCTTCTGGTTCCTTACAACTGATTGAAGCCCGTCGGTCTACTCCGGGTGACCGTGAGTTTGACCACAGACGAAGGATGTTACGTAATGAAATCGGGCAAAGCTTGCGTAAGGACCGTGAAGCCTGGTGGTCGGAGCGTGCTAATGAGCTGGAAGCACCAGCTGCATCTGGTAATTACCGGAAGCTCTTCCAACTCATCCGAGCCACTGGCAGCAAGAAGTCTGGTGTGAGCGAAACAATCTGCGAGGATGACGGAACGCCAATCACTAACATCCATCGACGTCTTGGACGATGGGCAGAATTCTTTGAAGGGCAGTTCAACTGACCTGCTGCCCCGGCAACATCGGTCAGACTGTCCTGCCCTCCATGGCCGGTGACGACTGATCCACCAAATGAGGCGGAAGTCCGCATGGAACTCCAACTCTTGAAACGTTACAAACCACCGAGCCCAGACGACTTACCTCCGGCTCTTTTTAAAGATGGTGGTGACTTTCTGACTAAGGGACTGACGACGTTGTTTACAAAGGTCTGGGAACTAGAGAGTGTACCAACGTCATGGGATGAGTCGATAGTTGTCCCTATCTTTAAAAAGGGTTCACGTTGTTCCTGTAACAACTATCGGGGGATAAGTCTACTTCCGATTGCGTCCAAGCTATTGGCTTCCGTCATACTTCGTAGGTTGTTCAGAACCCGAGAAGGATTGACTCGCGAGGAGCAGGCTGGGTTTCGTTCTGGTCGAGGATGTATTGATCATATCTTCACCCTCCGCCAAGTGTTAGAACACCGCCATACTTATCAAAGGCCAACAATCGTAGTGTTTCTTGATATCAGGGCTGCCTTCGATTCGTTGGACAGAACTGTTCTCTGGGATTGTCTGTTGAAGAAGAGTGTGCCTGAGAAGTTTATTAACATCCTAAAAGCCCTATACACAAACACCTCAGGCAGAGTGAGGGCATACAACCACCTCTCTCCATTGTTCCATTCAAGCAGTGGAGTTAGGCAGGGTTGCCCAATCTCACCCCCAAATGCCCTGGTATGGGCGAGAGTGGGGGGGGGGTCCGCTCCTCCTCTCGAAATGCTCTCACATGGCCACGCGTATACAGCCCCTGCCAGGGAAGTCCTACTCACTGCCTTCTCGTGGCGGGGGTGTTGTTTACGAAAATGAGAGGACGAAAAGCGAATGTCCGGCTCTATAACCGGATCCTAATTCTATGGTGCACATGGGCTCCAGTATCCTGCGGGAACAAATGGCGTATGAACCAACTTTTGGTCACCGGCTTCCATGGGACTGCATCTCCTCACGATGCTCCACTGCCTTGTGGACTAGACCTTTAGGTCAAAGGCTCGGGGTGTGGCCCCCCTAAGAAAACCACCTGCTTCGGTTTGGGCACCCGAGCAGTATCACAGCCCTCACACATATCAAATGAGATCTGTGTGGCGCATATGTATTTGGTGCCTTCTTGTACCGATATCTATGTGTTAAATTAAAATAAATAAACCATTCCTCTTCAACTTTGCCATCGATGACATTCTGGAAACAGCTCTGATGTATGTAAGTAAGGGTGGTGTAGATCTGTTGCCTGGAGAAAGACTTCTCGCCCTTGAGTATGCGGATGATATTGTCTTACTGTGCGATAATGCCCAAGCTATGCAATCCGCACTTAATCAGTTGGCAATCAGTGCCCTTAGGTATGGTATGTGCTTTGCTCCTTCGAAGTGAAAAGTACTCCTACAAGACTGGCAGGATTCTAATCCTGTACTCACTCTGGATGGTGAGCAGATAGAAGTAGTCGAGAAGTTCGTGTATCTGGGTAGCTGCATAAGTGCTCGTGGTGGCGTGAGTGATGAGATCAATGCACGTATAGTGAAAGCCAGAGCGGCTTATGCCAATCTGGGCCATCTTTGGCGCCTTCGTGATGTTAGTCTGGCTGTAAAAGGTCGGATCTACAACGCGACGGTGAGAGCAGTTTTGTTCTATGCTTGTGAAACCTGGCCTCTCCGAGTTGAGGATGTTAGACGACTCTCTGTGTTCGATCATCGTTGTCTCCGAAGGATTGCTGACATCCAGTGGCAACACCATGTCAGTAATGCAGAGGTCCGGCATCGTGTGTTCGGTCACAGAGACGATAATGAAATTGGTGTCACCATGTTGAAACACCGACTTCGGTGGCTTGGACATGTTCTACGAATGTCTTCCCAGAGAATTCCTCGTCGTGCATTATTTGCCGACTCTGGGACTGGTTGGAGAAAGCGGAGAGGTGGTCATTATATGACATGGTGTCGTGGTATGAAAGAAAGCTGCGAAAGGCTGGCTTGTGTTGGTCCTCCACAACTCCCTGGCTGGGGTCCGAGACACGGTGTAACGCAGTGGCTAGAGACGTTATCAGATATGGCTCAGAATAGAAGCCAATGGCGATCCTGCTGTAACCTTCTTTTACTTTCTTCATAAAAAGTGGTTGTATCTTCCTTAACTGAAAGATTTCTTCCGATTGTACCTTTCCGTTTTCCCCATCATTGTTCTCTCTCTTTTTTTTATAATTCCCCACGTTCATTACTTTTTTTTTTATATATTTTTTTCTCCTTCTCTTCAAATTATCATTGTTTTGTGTGGCGCATATATATTTGGTGCCCCCCTGTACCAATATTTATGTGTTCAAATAAAAATAAAACAAAAAAAAATCTAAGTTATGCAGTTTTATTTACTCACTAGTCATTAGTTTGAAGATAAATTTATACAATTTTTATTAGGAAGCTAATAATCTGTGTAATCAGATTAATTGTAAGTGATGTAATAACTCTTTTATGATTTTAAATTAGTATCATGCTATACATATTGTAAGTTAACCAAAAGTAATCATGTCTATCATGTAATTTCTAATCAGTGGTCAAACTTAATCATTCATACTCTCTATGAAATGTTTATTCAATCTTCTATGTGGTTTTAGATGCATATTACTTAAAGAGATACTCTTAAAACTAGAATAAAACAGATATCCTCTAATACTTTGTATTTTTCAATAATTCTACTGTTGGTCTCAATTCACAATGAAATTCGACTTTTGTTCTATTTCTACTCACTTTTCAATTGTTTTTACAGTTGTATATAAGATTAGCAGTAGGTAGTCATAAATTCCCACATATTACATAGTTTATAGATAATCAGTTGGAATTCGTAGGTTTTCATGTTAGTTGACACTCAACAGCAAGATATGGTGTTTTCAGTTTTAAAGGAACTATTGAATTCTTATATGTTTTGGACCAGTATCATTGGTGCACATCAAATGAATTACATCGATGTTTTAAGTCATTTTGTATAGTGTTATTGAATTGCAAATTGGTCTCTAGAATTCGATTAATATTACAAGGCCTAGATAAAATGATATTCATCCCTATTCAGTTTGTTTGTAAACTTCACAGTCAAGATTGAAGCCCAACACCACCAAGAAAAAAGTCAAAAGTGTCCCAATGAAGATTTGACATCAATTGATAAAGTTAATTAGTGTTTAACCTTAAGTTATGTAAGGCAATCCATGCTACCTTGTTTAGCATTCAAACAATAATCAATAATCACCCTGCTTTAAGGCTTGATGTGATATGATTTAAAATTGCTCTCAATATCCTAAATTTATTCCCTATATTCTGCTAGATCCCTTTTATGTACCTCATTCTTGTCTTTTATTCCTTCTTTTCAAGCTATACTCTCCACATCTAAACTTTACCGATGTAGATTATAAGGCAATTTTGAATCAATGGAAATCTGTGTCAGATGATCTCGCACTTTTTATGACTAGCAACAACTGTACTAATGATTTAGAATATATGTAGTTCAGGATCACAATTTTGAAAAGTGTTTTATTTTCTGAGTTGAATGGTTTGTTTCGTACAGTTTTCATTGTTTTTTTCATAAGTGCATACTTTTGCTGATAATGTTGTTTAAACAGACAATGAGAACTATACAAATTATTCGTATTAAAGTGTGTGGTAATGGGAAGTCAATGAAAACTGCCTGAATGAACTAATCAGTTCAGTGAAAATATCTTTGATAAAACAATTATGTAATATAATGCATCTAGTGATTATACTTTTATGTAGATCGAGATTTGTTTTTTATTTCGATTTATTTCATTTCTCATTATTATTATTATTATTACCATTATTAATTAATTAATTATTACTTGTTTATTTAGACTGTTGACGTTAGAGCGACAGAGAAAATTATACAGAAATTATTAAAAATTATCAATTCATTAAAACAGCTACTTATTCGTTGTGCTATTGATTCAACATCGAATGCTTTTATGGCTAAAGAAACCTGTTTAATGGCATTAAATGATGCAACAAAATTTGGATGTGATCAACGCATTGATGCAGCTTGTCAATTATTTCAGGTGATATTTAATTAAAGTTTATTGTAATTATTTTTTCAAGTGATTAATATTAAATGATTAATTTGTAATTTATCATAATATAACTAACTTTTTACCATTTGATATGTTATCTTGTGTTGTTGAGTCGATACCTATATAGTAGTTAAAATATTCTGTTTTCATCTGGTAAGTCATACATTTAAACTGTGCTAATTAATCACGTACTTCTATTCGTTCACTGTCGAAATGCTCTCACATGGCCACGTGCATACAACCACTGCTAGGGAAGTCCTACTCACTGCCTTCTTGCTGCAGGGTGTTGTTTACGAAATTGAAAGGACGAAAAGCGAATGTCGGGTGCTTTAACCGGGTTGATGGATATAAATGATCCACCTAGGGAAGTTGGAAAACCCTGATTCCAAACCAGTGGTGCACATGGGCTCCAGTTCCCTGAAGGGACAAGTGGCGTATGAACCAATCTTGGGTCATCGGTTACCATGGGACTGCATTTCCTGACGTTGCTCCACTACCTTGTGGATCAGACCTTTAGGTCGAAGGCTTAGGGTGTGGCCCTCTAAGAAAACCACCTGCTTCGGTTTGGGCACCTGGGCAGTACCCAAGCCCTCACACAAATCGAATGATTTATGTGGCGCATATGTATTTGGGGCCTCCTTGTACCAATGTTTGTGTGTTTAAATAAATAAATAATCACTCAGAGTATAAGATGGCCTTGTACATACAATGATACTCAAAACTGTACTTAATTACATCATATTTAGTGAGTATTGTATTGTTTATACTTGGTTTTGCAAAAATTAAAATATTGTTGTTAACAAAGTTGTTGAAGTGATGTGATTATTATTAGTGTAGTGAACAAAAACACCAATGGGGACAATCGAATGTATTTAGGCACATAATTACAGAGCGTCTCAATAAAATCTGAGAACCATATATTAAATCGTTAATTTGCAAAATATCAATCCATCATATGAAACTTGACTGTTCCTGTTGCAAACATCAATCGATTGTCTCAGATTTCATTGTTCATGCGTTTTCATACAAATTGCATTGTGTTCCCGCTCATCCTTTCTTGATCTTCCCCCATCTTCTGCTGCCAGACATTACGTTCTTAACTCGCGTCATTAAAGCAATCGATTCTTAATTAATAAGTTATAGGTTCAAATTCTCAGTCCATCTACTTTGAGCTGAACAATTACTATTGATCTTATAGAAAGTATAACTCGAGGTCGTGTATACAAATATGTACAGAGTTACTGAGTTATATAAAAAAGTTTTCAGAGGAAAAGAATGGTAAATATTGCTTAAAAGGTCACTTTCTCAACTATAAAGTAAATAGTTGAGTGTTGCACAAACAACATACTCTCCCTTCAATACAAAAATTGATATTTTATCCACACCATAGTTGAGTACACGTTGGTAATGGTCAGATAAATTTTTTTGAATTCGTGCCAATATTTTGCTAGTCGCTAACTCACTTAAAATACCAAATCTCTATCCATCATCTTACTATTCCTACCATTAAAGTGAGGACAATCTTTCAATTTTTCTTGTCTGAGTAGGAAATGTCAACTAAAAAAGTATGTATAATCGAATTATCATATTTCATATCTATCTTTATTGTTTATTTAAACATATGAATATCCTAACTGATTGTACCAACTTCTGAAAACTTGTTTTTTCGAATTATCCAATGATCAATTATTGCCAATATTCGAATGTTCAAAATAACTAATAATTAGTTGGAATTAGTGTAACTTATCTACTTAGTATAGAATTATGTAAACTCAACCTTGAGTTGTTATACAATTTGTATGATTTTTGATAGTGTTGTCATACTACTACTTACTACTACTGTGGTGTATGCCACTTATATCAACAGACATAAGTAGTATATAACACTAATCAAAAGTGGAAAACCGGGGAGCAGGAGACTAAGACGATCGGGTTGAAGAGAATAGAATGGAAAATCTAAATGAATTGTTAGCTTGAAGAATCGTAAAGAATGTGAAGGACAAGTGATGGAAATTTACAAGTGAACTATTCGGTGTATGATTTTTATATTTTACCAATATACTCTGTCATTTTGTATTAAAATCCATCGGTTGTCTGCACCTGTGTTTCCAACAATATTACTACACTGCTGTTATCCTCCTCTCAAAAAGCAACGTAATTAGAATGATGAAATTCCATTCTACAACTTATAATTCTTTAATGCTCCATGAAACATTAAAGAAATGCTAAATTCTTCATCTTAACTTTTATTTTATTCCTCTATACCTTATTTTTTCTACATTCAGAAACGTTCTGTATCTATGATATCATCTGCTTATCAATTATGTTCATTGAGTACAGATGAAGAATGTTGCAGTAAAATTCAATTAGCTTGTCAACAAATTGAACAACTTGTTCCACAATTAATTAATATAGCTTATTTACTATTTAAATATCCATCTTCTAAGGTAAATTGTACAATTTTACTCATTTGTCAATATTTTTTTAAAATAAAAGATTGCGTAATTGTTAGCGTAGCATAGATTAGATTAACGCATATTCCGCTCAGGATTGTGTCGAGGTGCTTTGATTGGCTGCTTCTTAACCAATCAGCGCTAGCAGATACTTGAAGAAGATTTTAGAATCTTATGTAAAAATTATTATGATTCCTACTTGCATCCAACCTTTCTTATTTAGAATATAATTACGTTGCTGTTCAACCGTGCTCTGATTCGGAGACTTGTCGAATAAAGTGAAGTGTCCAAAAAATACTAAGCAATAATAGTAGCTGAGTGGTAATAAGAGAGACCATAACAGTAATGTAGGTTAAAGCTAAATTGATTGTAATTAGTTAGAATTAATAAATTATTAATCTGTTAATGGATGAGTCCACTGTTCTGTTCATTAACTATGCTAACTTTGATTGATCCACACCATTTCTTGTCCAATTAAAACATGAAAAAAGACAGCTAATATATTCTCTTTATATTATGCCTTAAAATTCACATGACGATAATATAAATGAATTACAGGATCAAATGTACAATACAATCAATGAACACCACAATTTGTACATAACTAAGAGGATATTTTGTAGTACAATACTGAGTAATAAATATCTAATTAATTTACTGTAATTTATGAACGATAAGAGATCATATCAACAGTTAGTGAGTTAAGTAAAAGCTAAACAGTCAGAGCAATATAAAAATACTATAAACCAAATATTTGCTAAGTGCATAATGGAAAAAATATGTATAATAATAATTCACCGAAGAAAAGTTTTCAAAATTTCACCTTCATTCATTCATGTCTAACTAGTTGGAATAACGTGTATCATTAGTTTATCATTTAGTAATTGGTATATCACGAAATAAAAAAAAACGAATAACGTAATAAACCTGTAATCAGTTGCCACTTTTTTGTATGAAGAATAGTTATTTATTATGCTCAGGTTAATCTGATCTCAAATTTTACCAGTAACATTTTTGTTCATTTTTATATTTTAAATCGAGATCATGAATTGATTAATGTAAGACCACCATTAAAAACCTGGATGCATTGAACGGTCGTTTCGTCCTGATTTGGGACCCCTCAGCAGTCCAGTCCTTCCAGGTTTTCAATAGTGGCCTAACATTGGTCGGTTCATGCTCTCAATTAAAACTCAACAATCTTCACAACTCGATACATTTTTATATTTGTTTTTTTGTTTGTTTTAGTCTGTTGAATTAAATTATGAAGCATTTCGTAAGGTATATGAAGAGTCGGTCAATTTACTGTATTCATGTGTTAATGAGTTAATTGGTATGCATGATTTCTTAGCTGTATCCGATGATTTAATGTTGTTGGAATATCAAAGATCTATTCGTGCTTTATCGGTATGTAGTTTTAATTCTGTTTATATTTTCCTTTTCATTTAAAAAAGCTGTTGCTGTACGTATTCGATTTTGAATTGTCGGATTATTGATAGTTATTGGAGTAGGTATATAGATTAATTAAGACCTCAGATAGAAACTAATTTCTTTTACTTTGTTTGCTACTACTCAATAGTTTGTTTGTCTTGATGGCTCAATCTTGTTATATATTAGCCAAAATATTCGTTCCTTAAGGTCCCATCATCTTAGGCAGACAGATGTAGTTAGATACCGTAAGAGGATTGTATTGTTGGTTGTACCGGGTTGTATGGTGTAAGTAATGGGTTTCCTGTTGAAAAGCAGTATAGTCGTAGGTACTTCCTTCCCGATTACTTGAGAAGAGGTTGGACGAGATCAATCTGAAAAATAACATCCTTTTTTGGATCACGTTGCAGGCGGTTAGGCTTGAAAGGTAGAGAGCTTGTTGGACAAATAAAAAATACTAACAAATGTGACTCTTGCTACTAGGCTCAAGGAGTTATCTTTTGATTCTTATTGTGGTTGCACTTTCAATCCGATCAAATCTTTAATACTTATCCAGATTTTTTAAGCGAGTTTCTTAAAACAAAGTATTTCACGATGTTGTTTATTGGAATGTTTCACTCGTCCATACATACTTTCAACAGACTGAATTATTATTAAGTCCTGTCTAGTCCCAGTAAGTTAATTAATGACATTATCCAGTTTATGTCTTGTATTTCATCTCTGGTCATAGTGGTGACTACACATAATACCCGATTCAATTATTGAAGCCTTGAACAGTTATTAAATCTCGATGAAACGTGAGGAGTGGTAATACTGTGGTGAAAATCGAAGCGTTATTGACAATGAATTGAAATATAATTATTGAATGAAACTATATATTTTGTCAAGGTTTTCACAGACTGAAACATGTCAATTCGCATTCGTAAATTAGTTTTCTGGGCAAACTAAATCGTCTTCGTATCGTATTATGTTTAGCTGGAGTGAAATTTGTGTCATACATGTGATGTATGCTACTTGGGTTGAAGGATATAAGTAATACGTAACACCATCCAGAAGTGGAATGCCTGTCAAAAGAGAATTGAGAAGATTGGATTGGAAAGAACCGAAAGGGAAACAGAAAGGAATTTTAATAAAAACAGAATTGGAAGAATCATAAGTAATGTAAATGACGACTGATGGAAGATGTACAAATTAAGTATTTAATGCATAGTTTTCATAATTTACGGATATACTGTAATTTTGCACTAAATGATAAATTGGTTTTCTCCACCTGATTGTTCGTTCACCACATATATCCTTACATATACAGTCAGTGGATCCGGGAAATTTTTCATCTGGTCTCTGAGTTGTTTATTATCGGTGATGGGAATGAATTCTCATTCAGTTGATTGGTTTGTAATAATTTATCTAGCATAAACTGACACCATTCGAAGATTAATTTCATCTCCCTGTGCTAACGTAGTATAGCAACTTAGGCTAATATACATTTGTACTATGTTCTACTTTACTTACTTCCGACTGAACGACACATCTGACGAACCATTGAAAAAACATAAACCACTGGACACCTGTTTCCTATTTTAAAACTTTGTCTCAGTGTACACTTATCAATTCATACTGTTTCAAACACAAAACCTTTAAATCTCACACTGAGCACGATATCTTTAGAGTTCACTGAATCAGTAATCAAGTACTCCAAATTTTCTGTTCCAATCACTCCACGTCATGAGGACGATGTACCAAGTAAACCGGACAAATACATATGCTCATAAAAGGCTTCATAGTAGGAGTTCTATTTTGAGTAAATGAATTATTCATCTTATCAAGGCACATCTTCCAAAGCAATGTTGATTTAGTCTCTCAACGTAATAGGGAGAGGGTGCTGGTCAAACCATAAATAACTGAATTAGATCATAGAACACAACATATAACGTGAATTCTAATATTATTAAAGTTATTCAATAGTGAGTTGAATAATATATGTAATGTGACTGGCTTATATAAGTTTGTTCGAGTTTCACATATTCAGTGGACAACTCATTAATTAATTAATCAGATTTGAGTTATTGTATTTGTATGGAAGCTCGTAATATTCGTTGGCTGCTCAAATATATATATATATATATCATAAGTTAGAACGATCATTCTTCTCTAAACTGTGGATTTTCCTCAAGAAAAATTATCTAAATTACTTACGTTTTGCCTGTTTTAATCATTTAACTAATCTAAAATAAATCTACAATAGGTTGGCCCAACTATTTTTCTTAAAAGAATTAAACTATATAAACAGTTATTTATTTATTCAAAATAATCAGTGATTCTTGATCATAACATTTATCAATGTTGTTACTTCTGTGTGTGTGTGTTTGTGTAAATTAACTGAGTTCAGGACATCTCATTAACCTTGCTTATAATCGAATCAGATGGTAAATCATTTTTATGAGTATTTATGAGATTCCATTATAGAGGTAGGTAATAAAAATTTCAAAGTAAACAATGATTATTTATTCATTATAGTTTGCAAAGTGGTAGTTTATTAGTTAGGGTATTCAGTTTTTAACCACCAAGTCTCAAGTTCAAACCACTTTCCATCTACTTCAGTTTAAGCTGAAGGGTTGTATCACCAACCACTTATACTTAAAATATAACTCTAAGCCAAGTAAGCGAGTCTGTACCTGGTCTGGCTGTAGCTTCCAATTCGGCTTAGTGTTTGATCTCGCATATTATGATAACCCATTAAAAATATTTTGGCTAGGACACTTGTTCTTTGTGGTCCTACCATGTCTCTAAGGTCGAGTAGAGAATGATAAGTCTAAAAGCAATTTGCTCAAGGTTCGAGAACGAAGTTGTACTGCTGACTGTATTGGGATGTGGTAACACAAAGGTGTATCTTTCAGACAACCAAGATCTACAATGACGAAAAAAACGTGTTAGTAAAGGTCGGCCTTGAAAACGGTACACCTTTTTTCGCCCCATAGATTTCCATCAGTGACAGAGTCTTTCACAGTACAGAGATAGCACATCATTTATATGACCTCATCTTCAAGTAGTTATCGATTGTGTCCTACAATTACTCTTTTAGATCTTCAAGATCATTACTAATCCAATATCGTTTTCATTTATCTCATAATGTAGTATTCTTCCAATAATATATGAGCAACTAAAAAATGGCTACCATCCACACGACTCTAACAGGACTATTCTGTACATAGTAAATAAGTTAAATTATTTTTCAATTATAGTTCAAACTTTAATTTGTACTTTTTTCATTGTCATCTTTTTTTCTAATAAAAAAAACAAACAAACAATTTATAGGATAAAGATGAATTAAGCGTTCAACAAACATCAACATCAATGCAACAACGTTCAGCTTATATTTGTGAAGTAATATTAAATAAAATGATTGCACGAACTGAGAACAATGAATATGTTGATCAGGTGATGGAAAAAGTTACATTAATACGTGATCAAGTATGTTAAATAATTAGTAGGAGGAAATATTGCACCTTCTATATTTGATTGTTAAAATTAGAATTGATTACATCTTAAAAAATGATTTCATTGTTATGGTTATATTTCATTCTGGTATGATTTATTATCAATAGTTCTTGTTTATAATGTTATGAGAGTTCAGAGCTCATGAATTTAGGTGTAACGATAAAGTCTACTATTGTTAGTTCGTTGAATTAGTGTCCAACAGTCCATATTTTTCTATTTCAATCAATTCATAGTATAATACAATAATCATTCATTACCATAATTATGGATAATTGTCTCATTGTTTTGACATGATTGAACTCTTCTACTCTATTAGTAGACCACATTGAGATCCAATCAATGGAACTCGGTTAACACTAAAGGACTAGATGAACGTGATACTGACTAATACTCAGTGATTAATCAATTGTAAATCTCTCAATCATACACGAAGTCACTGGCATCCCACTAAAGCTCATTTGTAAAGTCTCAGGCTGTGAAACTGGTTAGTCCCAGTTGAAATTCACCGTCAAACTTTATTTCTTGCTAACGAGTACCAATTAACACGAAGCCTAGGCTCACATTCTCTTGTTGACCTCTTTTTAATGATCTAATCATTCTACTAGTCACAATTTATCACTTAACTTTATCTCAACGTCAGTGATTAATGAGCATTACATAATTATTACCAGTTCCAAGGCAATTGAGAGTTGCATGACGATTAGCTTTGATTATAAAGAGTTTTTGTAAGGAAATAGCAGTGTGTACTTACAATTTGCTTATTTGTTTCTTTAAAAAAATAATTGTTGGACTTATCATTAAGTGGACTAGAGGTTGAACAAATCATAAGTTGAAGTGTTCGGGCGCGAAACTGAAGGTTCTGGGTTCGATTACCAAGTGCAGAATTGTGAATGCAACTGTTGAGGTACCCCATACTCGGACAAAACGGCCATCCAGTGCTTCCAGGTTTTCATCGGTGGTTTTACTTAGATAGGTTCATTATTTCAGTGAAATTTAACCGTAACTACAACTCCATACTGAAAATCGCATTCTAGGTATTACAGTCAGGATAGTCAGTGGTAAGAAAATCGATAAATCGGAAATAGGTTTGTTACAAAAAAAACAAATTAAATTGTAAGTCGTGTGTTACTTGGTTATAAATGAATTATATATTGCAGAATAGATTTTCTAATTCTTTCATTTTCCTTTACTTTGGTTAGAAAGACTCGTTCACTACGCGTCGTGGAAGTATTTCTCGATGAATGATTCATGAAGATATAGTCCTAGATAAGCACCCAGTAAACAAATATTTAATCAATCAAAATAACTTGCCTCATTTTTATTATTTCAACTAAATCAATAGTATAATGTGGTATTTGAAAAATACAAACGAATTAGTGTAAGAATACATAGAACATACATAGAGCAGGATAGACACATGACTAATGATTTGATAAGTTTAATGTTCGATCACTTTACTTGTTTTATTCTGATGAACTGGATGTTTTACACTTCATTAGGATAGAGTGGAAATTTAAACAGTTGAAAATCCCAGGCATTATAAGAGTTGGATGGTGGCTGACGTAGAATCCAGGGCTCGCGTTTCGTCCTATTTAGGACTTGTCAGACGGTTGTATCTGCTTATAATGTCTGTGACTTAAGGCAATATCGAGGTCATCCCGCACAGGATACACATATGTCAATAAGAGACTGACCAACTACTGTCCTAAGCATCAATCAGGAGATTCATAAACAACCAATATAAAAATCAGTTAAAAATTCATCTATATCAATTCTTCACACAAAAGGCAATAAGCTTTGTTCATTTTATAAATAGCCTTATTTTTTAGTGAACGAAGTCTTCGTGACGATAATCTATCTGTTGTTTAACGCAAAACTACAGTGTCCTCGTGAACTATGAAAACCATGCATTAAATACTTTATTTGTACATCTTCCGTCAGTTGTCTGTTACAAACTTCATCATTCTTTCATTGATGTTGTTGTTACAATTAATCTCTGTTTACATTACTATTCTCTTCAATTCGATCTTTTTAACCGTCTGCTGCCAGGTATTTCACTTGCGATTGGTGTTATATACTACTAATATCTGTCACCATAAGTAGCACACACCACAATTTTACATGTGTAGAAATGCTAAGTCTTGTTTTTAAGTTTCACTTTTAGTTTATCTAAGATTAATAACATTTGATTTCATCGAGTTTTGTTTTGGATTACTCTTCTTTTTCTCTATAAAACAATTTCATAGTATACTCCAGATTTTGTGAATATCGCACGTAATACACTTAGTCGTTTAGCTGCTGGTCAGTCAGTCGATGAAAAAGCCTATCGCTACTCAGGTCATGCTTTATGCAATGGTGTACATGATCTACGATTAACTGTTTTAAATGAATGTGATCTACCATTTGATAATGATATTGAGTCATTAAATTTACAAGACAATCACGGTAATGTTGATAATCTCCAACCGTCGTCGTCTTCTCTGCCTCGTCTGCCTTCACCTCCTCTCCCTCATAATAATTATTATCATCGTCATCGTGATCAACATTCAAATGACAATGAACAAACAGAAGTTTCAGTCGGTTCAATGAAAGATAAACAGAGATCAATAAGAGAAATGGACAGAGTCAATTCAATGTTAGAAAATAATTCCACTTCTAATTATAACCATAAATCTCGTAAGTATTTACCGCATAAACGATAATGATATAAAATAAAGTTTTATTTTTATTTCATTCATGTGAACCAATTTTGTAATTTCTTCCTTTATTTAGAGAAAGCTGTGTTCATTCTAATTTTTTATTGTTCAATTGGATCCATTATGCAAAAAGTTTGTTTCTCTATTGTTGCTTTTTTATCGAGAGTATTTTCTTGTTTACGTTTCGATAAACTGTCTTTCACTGTTTCTTTCTCTCTCTCCCCTTAGATACTATTACTATTATTGTTAGTATGATTATTTTTCAGTGAAATTAGTTTTTCGTAAACTTTCATATGACATATTATAAATATGTATATTTGTACATGACGGTAGTTCTTGGTTGAAATTAATGTTATCGACAATTCATTTATTTAATAAAGGTCAATAAATAGAAAAGGAGAGAGACATAGAATAATTCCAGTGTTATTTATTATAAATGTTTTTATCTGTTGAAAGATGAATAAATGTGTATAGGTCGCTGGTTGGAACATTACCACAATTCGGTCTTTTTTTTCTCTCTTTTTCTTTTGATCATTATCAACTTCAGGTTTGTCAACCGTTTCGTGATTCGTCATCAGATTTAGTTACAGTCACGTTCTTAACGCTTAAATAACTCGTAGTTTGATGGAGGAATATCGAAAGTCCACAAGAAGTTTTATTTTCAAAAGTTGAATAGTAATGTTTACACTTCATAAGTATTTAGAAGTCATCACACCAACATGGACGATTAAATAATTACCTTGGTTGAATTTATATTTCGCTTATCCATGATATTCCACTTACAATTGTATTTATCTCCCCCTAAGATAATCTGACCAACTTCGCTCGGCATATCACTTTCCTTTATTGAGGAAAGTAAGTCTTCTTAGGATTCTGTCGTATGAATATTTTGATACATCATAACCTCAAATTGTGTATAGATAAAAATGATAATGTTTCTTCTTCCACAGTATCTCCTTTAAACTTAATGTTTGTAAAGAAGATCTTCTTTGGTGCTACAGATGCTTTCAAAAACACCATACTTAGACCAACAATTGACAGTTTCTATCCATACAAAAGATATTTGGATGATACGTTCATTATTTATGACAAAAATATAAATTTCAAGACATCTTAGACAAATTCAATAACTGTCACCAATTCACAATGGAATCATAGTCGGATTCGAAATTTCACTTCGATGTTTTGTTAGAAAGGAAAACTGATGATTCTCTACAATAATCGATATATTTAGATAGCCAACTTAGAATGACTAGTATACGAATCGCAAAGTTGAATAACATTGAAACTAAAGAGAAACCTGATCCATTTTTTATTCACGAGGGTCAGACGAATTTGTATCAACGATGCAATGAACATCGAACTTGATAAACTATGGCTGATACTAATGAACAGTGAAAATTCACATATATTCGTTGAGGAAAATTTGAATCCAAGACAACAACTTGGAAAAGTGTTCAACGCACCAAAGAAGGCTTTTTGTGAACATTCATTTTAAAAGAGATACTGTAGCCGGAGAAATTCGAAGTAAAGCAGACGTTCAAAATCTCTGAGAAAAATATTCTATTGAGCTAAACTTCATATCGGCTTTTCTAATCCGCCTTTGATTCGTAGTTGTGTGAATAAAATGATAATAATAAAAGAACACAATGAATAAGTCTTAGTAAATCAAATCTCATTATGTGAATATCCACTGTTTGAATTTGGGATCTTAATTCAAAAGTTCAAATCTATCTTTAAGAAGTTGAACTGTATTGTGGTGTATGCTACTTTAGTCTGTCGACATAAGTAGTATGTAATACCGATCGGAAGTGGAAAACAGGGCAGCAGAAGGTAAGAAGATCGAGTTGAAGAGAATAGAAGGGAAAATAGAAATGAATTGTAAACTGGGAGAATCTTAGACAATATGACGGACAAATGATGGGGATTTGCAAATGAAGCATTCAGTATATGGTTCTCATATTGTACCAACAGATTCTGTAATTTTGTCTTAAAAATAGTTTAGTTGTCCCCAACAATGTTCTCGTTCACAACAGTATCAATCAATTGCAAGGAATAAATACTTTATTTAACATTCACAATATATTGCCTTATTGATAGAAGAAAAGTGGACTTAAAAATAAAGCCAATCATTTATGAATTCCTAAATCGTAATTTTTTTAAAATAGTTCAGTTCTTATTAGTATAATTATCAGAAGGGATTGTGTGGAGATTTTAGAAATTTCACTGGTTGAAATCATGAATCCATTGAAGCTAGACCACCATGGAAAACCTGGAAGCACTGGACGGCCGTTTCGTCCTAGCATGGGACTCCTAAGCAGTGCGCATCCACGATCCCGCTCCTCGCGAGATTCGAACCCAGGACCTGTCAGTCTCGCGCCAGACGCTTAGCCAACTAGACCACTGATCCGGCATCCATCGTGGGTTCGAATCTCGCGAGGAGCGGGATCGTGGATGCGCACTGCTGAGAAGTCCCATACTAGGACGAAACGACCGTCCAGTGCTTCCAGGTTTTCCATGGTGGTCTAGCTTCAATGGATTCATGATTTTAACCAGTGAAATTCCTTATTAGTATAGTTGAATAAAATACTGAAAAGGTATTAAACAGAACAATTCTTTGTTTTACCATGTTCTTTAATTTTTACAAATCATTACAAAAGTTTCTCTTTCAGCATATATGCTATATATGTATATCACAAATTGTGTTGTTATAGTAACGTACTTTTGACTTGAATCAAAGTGAATAACAAGAAATAATAATATGACATATTTTAAATGATTCAATGAGCTACATTCAAGAGAACTTTTTGATTGAAGGTCATCAAATAAAATAAATTTAAAAATATAAGAGTTCAGTTAATGTTTATCGTATGCAATGAGAACTTAGATGGTATTTCATATATCTATTGTCCTAGGTATAAATATAAGAATCACTCTAGACATAGTATGTTTTCAGTCAATCTTTTGAAGTATTAAAATCTTTATACAATCGTCTAAACACATATAATTTAACTATTAGAATTGTAAACTTCAAAACCACTCTCCGTCCACCTTGGTTTAAACTATTGAATGCTGTAATAATAAATATATTTTTTGTTATATCTTAATGAGTAGAAAAAATGTTTTTCTGACGTTTCGTGACTTAATGTAAGCCACTTCTTCAAAAGAAAAAAATAACCGAGTGGTGTGATTATCTTGTAGACCTTGACACAAGATACATAATTAATTAAAAGCGTTGTGTGTTTAATTCTCTAGCTAAATTTCAATACTTAACACTTGAAGATTTATTGTGACATTATGTGTAACAGACTAGCAGTATGCAAGTAGGTAGATACACATGTAATACTAATAATAACGATAACAACCGCAAAAATCTAGATAGTGTTTTGCGTAATAATTGTTTAATTCAATTTAAATGAAACAAGGCGAAAAACAAAATGATACAGTTAATATAAAATTACAGGATAATTAAAATGCTAACAATTATTAATAACACCGATACTAATACTACTAGCATCAAAATAAGTAATAAGTTCACATGATACATAGTTATAAAACAATATCACTTAGTTACCGATCTACTGTTTATTTTAAGAGATAGAGTGGATAAATCATACTTAATTTGTTTTCAATTCATAACCAGTGTTATTAAGTTGAACATTATATTAAAATAATTAAGGAATGATAATTCTAATATAATTAAGAACACTTCCAGCTATTAGATCCATCAATTACTCATACACCCTTCTCTATATTTCTTGTTGACTTTGGTTTAAACAGTCTAATTAGTAATACAATAGTCTTTACATCAAATAATTCAGTTCAATGTTGACAGCATGATTGATTGATTCTTCAATGATCTCTTAACTGTTACATATAATAATAAGAAATTTAGTGAAGTAAATGTAGTCTAGAATCAATTCTATCTCAAGATCTCATTGTGTACACATTGAAAAATGTGAACTAAACTGAAAATCAATTTAATTTTTAAACGGTCAGTAACAAACATATCTAGGCCTAAGGTTCTTGTGAATACCATTCATAATAATTTTTGCGATACCTCAAAACTGTACACAACTAAGAAGCGTATTTTAAAAAAAAATTGTAGCACACATTAAACAAACTGTTCATTTTATTTTGTTTTGTTTCAATGTGTCCACTTGTTGTAAATCAAATGATCTCCGGGTTAAATGTGGGTAGATAATGTTGCATTTAACGTGTTTTTGTTACTTAATATACAAGTAGATTAATTCAATCTGTAATGGATACATATTCTACATGTTTGTTTAAATGTGTGTATGTGGATGAGCACACACTCGTGTTTGTGAATGTGTTTATCCTTCTTGTTGTTTTGTGTAAAATCAAACAAGTTATAGTATCTTTGCAATGGAAATGATATAAGTTTTGTAGTTAACTGAATAAATCAACGCATTAAAATGTAAAGCAACAACCATTTTGTAATAAAACAATATTTAAGATATTTATCACGTTACAATGTACTTTTTTACTATTGAAAACAATGGAATATTGAACGTTTAAATCGAAATATTTGATTATAAGCAGAGACGAATGATAGCTAACAGTGGAATCCTGGACGCGCGTTTTGTCTTATTTAGGACTCGTCAGCTGGATGTACCTACATCGTAGAGTTGTTCTCCCCGGGACTCAAACAACCAATACAAAAATTTACGAAATATTCAATGTTTTACTTTACATAAAAACACACCTTTCAGGAGGTTATTAGTGACCAAACTGAAATATTCCATAAGACCATAGTGTAATAAACTGTTGAACTTTGATGTATCATGAAGTATTTTGGTTAGGCTTGGATATCTTGATGATCCATTAAGGCTATCTTTACTGGAACACCTGTTCCTGGAGTTTTTACCATGACATATGAGGACGGTAAATTGGACATTCGATTGTAAAGTGCTTTTACAGTAAAGCGTGAGTGAGTCGACTTTAAACTCGTAATTATTTGATCGAAAACAATTGAGATATTTTCACAGTTGGAAAATACGTGTCTCAGACGTTTGAATAAGCCATCAGAAGCCTATACGTTTGAGCCAAGTTCAATGTTGATTACAGTTGAAGGTTGGCTGATATACATAATGTGACATTTTTCACTGGTTTATTGACTTTACCCAACTCTAAGTACTTGTGATCACAAACTATAGTGTTTTGAGACACTTATAATGGAGCGATAAGACGAACGTGCTAACTGATATACATCACGAAAAATATTTCCAAAAAATGAAAATATTTTTATGTTCATAAGTAGTTATAGGCGAAGGAAAACATTATTTATGAAATTGAAATCTACTGTCTTCTTTTTTAATCCGCTGAACATCTAAAGTTGTTCAAGCTCATTCTCAGAATCGGTATTTATAACACAGAAGCATCGAGTTTTCATCTCTCAGATCTGGTGTTCTAAAGTTATCTTATATTTTACCATTTCAATAATTCATTCCTTCTGAAATTATATTGTCTATATATAACGTTTACTACTACCAGTGATACTATTACTACTTCTATTATCCTGATATTTTTCTTGATAATTTCGATGATGATTTATCTGAGGCGTGTTCATAAGTACTGACTATCTGGTTTATAGTCTTCTGGACAACTGCGGTTAGTTGTTGGACGCTGTCAGGTGATATGGCTCAGAGTCGAACATAATAGCATATATGCATTCACTTTTTATCTTGCTTTAAGTTATAAATTCTTTCAGACATACTTTCTCATTCCTCCTTTCCGAGTTTTATTTTGAATGTTTAGTGTTTCTCACTTTCATTACTACCGTGATTATTTTGTTTCCTGCTAGTTTATGAATGAAGTTCGGGCTAACGCATATCTGTACCAGGCTTTACGTTGATTGTAACTGATTGACTAAGTTCCATCTTTTATTGAGTGTAATCATGAAGAGAGAACCTACACTTTCTCTGATAAACTGGGTTTTTCATATTCTGTTGTTGTTTTCTAGTTGGGATCAATTAAATTCTTTCTCTGAATTCCCAAAAAGTAGTTACTACTCCTTATTCTGTATGGGAAATAGCCAAATGATGGAAAATAAATGAACTCTATTAAACGATAGTTGACTTTAATTATTTTAGTAAATTATATTTTGTTCATTATTTCTATAGTACCTAACCGATTAGCTTGCTTAGCGCCAGTTTAAGTTACATAAAACACAACAGTACTCATGTCTAATCTCAGACTAATTGTCCGTTTTGTAAATGGATCTTCTAGATTATCTAACTGGAATTTATTAAACAGTGGGCTTATAGTTGAAATACTTAACTTTCACCCACTAGGTTATAAGTTCCAATTATGCTCCACTTACCTCGAACAAATTACGTTTCCTTAATCCTTACACAAAAATGTACACGTCAAAACTAAGGACACAAACATGTACTTTTTAATGATTTATGTTATTTTAGATCATTTTATCATTATTTTATTTTTTATGTTTACTTTTATACTTATGTTACAAATTGTAACGCTTAATCTTCTGTTTAAATTTAACATTAGATTCATTTAAACAATCCACTGGAGATATTCATGCATCACAAGAAAATCAATTATCTGAAAGAAATGAAGTTTTCTCTGTATTGACAAGTCCACAACGTGAAACAATGGCTGAAGAATTAGCTGGATTTCTAGCGGAAAAAAAACGCTTTATGTGTGAAATAGTTAAATGGGATGATTCCGCTAATGATATTATTGTATTAGCTAAGAAAATGTGTGTAATTATGATGGAAATGACAGATTTTATACGTGGTAAAGGTCCATTACAATCTACATTGGATGTTATCGAGGTAAGTGATTAAGAAAAATATCTTTTCATGTACTTGACATTAGTTTTTCTATCTCTCTGATATAAAGTTGATTTTGTGAGTTATAAGTATGTAGGTTTGTTTTTGCTGAACAACATTTCCAACGGCTAATATTAGTAATATAGCAAGGAGTAGAATTTAGGATTTCTGAAGTTAGGTGACTTAATTCAAGTCATTTTATCAAAGTAAATAAATCAATAGCCGAAATTAAATGAACACAAGTTTAAATTTTTAACTGTTATTCAGATGATATTCAACTCTTCATACTAAAGGTATGCCTACAGTACTACTAACTTCAATAACTGTGTTCGATGGAAGTTGGATGGTTTTTTCGAAAACAGTATGCTTTACTAACAAAGCAATTAATTTTGAAACAGTGGTTACTTTATTCTAAATCCTAATCGAAACTGAATGCTAATCCGAACCTTTCTTGGGGTTTTTATGTAATCAATTATTCGTTTACTTTGTATTATTATTGTCTCAACACCAACTTTGCTTTCCTAAGGTCACTTTAGTAGTCACTGAAGGCCATTTGTTTCTATGCACGACCATACTATTTGTTCTACGTTTTACAGCTGTCTCATCAGCTTGTTGTAGAAAAGGTGGTACAATTTGGTGTTATTTGACCAATTTTGTGTAATCAATTCTTTTAATAGTAATACTTAACTGTAAATAATAGGCATTCTGTTTAAAATCTTATATCTACGCTATTCTTTAATTATGTATTGAACCTTAATTATGGAGAAGCATATGTTGGGCTACCATTTTTAGATTGTTTAGTTTAAAGAAATCTAAGTGGAACTCTAAATCCATCCACCTATCGAAAACCAACTCACCCAAATCGTTATATTGACTTCAATTCAATACATACATTCAGTGTAAAAATCGCTTTAGCACTTAGTCTCTTTAGAAGAACAAACGAGATTATTACAGCTGGAGAGGATAAACAAGAATAACGCGTTCATTTTGATTCTATTACATATTTTTGATGTAAAATGAAAGTGCATTGATCAATTTAGAAAAAGACCTTAGATGAGTATTTTTATTACAACAATAGTATCATCTGCATACCGCCTAATATTCCTTTATAACTTTAAAAACTCCAAATTAAATCAGCAATAGCAGTCCGTGCCATTTTTAAAAACCATCAAGTCGATATTAAAAATATCAAGATAATGCTAAAAGATTTTTCCAACTACAAAGACAGGTGAGTAACTGAAGCTTTCCATATATTGGTTAATCCTACTACCCTCAATAGAAAAGAAGGCTTCACCATCTATCCGAGCTACTACATCTGATTCTATTTGCGTCTGACACCATCATCACAAATATAAAGTCAACTCTATCTTTCTACATTACAACTATCATATTTTTCATATCGATCAACATACATACAAATACATAAGTATGTCTCATAGAGATCACTTAGATCAGAGTGAGATGACATTGATTTGGTTAGACCTGTTTCTGATTGATTGATTGATTGATTGTACTAAATATTCTTGCTTTACTCCTTTGTACCATTTAAACTTGGATTAATTTCATTTGTCTATTTATTCTTTGAAGTGTTAAAAAATTTAATCTTTCTACTCATTAGGATATTAAAAATATATTATTTTTATTAAAGAAATACGTGGTTGTTATCTATTGTAAAACCTTTTTATAGTTGTGAATTTTGTGTTACTGTGTGAGAAAATACTGACAATCGAAATTATACATAATTAGTAGGGAATTATTTTACTGAAATAAGTAGTACTCTTGGAAGATTAACAGGATTTTATTACTGGATGCATTTCTAGTGATAATCCGTTTGTGATAGTGTTATCTATGTCTGTGTCGTTGTCAAATACTGTTAGTAATGTGAATGATGAAATCGATTTACATATAAGGGAAGATGGTTATGTATAATCCGATTTGGTTCACTTTTGGGAGTGTCACAACATTCGTCTGACAGTGAAAAGCTTAATGTACAATAAGTTGGTAAAAGAAATCTAACCTTACTTTAGTGGAACCTGGAACCTGATATTTTTATACTGATGATGTATGATAATTGTATGCGTTGTTAATAGTTATCTCCGAAGTACTACTTGCACTTACTTGTAATGCCGTTTGACTACTGTTATAGTCCGACAACATGTGTTTTAACATTTTGGAGACCATCATCATTTAACCAGTGTTGTTATCTTAAAACCTCAAACTTGATTGTTTAAAAACATCCTAGGTTTCGTGTGCTTTCATATTCAACACTGTTTATTGCTAACGCTGAGATTGAATCAAAAGAGTAAAATATCATTCAGTTGATAATTTGAAAATGTAGAATGAATAAAAATTCTGTATCTCGTTAATTATGTGTTCATGGAGCAAAATTCTCAATATAAATCCTCCTATTCTCACCACTTCAGTGTATCGAGCTAAGTTTTCTACAGTGAAATAATTTGTTAATCTTCATTTTGTTTTGTTTGTTTTTATCTCTCAAATGACGATTCCATACGTTTAGGCAGCTCAAGAAATATCGGAACATGGTAAACGTCTAAATAGTCTATGCCGACATATTGCAGATATGTGTCCAGATTCAGCTAGTCGACGAGATTTATCCGCTTATTTACAACGAGTTACATTCTATTGTCATCAACTAAGTATTACTAGTCGAGTGAAAGCTGGTGTTCACATGCTCAGTGATGAAATTGTAAGTCACCTCGATGATTATTTATATTATGAATATAGACGTTACTAATTGATTGATATCAGTAGACATTTAGATATGTGGTTTTTAGTATGTGGAGTTTAATGTAAACAATACATTTAATAGTCGTCTCTCCTGATGAGTGCCAACAAGTGCGAACACGAGTTTCGTTTTCGTATCCTCCGTTCGTATCCACCCCAACATTTTTTCTTAGCTTAACACTTTATTACTAAACAAATTCAGTTGCTTCAGTACGCGTCCTTTTGACAGAATCTCATCAATACTGACTGCTAGATAAGGATGAGGGGAGAAGAGGAATGATTCTTCGTGCATAAACTACTTGCAGAAAATATAAGCGGAGTTGGTTAGTGGCTATCAGTAAAATCCAGGACGCGCATTTCGTCTTATTTTGGATTCATTAGCCGGATGTACTTGCATCCCAGATTTGATGTTCACTCCGGAACTCGAACCCAGTACCGTTTTCTTCAAATGCCGTCGCGTTTTCCACTTAGCTATTGAGTTCAGATAGCTACTCCGTAAATAATTTATGCTTTCATTGACTCAATTCAATTTCTACATCGTAATTGATTGAAGTTTTACCTAGGGTATATCACCATAGTGAGTATTACATCATTCTTAATGCATCAACATGTTTATTTTACAAGTTTTCTTAGGATGGATATTTGTTTTTTCTAAGAACTATTGATTTATTATCGTTGTTAATTAACTATTCAAATATGTAGAATTATGTATGCATTTCATGTTCAGTCCTATAACCTTTAGCACTTATTTTGAAGGAAATCTGAATTAATATGCATACTAATTAGTATTGCTTAATGAAATACACATTCACGTGACTGACCAATGATGCACATTGACTTGGTCCAATTTTGTTGAATTGCTACATTTACTACTGGGATGTATATTAGTAGTTTAAAGCATATCACAAAAATGTTTATTCGGTTGGCTGGTTTTGCACGGAAATTTTAATATCAGTTTAACTTACCATAACAGTTTATGTGGTTATTCCTTGAATAGCTACAAAGGATACTTTGCAAATTTTTTTGATGATCAGGCTATTGGTTCTGTCTAAATCACATACAGTACAGGTAAACAAAACATAAATTCGATGTAAGTAACTTATAGACTGGTTGCAGTTTTTCCGTACGATTGAACACGTCCTTTCTGGTATTCCTTTTCATAGTCCTCCTATGTCACGTGTAGTTAGTGATCACAGAATATCATGCCATAAATCAATTTGACTGGAACACTTCATTATTTGTTGTCAAGATCCAGTTCTATCGTCCTAAAACAATTACCAACTTCTTTTTACCTAACTATTCGGGACATTTAATTTATGAGTAAAAAACTGTATTACACCTGATTATCAGTATTTATTGAGTTTGGAAACATTTTAGCATAATTTATCAACTCAACTTGGATCCTATAACTGACTTCTTGATTGAATGTCAACTAATTTCAACTCATAGCTTAATATAATTCACGCTTTACAAACGTACAGCATAAACAATTTCTTACACTTACCTTCACTAAATGTATGGACATCATCATACTCGTCAATATTATTAGTTATAGCTTGTACACTTGTGTCGGAGTTTGTCTGAGACGATAAAGCAAATATTATCACGTTTGCGTGCAAAATAGACTGGTTTCTGAAATATCTTGATAATGACAAAAATATAGTTAAAAAGCATTGTATATTAAAAGCTTCATCACATCTTTTACAAGTCTTGGGTTCGACCTCTGTGATATCATAAATATTCAATGTTCATAAGTGTTATACGAAAATGACAGAATCATTCAGTACCGCCCATATACCTGAACTGATATCAATCTGTGATGAATACAACTTACAAACACAGTTGTTGTTCGTTACACCAGAATTGTGAGAACTTAAACTTGAAATCTCTAACTTAGACTTTAAAACTATTATAGACGTGTGGCTTAATGGTTAAGGCTCTCGTCTTCAAGCAAAAAAGGTACATGTTTTATTTCTCTTTATATTAAAGTTTGGAAAACTGAGTAGTAAACCATCAGTTCTCATAAAAATTACATATCTCAAGGCTAAATACGAAGTGTTTACTTCGTAAATGCGTTACGTAAACAATATCACTATATATTAAGCCGTTAGTACTTTTTCCAGTTAAATAGTACATGTAGTCATGTAAGATAGTTGGAAGTAGTCGGCCGAAAACTTTGGACTTAAGTTTCGTTCCAGGTGGTACTTATCAAGAAGACATCTTCAACCACCTAACATCGTACCATACTCCGTGAAATGTTGAACCAAATAGACTAATGGCCATATTGCAACTTGATCGATAGAATTTCATTTGTATTAAGAGACTAGAGAAGTATAATATTGGTTACTACCCAATGAAACATTAAAAGGTAATAATGTGTGTTTTAGGTATTCTGTTTATTAGCTTTCTTCTAAATTAGCCTACTCCATTTATTAACTTTCTAATCTTTATTTTATTCTAGTTTGAAAGTGCAACTTCACTAATACAAGCTGCTAAAAATCTAATGACATCAGTTGTTTTAACAGTGAAAGAAAGTTATATAGCATCAACTAAATATCGTGGTAGTTCTAATCAACGTTGTATAGTTCAATGGCAAATGCGTACACCAGAAAAAAAGTCATTAGTATCGGATTATTTAAAAAATTCTTCAATTTATAATCGTCACTATCTATTCGACGAGTTAAATTCACATCATCCAGATGCATTGAATGAATTATCACAATTTAAGCATCCACCAAGTTCATAATTAACATATTTATTGCTGAAAATGATTTTATACTACTTGTAACTATGAATACTACTAATTAAATTATGATCTCAATTGAAATGCTTTTATATTTCAAAGAAAAATTTCAATTCATCACAATTCAATAGCACTGATCTGATCATCTATTGTATATATCTGTATTGAATTCACATTTCTTTTTAATTTCCTTCTACCTTTTTATACATAAGTCAACCGTTTTCTTTTTTTTTTTTTCTCACCTAATAATGTTAGAAATCTACCTCTTTCTCTATACTTAATTTTAGTTTTAAATACATCATTGTACTCTATCGAAATGCTCAATTACACATTTATCCATGCGTGTATATCATACATATGTAGGCTTGATTTCAGTGCTTCATACCCTATAAGCACATTTCCCATAAACAGCTCAACAAATTCCTGTATCTCAGGTTATATACATTACTTTGTACGCTTCTCACTCATAAATTGTTGTGTTGTATACGAATTTCCTTTTAAACTGATTTTTTGTAAATAATCTTAGTGATTTCCTTACCTTTATAATGTGTGCATGTGTGTGTGTGTGTGGTGTTTGATTGTTTATTGTTGTCGGCAGCAGTGTTTTCTATATTTGTGTGCAAGTTCTGCGTTTATCCATTCCTTTTTTATATTACTTGTTAAAATAAACAATTGTTTACTCATTTTCTTTGATTCAAATCTTTGTGTTGTTATTCAGTGAAAAAGTTGACTGCTCATGGTGTACGGTTATTCTGAAATCAATGCGCTTCTATGTTGCTCATCTGTGAAAGTCTGGTCGTTTTACAGTAAATTTGGTGCTTAAGTCCGAATTTTCATCATGTTGTACTGTTTCATCATATTTTACAATTGATTGACCAATGTGTAGTGACCAAGGCCAAGTATGTCAGGTTCTTCTTAATGCAGACCGAACTCTATCGATCAAGTTGCAGTGTGGACACTAGTCTAGGTGACTATGTTAAGATGTAAATCGGTAGTTAGAGGTAGCTGACAGTAAATCCTACTTAACCTAGGTTCCATCTATTTGTCACTCGTCAGCAAGGTGTACCTGTAATTTTGCGAGAAATGGTGCTCCCTGGTGGATTAAGTCCTGTGTCACTCACCTTCACAGTTATAGATGTTATCACTGAGCTATTTGGGTCGCGTCTTTGATGTGAAGTGTATAAAAATGGATTTGTAAGCATATCTGTCAAAGTTCTTATGATCTGTGTATTACATATAGAATCAATCCAAGCTTTTGGGAGAGTTCTTTTTTATCATAAGCTTATCTTCCGACTCGCTCATCCACTCCAAACTTCAATTGCCTATCCAGATCAGATTAGTGCACCGAGCTTTTCACTGCTTGTTTACTTGTATGATCTATAGATAAGGTTGGCCTAAATTAGGTCTTCCAGAAAATGAACTTTGAGTTTGTGTTGAATCAGTGCCTGTATGTACATGATAAATCCATACCTATCAAGTAGACCCATTACTTCAGACTGCTAATATCTCTTTACATCTACAATTCATAAAAGAAAGAATACTAGAGCAGTTGGATTTGAGTGAATGTCCGAAAAAATTACAATAAGATACAATAAAGGAATTTGATAGGTAGTAGACTTTACTGTATAGTAGATATTTCAAACTATACTTTGGATTAATTGGTTATGTGTAATGTCTGCGTCATGTTACCAATTTTTTATAAGTGTTCAAGTCCCATCGCTTACCCCATCAGTATGGTCGCCTGGTTAACTGAGGCTACATAGTTCGATTGATGTTAGGTGATTTGAAATAAAACGGTATGAGGTCTAGATCTAGAGTTACTGGTCGAATAATGATGACCACTTAACACCGGGTTAAATTAACAGACATACTATTTAACGTATTACTAACAAGATTCAAATAGTAAGTCAATGATTTCCTGGATTGGTTTCATATTTCGATCCCACGTGTCATATACCAGTGAAGATTAAACTACAGGTAACTTTCGAGGACTATTAATGGACAAATATTCTATAAATATTCTTATTGTATAATTATTCAAGAATTGCATTATGTGTATTTATATTCCCCTTATTATAAGCTTCACTTTGACCTATAATTAATCATTGTACGATTTACTGTCCCTAAATTATGCTCAGTTTATTAATTGCTGTCTCCCACATTCACGGCCACTTTTTGGCCTATTTGTGTACATATGTTATTTTCTATTTTATGGTACGTTGTGGTCTGCCTGATTGATATATAAACCGAGTATGTGTGAAATAAATGATTTGGTTCGATTTTGGTTGATTCGGAAGCTGCTTTTGTGTTCTGGACTCAAGACGACGGGTTAGAAGGACGTAGGACCCAATAGGACGCTAGACTGCTCAGACCGGTTGAACGTCATTGGTCTTGTCATAGTGCGAATATTCGTATAAGCCGTATTCTGATTGGTGTATAAGTCACGTGATCGTAAGCCGGACATCAAATCATAACAAATTGGCGACGGGGATTTTGGCAAGAAAAAGTAATAAAACACTTGGTGACTCAGATCTTGGAAAGAAATAAGCTGTAATAATTGCCGGTGATTTTTTTTTGGAATTAATATTATTATTAGCAGTAAAAAAATATGGCGATTTCTTTTGAACAGTTGCAGTTATTATTACAGCAGCAACAGCAACAACAATTTCAACAACAGCAGCAGCAACAACAACAGCAAATTCTAGCTTCTCAACAGAAACTGCTAGAAACACTTTTGGGGAAGCTATCTATTCAACAAGATATTCCAGAACATAAAAGTATCGAGTCATATCTTAATCCAGTTTCGGAATTTATATTTGATGCAGACAATGGTCACACTTTTGAAGCATGGTTTGGCAGAATCGAAGATATTTTCCGAGTGGAATTTGCTGCTATGGATGACGCAAAGAAAGTCCGGCTGCTCTTACAGAAGCTTGGTCCCAACGAGCACCAAAAGTATAAAAACCATATCCTGCCTAAACACCCGCGAGAAGTTAGTTTCGAAGAAACTGTTAACATCCTAAATAAAATGTTTTGTGAACAGGCGTCCTTGTTCCGTATCCGGTATAATTGTCTACAGCTGACTAAAGAGGCTGATGAAGATTACACTACGTACGCCGGAAGAGTAAATTTGCAAGCAGAACGATTTAAATTAAATGTATTAACCAGTGATCAATTTAAATGTTTATTATTCATTTCTGGTCTAAACTCTCCTGTTGATGCTGATTTTCGCATGAAATTGTTATCCCGTATGGAACATGATGATGAAATGACGTTACAAACTATCACCACTGAATGTCAACGATTAATAAACTTAAAACAAGATACAGCTATGCTGGAAACTAAAAGTGCAGCGCCATCAAATTCTGTTCATGCTGTCAAGACAAGTCAAAGACAAAATAATACCAAAAGTCATAAATATCACTCGAAAACTCCTAAACCTGCAACTAAATGTTGGTATTGTGGTGCGTGGCATTTCTCAAGATTTTGTCGGTTTAAAAATCATAAATGCACTATATGCAATAAAGTTGGCCACAAAGAAACAGTCTGCCGAACCAAAGAAAGTTTGAGATCGAAACAAACCAGGCGTCCTCACCAGTACCAAAATAAGTATATAAACAGTATATATTCCACACTGGCTCTAAGCGTAGCTGATAAAAGAAGATATGTGGAATTAATGGTTAATGGTGTTCTTGTTCGATTGCAATTCGACACAGCGTCAGATATCACACTGATCTCGAAACGAACGTGGGATTTAATTGGGTGTCCGAAAGTATTACCAACAGAGCACACTGCACGGAATGCGTCCGGAGATATATTAAAACTTGTTGGAATGATAAAATGTTCTGTTAAATTCAGAGGTAATTACTTTACAGGAAATTGTTACTTAACGAACAGACATGAATTAGATCTTATTGGTATAGACTGGATAGATAAACTAAATTTATGGGATGTACCATTAAGTGAAATATGTTCGATGAAAAGCGCAAATAATCCTAGCGATCCACCCACAGTCCATGTAACTAAGAAAGTGGTAACGATAGAAGATCTTTTGCAGAAGCATAAAAACTTGTTCCAGAATAAACTGGGATGCTGCACAATTGAGAAGGCGAAATTATACTTACGACAGGATGCAAAACCTGTTTTCCGTCCAAAACGTCAAGTCCCATATGCTGCTATTGACAAAGTCGACAAAGAATTAGACCGACTAGAGAAGCTCGGTGTTATACAACCTATCAATTATTCGGCATGGGCAGCACCAATTGTAGTGGTTCAGAAAGCGAACGGAGCTATTCGCCTCTGTGCAGATTTTTCAACAGGACTAAATAACGCTCTACAAAGTCATTCATACCCATTACCTCTGCCAGAGGATTTATTTATTAAACTGAACGGTGGACGTTATTTTTCTAAACTTGATTTGTCTGAAGCTTACTTACAAGTAGAAGTTGACGAAGATTCAAAGGAGTTATTAACCATTAATACCCACCGCGGACTCTATCGGTTTAACCGATTACCGTTTGGTGTTAAGCCAGCCCCAGCAATTTTCCAGCAAATAATGGATACTATGGTGTCTAACGTCGAAGGTGTAGCAGTTTATTTGGATGACATTATAGTTGTTGGCTCTTCTGTGCAGGAATTAATGGGTCGGTTAGATGTGGTGCTCACAAAAATATCACAAGCCGGTTTTCAGTTACAAAAAGAAAAGTGTGAATTTCAGCTCGAGTCTGTCAAGTACCTTGGATATATATTTGATAAAAATGGTCGTCGACCAGATCCAGATAATATTAATGCCATCAAAAATATGCCCAGACCGACTGAGGTTACAACTCTTCGCTCATTTTTGGGGATGATTGGTTATTATAGTATGTTCGTACCCCATATGTATAAATTACGACATCCATTAAATCAACTCTTGATGGCTAATGCAACATGGAACTGGACAAAGAAATGTCAAGATTCTTTCGATGAAATAAAAAGGATTTTATCTTCTAAATTGTAGCTGACTCATTATAATCCTAAGCTTGAAATAATTGTAGCCGCCGATGCTTCAAACTATGGAATTGGAGCTGTTATCAGCCATCATTTTCCTGATGGTAAAGAAAAGCCAATTGCTCATGTATCCCGAACTCTTAACTCAGCTGAGCGAAAATATAGTCAGATTGAGAAGGAAGGACTAGCTTTAGTTTTTGCAGTAAAGAAATTCCATAAAATGATTTATGGTCGTCGATTTACTCTCTTAACGGACCACAAGCCGCTTTTATCTATATTTGGATCGAAGTCAGGTATTCCTGCATATACAGCGAATCGATTACAACGCTGGGCTATTACGTTGCTTGCTTACGATTTCCAAATCCTATATAAATCAACTGAAAAGTTTGGACAAGCTGATGCTTTATCCAGATTAATTGCGAATCAGAAGCAAGAAAGCGAAGATTCTATTATCGCGACGATATCGTTGGAAAATGATGTTCATCATATACTACAAGTTGCCATAAAAGCAACACCGTTATCCTCTGAAGACATTAAACACCATACTCAAGAAGACGATGAGCTGAGGCAGATTATTCGATACCTCGAACATGGTTGGCCTACCCATATAGACAACAAAAATATTGAACAGTATTCTCACCGTCGAAATTCTCTATCACTTGTGGATGGGTGCTTGATGTTTGGAAATCGAGTAATTGTACCTTCAAACTTACGCCGTAAGGTGATGTCAGAACTGCATGCTGCACACCCAGGGATAGCACGGATGAAGGCACTTGCACGTGGGTATTTATATTGGCCGAATATTGACGCTCAGATCAAAGACTATGTTGAGAGATGTTCCGCGTGTGCAAAAGCTATCAAAGCCCCTCGCAAGACAGAAATGCAGAGTTGGGGGACACCGGAAAATCCGTGGTCGAGAGTACATGTGGATTTCGCAGGTCCCATAAACGGGAAACAGTACTTGGTGATTGTTGATGCCTTCTCAAAATGGCCAGAGATCCACTGCATGAAGTCTCTTTCGACAAAAGCTACTATCGAAAAACTGAGACAAGTATTCAGTTGCTTTGGGTGTCCAGATGTACTGGTGTCTGATAATGGACCACAGTTTACCTCTGCTGAATTCTCGAAGTTCTGTGTCGCAAACACCGTCAGGCATATAAAGACACCCCCATACCATCCGCAGTCAAATGATCTAGTGGAGAGGTTCGTCGATACGTTTAAAAGAGCACTGCTTAAAGCCGAAGGAGAAGGGGAAATAGAAGAGATTATCCAAAGATTTCTACAAACCTACAGAGCAACACCCAACCCAACAACAAATAATCAAGAAAGTCCAGCAGAAGCAATTTTTGGGAGAAAGATTAGAATACCTATAGAGCAAATGAAACCAAAACCTACAGCCAAACTCCGCAAGAACAAACGAATGGAACAGCAATTCAACAAGCGACATGGTGCATTGCCCAGAAGCTTTAAGGTGGGACAAGTCGTAATAGCAAGAGATTTCGCGGGAGTAAAGCCAACCTGGAAGTTTGGCATCATAATACGAAGAAAAGGGGAGGTTATCTATGAAGTAAAAGTTGGACGAAAGATATGGGTGCGACACGCAAACCAGATGCAGTCAAACAGACAGGAGCGGGAGACAGGAAATGATATAAAGTCGAGTATACCAATAAATATATTAACTGAGTCGGATAATGAAATTAAAAATGACCCGAAAAATAACAGGACACATACAACACTCCCCAGGAGGTCGCAGCGTATCAGGCGGAAACCTAATCGAATAAAAATAAATCCTAAGGATCGTTATTATCTCTAATGCTTCAAAAAAAAAAGGGAGGTGTTATATACCAGTGAAGATTAAACTACAGGTAACTTTTGAGGACTATTAATGGACAAATATTCTATAAATATTCTTATTGTATAATTATTCAAGAATTACATTATGTGTATTTATATTCCACTTATTATAAGCTTTATTTTGACCCATAGATTATTACTATACGATTTATTATTCTTGAGTTATAACCTGTCTATTAATTACTGTCTCCCACATTCACAGCCACTTTTTGGCCTATTTGTGTACATATGTTATTTTCTATTTTATGGTACGTTGTGGTCTGCCTGATTGATATATAAACCGAGTATGTGTGAAATAAATGATTTGGTTCGATTTTGGTTGATTCGGAAGCTGCTTTTGTGTTCTGGACTCAAGACGACGGGTTAGAAGGACGTAGGACCCAATAGGACGCTAGACTGCTCAGACCGGTTGAACGTCATTGGCCCTGTCATAGTGCGAATATTCGTATAAGCCGTATTCTGATTGGTGTATAAGTCACGTGATCGTAAGCCGGACATTAAAATCATAACACCACGATTATCAAGTTTACTTTGATACTAAATATTAAACTGCCAAGAACATATATTTCATTCAAAACGATACAAATGTGTAATTATATGAAATCATTACCTTAGATTTATATATCAGTAATGTAAATACTCATAGTTAAATTTTTATATGGGAGGGGAATAGGGCATTAATTTGTATAAAGCCTTCTGGATGCATATTTTACACTTTCTTAGCATTCACGAAGTTTAACAAGATAAAACGACGTGATCAATGTAAGAGGTTTATGAATATTGTTGAATCTTGTGCTTTTCATCGCAAGTAACATTAGTTGGAGAACCATTAAGAATCAGCCTATCGAGGGGTAATTACCTGAGTTTTGGTAAGAAGTAATGATTAGTAGAGTTCAGTTGTGAGGGAGATACTCATCAGTAAATACGCTCAATATCGCAACTTAATCAATGCTAGGCATTTAAACTTCTATGCTAACTCAACGGCTTGACAGTTAAGCCCTCACTACGAACCCTGAATTTCTTGGGTTCAATTTATTGAGAGATCATGAATGCGCACTAAGTAATCTCATTCTAGGACTAGAAAGCTATTCAGTGCTTGCTGGTATTCAGTGGTTGAGTAACTAACCTCAGTTAATGATGTAAACGTCTTGAGGATAAGAGTTACAGAACTACCTTATATCAAATGTTTTTTAATGACCATTCATATTACTGTAATCGATAGTATCTTTTTATTGAAGATCCCGAATTTATTCAGATTTTATTCCTGAAAGGACATCTAATACATGGCTTAGAGCAGATTCAGTAAAGTGCTTAGACAACTGAATCCCAACAGTGTAAGCAATATCACGAGAAAATTTTCATTGATAAATGAAACATGTAAAGGTCCATTTTCATTTAACGATTAAATGTTTACTTTTCACAATTCATTTCTTTTCGGAAATGGTAAATAAATGAATGAAACTGTTGTCAATTATTTTCTCAAGCTTTAATCTAATACCTAATTATATTTACAAACATTCAACCAATGTAATTTATAGGTCTGTGAATTAATTTAGTGATATATTTACATATATGTATATCTCACTGGTTGAAATCATGAGTCAATTGAAGCTAGACCACCATGGAAAACCTGAAAGCACTGGACGGCCGTTTCGTCCTAGTATGAGACTCCTCAGCAGTGCACATCTACGATCCCGCGACTCATGATTTCAACCAGTGAAATTTCTAAAATCTCCAAAACACCCCTTCTGACACACATCAAAATCTACCATGGTTAAACAACTGTTTGAAACCAGAAAGCACTGGTTAATTTTTTTACTCTAGTATAAAGCTTTTAGGAGGGAATGGAGGATCTTCAGGTTTTGTGCTAAGTGCTAAGTTAATATTCAGTGGTTTAGATTTTGTAAGGCACTTCAATGTTTCTATTCAGTAAAATAACATAAAGTATCCTAGATCGAATTTTTAAGCTTTATATTCATGGCTATTAGATTTTCCTGAGAAAATGTTTTGCTGATCAAAACAATTGTATTCGCTGTGTTGATGTTATAATACAGACCTGAAGTATACCGATCAAAGTGAATAATGATAGTAGTGAGTTGATACCTAAAATGCAAAAAACTTCAATAAATTTAAACTCGTAAACATTAGAAAGATAAGTAGTCCAAAAAGCCTGATTCGGCTTTCGTTGCATATTTAACTGTACACGATTTATTTGAATTATGTTCCCTTCTAGTGGGAGTAACCAACTAAACTGACTCCACATATATTTTTTCATCATACTAAATGAAGCAAATTGAAAAGTAAATTTAAAAATTCCAGTTCAAAATATTAATAAAGTCTAGAACAATTATGATCTAAATAGATCATAAATAACATCTCAGACTGTAAAGTGACGTTATATTCTTTCAAATCCTACAGGAAACATCCTCCTCCTCCCCAAGATATTTGGTATGTTTTTTTTCTCTATTGGCTAAATCTAATCACGTTGTAATTGAATTCTAACTCAATGATATAAATGTAATAAGATTACCATGAGACTTAAATATCTTGGGTTAAACCCCTGGCTTAATCAAGAGTACACACTATTGTAAAGTCTTAAACAAGGATGATAAAAATATTCGATAGTCCTTAGTGTCCAAAGATTTACCAGAATTTAAAGAATATCTATAATTGAAGAACAACTGGAACTCAACCAACACCAAGGTCAGAATTTTCAATACAAATGTCAAAACAGTCCTACTGTATAGGGTGGAGACCTGGACAACTACGAAAGCCATCATCCAGAACATACAAGTGTTTATTAACAACTGTCTACGCAAAATACTTCGGATCCGTTGAGCAGACACTATGAACAACAACCTATTGTGACAGAGAACAAACAAGATTACAGCGGATAAAGAAATCAGGAAGAAGTGCTAAAAGTTGCTAAGACGCACATTGAGGAAAGTACCCAACTGCGTCACAAGGCGAATCATCACATCAAATCCTCAAGGCAAAAGGAAAAGAGGAAGATCAAAGAACACACTACACCGAGAAATGGAGACAGACGTGAGAAAAATGAACAAAAGTTGGATAGAACTGGAAAGGAAGGCCGAGTTCAGAGTGGATTCGAAAATGCTGGTCAGCGGCATATGCTCCATTGGGAGTAACGGGCGTAAGTAAGTAAGTAATCTTCAATAACTAAAATATCATAAGCTTGTATTTCTGATTACTTACTTGTTCAAAATGTTCAGTAATCATTAAAAAAAAAAGAACATTCATCAATAGTTTCATTTTATGCATCTCTATACTTTCAATTAGTTCCAGTTAATTCTTAATCCATTTTATCCAAGTTCATGCATTCGATAGGTGTTTCTCTCTCTCAGGTAAATGGTTTGATGATATTGTTTGTAATTATATAGTCGGATGTATCTTCACTGTTAGCTTCGTAGATAAAGAATAGATATATGTAGTGTTTTTTTAACTAATTGAATTCATGAATCACTTGAATCTAGACCACCACGGAAAACCTGGAAGCACTAGTTATTATTGAAATATTATTAATTTCTTGTTTGCTTGGAATCATTTACCATTCCATTGGTTTATCTCCGAATCTATTGGCTATACATAATACATCCTTGATTTATAAATCATCATATACAACTTTTAATTCATTACTACTTTACGAAAGATGGATCATCAGTTCATAAATGTGATTAAGTATTGTGATATTTGATACTAATACATCTTATAAGTTTGATCAAAGGAATAGATTACTAACAATTTTTCATTAAGAATCTATAAAATGTTTTACCAGTTTAAAAGTTGAATCTTCTATGTATTAAATATTTCGGTGAGATTATAATTTATCGACGACCTTTGAGCGACGTTAAAGTGACTTGGAGAATATTCACCAATTTACTAGAGCTAAATGACGTTCATAAACACATATGAAGAACAAACATTTACAATTGATGATTAGGATTAGGAATTAGATTTAAGGTTTTCATCACGAACTGACATCATCTATAATGCGAAAACGCTATTTAAACGAGTGGGTGAATGGATTTCGCGCCAAAATCCAAGATCTGTTATCCTAAATCTGATTGGTTCGTTCATAAATTATAGTCTCGTCAATGTTTCAAATGATTAGTATAGATAAATAATCTATATGTAATTGTTAGTTGTTTATATCAATTAAGTAATTTATAATCAATCATATATGAATATTCTTTATTCAAATTATTTTTTTATCACGTGGATACAACCATTGGTCAATTTGATGAGTATTATTGTTTATCAGATTTAATAATAGTGTCCCTCCCCATTGGGGGGCAATATACCCTCCTGATGCGTAGATGTTATGGCAACGGTGTTAACTTATGAACTATTTGAATAGCAATTATTAGTTTGGAATTGTTTACAATTTATATATAGTATATATGTGAGTAAACGATGAACATTTTTTTAGGTGATCGAATACTACTAGCCACTATCCATCTCTGCTTATAATAATTGTGACTTAAGGCAATAACGAGACAATACTCACATTATGCATATATGCCAATGAGAAACTGATCAAGTGCAGTCCTTCACAGGATGCACGTATGTTAATAAGAGACTGATCGACTACAGTCCTATATATCAATGAGAATATTCAAACAACCGATACAATGCAATAGATTCATATGTTGCAGCAAAATGTAATTTGTTTTGGCTCAATTCTCTGTAGGATGAATACTATTCTATTTTGAATAAAAAAATATGTTGATAAATATAAGTATAAATATGGTCAGTCCAACACATATGCATAATGTGATATTAAGATTGTTGTTTATAGACCATCATTGACAATTTGTATCAATGAAGATTTTGAATGTATGCAATATCTTTTATCTTCCAATCATCACTTCCTTATTCAACATGTTGATGAAAAGTTCTAAGTACTATAGCAACCGGAAACTGACTGTCAAGACAACTGAAAGTACTAGACCGATGTGTATACGAGAAAACGTGAAATAATTAGGATGATAAAGAAGCTGGATACTAAAATACTTCAGCTGATGTTTAGAGCAATAAAAATGAATATAGAAAAATTGTTTCTAAATAAATCAAATTGATTTACTCTAAAATCTGTTTTATGGATTCCATCCATTTTGTTTATAAAGCATCAAATTCTCAATCAATAGAGTTAATTGTCAACACAAGGCGCCCGTATTTTGAATTAGCTAATGAAATCAAAACTGATAGAAAGACACAAAACGCATGTTGATCTACGAGATAACTTCTTTTAAATAAATAATGAATTTTTTGGTGTAGTTTAGGAAATCACAAAGTTCATCTCTTCTCAATGTTGTTGAATATATAACTCAGAATTGAATCCACGCACAGTTTTACATCTGTTCTTATTTTGTTTTAGCACATGTTATTTAGTCTATTTATTTCTTTTTTAATCACTCAGTCTTCATTTAATCTATATAAGTCACTGATTTTTGATTATTACTAATCTGCCTAAAATGTATTTTGGTTTCTGATCTGAACGATATCATTATCTTAATTTGTTGCTTAGTGCTACCAGAAGACTGCATTTTATCAGCGTCTTCACCAAACAGAACTATGTCATCTGCATATTCTAAGTCGATAAGTGGACCTCCTGGAGGGAAGTCCATCTGGACCAGCTGTCCTTCCTCGTTTCAGACTAACTAAAGCCTTTTGAACTTCAGCCGGAGTTAGGGGACCTACTTCAATGTCCCATTCACACTGTCTGGGAATGGAGGGTAGATGTAGAGTAGCTGAAGGCCAGCTGAACAGTTCTCAAAAATGTTCCGCCTATCGTTCTAAACGTCTGAACTGGGAGCAGATGAGAGTGTCGTCTTTTTCCGAGACAGTCTCACTTACATTTGACTTAACAATTCCAGTTTCTTTTATTAGTCTGTAGATCTGTCTTGTGTTCCCTATAGCTGCCGCCTTTTTCCATCTCTTTTGCTTTCGTTGCCCACCACTGCTCACGGTCGTTCCTTAGACTTTTGTTTAACCTACATCTGATTTGTTTGCGCTCTCTGTCGTGTTCAGAACCTGGTGGAATGTGCCTGGTCCTACGTTGTAGCTAACTGACTGACTAGTAATTAGTTCTGAGAGCTACTTCCCAGAGTTTCAGTTTGAACCCAATAACAAATACCATCAAACCATATCAGATTTGTATTAGTTGCTTGTCATTTTCATTAGAAAATATTTGAAAAACATTATGAATCGATTGAAGTTAAACATGTAAACCACTGAATCTCACCTCAATAATCCAATAGTTATTAGCTCCCAAAAAAAAAACAACTAAATATCCTGAATTCGATCTTTAGTGAGATTTTGATCACTCACAACTGATTCCAATACTAAGATCAAATAACTGTCCAATGATTCGTTAATTTCAATGATTCATTACCTAAAATCTATCCATTATATTCAATAGATATTTAAAGCACAGCATAGTTTTTATAATTCACCTATTTTAAAAAAAAGAATACCTATCAACCAATCAGTATTCAGTAAATCACTATTCAATTTAACGATACATTATGTCCAATCGTATCAATTGAATATTTCAAATTGCCTAAATGACATTCAAATTAACTTGACATTATAATGAATGGGAATTTATTTCATACATAGTGATTATATTTATTTATTTGTTTATTTATTATCATCTTATATAAACAAATCATAAAATGAATCAAAAATCAACTACATTTCAAAAATCAACATTACGTAAAAAAACAATAAATAAACAAAATATTGAAATCGATAAAATGGATGAATATAATTTTATTCATAGTTATGGTGAAATTCATTTTCCTGGATGTGAAGAACCTGTCAAAGTAATGAATTACTATTGTGTTTATTTATTTGTTTGAACGAAAAAAAAAAAACACATTTCTTTTAACTGTTGATGAGATTAGAATTTATGGATGAATCAATCATGTATAAGATAACAGGTTTTGGATTTTGACGCGATGTCGTGCAATGCTAACCGGTGTTGGAGATGGTTGAAAGAAAGTTAGGGGCGGCCAAACCAAAATGTGGTATCAGTGCTTGAAGTCACTAACTTTTTATCTGAGCCATGTTGGTAGATGAAGACTACTTGGTTAGGGTCCATGTGACTATCGGAACCAATGGTTGGAAGCTTTTAGTGACATGGCTAAGAATCGATCACAATGGCGTAGGTGTGTACACTCTCTGTCTTTCGTTGAACTAAGAGATTGAAATCGCTTCATATCTTTCTACGTACTAAATCTTTCTTCCTGTACTATATCATTATATGCAATCTTTCTTTTACATGTTACCACCATTGATTTAACTACTCCTATGCATCCGGTGTTCATCTTGCTGTGCTAATGAGGTATGACAACTTGAACCAATGCATATATGTGCCTGGTCCTTCATATCTTTCTACGTACTAAATCTTTCTTCCTTTACTATATCCTTATATGCAATCTTTCTTTTACATATTATTACCATTGAAGTATCTGTTTCTATGAATTCGGTGTTCACCTTGTTGTGCTAATGAGGTATGGCAACTTGGACTGCTGCACATATGCTCCTGGTCCTACGGTGTAGCTGACTGACTGACTTTGACGCGAAATTCACTCAAACATTCGGATAAATAGAGTTTTGGCATTATAGCTGATGTCAGTTCGTGATGAAAACCTTAAATCTAATTTCAAACCTTAATTATCAACTGTAAATCATAATTCTAACTCCTTACACAGGTTTATAACCCTCATTTTGGTACTGGTTATTAGGTGGACACTCTCAAGGTCAGTCTGGCGTCGTTCAAAGTTCGTCCATAAATTATAGTCTCGCCTAATCGTTGTTGTTGTTTTGTTTCATGTAATAAAAAACCAGGTTGTTTTGTGATAGAGATTGATCGCAGTCTAGGTATTATTACATTAGTATGAGACTGTAGTTTCGATTACTATGTTAAGTCCACACAGTTTATTCTGGCTTTCAAACAGGCCAGTTTATTCATTCTTCTTGAGTCACGTTTTGACTTTTTTTAGTTATTTGCTTACCAATCTTGACTTTTTATATGAGCATATATATGTGCACTTCTTATTTCATTCATCATATATCTGTAGCTTATTTTTGTGGGACTATAAATATCGATTAACGCTTGATTAAATGAAATTGACTCACACGCCTTCTCCACGGCGCGTCATTTTGCTTCGCTCTCTTTTATTCGCTTCGTTCCTCTGATTATCTGTCCAAATCAATGATTGTACAAATTATACGTATTCGATATCCATTCTCATATTTGACTTATTTAATTCCGTCATTCACCAACGTGAGTTAAGTCAATGATAATATACGAAGATAGCCGACATGTGTACTTCAATGACATTCATACGAAATAACTGGAGTCATATACTGGGCCACTAAAGTAGTGAGCTCGTCGACAACATCGTGCGACCTAAGTGACGTCAAAAGTGAAGAGTCACACTAAAGGACTACTGGGCAGTACGCACTTATCAACTCATGAGGGCCAAATATAGGACATTCAAGTCTCTAGGTGAACATTTAACTTTTAGAACAGCTGGCTTTGCATGTCAACTTCGTTTGATTTGAGTTATAGATTAATTAGATGTTAAGTCAAATAATTATGCGTTTTTTTTTTGCCACTCATAAATTTGAATATTTTTGTGAATTTATATCTAGTTGTATCAAATAGACTTGTAATGCAATTATTGTTGGTTATTTCTAAGAGATTACATATATCATATTTAGTACAGAATAGTAGTTGATTCCATAAGACTTGTTCATCAATGTTATTAGTAGAATCCTACCCTACTTATAGTAAAAGTGCTTCTACTGATCACAAGTTCATTCTACTTTATTAGTTCGATTTAGTGCACATTAATAATGTACACTAGATCTAATCAGTGACCTTGAAATTTGGGAATGATTACGATTCTGTTGATAAGGAATGGATTAGTTCACTTAATTTAAAATTTCGTTAATATTGTCAAGTTGATTTTGATCTTTAGCTAATGTATTCAGTAAGTGATTGTCTTGTTTATTAAATTTGTTTGATTTATCAATGTACTGAAAGGTATTTTACATCTGTCTAGCTGACATCAATTTGGTACTAATGCACCATTTGAAAACTATACTAATCTCCATACAAATTAATTAAAAAATAAAAATTCTATCAAAAATCTGTATCAGAAGAGGTTTTGTAGAGATTTTAGAAATTTCAATAGTCGAAATCATGAATCAATTGAAGCTAGACCACCATGGAAAACCTAGAGGCACTGGACGGTCGTTTCGCCCTTCAAGAGGCATTTATTGGAGTTCTAGTGAGAAGTCGTTACCAGTGGAGTTCAACCAGGTCTGTTGTGAGATATCAGCTCACTAAAGACAATGGTGTACGGTGGCGCAATTTCGTGGATTGGTTGAAATTAGACATTAACACCGTTGGATGCCGGCCGGCTCAGTGGTCTAATGGTTAAACGCTCGCGCGCAAGACTGATGGGTCTTGGATTCGAATCTCGCGGGGAGAAGGGTCGTGAGTGAGCACCGTTGAGGAGTCCCACAGTAGGACGAGGTGGCCGTCTAGTGCTTCCAGGTTTCCTATGGTGTTCTAGCTTCAATTGACTCATGATTTCAACTATTGAAAAATCTGTAGTTTCAAAGAAGATGTACATTTTATGATCAGTAATAATAATAACAATAATAATAATAGGTCAGTCAGTCAACTACAACGTACGACCAGGCACATGTATGCATCGGTCCAAGTTACCATACCGTATAATAATAATGATAATAATAATAATAATCTATTATTATTATTATTATTATTATTATTATTATTATTATTATTATTATTATTATTATTATTATGGAGTAAACAATGATTCTAACAACGATGAGAATTACGTTAGGGTTTTTGTTTAGATTATAGTAATAACAACTTGAAAATATTATGAAAGATGTCTAAGCTAACTATTAAATTTTATTTAATTTCGATTTACACATTCAGTCAGCCATAGGTTCTAAATATCCTACATTTATTTTGTTTGTTTATAAACTTCTCTGGGCACTCATTCCCCTTAGAGTATTACATAAGGTATTTGTTTCTTACTCAAATGTATTTGAAGAGCATATGGTTTTAATTTTATAGTGGGGAACTTTCATCAGATGTACTTTATGATATTGGAGAGGAATAAAACTATGATAGTTTATGTATTGTCCTGTTCAAGTACTTTTCTTGTTCTGGTTTCTTCCTATTGATTAATTTACTCTCCTTCTAAAAAGGCTATCCTAACACTATTTCTTTCCTTGACTATGAAATTAGTATATAGGCGAACTTTATTAGATCCTCTAAGAGTCTCAAACCGACTAGTATAACCTTTACAGAGGATAGAATATATTATACACATATTAGATGTAATATTGAGAAGCTTTCAGTATTCAGTACAAGAGGCCAGTAATCTAGTCTTGCTAGGAAACTGTTGACAAATATAGGACCCAGTTGCCCATTTACTACAATTCTGTTTAATTGTCTGCTTAGTTTTTACATTAAATGTGAAATTTATATTGATAGAACATTTTAGTAATAATTCTCTAAGTAAATCTACAGAGATCCAAGTATCTATTTCCGTTACTCTAATCTGATCATCCTTTCCGAAAACAATTGCTTGATACACATCTAATGATGAATAACTTCAGATATCTAACATAAAATAATGTTGCATTCTATGTCGAGTAGCTCAAACTAGTTGTTTGATTCCAATGTGGTCGATAGAACCCAGTCAGCATTCACAGACAATCTGTTTTTTAAAGCAATTAGTCCCTTTTATAAATTTCTCATTGTTCTATCGAAATATGTTTTTAGTCTTACAGGCAAGTAGCCACTTAGATAGTTCAGTAGCAACTTTACTACTTTTGATTATGAATGATCTGAATTCAAACTCTATAAAGAGCACCAATACCCTCAATATTGTCGACGATTCTCGTTGATGAATGCCAACTAGCTGGAAACTTAGAATGTTTCTATATATTATGAGTAAACTCTTTATATTTTACATCAGTAATGTAATGTAATGTAATAAGACGAAGATTATCAGAACTATGTGATATATTAGCGCAAAACATTTCGAACACTGTGATCATACATGTACTTGTTAAGAGCATTTATATATAAAAATAAAAGGTCAACTAGTCTGGAAATAGGGTAAAAGGAGACAAGAATAATAATAAGAGTAATAATAATAATAATAATTTCAGCAGTTTAAAAATCCCCATAGAATATTCAAAAATAAAGAATATTTGAGCGAACAATTGTTTTCAATAACTTCATCATCAGGCTCTACAGTTATAAGTCCATAATTATTGTGATATTTTACAAAGGCCAAAAATAAGGCATGTATTAATGAAATTTGACAATGTTATGTGTTAAAAAATTGGTGCACTTTTGCACCTGTTACGATATATATATACTTCAAAATGGTATTATTTGCAAATGAGAAAGGTCAAGCTGATTTGGAGTAAAGTGTTCAATCAAAATAAGTAGCAAAATCGAGAAACAAAATTGTGTGAATAGAATGCATAGTAAGAGAATTTCATCTTGTCAATTGAGATAATAATAATAATAATAAGATTGTGGTGTGAATATAATATGTAATAAGGGGGTAGGGGGTGTTATCAAGGTAACTACGATCAACGAATTGGGAATGATAGATGTGAAAATTAAGATAGGGATAATCAAAATTAATGATAATAAGGAAAATAAATAAAATTAGAGGAAGGGGGGTAAGAGGTTTAAAATATTCAGACTAGGTATTCGGTGATCCAGTCGTAGGCCAAGGTAAACATAGAGGCTGGATATATATATTTTTTCTGGATACATAAATTAGGTCTTCTAGAGTTGATCCAGATGGCTTCGGCTATGTAAAGTAGACGTAATCTAGCTCCTTGAGGTAGATATTTTGGAACTTGATATAAAGCAGAGAAAGCTTCCTCTATTTTGATATGATGTTCATTATCTACCAAGTGTGAAAGAATAGCACTGTTAATCGATTTAGTAACTCCTTTTCCCAACCATGCCGGCACATGTTCACGAACACGCAAGGATAAAGCCCTCTGAGTACGGCCTATGTAACTAGCTCCACAGGGGCAGTTGAATTGGTATACACACATGGAGGAGCCCATCTTCGGTAACCTATCCTTGATTAGTTGTGTGAGTACTGGTTTAGTCGAGAAGATTATGTGTAACTTGGCGGCATGAAACGTCCTTTCGACCGATCTTTTGAGTCGGCATGTTAGAATATCACCCGCTATATCCCCTTTAAAGTCAAGTCTCAGATACAAGGTCTTTTTTCTGACTGTTTCACAATGTCTTCTTTTCTTATTACTTTGTACGAGGTATTTTTTGACATGTTCACACACCCTGATGTTGAGATCACGATTGCCCCTCCCTATGTATGTGTGACCACACACACATTTCAATTGATAAACACAGTGGGATGTGACACTATCGTTTTCACGTCTTTTAGGTTTTGGATGAAACATACACCTTGTTCTTTCTTTGATAATGACCTTTGCTGCGCAATACGTTTTGTTGATGACTGGTTTAAACCTTTGTTTCAACAAAAGGCTATTTAAATCACCTCTAAATGGTATGGTGATGTAGACAGGCTTTTTTTCTACCAAGGCTATTGTAGGTCTCATTGTACCATAGACTTCCCATCTATTTATGGATTTCAGAGGATAGCCATTTTCCATTATTGTTTTATTTAGCAACTTAACACCATCATCAATGGCGTCGTTTGTACAAATACTATTAAGCCTGTTGAATAGGCACCTTATCAAACCACGTTTGTATTGCACAGGGCAATAACTATAATAACTAAGGTATTGACCTGTTCACGTTGGTTTTCTAAAAATGGATCGTTTGATTGAGCCATCTTCTCGTCTACTCAGAAGTATATCTAGGAAGTGAAGCTGATCGTTCTTCTCCTCTTCACATGAGAGACTGATATGGTTTTGGAGAGTGTTAAATTTATTCAATAAACAGTACATATCCTCAATGAGGAAAAAATGTATTTGTAAAATCTCAGCGAATGAATTTGAAGTAAATCCAACGTTTCGCCTAGCAATCTGGTCCAAGCTTTTTCAAGGAAGATATTACAAATACATTTTTTTCTCTGTAATGTCTCACATTAACTCGGCGCCCAAATATTGTGAAACTATTCGTTCAAATTTAGACGAAAATTATTATTTAGTACATATCCTCATTTGTTTCACAAACAACTAAGATATCGTCCACATATCTCTTATAAAGTGACAGGTTTTCGATTAGGTCATCAGCCAGATTTTTAAGACGTGCCATGAACACAGCTGGTGCTAATGGTCCTAGCAGACTACCCATAGCAACCCTATCAATCTGGCGGAAGAATTCACCTTCAAAAGTGAACTGAACTTTGTCAGTACATAATAGTAGTAAATTTTTATAAAATAAATCCTTATAATCGTTTAAAGATCCCCATCATATTAAAAGATTAGTATTTGAACGAAGACTATTCTTTTCGATAAATTCTCTTAAGGTTCTACAATTTATATATATCTAAATTAATAATCCGAAAAAATTGCCAGGTTAAGGGCAAAGTATATCGTTTAAAGTATGTGAATTTAGGACTGTTAAACACAATACAATAAAATTGTTGATGTTGATATTACTCAGATAGAATGTTAACTTGAATCTACGTATATGTTAAGTGAAATTTAAGATCCATGATCAGAATAAATATGGCCCCCGAATGCCCTGGTATGGCCGAGAGTGGGGAGAGTCAGCTCTCCCTCTCGAAATACTCTCACATGGCCACGCATATATAGCCTTTGCCAGGGAAGTCCTACTCACTGCCTTCTCGTGACGGGGGTGTTGTTTACGGAAATGAGAGGACGAAAAGCGAATGTCCGGCGCTTTAACCGGGTTCCAAACCAATGGTGCATATGGGCTCCAGTATCCTGCGGGAACAAATGGCGTATGAACCAACTTTTGGTCACCGGCTTCCATGGGACTGCATCTCCTTACGATGGTCCACTGCCTTGTGGACTAGACCTCTAGGTCAAAGGCTCGGGGTTTGGCCCCCTAAGAAAACCACCTGCTTCGGTTTGGGCACCCAGTAAGTAGGTCGTTCGATGCGTACTTTATCCAAAAGAATTCAAGAACATTGTCCGGCGTGGCTAAAAAGAGAAGGCAACGGCTTTGTAAGAGGTTCTATAATCGAACACCTTGTGACACACAGGTCACTCAATCAAGAGAGACTCTGCGTTCAAAGTCATATACAAGGTAAGTAGAAATCTTCCTAAGGCAATTAGACTGTATCTTCGTTGCATCGCCGAAGCAATAACCATACATCTGGAAAACCAGAATTATGTGTGCAAAAGAGACTGGCACAACCTCTTCTTCTACCATGGTCTTAATGTATTAAAATTTTTCTCTTGTTCCTTTACAGCCATCTGTATTTATCAATTCGACTGCTCCTGTGGAGCGAATTATATTGGTCGAACTTCTAAGAATTTATATTTTCTTACTCTTATATAATAATAATAAATCTTTATAAAATAAATCCTTATAATACACATAGTTCCCTTTATCATTTTGAAAAGAGCAAGAACAAACAATCTAGCAGAATAGCATGAATTCATTTTTATTTCGTTGATTCTTGTCAGCTGCTTATAACCTGTGATATTTAGAATCATAATTACATAATGGGTTTAAATTACGTACATGAGAGGGTTTAGTTGTATGTTGTAGCAAGGGTGTAAATAAAATTAATAGACTGAATATTGTAAATATATACTTTATGTAAAAGAACACTCTACAACATTGATTATGACAACAGTTCAATCGGCTAAAAATAAAATGAGTAGAGTTCAGTTAATAAAATATGATTATTAATTAGGAAGATAGTTGAAATAAAACTCAGTGGTGTCATAAGTGCAAAAAAGAGTTTAAAGAAAACAGAAAAAAAGTTGTATTAAGATACAGCGAAGAAATATTAGTCACCAAGGCAACGGCCTCAGCAAACTTCAGAAGACTGGAGTTTGGTTGCTTACTAATCATCTTGAATAATTGCTGGGTATCGACTTGATGTCCTGTATCAAAAAGATGTAACTAATTTAAACCGATTATGTAATTATGATTTTGAATATCACAGATTGTAAGCAGCTGACAAGAACCAACGAAATAAAAAAATGAATTCATGCTATTCCGCTAAAATGTTTGTTCTTGCTCTTTTCAAAATACTTATCAAGTTAAATAGTCAAAAGATCATATTTGTTGTCAGTTGGATTTTGATAATTATATTGAACATTCAATATTCTCCTTAATTATTCTAATCATTTAAACCAAATAGTCGTACATTTAAATAAATGTAAAGCGGTTTCTTCAAGTTTTAATTTTACAGAATATAGCATATCTATGTATATACATAAATAATAATAATAATTATATTTTATATTTCAATAAGCTTTGGTTTCTTTCATTTTTTTTTGTAGAAAAAAAATATCCAACATTAGTAGTTAACGCCCTAAAGTTTCTTTATTTTTTTATTTTTTTAAAAATTCACTTACTCAATAATGAACTCAAATGTATAGAGGTAGTTTACAGGAAATCAGATTTACTATTCTGACTACAACTTCCGGACTGTTATACAGATATATATATATATGTATCTATATAAATATATATGTAGACATAATATTGCAGAGTATTACAGAATTACAGTAGCAGTGCATATTATATATATATATATATATATATATATATAATGTACGTGTGTATATTTGTATATAAAGGTTTAATTCACAGTTAATAAATAATTCAGGAAATTTTTGTTACGGATTTATTTCAACATTGGTCTTATACAATTTAATATTGTGTTTTCCTTTTTTTTTTTCTCATTCATTTGTAAAGAAATTGACTAGATATAATATTGAGTAGTGTCGACAGCGAGCAAGAGAGAGTTAAATAGAGAGGGAAGCAAAGAAGATTGAAATAATGGGTTTATTTTTCCATTTTCATTATTGATTAAGCTTGTAAAAATTTATAAATGTAATGAATATACTGTTAGTGAATCAGTTAAAGGTTAATGATAATTAGATTGGGGTTTGTTTTGTTTTGTTTTTTTGTTTGTTTTTCAAATATTTATTTCCCTATGCATAGTGATATCTTTTACTTGTTTGCAAAAATTAACAAATTTTCATACAAAATAAGAATGATAATAATATTTGAATGTACCTGTTAAATTAGATCCGATGGATAAAATAACTTTCTAATGTTGATTAAATGAAGAGACTATTTTAAACTAGAATATTGTTAGTGTACGGATAGTACGATTATTTTAATATGAGAAGATAGTGGTTGAAGGTAGTCAACAGGAAACTATGGACTCGGGTTTCGTGCTATTTGACACTCATAAGCAAGGTGTACCTGTAATCTTGAGGGAACTGATGTTCCCATGTTACCCAGCTTCACAGTCACAGATGTTACCAATGGGTGGTGATCAGTCAATGTTGAGTCAACTAGACTAGTGGCTACATTGTAATTTAGTCGATAACATTCGATCTGCACTAAGAGCGATATGATACACATGACACTGATCACCACCCAGTGATCAATCAGTTGTGAATTATTTTGATGTGATCCCTGAAATGATTTTTGCTATTGATTGTAGTGATACTTGTAATATAATTGGCAACCTTTCTTGATATTGTGTGCTGAAAAAATGGTTTCCTGTGATTAAAAAATGTCTCTTCATAGTTTATATTAATGAGTAAGTAATTGTGGAAGCTCACCAATTAGTAAAACTTGTATTCAATTAGAGTTTGTATAGATAGTTGAATTTCATAGTTTACATCACGAAATGATCTTGACTAAAAAATAATCGTTGGGAACTAAGAATTATTAGACAGCTGTTTCTTTCTAACATTGCGAATTCATGAACACACCGCAGATCAAACCTGTGACATTTCAGTCTTTCAGAATGTGACTAGCCTCTAGGCCACTAAGCCAACATTAGAAAGTTTATACATCTGGCTTTTATGAACTTTCAATATTTTATGGCCATTGTCCAATACTATTGTTTGGTGGTTTCAAACAGTTATTGAATACTACCTGCTTTACAATGTTTTGAAAAAACTAAGAATGGCCTGTAGTGAAAAGTATTGAATGAATTCAATTGAATATTTTTCATAAAGATTTTGCATACTTTTCCCGAGTGCGGGATTGTGAATGTGCAATGGTAAGGAGTCCTATATTAGAACAAAACAGCCATTCAGTGCTTCTAGGTTCTCAATGGTGGTCCAACATTGATTGATTCATGATTTCAATCAAAACCTCAAAAATTTCCACAACCCTATTACTGATATTTACAACAAAACATAGTCTAATTGTTCTAGAGTCCTGTTTTCAAATAATGGAATTTTAGTGTTGTATAGTTTTAAGAACAGACGTTCAGAAGTTTGTATTCGTATTCATTTTGGTTTGCTTCTGTACAAACCTAGAAGAATGACAGTTATTTAATATATTTTAACGTTGTATTTTATCAATATTTTGATTACTGAGTTCGTAATAAAAATGTAATCTTAAATATTCATCGCGAGGTACACACTCTTTATATATGTATATGACGTATTTTTGCCTTTTTCAATAGTATGTTCGTACAGATCAACGTAACACTCAAGATCAATGGAAACGTATTTTAACTGAAAAATGGAATTTAAAACCACCAACATTAATTATCAGCATTCTTAGTTCACATGCTGAATTAACTAAACGTTTTAAGAATACACTGAAAAAGGGTTTATGGAAAGCAGCTGAAGGTTCAGGTCAGTGATGAATTTCATACAAGAAGATATACTATGAACATTGATAATAAATAATTAATGCAATAGCTTTTTTTAACGAGATGCATTTCACATTTGTTTCATCCTAGCATGTGACTCATTTGTACTTGATATTCAGGATTTTGTCAAGGATTAAACCTTGGAAACGCTAATCTTGCAGCGATCGGGTAGAATAATTTTTGAAAGGAGTTTGATCAGCAATTCTTATAGGAAATCAAGTTTATGCTTTGAAATATTTCATGATCAGTAATAAAGAGAAAATAGTCAGGGAAGTCCTACTCACTGCCTTCTCGTGGTTGGGGTGTTGATTACGAAATCGAAAGGACGAAAAGCGAATATTCGGCGCTTTAAGTGGATCGGTGAATATAAGGGATCCACCTAGGGGAGTTAGAAAACCCTCATTCCAAACCAATGGTGTACATGCGCTCTAGGATCCTGAGGGAAGAAATGGTGTAGGAACCAATTATTTGTCACCAGCTACAATGGGACTGCATCTCCTGACGTTGCTCCACTGCCTTGTGGATCAGACCTTTAGGTCAAAGCCTCCGGGTGCTGCCCCACAGAAAACCATCTGCTTGGGTTTGGGCACCCGGGCAGTACCATAGCCCACACAAACCAAGTGATGTGTGTGGCGCATATGTATTTGGTGCTTCTTTGTACCAATATTTATGTGTTCAAATAAATAAATAACAAAGTCTTTTGGTTGCACTGTCTAAAATTATCAAAGAAGTTAATTGTATGGTATTTCTTAACAAAAGATTCACAGATTACAGTGACTTTGAGCTCATAGTGTAGTGAAGGAGAACACAACCGGGGACAATCGAATGTATTTAAATACAAAATTACAGAATCCCTTAGTAAAATCTAAGATCCATACAATGAATACTTCATTTGCAAAATAACAGTCAATAGTCCCAGACTTCATTGTTCCTTCGTTTACACACCGATCATTCTCTGTTCCCGTTGTCTTCATTTCGATCTTAACCTTCTGCCGCCAGGTATTTCTTTTTCAAATGATGATACACACTACTTATATTTATCGACATCAATCAGTAGCACACACCACAATAACATACATACATTATGACGGGAATGTGACTATGCAGTCAGTGTCTTTTTTTCTTAATAACTAATGTAGCGTTGACACTATATATCTTCATTGGTCGACATTCCTCAGTAATTTCAGTCCAATTAACTTCCTAGTACGACATATTTGTATCAAAGTTTCTAGAAATTTATCATACACCAAACCATTCATTTGAATCAGTGAATAGTTTTCGAAAATTTCATTTATTCTTCTGGAATAAATTCAATGATTGAAGACGGAGATGTGATGTGCAACATGCTAACTTTGATATTTACTAAAACATGTTAAGTACATTACCTAATTTAAAGTAACTGTGATTTTTTGCATTACCTTTTGATTTTCTTTTCAATGTTAATTTGTCTATGAATAGTATTGTAAGTAAATAAATTAAGTCCATCATCTTATTGCACATACATATTTCGGTAAATTTTATTACATTCAGGATGTTGGATTATAACCGATGGTTTTGATCATGGTATGACAAAAGTTGCAGGTGAAGCGGTACGTGATTACACTGAGGCTTACGGAAATGATCATATGATAATGGTTGGTGTTGCGCATACTGAACGAGTGACTTATCAAGAATTATTTGATTTAGCTAATCATGGGGTAAGTTGAAATTATTGATTACTGTTAATAATATTCCTCTTGATGATTCTAACAATGTTATTTGGATATTTATGTATTGATAACGTAGTGACTTAGTGACTAATGTACTCAACCTATAACCAATAGGACGTAGGTTCCAAATCGAGTCTGTTTGTTTTTTTATTTATTTTTTTATTTATGGCTTTATTCAATATTATATTTTGGTACAATATAGAATTCTCAGCACAAAAATATTTCAACAAGTTTCTTTTACAGAACAAAAGAAAAACACAAAAAAAACGGTTAAAAAAAATCTGAAAAAAAAACTGTACAACTTTTCAATTAGAGTCATGTTAAGAATGCAGATTATTGACTAGGTTAACTCTAACAACCTGTTCGTCACAGAGTACATTTGTTAGGTAAGGTACTATAGAACGTTTATACTTTTGCTTGCGTGCTTGGATTTTAATGTAATTACGTCTCGTTCTACCAGAAGATATACGAGGAGAAAGATATGAGTGAAGGGGATGGTTAATATCTGATAAAATAACATCTGCCAAGAGTTTGCATGACTTTAGATGTCTATCCACAATCATATTAATTATGGTCTCGAAAGATTCACCACATAACTTGCTATATATAGCCGATTAGTACTCCCATCCACCTCATAAACTGTGTTGATTAAATCTAATCACATTACCTTGGTTTAACGTCTGAGCTTAAAGACAGTTGACACATGATGCCTTTATGATCTAACGAATGTCCACCTAATTACTAGGGCCAAATAAAAGTTATAAACCTGTGTGAAGAATAGAGATTACGATTTACAATTAGTGGTTGGGGTTAGGAATTAGATTTAGGGTTTTCATTACGAATGAACATCAGCTAAAATGCCAAAACGCTATTCAGACAAATGGGTAAATGAATTTTGCGCTAAAATCCAAGACCTGTTATCTTATATCTGATTGGTTCATCAATAAACTACAGTCTCGCCGTTATTTTAACTAGAGCATTGAGGTTTTAATACAAAATATTATCGTTTATTTCAAAAAAATTATCCTTCATCCGTTATTTATGATCAATGAGTATAAGTCTTCGTTTCAGAAAAAAAATCTACGGTGATCATTCCTTTTTTTTATTGATTCTAGGTAAGGAGTAAAGATATTTCTTCAAATGTATTATACCCAGATCCTTTATCTGATGAAGAAACAGATGATATTACAAATACAGCAACTACTTCAATGGAACCAGATTTATGGCAATTCAATGAATCCGGTCAACAAATTGATAATTCTGCAATTAAATTATCTAATAAATCACTTACTAAAACAAATACTTATCGTTTAAATTCAAATCATCAATTTTTAATACTTATTGATCCGATACTTAAACAAGAGCAAACATTGGAAGATCGACTATTAGAAACTCGTGTTATGTTAGAGCGTACTATAATAACATGGGCAAAAGTATGTAAAGAAAGTTAATTATTACTAGTTTTATCCAATGATTTATTAAACCGAATAATTTATAGTATGTTCTTATTGTGAATTGATATTATTAAGAATATATAAATATATATCACTCTGTTTTGGAACTTCACAATAGTGTACACCTACAACGCTCCTGAACTATAAGCCTAGGAAACTTAAGGATCTCGATCGGTAAATAACTTTTGAATCATCAATTCTTGATATTGTGTAATAATCATTAAAAGCTATCCATGTCAAGAGTTTCATGATGTTTCATTTTTTTTGTCAGTTCGTATAGAATAAACCGTTTTCACAAAGATTTTCACCTGTTAAAAAGTGAATGAACTAAAAATGAACAGTATAAATCATTGGCCAATTATTATTATTATTAGCTTTATTCAATATATTTTTGATACAATATAGAATTCTCAACGCAAAGTATTTCAACAAGTTTCCGTCTCTTATTTCTTTGTCGATCCTGACGATAAATATTGATTGATCGCCACTTAAATGTTAGCAGTTCAGTAAATTGACATCAAAATAATGTACATTCTTTTCACTGAATATTGCTATCAACCATGATATCTCTGATTGGACCTTTTGTAACTTGTACAATGAAAGGTTGTACACTTTTCAGAAACTCACCTGAATAGGTTATGCAATTAATAGACATAATGATGTATTAAAACAAACAAAATTAGATAAGTTGTTGAAATATTTAGATGGCAGGAACATGTATCCGAGATTTTTAAGCAGGCCACGTGATCAAAATCACATTAGTTAACAATTTATCAAATCATAGGACAGTTTAGTATAGACCATTCAATCATTCCTTCATTGCAGCTTTAGGTTGATTTGAACTGTATATAAAGAGTTATATCTATGCTAAATATTAATTGTTCACATTCATAGACCAAACACTAATATTTATAGACAATATATAGACAGATTTTCATTCATTTGAATGGGAGGTTCATCTATTGTCTGGTCTGTGTCATCAGTAGTCAGAGAAAATGATTATATATATATATATATATATATATATATATATATATATATATATATATATATATAGAGAGAGAGAGAGAGAGAGAGAGGGAACGTTAATATTACACCTTAAACACATGATTTCATTATACAATCATGTCTTGTTCGGATAAAGGGTAGATAGTAGAAAATATATTCCAACCACTGAGCTTATTTAGCTCAAATGTAACATCATGATAAATTCTCAGTTTTTATTAAAGTGACTTATTATAAGTAATGATATAAGAGGATATATTAAGGTAGTTAAAATAGGAATAATATTTCACATTACCTCTAAAATAATTATCACACAATTTATGAACTCCATTCAACTATTACATCACCCATCTTTAATTGTTTTCTTAATTCTAACACCAACTAACCTCTGACCTGTTCTAGCATATATATATATATATATATATATATATATATATATATATATTATCAGAAGGGATTGTGTGGAGATTTTAGAAATTTCACTGGTTGAAATCATGAATCCATTGAAGCTAGACCACCAGGTTATATATATATAATTATATATATAGTTATTATTGGAAATCTTTGTCATTCCAGTTATTTACATTCATTTATGCCAATTGTTTTACACTATCTCAATGTAAAAATCCTATCACATATTTGGTTGTAAGCAGCTGACGAGAAACCTCGAAATATTATGGATTCATACTATTCTGCATCAATATTTGTTCTTGCTTTATTTAAATTCATAAAGGGAACTAACTGCATGAAATTTCACATTGTTTACACGATTGTTGAATAAATTGACTTAGAGAATTAAGGAGGTTATAAAGTTTATTTTTATCGACAGACTTTATTCAGTTGGCCAAATACTACTTATATTACTGTTTCCAAACTATATAGACATTTTATTATTATTATTATTATTATTATTATTATTATTATTATTATTATTATATTTTAGCCATCTTCACGTTCCACATGTGAGGGTAGTGGTTCAGCAAAGACAAGTAGTCAGTCCATATTAAGTAAAAATAAAAAGTTAAGGAAAAAAGTAAGTTAAACTTATGAAATTCGATACTCATTATTACTATGATAAAAAGATTATTTGATACTGCATTTTTATTCATAAACAAAGGGTTTTGTGGAAATCTTAGTAATTTAATGGTTGAATTCATGAGTCAATTAAAGTTAGACAACGATGGAAAACCTGGAACTACTAGAGGGCTATTTCGTCCTATCATGGGACTCCTCAGTAGTGCGCATCCACGACCCCGGCAACGGGGTTCGAACACAGGGTCTATACGTCTTTTATTTCACGTAAATCGTCAGACTTAATTGATCGATGAGACTCAATCAGCACTAAAGGATTAGACAAACATAATATTGGTCATTATTGAATCATTAATCAGTTTTAATTATTTATTTTAATCTTATAGCAGGTCAGTCATGAGACTGTAAAGGCTGATACGTCAAGCCCACATAGGTTACTCCAGCTTCTGGACAGGCCAGTCTATTCATTCATCTCAATCCACATTTTTACCTTGTCACTTATTCGTTTATTAATCCTGTTTTTACCTAAGTATGTGTGTTAATTGCTTATCCCATTTCCTACATGTCTGTAAATTATTTTTGATCTGATTATAAATATTGAGTCATGCTTCGTTGAATCGAGTTGGTTCACTCTTATTGCCCACTGAGCGTTATTTCATCTCGCTTCGCTCTCTCCTTTTTGCTTCTCTCGTTTCGTCTCGCTAATTGTCTGTTCAGATCAGTGAGTGTATAAAATATACGTATTCAAAGTTCATCCTCGTATTTGATTTATTTTATTCTGTTGTTTTCTAAAGTGAATTAAGTCGATAATTGTATACGAGGGTAGCTGAGATGTGCACTTCGATGACAAATATCATACGATCTTATTGGAGTCAGATAAAGTGACATAAAAAGACGAATAACACAATGGTAGCGTTTGAGACTATGATATTGGATGACACACGTGTGAGTCTCACGTGGAGCATCAGTTCTGTCAAGACATCAGGGCCAAACAGGTTTTTTGTTGACTACCTCCAACCATCTAAATGACTTGACTATACCAGACTGATGTTCAGTTCAATTATTGTTTTAGTAAAATATCTGTGATAAAACTTTAATTCAGGTTTAAAAATTATCAGCACATATTACTAAATCATGTTCCATTATAACTGATTTCAAATGAGCGCTTTGATTCCGTCAAGTAATTTTATCTCTGATTGTGGAATCAGTTGAAATATGAAATGAAAAGAGGAGTATATTGAAGCTACTTTTATGGCTTGGTAATCAGTCGCAAACACTAAATTTGATTTCTTCTGTTAAAAGTGTAATAATGTATTACAATGGACTACAATTTCTTATTTCACGATCAGAATACTAGATTCTATAGGAAAGCATCTATGTCCTAAGAATAAACGTATATATATATATATATATATATATATATATATATATATATATATATATATATATATATATATGGGTAAATAGAGAACTTTAACATGAAAAGTAAAGATAAGTAGTCGATGGAAAGAGAGGTCAATTGCAAGATTTCAGTATGGGGTGTAAACATTGTATTATTTTTCGGAACAAACATTTTTGAGACAATTTCTAATTAGTAGTTACTACAATTCATTATCCTAGTTATAATATCAACCTATATTTTAATTTAAAACGCACTATCTCTAATCATCCATATGCAAACACTTTAAAGTATTGACCGAACTGTAGCATGGTTAAATTTCCCCTATATTTTCACCAAAATACCTACTTATTTTAAATCATTTTATTTACCAAGTACTAACAACATTTCTCATATGAAGAGTTGTATAATTATTTGGTTCCCTAAACAAAATTGCGTGTAACATGTTTCGGTTCCATTACCTAATAGTTAAAAGTCAGTTATTGTAAACAACAATCCACCTAAATATTACAATGATTGTTTGTTTTATTTATCTAAAATTATTCATTTAAGGAACAAAAGTTAAAAGGCACAGAAGAATCTCTCCTTCCAATTATAACCGTTACTCCAAGACCATCTGCTACACTCCCATCATTAACTGATGGTCTTGTAGGTCAAACAATTAGACGACAAAGTCATTTGTATACACGTTTACAAAATGAGAAAAAAACAGGAGTTAAAGATTTATTTCAAAAGAATGAGTTAAATGAAAATCAATTGGTTGATAAAGAAATTAATATATTACAGAATATATCGCAGGATGAACTTAATTCAACTAGTCAGACAACTGCTAGAGTTCCAATATGTGGAATAGTTGGAGGTGGAAATACTGCTACGTTAGATCAAATTTATGCTTCAGTGACATTGAATCGTTGTCCAATGGTACTTGTTCGAGTAAGTTATGATATATGTCATTGCCGATGAAAATGAATCTACTCCACCTTACAAAGATAATTATTCTGATGAAATTGATATTTATAAGTTTGTCTACTTCAATGTTTTCCAGATGTAATATAACATACTTTTCGGCATCAGATTTTAGAATCATTCATGTAGTCTTATTTAAACTGAATTCTCTATAATGCAAATTACATACTGTATTTAATAATATAAATCACAATGTATTGTAACTCTATAAATCTAGACCACTGGGAATGAATTTCATTTAAACATTATCAGTGTTTTATGTCTGATACTCCAACAGTTTTTTTAGTGTCTAACTTAAAAATGTCAGTCAAGTAGAACTAAGCAATTATCAAAAATACTTATTAGTCAATAGATTTTTTCCGACTGATTTGGAGCTTTGATCTACCTGAACACTTACATACTCATTATTTTTGTGACAAATTGATTGATCTGGCTAGATCAGTTTCTTATAATCTGTATTCAGGTGTTAAGAGCAAAACAGAATATATTGCAGAGAAGTTAAAATAAACGACATGTGATTAATAACTACTGAGAAACTATAATGTGACCAAACGTGAAATAATTTGATCATGTATTGAGGTCACATTATATCACTAAATCCTAGTCACACACATATAGATATCACAATTCAATGAATTGAACATATGTAAGCTATTTTATCGGTCAGCAGTCGAACTAATTTGATTGTATCTTGTGTGCATAGAGATAGCACTCTCAATCCCCTAATAATATTTATCTATTCAGCTAACTGATTAAAAATATACCGGATTTCAATTTCAATGGAATTAATTTTTGTGAGTAGATTATCAGTCCAATCATGAGCTAAAAATTATATGATCTCTACAAACTCCTTTATACTAATCATATGGGATAAGTTCTGACGATGGTGATGGATTAATGTAAGTTGAATGATGAATATATAATTGTTATCAGATGTTTACAGATCATGCTTGGCAGATATATTAGTCAGTTATGCACCGCTTGAGCTACGCTTACGGAGTAGATGAATTTAGATCATTTAGTCAGTCGAAAATCATCCTGAATTAGTATTCAAGAATTACAAATTCAGCAATATGATTTGTATGGGACTATTGTTAATTATTTAGTCATTTGTGCATATTTTAAGAATAAATAAGAAGTAAATAAATCAGGATAAATTAATTGTAAGGTGGAATTAATTTTCTTTTCCTTCAACCATTTAACATCTCATGGTAGTTCATAACCTATTAAGTCTTTGAAACTAGAGGTCAAACTGTAACTCGTTTGATTAACATTAAACCACACTTGATGATTCAACAGATATGACATTGATCACTGATTGGTTATCAGTCAGTATAGTTATTTCAATACTAAAGGTGGTTGGTTGTGTCCCAAATAGCTCAGCAGTAATGTCTGGGACTATAAAGTAGGGGGATGCACATTAGAATCATACATGAAGCATGGTTTCTCTTAACAGTGAGGGGTGGTGCACCTTGTTAATAGGGATCAAGCTTCACGAAATTTAGGTCAATGATTTTCTACCAAACAACTCCACCCACTCAACATTTCAATGTAGTGTAGTTGATGTTGTGTCACTCAGAATATTGGCCACTTGATATCTTTTGATATCATCCACCTGAGCTACAAATCTTCTCCACTTGATATCTTTGTTGCTAGAACAGATCTGATAAATACGTCCCACAAATATCATGTAGGTTTTAGCTTCAAAATCCATTTATCCCACTCCTTATTTATAATTAGACCAAGAGAACATTTTTTTTATTAACTGACCCATACAAGCACAGATACTTCTTCAAGCGGACATACATCATTTGTTAATGAAACTAACATCGATTTATCCAATCATCAGAGTTAATGATATCGTTTACCAATAAGATGAGTGTGACTGTTACATTGTAACCAAGAATCGCTTTTCTTGTGGTAATGCATTATAATGATTATCAATTTGGGTCTTTATGTTTAGACTTGAATTTGTATATACATACAGGAATTCATACACGTAAACACTTTTCTACAGATGTAAATTTACTCGAAAAAAATAAACATCTTATGTGAAGTATTCATAGTGTGAAACTTATCATCTGTCAATAATGAATAGAATTTATTCAACATTGTGTATTAAAAGTGTGTATTCAAATTATTACTAAGCTACAAATCTATTAAATTCATTTGAAGATGATAATATCAAAAGAAAACAAAACAGTTCAACTCTGATGAGTTTATTCTTGATTACATTCCACCAAAACTATTTATATGAATAATATCGAAAAATGAGCATAGTTCATTTCCGCATGTTATTTGAACGTCAAATACAGAGTTTTTACTTGAAATCCTATGTATGAAATCCGTTATTTCCGTGAAATAATTTGGTCAATTTTATATGTATTTATGTATGATCTCATTAGCTGTGGCCAAACCAAAAACGTGGCATCAGTCCTTGAAATCACTAACTTCTGGTCTGAGCCATGTTGGTAGATGCAGACTACTTGGTTAGGGTTCGCAAGACTATCGTAACCAATGGTTGAAGACTGTGGGTGACATGGCTCAGAATCGATCACAATGGCGTAGGTGTATACACTTTCTGTCTTTCGTTGAACTAAGTGATTGAAATAGCTTCATATCTTTCTACGTACTAAATCTTTCTTCCTGTACTATATCATTATATGCAATCTTTCTTTTACATGTTACCACCATTGATTTAACTACTCCTATGCATCCGGTGTTCATCTTGCTGAGCTAATAAGGTATGACAACTTGAACCGATGCATATATGTGCCTGGTCCTACGTTGTACCTGACTGACTGACTCATTAGCTGTAATTTACCCAAATCCGTATTGTTTTTTTCTCACAAATTAATTCATATCAGAAGGGGTTTTTTGTGGATATTATTGTAATATTTTTAATAGTTGAGATCATAAGTCAGTTGAAGCTAGACCACCATGGAAAACCTAGAAGCATTGGACGACCGTTTCGTTCTATTGTGGGACTCCTCAGAGATTCGAACCCAGGATTTATCGGTTTCGCGCGCGAACGCTTAACCCCCAGACCACTGAGCCGGCCGGCATCCAATAGTGTTAATGTCTTACTTCAACCGATCCATGAAATTGAGCCACACATCCACCATTGTCTTCAGTGAGTCACTATCTCACAACAGACCCGGTGGAACTCCACTGGTCACTGCTTCTCACTAGAACTCCAGGAAATACCTCTTGAAGCCAATCACTAGTGAGCATATGTTGATTAGTGTCAGAAAGGGTTTTTGTGAATATTATAATAATTTTAATAGTTGAGATCATGAGTCAATTGAAGCTAGACCACCATGGAAAACCTGAAAGCACTGGATGGCCCTTTCGTTCTACTGTGGTGGTCTAGCTTCAATTGACTCATGATCTCAACTATTAAAATTAATTATTCTTAATAATTTGATGCCAAATAATCAAATCAATGGTTTTAAATATATTTTATTTTACATTTTGTTAAATAGGGTACTGGTGGTGTGGCTGATATCTTATCGAATGTTCTAGACTTTATGAGTTTCAGGAACACACTAGAAGAGACTTTCACAGATCAAGAAATTGATTACAAGTGGGTTTTTCCATGAAAGGTTTTTTTAAACTGTTACAAATAATATTTTTAATATCCCTAGATATGAAAATTTGGTCCCAGACTTTCATATGGTACTTTAGTTAACATATCTGTTATTATTGAAGTCTTTAATTAGCATTAAAACTTTATTGCTAAACGACCATAGAAGGATAGGAAATATCAAATAAATATTTTAACCCAGAGTTGGACTACTCAGCACACTACTCATCTCATTAGCTGAAAAAGCGAACCTTTTAAATAGGTTAATCTCAAGATTTTAATGTATTTATATCTGAAAACATAAACTAAGTCCCTTGGAAACAGCGACAACATAAAGTATGTAAAACTGATAACATGAATTGTAGCATTATCAGAAATCTAAACAGCTGTAAAAAAACCCACCACTGAGTAAATGACAAAGTGATCAATATTACATTACTGAAATTAGTCAAGTTAAATGAAAGTGCTTATTATGTACAGTTCTAATATGTTCAAGAACTAAAACTGACCATTTAAAAAACAGTTAACTGTGGCGCGAAATATCTTTATTTGATGTTTATGTCTGGTGGAGATTTGTCTAATGTGTACACAGTGAATAGTCCCTTAATAAAACTAATAAATTTGCATATCTCCTTACTTCAGACAGAGACTGAACTCAAGATCTTTACATCTTACAAGGACTGCGTGGTCCTATAATCACTGTTTACCTATGTCTTTATTAATGATTTACATACTTTTGTGAAATATAGCTAGATGTCATTTACTATGTGTTATGGATTATCAGTCGGCTTCATTATAAAGACGTCAGTAAATAATTTACCTCACAGAAGGCATAAATTTTAGACTAAATCTATGCACTTACAAATAAGGTGTAAACTTCAAATCTAAACAGAAGTTGTCAGAATGGAAATTTCATACTAGGAAGAAACGACCGTCCACTGCTTCCACGTTTTTATCAGTGATCTAACCTTGATTGGTTCTCGATTTGAATGAAATAAACAGAAATTAATTAAATAGTATCATTGTGAAAGTTCTCTATTTTTTTACTTTTGAGTATTCATTCCTTAACTAACAAACAACTCATAGTAATGCTATTCAGTATATACACAATAGTCTTAATTATCTTACACAGGTATTCACCAGCTCAGCCAGTGAGAGAATGGTTTAACTTTTTTCTTCTCGTTTAGTCTGCAGTTTTTATATGTTAATTCGATTAGATTTCTAAAATACATCTTAACAGTGTACACCATGATTTTTAAAAAATTACAGGATAGCTAGTATCATACAAGAAGTTCACGACGATGCTCGAAGTAATAAACGTGGCAGAACACTGAAAAAATCCGATAAATCAACAAAATATACCGAGAAGTCAACAAACGTTACAATCAATCTACCGACTGATAATTCAGGTAAACCACCAACAACTAGAACTGAACAAAACACAAATACAATGATTAATATTAAAGAATATGAATCACAAGTGTATCGAATAAAAGAATTAGCCGATGATTATGCTCATTTATTTTCGATATTTGAATATGATGATATTGACTTAGATGGTTATATGATATCAGCGTTGTTAAGTAGTGGTAAGTTGAAATGATTACAATATTCAAAGATGGTTGTTGGTTGGAAGTGAAATCCAGGACGCGCGTTCTGTTCTATTTGGGACTTATCAGATGGGTGTACCTGCACCCCATAGTTGATGTTCATTCCTGGACTCGAACCCAGTGCCACTCACTTCAAACGTCACTACGTTATCCACTTAGCTATTGAGTCCAGATAACCGCTAGCTCGTGAAATGGGGTGAATAAGAACTCTGGAATGCAGGTACATCCAACTGACGATCCCCAGATAGGACGAAACGCGCGTCATGGATTCCACTGCTAGCCATCTCCATCTTTGCTTACACAGTTGTTTGATTTTAACTAAGGGTTGTGGAATGTATATGTAGAAGATTTTTATCTTTGCCGCAAAATTAAACTTTATTATTCAACAGGTTTATTAGGAAGTTAATCATTTCCTTTTCTTGACTGCTAACTTAGGTGATGTACAAACTCATTTGGTTAATGAGACCATGCACTTTTAATAATATTATAATCATCAACTCCGAGTATTTGTTTTGTCGCAACAACATGGTTCTACATTACTCTCTTTCAAAACTGATAATGTGAGCTTAAATTTTGTCAGAAGTTTAGATTCTGAGTTAATATTCTGTCTGGATCAAATCTTAGAGTAACTTAATTTGCTATGCTGATGAGTTCTAGGGAAACATCCCTTCATAACTCCAACAGCACTGTGTGCTACTTATATATCATACAATGTCTTCCTTTTGAACGTGATAACAAGGCATCATTGAAATGTATAAGATAACTCTTACATAACTTAATATGGAGTCATAAGTACGTATTGCTCCACTTAAAAAGGATCAAAATCAACTGTTTTTGATTACCGAAGTTCACGGTAAGTGTTTTTACAGATTCGCAGACGATTAATAAATAAACTTTGTGAGGAAAACATCTTAATTTTCGTCAAATTAAGATGGAACAATCTAAGCAATCGCTTTAGACCTTAGAATTGATAGTCATCGGTTCCCATGATCAACTTCGATAAACTCGCCCTACCACGTAAGTGATTTTTATGAGATCGGTGATATATATTTTACTTCCTGAAGAGTCAAACTATAGCGGTTACGCCATCGAGCTAAATTATTAAGAATCTATCTCAAAACTGGTCAGTAATGGACATATCCTTAATCATTAGGATCAAGTGTTTGCGGAGCCTGTAATTTAGATTTTACCATGGGCTGGATGAGTTAGTATATGAAGGCTATTGAATTCTGATTGTGTAACTGATGTGTTACTCTCAAAAAGACCTGAAACTCTACTATCTGACAAGATATTGGACTGTGAGTGTACTCTATGAAATAGTTCTGACCGAAAGCAGGACAACCATCTAGAGTTTTCATGCGTTTTTAACCTGGTGACAGTTTACAATGTATACTATCTTATGATTAAGTACCCTTTAAAACAACCCTTACGTTATTACAATTTATACATTAGGCTTAATATAATCCATTATGAAGTCACATTATTTAGAATATCATATCATATGGAAACTAAACATCGCACCTCACTTATTTTGTTTTGATTTAAAAAATAATAACTATCATTAAAAGCTGGGATCGATCGACCAAAGAATGAATTAAACCTTGATCAATTAGAAATAACTATACGATTGAATCGAGCTGATATTGCAAGAACAAAAATTTTTCTTGAAGGGAAACGTTGGAAAGTAAGTTGGTTTAGTTAATTTTTTCTGAATACAGAAGTTTATTCAATGGAAATTCAATGTCTAATAAATATTATTATACATAATTAGATTATTGTACTTATCTACACAAATTTAAATTTACATGACTTATTTACTTATTTACGCCTGTTACTCCTAATGGAGCATAGGCCGCTGACCAGCATTCTCCAACCCACTCTGTCCTCGGCCTTCCTTTTCAGTTCTATCCAATTTTTGTTCATTCTTCTCATATCTGTCTCCATTTCTCGGCGTAGTGTGTTGTTTGGTGTTCCTCTTCTCTTTTGGGCTTGAGAATTCCATATGAGGGCTTGCCTTGTGACGCAGTTCGGTGCTTTCCTCAGTGTGTGTCCTATCCGCTTCCAGCACTTCTTCTCCACTGTTTCCTCCGCTGGAATCTGGTTTGTTCTCTGTCACAATAGGTTGTTGCTGATAGTGTCTGTTCAAAAGGATCCGAAGTATTCTGCGTAGACAATTGTTAATAAACACTTGTATGTTCTGGATGATGGTTTTCGTAGTTTTCCAAGTTTCCACCCGATACAGCCTGACCTTGAGAGTATCCACCTAATGACCAGTACTAAATGAAGGTTATAAACCTATGCTATGAATTAGAATTATGATTTATAGTTGATGGTCAGGATTTGAAACTAGATTTATGGTTTCATCACGAATTGAAATCAACTATAATGCCAAAACTCTGTTTAACCAAATGTATGAATGGATTTTGCGCCAAAATCCATGACCTTTTATCTTATATTTGATTGGTTCGTTCATAAATTATGATCTCATCGTGAGAATAAATAATCTGAAGAAGTGGCTTACACTGAGTCACAAAACCTCAGAAAATCTAATTTTCCTACTCATTGGAATATCACAAATATCTGAATTAATTTATACTAATCTACCCAATGCTCCATTTAATCGAAATCATCAAGTCAACCCTTGATAATGATACCTACAAACTCATTTATAATTTTCTGTTTAAATTTTCATCTCATTTATTTAAAAGAAAGGTGATTTAAATGAATTCATGTTCAATGTTATTTTAAATGAACAAACGGATTTTGTTCGATTAATTTTGGAAAATGGATTTAATCTAGATGACTTTCTTACTGTTCATACATTAGAAAGATTATATACAGAATGTTTGAAAAAGACTGTAAGTTTACTTTTTTTCAAAAAAATAACTATATTACTGTTATTATTTCAGTAGTATCTATTAATACATTAATAATTTCTAACGTCGAGTTAAAAACCGTCTCTTAAATGAAATAAAAATTATACACAGGAATTCTATCTATTAGACAAATTGTAAATAGATTCATTAAAAGCTTAATTTTAATATGTACTCTTGGGGAATATATATATATATATATCCGTTTATTACTAACAAATCACTAATCGTGAGGTATCTGCGATGATTAATACGTTTATATGTATAGAAAGTGGAAGGCTGGTTATGCAGAGATTAATTACGACATACGATTGTGTAAATTATAGCCGGTAGTTCTGTTTTTTTCGTCAAGTAAAGACAATTATTAATCGGATGGAGACTAAAAGTAGGAAAATATGAATTGTCTTTTTCTTGACGAAAACTCAAGAAATGGACAAAAACTAAAACTACTTGTTACAGAGATTTACAGAACGTAATTACGATAATAAATACAGTGAATGATATTAGTTTTATGCAAGTACGCAGGAATGTTACACAACAATAAACGTATGTTACAACTCACTCTCAGGAATTATTTGAATTAGAACTGACTACTAAATATTAACAAGTAATATAAAGCAATAAACATTATGAATTGTATGAAGAAATAAATACAGAGAATGCATATGAATTTAACGATGGATTAGCTGTCAAATATTATGTGGTTCATAGAAGTTTACGAGATTTCATTGATTTACGAGTGGAAAATTTAGCGTACTTATCTGAGGAATGAAATATGTCCAAAACAGGCATTGAATCAAATGTATTTGGATTTATTCTAGTCAGTTACTTATAATCTTAGTTCTGTTAAGCGAAAACATTTATTCATATGAAATGTAAGATAATAATGTACATTTAGAATTTATGATTATGGGCCATATGAAACACTTAAGAAATCCCTTAATCAATCAGGTCGAACAAGTCGTTTATTATTGATACTGCAAATGTTTTATCATTAACAACATGAACTGATTTTGATTGAGATTATGAACCGGTCAATCTTATACCACCATTGAAAACCTGAAAGCACTGGATGTCCGTCTCGCCACAGTATAGGACACTCTAGATTTAGATGTCGTACTAGCTGGTACTTATTACTAAAGGATGAATGTAATTTGAAGAATGAGATTATAATTTATGGACGACCTCTGAGAAACTCTAAAGTAACCTTAAGACTATTCACCTATTTACCAAAGTCAAAAAAGGGTTATAAATTAGTATGGAGAATTAGGATTAGGATTTAAAATTAAAATTAAGGGTTAATAATTAGAGTAAGGATTTTCGCCACGGATTGATATCAATTATAATACTAAAATGCTATTTAACTTTATGGATGAATGAATTCCAAGCCAAAATTGAAGATTTTCTATTCTTGATTTCATTAGTTTGTCCATAAATTATAGTCATACCATTTAGAGAGAACAATGTAATCCACACGATGTAACGTTAATTAAACTAATTACCACACTTCAGTTTAATTCATTAAATTTGATCAATACTAAAAGACTAGATAAGTCTAACAGTAATCATTACGTAATGATTAATCAATTGTAAATTTCTTCAAGTTACATTGACATGTTATGATCTATGATGCTAAGTAGTGAATGAGCATTAACTTAACTTGTAACTTTCACTATAGATTACACTGTATTATAGAATGAAATAAAATTGAAACTATAAACAATTAAATTCCAGCTTATATTTTGATAGAAGTCTTCTATCTGAATTTTGTGCTGATGATGTCGTTCAGAAGAACGATGACCAAACCATTCAGCTCAGAGAACAAAACTCCATCAAAATTATCCATCTGAACTACAAATCTTCTCCACCATCCCCAACTTATATTGATTAATTTTGACAAAAAAAAAAAATAAAGAAATGTCTTTCTATCATTTGCACATTGAAACTATTCACAATTATATTATGATATTGATAAATTAAAAGATTCATTTTCATTCATTTTTAATATACTACTTATTATTTTTATTTTATTAATTTAGGATTATAAATCAAGATTATTACAACAATTATGGAAAAGTTCTAGAATTTATAAAATGGATTGGGTTATGCTTAGAGATATTGGTCGAATTATAAAAAATTTATTAGGAGATTTTTATCATCCATTTTATTTATCAAAACGTTTTCAACATTCAGTTGTAGAACATGGTTATTGTGAATCAAGTGATGAAGAGGCAACTAATGATAATTTATATGATGAATATGAAAAACAACCAGGTTATTAATCATTACATCTTATACAATTGTATAGATTATAAATAAAAAGAAAAAAAATAGGTCAGTTTTGTAATCAAAGATGGATGATGGTTAGCAGTGAAATTCAGAACGTGCGTTTTGTCCTATTTGAAACTCATCAGCTAAATATATCCACATGTTGAATTCCACTACTAGCTATCATTCTTTTATGCTTATAATACTTGTGACTGAAGGTAATATCGCGACAATCCATATAGGATGCATATATGCCAATAAGAGATTGATCAATTGCAGTCCTAAATATCAATGGGAAGATATAAACAAACAATACAAAATGAATTTACATTTTTGTATAGTTTATTCTTAAATACTGTAAATATTTTATTTTTATACCAATGATGAACTAAGATCATGTTGTATCTTTATAGCCCACCAGTTATGACGTTATTTATCCACCAATCGAAATACGACTCATACAATCTTCACACGGTGCTAAACCAATGACGTTCGACCGGTATGAGCAGCCTAGCGTCCTTATTGGTCCCTTACTCGTCTAGCCTGTCCAATTGAGTCCAGAACATCAATACCAGAATCCACTATGCGAATGATTTATTTCAGACATACTGGGTTTATATATCAACCAAACAGACCTCAACGCACCATAAAATAGTAAATAACATTTATACATAATAATGCCAAAAAGCAGCTGTGAATGTGGGAGACAGTAATCAATAAAATGAGTATAACTTATGAACAGTAAATCGTATGATCATAATCTATAAGTCCAAACGAAGCTTATAATAAGATGAATATAAATATACACAATCTAATTACTGAATAGTTATACCATAAGAAATATATGGATAATATTAGTCAATTAATGTCTCAAAAGTTACTCGTGATTTAATCTTTGCTAGGATATAACAGATCAAATATTTTTTTAAATTTTCAGTAGCTTCCCATAATGTATCAGCTTTTGAAAGGAATACATGTTGAAAATGAACAAATCGAAATAAGGTCCTTGTCACGTCAGTGAACACTCAATCTCTAAAAAAACTTAAGCCTGATTGTTATTTACGAAAGTTAAAGATACTAAGTGGTTGAAGACTGCAATAAGAAGGTTTTGTAAGAAACAATATGAAGTTTTAGACAAAAACGACTATTTGTCGTTTAGTGATGTAGTTAGAAATATGGATTTTCGGTTTATTTGAGTACAGTATCGTCTAATGATTAAAAGGGCGCGGGCTAAACTTAACCTTTCTGGGTTGCCTTTATATAGTCGCCATAGCCCAACTAGGGTACCACCTGACTTCAGTAGATGAGTGGAGAGCGTTTCGGGCTTCTGAAGTGCAAAGTGATGGGTCCGAACCCCAGAGTAAATGTCAATTCTAGCATCCAAGTGCATCCAGTTGACAAGTCTCAAATAAAACGAAACATACGTTATGAATTCCATTGTCAGATGCAGTCTATCACCTGTATAAAAAATATTAATTCATCAAAATACCCTAAGCAGTTATTGAAGTTGGTTGAAGTCAGACATTAACATCGTTGTATGCCGGCCGGCTCAGTGGTCTAATGGTTAAGCGCTCGCAAGCGAAACTGATATGTCCTGGGTTCGAATCCCGCGGGGGCGTGATCGTAAATGCGCACTGCTGAGGAGTCCCATAATAGGACGAAACGACCGTCCAGTGCTTCCGGGTTTTCCATGGTGGTCTAGCTTCAATTGACTCATGAATTCAACTATTGAAATTACTCAAAATCTCCGCAAAACCCCTTCTGATAATTATTAAATAGTCAATAAATTCTACAAATATTTAATCTTATTTAAAATGTATTTTTCTCATTCGATTAACATAAAAAGGCAAAATAATCACATCAACATCAACATTAAAAGCTGTTGAACCTATACCAATATCATTTAATGCTGATGAAAAATCTGATGCTGAAAAATCTGAGGATCATCAAGTTGATCATGAAGAAAATATTGTTCAGTCTGAAAAAATATCTCAATCTTATAAACAAAGCAAAAAATCACAAAAGAATGACAAATCAAAGCATACCAATAAAACATCTGAAGATACAGAAGATATTACAAGTTATACATCATCGAATAATTCATCCGAAACAAAATTAATCAAATCATCACAACATAGAACAAAGTCCCATAGATCAGTTAGCTCTGATACAAGAAGAGATATTAATGATGATAGAAGTAATAGATCAAAACAATCATCAATGAATAATAACGATCAACTATTATCATTAATTAATAGACGACGATATATTATCAAGCCAATAGTTGGCACGAATAACAATAAAAATTATTATCAAAATGACTATTATTCATATTCTGATAATTATGAAAATGATCAAAATGGTCAAATGAATGATACAATAATGGGTAAAAAACGTCTTATCACTACATTACAACATTCTAATGAAACATATAATTATATACCAAAAGCTCAAGAAGATAGTTTTCCAGATAGATCATTTTCTATTATAAATGAAAAGAAGCCTTCGATTAATTCAAATGGATTAATTTCATCATATCAAGAAAACGGTAAGAGGATGTTGATGATGACTCAATTTCTGTTTACTAACACAAATAAAGTTGGTAATATATAGTACAAGAATTAGAGTTTATAGTTAATCATTGTCTATAATAGTACTGAATAGATTATCCATACTAATAATGAAATTGCCGCCTGGAATATGACTAATGAGACTAGAAGAATTACTATACTCTCTTAAAATCAACAACATTTTCGTAAATTAAATCCTTGGAAAGTATATTTTCTTTAAAATAAACATTTATTAGATATAATTTGTAGTGCATGGAGGACAGCTGACAGATGCATTCCAAGTAAGGACTGGAGTAAGACAAGGCTGTCTACTCTCTCTTCCTTTTTCTTCTGGTGGTTGACTCGATTATGAAGACCTCGACATCTGAGGGAAAACACGGAATACAATGGACAGCTCAGAACCAATTGGACGATTTGGACTTCGCAGATGACCTAGCCCTCCTATCCAATACACACGAACAAATGCAGATAAAGACAGCCAGCATAGCTGCAGTCTCTGCATCAGTAGGCCTCAAAATACACAATGGGAAAACCAAAGTCCCCAAATACAACACGGAGAACACCAGCTCAATCATACTTTATGGAGAAACTCTGGAAGATGTAGAATCCTTCACATACATGTGAAGCATCATCGATGAACAAGGAAGTTCAGATGCAGACGTAAAGGCTAGGATTGGCAAAGCAAGGGCGGCATTTCTACAATTGAAGAAAATTTGGAACTCAAAACAACTTTCAACCAATATCAAAGTCAAAATCTTCAATACCGATGTCAAGGCAGTTCTGCTGTATGGAGCTGAAACTTGGAGAACTACTACAACCATTATCAAGAATGTACAATTATTTATCAATAGCTGCCTACGCAAGATACTCAACATCCACTTGCCGGATACCATCAGCAACAACCTTTTGTGGGAGAGAACAAACCAGCTTCCAGCTGAAGAGGAAATTAGGAAAAGACGATGGAAATGGATAGGAAATACATTACGCGAATCATCAAACTGCATCATGAGGCAAGCCTTAACTTGGAATCCTGAAGGGAAGAGGAAAAGAGGAAGGCTAATGAACACATTACGTCGGGAAACATAATGAGATATGCAAAGGATGAATAACAATTGGAAAGAGCTGGAAAGGATTGCTTGGGACAGATTTGGATGGGGAATGCTGGTGAGCGGCCTATGCTCCTTCACGAGGAGTAACAAGCATAAGTAAGTACGTAAGTAAGGATATAATTTAATAATTTTCATGGGAGGCATCCAAAATCACTGAGTATGCATTAATAAGTCAAAATTTAATTAACCTTAAGTTTTCTAATGAAGAAAAGTTATTTTCTGAATTACAATGTTACTTACAAGTAGTATGAGATTCTGATGCTTGTTACGATCAATCTACCGGTTACTTAACTGATTTGTGATTGATATTAAAAACCTTAAGTTCGACGAAGTATAGGTAGAATATAAACACTGCTGATATACATTCATTTAACCATGGAAATTAATCAAAATGATATACAAACAAACTATTTTTTGTATAGTTTATGTATGGTCAGATTAACATTCAGATTTGCATTGACTGGGTATCATTTAACATTACTTACTTACACCTGTTATTCCTTGTGGAGGAGCATGGGCCGCCCACCAGCATTCTTCAGCGAACTCTGTTCTAGACAATCTTTTCCAGCACTTTCCAGTCGCTATTCATTCTTTTGATATCTATTCTCATTTCCCAACGCAGTATGTTCTTTGGCTTGACTATTTTCGTTTAACCTCGGAGATTCTAAGTAAGGGCTCGCCTTTTTATTCAGTTTTATGACTTCCGCAATGTGTGTTCTTCTCATCTTTAGCGTCTTTCCCTAATTTCCTCTCCAGTCAGAAGTTTATTTGTTCTCTCCCATACTAGGTTGTTACTGGTGGTATCTGGCCAGTGAACATTGAGTCTCTTGCGTAGACAATTGTTAATAAATACTTGTACCATTTCGGTGATAGTTGCAATAGTCCTCCAAGTTTAAGCCTCGCACAACAGAACTGTTTCGAACTTTCTATTAAAGATTCTGACTTCTTTGTTGGCTGACAGACAGTTGTTTTGAGTTCCATATGTTCTTCAATCGTAGGAATGCTGCCCTTGCTTTACCAATCTATGAATTCATATCTGCATCAGATCCCCCTTGTGTGTCGATGACACTGCTCAGTCATGTAAGAAGTCCCACCTCTTTCAGATCTTCGCCACCAATTGTGACTTGGTTGGTGCTCACTGTGTTGTATTTCAAGATCATAGTTTTCCCATTGGAACGTCGATACTTACTGCTGAAGATGCTGCCGTTACATTGGCGGTCTTTACCTGAATATGTTGGTTTGTATGGAATAGGAGAGCTAGGTTATTTGCAAGTTGAAACCGTCTAGTTGCATATAACCTGTCTATTGTATTCCATGTCTCACCTCAGATGTGGAAGTCATCATAATCCAGTCAACTACCACAAGAAAGAGAACGGGGGAGAGTAGGTAGTCTTGTCTGACATAGATACTCGCTTGGAATGCATCTATCATCTGCCCTTCAAACATGAATTTGCAATGTAATCCATATGATGTTGACGATCTCAGGTAAACCATAGTCCTGAATAAGGTTCCATAATGTTCGTCTATCTACAGTGTCGAACGCTTTTTCATATCCGGGGAACTTAATCTATAGTGACGTATTCCATCCAATTATTCATTCAGCAATGATCCGAAGTGTCCCGATCCGACTATTTCACGCCCTATCCGTATGGAAGCCATCCTGCTAGTTGTGAATTTGGGCGACTACCTCATCTTTCATTCGATTCAATAACACTGTTGAAAATTTTTCCTAGTACTGATAGTATTGTGATGACTATGTAGTTCTCAAACTTACCTAGATTTCCTTTCTTTGGAATCTTGGTGAGATATCCTTCTTGCCAGTCTGTTGAATTTGTTCCTTCTCCCCAACTCTTGCTGAATAAAACGTGGGGCATGTTTGCAGTTACTCCTATGTGTGAATTGAGTGCTTCAGCTGGTATATTCTCAGGTCCTACTGCTTCCCCACTCTTGATTCGTCTGATGGCCGTCCTGACTTCGTTGATCTTTATTGACAAAGATCGGATACTCTAAATTAACTAGCTCATTGATAACTTTCATTTAGCTTTTGAATAAAGTATATGTTCTATGAACTATTTTAGTTTCACTTGTTTTGTTTCATATTACACTGCAGCTGCAGTCAATATCATAGTTCACTCTCATTCTTCAATTCATTCAAGTAAAACAGAAGTATCTGTTATCACTGATCCAATTATTATTGATGATCAACAACAGCATCAGAATGTTAATGGATCTCATGATCAATCGATCAGTAGTATATGTCAAACAACAACTCTTAGTAAACAAACATCATCTAATAGAAATAATAAATTTCCTGTTCAACGTGTTGCACATTCCATTTTACATCCATTAACTGATCCAGAGAAAGCACGTCTACGTTTAAGAGAGATTGAACGACAAACATTAGAACGTAAACGTGAAAAAGAACGCAAGCGAAGGCATAGAATAGCTCAAGAAAAATTCACAATTATGGAACGTTTAACTGGTCAAGCTAAAGCTGAACGTAAGTTAAGAAAATTATCTAATTCTGATTATAATTTGATGAATTTCCTTGAACAGTTTTTGTTCATATAAACTAACAGATTGTTTTCTCAAAATAATGTGATAAATATTTGTGATAGATTTCAAAGACAATTTGAATAGTAATGGTTTAATCAGTAGTCTACATACAACTCACACCCCGGCCGTTGCTGCTACCTTGACGTAGTGGTCGGGATTGCCTATCGTAATGAACCAGTCGGGCTATGCTGGTTGGGACAATCGTTCCCCAAGTTCCTACGGTTCCAGACAGGTCGGTTGAAGAGCGGTAAGACTAAAACCAGCGAACCCAAGGTTTGAGGGCGAAGTCGTACTACTGACTATACAGAGACGTGATGTCAGTAAAGTGTTTTCCTCGGACAACCAGCATAACAGTAACGCTGCCTTCCCAAAAAAGGGTAGATTTAAAAAAAGGTCAACCCTAAAAATGTACACCTTGCCTTATCCCACAGATATCCGTCTTCAGGAGTAAGGTCTCAGCAGGTACGGAGCTAATACGAAAATTACTCACGAAAAAGTTGTTTGCGATCGACCTTAAGTAGTTGTACCTTGGGTACTGCGGTCACGCTCTCAGGTCACTAAACCTCCTTTAACCCAACTCCCTATTCAGACACCCCTAGAAGAACCAGGAAGTGATAACTGCCCTCATACCTCTAACAGCACTCAAGCCCCATGTATTCGAAATCAATTTCCCTTTTCAATTGCTATTATCATTCTTGTACAACTCACACTTTTTAGAGGATCAAGATGATTATAGGAATAGATTTGTACCGTAAATACATGAACCGACAACAAATATAATTGCTAATACAAAACCCTATATTTCATTGACCCAAGGAATACAAACAGGTAATACAAAACAATACTTCGAGATAAACTTAGAACTATTGTCTGTAAGTCAGAAATTTTATGGACATTGCATCAGTTCAAATAAGACGTATTTGTCATACAATATATGTGGATGCTTTAACATTAAACCTTAACCTTGCTAAATTTTTATTGTTTTGTTGCATTAAATGGATGGATTTTTACTCCAATTTATTATTGTCGCTCTGTTGTCTTTGTAATACATTAATTACTTTACAAAAATCAATTTACCAATGAAGGTGATTCCAGTGATCTCAAGTTTATATGGAAGCTAGTAATCATCATATCTGAATTAAGATCAAATTGAACGTAAAGATAATATTTAAATGTATATGGCGTAATGAAAATTATGAATGATGATTGTGATTGACCAAATATAACGGATGGGTAAGGAATGGAAGAAAAAAATAGATCAATGAGTTTTGTGCTTAGAGGTTTAATCACGAAATTTGGAATACTTTGGTCTTTACTATGCTTAAGTAAATGTTGTATAAATCTTGAAGGCTTGATTGGGACTCGATATCTAATAGAAAATGATGAAATCCTGTCAGTTTTATGGTCTATATCTATTAAGTAAGAAGAATGAGAAATTTTAATGGATTCACTCAGTCATTTACCTATCCATAATGTTGAAGGAAAAAACAATGAATTGTCTCCAGGACAATAGTTATTGGATTCATAAAGTTTTCTTTTCTTTTTAAACACCTCTCCGTTTAGCAATGTTTCATATGTGTATAACGGGGAAGCTTCAGTAGCTACATCTTGTTTAACTTGAATATATTGATACGAATTTTTTTTATCTTATTTATTAATAATGAACAGTGTTTTCTAATAAAACACTCATAAATTCTTCTGAATAAACGTTTACTTATTAAATGCCGTGTACTATCGTTATTTGATTTTCTTAAGAATGAAAATTTACTAACATAAGAACATAGAAACATTTTACAAATTTAAAATATTCAGAATTATTTTTGTCAATGTTTAAACATTAGTGATCGTGATTAATTTGATAAATATTGATTTCATTAAAACTTTACAGGACTTGAAGAACTGAAGCCATCTAAACTTGCTAGTAAGTTTTTATTCATAAACTTTGTTAATAGAATAAACATTGAACAGTTTTTATGTTGAAATGAAATGTGAATGTTGGAATATCAATGTTAAAAATTTGAAAAAAAACACTAAATATCTCAATAGTTGAGATTATGAATCAATTGAAGCTAGACCACCATGAAAAACCTGGGAGCATTGGACGGCCGTTTCGTTCTATTGTGTGCATAACAGCCACCCCGCCTCGCGGGATTCGAACCCAGGATCTATCAGTTTCGCGCACTGCTAGCTTCAATTGACTCATGATCTCAACAAATTGAAATTACTACAATCTAAACAAAACCTCTTCTGATATCAATATCTCATGCAGATATAGAAGTCCTATACTGAGACAAAATATCCGTCAAATAATTTCTGCTTTTCTTTAATTGTTGGGCCAGATTTAGTTTGTAATGTCATCCATATCAATATCTGCTTCAGTTAGATCAATCAATCACTTGTTGTGAACGAAGACTTGGTGGGAAAAATTAATTTATTATTTTATGCAAAATCACAGTGTCTTAATAAAATGTGAAAACCATATTTTACATACTTCATTTGCACAGCTTCCATCAGTTGTCTCTTACAAAATTCATCATTCCTTCGTTTCTGTCGTTAGTACAATTAATCTCTGTTTATATTCTTATTCTTCGCAATCTTTTGCTACCAGACATTCTGCTTCAGATTGGTGTTATATATTACTTATATCTATCAACATAAGTAGCATACAACGCACACTTTCTCACCGTAAGTATTATCACATTTAATAACAGAATAATATACATAAAATGAATACAAATATGTCTAGACTGTATATTAAACTGAATATATCATCATAAACAAGATCTTGAAAAACTGTAGAGGCAATTGTTATACAATGCCCAAAACAATTTCCAAAATTTATGTTTATCATTCAGTATTGTATACCAAACTTGATAGCATTTACCCATGATAATGAAAAATTCCTACTTAAATCTTCATCATAATTCAAATAAAAACCAAATATTTGATACTCATTACATGTTTCTTTCCAACAGTATCATTTACAAGAGTCAATATCATCATGTATTTATATGAAATAATTAAAATGATGAATCATTCTTATTAGTTTGTTGACTAGGTCTAAGCGTGACATGTTCTGTCCGTTCATTAAAATGGAAATGATTAACATGAATTCAATTCCAATGGACAGCATTCGTCTCGTACTTATTCAATTCTATTAAATAATTATTCATTCATATATTTGCCTACTTTTCTTCAACAGATTTTAACTTGTTAAGAAAAGATGGATAGTGGCTAGCAGTGGAATACAGAACGCGTATTTCGTCCTATTTGCGACTCGTCAGCTGAATATACCCGCATTATAGAGTTGATGTTCACCCCGAGACTCGAGTCCAATAGGACGAAACTCGCGTCCTGGATTCCATTGCTAGCCATTGCTCACAGGAAGCACATACGCCAATATGAGACCGATCAATTGCAGTCCTTAATATCTATTGGAAGATATAAGCAAAACAACTCCAAGTGAATTTAAATTTTAACTTGATTTTCTCATATTATAGACTCATCATTTCCATTTAAATTAATTTTACTTTAGATTTTAGACACACCAGTACAGTAAAATTTGATAGACCAGCTAGAGAATTAATGATGATGTGTATATTACTTGGAAGATTTGAAATGGCTGAAATATTCTGGAATCAAGAGAAGGTGAGAAACAAGAAAGAAAAGTGCTAAATTTGTATTTTCTTTTCTTTAAAAAATTTTGGATATTGATAAATAATTTTTATTTCATACACTTTTGAAATTACATGTTCACAACAGTATTAATAGCCAGATCTGTCTGCATCCCATTGTTGATCCTCGTATTCAAACACGAACCCAGTACTGATTGCTTCAAATGCTAACGTATTATTCATTTTTGATTGAGATCATGAACCGACTGATGTTAGAGCTAATCCGTGTCGGGTAGAGACAGGTATCTACCTCAGTACAATGGAAGATGGTTGCTCAATTTCGTGGATTGGTTGATGTTAGACAATAACACCATTAGATGCTGGCTCAGTGATCCAGTAGGTTAACCGTTCACGCGTGAGACCGAAAGCCCTGGGTTCGAATCCCGCGAGTAGGATCGTGGATGCGCACTGCCGAGGAGTCCCATACTAGGACGAAACGGCCGTCCAGTGCTTCCAGGTTTCCATCGGTGGTCCAACATCAGTTCGTTCATGATCTCAATCAAAAACTTAATAATCTCTACAACCCCAATACTGGTATTACTCATTTGCTAAATGATTCATCATAAATGAACAGTTTATTTAATGGCTCTAGTATTTACTCCTACTTGTAAGGGTTTGTGTTCTGTTGTTGGTGATATTCAGAGCTGTACTTGACCAGTTTTTGGAGTGTAGATACAAATAACTAATGAGTTTTTCATGGAACAAAGTTAGAAATTTGAACCTCACTACTTGCCGTCATTCAAAATTTATGTAAATTATAATTAATAGTAATATCGAGATTTCTGCTCAAACACCAATTTTTTTCAATAAAGACCAATCAAATTTCTTCATAAATATCATCAACAAGAAATGTTGTTGGAAAGTAAATAGATACTTATAAGCAAAGATGGATAGTGGCTAGCAGTGAAATTGAGGACATGTGTTTCGTCCTATTTAGGACTCGTTAACTGGATGTATCCACATGCTGGATTCCACTACTAGCCAACATCCATTTCTGCTTATAATGCTTGTGACTTAAGGCAATATCGAGACAATCCATATAGGATGCATATATGCCAATAGGAGATTGATCAATTGCAGTCCTAAATATCAATGGGAAGATATAAACAAACAATACAAAATGAATCATTCATCTGACTGTTTGATATTTTGATTGAACTTTTATAATCGTTTGCATGCGGTAGAAATGTAGTCATAAAGTTAATAACATGAAAGATATTACACTCTCAACTATGATTTCACCATTCGAGTGAACAGTAGAATAACAAGACAGTGAATAACATTTTAAAATTCACGCATAAATACATTGAAATAAAGAAAATATAAATTAATAAATAAACTGGCTAACCTAGTATTTAAACAAATTTCAAATTTCAATAATAACCTATCAAACTAGACTCCATGGTCACAAAAATATATCATTATCTATTTTCTTGCCTTTGTAGGAACCGATTGCGGCTGCATTGGTTTTATCGATTTTAATTGCTGAATTAGGACAAAAGTCAGATGACGTTGCAAATAAAGAAGAGTATGAAGAGAATGCTCGGTAAGTGAAGCTAAAAAGACATGGTCCTTACTGATTTATATTCTGGGAAGAATCTATCTGAGAATGAGCAGAGGTTTTTATGATTTCGCTTCCATACTAGGCCATTTTGCTACATAATCAGATGTTTTTACACTATTTAAATACTGTATAGCGATATCTTCACCGAAACTCTTCGAATTTGACACGGAATTTTAAGAAATTCACTATCTTAATTCTGAATGGCTGATAGAAATAACATGGTTTTTGATTGAGACCATGAATCGATTGATGTTAGACTACCATTGAAAATATAGAAGCACTGGTCTAGAGGTTAAGCGTTCGTACACGAGATCAAAGGCACTGGGTTCAAATCCCGCATGCGGGGTCGTGGAGGTGCACTGCCGAAGAGTCCCATACTAGGACGAGACGGCCATCCGGTGCTCCCAGGTTTTCAATAGTGATCTAACATCGGTCGAATTATGATTTTAATCAAAAATTTAACAGTCTCCACAACCCAATGATGATAACACAGTTTTGTTTCGTCACCTTTCTCGCACTCTTTATTTAGGTCATTTGAAGATAAAGCTGATCAAGTGCTTGAAGAATGCTATCAAGAAGATCGTGCACGTACTTTAATTCTTTTATATAGAAAATTAGAATTCTATGGAAATACATCAGTGATACGTTTGGCTGCACGTGGAAAATGCATAAGATTCATGGCGAATCCATGTTGTCAAGATTTACTATCAGGTGTTTGGTCAGGGCGTTTATCACCTAAAAATACATGGATACAAGTTAGTTTTTTGGACAATAAACATATATATTACTTAATAAGAACACTTCCATAAGTTTTTCAGTTGATAAAAATCTGCTTGAATGATTTTATTTTATTTTATGATTTGACTGCTATAGTCAGTTTCTATTGAATACAAACAGAAGATAGTTTGGTTGGCTAGACTAAATTAGATGATTAAATAAAAACTTTAAGTGACCAAACACTACTGCGGCGAGACTATAATTTATGGACGAACCAATCAGATTTAGGATAACAGGTCTTGAATTTTTGGAGCAAAATTCACTCACCCATTTAGCTAAATAGCGTATTGGCATTTTAGCTGATGTCGATTCGTGATAAAAAACCGTAAATTCAATTCCTAATCCTAACCATCAACTGTGAATCATAATCTTTATTCCTCATAGTGCGCTATAACCCTCATTTAGCCCTAGTAAGTAGGTAGACACTTTCAATGTCACTTTGCCGTCGCTCAAAGGTCGTCCATAAATTATAGTCTCACCGAAAACAGTTTAAAACAGATGAAGTCTAACAGAGAGATTGAAACGCTTCAGTTATATAAACTGATAACCTTCTTAACATAAGGAACTTCCAAAAAACCAATAATATTAATTGTATGATCGCCAGTAACTCCTTTCAGTATGTATTTAGGGAAGTTCTAGAGCAAAAGGAAATGCCTGTTAGGTTAAGTAATAAGACACCAATTTTTTCACGACATTGGATGTGATTTATGTTAAGCTGTAAGTTAACTGAAGCTATAATATAGGACAGTTGGATTCCAAATGAATTCCTGTGTATTTGATTTTCTATAGAATGATGTGTGCACTTTCTTGAATAGTCTAAAATTACTCGACTTTAAATATTTTATACTTCTCAAAGTTAGTGTTAATTAGTGATGAGAATATATTCACAAGCTCAATTGGGTTACAGTATACAAATTTTTCCTAAACGCTTACCCCAACCTTTACACAAGTGAAAAGTCTAATAATGATTAAGAAGTTTCAATACCTGAATCCCATTAATCTGTACATAGCTTATGCGTATACATATATTGCTGATCTATACAATTCTTAATTGGTAGTAATTTCGGCTAGGTTACTGAGTACATTATTTCAAAAGCATCCTTGATATATTTTCATAAGTCTTGATCCATTATCCCATTAAGCTATTATCATTAAAATTATTATTATTATTATTATTATTATTATTATTATTATTATTAATGTTATCATTAAGCCAATTGATTATTTCATGGCATTTTTCTCCAGCTAGTTCCTGCTATTATAATGGGAATATCTATCCCTTTTATTATTCCACAATTCATAAAATATTCAACTTCATTTGAAAATGGTAATTCACCTATCGGTCAAGTAAGTATATTGATTGAATAGATCGGTTTAGTGTTTGAGTAAAACTTTCTCTTAGTATCTAATCTTGTGCAAATAACACTAATGATTTATTATAGTGTAGTGTATGCTACTTATGTTAACAGATATAAGTAGTATGTAATACTGAAGTGGAATGCCTAGCGGCAGAAGATTAAGAAAATCGAATTGAACAGAACAAAGATTAATTGTAGCAACACTAGAATTGAAAGAATAATAAGGCATACAAAGGACAACTAAAGGTAAATGTCCAAAAAATGTATTTAATGTATGGTTTGCATATTTCAAGAAAGTACTCTGTAATTTTACATTGAACAATAAATTGATTTTCCTCATTAGACTACCTTGTTAGATGGTGGTTGGAGGTAGTCAACAGGAAACCCTAGACCCGGGTTTCGTGCTACGTGGCACTCGTCAGCAAGGTGTACCTGTAATCCTGAGGGAACTGGTGCTCCCTGACGGATTCGATCCCGTGTTACTCAGCTTCACAGTCAGAGAAGTTACCACTAGGCTATCCAGGCCGTGACCAACCTCCTGTTCCATTCGATCTGCTTTAAGAAGGACTAGACACACATGACATTGATCAACACCCAATGATCGACCAGTTGAGACTACTTTGTTCACAACTATAAGACTAACACTTATGGAAATTAAAAATATCTATTATTTAGGTTTAATGCAATCAAAATTTAAATGTAGTAGGAGCTAACTCATATTCCAAGTACTTGGTAATATATTGTGCAATAATTCAAATATTTTCAGTAACATAATTGTATTTGTAAACCGGTTAATATATTTATGTATATAATATTGTAAATTCTAATTGTGTAAGTGATGACAATCCTGTTTTCTTTGATAAATTTCGATAGTGTAATAAGAAGACAAATATTATCAGAACTATGTGATAAGGTGCCTAATTAACAGCCTTGATCGTATCTGTTCAAAGGACGCCATTAATGATGATGTTAGGTTGTTAAACAAAGCATTAATGGAAAATGGCTATCCCCTTAAATTTATAAATAGATGGAAAGTTCATGGTATAGTGAGACGTACATTAGCCTTGGCAGAAAAAAAGCATGTCTATAACAAGTTATGAGGTGATTCAAACAGCACTTTATTGAGACAAAGGCTTGAATAAGTCATTAACAAGACGTATTACTCAGAAAAGGTCATTATCAATGAAAGAATAAGGTCCAAGCTTTGTCGAAAACCCAAAAGACATGAAAACGATTGTGTCACATCCCACTGTGTTTACCAATTTAAATGTGTGTGTGTGTTCACACATACATAGGGAGGAGCAATCGTGATCTCAAAATTAGGGTGTGTGAACATGTACCTAAGCGGTCGCAGAAACAAATACAATCAGATGACCCAATAGGAGTAGAGGATAAATATCCATCATCCTCTATTGCCAAACACAGTTGAAACAAGTCACAAGGTTGGTCTTAACTTGGCTTTTACGGTGTTGTACAAAAGTGTAAAAGAGCATATATTAAGGTTTATTGAAGCCTTAGCCATACGATCCCTGCTAGTTTGATTCTTTATGGATTCCTTAGTGTGTATTGCTGGGGAGTGCTACAGTAAGTCAAAGTAGTCCACTAACATCTTTTAAATTTAAATATTTCTTCATTACTTATTACTGTATGTTGGAAACTAACTTAAAGCCTAACTGGTCAGTTTTGAAAATACTGATGCATTTGTAGGGTACTAAATCAACTTTGAAGGCTTTTTTAATACACCTTTTAACTTTGAAGTAGAATATTCAGTCGCATTTCCGTTTAATAATTCATCCAAAGTTGAAGATTTCACATATGTCAAAACTCTACAGACCCGTTAGAATATTTCGGTTTTAGTGTCCAATATGAGAAATGTAACAATTTCAAATACTTCTTTAGATATGTTTCACTTAATACATTAAACAAAGTGAGCTCAGAGTTCTGACTGTTGCTTCACGTATAAGAAAAGATAGCACATGCAATTTAAAAATACCGTAGAGAGGTTTTAATTTATGGATTAACCAATCAGATTTCGGATAACAGGTTTCGAATTCTAGTGCTAAATTCATCCACCCATTTGGCTAAATAGCTGATGTTAGTTCGTAATGAAAACCCTAAATCTAATCCCTAACCCTGACCTTCAAATGTAAATCTTAATTCTAATTCCTTACACTGGTTTATAACCCTCATTTAGTCTCAGTTGGTAGGTAAACATTCTCAAGGTCACTTTAGCGTCACTCAACGGTCGTCCATAAATTATAGTCTCATTACAACTATTTATTTCCTGCCCATGAACTGTTAATAATGTCAAAACTACTTAGAGTAAGTAGTTTTGGAAAAAGTGACTAACAAATTACCTTCGAATGTTATATTGTTTATGTTGTATAAAGAGTGATGTAAAAACTTATACTGTATTTCTTTTTACAAGTATCAACAGGCATTATATTATAGACTAAATAACTATTGAGTATTTTGACCATAGGAATAAATCCATCAGTCATATATATATGACTTCAGGCTTTAACCTGGAAAGTTGGAAATTAAACATTCAAACACTTAACCTACATCGTCTCATGATACTGTTAAAATGATTGGATGTATTCATACAATAATGAGAATGGATATGTTACGATAGGACACAAACAGACAATTAAATACAGTTATTATCACCAGTAAATTATGTTTATTTGACGCATCCACATAAATATCAGAAGATAATACTTTGATTGTGACTAAAAAGAACTATCATTTTGAAGAAATAATACCTATTTAATACCTTTCTAACACAAGTTAAATCTATATTCTTCGTTGTTCTATGTATCCTCTTACATACTAATATCGTTCTTTATTTTGCCGAAAAAAATATTTGATTTTAAAGACAAAAATTGATCAAGATGAAAATAAATCACGATCAGAAGTTGAAAAGTTGGTTAAACTTCAACGACAATCAGTTCATTTAGATAAACCAATTACATTGGGAACAAGGTAATTTATTTCTCCAACTAATGAAATGAATTCTTATATATATATAAACCATGAACTAGTCATGAACGTACACTGACTAGTAATCATATACTACAACGAAACGGCCTATGTTGCCGCTAGGTATTTAATAATGGTTTATGTAAGATTGATTCGTGATCTCAACTATAAAGATTATGATTGTTTGACTATAGAGATCCTGTTTTTTTTTTTTAAATTGGAAACTTCTGATGAATAATCTACATTTTTGATCAATCTTTTATTTCATTGGAAACTAATTAAAATGATTGACAAATATTTATGTCGTTATAACAGTAAAATCAACATAGGCGTGTGTGAATTTACAATCAACTGACTGAAATTATATGAATTGTGATTGGGTGATAATTACTGGGAAAAAAACCAAATTGTTGATCCATGTTCCAAGCTCTGAGGTGCACAGATATCCAAAGGTAGATAAAATGATCAGCAAAAAGTTACGATCTCTTCAAGAAAATGAAATGTATCACTTAACAAGTAGGTCATTTAAAAAGGTTTCACAAGAATCGGTGAAACGATTATTGTGCAGTTATGAAAACCTATCAACTCTACCGGATTTTAGTTTAAGTATGAATATTAACAGTGGATTTTTCGTAAATCCGATTGATGAGTACTGAATTGGAACAAAAAAGCATTTTGGATCCCAATCGCAGTCACAATCCAACTTTAATTAAAACTTGTGACTAAATGAAAATGTTGAGATTAACTTCGGTTGTATATATGCCAATAGAGACCTGTTAATAGTTCTCAACATGTTCATACGAATGTCTATTTACAGTAGTTAAAAAATAAGGAACAACTCAACCATCGACAAAACTGAAATAATACAAGGTTTTCTATGCTTATTTCTACTGCAATGAATGAGAACACAATCGGGGAGAACCGAATGCATTTGAACTCAAAATTACATAATCTCTTAGTAAAATCTGAGAACCATACAGTAAATACTTCATATGCGAAATGTTCATCAATTGTCTCAGACTTTATTGTTACTTCATTTCCATACCAATCAATCTCTGTTCTCGTTCTTTTTCTCTTCTCTTCGATCCTCTCAACCTTCTGCGGCCAGGTATTCCACAATCGATTAACGATACATAATACTTATAACTATCGAGATCAGTAGCATACATCACACTATGTTTAATTATTTGAAAATTGAATAGATGTTTCAGAAATCTTACAATTTATACAAAGATTATCAAATCAAATGATCCCTTTCGATAGTTTTTTTGATGATCCCCTACAGTTATGAATCCAATATAATTATCATTGTATTACAATCGACAAAATATTACAGTTTCATGAGTTCATGTTATAAATAGAAAATAGCAAATTTTACTTTGATTAATTGTAGCATAATAATAATAATTTTAGATTTATAATCCTAGAACTTGGATGAAGAAATGATCAAATATGACCATTTTTTTACTACTCCTTATTTACAAGTAACATAACAAAGACTTACAAACTAGAAGTATCACCTAGGCACTAAACAAATTTTCATGGCTACGCAATTCCACTAGTTGACAATCGAACAAATAAACACTTCATGTGTTTATTTAAATACTCAACTCTTTAAATCGAAGTCATTACTGCGGTCATAACAATACAGTTTAGTCATTAAGCTGGATCCATTTCAATAATAAATAATAGTAAATGACCATGTTTATTAGTCAGTCTACAAACTACATGACTAATATATTAAAATTAAAGTCTATCTTGAGGGTACTCTCTAAATATATAAATAGAACAGGCAATAAAAGTTGATTAGTTTTAGTTTTGATCGCCGAAAATGAGAAATTACAAATCTGTACTAATATTCAATCCATGATATTACAATAATCAAACCAGTATATTCAGAATGACGTAATAAAATCCACATGAAATAACACATTTATAAGTGATATAGTATCAAAATGCTTCTAAATAAGTCATTCGTTGTTGGAACTTCAATTTCATAATCTTCGTTAAGAAATATTTTTTTAAAACTTGAACTATTCACTAGTAATTACTATATTAAACGGTAACTTAGGAGGATAAACTTAAAAATGGATCGATTGACTTTAGATATTAACACCCTTGGATGTCGTATCAATGATCTAGAGGTTGAGAGTTCGCATGCGAAACCAAAGGTTCAAGTGCCATATGACGGGTTGTGAATACGCACTTCTGAGGACTCCCATACTAGTACGAAACGGCCATCCAATGCTTCTAGGTTTTCTAATGGTAGTCTATTTTAGATCGACTCATGAATTCAACTACTTAAATAATTCTTATTTCGAAAAATGGAAGCTTATTGACTAACTTTCGCAAACATATAATGGTTTTCTAAATCTATCAATTCACATGAGACTTTCAGAATTTGAAACTGTTACACTTTTGAACTCGTTATATTGATTTTTGAATAACATGAGATACAGTGTTGTACACAAACATCTCTAATTAAACTAATCAATAGTTTCCTTTGGATAAATAAGCAGTAAAGTATTAGGATGAATTTTAAGGTATTGGATAATCAACTATTAGATAAAAGAAATAAACATACACAAAATCTATTCTTGTGATTCGACTTACGAACATGAACTTTAAGTGGTAGACCGTGGTAATCTGTTGTATTCTCTGAGCTGAGTAGAGTAGTTATGCATTTCCATTGATTAGTTGGATACATTCATCATTATGAATTGTGATTAAGTGTTAACATATTTGTATTTTGTTTAAAACTATTGACAGCATTACAATCGGCTGATTTAGTTCATATATATGTATAGTTACCATAATGTTTGACTTTTGTTTCCTATTTTGTTGGGGTAGACTTGGTCATGTAGAATTGATTATACCTAGATATCTCGTCTAATTGACTTTGGATGAAGTATTTTCATTTAATTTTGATTAACTATTCACCTTTTCAATCGAACTAATCTAAGAGAATATTTGGCAAATGATTGAAAATGTGGTCGCAATCTATGTAAATGATATCATGCTTAACGTTACATTTCAAGCTCTAAGGTTTGTTACCATGTTGGCTCATCAGTGCTAATTAAAATGAGATCCGAATGCGATCAAATATTCTGTCCAGTGTGCTAGGAGATGTGAATTATTAAAATTTCCCCCTGACAGAGGATAGAAAAAATGAAATGAAAATCTTCATCAGAATGTGTGTTTGTGGAGATTTTAGTAATTTTAACAGTTGAATTCATGAGTCTAGAGGTTAAACATTTTTTCGCGAGACCAAAGGTCTTGGGTTCGAGTGTCACATGCGAGATCGTGGGTATGCACTGATGAGGAGTCCCAAACTAGGACAAAACGGCCGCCCAGTGCTTCCAAATTTTCAATGGTGGTCTAGCCTGAATCGACTCATGAATTCAACTACTAAAATTACATCGAAATTTTTCAGTCGTATCATGTTTACAACGTAAAATGGTGTTATTTCATATTTCCTTCTCGTTTTATTTTGCTTTAGAATTACTTCTCAAATTGAACGAATTCAAATATTCTATCAAGCTCCAATTATACGATTTGTTTACAATACAGTATGTTTAAATCGTCATTTATTTATCGTTTTAAGCATTAGAGAGAAACCATATTTGAAATTATGTTGGTAATATTGACTACATCTGTCAATCTTTAATATTTAAAGTGACAAATGGTATGTCCAAGACACAGTGGATACGCTTATTTTCACATTTGTTCTGCTGTGAATGAAATATGTAACCACATATTTTTTTCAGAATGTGAAGGTATACAACTTGTATCCCTATAGTCATATCCAGCCACGAAGACACCGTTTTACGCTTGAGTAAGCAACTATACGGAGAGAAAAGGCTAAAGTCACATAAAAGGCCTCATTCTTAAAAGCTGATCAATTCTACCTACAACTCTTGTTTATATATGGGTAACTGGACTGATTGAAAATGTGACAAGCGGGATACTACAATGGTCAGGTGAAGAATCCACTAAAAGGCAGTAACCAAGCCTCATATGTCTTGTGTTTACCATTTGACTTTGTAACAGTATATAATCCGCCCAATTTCGTTCGGTAGATCAATTCCTAATAAATTTAAAATTTACCAGTTAAAAGGTCAAATATATATTAAATTCATTTAGGAAAAATGAGCACAACGTTATAAGGAAGTATTACAAACTTACAAAATAATTCGGAAAGTAGACCGTCAGTAGACTTTACATATTGCAACTCCGTAACTGAAATGCAATACATGATGGGGAGACTATGATTTATGGACGACCTTTAAATGAATCTTAAGTGACCTTGAGAAATATTAACCAATCAGCAAGCAGTCAGTATGGAGTAAAAGTATATTATACAAAACGAAAGTGGATACACTTCTTTTACATGGTTCAAAAACTTGTCAAGGTTAGAAAGAGTTCAGAGGTTCTAAAATAGTAATTCATGCAATAGAGGAAATCATCCATATGGCTACAGAATAGTCAACCTCTGGAGCCATGATAAGGTCGCGAAAACTCTTCCAGCTTCGACCACATAGCTTCAATATTGTTTGTGCGCACTCCGGTTGTTGAATACATAAAATACCACTTGTGGATAACGACACGATGCACATAACCAAGACTATGTAGGAGTCTGTACGCTTTCTAATCATCCGTATATATTGTAGTACCTGGCTGCAGCTAGTGTTACTGGTGCCTTTATTATCCAGTTCGCAATAATTGTCATAATTGGCCTTAGGTAGGAATTATATATAGGGTTTTCATCATGAACTGACATCAGCTGCAATGCCAAAACTCTATTTAGCCAAATGGATGAAAAACTTTCGCGCCAAAATCCGAGATATGTTACCTTATACCTGATTGGTTTGTCCACAAGTTGTAGTCTCGACGTTTTATTTGCTATAGCCGCTCACTTGTCACATTTTGTATAAAGTCCCCTGTGAACCGATCGTACGTTAGCATTAAGTAATGAAGTTGGCGCTGTGACCTTGAATTTTCTCAAAAGCTTCTGATTGGCTCGCCCATAAATTATAGTCTCGCCACAAGTATTAGCAGCTCCCACACACAGTGAAGTCTGAAATGAAGTCAGATTGGAAATCAATAACAGAAAGGAATTCACAATATTAAATAATTTAATAACATTTAGAAAAGCTGACTGCCTGTTTGCCTCCGCTGACTAGGAGATCATACCAACTCTCTTTAAAATATCGTTCACCAAATTAGAGGTACTAAATTTAGACTTCCCTTGACCTCTTTTGTCTACTACACCCCGCCTTCTGTCAGAATAACCGTTGATAATAGAGAAATCTAACGATAGGATAAGTGTCTGTGAATTTATAACGCATCCACTTGTTAAAGTTCAATATATGTGTAGTATCATGCATTTTTGGGTATTTTACCGTTCATTCAGTATGAATACTAACATTGAAGAGCATAACTTTCATTGAGGATTTCATTTTAGGCTCTAAATCTTACTTTCTTTGCATTTACCATCCAGTAACATACGCTTCAGTGTGTTGTTCACATAAGACATGTGTAGTTAACTTCAGACAAATAAAATACAGTCTCCAGTGTGAATTACACACTTATATTTAGCATCGACACACAAAATGAACAGAGAAGTGCTAGATACCTTAATTTGACCAAACATTGTAAACAAAAGGTGGTTAACTTTACCCTTAATCAACATTATTACTTTTGTTTAAATCAACCGACACCAACTTTTTTAGGTTCCGTAAACTAAATACTAACATAGGTGTAAAAGAGTCCTTTAGAAATTTCCACTTAGAAATTAAATAATAATCAACGAAATCATTTACTTAAGCCGTACATTCGTATTTTTTTAGTCCTATGGTAAATATATGTCTGTAGAAGGATAGAAAAGATTGCTGAATTCTCTTTATTTAATGACATAATGGGTTATTTTAAGCATATGTTGATGTTTCCCTCAATGGCTAAGCTTATATTCGTCACAGTTATATATTTTGGCATGATTACATTATCATTGCATATCAACTAGCCCTACATAAGATCACACGTTTCTCTAAATATTAACAGAAATATAACCAAATAATTTAGTTGTTTAACAGTTTTCATTTCATTTTCTCTCATCTCATACATCGCTTTCTCTGTTTGTCTTTTTCTTTTTATCCAGATCTTCTACTTACTATTTCTGATTGTCTTTAGTAAAACACTTCTAACATCATTGACATTGAGTTTTTCTTATTTAGATATTTTTACAACTTTAATGGTTGGATCATTTCTATGTGAAGAGTTAAAACAAGTAAGTAAATGAATACAATTTAAGACATATCATTCTTAGTTAAACATTAAGAAATATGAATCTTTTTACAATGAATTCATTGTCAAACTATATAATCTCATATTATCAGTTGGATTATGCAAATATATAAGGACTATCCTTGCATGTTTATACGTATGTATTTATGCATGTGTGTACGTACGTACATATGTATGTATGTATGTACCCTGTACGCAGCATGTATTTCTCATTCATCATGCATGTATGCGTGGATTTCTAAGGGTTTTAGAATACAGACCAAAATCTGAAATTATTTGTGTAATGTTTTTTATTCATATTAGAGAAGATAATACTCAAGTTATGTGCAAGAAATTTTCAATGATAACTTAAGACACTGATTGCATAACATAGATTTTGAGAATTTATTGTGAATGATTTGAAAAAAAAAAACAGTTAATGTTACGATGTAAAACAGTTCTTTTTTAAAAAAAAGTATATACTATTAAATTCACTTGGTGTTGTTTTACTTGCATCTTCTCATTGTTATTTAGAACTGCACAAGTGCATCTTGAGCAGAATGCCTCGATATCGCCTTAGGTCACAAGCTTTTTAAGCAAAAGTGGATAGTGGCTAGCAGTGGAATGTAAGACGCGCGCTTCGTCCTATTTGGGACGCGTTATCTGGATGTACCTTCGTTTCAAGGTTGATGTTCACTCCGGGATTCGAACCCAGTATCATTCACTTCGAAAGCCATCGCGTTATCCACTTAGCTACCTGTTCAAAGATCTTTGGTTTTCATCGGTTTCAAAATTTGATAATCCCTTCGACTACTCATACTAAAATTCATTATGTAGTTGCTAGTGTCTATCTTCAACATATAATTTTCTGAATTCTAGTGTGAAGCTGAGGCCAACCGAGTTTAACCACAAAAATGAGACAAATATTATCAACAACGATGGATGATGGTTATATAATGTTTCAGGTTGACTGGAGTTAAATATATCAACTATTGGATATCGAATCTGTGTTCCGCAAGTTAAAACCTAGTAGCTAGGACTGAAGGTCTTGGGTTCGATTCTCGATGGGGCTGTGGATTAACGCTGCTGAAGAGTTCCACACAAGGAAAAAAAGCGGTCCAGTGTTTTTAAGTTTCAAATAGTTGTCTAAGGTCATTTAGTGATGACTATAAAACAATTATGAAAATTAACTATAGAGTAAACATGGAATAATTAAAAAATTTATTATGATAAAATTGCTATCAAACATTTTTAAATTCCATAAACATCTAGCATAGTAGACAAATCAACACTTTGTTTACCCAAATATTAGTTACATAATTCGCAATTATATTTTCAAGACTATCAGAAGTATCAACTTGAAAAGGAGGTGAATTACAAGATATTGCTAGAATACTCATTTAGTTTGTCAGCAAAGCCAATGACACTTGGTAGTAGCTCTCCATTTTTGTCATTAACAAAAAAATCAACCATTGAATTCATACTTCTCAATTGGTTGATGAATTACAATTTTTACGTGTTCACAACAAAATTTCTAATCATTTAGATTTAAACCATTAAAGCGGTTATTTAAAAAAAATAATCTTTAATTAATACTTGAATATTCAGTTAAACAAATTGTTATTTTAATAGTTGAGATCATGAGTCAATTGAAACTAGACCAACATGGTAAACCAACATGGTAAACACTTGACCCCGTATCGTCCTATTGCAGGATTCCTCAGAAGTGCGCATCCGCAGTCCCGTCTCGCGAGATTCGAACCCAGGACCTATCAGTCTCTCATGCGAGCGCTTAACCACTAGACCAATAAGTCAGCCGACATCCAACGGTGTCTAACGATGTCTTACTTCAACTATTCCACGAAATTGAGTGACACATCCACCACCGTCTTCAATGAGTTACTATCTCACAACGGACTCAGTTGAACTCCACTAGAACTCCAAGAAATACCTCTTGAAGCCAGACACTAGCGAGCATATTGCTGACTAACATCAGAAATGTTTTTTTTTAATATTTTAGTAATTTTAATAGCTATAATCATAAATAGTCTAGCTTCGATTGACTCATAATCTCTTACTTACTTATTTACTCCTGTTACTCCTAATGGAGCATAGGCCACTGACTCATAAACTCAACTATTAAAATTGTTATTTATTAACTTTATATTATTTCATAGATTATGTAATATATTTTTATTTATTCATTTATTATTATTATTATTATTTTATTTTTTAATAGGCATTCAGTCCTGGTTCAAGTCTAAAAGAATATATTAGTGATGGTTGGAATAAATTAGATTGTCTTGCAATTAGTTTATATATTATTGGTTTAAGTGTTAAAATTCATGCTTATTATAATTTAATTAATGAACAAATTTATCAATTAACTAATAATAATAATAATAATAATCATTTATTTATTCATTTCAATTATTCAATGAAATCACAATTATTACATAATCAAACAAATAATGATAATAATCAATATAATTTAATCAATAATTCATTAAATTTATCCATTGAACAAATTCAATTAATTAAATTAATTAAAACAATTAAAAATTTACAAATATTTAGTGGTTATGGTTATACATTAAATCAATGGACACCAGATTTACCATATTATATAATATCTAATGATTTATTTACTATATCACGTATATTTTTTGCATTTAGTTTATTTGCATTTTATGTAAGATTAATGTATATATTTAGTTTTAGTATTGTACTTGGACCAAAATTAATTATGATTAATAGAATGGTAAGTTGATTATTGTTAATTTTATTTTAATATTGTTTTATTTAAAACTTCTCATTGATGTATAGGACAGCTAGATATACATTCATCTTAAAGTTGATGTTCATTTTGGGACTTGAATACGGTATCGTTTGACTCAAACGCCATCATGTTATTCACTTAGCTACTGATTCTTGATAGTCACCTGCTTGTGCGATAGGGTGAAGTTTAAATTCACTTGATATTGTTTACTTGAAACTTCGTATTGATGTATAGGACAGTAATTGATCAGTCTCTTATTGTCATATATACATACTGTGGGTATTGCCTCGATTTTGCTTAAATTCATAAGTATTATAAGCAGAGATGGATAGTGGCTAGCAGTGGAATACAGGACGTGCGTTTTGTCCTATTTGGGACTCATCAGCTGGACGTAACTGTATCTCAGTGTTGATATTCAATGCATGTCTCAAATCCAGTATCGTTCGACTCAAACACCACTTAGCTATCAAACGTGTGTCCTGGATTTCACTGCTAAGCAATATCCATCTTTTCTTATAAGAGAACTTTTTGTTCCAGTATAGTTTAAATGAAAGTTATTTTATTTATATTGTTGGATAAGTGTACAAATCAACAATCATAATCAGAAAGGGGTTTTGTAAGTATTATAGTAGTTTAGCAGTTGACGAAACAGTCGTCCAGTACTTCCATGTTTTCCATAGTGGTCTAGCTTTCATTGATTCATGGATTCAACTATTAAATTAATAATTATTTAAGGTTAGAATGTTTTTTTTTAATTTGTGATATTTGATAGAACATAGGTTTTCTTTTACAAATAAACAAACAAGTATACTCTTTGAAAAATCATATTCCGAAGGGTTTGAGATCAAACGGACCAAAAACATTCAGCAGCGCTATCGCAAGACATCTCCTTGACACAGGACACGAAATCGATATACTGAAGTCCTTCAAGGTGATCAACAAACAATCAAATCCAAACCTTTTAAAATTCGCCGAAGCGATAGCAATCAAACGTTTAAAACCAAATCTTTGTATACAAAAAGAAACAGTAATCAATCTTTCTTTGCCCTGGTAACATTAACCCCTCTTTTATTTATTACGTCATTCCAACTCTTTCCAAAAAAATTTTTATAATTACATCATTCATAACTGACCAATTTCAATTCATATCTCTCTTTATTACCATTAATCTATTTCAGTTACTTCATTACATAATCATCTAATGTGTTTTAATTCCATGAGTTCCATGTTATAAAACCTTCCCTCCCAAACTATATATATTCGAAACAAATTTAATAACCTCATTATCTCTAACAGCATCTTTGCTACATCATGTTCATCCTTCATCACCCTCTGATATATGTCAATATCTGTAATAACGTTGAATTTCAGATATTTTAGGTTGTAAGCAGCTGATGAGAACCTAACGAAATAAAATGAATTCATATTATTCTGCACCAACCTTTGTTCTTACTCTCTTTAAAATAATAATAATAACTGATTATAATTTAAAACTGGAAAACAATCATTCGAAAAATCAATAATAATTAAATAAAAGTGAAGAAGGAAAAAATACGCAAAATATACCAATAAAGGGAATTAGGGCCAATGAAGGATAAAGGGTTGGACGGATCGTTTCTGCACGCAAAGTTCAGGCTTGAGTTCATGGATTGCCAAATGTCTTAGCAGTGCATAAAATGATAATATTGGTTATTTTGATAACAATAAAAGGGGAAACGATGTAATAATAATAGCCGAAGCTTTTACAATCCGTGAACTCAAATCAGAACTTACTTACTTACTTACTTACGCCTGTTACTCCTCGTGAAGGAGCATAGGCCGCTCACCAGCATTCTCCATCCAACCCTGTCCCAAGCAATCCTTTCAAGCTCTTTCCAGTTCTTATTCATCTTTTTCATATCTGCTTCTATTTCCCGACGTAATGTGTTCTTTGGCCTTCCTCTTTTCCGCTTCCCTTCAGGATTTCAAGTTAGCGCTTGTCTCGTAATGCAGTTTGATGATTTCCTCAATGTATGTCCTATCTATTTCCATCGTCTTTTCCTAATTTCCTCTTCAGCTGGAAGCTGGTTGGTTCTCTCCCACAAAAGGCTGTTGCTGATGGTATCCGGCCAATGGATGTTGAGTATCATGCGTAGACAGCTATTAAGAAATACCTGTATCTTCTTGATGGTGGTTGTTGTAGTTCTCCAAGTTTCAGCTCCGTACAGTAGAACTGCCTTGACGTTCGTATTGAAGATTCTGACTTTGATATTGGTTGAAAGTTGTTTTGAGTTCCATATGTTCTTCAGTTGAAGGAATGCCGCTCTAGCTTTGCCAATCCTCGCCTTGACGTCTGCATCTGAACCTCCTTGTTTATCGACGATGCTTCCCAGGTATGTGAAGGATTCCACATCTTCCAGAGTTTCGCCATCAAGAGTGATTGGATTGCTGTTCTCCGTGTTGTGTTTGAGGACCTTGGTTTTCCCTTTGTGTATGTTGAGGCCTACTGATGCAGAGACTGCTGCTATGCTGGCTGTCTTTATCTGCATTTGTTCGTGTGTATGTGATAGGAGGGCTAGGTCATCTGCGAAGTCCAAGTCGTCTAATTGGTTCTGAGCTGTCCATCGTATGCCGTAGTTTCTCTCAGATGTCGAGGTCTTCATAATCCAGTCGACCACCAGAAGAAACAGGAAGGGAGAGAGTAGACAGCCTTGTCTTACTCCGGTCCTTACTTGGAATGCGTCTGTCAGCTGTCCTCCATGCACTACTTTGCACTGTAGTCCGTCGTATGAGTTCCGGATAATGTTGACAATCTTCTCAGGAACTCCGTAGTGTCGAAGAAGTTTCCATAACGTCCTCCTATCTACACTGTCAAATGCCTTCTCATAATCAATGAAATTGATGTAGAGTGACGAGTTCCACTCAATTGATTGTTCGACGATGATCCGTAGTGTCGCAATCTGGTCTGTGCACGACCGGTCCTTACGGAATCCAGCTTGTTGATCTCGAAGTTGAGCGTCAACTGCGTCTTTCATCCTGTTCAGTAACACTCTGTTGAAGACTTTACCCGGTATTGACAGTAGTGTAATGCCTCTGTAGTTTTCACACTTGCACAGATCTCCTTTCTTTGGAATCTTGATGAGGTGTCCTTCTTTCCAATCCATCGGCACTTGTTCCTCCTCCCAAATCTTCTTGAATAGAAGATGAAGCATGCTTGTAGTTACTTCGATGTCTGACTTCAACGCTTCAGCTGGTATATTGTCAGGTCCTGCTGCTTTCCCGCTCTTGATTTGTCTGACGGCCATTCTGATTTCTTCTGTCGTCGGTGGGTTGACATTTATAGGAAGATCTGTGTGTGCTGCTTCGATGTCCGGTGGATTCATTGGAGCCGGCCTGTTCAGGAGTTCCTCGAAGTACTCAGCCCATCTGTTGCGCTGTTGTTGAATCTCAGTGATTGGTCTTCCTTCTTTGTCTTTGACTGGTCTCTCTGGTTTACTGTATTTCCCTGCAAGCTTCTTCGTCGTATCGTAAAGCTGTCTCATATTTCCTTCTCTTGCAGCTTTTTCCGCCGTCGTTGCTAGTTCTTCCACGTATTTTTGCTTATCAGCTCTAATGCTCTTCTTCACTTTCTTGTTTGCTTCTATGTACTCTGCTTGTGCTTGGACTTTCTCTGCTCTTGTTCGACTGTTGTTAATTGCTGTCTGCTTGTTCTTTCTTTCTTTGATCCTGTCCAATGTTTCTGTAGAGATCCATTCCTTGTGATGACGCTTCTTGGGGCCCAGAACCTCTTGACACGTTGAAGTTAATGTTTCTTTGATACCTTTCCAGCTATCCTCCATAGTAGTTTTTTCTTCCTTCAGTAGATCCTGTAAGGCTTGGAACCTGTTGTTGAGAGCTACCTTGAATTCATTGAGTTTGTCAGTATCTCGAAGGAAGGCTGTATTGAACCTTTGTGATGCTGTTTGTCCAGTTTTCCAGTTCTTCTTTAGCTTCAGTTTCAATTTGGCCACAACTAGGTGATGATCTGAAGCTATGTCCGCTTCTCTCCTGGTTCTCACATCTTCCATTGTCCTTCGGAACTTTTTATTGATGCAAATGTGATCTATCTGGTTCTCTGTGGTGTGGTCCGGTGAGATCCATGTAGCTTTGTGTATACGTTTGTGTGGAAATGTTGTACCGCCTATGACCAATTTATTGAATGCACACAGATTTACAAATCTTTCCCCGTTTTCGTTTCTCTCTCCCAGTCCATGTAGTCCCATGATGTCTTCATATCCGGTGTTGTCCATTCCGAATTTGGCGTTTAGATCTCCCATCAGAATGGTGAGGTCCTTTCTTGGGCACTTCTCTATGATTGATTGCAGCCTCTCATAGAATTGATCCTTAACGTCGTCGTTGCTATCATTGGTGGGTGCATAACATTGGATAATGTTCATTGTGATCCCCTCCTTCTTTGTTTTGAATGATGCTTTGATGATTCTGGATCCGTGAGATTCCCATCCTACAAGTGCATTTCGTGCTACTTTGGATAGCATTAGAGCAACTCCCTGAGTGTGTGGAGCATTTTCCTCTTCGTGGCCGGAGTATAGCAGCATCTCTCCCGTATTTAGCCTTTGTTGTCCAGCTTGGGTCCAATGGGTTTCGCTGATTCCCAGCACTGCCAAGTTGTATCTCCTCATTTCCGTTGCTATTTCACTGGTCTTCCCGGTCTCCCACATTGTCCGGACGTTCCATGTACCTATAAAAATTGTTGCTCTGGTTGTTAGGAGGGGCATCGGCCTCATGGCTTCCGAAGGAACTCGGCTTTCACCATGAAGCGTCATATTACCTCTAACTCCCAGGGCAGAGTTTAAATGGTTTGAGTTATTTTTTCTGGTTAGCGTTTTTTTAGCGAGTTTGGTTTCTACGGGATGGGGACGCTAACCCCATGCCCAACCCTCCTCCTTTACCCGGGCTTGGGACCGGCAGTAACTCTGGAAGAGCTACAGGCGGAGTTCAAATCAGAACTATGCATACAAAAAAAAACGTCCTATCGTTATCGTTACCCTGGCATTTATTATTATTATTATTACTATTGTTATTATTATTATTATTATCATTATTATTATTATTATTATTATTATTATTATTATTATTATTATTATTATTATTATTATTATTATTATTGAATTCCCCCTTCACTTATGTCTCATATTCTCATTATTTTATTCATAATTGCTCATGATATCACTTTATTTATTTTTTACATCTCGATAACCTTTAATGACCTTCAGTTATTGTAACAAATTCATTTTAAACATCTTACTACATTCACGTTATAATTCGTTACTAACTAATTAAGTCCATTGTTATTATACGTATTAAGTATTAGATACAATTGGAATTCTTTTAAAGACAAAATTCAAAAACGAATTTATTGATAGACATTAGAACTGATTGATCTTTTGACTCTCTTAATTAAATACTTTGATATCAGAAGGGGTTTTGTGGAGGTTTTTAGAAATTTAACTATTATTTCATTATTAGTAGATATTTGAGTTATTGTACTGTTGATAATCATAACTAAATTCTGATTAGTACTTGTTGGAATCTGTAAATTTTATATGGATTTTCATGATATCACCATTATATGAAAGTTGTTTAAAGTAGATGAATCGCTTCTAGCAATGAAGTCTTAACATGAACATTAACACCACCAACAACAACAACAATAGCAACTGGATCCTGATACATTCAGGTGATGAGCCTGAAATAAGAAGAAATATACACATTGGAATCCACTGTTAACCACAATCTATTATTCACAATACTTTAATGTTTGTATTTAATTTTTAATGATAATTATAGTGTTTCACAAGAAAATCTGATTATGGCTTAAAGAAAATATAAGAGAAATCATATAGTTTATGAAGTCTGTGGAAAGACTTTTCAATGATCATTCTATACTCTTAATTAATGCGTCATATTTTTGTCAAATATCAGTTAAATTATTGTTGTATTTGAAATGAAAGTATTTACAATGTAGTTCAAGCTAAGTTCGGAAGCATTTAACTTACTTACTTTAATTTGCTAGACACATTCGTTCAAACTATAATGACAGTGTTTCCACTTGGTCATCTCAAAACATAGTATTATTAGTAATGTTAATTGAGATGCTACTAAGAAAGTACTTCTGAAGGATAAACAACCAAAAATACACAACTATTAATCTCGAACTTTATTATTTTAACATTTAGCTAGAGAAGTTTGTGAAGATTGATTGACACTAAAATCATGAATCGATCTAAGTTAGACCATCATTGGAAACCTGGAAACACCGAATTGCCGTGAAGGGTGAAAGAAGCATAATCCTGAGGATTTCTATACTAGGAAGAGGCGATCATCCAGAGTTTCCAGGTTTTCATTGTTAGTGCAAATTAGATTGGTTCACGATCTCAATGAAATTCAACAATCTCTATAACCTCATATTGAAGGCTTATCTCGTTTGCAAGTTGTATTCAAAAATTGATTAAAATTGTATTATTGGACACCGAATTGATGATCCTGGATTCGATTTCTTGTAGGAGGCGGAGAACTTAGATATAGACTGATCATTATCCTCATATTAAGACAAAATATTTGTCCAATGCTCTTGGATTTCCAATAATACTTTAACTGAGATGAATCTGTAACAAATATAATCTACAGATTTCAGCAGTTATCAAATTAGATAAAAACCTGCTTAGTTAACATTGAATTATCATTGTTTGTGTTATTTTTTACATTTTTGAATAATATTAGGTGGTTCATGATCTTTTACCATTTCTACTCATTCTTATGGTATGTCAAATTGGATATGGGATTGCATTTCAATCAATTTCATTCGCTAATGGATACTACAGTGATTATGAGCAAGAAAAGATGAGTAAGTTTGCCATGAATGAAGAAGTAATTAAAAGCTGAAAATTTCAAATGAACGTTTTAGAAATGACAACCGACTTGTACTCTAAGTGAATACACGCTATTAGTCCCATGTTATCTGAGTTGGGTGGTTTAAATGAAATAATTTTCTTGAATATTCTGGTTAGTAATTTATTATTATTAGTCCCATGTTCTCTGAGTTGGGTGGTTTAAATAAAATAATTTTCTTTAATATTCTGGTTAGTAATTTATTAGTTGAATTCATGAGTCAATTAAAGGTAGCCCACCATGAGAAACCTGAAAGTATTGAACGACTATTTCATTCTAATATGAGACTCCTCAGCAGTGCCCTTCCACGATCCCGACGGTGGGATTAGAACCCAGGACATATCGGTCTCACACACGAACACTCAACCTCTAGACCACTGAGCCGCTATCCAACGGTGTTAGTGTCCTGGGTTGTGGGTTCGAATTTCACCGGCGGGATCGTGGATGGGCACTGTTGAGGAGTCCCACAGTAGGACGAAGCGGCTGTTCAGTGCTTGCACGTTTTTCATTTTGATCTAGTTTTAATTAACTCATGAATTCAACTATTAAATTACTAAAATCTCCACAAAACCCTCTTCTCATTCTGGTTAGTATCAAAAATTAGTAGATCTAGTTAAAACGTTTTGTTCAGTAAACTCAATATATTTGATTTTAAAAATTTTTCATTTATGAGTATGTGACTTTATGCTTAAACCAACCAAGTGTTTCAAGAGATGAATAGGATGGCCTTGATATTATCCTGTCAGAACGTAAAAATATACATTTAAACACATTTTCTTGAAAATAAATTATTTATTGGATACATACCCAGTGCAAATTAAAAACTTAGCTTCAGGATTACTGAATACTATGTGACTATAAAATTTCTCTGTTTGGACAATGACTTAATCTTTATAGGAAAATGTCCCACAAACATGACTTAGTTGACTACAGAGATAAAAAATCAATGACTTGAAGATTGTATTCTGAGAAATTCTTCAATGTCAACATCTAAGTTCTAACCTTAAAACTGAACTCGAAATATTGTTAAATCTTGTTCACCTTTCTTTAAAACGATTATAAGTTGTTTATGTTTGAGTTTTGTTGTTGTAAATATTTATAATCTACTTGATCAATCTTTATCTACACATGATCCCCCCTATGAATGTTCTTTCTCAATAATAATAATAATTGATATTTGCTGTAATGGGTGTCTAAAGGTTCTAGGATACGCATTACTTACTTTCTGGGACTCCTTCAGCTCCGCTTTTTCGTCTTCTGATATTTAAAGTGTTATAACTTGTGGCCTGAGTGCCCTGTTAATATATACGTAATGATACCTCCAATTAGAGAACAGTGAATTATTGAACGGACCAATGACTCATTGTTAAGTCGGTTTTCCGAGAATTGCGACAGAGCCTCAGGAGGCCCTGAAGGAGCCGAAGAGTCTTAGCCAATCAGAGCACGATGGAGCTTTCTAGAATGCCAACGTGGCGTGCTACTATTGGTCAGTAGCATAATATGTCTTTTAGCGGATTGGCCAAGATATGATGTTGATTTAACAAATGTTAACATCTATAAATACCCGTGTTTTTCTGTACAAAAACGAACCTTGAAGTAAAGTACTTCTCGCATACTTTGCGCCTTCTCTCTCGTGTTCAGGTCGCTGTATAGTTCTAGCTTGGGGGTCTTCAAGAAATAGCTTAGGAATCGAGTTAGCGTTCAAAATCTCAAGACTTATCAGTGGCGACGGGGATGACTACAATGAATATTTCTTTGGAGCAGCTAGAAGCTTACATGGTGCGTCAAGAAAAGAGGTTTGAACAATCGCAAATCAGAATAATGGAAGCTTTGATGCAGAAATTGTGCCTGTTCCAACAAATCCCTGCTTCTGGTGAATCACAAATATCTCATACTGATTCAATCATAAATGCCATACATGAATTTAATTTTGATGGTGCAGCAGGTGTAACTTTTGATTCCTGGTTTAAGAAGCATGAAGATTTATTCTATATTGATCTCTGCAAACTTGATGACGCTTCAAAAGTCAGAATACTTTTAAGAAAACTTGGGACTGTGGAACATGAACGCTATAGCAACTTCATTCTTCCGAAGAACCCACGAGACTTTAGTTTTGATGAAACAGTTAAAACCTTGTCTCAAATCTTTGGAGAACAATCATCTCTATTCAACATCCGTTATCAATGCTTAAAGATAACGAAAGAACCAGGAGATGACTGGGTGAAACATGCAGGAATAGTGAACCGAGAATGTGAGAGATTCAAATTGTCTTCTATGAGTGAAGACCAGTTTAAATGTCTAGTGTTTGTGTGTAGCCTGCATTCACCCGAGGATGCTGACATCCGAACAAGAATCCTAAGCAAGCTTGAACATTGTCCTAACATGACCCTGCAAGAAGCAGCTACCGAATGTCAAAGGTTAGTGAATTTAAAGCATGACACTGTGATGGTAGAGAACGGTGACCGGTTCCATCATATCCATGCAGTCGAGAGAAAATCCTCTCAAGGTTCCAGCACGCAGAATTATCGTGAAGACAAAAACAAACCATCATCTCCATGCTGGGCATGTGGAGGTTGGCACTATAAGAGGTTTTGCCCGTATAAAGAACATTGTTGCAGTAAGTGCCATCGGAAGGGTCATAAAGAAACCAGCTGCAGGAAAAGAAACTACAAACGATATTCTGCAAAATCTTACTTCAAGAAACACAGGTCAGGAGCACTAACAAAAAGAATATTGGTATCACATAATCAAGCACGAAATGGCCGCCAAAGAAAGTATGTAACCTTGGATATCAATAAACACCGTATTCGCCTTCAGCTTGATACAGCCTCTGACATCACCTTAATCAGCCCAGAAACCTGGAGAAACATTGGGAGACCCACAATTCTCCCAACATCACAACTGGCACGCAGTGCATCTGGGGGGAAGTTAAATATTGTGGGAGAAGTGCCCTGCACTGTTTCTAAAGGCACTGTAACGACGAATGCAACTGTATACCTTACAAAGAAGCCAGCATTAGACTTACTGGGGTTAGATCTTATAGAGACACTTAAACTAGCAGACCATTCTATTAACAGCATTTGCAGACGAATCAGAGCTGAAAACACCCTACAGTGGAACCAGAAAAATGCTGTGCTACAAAGACACCACAACGTGTTTAAAGAAGGATTGGGAGAATGTACGAAGGCCAAAGCGCTGTTAACCCTAAAACCTGCAGCTACTCCCGTTTTTTCGACCTAAAAGACCTGTACCTTATGCTGCCTTTCCAATAGTTGAACAAGAATTACAACGTCTTCAGGAAATGGGTGTTATCGAACCTGTGAACTTCTCAAACTGGGCTGCACCGATAGTGGTGGTCAAGAAGTCGAATGGAAGCGTCCGTCTATGTGCAGACTACTCTACCGGATTAAATGAAGCTCTAGAGTCTCACCAGTATCCTTTACCCTTACCGGAAGATCTTTTCGCTAAGCTGAATGGTGGCAGATATTTTGCGAAATTGGACTTATCAGACGCGTACCTACAAATTCCGGTATCTGATGAAAGCAAAGATCTCCTGACGATCAACACACACAAAGGTCTGTTTCGATATAACCGCCTACCGTTTGGAGTGAAGACGGCGCCCTCTATTTTCCAGCAAATTATGGATACCATGCTACAAGGTATTCCAGGGGCAGCAGCTTATTTAGACGACATCATAATTATGGCAGCCGACAAAATGGACCTGCAGAAGAAACTGGACCAGGTACTAGAACGTGTAGCCGATTATGGTTTTCGCCTCCGAGCGGAGAAGTGTGACTTCTACATGCAGCAAATACGATACCTGGGGTTCATAATAGATAAAGACGGAAGACGACCAGATCCAGAGAACATTGAAGCCGTGAAAACAATGCCTAGACCTAAGGACATTCCTACCCTACGATCGTTCTTGGGACTGGTCAGCCATTATGGTACCTTCCTCCCAGATCTTCACCGTCTACGTGCTCCACTTAACAACTTACTAGAAAAAAATACAAGATGGAATTGGTCGGCGGACTGCCAAGCATCTTTCGAGAAAATCAAGCAACTCCTAACTTCCGATCTCTTACTGACGCATTATGACCCTTCGCTACCAATAGTCGTTGCTTCAGACGCTTCTAACTATGGTGTAGGCGCAGTCATCTCTCACATTTTTCCTAATGGGTCTGAAAAAGCTATCTCACACGCTGCCAGATCTTTGACAACGACCGAAAGAAACTATAGTCAAATTGAGAAGGAAGCCCTATCAATTATCTTTGCAGTAAAAAAATTTCACAAGATGTTATATGGTCGACATTTTACCCTATTAACAGACCATAAGCCACTGCTTGCAGTTTTTGGGGCAAAGAAAGGAATTCCTGTTCATACAGCTAACAGACTCCAACGTTGGGCAACCACACTTCTGGGTTACGACTTCAAGATCAAGTATCAGTCAACTACCGCTTTTGGGCAAGCTGACGCGTTGTCAAGATTAATAGGCTCCCAATCAAAAACCCCAGAGGAAACCGTTGTAGCAAATATAAAAGCCGAGGAAGAAGTTCATCGCGTATTGGACGACGCAATCAATGGACTCCCTGTAACCTTTGAAACTATCAAGAAGATTACTGAGAGTGATAAGACATTGAGCACAGTTAAACATTATCTCTCGACCAAATGGCCAAACAATCGCCTTGATGGAGAACTTTTGCAATATTTTCGTCGACGGGACTCACTTATGGTTGTTGACTCGTGTATTATGTTCGGTGATCGGATTGTTATTCCGAAGTTATTACGTCACAATGTTCTCAAGCAGTTTCACAGTGGCCATCCTGGAATCAACAAAATGAAATCGTTGGCTCGTAGTTATGCTTATTGGCCGTCAATGGATAAAGATATCGAGAATAAATGCCGTAACTGTCCATCATGTATTCAGGCTGCTAAAAATCCTTCGAAATGCGAACCTCAGTACTGGCCAACGCCTGCAGGACCCTGGGTAAGACTTCACGCAGATTTTGCTGGTCCAATCCACGGAAAAATGTTTCTAATTATCGTAGACGCATTTACTAAGTGGCCAGAAGTATATATCATGCCAAATTGTACAGCGTCAGAAACAATCCACAAGTTGTCTACCTTGTTTAGCTGCTTCGGAGTTCCAGAGACCTTAGTAACTGATAATGGCTCGCAATTCATTGCAGAGTCGTTTAAGTATTTCTGTAGCGAAAATGGAATAACTCATCTTCGTTCTCCGCCCTATCATCCACAATCGAACGGACAAGCAGAACGCTTTGTGGACACCTTTAAACGAGCATTACTGAAAGGGGGAGGCGAAGGGACAACTGGACAGGTAATTACAAAATTTTTAACATCCTACAGAACCACTCCGAATCCAAATGTTCCAGATGGTAAGTCTCCTGCCGAAGCTATGTTCGGAAGGCGTATTCGTACCGTTTTCAACTCCATGTTGCCATCCAAATTAGCGTACAGGCACAATCAAAATCATAATATGCGGAACTTTAATGTTGGCGATGAAGTTTTCATTAAATCCTACATAGGGAAGAACCGATGGGAGCCGGGAAAAGTTGTACAAAAATTGGGAAAAGTTCTGTACAGAGTCCGAGGAGCTTTTGGAACATGTATACGACATACGAATCAAATCCATAAGGACAAAAGAACGTTACAGGCTAAAAATAACCGGCCGAATTTCCCGTTAGAGTTAATCTTGGACACACCAACGCTACATATGCCCAAAGAGACTGAAAAGAAGCCTCGGACAAGGAATACGACAAGAATAATGAGACGCCACCGCAACCCAGTTGTCAAGCTACAAGTAGATCCCAGAAAGAAATCTTATTCGGGGGGAGGTGTTAAGTCGGTTTTCCGAGAATTGCGACAGAGCCTCAGGAGGCCCTGAAGGAGCCGAAGAGTCTTAGCCAATCAGAGCACGATGGAGCTTTCTAGAATGCCAACGTGGCGTGCTACTATTGGTCAGTAGCATAATATGTCTTTTAGCGGATTGGCCAAGATATGATGTTGATTTAACAAATGTTAACATCTATAAATACCCGTGTTTTTCTGTACAAAAACGAACCTTGAAGTAAAGTACTTCTCGCATACTTTGCGCCTTCTCTCTCGTGTTCAGGTCGCTGTATAGTTCTAGCTTGGGGGTCTTCAAGAAATAGCTTAGGAATCGAGTTAGCGTTCAAAATCTCAAGACTTATCACTCATAAAACACGTACGAGCAGTCTAGAGTACTTATTGGCCCGGCTTCTTGCCTAACCCAACCAGTTAAGTCCAAAACACCAATCTTAGCCTCTGCAATATGAATTATTTATTTCAAACATACTGAGTTTATAAACCAACCAGACAGACCAAATCATACCATAAAATAGGAAACAACATTTGTACAAGATTTAGCCAAATGTGGCTGTGAATGTAGGAGGTAGTAATTAAATGACGTGGCATAACTCAAGAATGGTAAATCGTATAATAATAGTCCATAGGTCAAAATAAATTTCATAATAAGAGGGACATGAATATGTATAGTTTAGTTATTTAACAATTATATGATAAAAATATACGCATAGTATTGGTTCATAAATGGATCCCAAATGTTACCATTCATTATGCTTGTGGTGGTCGGTGTTCGATATATTCCTTAAACTCCGTATACAGTTCGTCTCGGTAACCGTCACCAAATAATGCTCCAACGGTATGTTAATCAGAAGGCGAATACGAAGCGTTAATTACGTTTATTAAGGGACCACACACAGATATTCAAAATTACAGATGCGTTAAGCAAGCATGAAATAGTTGTGCCGAAAGGCAAACAGGCAAGCGAGCGAGAGCAACGGCAAGAGCGAGCGAGTGAATGAACGAGTGAGCGAGTTATGAATATGAATAACATGGACATATATATACATAGTGAAATTAATGAATCATCGAGTCAATTAAGCGGTTAATAGTAAAGCTAGTAGCGTGAATAAATGCGTAGGCAGTAAGGCTTGCCGAGCATACATATTCATACAAGGATAACAATAATAAAGGTACATACATTCGCAACAGTAATAAGGATACAATAAGTTATTATAGTGCAGGTGACTTTGTCCGTTTAATAAGTTAATAAAAGGGCTTAACAGAATTAGGTGAGAGCAAACTCAATTGAACGTGAGTTGCTATATGCTTATCGGGATATAGCATAAAGCAAATTTATAGCATTCAAGACAGCAGTGATAGGACTAGATGAAATTTCTCCATAGATTAGTTTGGTTTTTATAATATTATTAATAGGTGAATGTCATTCGAGAAAACAAAATACAATTTTCGTTGAACAGTATTTAGATTAGGACTTGTTTTTTACTTCCAGAGGTAATGATCGACAGAATCTTCGAATAAATAATAATTAGATATGAGATTGATTAGTATCCAGCTCGTCATAGTTATGTATGCATATCTAAAATTGAAGTATTCACGCACAACTGAGTATCTTAAAGTTTCTTAATCATATATATATGCTTTCATTTCAATTTTCTTTATCACAGCTATAAATTCAACATATCAGTCTAAACCTGGGATACGTAGTCTATATGATGTAATTATGACATCTTATTTTCAAATGTTGGGTGAATTTCGTCTAGACGATTTAGCTGGAGATGGTAAGCAGCTCAAATAATTCTCCTCTTTTTGTTGTTAATTCTAGTTTCCGAACATAAAGAACATATTTGAGCTTAGACAGGGAGAGAGACAGAATAGTTATTCAGTGTTTGATTGTGATTATATAATCGTTTTCATTAATAGATATGATTTCGACAGAAGCGGTAATAAGGTTATGGAGGACATTAGTGACCGAAGTACATGTGAGTGTACGATATGTTTCAAAATCAAAATAATGATGGGATGTGATCAGTTTCTGAATTATTATGATGACAGTAATTCTAAAAGGATTTTCATCGCTATTTATGTATTAAAACGCTCGGTTTTCCTCGTCTACACGAATGGAACTCTAATTTTCCGTAAACGAACATCTGTACTAGATTCCCTCCCAGTGTCTATCCTACAAGACATCAACACAACTCAGAACAAGAACAAATCACTAGCCTGACTAAAACTCAAGTTTATTCCACACCGAAAATCAATAACAATCACAATAATAATAATAATAATAATAATAATAATAATAATAATAATAATAGTAATAATAATAAGGGTAAGTGAACGTATAATACAACTAGTACCTGTCAGACTATCTACTAGTCTCACTAAGCAAACAACCAATCATTATCATCCTCATCTACATATCATATGTGAACAATATATTCTATCAATGTATTTAGACGTCCAGTTGATCCCGAGGTATACATTGAACGCACTTAAAAAAGATATTAGATTAGTTTATGTAAATATGAAGCAAAGCTTTAGGTACGATCATGTAATTAATTGGAAAAATGGTGAGATCACTAACTATTGATTGACCACTTTACCTCATTAAAGGACTTCACAAATGTTTATAACCAACTTACTTATTGAACATACTACATACAAACAGCTTCAATAATGGCTAAATTAGGATTTCAGGTATTTAAGGAACTAGTAGATATTTATTAGATTCGTCGTATTTCCGATGTATAGTATAGATTAAGTTAACCTTTAGAAGTGTAAGTGTGGTTTCAGTCTCAAAGTACTAGGTCGCTCTTGAAAGTGGTAACTTCCTTTTCAAAATCACCGGTAAATCTTAACGTTTTAATCATTAATTGACGTTTGAACAGTATACCAGGCTAATGAGTGAAAAGTTTAAGACAAATAGTAAAGTAAGTAAGGAGTTATAAATAAGAACTTTCGTCTAAATTTGATCGAATAGTTTCACAGCATTTGGGCGCTGAGGAGTTGTGGAGATTGTTTGATTTCATTGATATCATACTCTGTGAGAGTATACTAAACGTTTGTGAATAATTTACTAGTAAACTGTTCATATCTATCTAAAATATTTCTAGATATTAAACTACAATGTAATGACTTTTTATTTTTAATATTTTAAATAGGTTCATCTTGTCGTGACAATGGAATGTGTCCACAAACTTCATCACGTCGTTTAACTATAATTATGTTAAGTGCATTTATATTATTAACTCAAGTACTTATGTTCAATTTATTAGTTGCAACATTCACGTAAGTTCCCAAAAAATTTAGGAAAAGACGACATTTTTGAATACTTCTGAATAATGCACCAAGAAAGTGAATCATTTTTTGATGAAGGTTCATTCTCTGAGCTGTATAGTTTAGTTGTGAAGCTTTCATTGTTCTGCTGGATGACATTATCATTACAAACTTCAGATAGAAGTGAGGTGTCCACCTTTCGCAACATATGAATCATAGCTTGTATTTTAAATACCTCACGTTTACCTAAAGTTTGTATTGATAATGTCCATGAAAACAATGAAAACTTCACAAATAAACCATTCAGCTCAGATAATGAAGCTCCACAGAAATCATCCGTACGAATTACAAATCTTCTCGACTATTTCTAATTTCTGTGTTAGTTGTCTGTATGTAGATTTGTGTTTTCCTATAAATCTATAGATATATAATAAAATCTGACATGCTAGCATAATCCTCTTTGAGGTCTTGCGTTTTTACTTATTACTATTAAGGTAATCTACTCAAGACGAATGAATGTCAAGGAAGACAGATGAAAATTCAGTCTTGAATATCAACAACGGAACAAGATATGATCATTTACGTATAGACCATCAATACAAACATCAAAAATACTCCAACATGATCTATCTAAAACAGCATAATAATAGTACAAAATCTTGCCTGAGCGTAAATATGTAAAGAGTCGGATCTCAATACAATATGAACAGTACATGATTCAATAAATATACTATTTTAAGCGAAGATGGATGATGATTACCAGTGGAATCCAGGACACGCGTTTCGTTCTATTTAGGACTTGTCAGCTGGATGTACCTGTATCCCATTACATAATCTAATGGCTATCTGAACTCAATGGCTAAGTGGATAACGTGATAACATTAGAAACAAATGATATTGGGTTGGAGTCCTGGAGTGAGGGTACCTACGGCCGATGAGCCTCAAATAGGACAAAACAGGCGTCCTGAATTCCAATGCTAACTGCCATTCATCTCTGCTTACAATGCTTGTGACTTAAGGCAATATCGAGACATCTTCACAAAATGCACATATGCCAAAAGAGACTGATTAATTGCTGTCCAAAAGTCAATGGCAAGATTCAAATGACCAATACAAAGTTAATTATACTATTTTTAGTTCAATGGGTTTGTGCAGATAACTGATTTCCATAATTTGATCTATAAATTGAACTAAGTTAGACAACCATTGAAAATCAGGAAGCACTGAACAGCTGTTTCGTCTAATTGAAGACTCCTCAACAGTGATCACCTAACTGAGGTCAATATGTGATGTGAACTTTAAAATACAACTTTAAATGATTACATAGTTAACTTAGATCAAGATGGATCAATAAATAAGAAATGGGGTATAGGTTCATCTAACTGGCGAGTACCAAATAGAACGAAACAAACATCCTGAATTTCACTGCGACTCACTATCCAACTTTAATAAAAACTTGTAATTAAATTTTATTATCATAGTAATCTTCTCAGGATGTAAATATTCCAGAAGAGTCTAATCAGCCAGTTGCATTTTTAACAATGATAAGAATATAAGCCTTGACAAATTAATATGCGACATTTTTATTTCAGTACATTTATAAGTAGTATGCACTTAACAAACATTAGTAGACTTTAACTATGTGTACCATTGTATATCTTTTTGATATTTATATAAATGTATTTTATTGCATTCATTCATCTTTTTAAGTTCAACATATAATGAAATCGAAGGGTCTGCTCAATATTTTTGGTGCTATCAACGCTATGAAATGATACAAGAATTTGTTGATAGACCATCTGTTGCAGCCCCATTTATGTTACTTTGGTATTCTGTTGAATTTACTGGATTCTTGTTCAGTTTAATTGGTGGTACTTTATTTGATCATGCTATTGAAGAAATCAAAGATGATGATCCATTTTGTAAGTGAATATAAATCGCTTAAATTTAAATAAATATTTTAAACGCTTTCTTATTTCTTTATTCGTTGCATACTACTTGTATGTAGTTCAAGTTATTTTTCAAAAGTTTCTTACAAAGCTTTACATAGTTTAACTACCACAGTACATCAACATGTACCATTCACAACTATTTTTAAGTAGTTTATATTAAATAAGAAATTATCTCTTTACCGACTTTGATTTTTAGCTAACTCGTTTCGGTTCATGAAATGATCAGCGGTTACGAAGCTGTTAACCTTGAAATGTCATCTTGATTTGTTGTATACACATAAAACGTAAGGGCATATATTGATCTTAATTCGTGATTAATTTAACACATCCATCGATTGAACTTAACACTTTCAACGGGAAATGACAAATTTCAAATAAATCAACGATTGATTGGAACGAAACTCATAAAAATGTATCTATATTCATGAACCTACAGAAATTTTAAATTAAATTCTTAAAATCTTTACGGTGCTTGATATCATTCACTGAATTATATTATTTTACAGGTAGAAGTCTACACACCAATCCAACATTAGATAGCAAACTAACTAAATGGGAGCATATGATGGGTACTCGACGAATTAAAGCTGATACAGATGTAGGCGGTGGTCGTAAATGGACAGGAAGATCACACGGTGATACACATGCAATTGTATTACGATCTGCCGCAGCAGGAGCAGCTGGGAAAGGTTTAGTTTCCGGTGGTACCAGTGGTCATAGAGATGTTACTGGAGAGCCTGGATCTTTGTTAGAAGGAATTGGACCTATATTTGGTCCAGATACAGAATTTATTGAAGAAAAATTTCGTGAATTAGGCAATCAAATTGGAAAACTATCAACTTTTGAAGAACGTTTAGGCAAATTAATTCAAGGCGGTAATCGTGTAATAAGTATTGTAAAAAAGATTAATGAACAACAAAAGCAGGTCAGAATTCATGTTGAGCACTATATTGATTTGTTTATTTATTTATTTAGCAATCCATAATAAATAGGATCAAACAACTGAAATATTTGGTTTAATTCATGAGTATTATTTTAATACATCATTTAGTGCTCTACATTAGACAGTTTATGTAGCACATTAATAGTTAAAAACTTAAATACTTATTAACTATTGATAATGTTACCATTTCTACGGCTATGTGAAAAGTGTTTCGTTCTATTTTGAGAATTCTCATTAGTCTATACTTTTTTTTATCGTATCGAAAACGAACTATTGTGCAGTGATCAATTCATCTACACAGTCGAAACCTGCAATCTTAAAGTGGAGAATAAGTGAGGACAAGCGAATGTATTTGAATACAAAATCACAGAACGTCATGCTAAAATTTGAGAACAATACAGTAAATAGTTAGTTTGTAAAATATCAATCGATTGTCTCAAACTTGACTGTTTCTTTTGCAAATATCAGTCCATCGTCTCACATTTCATTGCTCCTGCATTTTCATACCAATTGCTTTCCGTTCCCGTTCTTTCCTTCTCGACCTTCTACTAAAATACATTTAATATCTGACCATAGTTATATACTAATTGTGTAGATATGATTAGCTCACACCACAATAGTAGTGTAACCTTACACATTAAAAACACGTAGGATATCTTGAGTTCGTAGACAAATAGTAATGATAATTATTGTCTTTATGGGGAAAATTTATATCCAAAGCTTTCTGTAGATGGTCATTACATAATTGACTCCAATAAAAACCTAGATCATTGTATCATATAAATCATAAGCCTAAGAATAGCTGACCAGAACTTGAAATGCAGATTATCTACCTAAATAAATAATATATTTGTAATATCCCAATGAGTAGAAAATTAGATTTTCTGACGTTTCGTGGCTTAGTGTAAGTCACTTCTTCAGAGAGTGGTCTACATGTTAAGTGTTCAAGCTAGGCCTGTGTTCAGGTTCGTGGATGTGCAGTACTGAGGAGTCGGACATTAGAACAAAATATTTGTCTAGTGCTTTCAGGTCATCAATTGATATCCAAACTCAATTGGTGAATGATTTCAATTAAGCTAAACAATCTCCACAACTCTATACGAAAGATTGTCATGTACTCACAAATGGCTGACTGCCAGACGTAATTATCTGAAGAAGTGACTTACACTAAGCCACGAAACGTCGGAAAATCTAATTTTCTACTCATTGGGGTATTACAAATATATTATTTATTTATAACAATCAACCCAATGCTCAATTTATTCGAAATTATCAAATCAAACCTTGGTAATGATACCTATCTACCCAAAGTCCAGATTACACTTTTGATCGATTGTTTTCTCTAGTTGGACCTAACTACTATCGACTAATTTACTTAGTTGTTAAATTAACGAAAAAGAATGTAATTAATATTAATTAATTAATTAATAATAAACCATATGGTAGTTGTAAAAATAATTAATGAATTACAGAATTATGAAAAGAACTTTACAAGAATACAAATACCATTATATAAGTATTTTCAGAATGTTTATAGACTTCCTTGTATATCACGTTAAAATCGAGTTTTATACGTAAACTAACCAGTAATAATGGTTATGATTGAAAACAATTTACTATAAAACGTATTAAGATATGAATTATCAGATATTAGAGTAGTTGAAAACAGAACGACCCATTCTTTATTTAACTAACTTCACATTTAATTAAGATCATAAACCGATCAATGTCAGGGTATTATTGAAAACCGAGAAGCATCACACAGTTATATCGTCCTAGTAAGAATCTCGTCAACAACGAGCATCTATGATACCCCATGTAGGAATCTAATCCAGGACCTTCGATCTCGTGCGAATGTTTAACCTCGAGACCATTGGTTCGGGATCCAACAGTGTTAATGTCTGATTTGAACCAATCCACGATATCGCGCGATCATCTTCCATTGCCTCACACCCGACACGGTTGAACTCTACTGATCAAGGCTTCTCATTAGAACTGAGAGAATTATCTTTTGAATCTGGTCACTAGTCACATTTATAACTTTTGTACACATTTCATAATCAAAAACATATACACTGTATGATTTAAAGGAAGGTGAATGAAACGGATTATTGAAGTTATCCTCAACTGTGTGCTATAAATATGTTCAATGTAGTGCAGCGTGACAGACCTAATAGAATACATAAATATAATAAAAGTTAGAGCTTTAAATGAAGTCTAAATAAACAAAATTATATAACTCAAAGTTTATCAAATCATATCGATAAGAGCCGTTTATCCCTATGAAGAGAATTAAAATTTTCAATTAAGTACCAATGTGATTAATTTTCTTTTCACTTCTTTTGTCCCACTGATTATTGGTCTGTTAACTGAGCTACCGTATACGAAAATCGGCTGACTACCCGCATCAAATTTCTCACCGTTTCCCAGTTTCCCCGTTTGAACAACAGAAACTCATCCGATTACATTGTATTATTTCTTAGACTTAACATTCCAGTGATTATATAAATGTATTACAAGTCCATTATGAACTATAAATAATAAATCAAACTATGTACATAATTAGGATCGTTTTGGCACAAAGTTTACATATTAAGTTCATAACTAATTTACTGCAATTTATGAATGAAAAAAAAGGCACAGTGACAGGGTAGGTTACGTGTTCACGAATCTACAGTGCCTTCATTTTTCAGTGTTTACTATGTGTTCAGTACCAAATGTTTTCCGGAATTTTCCAGTTCATTCATTCATGAGCATAATTTTCATTGAAGATTTGAGGATTTCAGGTTCCAAATTCCAATTTATTTGCTTTTTCATATGATTATTCGGGATAACCCCACGTACCTTGTTCGCAGAAGACATGTATAAAAATTTCTAAATGATTGAGATGAAACCTCTAATGAAAATCATGCTTTGTGTCCCTCACTGATACACTAAACGAACGGAAAAGTGCTCGACAATGCCAGATATCGCATTTCTAATGAACATTGAAGAAAGGTAGTTATCCTCACTTATTATAACAGTTAATGATTCAGTCAAAAGCGTACAGTTAGGACAGTATCAAAATACTATCCATCAATCAGTCATTTGAAAGATACCATTTAAAATCTTTATGGTAGTTTTACAAGAAAATAATGATTAGAATTTCCTACTTCCATTTGTTTCTCGTTCATAATTATGATCCAGAAAAGAACCTAATTAATAATTCATTCTTTTTCCATACACTTCACTTACATTTTAGATAATGAAAAGTTTAACACCAACAAATGGTAAACGACTTGTTGGTTGGGGTAAATCAAACAAGAAAGAAAATAAAAATTTATTAATGACAGCTGTCTGTGCAGCAGTTACTGGTCTCGATTCACACTGTACGATCATTGAAGAGAAAATTGAAGAGAAGTAAGGTGGTTTACACTAAACATTCATGCATAAATGATTACTGGTCATTTTAGGAAATCTTACTTTCTCTGTTACTACCACTGTAGTGAACGAGAACACAATTGGTAGGAACCAATTGTAGGTAGATACAAAATTACAGAATTATTTGATAAAAAGTGAATACCATACGTTCGATATTTCAGTTGCAAAATGTCCATCAATTGTCTCAGACTTTGTTGTTACTTCATTTCCATACCAATCACTCACTTTTCCCGTTCTTTTCTATTCGATCTTCTTAACCTTCTGCAACCAAGTATTCCATTTTCGACTGGCGTTACATACTACTTATATCTGTCGATATGAGTAGCACACACCGTACTACCACTACTAAAAATTAATAATGATAATTCATAAACAAAACCAAGAAACCGTGTCGTGTTTGAACAACAGTTTGTTTTAAATACACCCGTAAATATCCAATATATATGGTAACATTTTTTAACAGTGATTACCGGTCATTCATATCTACTCGATCGTTCTTTTCTTTATGACATCAATTTTTATCGCATAATATATTTGCTGCATTAACTCATTTGTGACTGCTAATGGTTTTTCCAAAAAAACAGATGAGAATGAGTACAATACTAATTATCAAGATGTTTCTGCATGAATTTTAAAGCAGCCATCTTCACAATAGTTCCACACTTTCTATTAATCTATATGAGCACATAGGATAAACAAACATAACTTAATAGTTGAATTCATAAGTCAATTAAAGCTAGACCACCATGAAAAACCTGAAAGCACTGGACGGCCGTTTCGTCCTAGGATCAGACTCCCCATTAGTTCACATCCACGATTTCACTCAAGGGACTCGAACCCAAGACCTCTGGTTTCGTTCAAACGCCTAACCCCTAGACCACCGATCCGGGATCCAACAATTTTAATGTCTAGCTTCAACCAATCTATGATAGTGGTCTAGCTTTAACTATTAAATCATTACAATCTCCACAAACCCCCATTCGAATACATAATTTAGCTGAAATAAATTTAAAACTAATGAATTTACTGTATAAAATGGGTGATCCAGAAGTTTGCTGAGCTTGCCATAAATTCACAAAACCGAAATGAATTCCTCAACAATTTAGTATTGGGATCTATTGTGGGATGAAATCAGTTTTATGGAATTCTGAATACTCCCTTAGGTCTACTAGTCAGGGCATTTCATCACCAATAGTTCAAAATATTAGTTTCCTATTTTATACACATTTCTTCACTAAACAATTACTAATTACTTAATTACTCCTGTAACCCCTCGTGGAGGAGCATAGGCCGCCCATCAGCACTCTCCATCTATCGTCTGGTACACTAAATAATTACATAAACTAAATTTTCACTCAGAACTTTCTTAGCAATATTGAAGCGTATAAGTAGACTGATTTCATCCTCCACAGAATCGCTTTAACTATAGCGATATAGACAACGGATAAATATGTAGCTAAGACTATTGAGGATTTCTCTGAATGTTGAAAATGTGCTAAACATCAAATTTCCCTGTTTAATATATATTAAAGTGCTACGTCAACTCTCCAAAAGTATACTGTAAAACGAAAGTATGTATTTCTCCCAATAACTTCCACGATTCTCTCGTTATCTATATAAATTTTTAATATAGTTATTTGTTAAACATTTCCCAATGTCATGGAGATAAGATGTTATAAGCTTTCCAGAGACAGAAAAAGACGTAGTACGAAAGACTGGTCTTTACTTTTTATTAATTTATGAGTTGAAGCAAATATGGATGAAGTTTTGTAGACGTATAGCAACAGCATAAATTAAATGCCCATAAATCATACGGTTAACTTCACTGGAGGAACATTTGGCTGAATACATCTAGTTTAGCGAGATAAAATAATCTGAATACAGAAATATTATCAACTAACTATAATAAACTCTTTTTCCCATGTTGTGATTCGTTCATTTGGAATGGTTTGAGGGAAAACAATTGTAAATACTCCTGTTCTTATTTAAAAGGTTAAGAATCGAAGAACAATGCGTCAAAGCTATTTTAACAAGAAGCAACGGTGATGAACTTGAAGCAGATACAGTTCTAACACCACGTAAAGGACCACCATCACGTGGTCCACGTGCAGCTCCAGCATCTGGTAAAATTTATGAACGCCTCATTTTAAGTCATCGACTATGGCGTATCGTTCCATTTAATTTTGAAATATTTCCTGGAATTAGAATGAATGTACCACACGATAAGATAAACTGGAAAGTAAGTGTATTGTGTTTTCGTTAAATCATTTACTAATCTTCATATTAAACAATCTCTATAAATCATTCACCCAAAAACTTTAATGCGTTGTATAACCCCAACACTCAACAACTAACTAACTTACGTCTGCTACCTCTCGTGGAGAAACATAGGCCACTCACCGTAGTTATCTAACCAAATCTATCTCAGGCGGTCCTTTCCAGTTGTTTTCAAGTGCTATTCATTCTTTTGATGTCTGCATCCAGGTCTGACTCAATGTGTTCTTTGGTCTAACTATTTTCGTTTAGCCCAGAGGATTTCAAGCAAGGGTTTGACTCGTGATGCAGTTTGGTGATTTCCGTAATATGTGTGCTTCCTATCTCCAGCGTCTTTTCCTAATCTCCTATTTATCTGGAAGTTGGTTTATTCTCTGCCACAGTAGTCTATTGTTGTTGTTCTCCCAACGCACGTATGTAAGATACTCAACGACTGAAGTGACATAAAAATAAATTTACGGACCAGAACTAGCAACTTATATTGTTAAACATTGGATATTCATCATTAATCGTATATACTTCTTACAGTCTATCAAACTGAGTGATCTTAAATAATTAGATTAAAAGTACATGGGTTACTATTTTGTAAATGTTCAGTTATAAACCATATGAATGAATATATTCTTATTTTTATTGAACGATTATGCCTCTGATAAAATCTAAATGTTTATATATTATTTACCAAGACTACTGAAATTAATATATCGCTTCACGTTTAAGATTGTATTAATTTGGTTAATAATTATCTTTTTATTTCGTCTGGATCATAGACTGATATCAGCAAAACAACCACTGAGAAACGAGAGATATTAAGCATCTGTTTTATACTAGTATGAAAATCTTTAACACAGGGAAACTTACCACTACAACTGGAATCGAACCTAAGACTATCAGGTTATATCGAGCTAACACGCAGTGATTCAGATCTCTGACAGTAGTAAATTGCTTTTTTAAAATCTTTTTCGAAGATATCCATCTCAACCCACGTCCTGATGAACTCTAACGGCTATGTAAAACATTTCTTCTAGAAGTTTATCACTGGTTAACACAAGATTATTATTAACATGGGATATCTCTAGAGTTCATTCAATTTCTAGGTTACAAAATATGCAGAATTAAAATATTTGGTGTATAAATACTTCAATACTTCTGTTTTAGACGATATTAACCAGCCTATAAATTTAGTTAGATATCTAATTTAATATTTTAATATCAATATATTAGGAAGAGGTTTTGTGGAGATTGTAGTAATTTTAATAGTTGAGGTCATGAGTCAATTGAAGCTAGACCACCATGGAAAACCTGGAAGCACTGGACGACCGTTTCTTCCTGGTATGGGACTCCTCAGCATTGCGCATCCTCGCGCCTGGTGCGAGACTGATAGATCTTGGGTTCGAATCCCGCGAGGCGGGGTCGTTGATGATTTAATTAACTCATGATCTCAACAATTGAAATCAATATATTCATTAAATTATTTGGACTTCACTTTTAGATTCCATACGATACATATCGAACATTCACTGTAACAGATGATAGAATCGCTTTACCATATCCAGACTTAGAAGATGGACCAGAAGTGTAGGTTATTCACTTTTGTTTTAATATTTAAAAGAAATTTACTTTAATGAAACATTCATTTAAGAATATTATTAATTAATTAAAAGGGAATCAATAAGAAGAACTGTTTTATTTATACGACAGTATGTGTTTTGTTTTGTTTTGGTATAAGATTTAACTTCAATGCAAAAATATATTAACCCTGTCACACAGATTCTAAACTAAATTGATCAATATTATCATTCATTTACTTATGTTTTAAGTTACATAACAGTCTATTTTAAAATGAACTATTGAGCAATGAAATGACCTTGACCATAGTATTATGTAAATCAAAGTTATTATAAACTTATATTGTTTGTTAAAATAGTGAATAGAATAGATAATGAAATAATATGGACAAATGTTGTTAGATAATTAGAAGTATAATATGAATGAACAAATGTACAAACATACAAGTAAGGTCAAATCTAAGAAAGAATAAGACTTCAATAGCATGTTAAACTGTTTTTCACTTAGATTGTCTTTCATCATAAAGTAGATGAAGATAGTATTACATTATTCTGAATACAACGACTATGATTATTGGTTAGAGTTATTAAATTAACTGTAAGTGTATACAAAAAGTAAATCGGAATTTTATTAGGCAATCGGAGGTAATAAAGAGGAAACTGTAGACCTGAATTCCTTATAAGTTGATGAATGTCATCAATTCTAACGACATTGGTTACTATATATTGATGAATAAAATGATAAATATCACAGTCTTGTAATAGGTAAGTTGTGGGTCGAATAGTTTGTTGTTAATGCCTTAGATTGTGAATATCTGTGAAGGGGGTTCCGATCCCACAGGTACAGCTTTTTGATGATATCCACTTATTACATAGTATACGTCTTACAGTGTATCCTATCTGTTAATTCTATACGTACTATTATTTCTAGTATAAACATACAACTAAGCTAGTAGAAACTTTCGATAACCGAGGTGATGTCAACATAATAGGATCAGGAGACTTGTTTAAGTGTTAAAGAACTAACGATAAATAATACTGTGCTGGAGTATTTAAGAATGAAAAAAAAAAAGCCAGATAATTTGTTCATGGCTGTGATATTAAAAATTGAGTGAAATCTATCGGTAAATTGAAGAAAATTACAAGAAATTGTATTTAAATTAAGTTTCATAACAGTTGAGACTTTGAACACTCAACCGAAAATATGCCACTGCATTAAGCTCACCTAAACGCAAATTTGTATGATGATTATAATTTGACCTGACGATCTATTTGTTAGAAAATGACTGATTTTTGTACAGGGACCATTTTGTGTTAGCCATTATTCAGACAGCCGATACATAGTGTGTTTGACTGACACAGTAAGTAATGAGAATTTGAGCTTCTTACAGTAGTAATAGTTCTTTTGAAGTTAGTGAAATATCACAGTGATGAGTTCTAGTAGATAGTAAGTTTATATATATGCCGTAAGTAATTTACCGACTGTGTCTAACGACAAAATATCATATCTACTTCAGTACGGGGTTGGGGCATACATTATCGATAACAGCCAGGTTGAGTTTGATCATTCATATACCAAGTCATCTGTTGAAAAAATGTTCTTTTATTATTATAAATTTCCGTTATATTTCCTTACATTTTCTGTACATCTGCATGTGTTCAAGTTCACCACAAACACTGCCGTACAACAGTTATGATATTGTGAAAGGTGTAAGTCGAATGTCATTACGTGGTCGGGTACGAATAGTAAGGCAAACAGATCATATAACTGATCCTAGAACAACTAACGTGACATCGAAAACTGCACCGACTAAAGCAACAGCAAAGTTATCTGAATATATTCCTGTTGGTTATCCATTGAATCCATGTGGACGTACTGGTTTAAGTGGTAAGGGTCTACTACCACATTGGGGACCTAATCATTGTATTATTATTGCGATTACAAGACCAGATCCAGGCCATAGATTCTATGAAAATTTACCATTTATTCAAGTTGGATTACTTCATAACAATCAACAATTATGTTTACCATGGGTAAGTTTGGAAAATATATTATTATTGTTATTGACTGTCTGATATATATTAATATTCGTAGTTTTGAATCACGAACGGATCTTAGCCATACCAACATTGGAAATCTGGAAGCACGAGATAGGTGTTTCACCTTAGCATGGAACTCTACAGCGATGTGTATTCACGATCTCATCTCTTGGAATCGACCTTAGGACCTCGGGTTCGGTGCCCCTACGTTCCCAGCGACGGTTTAATTAAGATCAGTTCGTGATTTAGAACTATGAAAATTTTACAATCTCCACAAGTCTTTGCATACCAAACAATCTTCACTGTTTAGAAGCTGGATAAACCAGGAACAACAATCGTGGCACAATAATGCTCATCCACTTATTTTATGGATTCTCTTCAACCGCTTATAATCTAGAAATAGAAGTATGAATTATTAAAAATATGGCATATTATATTATCGTACTTCAGAATATCAGAAACATTCTTGTCAATGAAGATCAATAAGAAGAGTATTAGCCGTGCAAGAACTATAAGAGATGGTTGGGAAGTTGATTATTTGCATATTATATGGTGTGAACAGTCCAGAAGAAAACTTTTTAAGACTCTTGAAAACAGGTTATTAAAAAATTAGTGTTGAAAGTGATGCATTGGTAACTATATTAAGTTAATTGATTGAAAGATTAAAATGAGTAAAGCGAAGATAAAGAGCAAGGAAGGTTGAAGAAAATGAATTTAAAAAAATAGAACTCAGAATAAGATGTTACGCGACCGACTGTTGCAAACTGAGGTTATCGGAGCAGTGCAGGACTAACGACACAATTCCTTAGAAAGTATAAACTCATTTTAAAGCTTTTTGATACTATTGGGTTCGGTAAAATGGAATAAATTCAAATTTATTTGCTTACTGACAATTCTGAATGATTTTGAAATAAAAACATCTTGCCCACCGTCGATAAAATGACAGGCAATCGCATTACAAAAACTATATTGAGATTTGAACCTCAGTCGTCTTGCGATTCCCTAAGAGACGTGACCAATAACTCGCCTTCCAGTTCTTCTAAAGTATTCGTCCCCGCAACTATACGTAAGCTGGTGAACACAACTAAAGATAATATGAGTCAAGTATCAGTACACTTTCGGATGTTTTAACGATCACCTTGTTTGATATGCTGAAAACAGTTTAGCGGCTAAATGCTACTTATTTATTAATAATATTTCTAGATCCTAAGTAACTCAAAAGAATTCATGTGATAAACGAATTCTTTTTATTCTATTACGATTACTTTTTTCCCTTTATTAAACTTTTGTATCACGGACTAATATTTTAACTGACTAAATTTTAGATGCTGAGTGGAAAATTAAATCTTCAGAAATCAGTGATTAACGGACATTTGAGCTACTAAATCCTGAGTCTCATAGTTCAGTTTGTTGAGCGTATGAAAAGTCATCCAAAGTACAATGTTTTGTATCTTGCTCTAAATCATAATGTTCAGAAACTCATTATAGCTAATTTCATGAGCTGATATTTGTCAGCTGTTGACATTCAGCATCGATTTTGATAAGTTTCGATAGACAGAACTCATTAGTCTAGTGTACTTTGGTTTCCAAAGTTAATCTACATAAAACCACTTAGCTAGGTAGACCATTTTAAAAGATTACATTGTAAAATAAAATATCTCAGTTCTATCCGCGATTTCATAAAAACAAGTTGATGAACTATGGATGGGAAGGTGGGGTTTGAGTACAAGTAGTCCAGTCAACGAAAATTTCAGTATTAAACGATATATATAATAAGACGTTTTCTAGTTAAGCGATGGTTCATATAGTACTAACCCACATAACTGTATTTGAAACAATTCATTCTGTTCAGTAAAAATTAATCAGAAAGACTACTTTTTTTACATTCAAATAATTATCGCCACTTTGTAATATTGTAAAATCAATAAATATTTTTTCTGTCAGAATAGGGAATGGTCGAGACCGTAATATTATAACATTTGTTGATAAATCCATCATTACTGACAATATGTGTTAAGGTATTATGAAAAATGTAGAAAAATAGTCATGTCATAGCAACTGTCCTACAATCGATTTCGATAATGGTTAATTTTTGTTAAACCATTTTCTTAACTTACTTAACAGACAACGTTATTCGATCAGTAACGATTCATCTATTTCTCTGTACTATTATGATCACATACGACAGTCTACTCACATAAATCTCTCTAGCTTAAATGTCAATCTCTGAAATGTCGCTTGATGAGTCATTCTCTTTTCCATTTATATATGTACTCGAATCCTATTGTTAGCCTTTGCCTTGCCTAGCTGTGACTTGATTCTATTTGACTATAAATTTGCCTCTGTATTCGTTCGCTCACATATATTAGCCAGTCTGCTCTAAATTTGCTTAACGTGCTTGTAGCTTTGTGATCTGTGCTATCTGCTAATAAACTGTAGTCGCCTCTTTGAATTATATCAAGGTGATTGCTTAACGAAGCTAAGCCACTACAACCTGGTGCTATGATGAAGAGATAGGTCGAAAAGAAATATACCTTTACTAAATTTTAAATGCAAAACATTCATTATTATTATTTACCTCATAAATTAATTCAATGAGTGGAATGAGAAGATGAAGTGTATCTAAAAATGTTATGCATTTACATGATAGAACTAATAACTTGTATATACACAAAGGTTTGAATTTTCTAACGGATGAAGCTTATACAAATCTGAGAATGTATCGTTAATAATATTTATGCAACCTATGAATCATATTAAAATAGTTCGAGTCCCGCTAGCGTGATCGTGGATGCGCACTGCTGAGGAGTCCCACAATAGGACGGAACGGCCGTCCAGTGCTTCCAGGTTTCCAACGGTGGTCTAACATCAATCAGTGCATGATCTCAATCAAAAACATTAAACAGGTTAATACTATTGTCTATTTGAATTACATTTTTCACTGTTGTAAGACATGGTTTTCTACGATTTAAGTTCATCGGAGAATTTGACGCTAAGCTATTTAAGAACATTTTCCACTACGTAAGGCTATTGTTTCATAACTCCTTATGTATATATGTCCATATATAGATGAGTTGATAAAAGGAAAGAAATAATTTTAATCATTTGTAAGATGTTGAGACCCTTATGTAATGGTAGGCTTCGTTCGCCCAATCACAGTTAGTTTGACTGCATAATACATTTTCAGCCTCTGTTTCAAATTACGTGGTGTTGATTCTCCTTGATAATGTAATGACCTTTTTCTTATAAACGAAATTAAGAAAGGATTTGGGTATAAGCTAACTTTCATTATGTAATTATAAACCTCAACGGACATCCACTGAATATTAATGTTTTAATCAGTAACTTGTGATTTTGTTTTGTTGTATCTAAAATGTAGATTCATTGATTTCTATTAAAGTTTTTTTTGGTGAGATTATAATTTATGGACGATCTTTTATCAACGCTAAAGTGATCATCTACTAACGAGGACTAAATGAGGGTTATAAACCCGTGTGACGAATTGGAATCAAGATTGATGGGGTTGTTATGGGTAGTCCGCTAGAACCATTATTAGCAGATGTGTTCATGGCACATGTTGAAAATCTGGCTGATGACCTAATTGAAAACATGTCACTTTATAAGAGATATGTGGACGATATCTTAGTTGTTTGTGAAAGAAATAAGGATATGTACTGCTTATTGAATAAATTTAACACTCTCCAAAGCCATATCAGTCTCATGTGAAGAGAAGAACGATCAGCTTCCCTACCTAGATATACTTCTAAGTAGACGAGATGGCTCAGTCAATAGATACATTTTTAGAAAACCAACGTGAACAGGTCAATACCTTAGTTATTATAGTTATTGCCCTGTGCAATACAAAAGTGGTTTGATAAGGTGTCTTTTCAACAGGCTTGATAGTATTTGTACAAATGACGCCATTGATGATGTTAAGTTGCTAAATAAAACAATAATGGAAAATGGCTATCCTATGAAATTCATATACAGATGGAAAGTTCATGGTATAGTGAGACATACAATAGCTTTGGCAGAAAAAAGCCTATCTACATCACCTTACCATTTAGAGGTGATTTAAATAGCCTTTTGTTGAAACAAAGGTTTAAACCAGTCGTCAACAAAACGCATTGCGCAGCAAAGGTCATTATCAAAGAAAGAACAAGGTGCATGTTTCATCCAAAACCTAAAAGACGTGAAAACGATTGTGTCACATCCCACTGTTTTTACCAATTGAAATGTGTGTGTGGTCACACATACATAGGGAGGAGCAATCATGATCTCAAAATTAGGGTGTGTGAACATGTACTTAAGCGGTCGCAGAAACAAATACAATCAGATGACCCAATAAGAGTAAAGGATAAACATCCATCATCCTCTATTGCTAAACATATATTAAAGCCTTAGTCATACGAAAGTTCAAACTCCCTTTGTGTATTCAAAAACAGTTTGTTCTCACCCTAAACCTACTCTGATAATATTGACTTATTATCCAGAGTGATTAGGTTTTGAATTGTGTTCATATTATTATTATTATTATTATTATTATTATTATTATTATTATTATTATTATTATTATTATTATTATTATTATTATTATCCCTATCTCCTCTCACCCCATTTCCAGTCAAGTTGACCTTTTATTTATAAATACTCTTAACAAGTATATGTATGATCAGATTGTTCGAATTGTGTTGCGCTAATATATCACATAGTTCTGATAATTTTCGTCTTCTTATTACATTATCGAAATTTATCAAAGGGACTAATTGCATTAAGTCTCACCGTAGTTTTAATTCACTTCAACTTATATTCCAACGGATAGAAATGTATTCTACAAGTACATCGTCTTTTGCACATCAATTCAATATTCTCACTATACAATCGAAATTTATAGAATGGATTGGTCATTTTAAACTTTGAATATCCTTTAATTTGATAATATTCAATTAATTCATTAAAACCTTATCATCTATGAGAAATATGAAAGTGTTACTGTTGCTATAGTGAATTATGGAAATCGATGAATGTTGTATTTTTAAATCACAAACTAACTTTTATTTAATCAACCATTCAACATAAGGAAGGATTAATGTTAATTTGTAGTATCATTTCATTAAAAGATGAAGATATAAATCAACGATAACATATGTTTAAATTTTAAATCTAACATAATTTGTATTATTGGAATGGGGATTTGTGGAGATTGTATTAATTTTAATAGTTGAATTCATGAGTCGATCTAAGCTAGACTGTCTCCACCTGAAAAGGATTCGACTCCACTTCAGATAATGAATGAAGATTTGCACAAGATCATGGATCGATTGAAGTTATACATTAACACCTTTGAATACCAGATCAGTAAACTAGTGGTTAAATATCCGTTCGCGAAACCGAAGGTACTGGGTTTGAGTTCTTCGTATGGGATTGTGGTTGCTCACTGATGAAGTGATTGTCCAATACTTCCAGGTTTCTAATGGTAGTCTAGCTTAAATCGACTCATGAATTCAACTATTAAAATCGTTTGCATTATAAATTCTATGACCTTAATTATATGCATTACTACAGATCAATTTACTAATATACAATTAACTGATTTTTCATGAGATCTGAAGCTCATAAATACTGTACAAGTATAATAATACTAAACAATGATCCAATACTTTTTAAATTATTAGATGGTGGTTGGAGGTAGTCGACAGGAAACGCTGGATCCGGGTTTCGTGATACTTGGTACTCGCCAGCAAGGTGTACCTGTAATCTTAAGGGAACTGATGCTCCCTGACGGATTCGACCCTGTGTCACCCAGCTTCAGTCAGAGACTGGTGGCCACATTGCAACATGGTCGATAGAATTTGAACTGTACTAATAAGGACTAAAAACGTATGACATTGATCACCACCCAGTGATCAATCAATTGTGACTTTTTAAATTATCTTTACATTTTTTTAATTACTTTTTAATAAATCAGTTACTATTTGATTTTTTTCGTGTACAGTATTTAACTGATCATCGAGAAGATTGTGATTTTCAAGATTGCAGTGCTAATGTTATACGTGCATTCATTCAACGTCGTCTAATGAATTTATTTGAAAATAAAGACCATCAACAGTCAATGTTGATAAGTTTAAGAGCTGCTAGTGTTTCAATTGTAAGTTAGTTAATTTTTATTAAACTATAATTATTTAGAGTTATTTAGGTAAGATAATATAATTTATGGATAAACTAATGAAACTAAGGATATCAAGTCATGGATTTGAGCCCAAAATTCATTAATTCAATTAGTTAAATAACACTTTAGTATTATAGTTGATGCTAGTTCCTTGATGAAAACCCTTACTCTAATTCCTTACCCTAAATTCTAATATTAAATCTTTATCTTAATTTCTCATACTAATTTCTAGCCGTATTTTGACCCTGGTAAGTAATTGAGTCGTTTCAAGTTCATTTTAGAGTCGCTCAAAGTTCCTCCAAAAATTATAGTCTCATCGTTATCTGAAGTCTACTCTGTAGACCGAAATTGAAATAACCACCCATAATTTTTTTCGAAGATTGTATGTCTCATCAAAGATTATGATTAATTGAACTATTATTTATAATAAAAAAAATCTAGCTGTTTTGGGTTTGTACTCCCCACATAAAATGATCATAAAGTCAACATTGTCATTTGATTGATGCAACTATGAACTTTGATCAACTTAGATAATCGGGATATCTATTAGTTGTACCCAAAATTTGAATACTTCACCCTTCTAATCTAAAGGGCTTATAAGTTGATGAAATTAAAGTCATGAATGGTCAAGACATTAGTTTACTTTTTTAGTGGCAACTGAATTAAGACATTGGAAACTTGAGTTACGGACAATAACCGGACGGTAATCTGTGGTTCAATACCACAAGTGACATTGCTGGAAATCGTTGACAGTTATGTAAGTATAATGACTTATCATATTCTTTAAAGTTTTGATTTTCAATATTGTCTTCTAGTTTTGTTTCTTACAACTTTTATCATATCCACTAACAGTAGACATTTATACCAGATCCTACTTTGTTAATGACTGACCTACTGAATGAATTATGTATTTATATCTTTAGCAATTTCTTCAAGGAATTAATTGTTAAAATTGCACATGTATACGACTGTACAGCTTGGAAAAAGATCTCTTCGCAGAATTTTATATTGTAAATTTAATATATATCTTTTAAAATATAACTGGTCTCATAGTCAAAATGGAAATTTATTCATTTTATTAACAGTACTTAGTTTATCTCAGCTGAAATCCCTAAATTCGTGGTAAAATTATATATTTTTAAAAGTGTATTACATACAATTGGAAATGTTAAGCTACTCAACAATGAGAACAGGTTCACAGACTCGTTCAATAGAAATGGGTTTATTCTATGAAATAAAATCAAGTTATATAGGTATTTTCGAATGACCTGTATAATATGTTTCAAAGTAGCAGTATTAATAGTGTAGTGTGCTTTATAGGTAGTATGTAGCAGGAGTTGGAAGTGGAATGCGATATGTGGGCGAGAACGATAATGATTGATTGTTTACTTAGTCAGACTTGTATATAGTCTGACAGGTGTTAGATGAGTTATATATTCTCCTATACTTATTATTAGTATTACTATTGATTGTTGTTAGATTATGTCGGCTTGTTGTGGGTTTTTGGTGTGGAAATATACTTACTTTGTAGCCAGGCTAATCACGTGTGCTTGATCTGAGTTGTATTGAAGTCCTGTAGAATAGACACTAGGAGGAAATCTAGTGTAGATATTCATCTAAGGCAAATTAACGTCCCATTCGTAAAGATGTGGAAAACAGAGCTTTATATAACAGAATACTTACCAGTAGAAGACTGGAATAAAGAGGAGAGGAAGGGAAACTGAGAGTAATTGGAATAGCAACAGGATTCAAAGAATGATGGAGTATGTAAAGGGCAACTCATGAAAGATATGCAAATAATATATTTAATGCGTGATTTTCATATTCTACAAAGACACTGTGTATTTTTATGTGAAATAATAAATTGGTTTACCGTACCTGAGTTTTCGTTCACTACAGTAATATCTTATGTGATATGAAAATAAGTAATTTCTCATATCTCACTAGTATACACTCTTACAGTCGCGATCAGATCAAAATCGACTACAAAAAACGTAATAGTTTAATTATTTACTTAAATAATTAAGCTAGTTGTAATATTTATTACATTGATACAGTCATAGAACATCTAACTGAATGTGTCTGTATCCTAGTTTTGATGTCCGCATTGCGATCCAGACTCATTATTCATCGACTTAGAAATTAACAAGTTACATACGAAGCTACTTAGTTACAACGGAGAACAGACAAATTAATGACGTTGGTGTTGGAAGTAATTAGTTCAAGTCCTAAATTAAACTCGTACAGTACAGTGTAGGCGTATCCAACTGACGGGTTTTAAATAACTGAAAACGTGCCTCTGAAATTTTCCCTCTAACCAGCATCCAAAATCTAATCATCTTACAAGTTTCGATAATACGATGAAAAGACGAAGTTTATCAGAATTATGTGATATATTAGCGCAATACAAATCGAACAATCTGATCACACATATACTTGTTAAGAGCATTTATCAAAGGGACTAACTGTTTTAAACATCTTACAAGTATGAACAATAGAAAGTCATCGACTCAGCAAGCCTATATTACAACGGTGAATGATTGCAGCCTCTAATAATAGTACCAAGATAATGTAAAACCTAACAAGTAATAATTAATTGACTTAATGTAATAAACATTCTTCCATTCAATCAGTTACTTAAATATAAGCATAATTAACATTAAATTTGTATGAATACACATAGTCAGGCATTTTTACAATTTTTCATTTAAAACTTTAGGCCTATACTGGTTATATAACTGATCATTTGAATGCTGATCATGCATGGATTGAAGGGGTTTTATTTAATATACATGAGAATGAAGAACATCCATTTCAACAGGAATTTTTACAGGTATAAATAATTGTTTTTATGTAATGTGGTAGGTATCTAGAGTTAGTCGATAAGATACTCTGAACCTAGTTTTCAATCAGCCTTAACAATGACTTGACATGCGTGACGTTGATCACTACTCAATGATTAAGCAATTCTAAATATTTACTTTATGCATCAATCTAAACTCAACAATCTCCACAACCCTATATTGATAATTACCATGTGCACACTAGTGATTGGCTTCAAGATGTATTTCCTGGAGTTCTAGTGAGAAGCCGTGACCACTGGAGTTCAATCTATGTCGCTTATTGAGACAGTTATCAAACTCACACAACAGATGAAGGGTTGTACAAGATCATGGACATTAACACTGTTGGATGTTGGCTCAATGGTCAAGAGGTTAAGTGTTCGTGTGCGAGACCAAAGGTCCTGGGTTCAAGTCTCACGTGTAGGATCGTGGATATGCACTGATGAGGAGTCCCATACTATAACAATATAGCCATCCACTGCTTCCAGGTTTTTAATGGTGGGTCAACATTGTTCCATTCATGATATCAATATGAACTGAATAATCTCCACAATCCTATACTGACAATATATATTCAATTGCTAATGTTGTTTACTCCAGAAAGTTAACATTTAATATTGATTTGTATGTTATTCAAAAACTCCGCCTGGAGCCCCTTTCCGGGGGCCACTGCCGGTCCCAAGCCCGGATAAAGGAGGAGGGTTGGGCATGGGGTTAGCGACCCCATCCCGTAGAAAACTAACTCGCTAAAAAACGCTAACCAGAAAGAATTATTCAAACCATTTAAACTCTGCCCTGGGAGTCAGGAGGTCTTCGTTTAGAAGAATTATGACGCCTCACGATGAAAGCCGAGTTTCTTCGGAAGTCACGAGGCCGATGCCCCTTCTGACAACCAGAGCAACCATTTATTTAGGTACATGGAATGCTCGCACAATGTGGGAGACTGGGAGAGTTTTCCAAATTGCTGCAGAAATGAGGAGATACAATTTAGAGGTGCTTGGGATCAGTGAAACACATTGGACGCAAGTTGGACAACAACGACTAGCTTCAGGGGAGCTGCTGTTATACTCCGGACATGAACAAGAAAATGCCCCACATACACAAGGAGTTGCATTGATGCTGTCCAAACAAGCACAAAATGCACTTATAGGATGGGAATCTCATGGACCAAGGATCATCAAAGCTTCCTTCAAAACCAAGAAAACGGGGATTACAATGAACGTCATCCAATGCTATGCGCCTACCAACGAATACAACGAAGACGCTAAAGATCAATTCTACGATAGGCTGCAGTCAATCGTCGAGAAGTGCCGAACAAAAGACCTGACTATTCTAATGGGAGACCTAAATGCCAAGGTTGGAACAACAGGGTATTGTTAAACAGGATGAAGGACTCCGTAGACGCCCAACTTCGAGACCAACAGGCAGGATTCCGTAAGGATAGATCGTGCACAGACCAAATCGCAACTCTACGGATCATTGTGGAACAATCAATTGAATGGAATTCATCACTCTATATCAACTTCATTGACTACGAAAAAGCATTTGATAGCGTGGACAGAACAACCCTATGGAAGCTTCTTCGACACTACGGCGTGCCTCAGAAGATAGCCAATATCATACAGAATTCCTATGATGGATTAAACTGCAAAATCGTGCATGGAGGACAGTTGACAAAGTCGTTCGAAGTAAAGACCGGTGTCAGGCAAAGTTGCTTACTCTCACCCTTTCTCTTTCTCCTGGTGATCGACTGGATCATGAAGACATCAACATCTGAAGGGAAGCACGGGATACAGTGGATAGCTAGGATGCAATTGGATGATCTAGACTTCGCAGATGATCTGGCTCTTCTATCGCATACACAACAACAAATGCAGGAGAAGACAACCAGTGTAGCTGCAGCCTCAGCAGCAATAGGTCTCAATATACACAAAGGGAAAAGCAAGATTCTTCGATACAACACAACATGTACCAATCCAATCACAATTGACGGAGAAGCTTTGGAAGATGTAAAAACCTTTACATATTTGGGCAGTATCATCGATGAACACGGTGGATCTGATGCAGATGTGAAGGCACGGATTGGCAAAGCGAGAGCAGCATATCTACAACTGAAGAATATCTGGAACTCAAAACAATTGGCAACCAACACCAAGGTCAGGACTTTCAATACAAATATCAAAACAGTTCTACTGTATGGGGCGGAAACCTAGAAAACTACGAAAGCCATCATCCAGAAGATAAAGGTGTTTATTAACAGATGTCTACGCAAAATACTTCGGATCCGTTGGCCGGACACTATTAGCAACAACCTACTATGGAAGAGAACAAACCAGATCCCAGCAGAGGAAGAAATCAGGAAGAAGCGCTGGAAGTGGATAGGACACACAGTGAGGAAAGCACCAAACTGCGTCACAAGACAAGCCCTCATATGGAATCCTCAAGTTCGAAGGAGGAGAGGAAGACCAAAGAATACATTACGCCGGGAAATGGAGATAGATATAAGAAAAATGAACAAGAATTGGATGGAACTAGAAAAGAAGGCCCAGGACAGAGTGGGTTGGAGAATGCTGGTCGGCGGCCTATGCTCCATTGGGAGTAACAGGCGTAAGTAAGTAAGTAAGTAAGTAAGTATGTTATTCAAAAGTACAATCATAGTCACTTATAATTTAATATTTAACAATTTCGGATGAAAAAAGGACACATTTAATTACTATTAACTAAAACAATCTCTGTTTATATCAACTATACTGTCGATCACAAAAATAATTTTACTCATTTCTTCTCTCATTTTTTTAAGGTTATCATTGGTGATAACAATGAAAGTAGCAATTGTTTTACTGTTAAAAATTATATAATAAAAATCAATAAATAGTTTAGTATACAAATTAGGCCAAAACTTTAAAAGAACAATAACACTTTCAGGTCAATATTATTGAGCAAGTAAAATGTAAATAGTGATATAGTTAAGAAAAAGACATGAAAATGAGTTCACCAGAAAAACTGGTTTTGAAATTTTCTATTATTATTATTATTATTAATATTGATAAGAATCACCAGTTTAGTATTCATTGTATGCTAATAACTAAATGAATGGTTTAGATTAGTCAAGATAAAATTTTGAAAGTGATTTCTTAGCTAATTAGTAACAGTCAATGATAAATCAGTGTAAATATTTCAGTTCCAAGAAAGGTTAATAGTGGCCCTAAATAGTTTAGTGATGATATCTCAGTCAAGGAAACTGGATGATAGGTGTTAAGATCTCATAGATTTCAGCTACACTTTGTTGATAAATTATAAATTTGTAGTGTCCTTTCTTCTATATTCAGTCACCTGACATTATCTAAGTGATAACGAATCACTTTGGTTATTGATCGATAGAATTTAATCAACAATAAGAACTAGACAAACGTGTCATTTATCAATGATTTTTTCTTAATCAATGTGAGTTGAATGTTGTATCAACTATGAATATTAGCAAGATTGACAATTCGAAATAGTTCTCTTCTAACTGATAATGATAACATCATCGGTATAAAATAGTTTATAAGAGAAAATATCTTACATACAAATTATATCATATCAAAATAAACATATTTGAATATAACTTGAAATATAAATAATTACAAAAGAATTGAGTTGTCGGCAGGGCATATATCGATCTATGGAATGTTGATCCAATTATTAGACTTTAAACTTACTCATATTATTTCTAAACAATAAACATTGTCATACAAACAGTTTGATATAAATTACATGCCAGGAATATCAAAAGCATTACACGTAAAGATTATATTTGAAACAATCTCAGCGATTTAAGTATATCTATATATATAATCTCAACAATTTCCCTTACTAGCTAATCTGAGTTCCTTCTGTGAAAGAATCAAAATCAAAATGATCAAAGATAAATGAGATTCAGTAAAAATGTAGTTTGCATTTTATTTATTGTTATAACTTGTGGCCTGAGTGCCCTGTTAATATATACGTAATGATACCTCCAATTAGAGAACAGTGAATTATTGAACGGACCAATGACTCATAAAACACGTACGAGCAGTCTAGAGTGCTGATCGGTCTTGCTTTCCGCCTAACCCAACCAGTTAAGTCCAGGACACAAATCTCAGCCTCTGCAATATGAATCATTTATTTCAAACATATTGGGTTTATATACCAACCAGACAGACCAAATCATACTATAAAATAGGAAGTAACATTTGTACAAGATTTAACCAAATATGGCTGTGAATGTGGGAGGCAGTAATTAAATGACGGGGCATAATTCAAGAAGGGTAAATCGTATAATAATAGTCTATGGGTCAAAACAAAGCTCATAATAAGAGGGACATGAATATGAATAGTTTAGTTATTTAACAATTATATGATAAAAACATACGCATAGTATTGGTTCATAAATGGATCCCAAATGTTACCATTCATTATGCTTATCGGGATATAACATTTATGATTGATTATATCCTTGAATAACTACACTAGACTGTTGATTGAAATGTTGAGATTAGTTCACTTGTAATTTTTACATTTAAACTTAAACTTTGAATCTTTAAAATGAAAAAATTATTCTAGAATCATATATTTTCATTTTAATATTCTACTAAAGTTTACCCAGTTATTGTCATGTAATTATTACAAGAAATATCCAATAAATTCAGAGTCGAAGGGGGTAGGGTATTCAAAGAAAAAGAAAAGATAAACCACGAAAAACATTCTCTTCGTTAGTTTTTATGTGGTAAAAACAAAATAATAATAAACGCCAGGAAATGTTTGTTTGTTTGTTTATCAGTTTCCTCATTCTTTTACTCCCCAACCACCTTCATTGTTGTGTCATTTCATGTTAATCTATGGTTGCTTTATTGTATGTATTCATTCATGTTTTTTTTCGAAAAGTTTAATTTCATTTTCTTTGTGTTTCACTCTGTCTCTCTCTCTCACAACTTTTGTTCGTATAAACAAACAACTATGTTATTTATTCAAAATGTTCCTCTTGTACAGTTGAAATAAAACATTAAATTACGAAAAGATAGTAATGACAACTGAAACTGATGTATTGAATCGAATCTAAAAGAAAATGAAACATGCTTGTAATAGAATGAAACAACATTTCCTTTCAAAGTCAAATTTATTCTTCTTTTATTATCTAATACATAATAGATTTATGTTTACGACTCAAAATGATCAGTCTCTTATTGTCATATGTGTATCCTTTACGGATTGCCATAATTCACAAGCATTATAAGAAAAAATGGATGGTGACTAGTAGTGGAGTGCTTTGTCGTTTTCAGGACTCTTCAGTTGGATGTGCCTGCATCGTAGAGCTGATGTTCACTCCATGACTTGAACCCAACACTGCTCGCTTCAAACACCATCGCGTTATCCATATCAACTCTGGGATACAGGCTTATCCAACCGACGAGTCCCGAATAGGACGAGATATACGTTCTGGATTCCAGTACAAGCCATCATCCATCTTTGCTTATTTTCTATGTAGTTTGAAAATAATGTATAATATGTAGAAAAATAAAAGAATAACTTATTTGAAACAATCTAAACTGATAGAATCTACATTAAACCAATAGTCTTCAGATTATTATGTATATAATAAATGAATCTATTACAAAAAAAATGAGATAATTGACTTAGATCAAGAAGAAACAAATCTGTTGAGTAATGTATGTGATGATTAAATGTTGGTGAAGTCTTTCAGTGATATATTTTACTTTTAAGTAACATATATTTGATCATCTTTTTTGTATACATCATCATCTTTACAAATTATTGAATTTACTTCTATCTTAATGATTATTTCATAGATTGATCTTTCTAACTTCATTTTGAAATAAACCAACAACTTTGATTCTCAAAGTGGTATATACCATGATTTTATGAATGTTACCACTGTTAAGCATTAGTTGTTATCATGTAGCATATTAATTACTTTTAAAACAGTCTACAATTAATTGCTGAACCATTTCAATCAAGTGGTTGAAATAATGAAATCAAAGATTTCTTTTCAATGTTTCAGCTGTAGTGCTTGAAATGGACTCGATTTATACTGATGTCTTATAGAAGAATTTATAGTTGACTAAAATCTATTACATTCAAATCTTTAATAGAACATACAAAGCTAGAAATATATATATATATATATATATATATATATATATATATAGAAAAAAAATTTATCGGATGATTACTTACTTTGCGTTAAAAGAGTTAAAGAGTTCTTCTTCAGTCTTCGGTGGAGTCGTCAATTTGCACTTCTGAAGAGTGTCACATAATGGCAAAACAACTATCCAGCTCTTCTTGGTTATCAATGGTTGTTTAGATAAAATCTGTTCATGACGTTAGCCAGAGAATTTACTTAGTTATGTGAGTGATAATTTCTTAGACTATATCTGTCAGTGATATTACCTCAATGTATTTTAAAGAAGTCTATAGTTGATTAAGATTTTGATCGCTAGTGATGACTAATAAAAAAATCTAAAACTATCTAGAATTTCATTAGTATTGGGGTTTGTAGGGATTGTAGTAATTTAACAGTTGAATACCCGAGTCGATCTATGCTAGACCACGATTAAAAATCCTCATACTGATAATTATCATGTGTTCACTAGTGATTAGCTTCAAAATAAATTTTCTGGAGTCCTAATGAGTAGCAATGACTAGTGAACTCCAGTCCATTTCGGGTGGATACAATTATCAACCTCAGACAATAGATGAAGGGTTGCGCAAGACGATGGATTAGTTGAAGTTAAACATTGACACCATCGACTCAGTGGTCTAAATGTTAAGTGTTTGCTCGCAAGACCAAATATCCTGTGTCTGAGTCCTTTGTATGTGATTGTGGATGTGCACTGATGAGAAGTCACATACTATAACGAAATAACTATCCAGTGCTTCCAGGTTTTCAATAGTGATCTACCTTAGATCAACTTGTGAGTTCAATCATCTACAATTTATTGAACTTATCATATTTTCCAGGGGAATTAAGAAATCGAGAAATTTCAGTTGAACCAATTGGGTATGACCAAAACAGTCACATCGAATTCTTATGAATATATATCTAATCAAAGTTAAACAATATGTAAGGATTATTGTCAAGTGGACACTATAGGTTGAGATTTAGCTCGTGGGGGGGATGAGGGTACATTTCGTTTCGATTATCATTATTATTATTATTATTGTACATATAACATCTATAGAATTGAATTATAAAGTGAAAAAATAACTAAGTTTTATAATATTCCATCAATTTAAAATGTTACATTTAAAACCCACCATTATGTAATAAATATTCTGTAAAACAAATTACAAATCACTATTCTAAAATTCAATGAAAGATACATATATCATTTATAAAAATGTATTTCATAAAGTATATAGAAAATAATTTGAATTTCAGTTACATAATTATGTTGTTTTTCTTTTCCATTTGTTTATTCTATTTTTGTTTTTCTTTTTTCATTTTATATGATTATCTAGATACAATTTCATGTTAAATAATGAATAGGATTATTTATTAAATTATACACAATATCACATTGTATCATTGAATAGGTGTGAAAATTTATATAAATTGATAATATTTATAGTTTCAGATAATTACTCTAAACTTTCATTATTAATTTCTAAAAGTGGATAAATATATCTGTGAGATTTTAATAGTTGAGAACATGAGTCATTTAAAGTTAGGTTAATATGAAAAACCTGGAAGCATTGAACAGTCTTGTCTTTCTAGTGTGAGACTCATCAACAATGGACATACACGATCCCACCTCAAGAGATTCAAACACAGGAACTATCAATTTCGCTCGCGAGCGCTTAATCACTAAACCACTGAGTCGTCCAGCATCCAACGGTGTCTAACGATGTCTAAATTCAACTAATACACGAAATTGAACGACATATACACCATTGTCTTCAACGAGTTACTATCTCACAACGGACACGGTTGAACTCCACTGATCATTACTTCTCACTAGAACTCCATGAAATACCTCTTGAAGTCAGACACTAGTGAGCATATGTTGATTAATATGAGAAGAGGTTGTTTTTTGTGAATATTATGGTAATTTTATTAGTTGACATCATGAGTCAATCCACGATCCCCCCTCTCGAGATTCCAACCCAGAAACTACCAATCTCACGCGCGAACGCTTAACCATATGTGTGAGACTTGATATCAATTTCCTTTTAGTTTAATTATAAAGATAATATATTTTGATAAATACTTGTGAAAGATTACCGAGTTTACTTTTCTGTTGAAAATTATACTGAAAATAACTGCACATTATCATTTGGTAGTTATTGTTATAAAAGTCTATATATAACGCCAATAAAATGTAGCTGTTTACTTCAATTATAATTCATGGTTAAGTAATGATTATCTTTCTAAACAACTAGAAAGTGATCTCTAAGCTGATTGAATGATTTCCTATTACTGACACTATACTTTCTATTCTATATTAAATAAAGAAAGAGTCCCATAGTATTACTGACGAAAGCATATAGGTAAATAAAATAGAATATTTTCTTTATTGCAATACCATTTACTGAAGCTGTAAAAATGTATTTATAGTAATTTAATAGATATAGTAAGTAGTATGTTAATAGTTAATAAAATTTAAAACAGTTATACTTGTGGCGCGATTTCGTGGATTAATTGAAGTTACACATCGTTAGACACCGTTGGATGTCGGCTGGCTCAGTGGTCTAGTGGTTAAGCTCTCACGCGTGAGACTGATAGGTCCTGTGTTCGAATCTCGCGGGGGGCGGGGTCGTGGATGAGCACTGCTGAGCAGTCCTATACTAGGACGAAACGGCCGTCCAGTGCATCCAGGTTTTCCATGTTGGTCTAGCTTCAATTGACTCACGATTTCAACTATTACACAACTAAAATCTCCACAAAACCCCTTCTGATAGTTTTTCTTGTGTCAATCATCGATAGTTATTAGAAAATGAATTGAATCTTAAATACTTTTGAAGTTTTCAATATAGTTTATCTTGACTAATTATAAGATTGAAACAGCGATTAGGATTTTTTATAAATTAAAGAAAAACTTATAACCTCTTTTACAAGATATTGTGTTTAGCATATGTATATATGTCAAGTACAATACAAAAGCAAGAATAAAACACTGCTTGAAATATTATTAGATTATATAATCTATCGTTGAATAACTCCTTATTGAAGTATGTTCCGTAGATTGTCAAACTTCAAATTTTTCATCACAGACTGATTATGGTTAGAAAATCGTCAAAACTTGAGTAAAACTGTACAGCTAGTTAACTTTAGCATATGCTTTTTCATCAGTACGCATCCAGGACCTCTCCCTGGATCGAACTCTGGACTTCCAGGTTACACAGCGACAGCTTATTTCTAGTTAATAATTTTCGTTTCAGTGATAATATTCAGTAATAATACACCAAGTTTTAAAATATTCACTTTGTAGGTGTTAGTCACCTCACGAATAGTCTAATGGTGAGAGCTATGTGTGCGGCATCGATGATGAGTTAGCATCAGTTCTGTCACACATGTAAACACGTCTTTCTGATAAAGCTCCATTTTAGTAAGAAATCTATGTTTACGGCTTCTTGTTGATTATGTCGTATCGTCGAAAATTTGAGAACTGGAAATGAATAGTCACAATTATCTTACTAATTCCTTGAATAGTTTCCAGCATTTTGTAATTATTCTATGTTTATTGTCTTTGACAACTGTATTTTTAACTATATTTTCTTTGAAATACAATCACACATTATTTATGATAGACAACACTTTATAGTTTAACGTTACAACCGCTCAGTTTAAGCCTCTCTTGGTAATTTTATCCCATGATTCATGTAAAAGTCAGGGACTGTAATAGAGTAAAACTGAACATTTTGATATTTATAGTAGAATCGTCTATTTTTGCTGATAAACTATCAGCATGTGGTCACGAAAACATCATTTGATATTCTATATTCTATATATGTGAAATTGAGTAATCTTTTAGCCTTTGAATGATAGTGTAAGCTATTGAGAAAACAAATTATTCAATGAATTTATCAGGAAAATAACTAGTGAAATGGTTTTTAGGGAGTATTTTTACATCAATATCTGCTCCATATTGTTCAAGTCGACTTGAATTTTAATGTTTCTAGTCCTTCTTAACCGAGTCCGGAAGAATAATTACTGAAAAAAAAACAAGAGACTATATAAAGCTAGTGTTTCATCCTAGTCAAAGATTTTCCATCAATTTGTTTACTCAGTTAGTTTATTTCCTTTTAGTACTAATAATTTATAATACGATTCAATATCGTTAATTGGTTTGCCAATATTTGTTCAACTTTTTATGTTTTGTTTAATTGTTTGAATATTTTCTGTTTTCTTCTACAAAGGTATTCTTAGAATCTGAAACTACTGAGCAAGTATTGTGGGTGAATATAGGCCATCTAACAGGAATACGTTCCAGTCATGATGAATTATTAGCAAGAATTGCATTACACCGTGGTGCATTTTACAGTGAAGCACTGGCTAAACGACAATTGCATCCAACATCTTAACATTTTGAATTTAATGATTTAAATGTTGTTTGAAATAGATTCTACATATGTATCATTTTTACAAGTTTTAAATGTCGATCATTTCTAAATGAAAAAGAGAGTGTCGAATGATTTAAAAATCTAAGAGCGACTATCACTTCTCGGCTATCCACATCGTGAAAGAATATTTCTTCTTGAGGGACCAGTAAACGTAGATAGGTGAAGGGTAGTCATACCAACCTGAGAACATGAACACAAAGCCTGAAGAACAACTGCTCGACGTCGATTATATGCAACCCGTTTACAAGGGGTTCTTGATGTGTTAGCTCCATACTTATAAGGCCTTACCTTGGGCGATGGAAATCAGTAGAATAAGGCAATGTGTGCTATTTTTGGAGACGACCATCTCTAACCCTCTCTTTCCATTGTCGTAAGCCAACACTGATTCATATCTCGACTTTGGATAGTCAGAATGTTGTGAATGACCGAATAGTTCAACAAGTTAAGATCACCATAGAAATATTTTTGCCTGGATCACTCTAGTATTATGTATACGTAAGTATGAGTTATGCACATATATTTACAGACTTTGGCATAAATAATCCTATGTATTCTAGTTTTCTTAGTCTTACGTATCTTATTGGATCAAGAGTCGCAAAATGTGGGAATTTGTAACAGAATCAAATTGAAGATTTTAAAGGGTTGAAAGTTGAGAAGATAAATATGTACTCGGTAATTCAGTTAAATAATAATCGACCGAGTTCTATAATTAGTATAAGGAATTCTTATTATTATTTTTGTTTTAACACATAAATATTGGTACAAGGAGGCACCAAATACATATGCGCCACACAAATCTCACTTGGTATGTGTGAGGGCTGTGATACTACCCGGATGCTCAAACCGAAGCAGGTGGTGTTCTTAGGGGACCACACCCCGAGCCTTCGACCTGAAGGTCTGATCCGCAAGGCAGTGGAGCATCGTAAGGAGATGCAGTCCCATGGTAGTCGGTGACCAACGATTGGTTCATACACCATTTGTTCCTTCAGGATACTGGAGCTAGCCCATGTGCACCATTGATTTGGGGTCCGGTTATAGCGCCGGACATTCGCTTTTCGTCCTCTCATTTTCGTAAACAACAGTAATGCCACGAGAAGGCAGTGAGTAGGACTTCCCTGGCAGAGCCTATATACGGGTGGCCATGTGAGAGCATTTAGAGGGGGAGGGCGGACTCTCCCCACTCTCGGCCGTAGCAGGGCATTTGGGGGCGATGCAATCCCATGGTAGCCGGCGACCAATATGTTCATACGCTATTTGTTCCCTCAGGACCCTAGAGCCCATGTGCACCATTGGTTTGGAATCAGGGTTTTCCGAATCCCCGAAGTGGATCCTCCATATTGACCAACCCGGTTAAAGTGCTTGACATTCGCTTTTCGTCCCCTTAATTTCGTAAACAACACCCCTGTCGCGGGAAGGTACTGAGTAGGACTTCTTTGGAAGTGGCTGTAATTAATTATTTAAAAAGTGTAGGATCTAGTACGAATCTTCATTGAACCGCAATGCCACTTATGGTATCATTAAATTGAGAGGAAATTAATACGGTGAATACCAAAGGAATCCGAATCATATTCGTATCACAGATGATGAGAAAAAATATACGGTTCAAAAAGAACAAACGAAAGTGTGATACGGAGTTTGATGTAACAGTGAAAATCAGCATCTAAGAGAAGATAAGAAATCAATACACCATTGGATGCCGGCTTATTGGTCCAGTAGGTTAAGAGTTTGAGCGCGAGACTGAAGGCCCTGAGTCCGAATCCCGCGAGCGGGATCGTGGGTGCGCACTGCTGAGGAGTCCCACAATAGGACGGAACGGCCATTCAGAAGCTGTAAACGCGTGGCCATGTGAGAGCATTTGGAGAGGGAGAGCGGACTCTCCCCACTCTCGGCCGTACCAGGGCATTTGGGTGCATAACTTACAAATTTGAGACAGACCGTAAGTTGGATTGAAATAGGTTCTAGATTTTTGTGAAATCATTCCTAATTTTCTACTACTTATAAAAAGAAACATTAACATGAATAATAATTCTGATATCTCAACCTGGTTAGCCTCACTAGGTTAATTTGGATGAATTATTGTCGTACAGAAATACACTACTTAGATTATTTGACGGTAACATCTTGATAACTCTGAATCGTTAAAGGAACATGACCAGACGGGTTCTATATCTCATCCGTACAACATAAAATAAGGTTGATTTATGATAAATCAAAATCTATTACACGACTTATTTATAAACCTTTGACAATTTGATAGAATTCCACTACATTGCCCAGGTATTCATTTTCCAAATTACTACCTTTAAACTTTAGCACAAGATTGAAAAATATGTCCCGATCATCATACAGTTAATGTTCTCTTTTGTTACTAAGTTACTCAGTAATCGCAATAATGGTAATGATTTCATGGAACATGTTGGTAGAATCTAAAGTAGACCCGTATCTCTGTTCTGCCAATATAACCGAATTAGTAGATACACATAGTGTGATACAAACAATTGTTGTTAACGTGAAAATGGTACATGTCTACCATCAATTGCTGAAGAAGACGTATTATTTTTCTTACATGATAACGAGAATGACTGTATGATATTCTCTGGTTTGATCTTCTGCTGACCGATAATGCATCATCTTTTCTTGAAATCAGAGGAAGGAAAAATCGATTTTCTACAAACGGTTGCTTTTTCTCTGACTTTTGCTTTGACTCTTCAAGGTTTACTAAAATGTGTAACTCAAAACAAAATCCAAGCACTCAACTAAGAAAACGCATATTACAATAAAGTTTGTTTAATTGAAGTCCTTATTATACACAAGTGGAAAACCTAAATCCTTGAATACATAAATTTATACGCGTTGAATAAGTTAGTAACCATATGGTTTCAGTAGGCTCAGTGGAAAATGTGTTGGTTTTTAAAGCGGAAAATAGTGGATTCAAGTCTCTGTGCAAACATGAATAAATCAAGTTATAAATAGGACAAAACATAAGTACTCGATCCTATTGTTATTAACCAATCCAGCTGGAGAAAGTCAATTACGTGTGAGGCCAGTTTTACTTACATACACATACAGCCCATCACTTTATGATTGAATAAAAAACATGTCAAATAAATATGTCATTGTAGTTCAATTAATTACCTCACTTTATATCTGAAACATTTAATCAGCTGTGTATAGTATTTGTAACTCGTAAACATATTCATATTTACGTTCAAATATGTTCTTCCTTCAACTAGCCTGAATGATATATGCTTAATCTGTTAAACACAAAAATCAGTCAAATCCAATTTAACTTCATGCTTAGCGTTTTGAATATCTTAAGTGGAAATAAATCTATGGATTTAACATAAGCGAATCAGGGTTATATATAGTCGAAATGAGAAAAAAATAAAAGAAAAAAATAATCTATAAAGGTAAACATTTTGTTTACAACTACCAAATGTTTTGTTTTCTATGTTGTTTTTATATCAAAAGATTACAATATACAGATAGATTCCAAAAGATTGACTACTCATTCATGAAGGTGACTAAATATCAATATATATATAGAAGGATTATCAAATTTAACTAGCCATGGTTTGAAAAAGGTCTATTTGTAGTATCGGTTATTATGTTAAGCCCATATACCTTATTGTAACTTTCGGACAGGTCAATCTATTCATTCTACTTGAGTCACATTCTGACCATGTTAATTATTTACTGCGTGTTATTTCGCTTCGTTCTCTTCTCTCCGCTTTTCCGATATTTTGTCTAGATCAAAGATTGTATGAAATATACATATTCGAAATTCATTCTCGTATTTGACTTATTTAATTCCTTTATTGACTAAAGCGATTTAAGTCGATGATTATATATGAGGATAGGTGACATATATATATTTCACACGATCTACTTTGAGTCAGATCCCGGGTGACTAAATATGCAAGAAAAGCTAGTTTAGTTGACTGACAATTTCACAGTACACTGTTACAATCTTGAGAAGATTTTTTCCCATATTTATTGTTCTCAAGATATCATCGGCTTGACAAACTAAACGAACGAAACAATGCTTTCGTATTTTTTACGGTTCTACATAGAAATCGATAAAAGTAGGAGAGAAATTGAACTGGAAGAAAAAAAGAAACTGATTATTACTTGTGACGAAATCAAATTTTCTCAAGATATTCCAAATACTCACCGAAAACTCTGAGGTCCCCAAGTGATTAAAGAGCTTTCGGATTTCTGGTCTAAAATTCTACGAAACAATATGTTTTTACACATTTACACTTAAATAAATAATAAAAGTGTAGCCACTTGTGATTAGCTGTGTTTAATTTACTCGAAATTCTAGTAAAGAGCTGTGACCTATAAGGTGGTAACCATTTTAAGATTGAAGTAAATAAACCATAGTAACATTGTCCATTGGTTCTAATCTATTTAGAGTTGACTAAAATTGTCAATGAGGATTATTGGTGTAAAGATATAGTACTATCATATTGACCTCAGTGCACTAGGTGAAATGAGTAGATTATATTGCCAAAGGGTTTTAGGCTAGGATAAATCTTATGTTCAATAATATCTGATTTCCGATAACTTTCTATTTAATACGATTTATGAATAAAAACTGTTTTTAAAGTAAATAATTCTTTATCTAAACATTTATAGATAAATCTCATATACTGCTGAAATTAATATACTTCCACTGTAAACCGATGTCTCATGTCGGTTTAGTTACTCAAAGGTTGTTTTTTTTTAAACAAATTTATATCTATTTCATTTCATATTACACTTTGAATTAATTTGATGTTTAAAATCACATAACATAAGTTCAAACCATCTCAGTTGATGAAAATTTACAGTTTTTATTTAATATTTATTCAATGTTTAATTTCATTATTAACATCTTTCATAATTGTTTTAATAAATAACTTCATAATTCGTTACAAATAAAAGTGAATAGCTTTCCACTTATGGAAATACGTTTTTTGTTGTTGTTGTTGTTGTTGTGGTGGTGGTGGTGGACAAAATTTACCAATAAAATTCGGAAAATTAATGTATATTGTAAATAATCCACCCTGTTTATATTTATTTATTTACAATCTGTGTACAATCTTTTATTTATTTATTTATTTACTGCATCATTCAAAATATGTTCTCATTTTAAATAACATGATATTTATAATTGAATAGAAATAAATTAAAATGATTCAATAGATATATATAAATAAGAAAGAACGTATAAATAGTGAAAGAATGATTACATCATATATTCATATTGTATTCACCTTTGATTAATTCTTTCCTATTTGTTTCCTATTGTTCTATCATTTATTTAATATTTTCTTCTAAAAAAGAAAAAAAGAAAAACAAAAGAAAAAAACAAAAAAAAACGGAAGAAATTCAACAACTCAATTTTATACAAAATAAAATGAGAAAATTTTGGATAAAACATCATCAAACTATTTCAATAAATCTTGTTATATTTTGTTTTTTAATATTTAAAATGTCAGAATCCTTGTTACAATATGGTAATCGTATTAATATTTATACAAATGTATGTAAAGTATTAATAAATCAATTAAATAGAACATTTTATCAATTATGTCAATCTCATTATTATCATTATCATAATCATCATAATTATAAACAATATGAAATAATTAATAATAATATTCTTATTCATATGAATACTTCCAATATTATAAATGAAACAAATCATATACAAATACAAAATAAAATGAATTATTTAAAAAATATTCAATCTGATTTATATTCTATACAAATTAATATACAAAAACTTTCTGGATGGTATTTATTATTATATCGTCTTTTAACAAATATACCAGCTATGTTAATATGTTTAATTTATGGTATATTAATCAATAAAATAAGTCAAAATTATATTATGATTATACCATGTTTAGGATGTATTATATCATGTATATTATATTTAATTAATTTATTAACAAAATTAAAATTAATTAAAAATTCAATTATATTTATTTTAATTGGTAGTACAATATATGGATTATGTGGAAAAAGTAATGCAATTAATTTATGTGTTAATAGTTATATAACACAAAATAGTAATAAAGAAAAACGTACATGTATGATTGGACGTTTATTAGGTGTAAATTTTTTTGGTTTAGCACTTGGTGCATTATTACTTGGTGTGTTTTATCGATTTTTAAGTTATTTTGAAATGATTATATTTGTAATGATTGGTAATTTATTAATAATAATCATTTTATTATTTATGGTTAAAAATTCTAAAAAATGTTTGTTCAATTCATCATCATCACCACCACCAATAACACGTTCAGTGGAAGTAGTGATTAGTCAATCTGATGAATCACATGTCGAACAGAGGGATTTTAACGATAACCTTACTACTACTACTAATAATAATAATACCAGCTATACGGACTCATATACATACAAAGAACATAAAACATATTGTCAAGATATAATTTCTTATTTATTAAAACCTTTATTTATACTAAAATCTTCTTATGAATTTCTATTTCCCAAACGTACCACTACTACTACTACTAATAATAATAATAAACATATTTATTTATTAACCTTATTAAGTACAATATTATTAAAACAAATCACTAAATCTGGTGAACAAGATGTAACATTATTATATTTAATTAATCAATCTAAATTATTATGGAATACAGAATTATATGCTTATTACATAACATGTTATTATAGTTTAATGTTTATACAATTAATTATATTATTACCATTAATAGAGAATAAATTTTTAATACGTGATACAACATTAATTATCATTGGTTTATTTACTGAAATTATACGTTTATTAATGATAAGTTTATTACATAATAAAATATTTATATTTTTAAGCGCTATTATTGGTTCACCAGCATGTTATATAACAACATGTACAAAATCATTAATAAGTAAATTAGTAATATATAATAATGAATTAAATATAAGTTTTACTATTATATCAATATTAGAAATTATAGCGAATTTTATTGGTGGATTATTATTTATATTTATATATAATAAAACTTTATTATATTATTCATCATTTATATTTATATTTGATGTTATATTAAATATACCAGTAATTATTATATTTATATGGTTAAGATATAAATTAATAGAATATGAATTAAATACAAATTAAATTATATAATTGTTTTTTATTATATTATCATTATAACAAAAAGGAAATAATAGATACTGAATGAATAGTTAGTCACATTTATTACATCCTCATCCTCATCTTCATCCTTCTCCTCCTCCTCCTCCTCCTCCTCATCGTCATCATCATTGTCAATGATACTTGTAACTAATAGAATTGAAATATTACTTAGTAACTGTACAAATACTTATCATATTTATAATGATTAACAAAATTCTTAATTATACTTAAACATAATATGATTAAATATTATATTTTACACTTTTCTATTTCTTTTTTTTTTGTTTTTCTTTATGTTCCACTTTTTCTTTTCTTTTTTGAATTATACACTACTTAATATAATATTAATTTACTATTAGTACAAGTGCATACTTCTTAAAAAGTGGTATTGTTTTAATGAACCTCATTTAATTTCATATACAATACAATAGATTTCATACACATAGTTCCCATTTATTATCTTAAAGAGAGTAAGAACTGCACTAATATTCGTTCTTACTCTCTGATTAAGATACAATAGATTACTTTTTTTATTTTCATTTTATATAAAACTTATATTTAAATCTTATCAATTATAAATATCTTTTTTTATTTTTTATTTTTGGAATCAACATTATTAAGATATTTTTTGGTATGATTTAATTTTCTTAATTAATTTAAACAAAATTCACGAATTATAATTGCATTCATATAGTATAATCTGTAATAATGGTATATTTGAATGATTTAATACATTAAAATAAATTATATTGATCAAAGTTTGATGTTTTAAATGGGTTTAGATCTCGCGAGGCGAGATTGTGAATGTGCACTGCTGAAGAGGACGAAACGGCCGTCCAGTCCTTCCAGGTTTTCCATCGTGATCTAGCTTCAGTCGACTCATGATCTCAATTAATAAAATTACTATAATATTCACAAAAAAACAACCTCTTCTCATATTAATCAACATATGCTCACTAGTGTCTGACTTCAAGAGCTATTTCATGGAGTTCTAGTGAGAAGTAATGATCAGTGGAGTTCAACCGTGTCCGTTGTGAGATAGTAACTCGTTGAAGACAATGGTGTATATGTCGTTCAATTTCGTGTATTAGTTGAATTTAGACATCGTTAGACATCATTGGATGCTGGCTGTTTCAGTGGTTTAGTGGTTAAGCGCTCGCGCATGTTATTGAAGGATCCTGTTTTCGAATCTCTTGAGGTCGGATGTTGGATGAGCACTACTGGTGATTCCCACACTAATACGACACTGCCGTTCAATGCTTCGATGTTTTCTGTGGTGGTCTAGTTTTATTCAATCATGATCTCAACCATTGAAATTTAACAAACTTCCGATTTCGGATATTATTGTAATCAACCTGCTTATGGTACACATTGGATGGATTATCTTCACCAATGACAATAAACCACGAATTAGACTTAGATACGTAGATGATAACTTTGTTGTGATAAAAGGAAAAACTTATCTAAGATGTTTTTCGAGACGGGTCAATACACTTTTATTGCACATCAAATTTACAAACGAGAATGAAAATAAACATGGTGAGCTACTATTTTTAGATCACTTAGTGATAAGAAATCTAAATGGAATTTTAAATCTATCCATCTGCCGAAAATCTGCATACTCAAACCTTGACCGAAATGACATTGATATGTTCAGACCTATTTTTTGATTGATCGCACATAATATTCTTGTGTTTTTCGTCTGTAATATTTAAATTTGCATTAGTTTTGGTTTGGCTATTTATTCCCTGAAGAAGTGACTTACACGGAGTTATGAAATATCAGAAAGTTTAATTTCTCTACTCATTGGGTTATTACAAATATATTAATTTTATCTATAACAATCTACCCAATGCTCAGTTTATTCGAAATTATCAAGTCACACCATGGTAATGATACCTATATTGATCCAAGTTTAAGGTTTTAAATGTGAATAAAACAAACCTTCAGTTTCAAATATTATAATTATTAACAGTAAATTAATTTATCATAAATATAAAGATTGCTAATGAAATTCTATTTAGAAAGAGAGTATTTACCAGCATTTTATATATTTTTAGTGTTTTAATATATATAATTGAAACAATGAACATCGTACTTCTATGGATGATATTTATGAAAATTATTACGAAGTAAAAGACATGAAAATGAAAATTATGGTGGTATATTCAACTATTTTTTAGCTTGAAATATTGGTTAGTCAGATAAGTTGTTCTACTGAAATTGTGTCTTCTTTGTTTTCTTGTAGTGTTGTATATTACTGAAATTTTCTTTTTGGAATTTCTCCAAGATATTTTTATTCATTCTTTCTGATTCGCTGTTTGATTTAATATTAATTTTTTGGTTGAGATCATGAACCGAATGATGTTAGACTACCATTGAAAACCTGGAAGCATTGGACGGTCGTTTCGTCCTACTGTGGAACTTCTCAGCAGTGCGCATCCACGATTCCGCTCGCGGGACTCGAACCCACATACTCCAGTTTTGCGTGTGAACGCTTGAGCTATTGGACCATTGATTCGGCATCGAACAGTGTTAATGTCTAACCTCAACCAACCCACAAAATTGCGCAACCATCTTCTATTGTACTGAGGTTGATATCTGTCTCTACCCGACACGGATTAGCTCCACTGGTCACGGCCTCTCACTAGAACTTCGAGAGGTCAAACGTTTGCGCGCGAGACTGAAGGCCTTGGGTTTGAATCCCGTGGGTGGAATCGTGGATGTGCACTGCTGAAAAGTCACACAGTAGGACGAAACGGCTGTTCAGGGCTTCCAGGTCTTCAGTGGTGGTCTAGCATTGAAGGGTTCAATCAAAAACTTAATAATCGCTACAACTATATACTGTTAATCTCAATTAGCAGTTGTATGTTACCGAACACTGTGCACTCGAATTGGTTTTACCTAGTCTTCATAATTTAATGATGAGTTGGGAGTTTTCGTTATCAATTCGTAAAATTCTATTTATTTATTTATTTATCTAATAAACTTTGTAAGATACTGAATTCAAACACGAAAAACAGTTTGAATAGTTTCAATTCTTCGCGTACACTACTCGATTACGTGGTATTGATTACGTCATTTACATGTCGTAAGAAATTAGCCTTCACGATTTAACTAGCTTAGATCAAAACCTATAAACGATCAGTAACTATTCATACGATTTACCACTTTATTTTGAATTTGTTGTGTCTTTATGTCCGGTTTTTTATCATTTGATTTATTCGTCAATCGAAATACGACTTATAAAATTTTAGTACGGTGCCAAACCAATGACGTTCGACCGGTATGTGCAGCCTAGCGTCACTATTGGTCCTATGTTTGCCACTTGAGTACAGAACACCAATACCAGAATCCATTATGCAAATCATATATTTCAAACATACTGGGTTTATATATCAAACAAACAGACCGTAACGCATCATAAAATAGGAAATAACATTTGTACACAATAAAGTCAAAAATTGGCTGTGAACGTGGGAGACAGTAGTTAATAAACTGAGCACAATTTAGGGACAGTAAATTGTATAATAATAAATTATAGGTCAAAATGAAGATTATAATAAGAGAAATATAAATATACATAATCTAATTATTGAATAGTTATACAATAAGAATATTTACAGAATATTAGTCCATTAATAGTCCTCGGAAGTTACTCGTAATTTAATCTTCACTAGGATATAACAGAATTCATACGACAAGCTGAAATCTACTGTGTTTAAGCAATTAAATTCACCAATTTTTTTGCATTACTCATCAAATCCAGTTGCATATGCTGAATGATATGCATGTTATTTGTAAGAGACAGTCATTCTAGTAAATACGATTACAAGGGAGTGGTGAAGATCTACCATCCTAAGTGGATGAATATACGTGCATATATGGCATGGGATGCATGGGATAAAGCATATGTGTTACCTGTGTGCATGTAAATCGTATTTTCTCACAGGGTGGGTATACCTGTATGTATACCAAGGAATACTGGGATGAAAGTGAGTGTGTTATTTAGTACGGATATAGATATATACCTATCTAGGCTAAGTAAACCTAAAAAATCCTTTACTTGCTCTTTTTACGATATCGAGATACAAGCAAAGGCCTGGAGCTCCGCGGTTCCCCACAAAATCATATCCGCACGGTGGGTTTGTGAAAATGAAAAGCCCAGAATCCATTTCAGAAGAAACTACGTAATCTTTATTAGAAAAAGCTTTATCAACTAATCTAGGTGGAACACCATTCTTGGGAGTGATTATACATTAAACTACAAATCCATAAGCAATAAGCTCGATACTATATGAAAACAGAGATTTCAACTAGATCTAATCATTTTCTTTAAAATATTTAATGAACTATCTCTTACACCCACTAATACAATCCAAAAACCAGAAACACCTAGTTATAGCTTCCTCAACTCTCTATCTTATCTGTATATGAATATTACTTTACTTGTAAATTTTTGAAACTCTGGAATGGTTTGTCACAATCTGTCAGTGAAATAAAATCACTGAAATCCTTTTCCTTTATAGAATCGATATTAACAATCCCTCTAAAACAAACTTGAACATTATTCCATCTGTGATTTTATCTCATTCCCCTAGCGAAATTATAAAAATATTAAATGCTTATTCATTATTATTGCTGAGCATAGTTATTAAATCTTTTTACTTGCGAATATTGTACATTTAGACTGTTACTGTTTAAATAATTTTTATTCCAATCAATGAATCATAAAATAACTTTGCACCTACATAATAACAAACCTATCATAGTACATTTTGTTGCTTTTGTTCTAAACTCCCTTTGTTGTCATCTTTCTAGTTGTATATGTTTAAAATTCCTGTAACATGAAACTGAAAATAATCTTGAATAAATTGTTTAGACATTAACAGGTAATCCCGATTCCTCTACAAAAAGAATGTAAAGGTTTTGAACTGGTGACTCACGTGTGACAAATGAACTTCCAAATAAAGTTTTAGAATTATATGATTTCAATAAATTTAAAATCATATATTCGTTCTTTATGTGTTATCTTTATCAACCTGATCGTGTCAGTAAATCGGCTTGGATTCTGTGACTTTTTTCGAAAGGAGACTTGATTTTTTATAGTTAATGGTTAATTTATTCTATTTGAACTCAAAAAACCGTTGAACTAATTATTTGAAGAGTAGGCTACATAATAAAAGTAAGAAAGAGAGTAACCAGCGCATAACCAGTTTCGATGATAGCCTTGAGGATTTCCACAGGAACTTCAGGGTTTAAATGAGATGTTTTCTATCATGTAAAGAAGACTATGTTTATGATGACTAAGCATTCTATGTTTCAAAATTACCTTATCAAATGATTTGAATATATATATTCACCTAGAATGCATTATAGTCTATCCTTTGTAGTTTCCCGAAATTTCGATTTTAACTGAGTTTAAATCAACTACAACACATTTATCATTACCACTTGTCATTTTCACCTAATAACTTTTCCCTAGTTAATAGGGTAGGATGTGTAACAACCATTTATTATTTATTATTTAAATTAAATTGCTAAATATGTTTTGGCGATGTCGGAAATTAAGAGGAAGCTCTTAATCTAATTCGTACAGGATGTACATATACTAATAAGAGATTAATCAATTACAGTCCTAAACATTAATGGGAAGTGTTATATCCCGATGAAAATAATGAATGGTAACTTTTGGGATCCATTTATGAACCAATACTATGCGTACATATTTATCGTATAATTGTCAAATAACTAAACTATTCATATTCATATTTATTTTGACCAACAGACTATTATTATGCGATTTATCATTCTTGAATTGTTATATCTAGGAGGTTTTTTTCCTGATATACAGCGTATAACTGAGCACTAGAAGGCCAAAACCCTTCCAAGTCGCAAGGAGAAGACAGAAGACTAATGAAAGGAATATTATTCCAAAAAGTGTCAATTATATTACAAAACTGTCAGGTTTTAATAGTTTTTAGTAAGAATGAAATCATCATTACAGTCCTCCAATCCTCATACAGGGGGTTAATAGCATTGTCCAATCGGGAAGCTACACGTAGGAATTCTAGAATATTCTTCCGAAAGGTGATTAGATGGAATATCTTCGGCTCCTTCTGAGCCTCGTACAGCTTCCTCGAGTTCACCGGTGGTCCATAGTCACATGAATTATGCTCTGTTATTTAATTACTACCTCTCACATTCACAGTCATATTTGGCTAAATCTTGTACAAATGTTGTTTCCTATTTTATGGTATGATTTGGTCTGTCTGGTTGGTATATAAACTCAGTATGTTTGCAATAAATGATTCATATTGCAGAGGCTAAGTTTAGTGTTCTGGACTTAACTGGTTGGGTTAGGCAAGAAGCAGGACCAATAAATACTCTAAACTGTTCACACGGGTTTTATGCGTTATTGGTTCAATGGATAATTCACTGTTCTCTAATTAGCGGTATCATTACCTTATACATTAACAGAGCACATAGGTTACAACTTATAACAGGAAGATTTAAACAAACAATACAAAATGAATCTATTTTTTTTTAAAATTTATTTTTTCATTTTATAATTACAATAATTTTTCTCTCTTTTTTTGTTCGTTTTTTTTGTTGTTAATTCTTTTATATTATGTCTTATTATCAATATATTGATAATTTTGTTCATAATTTGAATTTTTTTCAAATAAAATCAATTTAAAACGTAACCATACAAATAAAATCAATATTAATACATGTAAAAATGCATCGAATACTAAAATAAATGATGACATAATATTTAATGTATAATTATATATAATAGTAAATAATAAACCACCAAATAAATTTGCTATTGTTTCAAATATTGATATTAATGCAAATGATGCACCAATTTCTGTTTTATATATTAATTTACTTATTATTGAACGTATACCAGATGTGATATAACCAGCTGCTGAACCAATAATTGCACCAAAAAATATCCATTGTTTATCTTTAGTTATACTAAATAATAATAAACGTATAATTTTTAAAAATAAACCAATTAAAATAAAAGTTGTATCATGTATAATAAATTTTTGTTCAATAATTGGTAGAATTATAGTTAAATGTATAAACATACAACCATAATAACATGCTAAATAATAACTATATAATTGACTAGTCCATAAAGTTGGTTCATTACGTAAATATAATAAAATAATATCTTGTTCACCAGATTTTGTCATTTGATTAAATAAAACAGTAAATAATAAAATTAATAATAATTTATGTTTTTCATTATAATTTTTTTGAAATAAAAAATGATAAGATTGATAAAATTGTTCAATTAATATTTGAATAAATTCATATGATATTATATTATGATCATTTGTTATATTGATTGAATTAGTACAATTTATTGTTATATTTATTGATTTATCATAATCTGTATATTTTGTTGATAAATCTAATATAGGTATATTTTCATTAGTTTTTAAATCAATTACCAAAAATAATAAAATTAAAACAATGAAAAAATTATTAATTGTACAAAATATAATTGAATCAGAATAATTTAAAAATGTTAAAAATATACCAAGTAATAATGTACCAATTGATAAACCAAGACAATTTACACCTAATAAACGACCAAGCATAGATGTACGATTATTTATATTAGTTATATTAGTAATATAACTATTAGCTCCCATTGTCATTGCACTACTTTTACCACATATACCATATATAAATCCACCAATTAATATAAATAGAATAGAATAATTTATTAAATTATTATTTAATAATAAACTTATAGAAAATAATGTACATGCAATAATTGCACCTAAACATGGTATTAACATTGAAATTTTATAACCATATTTATTTGAATAAATACCATAAATAAAACATGATATTGTAGCTGGTAAATTTAATAAAATACGATAAGTTAATAAATAATAACCAGATAATCTTTGTACATTATTTAATAATTGATTTTCTATAGAATATTTTGTAGAATTATTAATAAGATTATCATTTTCACCGGAACAAATAGTTTTTTGTAATTTTGTTGAATTGATTATAGATAAACATGTAATTTTATATATTTCAATACGTGTACCATATTGTAATATTGTTTCTGTTAATTTATATAAGAAAAAACAAAATATAACTAAATGAATAGATTGTTTAAAATGATTATTCCGTTGAATTAATAATGATAACATTGAAAACATTGAAAATAAAATGTATTTTGATTTTTTTCTCCTCTCAAATTTGTTTTAATTGAATAATTAGAAAAAGAAAAAATATTTAAAAATAATTTTTATCAAACATAAATAACATTCTGATAAGAGAAATTGAGAATTTAAAATGTTAATCAAATGAAGAAATATATATATTTGAACCTATTATAAGGTCTATTAACCAATCAAATTATTTGTCAGATTATAAGAAGCTGATTGGTTGAAATATTTAAAAAAAATGAACAAATAGGACGAAACGCGGGTGTTGGATTCCACTACTAGCCACTATTCATCTTTCTTTAAAAAAACTTGTGATTCAAGGCTATATTGAGGCAATTCTCACAGGATTCACATATGCTAATATGGGACTGATCAATTACAGTCCCAAATAACAATGGGAAAATAGAAATAAAGCAATTCCAAGTGAATTTAAACAAATCATTTTTTGAGATTTTACAAAAACATTTTTACTACTTAATGTTTCATATTACTTCAGAGACAAAATATTGTGAAATTAATCGATCACATTTAGATGAAATGTCTTATAAATGGTTTACGACATTAGCAAGGCTTAGAATAATTTTATGTTTAATGTTGTGTAAATAGATAAACAATTTATTTAGTGGGTCATAGACTTAAAAATTACTGATTAACTAAGGATTTTACAATGACGATTGCTTATAAAAGATTCACAATTTGCTGGAAAATCACTACAGTACGCTTATACCAAACGATTATCAATTAAACCAAAAACAAACCTCGATGCCTATTGAATGTCGGCAAAGCTTGATCAATTTCATAAGCTTCTTCAGTAGGCATATATGTTAATTGTAAAATATAATTAAGAATTCGAATGATCTATGCATGTAGTTTATACAATTCTACCTCATTTTTTCAATCGTGAACGCTAGGCTAACAGGTGGAATTTGATTCCATTTGTAGTTAAAACAGTCGTTTTTACTCCAGTTGAATAGTGTCTAACAGTGGCATTCACAACACGAGTTTCTTTCTCGTCGACACTCGTCAGCTAAATGCACATGCAATCACTCAAGATTTTCAGTTTGAGAGAGATCGAATTACAGATTAACTAAGGATTTTACATTGACTATTGCGCATCAAACATCCACTAAAAGTTTTATTCAATTTCAACAAGAATGAAAATCGTCATTTCTGTTAAAATATAATTACTGCACCTATCATACTTTGACATGCCTAACTGTTATTATCAACAAAGATCTAATTGATTGAAGTGCCAGTGAATTATGATATTGATTTCTTCTTATTCAATCATCAATGACATTTAATCGTCTTTTAAGAAGTAGTTATATCAATTATATCTGTTGGTTGTAGATGGTTAATTTTATGTTTACTCAGTAAATTATTAGTCAATTAATGTCAAGTACTACACAGCTAATGTATACAAATCTAACTGTTAAAAAGTGTAAACCATGTAGAAATTAGTGTATTCAGATATTAATTTTTAATTTATTTTCGATGTCAAATAAATCCTCATTTAACTGTTTTCGTATTCTTTCATTGGACCGAGTGATTGAGTCATTTTGTATGTGAATGCGTGACACGTTTGAAGACAGTTGATATAAGAGTGTGGTTTTAGTGAGTGGTGGATAGTGCATGTTGTACATGTGAGTGGTGTAATTCGATTATTTGTCTGTTGATTAGAATTCAGTTTGTTCGTGATCGAGTAGTTTAGTTGGGTAAGAGGCTAGTGGAGTTTCTATGATGGTTGCGCGTGGGTGTTGATGTGTAAGTATGTGAGAATGTAAGTAGTTGATAAACTGATTGGGTATGTGAGTGAGTGAACGACCGAGTTGTTGAGTGGTAGACTGAAAATGTGAGTATGTGTGAGACGTGTGCTATTGTGTGTTGATTCGATGTGCAATGAAAATCGGATACGTACCTGTTTGCATTGGTGTAGTCAGTGGTGTTTGCAATGTGGTTGGTGCTGGTGACTGGAATTCCGTAGTGGGTATCGTAGGTGTGATTTGGTGAGTGTGAGTTGGTTAAGTGACGTCAGTGGTTTGTGGAATCGGAATGGACACCTGTTGAGAAGGAGTAGTGGGAAATGAATGTGAAGAGAGAGTGTGTGCCTTGTGGATGATCACATAGAATAAAGGAGACGAATTGAGAGTAGTGTGAGGTGTGATGAGAGTGAGTGGGTTGGTAATTAAAGAGTGGTGTTTTGGAGAAAATTTTTCTGTCTGTCTGGGTGTGTGAGAAAGGCACTGGATAAATGTTAAAGGAAGGTTGTGTGCTACTGATGCACTGAATGATTGAGTGATGTATTGAATGTCGTATAAATTGATGGCCTGTAGTGATTGAGACATTGATTTATTGAGTGAAAGATGGAATGTGTAATTGTGTGCTCATCCAATATAATTTTTCCAAATTACAATAGAACTTCATAGATGATGAGATTCTGACATGTTAGGGGTGAAATAATTATCATCGATGACACTAGATGATTGTCAGAGCATGTCGTAAATTGACCGAAGTTGATGTTGTGAATCCGTGAGTGCCAACTCAAATGTTTAAATTTGACGTCTCTACCATAGGATTATAAAGGTCCTAGCTACAATTTTAAGTGGTAATGTGGCGAAGATAAAGGTGAAAATCAATCATATGGCCTTTGCAATATCGATTTGCCCATATCAAAACTATACAAAGAACAATATTAAATTAACTCTACAGACAATCCCATTAATAACGGTAATTAATATTGGTAATCTATTTCAGAGATTTAAAATAGATAATATTTATACTAAAAAGAAAGTTTCAATGGTTGAAATCATGAATCAATTGTGGCTAGATCACGATGGGTCGTGGATGAGCACTGCTAAGGAGTCCCATACTAGGACGAAACGATCTTCAGTGCTTTCAGGTTTTCCATGGGGGTCAAGCTTCAATTGACTCATGATCTCAACTATTGAAATTACTAAAATCTTCACAAAACCCTTTCTGATACTAAAAAGAAAGTGTTTACTATAAATTAGTTTTCATTCACACGAGTAAGATACGTCTATTCTGTATATGTGTATGTGAGGAGAAACGAAAACTTTTAACGAGAATTAGTACATATATTTTTTTATTTTAGATGGCATCTTTAATAAATAAATTCGAAATAGTCCGAGTATTATTCTATTTACATAAATCAATTTTTAAGGATAAAGAGTATTTTCTGATGCGGTTCTTTTAAATTGAGACTCATTTATCCCCTTTTCCTAACGTAATTCTAGATATTAAATGAAATCACTACTTCCTTGTTGATAGAAGCAATGATTTTTTGATTGTTGTAATATTGCAGTTCTGGGATCTATTGTGTCTATTTCGATTAGTGAAGTTGATACTATTTCCAAGAGGATACTTTGTTGACATGATGTTTCAAACAGAAGAAAAGCCTGTTAAACAGTTAACACTTCACATCAATGAAGTATTCTGTATTTTAGTAATCTGGGATAGCCATCAAATAGATAGTGTTTTTTTAAACTAAAATGAGTACACAGAATGAAAGAGTAAACAGAATAACCGAAAGCATAATCATCACTACCATGGTTCGTAACAATAAATATTTGATATCTATTGGTGTCGAGGAGCTACTGTCGACGAATATGCCTCTATAGATCATGTGCCATTTCAGATTTCGTTGTATTCATTTATTTATACAAATAAATAGTGTTTTACAAATTTAATTGTTTGTGTAACATGCATGAAATCGATAGTGCAAAAATAATTAGAATTATTTCCCATGTTCATAAAACTTTAGTTTAAAGCTGAGTGGAATAAGAAACAGAGAGGGAGAGAAAGCATGACGTAATCGAATACAAGAAACAAGTGAATTTTTTTAATGATACAATAGGCTAATCAAAGTCCCCAAATGAGATGACCACATTGTATCACCTTTAAATGTTCTAATGACAAATACATGTGACTGGTCAAGAAATGGTTTCATTTTCCAAGGAATTGATATATGTGTATATCAATGAATGCTTATATATTTGGCTATAGGAAGTTTGTGTATCAGTGCCGGTCTGGGACACCATGTGTGTATAACATTTATGATTAGAGTAGATACAAAGATAAAACCGATAGTAATCACTGAAAATTAATAATAGGATATTCATAATAATAGTAATAACGTTATGATAAAATCCAATAATTTGGATAACCGAATTGATTAGTAGTCAAGCACTGATATGAATAGCATTAGACTAATAAGGCTAATTAGAATAATCAAAAATCAAAAATGAAATTTTTTTACAGAACTAAACTATGAAAGTGTTATTGTGACTGAATAAGAGTTAAAGAATTTTTGTAAAGATTTTGAGAAGAATAAAAACAGAAAAGAGTAACCAATGAGTTAATCGCAATGATAGTACTAAGTCAGTCTGTACATATTCATTAATTATTCTAAGAGTATTTAACGTATTTAATCATAATTAATTAAATGATAGTTTATAGTTACTTTCTGAGTACTACAGTTATTGATCCGGCACAGTTATTTTACATTTTACCTTAATTAAATAAGATTACCATTGGGTTTAACTTAAATTCCTGAAATTTCATTCATAGTCGTGTCATTGATTCAAATTTATTTCATGATAGTGAATAGTTAGAAAAATAAATAAATAAACACCGAACCAATGAAATACAAAGCCTGTTGGACATATCATCAGTTCTTATAAACTTTCAGCATTGATGAATCGATGAAAATGTATATCTAAAATTCATGTGAAATTACGACTGGAAACCGTCATTGAGAAATATGTCTTATCATATAAATATGTAATCATTTGAATGCCTTCAGATATTTGATCTCAGTTACTGTACGAAACACAAGACAATTACGATAATAATATTTTAGGTTGGTAATCAAAGTGTGACATGTATTTTTTACAAGTGATTGATCGTTGAGTAGGGACGGATGTTATGTATGCCATGTCTCTCTTGATGTTGATTGAATTCTATTGATCCAGTTATCAATCAACTATAAATGCGTTTCAGTCACTTTCTGAGTACCGCAGTGATAACGTTTCTGACGATGAAGCTGGATAGCGCGGAATCGAATCCACCAAAGTAGAACGAGTTCCTCACAATACTCAAGTTTCATTTTGCTGACAAGTGCCAAACAATACGAAACATAGGTTCAGTTTTTCTTTTCGACCACTATTAACCACCACCGTACTATTATAAATATGTAGTCCATCATAAATTTCCAATTTTTGTTTGGACATGAACAAAAGGTGTACACATTTTCTGGTAGTAGATACTTTGTATTTTTTCTACTATCGGATCTGTTATCTTCAAATATTCAAATTGTTGTTCTTAATGGTCTCATCTTTTTATTAAGTACACTAAGTAAGTATATCTCTTTATGTACCAACGCCAAAGTCAATGAACGTAATATCTAAAGAAATGAATAGAATTGAAATTTATAACGAAATCTCAAATTATGTGACTACTTATTAATTTTTTTGAAAATTCTTGCATTCATATGTACAAGCTATTACCTTAAATCAACAAAGTTGTTTATTATACAACTGAAGATAAAGACCTAAGCATTTAATAAATTGGTTGGTGTAGTGAACAAAGAACATGAGGGGGGCAATCGAATATATTTGAACCTGAAATTACAGAACATTTCACTAAAATTTGAGAACCATACAGTAAAAAGTTAATTTGCAAAATATCAATCCATTGTCTCAAAGTTGACTGTTCCTTTTGCTAATATCAGTCCATCGTCTCAGATTTTATTATTCGTGTATTTTTATACCAATTGCTTTCCGTTTCCGTTCTTTTTTTTTCGATCCACTGAAATACATTCTATATCTGACCATCGTTATATACTAATTGTGTAGATATAAGTAGCTCACACCACAATAGTATTTGGGATAAACTTCATCAAATCTATTAACTGTCTTTAAAGAGGTAATAAGGAAGAGAATCATGAAATGTACATTTACCATATATCATTTGTAAATCTGAATCATTAACATGAAAATGAAATTATCAATTTGGTTTTAAATTTCATATTTGAAAAAATGATCTATTTTAATCGCTGTTTACATTATTTTCTAAGTTGATAAACAGAACTATGTAGATGAGAATTCTTTGTACTGAAGGATCACCCTAAATTGAATGAATCATAATGACAATGCAAACTAAAAGTTTCATATCAATCAGTAATTGATTATCAGTTTATATTTGCAACATCCAATATATTTCATATTAATCGACCAGTAATAAGTAGGTGTCCTGAGAACAATTAAGTGTACATTTGAGAAAAGTAATATACACTTCACGGTCCAATTATCTGAACACTTCTTATTAAGTAATCCTATAATTCTTATGAATGTTATTTCAGTGTGTATATTTTTCAAATCATTGACCTATTTATTGTTTATTATGAAACATGGATACAAAACTTTGTTATTCTTATCACAACCAGTACATCTGTGATCACACTATTGATTTGTACTTTTTACTGATTATGTTTAATTACGTAATCTATTCCACTGTTATCACTCACTCATAAACTGCCTTGACTGGTTTAATAACTCCGTATATGCATATAAATGTTCTTGTATATTAGAGTAAAGCCTGATGAGGATCTAATCGAAAACAATATTGTTTGCTTATATATGTTGTTCTGAATAATATACTCAGTTTCACTATAATTATCGTTTCATAAAAAGAATTTATTCTTTTTGGTATCATTTACAAGAGGCGTACAATTGTTGCCATAGTTTCTATAGATGCATGACACTATATTCGAAAATAGATGTGCTATTCTTAAAAGTAATAAAATGTATTACAATAAAAACTGAAGAATGACCAATAATTCTCAACTTAATGGAATGATTAGAATAAAATGATATATGTATATTAATACAATCTGAAGATATTTTAGACTGATATAGGCTAAAAGAATCATTAAAATCCGATAACCATTAAGCTTTGAACATCCATAATCCTACTGGTGATCACAACCACAAATTCCAAGGCCCATATCTACCACTTAATCTTAAATACACTGGTTTACATCCCTACTTTCAATCAATTCACTGTATTTAGCAACTGCTTGGCTGAAGTTAGAAATATAAATCATTGAATGCTATTTCAATGGTCTAAAGGTTAAGCACATGCCGCGAGTTTAAGTCGTGGTAGGGTCGTGAATAAAATCCTGATAGATTCCTTATTAGGGTGTTTTTTTCTTAGTTTATAACAGTTGTCTAAATATGTTCAGTACATGAATGCAAAACTAAACAATTCAACAATATCCAAAACTTCTCATACTACAATACTACCACTATGTTATTGTTTTATTCTTTTCTATAATCCCTCAACAGTTAACATTCAAACCTATATGATTCTTGTCAAATTGCTTCAATTTTACTACACTCATTATGAAATCATAATTAAAGACAATTTCTTATCTCTATTTAAACAAATGTTTTCTTTTAAGCAAATTAGATGAATCTCGAAAAATTTCTTTTCTTCATTTCGGTAATAATAATAGTAATAATACTAGCTATAATCCTGATGAATTCTAGTTATAATTTATAATGATAGATCTGTTTTTGATTCGTAACAAAATAAGAAAAAAAACCCAGAGAAACAAAATAGGATCTAACACTTATGACAATAAAGATAGCAACAACAGGGTATATGATAAACATATTTTATGTATAGGAGAATAAAGAATATGATTTTATGATTGTAACTTGTATTGATAATCTTGTTCTCTCTCTCTCTTTCTCTTATTTCGAACAAGAGAATTCCTCTTTCAGTATCATACTTTCTTCAATTTGTTTTCTTGATAATTTGATAGTATAAATTATATACAAAATAAAAATTTGAAATGATAAAGGCATACACATACAATGAGAGAAGAAGAAGAAGAAGAAGAAAAAGAAAAAGAACACGAATAAATTATCCATAATAAGTAGTCTATCATATCCAGAAACAACTTCTTGAGAAATTGTCTCTTCAAGACAAAAATAGAAAATTTCTACATTTAATCATAGAATCATATATTTATGCAGCAATCAGCAGTATTATTTACAATGATTTATGTTATTTACAACTGAATTTTGATTAGTTTATTATTGAGATGTATATTCTGAGCGAATATTTCAAAATTCAGTCTTGAATATCTATAATAAGACAATAGAACAAAAAGTCCTTAAAAATAATAAATATCATATCCGTTGAACATTCATATGATGATTTATAATAAGGATGAAATAAGGCTTTATGGTCCGACATTTTGACGTCAACCGACATTACAATGTGTTGTGGAATTTGTTGGAGAGATCCGGAAAACTCCTCGAAAAAAAAGCTAAGAAAGGCTATGAAAAGACTGAAAAGCATCTTATTCAATCAGCGTTTACTAGAAGTTTTTCCAGAAACATCTAGAAAGTGAAAAATCACATGTCGAGTTTTTGATTGGATCATTACTTATACTGCTACTGTGTGTAATAGCATTCTAGAATTTTTTGGAAACCCAAGAATATCTAAAATACTATAAAATCCATAGATTTTCTGTATATAGACGAACCTTTTAAGTAAAGCGTTTTCTTCCATATTTCACACCTTTCCACTCGTGTTCAAGTCGCTGTGTAGATTTAGCCTTGGGGGTTACTAGAAGAGCTTAGGAACCGAATCTAGCATTCAATTAGAAAACTTATCAATTTTGATGTTAATCACAATTTGAAAATACGAATAAAATATTAAGTTAGATGTAAAAAAAAATGTTTCATAGAAAATGGAAGGAATACAATTCGATTGATAGATTCATAATAAATTTATGTACGTTAATCTAAGTACAAATAGACCAGTAAACTTATAGAGCTGTAAGAATTATGACAGATGAATAAGATATGAGTTTTCCACTTCACTTAGATTTATGTATTAAGATAAACTAACTGTCAGTAACAGACCACTGTGGGAGAGAGTAAACAAACGTCTAACTGAGGAGGAAATTAGGAAAAGACACTGGAAGTGGATAGGACATACATTAAAGAAATCATCAAACTGTATCACGGAGCAAGCACTAACTTGGAATTCTGAAGGGAAAAGGATTAATAGCAACTGGAAAGGATTGTAGAAGACAGAGTTGGATGAAGAATGCTGGTGAGCAGCCTATGCTCCTCCACGAGGGGTAAGTAATTTGTTTGAAATATTTTTTTAAGAACCCTAATTATATGAAACTACAATATCTTTCAGTAAAATTGTTGTTTTAGAAAACAGTGTTTCGTGATTCAATCTGCAATGGTTTGGATTATCCTGTTATTGATATTTTTGATTGAAATTTTATCAGTCTTGGTTGATATATTTGCATCCTGTGCAGATTACCTCGATACAACAATTTTATCACAAATTTTTTAAAAGAAATTGATTGTGGCTAGCAGTGGAATTCAGGTTGCACATTTTTTAAAACATTAAATTCATCAGCTAAATATGCCTGGATCCTAGAATCGATGTGTGTCCTGGGATACGAATCCAGTACATTTCGCTTTGAACTCCAACGCGTCACTCGCTTAGATATTGATTACAGGAAACCAATCACTTGTTCAATGGATATTCTTTTCAATTTAATATATAATGTTTTGAACCATCGCGTTTTTAATATCAACTTGGATAGGTTCGTGGTCCCAATAAAATTCATCAATTTCAACAACACTATAACGATGATTAATACGTACTCACTAGTGACTGCTTTCAAAAGAGAGGATCCATGACCTGTGGAGATAAACCATGTCGGATGCGAGTTAGTTACCCACAGAAGAAAATGGGAGATGGTTGAGCAATATTATTGACTAATTGGAGTTAAGTTTGTTCTTCATTGGATACCAGCTCATTAAACTAGAGATTGGTTGTTTGCGTTTGAGATCAAAGATCGTGAGTTAGATGGCTTGTGTATATAATGTGGAGGGGTTTCATAATAGGAAGAAACGGCCGTCCAGTGCTTTCACGTTTTCAATGGGTGTCTCAATATAATACTAACTGATTTATCAATTTTTTTGTACAAAAGAACTTCATAAAATTATGATACGAAATTTCAAAAAGAGTTTCACATTTTATCAACCCATTGTTCATTGATCTATGTCATTTACATATTCATTTTGTGAATTCTCAAATTACGCTAATTAATTTTACAGAAGTACTCAACGTCAAATTGTCAGGGAAATTTATAATTGATTTTATGTGCTAGTGTTCAGTATTTGTCAATGAAGTGGGTCTATAATTTTTTTTTGAGGTAAACAAATAACTTTCCACTTCACTTGTCATTTCAATGATTTTGTAGTTATGAAAATAGCCTTAGTAATTTTATTTATGTATATTTTTTCAATGAAAAATTAATCGCATTTCCTTCTTTTTATATTGTGTAACTGCAAGCGGTATGCTTACAAAGTACAGGATAAAAATACTGTAATCTACATGGTTTATTAGGCACACATTCAGAAACTTATTCATCCGAAGTTCAAAAACAGTCTTTATGTTTTGATAGTATCCCACCTGTTAAACGTAGAATATAAGTGAATGAATAATCAACAGTATACTTTCTTACACCTGTAACTCTCGCGGAGGAGCATAGGCCGTCCACCAGGATTCTCCATTCAACTCTGTCCAGGACAATTCTTTTCAATTATTTCCAGTAGCGTTTATTAGCGAGGTTTTTTTCTACGGGATGGAGTTTCTGACCCCATATCCAACCCTCCTCCTTTACCCAGGTTTTGGACCGCCAGCAACTCTGGAAGAGCTGCAGGTCGAGTTAATTTATAATATGGTTATGTTACGGAAACTATAGAAATTAAAAGACTTAATACTAACCTCTATATTCACAAAGATTGAGTGGATGACCTTCAACTAAATTAGTAACAGCAGTGAGAATAGTACCACAAATTACCTACTAACCAAGCAGCACTGAGATTTTAACGAAATTAAGAAAAGATGAAACCTTGATCATAAGCAAACCAGATGAAGGAGGAGGTATAATTCCGATGAACAAAAGGGATTACATCGAAAAACTGGAAGCAATGCTTAGTGATCCTAGCAAATTTTAAAAAGTTACTAGTAATTATGACATTAATAAACAAGTAGAAAAACAATTGGCTAATTCCCTTAGGGATCTAAAGTAAGGGAATAATTACGACAGAGATTCATGATTCAATTAAACTGACTGGATCATATATACCACGACTGTACGGTCTGACTAAAGTTCATAAACCGGGTCTTCGTCTACGCCCAATTCTAGATATGTATAATTCTCCTTACCACAAAACTGCAAAATGGCTAGTTCGAATCTTAGAGACTTAGCACAAATTAGTTGTTAGAAAGAGTGTAAAAGATGTCTTCGACTTCGCCTCCAAAGTGGAAAATATGAATGTTAGTATGAAAAATATGATCTCACTGAATGTAGTATTTTTGTTTACCAACGTACCACTTATCGAGACTATCGAGTTTAGATGAAAGTATTTATCAAAAAATCAGCATTGACTTGCCTGAAGATAGTCTGAAGGAACTGCTCTTAAGATGTACGCTGAATGTCCGTTTGTCTTCAACAATACTTATAATAGACAAATAAACAGGATAGTCATGGGCTCACCTCTAGACCCGATTGTAGCTGATCTCTTCCTAGCAAAGCTAGAAAATGGACCACCTAATGAGAATTTTAAGGAGCTTGATCTAAATTGCCACTACATCGACGACACACTCTTTATCATAGACCAGAACACCAGTAAGGAATCTCTCCTAGAACAATTCAACAATGTACACCCGGCGATCAGTTTCACTGGTGAAGGCGAGTGTGACAAAAGGCTGAATTTCCTTGACGTCACACTAAGCAGACGAAGTGATGGCTCGTTGAGTAGAAGCATGTATAGAAAAAACCCCTCTGCCTGCCAACATACTCACTTCCATAGTTTTACACCTATCCGCTAATATCGGGAGTGCTACCAGGCAACTTAAGCAACGAATGAGTGAACATCTACCAACTTGGTTTATAAAGGGCCAGATAAAAACAATATGCACTTCTATCTTGGCACATCTTATTGATAGTGGTCATACTGTTGATAAATCGGAAGCATTTCGAGTGATCTATCACATACCTCCATCATTTCCCAACAGAGTTCGTTCCCGTCTCCTACATATAGCTGAAGCCATAGGAATTCATACATATAACCCCAATTTATGTGTACAGAAGGAATTCGTGACCCCCCTATCCCTTCTGTAGCCAGTTATGACTTAACAAACGACTTTTTTTATTTTACTTTGTTATCATTAACCTTATTTTCACATCCGGTATTTGTTTGTAATTTTCCACCTCTTTCCGTTTGTATTCTCCATTATCTACTTATTTACACACTTCTTATTAGGTAATGGTTTTAATGTTTTGTGATGATTATTTTAAGTCTATTTACCCACGTTTGATCTCATATTTCCAATGTTTCAATACTGATACGACTTTTGTTATCGTATTTTATTATTCTTACTACTATCAATACACCTGTCTTCATACTATCAACTTGTAATTTTCAGAAGGGATTGTGTGGAGATTTTAGAAATTTCACTGGTTGAAATCATGAATCCATTGAATTTAGACCACCATAGAAAACCTGGAAGCACTGGACGGCCGTTTCGTCCTAGTATGGGACTCCTCAGCAGTGCGCATCCTTCTGACAATAATAATCATCTGCTCACTAGTGACTGACTTCAAGAGATACTCCTGGAGTTCTAGTTAGAATCTGTTACCAGTGGAGTTCAACCAGGTCTGTTGTGAGATATCAGCTCACTGAAAACAATGGTGTACGGTGGTGCAACTTCGTGGATTGGTTGAAGTTAAACTTGTAATTTTACCAATTATGTGTGGTGACTTATTATATTTCATTGGGATTATTAACCTAAATTATCTTGATTGGTTTAACATTTTCGTATAAATATTCATGTATATTAGAGTAAAGCCTGATGACGATTTAATTGAAAACAATTGTTCACCTACATGTGGCACTGTTCTGATTTTCACAATGGGAATCTTTAATATACTAGAATAGTAACAGTCAAATATTTTAACGCTATTTCATTTAATTATAATCACAACCTGATTTTTTTTGTTAACCTCCTGATCTACTTTATATTATAATGTAACGAAAACCTGTTTTAAATATATTTCATAACTGTCATCCCGAAAATTTGTAAAACAAGAAAAAACCATAGAAATATCTAGAATCGACTTATCATTTATTGAAAAATGATTCTTTTTTTCTAAAGCTCAAATTAAACTTATTAATTAGCTTATATGTCACAGAAGAGAGAAGTAATAATAAATAGTAAATTCATTATATTCTACTTATATGATTGTTCTCGCTTTACCAGAACTTTTAAAAGGAATCAATTACATAAAATACCTGAAAGTAATTAGATATTTTGAAGTAATGTCACGAAAATGTTTTGTTCATAAACTGTCAAAATTCCACAGCATAGATTGATCTTAGCTAGACAACCGTAGAAAACCAGGAAACACTGAACAGCTTTTTTATCTTAGTATAAAACTACTCAATTGTATGATAATTCACCAACAGTGACAAATAATTGTTGCTTATTATCTTGAATTGACTGAAGTTATCAATTTCAAACGCCGGATACGAACTTAGTGATCTAAAGATGGAACGCTTCCGAGTTCAGTCCGTAGTGGGTATGCCTTTCTAGGGCAACAGTGTTTCGTCTAAAATATCAATTCATATAGATATTATTTGCATGGATTGTAGTGAAGTTGCGGAACCTATCTCGTAACAACGTGAACAAACTTCATTCACATTATACGAGCTGTTGGAAAATTAATTTGTGTAAAACTATTGTTGTTGCTTCAATTATCACAGACAAGTGAAAAATAAGACCTTAATTATATGAATTATCACAAACAGCTTACGAACAATTGAGCTAAAATAAACTGGAATTTTTCTGCCGTAAATAATAGATAGCTCAATTTTTCATATGCCTAAAGATATTAAAAAAACCTCCTCGCAAATATTTACTTAGATATAAAACTTTTCTAATTTAAATTTGACTAATACGTCAGTGAAATGATCTATAGTCTGACCATCAATATTTCACCAAACCTTTTAAACTACTTAAATTTTTTGAAAGTAGTTCAAAACATTTCAATAATTCTACAGCACAGTAATAACTTGATGAAACAATACTAGATCTATACTATGGAAATACAAAGAAAACTTTTACATTATGTATGAGGTGTTTGTTAGATATCACTTAGAACAACACATTTAAGCGAACAATTGTTTTCGATTAGATCGTCATCAGGCTTTACTCTAATATACATGAATATTTATACGAAAATGTTAAACCAATCAAGATAATTTAGGTTAATAATCCCAATGAAATAGAATACGTCACCGCACATAATAGGTAAATAAACAAGTTGGAAATAGAAAGTCAAACGTGGGTAAATAGACTTAAAATAATCATCACAAAACATTTAAACCATTACTTAATAAGAAGTGTGTAAATAAGTAGATAATGAAGAATACAAACGGAAAGAGGTGGAAAATTACAAACAAATACCGGATGTGAAAATAAGGTTAATGATAACAAAGTAAAATAAAAAAGTCGTTTGTTAAGTCATAACTGGCCACAGAAGGGATAGGGGGGTCACGAATTCCTTCTGTACACATAAATTGGGGTTATATGTATGAATTCCTATGGCTTCAGCTATATGTAGGAGACGGGAACGAACTCTGTTGGGAAATGATGGAGGTATGTGATAGATCACTCGAAATGCTTCCGATTTATCAACAGTATGACCACTATCAATAAGATGTGCCAAGATAGAAGTGCATATTGTTTTTATCTGGCCCTTTATAAACCAAGTTGGTAGATGTTCACTCATTCGTTGCTTAAGTTGCCTGGTAGCACTCCCGATATTAGCGGATAGGTGTAAAACTATGGAAGTGAGTATGTTGGCAGGCAGAGGGGTTTTTTCTATACATGCTTCTACTCAACGAGCCATCACTTCGTCTGCTTAGTGTGACGTCAAGGAAATTCAGCCTTTTGTCACACTCGCCTTCACCAGTGAAACTGATCGCCGGGTGTACATTGTTGAATTGGACTCAGATTTTGTGCTAGTTCTCACTCGTCGAAATAGTAAACTTGAAATTTTGAAGTAACCAGTGCTCCTTGATGAATCTGAACCAGCATCACCAAGCTTCATGGTCTGATTTATTAGAGCTGAGACTGACCACGTGCAGGACCTAGGTGTTTGCAGTTGATTGGCCACACAGACTAGCATGTACTATAACGTAACAGATTTTGTAAGAGTTAGGACTGGTTTTTCTCGAATTATTAGTAACCATAATTTTGTCGTATAGTGACTATTATTTATCTGTTGCCATCTAATATGCAGTCTCCCTCATTCACAGCCACATTTTGCCTTGATCATGAATGATAGCCATTTTCATTTTATGGTGCGTTGTGATCTGGTAAACTGTCTACCTGGAATAAATATAATTGAGGCGAGTTCTGACATCTGGACTTAAGGGCAGGGCACTGAGAGAAGCTAGAGTATCCTAAACTAATAAGGATTTAGCAATTAGATCGAGGTTAGTAGTGCTAGTTGGATGTGTAATTCCTCAATTCAAAGATACGAAGTTATACCAATCTGGTTTCTGATTGGTGGTTTTGTCACATGATTTTGGTCAGTAGTCATATGACTTGATATCAGACCCATTGTAACTTAACAGATAGAATTCAATCAATATTCAAAGGATTAGAAAAACATCATATTGGTCACCATTCAGTTATTGATCCACTGTAAATCTGTGCTAAGAATATCAGTTGGAAAGTGAATGGTCGTATTACATTTAAAAAAAAAAATGGTTCTTATATAGAATAGTAACTACTAATAATTATAAAACAGTAGCTTGTTTTAGTTTCAAGGAATTAACTGTGTAATTGAGTTTCGCATAACCATTCAAAAATCGCACACTGTCAATATATAGCTTCACAAAAGTGAGAAGACAATCAATATAGATTAATTTAAACACTTAAAAAGTGACATTTGGTATGAATAAAACTCTACCCGTATAAATCTATTTTGCATTGATATTTGATCAGACATGGTTAACTCTTAACAGTTTAGTATTCAAGATTGATTAATTGAGTGAATTAGCCTAATAATGTAATTTATAAATGTAGTAAGTTTGGAATGTTCACACTAAACAATTATGATTTTTGAGTTACATGCTTAACACTTTACTTTTTATACGAGCGAATGTAGATGTAGATGTAGGAGATATACCTCCTTTAAAGGATTTACTTAAATTCTGTTACCACCGTAATAATTTTTAAGGTCTCTGTAGGCCGATAAGAAAAAAAAAGTCAGGTTTTTGTCGAATTAGTGCTTGGTTTATTGATTCGCTTAAATTATTTCCACTGGAATGTAAAACACATAAACTCGACAACCTATAATTTAAAAAAACATATCAGATTTTCTTTATTATTTCTTCACAGGATTCTGACAGCAAATTGTGAGAGATCAAGCGAACTTTTTAAATCAGTACGTTTTCTATAGATAATAAACTCAGTATTATCTGATAATCTAGATAAAAGTTTTAGAATACTTCGTATCTTGTACATTAATTACTTCTTCCCTTTCTGAGGATCAACAAAACGTTCTTATGTGCTATTTATTGGATGATGATGATGATAATAATAACTTAGAAGAGATCTAATATGTTCAATCTCAAAATGATTAAATGCTTTTCTAGAATCTTTGAAAGTATTATTTATTTTTTGAAATTTCTAACCATTTGGAAATAGCATTAGTAGCAATACGAAGAACATCTGTCGAATTGTTCAGCGAAATTCTCATGCAGGTATTATTGAAATTCTGTTGGTATTAGTCATCATGATGAATCGAAATTTAACAAGTAACATCGATAACTGTGTTGACTTTTAAAGTTTACCGAATGGCTAAATATATTTTAATCAATCTTTATTACCATTTATTTATCAATGGAATGTAGAATGTGTGTTTTGTCTTGTCTGAGACTTATTAATTTGATGTACCTGAAATTCATTGTTGATTTTCACATTGAAATTTGAACCTAGTACCAATGAGCGGCTAACTTGTTCAAGAATGGATTATCCACTCAAAATACAAATATTTTAATTAAAGAGAACAAGAACGAAGATTAGTGAAGAATGAATTTATATTATTCTGCACCAGTCTTCATTCTTGCTCTATTTAAGATAATAATGGGAACTATGTGTATGTTATAACGGTTGGTTTTCCACGTTTACACGTATGGGACGTTAATTTACCTTAAACAATTATCTACACTAGATTCCCTCCCAGTATCTATTCTACATGACTTCAACACAACTCAGATCAAGAACACATGATTAGCCTGACCACAACGTGAATATATTTCCGCGCCATAACCCAACACAATCCAACAACAATGAACAATCAATGATAATAAGGATAGGAGAATATATAACTCATCTGACACCTGTCAGACTATTTACATGTCTGACTAAGCAAACAACTAATCATTATTATTCTCGCCCACACATCAGTATATGTTATTTTAATTTAAGACTTATCAAAAATACCAGTTCGGAATATCACCAACTGAATGATACAAATCCCTACTAATAATATTTATAAAATAATTTTATTATCTACTTCAACTTGTTTTAAATTAGTCATAGTTACAAATCAAAATCAGTGTAATGTGAAAAGAAAATATATTCGGAACCTAAATAATTTGTACTTTACAATTCATTACATAAAAACGTGATCAATTCACAAGTATAGCGCATTAATAATTAAAATAATATATACATGCATGCTCTCTACATTATCTATATAATCTAAACAAATATACAATTAGAAGGGGTTTTGTGGAGATTTTAGTAATTTCAATTGTTGAAATCATGAGTCAATTGAAGCAAGACCACTGCGGAAAACCTAGGAGCACTGAATGTCCGTTTCGTCCTACTGTGAGACTCCTCCGTAGCGCTCATCCACAACCCCGCTTCGCGAGATTCGAACCCAGGACCTATCGATCTCGAGCGTGAACCCTTAACCACTAGACCACTGAGTCGGTATCCAACGGTGTTAATGTTTAACTCCAAATGATCCACGAAATTGCGCCACCGTATACCATTGCCTTCAGTAAGCTGATATCTCACAACAGACCTGGTTGAACTCCACTGGTAACGGCTTCTCACTCGAATCTCGCGAGGGGGATCGTGGATGCGCACTGCCGAGGAGTCCCGCAGTAGGACGAAACGGACGTCCAGTGCTTCCAGGTTTTCCATGGTGGTCTAGCTCTAATCGATTCATGATTTCAACTATTGAAATAAAGTTATTTTTTTCAAAAAAAGGTAAAGATATAAATATTTTTCTGTCTTGAATTTGTAGTGATTCATATTGATTGAAGGAAAAGAAAACGTGTGCATTTCGGAAAGTAGAACTCTATCTTATTTTATACAAAACACGTATTAAATTTGTCCTTCTGAGAGATATTACCAACTTTAAGAAATAGTTATGTGAAATGAAATTCAACTTCTCAATAATCTTATGATTTAATGTGATGAAATGAACTCAATTCATTTCATATGTATCTAATTGATCAGTGAGGAGTGACTATTGTTATGTTTATGGTTTCTTAGGTATATTTACAGTTGAGTTGATTGAAGTTTAAATAGTTCAGTGGTAGCAGCTCTCACTGTGAAGCTGAGTGATGAGGATGCCAATCTCACAGTTCCCTCAAGTTTCCAGGTATAAATTGTCGACTAGTGTCAGCTATTATGATGTTTAAGTCAATGATTCCCTGCTGATTCACCTCTAACCATCTAACATCTCAACATAGAACGTGTGATGTCTAGTAACTCAGGCTAGTGGCCTCATTGAGAGAACCCGCGCATATGTAGTATATGTTCTGACGGTCTCAGTCGATCAAAATTCACATCCTCGTCAGTCGATCGACCGTCTTTACCTCATACTGTGTATAACCACAAAACTGCTACCTTGATGTCCCTAAAATATGCGAGTGATGCTCTGAAGACACCTACGATCGATTCTTAGTGAACTATAAATATCCCCTAGTTTTAGGGGTCAGGCTTCACAGTCATAAAAAAGAACTGCTATGTAGTACACTCATCCGTTAGTTGGTAGACGAATAGCTTACCTACGCCACAAATGATGTAATTTGGTAAAAGATAATAGGACCTATTGAATTTGTGTTAAAATTTCGTCAGACACCAATCCATCCGGGCTGTTGAGATTTCCAAGACAAGTGAAGTGGTCGACATGTTTACCTACTGCACTTCCTATTATTAGTTCAGCCATGGATGCAAACCAGTAGTACAGTAAAATTTTGCAAATCATTTATCACTGTAATGAACTATGTATTACAACAATCATAAATTCCATAAATCTATACAACTGCAATACTAAACTATACTCGATTAAATTTCAATTCATAACATAAATAGTCATATAATGTAATAGCTAAAACGGTAAGACAAAAATAATACACGAATCAACAGACATATATATATATATAAATGCGGTAAATTAATTCATTTATACACGTATAATTGTTTACTGGAAAGAGTAAATCACCATAAAATATCATCAATCATGTTTACCATGTTACATTATATTGAATAATTTGAAAATAGATACTTGTTTTCTCAAAAAATATAAACAAATTTTTCTTTCTGACAAATAACTGTACATCAGTCAGTGAATGTTTCATTCTAATAATAAAATCTTATCAAGTATAGATGAATGAATGGATCCGACATATATATATATATATATATATATATATATATATATATATATATGAATTATTACAATATTAGAAAATATCACATTGATAAATATTTGGTTCAATGTTCAAATAGTTCTTAATTCATAACAAATCAATAAAATATAAGAAAGATAATGAAAGGATAATAAAATGAATTAATGATGGAGGTTTGATCCTATTTTATTGTTTTACAATAAATAAATAAAAACCTTACCACAAATGATAAAATGTACTTGAAAAGAAGATTAATTAAAATATTTTAATTAAATTGATTTACAGGTGAGACTATAATGTATGGATGACTTTTAAGTGACACTAAAGTGACCTCGAGAATGTTCACATAATAACCAGGATCAAATGAAGATTATAAACTATGGTGAGGAACTAGAATTAAGATTTACTGTTGATGATTAAGGGTTAAGAATTAGAATTATGATTTTCATCAAGAACTGACATCAACTAAAATGTTAAAAACGCTATTTACCCAAAATGGATGAATGAATTTCGTGCCAAAATCCAAGACATTTTATCTTATATCTGATTGGTTCGTCCATAAATTATAGTCTCGCCATGAGTGATATGTATTATGGATAGATTTAATCAGGTTAAAATTATTAATTCACTAACATAGATAAGTAGCAGCAGTAATAAAGGACCATTGAATAGCAGTGTAATCTTGTTGATTAATATACAAACTTCAGTTAATTTCCATGAAATTTCTATTTCCAATTGATGATATCATTTTAGTTTTTCATTTAAATTGTGTACACCAGTTGATGATGATGATGACTGTCGACTTAACAGATCTAATGTAGTTGTACTGTTATCTATTAAATATGCTACATCATCATTAGAATCATACCATACACTAGTACTTTGTTGGCATAAACTTGCAAGAAAATCTCGAGTGATGACCAATGTTAATAGAATACAATGTATCATAATACCAATAAAGATAGCTCCTAACAAAACGATAAATATACGTGGTATATTTGAAAAATCTTGATAACCATTTGGTAACAATGCATGTCCACCAATGATTACAGTTGGATTTGAAGGAAACGGTGTATTTTTATCCAGATTACCAATTGTATACGCTAAATATAGGCTTAATGTTGCAACAGCCAAATAGATTAGATGTACAATTACAGGATAGAATGTATGACATATATATAATGGGATACTGTTTAAAAATAAATCCATTAATATTAAACAACCAGGTATACTATGTTTCAATGTTTGTTCAAGGGCTATAATGAAAAAAAAGAAACAACAACAAAACATATAAATAAATCAACAGAAAGGAGGGTTTATTATCCAAGATGGAGGCGGGTAAACATTTTGTTAAGATGGATAATAGTTGACTAGGAAAAAAACGAATAGTAACTTACTAATGGTTCGTAATAACTCATTGGTTAGCATAGCAAAAAATCTATACGCTAGAAGTGGTGATATGTAGGCTCAGTTCAATGCATTTAGATAGAGTTGTGAAGTTTTCACTACTATTCCAGACAACAACATTATCAACGCCTATTTTGAGTAGAAATTAGTTTATTTGTTGTAAACCTTGTTTGTGACTAGTTGTTTTGACTGAATTTATTATCTGCATATATGTTTTTGTATTTTTGTTGACTGTGTTTATACTTTTGAACTTAGACTACAATGGTGATTGGGAAAATTTTTATCCAGAAATTGATTAATTGGATCTATCAGTATAGAGGGATTGTGAATACTGTTGAATGTTATAGCTTACATCAGGAACCGGTTATCAATCGGTTCTTAACCCCGTGGTTTGTATCTATCAGTTTTGAAACAAAATAAACAATTAGTTCACACAACTGTAACATTGTTCAAAATCGGTCAAAATGGCATACAGTCACATTTAATCTCTACATTTTGTTGCAATGTCCAAACTTATCCCTCGGATTAATCCATAGGGGCCCAGAAAACGCTTGGAAACACTTTACTCAACCAGCGTTGAAAAAAACCACCTCAGAAACATCTAGAAACTGCAGTTACATGTCATTTTTCTAATTGGATATTCAACTATACCGCTACAGTATTTAACATGGTTCCAGAAACCCAAGGTCGTGTGTAACTCTACAAATACCCAAGTTGTTCTGTGCATACATTAACATTGGGGTAAAGCGTTCTTCTCATATTTCACACCTTTTCTCTTGTGTTCAAGTTGCCGTGTAGTCTGTTGTTGTTAGAACAGGCAAGGAAATCAAATCGAGCGTTCATTTAGCAGACTTACCAACTAAATTCCCTGAGATTATGAAATGCAATATTAATTAGTGATTTTTATCCCACAAAATTGTTCATTCTTTTACAATTACTGATACTATGAGTCTTTTTGCCTCATTTGCTATTTAATCTTATCAATTTCCCATCGTTGAGTTAATATCAGTTATGATAATTTGAACTGATGAATATTATAATTACACTTGATAACATTGTTCATGATTGATTGACTGATACAACCATAACATGTATATTTTGATACAAAAATAACTGAACTATTCTAAGCAAACGAACAGAATTTAAGCTCAAAGACCTTTAATAAATGCGATTAATTAAAATTTTGGAATCTTTTTTTAATTACATACATGACAAGTAATTCTCATTGATTAAATAAATCTTAGTGATTGTGACAAAGTTGTTTTCAGTTATTTCTAAAAATTGCTTTCATAATCCAATCAAACTGTCAACCATCAATTCACTAAACAACGTACTTCATTTTAAAATACCTTCTCTACATGTTACTAATGTTAAAAAGTGAAATTTTTCCACTTAAACTCGATTATTCTCAAATCAGTTAATAATGTCTATTGAATGAATTCACTACTTAAATAAAGCATTATTGATTAATTTTAGATAAACTTCCAAGTTATGTTTACGACGATTGATTATAGAAAACCAACAACAACGAAAAAATACATTTTGTGACTTAATGTAAACCACTTCTTCAGAGTAAATAAATAACCGAATCAAATTAGCACAAGTTCAAATAGTACAAAAGAAACAGTGCAAAATATTTTTCGTAGGACTCTAATTTATGGACGAGCCAATCAGAAGCGTTTGAGGAATTTCAAGCTCACGGCACTAAGTTCAATGCGAGATGCTCACATTCGATCGTTTTACAGCAGATTTTAGAGAAGAGGTGATTGTTGAGCGACTACAACAAATGGGACTTTTAAGAAGTTCCTGTGTCTGTGACTGCGGCAATCGAATGACTGCAGCACGATGTACAGACTACCGTGATGACATTATATTCCGTTGTACTATATGTTGGAGGAAAAAATCTGCTCGAACTGGCACTTCCTTTGCCCGGTCACGGCTCAGGCTAAGACAAATCATGATAATTGTTACAAATTGTATCATAAAGTCTTCAGTAACATTAGCTGCGGCTTTTTCAGATGTTACGGAAACTTCCGCCGTTCAGTGGTATGAATATTGCCGTGATATATGCGCAATGAAAATGACACGAGTACATGAATCATTCGGAGGGGTTGGAAAGATAGTGGAAATAGATGAGATAGTAGTTAGAAAGCGAAAATACAACAAAGGACGTTTTATCGAAGAAGATTGGGTAAGTAACGTTTCTGTGAATGTACTTGGATTTTACGATCATTCAACTCAAAATAGACATTTTCAAATAGTGAGAAACCGTAAGGTAACGACAATAATACCAATCATCAAGGAGTACGTTCAACCTGGCACCACGATCTATACCGATGATTGGAAAGCGTATAGATGCCTCTCAAGACTTGGTTTTGTGTATCATGTAGTAGTGCACAAACGTCATTTTGTCGATCCAACGACGAGGGTTCATACAAACAATATTGAAGGCATGTAGTCTAGGCTGAAGTATTTTTTAAGACCCTAACACGGCTCCAGAGGACGATCATTATGGAGAGCCATATGGACGAGTTCCTATACCGCATGCATTATGATTCCAAAACTTCTGAACCTTTATCAAACCTTAACTAGTTCTTAAATCATGTAAAAGAAGAATAACCATTGTAATTCATCAGTTTTTTATAATATATTTTTACTTTATACTAACTCTCTTCTGATTGGCTAATGTTCTCAAGGTCACTTAAATATACGTTCAAAGGTCGTCCATAAATTAGAGTTTTACATATTTTTTGTACAATCAAAATCATAATAGGTCTGAATATGTCAATGTCAAGTTATTCTTCTACATAAAATTGTGTCGGTACACTAAGTTATGTCGATTTTAATGTGTTCTAAATTAGAGAGCCTTCCCTTGATATATCGACTCGATCAGAACAACAAAATCAACTTATAATCATGTAAAATTACGAAATTTACAAGTTAAATCAACAATCGTAGCACATGCTATTTTCAACAATCACCAAATTCATATTGAAAATATTTCAGAAATGTTCTCCAAATGATGGAGACAGTCGAGTAATCGAAATGTTTCATTTGATGCTAAACCCCTCTTCCCGCAATACGAACGAAGACCTGACCATCCATCCAATCTGAAATCTTCATCCATTTAACCACATTTGACCCCATTTATTTTCCACACAATCTGCACACACACACACATACCTACTAAATTTCAATCTCACTCTACTTCATATTATAAATGTAAACATTTTTACCCATACATTTCCACTTATGACGCACAAATTAATGCAGTGATAGGTAATACAAAATTATCTTGACTAAAGGTAACTTGACATTGACCTGTTCAGACCGATTATAACTCTGACTGTACTAAAAATATTCTTCATTGTTTTCTTTGTTATTTATTTACTATTATTTACTTGCTCTGAAGAAGTGAGTTACGTTACGTGACGAAACGTCAGAAATTACAATTTTCTACTCAATGTAATTTCACGAAAAATATATTTACTTTTGACTTTCTACCCGGTGCTCAATTTATTTGAAACTATTAAGTCCAATCTTGACATTGATACCTATAAAAAACAATCAGCTAATTTTAACTTCTTTCAAATAAAATGTCAGTATAGAAGGGGTTTATAGAGATTGTCGAATTCTAGAGTTTATTTACATCAGGAATTGGTTGTGGTTAGACAACCACTGAAAATTAGAAGCACTGGACAACTGTCTCATCCTAATATATGGAACTCCTTAGCCGTTAGCCATTCATCATTCGTTATCACCGTAGGCCTTGGCAAAGATGACAAACCATATTAGTATGACAAGATAAATTGTAAAACAGACAGAAATAATGCGATAGCAATGATAATCAGAAATATTGAATATTGGAAATATAGTTCGAAAATATAAAGTGGGAAAGGTATAGACGAGGGAATACTGGGATTCGTGATCTAGAAGAGGATAAAGCGTGAATAAATCTGTGTCATTGTGAACGATTCTGAATAGCCCATATCTACAACCCGATAGGGAATCAAACACAGAACCTTCACATGTCACTGTAAGCGATTTATCATTTTAAATAAAAATGTTATCCGAATTGATGTAGCGTTTTCAGCAGAACTAAACTATACTAACGGCTTTCAAATAAATGGAATTGGCCAGTCATAGTGGAAATAGAAATCGTTGAATATATGCACGACTTTTAAAAAAGAATTGCAGGACATCATGCTTTTGACGAAACTTCTCATTTTGGTTAAGTTGGTTGGTGATATCAGATAGATCAGTTATAGAATATTGAACTGTTTACAAAAACTACATTCTGGCTGGCTCATATTCGATTGGCTAATCCCAAGGTCTAACCTAAAACCGCTCAAGGCCGGCACTATTGCTTGGTGCTACCAAATTTTCTATTCAAAAAACATAAATTCTATGAAAATATAAAAACTATTACAGAACATTTACAGCTATATGAAAGTTAAGAAAATGTTTTTTTAGTTGAGATCATGAACCGATCAATGTTAGACCACTATTGAAAACCTGGGAGCACTGGACTGTTGAGGGATCGCACACTAGGACGAAATGGCTGTCCAGTGCTTCCATGTTTTCAATGGTGGTTTAACATTGATCGGTTCATGATCTCAATTAAAACTCAACAATCTCCACAACCCGATACTGATATTTTTTTCTATAATAAATTGAAGTATTTTTCCTCATATACGGCAATGGAAAACAGAAGGCATCAAATAAAAAATCGAAACGTAATTTTACGCTCACTCTAAAGTCCTTCACCATTCAAACAATCAATAATTATAATAGTAATCGTATTCATAACAAGCTAATGAAGGTATCATACGAATTAAACATAAACATTGTCCACTCAGTTGCTAATTATCTTAAAACAGTCAACCAACAAAACCATAGTTTGATGTTCGTCGTCATAGTAACGATATTGAATAGCCTAGGTACCGTTACTATTGGCACGATTTAAGAAAACAATTCTTGTTACAAATACTACAAACTACTGATAAACTGATCATTGAAACACGGTTATTAATACATTACTTGTACTAATACACAAGATACATGTAGTAACTTTGAACAGTGAACTCCTTACTAGCAATTCACTTTGTTTGACACGATATAGAGACGGGGGAAATGTAGAATTTCGAACAATCGAATATTATTGATCCAAGTTATAACATTTCAGAATAGCAGACAAAGAAAATATGAGGTTAGAAAGAAAATAAGACACGAGTTATCATCTAGAAAAATCCACTACTTAATAATGTGATGTATGCTGAGTTAAACCAAGTACGCGCAGTCTTCAATCTGTAAGTCCTAAGAGTTTGATTTCGACCAACCCAATTCTGTATTATTTACATGCCTTTACTTGATAAACCTACTTATATACTCCAACCAATATTACAGATAGGTTGACTTACGAATAAACACACACCATAAATTCTAGTACAGTTTCACATTTTATGCTACTGTTATGATCTGAGGTTGTCCGAATCTGCTATTTGAATATATAACCTTCCTATATCCGTACCCAAACCAGGCATTTTAGTGAGGAAAAAAATCAAGAGTAAGTAGAAAGCTTTTATCGACTAATCAGATTGAGAATATATGTACAACTGATACATTGAACTTTGAGAATTATTACACTGAATCAGTGGAGAGTATAAGATTGATATTAAAGTAAGATTACACAATCTATAATTTTACATCACAGATTGATATAATACAGTAGCCAAGTAAATATTTATACTTTCCAAATAACTCTCGAAAACAATCTATTTATCATTTACGTTAAAGGTTGAGTGATAGAAGGGAATTAACAGGATGATGATCAATATGATGCATTGGGAGATGTATTGAGAGATCTGTATTATTCACATGTGTATACACAATACTAGTTGGAAACAATATAGGAGCTGATAAGAACATTCATACATCAAGGTTGTCACGTTACAACACAAAGGGTTCCAGTAGGGTCGAATGGCTTAATAGTAAAGTTTTCACTGACGTTCTAGACAATGTTATTTGCATAAACTTCAGCATAGCAGCTTTTTCGGTTGACAAAACACTTATATCTGAAATTTATGCTCCTGAGCTGATGCGTTTCAGATAGATTAATGGGTGCCTGAAATCTAGTAATTAAAACTTGTACTTTTCTTTTATCTATATTTAAAACTGGCTGATAAAAGGCCCTTGTAACAGCATATCAATAACAGTTAAGATGATCTCATCAGTGTTCAAAGTTACTCGTGTTAGACTTATTGGTCAGGTTAAGTAATCAACCAGTAGACGGACTAACATACTCAGACTTGAGGAAAATAAATCAGAATTTCGACTGGTGCTTTGTTTTCCCGAGATGTAAATTCAAGAAGTCCGGGTTAACGTCTCAATTATAACAAAATCACACAAGATCCATAACAAAGAGTAAATATTAGATTAATGTCTACCAAAGTAATAGAAAAGAATACACAAAAATGTAGTTTTAATCGAAGGAAGGGAACTGAGGAAATAAATATTAATGAAATTAAACTTGACAAATTAAGATTTACGCGAAAAATTTTTTCAAGAAAATGAACAAAACCTTTAAAGATACTCATAATGAAATAGTACCAATTTCTGCATATGTTCACAAATTCCAAAGGTTATATTACATAACTTTGAAGTAAAACAACGCGAAAATCTATACCAGTCTACTATAACTAGTGAAACATTGGCACAGTACCATAAAGTGAAGTAAATTACCTGTCAAAAACTGAACAAGTAGTTTAAGCGTACAAATGATTTACAAAGTTTAATGCCAACATGACTAGCTTCAAATTCTGTCTCACCAAAAAAAGATAACATGAGTTAGGTAGCCAATTAACTAGACTCAACTAACATTCAAAGAAAAAAACACTGTAAACAAGACTACATGTCAAGTAGCAAACAATATCTATATTTAAATTCAAGTATATATTTATATATAGTCATGTTTGAACAGGAAATAAGAATCAACTGTCTAGCTAGTTCATCGTGTGCACAGATTTAGTTGTGAAAACTATGATTATGTATACTATAAAATAAACTATATCAAAATGGGAATTTGTGGATATTGTATTAATTTTAATAGTTGAAGGTTAACATCGCTGGACGCCAACTCAATTGTCTAGAGGTTAAGCGTTCGTGCGCAAGACCAAAGGTTCAGATTTTGAGTCCTTCTTGCGGATAGTGGATGCACACTGCTGAGGAGTTCTATACTAGGACGAAACGGCTGCCCAGTGCTTCCAGGTTTTGAATGGTGACCTAGGTTAAATCAATTCATGAATTCATCATGCTTTATGATAAATTTGAAGGGAGTTAGTGCTATGACTTTAAAACTTCTTTCATTCATAGGAAAAATATTAATCACTGAATAGTTCTAAACCTTCACACTTTATAAATTCATAACTAATGAGTATTTATGATTTACAAGTAACACGTTTTGACTCAGAAATGCGAATCGTTATCATTCAGCATCAGCAAATCATAACCCTAAATGTCTGAGTACAGTGAGAACAAATACAGTCCCATTATGTTTCACGATTAGATTTAATTAATAATGTACCGTTTTTAATCCTAGCCCAACCAGCTATGCAGAACACAAACCCTAAAATTGAGTAGAAATCGGTTTTGTCAAAATCCGAATGATAATGTGCTTATGTCAGTCAATTAATTGATTCAGAGTGTGATGCTCAAATGGTGATTTTTCACATGATCTGCTCATACAATTCACGCAGTGAAGTAATTTCCACATAAAAGTGAAAGAGTAAAAGCAAACATCAAAAGCGTAAACTGGTTTGTTGGTTGTGAGTGATCCACGTAGAGGAGCTAGGAAATCGATTCGAAGCACGTAGTGCAAATGAACTCAAGGATCCTGTGGAAAAGAATGATGAGAAAACGTACTTTAGTTACCAGAGCATGAATTAAATTTATTCCACTTCCCTGTGGATTAAAACATTACGTCGTAGGTTCGAAGAGTGATCTTCCAATAAGACGATCGTTTTTCATTTTATAGCTCTAATATAATTATCGCCCTGACACTAACCACAACAACTATAACGAATAATGCAAAGATTATGAGTTGCTCACCTTACAGTACAGCCTATATTTTTCAGGCTACACTGTAGAAAGCATTCACCTTGGTGATTTCATCTCGTTATCCTGATCTTGTGTGGCAAATTGGACAAAATGTTCTGACAACAGTTAAATCTAATCACTTGAATAACTGACTAGATGTTCATATAAAACCGTGAAGCTGTAATCTCTGTAACTTAATCATTCAAACCTTCCCACCCGCTAAGTCAGTTGACATTATTTTGCCATTGTACAACCTTTTTCCATAACCAGAAATGAATGATGTAGAGGCACTGTCGCAGCAACACAATAAATTAATTGAAGCTACGGTGGCCGCCATATCCCTATCCTTCTAATTCATCCGTTTCACAGTCGCCAATGGCCGTTTATTCTATTGCGAATTTGACGTGCAGAATTCAGTTCTGGTGAGGTTATTTTAGGAAGCATGTTTTAAGCACTCTTGAAGAAATGTTTCTGCTTGCTTATAGCGGTAGGATGGTGTGAAATTTAGAATATGTTGCTAAGGAATTTGTCTCTGGACAAACTCTTGGTACTTACTATTTGAAAATCGTGAGTCGGAAAACGCAAGAAAGAATACAAAAACAGTTAAATGAGGATTTATTTGACATCGAAAATAAATTAAAAATTAATATCTGAATACACTAATTTCTACATGGTTTACACTTTTTGACAGTTAGATTTGCATACATTAGCTGTGTAGTACTTGACATTAATTGACTAATAATTTACTGAGTAAACATAAAATTAACCGTCTACAACCAACAGATATAATTGATATAACTACTTCTTAAAAGACGATTAAATGTCATTGATGATTGAACAAGAAGAAATCAATATCATAATTCACTGACATTTCAATCAATTAGATTATTGTTCATATATATTTGGTGCCCCCTTGTACCAATACTTATGTGTTCAAATAAATAATAAGGCGTGTCAAAGGATGGTAGGTGCAGTAATTATATTTTAACAGAAATGACAATGATTTACATCCTCGTTGAAAATGTATAACACTCTTAGTAGATGTTTGATGAGCAATAGTCAATGTAAAATCCTTAGTTAATCTGTAATTCGATCTCTCTTAAACTATGAAAATCTTGGGTGAAAAACTCTCAGAAATCTTTGGAAATCAGCAAAGGCTGTATTTTAAAGCGAAGGGTTACATTTATGTTATAACGAACACTACGTCAAATAATGTGGTTTGCTGGAAAATCGCTTACACCAAGGGATTATCAATTAAACCGAAAACGAACCTCGATGACTATTGGCTGTCAGCAAAGGTTGATCGATTTCATAAAGTTATTCAGTAGCAATATATATATTAATTGTAAAATATAATTAAGAATTCAAAAGATCTATGCATATAGTTCTTGCAATTCTACTTCATCTTTTCAATTATGAACGCTAGGTTAACAGTGGATTTTGATTCTATTTGTGGTTAATACAGTCGTTTTTACACAAGTTGAATAGTGTCTAGCAGTGATATCCACAACATGCGTTTCGTCCTCGTCAAGACTCGTCAGCTGGATGCATATGCATCCTAGTGTCGATATTCACAATGAAACTTGGACTCAATACCTTTTGCTTTAAACACTGACCTATTATCCACTAAACTACTGAGTTCAGATTTCCAATCCGGTTAGAATGCACATAATCCAATAGAGACAGATTAGTTTAAGTCTTTAGTATCAACAAAGGATAAAACAATTATATTTTGTAAATAGCAATACATTTAATTAAAGCAACAATTTACACATATTTCGTCGGCATGGTGCATATGACACTAAATTATCATAGGAATAGTTCATATTGATTAGTATTGATTATTTTTTGTTTTCACACATTATTATTATTAATGGTTTCGCTTAATTATTTCTTTTTCTTCATTCAATGTTCTTGTTTAATTGATTATGAACGACCTTGAATTATCAACTCATAGAAAACAGTGAAAACGATGATTCTACCATTTAAGAGTGAATAAAATAACTATCTTGTTAAAGTGTTAAATCAAGGAGACTTTCTTTCCTTCATGATGTTATAATTTAGTTGGAAAATGATTTTTACAACAAACTAACTTAGAACACTGATAGAAAAATTGAAACTAACCTAGACTTATTCAAAACAATACACTTTGCTTCTTGAATTTAACCTTAATTAATATGAAAGTCTAAAAAAAACGAGACTAATTCCTTCCCTTACCTTATAATGTTATCTTGACTACTAATAGATGCTGGATTAAATAGTAAATGAATGATGAGTTATTATGCCCATAATAAAGCTTGAAATAATCGGATTCAGTATACAACTGAGAAGTTTTGTATTTAGGATAAAACAATCGTTTATTATTACAACTAGTTTCTAACACTGTTGCAATTGATGATATCAGATCCAGATGGAAAGAATTTTTAACTTATCAAATGTTTTTTTTACGTAATCGGTTTCAAAAGTAAAACTTGAGAACAGTGTGATCAACACTCCAGTCACTATAGATACGTGAATAACAAAGATACACACAACAAAAACTCAACCAATAAAGTATAAAAAGTCATCAGTAAAGAGACCATCAATTAAATTTGAATGCAGTCCCTAAAAATCTGAATACATTTTACTCATCATTACAACCAATAAGTACCCCCCCCCAGTTTAAAATGATCGAATTCACTACAGTAACATTGCAAAGAGTAAAAATAAAATGGAAGGGTAGAAACGATTTAAGGCTTAGACATAGCTACTTAATGACAAGATTAAAAGTTGGTTTCCCTCTAAAGTCAATATCAGCTGCAGAAGTATTAAAAACTCAAGAGGACTGAATAGGTGTTTTGTCCTAGTTTGGCACTTCTCAAAAGTATACATTCACAATCAGAGATGTGATCGAACTCAGGTTTCGTTGAAAAGGCGATAACTTTAAATCGGGAAATGTCACCTTAATAATGTTTTAACGAGCAACTAGATTCGAGATGGATTTGCAAAACTCTAGTTAAAAGAATTAATGTATAGGGATAAAAGAGTTCGGGATTGACACTGTAGCTCAACGATGATACTGTTTAGGAATCGCGCTACATCACATCCGTCTTAGTGGCTCATACATAGTATGTCAGATTTGTAGGCATAAGAATTTAACCCTGTCCAGGATCTTGGTATGTGTTATGAACTTGATTTGTCTACCCACTTTTTGGTGCCGAGGATACTTGTCTAATCTAGATTAAGACCTTGATGCGATAGGCTGATTGGCTTAACCTTGAGACTAGTACGCGTGAGTTCGAGATGGGGTAGAGAGAAGAAAACTATTCTGTCACCTGATTGGTGGGCAAGCACACGAATGAGAGAAGACAAGACAACTGGAACACTACTCGATCTATTTTCCTGACCACTGAACTCACTGGATTCACTGAATTCAGATTAGTGTAAAAAGGTACATGAATAAATAAGTGAATAACCCGACCGCAACGTACAATAATTAGGAAAAATACAATTATGTCCAAAGCTGGGTATTAGAGTAGAAAATAAGGTGCAAAATAATATGTTTAGATTACAATAGCTTCGGAACAGAAAAAGGTATGGCAGTGAATGATACATCGAACGAAAGCTTATGTTCTGTAGAATAGATTAGGGACAAAAATAAATGTCAGTGTTTTACAAGCTTTGAATAAAATGAAATAACGTCCCGAAAAATAGCCTTTGTAGTTTGTCAGGGCTTCTTGTTTCCCGGTTCACATCAGTATGCAACTTTCGACGAATTCCAAACAACAAGACAGCTATCTACCTCTTCTTAGTATTCAATGGTTGTCTAGTCCAAATCATCTCATGATGTAGCTTCGAAGTAAACAACCTCTCTACAAACCACTATCTCAATATCACATACAATATAACACAGAGGTATTAAAAAAGAGGAAAAACAAAAAAGTAAGAACGACCATCCAAGAACACCAAACTTAACCTATTAGGTACGAATCAATGCTAAGGTTGAACTTGATAGCTTCAAATAAACTGAGCATTGGGCAGAAGGTTAGTGATAAATATATTTTGTTATATCCCAATAAGTAGAAAATTGTATTTCTGACGTTTCGTCATATAATGTAACTCATTTTTTCAAAACAAATAAACAACCGAAATAAAATTAACACAGGTTTAGGTGGTACAAAAATCTTCAAGTGGTTAAGAATAAGGTTAAATCAGAAACAAGTGAATTTCTGACTGGACTTCTCACATATGCTTTATCTAAATATCGAAACAATACTGGAGCTAATTCAACATAACCTAATTAATGTCTTAAAAGATTTATACGAATTCAAATCAAAGAACTTGGAACTATCCATCAACAAGAACGAAACAATGATAAGTTATGGTGTTGCATCTTTATGCACTAGCATTCCAAATGGTCGATGTCTAGAATTCATTAATGGTTTAATAAATAATATTATTACTCTATCTAGCAGATGTCCATTAAGCAGTAGTTCAATCATAAAATCCTTCAAACTAGGCTTGAATTTAACACCATGCACTTTCAAAGGGACGAACAGAGTAGTCATTGGATCTCCAATTGTTGCTAATTTATTTATGTCAAATATTGAGTTGCTTATTTTTGCCAGTACCATCAGACCACTCATCTGGCTCAGATATGTAGATGACACTTTTGTCATATTAAAAAAAACCCTTAGAAATTTCTCCAAACAGATAAACACCTCACTTTCGAAAAGGAAGATGAACATGGTGAACTACCTTTCTTAAACTGTTTAGTTAAAAGAAGTACTAATGGAAGTCTAAATATAACCATATACTGATAACAGGCACGTTCAAATCGATATATTGATTTTAGCTCTGTACAACTATTCAGTGCAAACATCTTCCTAGCTCTGGTTCATTTCAGAAGAGAAATCAAGATAATTACTTCAGAAGACAAGCTAAAAAAAATAGGATATAATAAACATCCTACAATTTAAGAATCCTTCTAAGAATACTATTAAAAACATGAGGACAAAACCATTTTTCTTTAAATAACAATTTTAATGAAAGATCTTGGATTGTTACTGTGATTTCACTTTATCGTCAAGATAAGACAAAAAAATTACAACCAAAACTAAGAAATGCTCTAGTTAGAATAAAAGATAAGTTCCCGTTCACTACGCAAAAATTGTGTCGACAGATTAAGTCATGTCGATTTTAATGTGTTCTAAATTAGAGAGCCTTCCCTTGACATATCGACTTGACCAGAACAACAAGTAACTTATACAAAATCACCTCCTTATAATCATGTAAAATTACGAAATTTACAAGTTAAATCAACAATCGTAGCACATGCTATTTTCAACAATCACCAAATTCATATTGAAAATATTTCAGAAATGTTCTCCAAATGATGGAGACAGTCGAGTAATCGAAATGTTTCATTTGATGCTAAACCCCTCTTCCCGCAATACGAACGAAGACCTGACCATCCATCCAATCTGAAATCTTCATCCATTTAACCACATTTGACCCCATTTATTTTCCACACAATCTGCACACACACACACATACCTACTAAATTTCAATCTCACTCTACTTCATATTATAAATGTAAACATTTTTACCCATACATTTCCACTTATGACGCACAAATTAATGCAGTGATAGGTAATACAAAATTATCTTGACTAAAGGTAACTTGACATTGACCTGTTCAGACCGATTATAACTCTGACTGTACTAAAAATATTCTTCATTGTTTTCTTTGTTATTTATTTACTATTATTTACTTGCTCTGAAGAAGTGAGTTACGTTACGTGACGAAACGTCAGAAATTACAATTTTCTACTCGATGTAATTTCACGAAAATATAGCTATTTTACGTATTGACATAGTTGGAGATAGTTATCAGGAAACCTTAAACTTAGGTTTATACTGGTTGGCACTCGTCAGTAAGGTGTATATTTGGTCTTGAGGAAATTGATGCTCCTTCGTGAATCTGAGCCTGAATCATCCAGTTTTACCGTCTAAAGCATTACCACTGAGCTATACGAGCTATGACTGACTTCCTGTAGAACTGAGATATTTACATTAGTTGATCATTGATCACAGCTAATCTCACGTTCATCTAGCCCTTAGTGGTTGAGACAAGTGTTACGTATTTCCAACTGGCACCTATCTCAGTACACGTCGCTCGCTGATGTACAAGCAGGTTGTGAAGAAAACAGAGAGGTCAACCCAGGGCGTGAGATAGGTCCACGAAATCACTGGTTATTGTACAAAGCTGTGCAGGTAGGTGTAGACTACCTGGTTGGTGTTCTCACTATTACTTTAACAAAATGTTGGAAAGGCTGAGTAGCGTAGCCGGAAATTAGTAGTAAGTAGAAGATGCGTTCACTTGTCTTCCCTTAGACCTTGAGTCTAAAAATTATCGTACACTTTTTTATCCTGCGAGTTCATTCTTTCTTCTTGAATCAGAATTCCGATTACTAATCCGTTTGTATACACTCTCTGTCTTCCCTTAAACGATGACATTAAAATTGCTTTATATCTTTCTTTCTATCAACTAATTCTTTCTTCCTGTACTATATGTTTATATGCAATCCTTCTTTTATATGTTACTTCTATGAATTCGGTTTTCATCTTGTTGTGCTAATACGATATGGCAACTTGGACCGATGCATATATGTGCCTGGTCCTACGTTGTAGCTAACTGACTGGCCTAATACGTTCAAGTACCACTGACACTGTTACTACTTCTACTATTCTGGGATTTATTTTGTCATTTCACTGTGCTAATATGGTGTGACAACTTGAATCGATGTACATGTGTCTGGTTTTATGTTGTTTATGACTAACTGACTAACCAATAGGCCAAATACCAAAATGTCAATGTAGATATATTAAGATGAATTAAAAAGATTAACAAACTATCGATACCTATTATTTATGAAAAATTACTTACAAGATTGATGACCACTAAACATCCAATGCAGTGTCATTGTTGAATAAACGCAATTCACGCTGCATGTATATAATAGCCAAACAAATTTATAAGGAATCGTGGCTACAAAGACAAATAACAAAGTTGATATAAATAAATAAAAACAAAACTACTAAACGAATTTTTTCATTGAAACTATAGTATGTATGATATGTGCAGTTAGTGAAAGTAAAATGTGATTGGCCGCTGGGCGTGGACTACAAGATACCCAGCTTGCTAACTGTCCTTCACATTAGTAATTTTACTCTGAACTCACCAAATTTACACTGTTTGTAACTGTGTTACATAAAAAAACGTCTAGCCTATACATTGGCTCTATATTTGGTCGTGAGTCGTGTATCTGTGCATAGTATATCAATTGAGTATCCAGTTTAATGGTAGTATGATCTCCGTCACCGATCCTATTATCGTATTATATGTTGTTACGTAGAACAGAAAATAACTTTTGTTCGCCCCGTTATAGGAATGTGAAACAATCGGTTTAATTTGAAAATAAATTTTAATACACGGTTGATATTGAGGTGGATGTCTAATATTCAGGTCTTTATTTACTCAAGAGTGAATAAACCTATAAAACGGATATCTTCCAATCGTTTATAACGGCGAATCACGTTATTTTTATGTTAAATCTTGTATGGAAACATGTCATTTTACAACAAACAAAAACCTATTTTTTGACTAGTAATTTCGTCTTTAATTTCGAAGACTACGCCAATAATTCGTTGTAGTGAGCAGGTATCATTTAGTTATAATGTATTATTGCATATTATTTATCAATCAGCATTCTCTTCGTTCATTTTGATAATAGGAAATTCAGTCATTAAATCATAAAATTTTACTCCATAACAACAAATAAAACATCAAAACTTCAAAATATCAAGTAAATATTTTAAGCATTTTTGATAGTACAATGAAAAAAATAGTGCTACAACTGAATTTACACTACTAACTTCTATTATGGTTGGATGTTTGACTTGTAAGAAAACAAGTCAGTCAGTCAATAACAACGTACAACTTCGTATGTACGCATATCAGTTCGGATTGCCATATCACATTAACACAGATGCAGTTGTCGATTCAAATTCCCTAGTGGTAGGGGTAGTAAGAGTATAAGCAGTAACCCGAGAGATTTGGGTTTGAAGATGTTATTCAAGCAGTATAATCCAGTGAAATAAATTTGGAAAGAGAAAAAAGTAAGGGACATGAAGAATTCAGAAGATTAGAATTTGGGAGAACAGAAAGAGTGGATGCACCTGCGCCATTGTAAACGATTTTGAGTCATGTCATTCAACGTCTCTAACCATCGGTTGCTATCATCTCACGGACCCCAACCAGGTAGTCTACACCTACCAACATGGCTCAGCCCATTCGTCAGTGACTTCATGAATTTGTGCCATATTTTGGTCTGACCACCCTTAGCTCTCTTCCAACCTACTCCTACACCATAAAACAAGAGGAGACAGGAGTTCGTAGAGTTTTAAAAAAATGTATAATTAAGAGTAAAATATCCAATTAGTGATGCCTAATTTCCAATCAATAATAAATCAGTTGACAGCTTTTTTTTCTTTTAAAATACTAAATAAAATTTTAGTTCAATACAATCACAGTTTACACTTATACTACTTAAAACTGACTATAATCAACTTATCAACTTTAAAACAAAATAATAAAAGAACATAATTAGCTAATAACAATATTGTGTATATTATTTCTTGATTGAATTGGGTGTGGTTTTATTTTTCTTTTAATTTAATAAATAATACAAAACTTTAGAACAATCTATTTGATTTTCTTCTCAAGGTCAATCATATATCCCTACTTGATTATGTTGATGTGCTTAGTAATAAAATAGAAATTGTTTTATAGAGAGAAAAGTAATTCTTATTTCTCATAAAGTTTCTAATAATATGAAATTACTGTATTACAACAGAGAATATACTCATAAAATGTGTATCGTTAGAATTATTATTATTATTTTCATTACATTGTGTACATGTATAAATACATACATATACATACTCTTTCATTGTAGATAGTAAGATGTATTCAGTATCATATGTTCATTAAACAGTAATTATAACAACAACAAAATAAAGGACATATTTGATCTAATCAATAATATTGATATGTGTCGTTGATGAGCAGTGATTAAAATGATATGAATGAATTAGCTAATTAGTTAAAGAAAGTAGTTACTCGACATTTATATGGGTTTGACACTTGCCAACACCTATTTCTGTTTAAGTCCCCCAAATACTCTGGTAAGGCAGATTGTGGGGAGAGTCTACTCCCTCTCTAGAGATGCCCTCACATGGTCACGTGTATACAGCCATTGACAGAGAAGTCCTACTCAATGCCTTCCCGCGACAGGGGTGTTGTTTACGAAATTAAGGGGACGAAAAGCGAATGTCAAGCACTTTAACCGGGTTGGTCAATATGGAGGATCCACTTCGGGGATTCGGAAAACCCTGATTCCAAACCAATGGTGCACATGGGCTCCAGTATTCTGAAGGAACAAATGGCGTATGAACCAATCGTTGGTCACCGGCTACCATGGAATTGCATCTGTTAACATTGCTCCATTGTCGTATGGATTAGACCTTCAGGTCAGAGGCTCAGGGGTGGCCCCCTAAAAAAACTGCCTGCTACGGTTTGGGCACCCGAACAATATCTTAGCCCTCACACAAATCAAATAATTTGTGTGGTGCATATATATTTGGTATGTCCTTGTACCAATGTTTATGTATTTAAAATAAATAAATAAACATTTTCGGAAATTAAAAAGACTAAAGACTGTGAGATTGATAGTTCAGAAGAGAAGAAAAACGATATAATTGATATGCAACCGAATGTGAAATTTTATTGTAATTCCCTACATGATAATCAAAATACATTTGTTTGACTATCGTAAATTTTTTAGGAAAGACCGTAAAAAATTTAATTCACCATATGATTAGTCGCTTCTTTTTCCTTCTAGAAAAGCAAGTAAAATCAGTAGTTAATCAGATAACACGTTAGTTGTTTAAAGAAAAAGGTATTGAGTTTAAGTCCCAATGTGTGAACATTAACACTGGAATGCAAGCATATCTAGCGAACGAGTCCCAAAGAGGACAAAACGTGCGTCGTAGATCCCACTGGCTAGCCACTATCCAGTTTTAATGATAAAAACTTATGACTAAATGACAATATATCATGATGATCTGCTTAGGATGCGCATATACTTATAGAAATTGATCAACTGCAGTCGTTAACATCAACGATGGAAAAGTACGATTATTTGCAAATAAAACGATCAAATTAAAACATCATCTGGAAGTTTTCGCGCCGTGAACTGACATTAGCTGGATTATTACTAAAGACCGAAATGTCATGAAAATATACAATAGTTTCGTCTTAGTTTAAGATATTTCTCAATAATGGACACTTCAATTCTTATTATTTATCTTTAAATTCTATTACTACCCACTACTGAAAATTCAGTGTACTATATAGAGTTTTGATTTTTATACCTAATGTAAATAAGCATTAACCAAATCTTACATTTACTTGGACTGAATATTTAGAAAGCCTCTTTAGTACTTTTTTCATTAAAAAAGAAACATGTGTACAACTTTCACGTCTTTACATATAACGCCAAACAGTGGTGATTTCGCTTTTTTGAATTCGAAGATATTTGATCGTGAACATTTTCTCAAGTACTATTAGAACAGTATGGGGAGTTGTCACTTCCCGGTCGCCCACAGTGTGGAAGTATACTTCTTCTTAAGAGGACTGAAAAGTCTGGGTTAGAGATAATCATAACAAGCTGAGAGTGAGACCGTAGTTTTCAAAGTATAACTTCTTGAAGTCAGTCACATATGACCACTTTAAGAGTACTTTTAGATGAGATAGCTGTTCAATTTGAGAGCCTTACAGTTGGGGACGGAAATCTGTGAGGCAAGGTGAAGTTTTCTATTTTTAGGGTTGACCTTTCCCAATCCCCACCTTCCGTCGTGGGAAAGTAGCATCTCTGCACATGCTGGTTGTCTAAGAAGAATACAATACTACTGCCACACTCTTGTACAATCTGTAGTATGGCTTTACCCATGGACCATGAGTTTGCTGCTCTTAGACTTACAGTTCTCCAACCAGCTTGTCTGGGATGGAGTTCAATGAGTGGATGTTTCAGCCAATATAGCTCAATTAGACCATTACGGTGAGCAAGCCTGACCACCAAGTCAAATAAACAGCTACGGTCGGGACTTTACTAAATTAATTTAATATCTTACATTAATAAAACCTCGAGTATTGGTGTATAGAGATCATAGACTATTATATAGATTTACAACACAAAGTATTCATTAGTGTACAACAGAGGTTTGTGTAGGCTGTTAAAATGATACATGAATTACGGTATGCAAATAGCGAAGGCAACCAGATAATTATTGTATACAGAAGAAATACAATAACCGTTGAATAAAGTAGAATAAAAAATATTTTCCACGGGTATTTCTTAGTTAACACATTGTTCATCGGTTCCCCTGATACACCCACACAATCAAATACTTTTCGTGTACACGCACAAGGTAGTCAATAAGGAAGCTGTCACCAACTTTATGATGAACATGTGGTAAAAATGTCGTGGAAACGGATGATTTACCAACAATATTAAGGATTTGCAAAGGGAATAAACAAAAATATCACTGAAATCACAAACCGATCAAAGTTAGACAACCATTAAAAACCTGAAAGCACTGGATACCCGTTTCATCCCAGTCTCGGACTCCTTAGCAGTGCGTATCCACGACCTCGTGGGCGGGAATTTAACCCAGTATATACAGTCTCGTACGTGAGCATCTGACTTTTAGACCATCAAGCTGGAGTCCAATGGTGTACAAGTCTAAATTCAAACCAGTCCACGATGGTTCACGACCATCTGTTGTCCTCAGTGAGTACCTTCGTTACACCCGACACGATTTAGCTCCACTGATCACAGCTTCACGCTAGAACGCCGGGAACTTTCTCGAAGCTAGTCATTAGTGAGCACATGATAACCGTCAGCATATGGTTGTGAAGATTGTTGAGTTTCACTAAAATCACGAGAATGATCCGATGTTCAACATTAATAGGAAGTTTAGAAACAAATGACACCTTTCGCCATCAGGTTAAAGCTTGAATCGAGCTGTATTAAATGATTCAAAGACAGTTTTTTCTACTATCACATAAATAAAATACATGACAGTGGGACGAACATACTCTTCAGCTAGCACCACAATGGAAAAGCAAGTAAATATCCCAAATAGCTCGGAATTATAGACTTATTAACTGAATTTGAGAATGCGAACTGTTGTTTGTTAACTCAGAAGGGTAAGGAAGTGATGATGTTGAATGAATTGGAGAGTTCAAGTCCAACCACTAGTGGGGCCAATGATCAGGAATTTGGTTGAGAAAACCCATAATCGTACGTAGCAAATGCCCAGTGTTCCCTGCTTTTAAATGATACCATAAATGAGGTTGGTATCCATGATGAAAACTATATTTTCATCAAAGAACTAATCCCCGTAATTTACTCGATTAAATCTTATGGTAAAGCTGAATTATAAGGGCGAGCTCGAATGACATAAAATGGCCCTGATAAATATTGATCCATTCAGACAATCAGAAACAGCATATATGAAAGAGTGATTTATAATTCTATGACTAGGGTTTAAGATCAAAATTCAGAGTTAAATTTAGGGTTTTCAGCACGAAAAATAATACAAGAATGCTTTCCAACCAAATGGATGAATGAATTTTATGAAAAAAATTCAAGAGGCACTATCGTAAATTTGATCACTTCGTCCATAAACTAGAGACTCTTAGCTTAGATTGTAGTCTTAACCTTAAACTCAACTACTTAATGATGATTTTATCAATGGAACTAATGATCTACGTTTGGTAAACAACATTCTTGTTAGACATGTGCTCTATGATATTGAATTGGTTTGCACATTAATATATTGAGTCGCCCTCATAGTTCAGTTTTATTGATTTGTAACACTTACTTTCATTGTTTGATTCCCCATTTCGTCTAGATATGCACACCGCATTACACGCCAATATTATATAACATACAGCTGTGCCTAATAAAGCCCACTGAGATGCATCCAAACACCAGGAAAGAAAGTCTGGAAATTTCGGATCACGTAGAATTATCCATAAATAATCCAAAATGAGTAGAGTTGCAAACAAGAAAGCAAAAATACATCGATATGTTGCAAATGCATTGCCTCGACTAAAACATATGTACTAAAATCCAAGAAAATAATAGTAATGTATTAAACTTATTGCAATCGGTAAGTAATTGGGGACTGAAGAAATTCAAAGATTAATATTAGATGAAGAGTCAGTGAGATTTGAAACATGAAAACCGAATATACGTTTGAAACTCTCATTCACTAGCTAATACTCGTTTTCAGCTTCTAGGGGGATTAGAATACGACATCCAACATTTGTAATCAGGATATTGAGTGAGAGGTACTGAAATCCTTTTGGTTCGATAACTGTAGTTAACAAATGTTAATGATAAATGATGTTCCATTGTTTATAAATTTCGCTTCACGATTAAATAATTTTATTTATTTATTTGAACACATAAATATTGGTACAAAGGGGGACCAAATACATATGCACCACACAATAACAATGAGATTGTTAAAAAAAAAAATAGGGGATATATGGTGCGCATAATAAAAAGAATAACAGCAACGAGCAGAAATCAGTGCATGAGAGTGGAGTAATAATAATAATAATAATAATAATAATAATAATAATAATAATAATAATAAGGGAAACATTTCAGTTAGCAAAAATACAACCAGAAAGAATTCTTTCAGTTAAAGAAGTTACGTTCACTTTTATGGAGAAAGTAAAAGAAAGTTACAGCAGGATCGCCACTGCCTTCTATCCTGAGCCATATCTAATAACGTCTCAAGCCAGTGTTTGACCATTTCTAGGAGCCCAACCATAGAGTCGTGAAAGACCAACAGAAGCCAGTCCAGTACAGATTTCTTTCATACTACGACACCATGCCATACACTGACCATCTTTCCAGTAAGCGTCGGCAAATAATACATGGCGTGGAACTCTCTGGGACGACATTCGTAGGACATGTCAGAGCCACCGAAGTCGATGTCCCAAGATAGTGACACCAATGGAATTATCGTCGCTGCGTTCGAACACAAGATACCGGACCTCTGCATTACTAACATAGTGTTGCCACTGGATGTCAGCAATTCTTCGAAGATAACGATGGTCAAATGTAGAGTCATCTAACGTCCTCAACTCAGAGAGACCAGGTTTCACAAGCATAGAGCGAAACTGCTCTAGCATCACAAAGGTGCCAAAGATGACCCGAATTGGCAAGAGCCGCCCTGGCTTTCGCTATACGTGAATTGATTTCATCACTCACACTACCACCATCACTTATGCAGCTACCCAGATGCACGGACTTCTTGACTACTTCTATCCGCTCACTACCCAGGGTGAGTGCAAGTTCAGCGTCATGTCAGCCTTGCAAATGTACTTTTCATTTGCAAGGTGCAAAGCATATATCATACCTACAGACAATTATTGCCAACTGATTGAGTGCGAACTACATGACTTGGGTATCACTGCACAGTAAGAAATCATCCGTATACTCAAGGTTGAAAAGTCTTTCTCTAGAAAAAAGATCCATAACACCATTATCTACATCAATCAGAGCTGTTTCCAGGGCGTCATTGATAGAAAAGTTCAAGAGGAATGGTGAGATTAGGTAACCCTGCCTAACCCCACTGCTTGAATGGAACAGTAGAGAGAAGTGGTTGTATGCCCTCACTTTGCCTGAGGTGTTAGTATATAGGGCTTTCAAGATGATAAACTTCTCAGGCACACCCTTCTTCAATAGACAATCCCACAAAACAGTCCTGTCCATTACTTTATACGTTTCTTTCTACGAAATAATTGTTTCTCCCTTTATCATATCCTTTTTTGATATATTACTACCATGAATTTGGTGCTCACCTTGTTGTGGTAACTTAGACCGATGCATATATTTGCCTGGTCCTACGTTATAGCTGACTGACTGAATGAGTCGAAGGCAGCTCTGATATCAAGAAACAATACAACTACTGGCCTATAATAAGTATGACGGTGTTCTAACAATTGTAGGAGGGTGAAGATATGGTCAATACACCCTCTACCAAAACGAAAACCAGTTAGCTCCTCATGAGTAAATCTTTCTAGGGTTTATAACAATCTACCAAGTATGACAGAAGCCAATAACTTGAATGCAGTTGGAAGTAGACTTGTCCTCCGCTATTCCTTCCATAGATGACGTGAACCCTTTTAAGAGATAGACACAGATCCACTCATTCCATGATGCTGTAACACTAATTACTAGACGTTTATAAACAATCTAGTCAGTTCCCTAATCAGAAGGTTGCCACCATCTCATCTATACTTTTCGGTGGGTTGATAGCTAATCTTTAACCTAGCTCGGTTTGATATTTAGTTGCAACAGAAGCTGCAGATATTGATCCTTTAAGGACGATAAATTTGTTAGCCACTGAAAAGTAAAATTAGCGTAAACAAGGTCACGACCGGAGTCTAGACAGGTACTCGAAAAGGAGCGGCAGTCCAGTACACAACCACGCCAGCGGTGGCTGATCGCGATGTGATCAATCCGGAATCAGGTTTGAGATGCAGATGGAGGATGACAAGTAGCACATCGGCGATGACTTCGCCGGTAGTTAGTGTTAGCCAGAAACAGGTTGTAGTTTGCACACAGTTATAGTAGATTGTCACCGTTATCTGACCTGCGACCAACAAGTCCCCATCTGCTACCCGAACGACTCTCTTCTGTGTTTAGACGCCCGACCTGAGTATTCAAGTCTTCGGCTAGTACCACAACATCTGTCGAATGCACTTTCTGTAGAAGAACATCCAATTGGTGGCAAAACTCATCTTCCATCGCATCCGGGCTGCAATTTGTCGACGTGTAGACGGTTACGAAAAAACACCGATTTCTCACATTGATGGAGATTTCTAATATAACAGCACACATAACCGACTGTTGGTAGTGATTCAACGCTCAGTGTGACACCAACGCTTCCAAAACCAAACAAAAATGCCACAGGGTCCCCGTATAAACGCACGTGAAGCAAGCCTTCCGAAGCAACAGATGGAGAGCGAATTTGTAGTACATCACTAGAGTCTTGAATACGGGTACCGGATAGACAACAGACATCGATATTAAAACTTTCTAAAGACATAACCAACCCTGTCGGTTGTCCGATATGGATTAGTGTGCGAACGTTGAAGAACGCCAGTTTGAATGGTATACGTGGTTTCAGAAAGACTGGTTCAGTATTCGTAGTCGATGGTACCATTCAACTTTCAACTAGGCAGTAACTTGAGATCGTTTAAATAGAACAGCGTTTTTAACATAGTCGAGCTTCTGTATAAGTTGAAAAAAAAATGCGAAATGAGAATGAAGGGGAGTACATAAAAGACTTAAGCAGAAGTGGCGGTAACTGCAAGAATACTCCACATACTCTTCAATAAGATTTGCGATGAGGAACAGGTACCAAAAGACTGGAAAGGACTTCTAGTCAAAATACCAAAGAAAGGCGATCTCAGCAACTGTGGTAACTACAGGAGAATCACTCTTCTTTCAATACCAGGAAAAGTCTTCAACAGGGTATTGTTAAACAGGATGAAGGACTCCGTAGACTCACAACTTCGAGACCAACAGGCAGGATTCCGTAAGGATAGATCGTGCACAGACCAAATCGCAACTCTACGGATCATTGTAGAACAGTCAATTGAATGGAATTCATCACTCTATATCAACTTCATCGACTACGAAAAAGCATTTGATAGCGTGGACAGAACAACCCTATGGAAGCTTCTTCGACACTACGGCGTGCCTCAGAAGATAGTCAATATCACACGGAATCCTCAAGGTCGAAGGGGGAAAGGAAGACCAAAGAACACATTACGCCGGGAAATGGAGATAGACATGAGAAAAATGAACAAGAATTGGATGGAACTAGAAAAGAAGGCCCAGGACAGAGCGGGTTGGAGAATGCTGGTCGGCGGCCTACGCTCCATTAGGAGTAACAGGCGTAAGTAAGTATGTAAGTACATAAGTGACTTAGTATAAAAAAATAAAAACGAATGTCAACAAATGATTGTGATTATAACTTGTCTGAACAATTGTCCAAGCAAGAGTAATTTTTCCAGTATTAATTATCATTGGTTTGTGTGAGGGTTAAGATATTGTTCGGGTGCCCAAACCGCAGCAGGCAGTTTTCTTAGGGGGCCATCCCTGAGCCTCTGATCTGGAGGTCTGATCCACACGACAGTAGAGCAATGGTAAGAGATGCAATCCCATTTTATTTTTATTATTTTATTTTAACACATTAGTAGTTTTCGACGTTCCTTGTATTCTATTACGAGTCAGTCAGCTGCAACGTAGGACCAGGCACATATAGGCATCGGTTATTTATTTAACACATAGATATCGGTACAAGGAGGCACCAAATACATATGCGCCACACAAATCTCATTTAATTTGTGTGAAGGCTGTGATACTGCCAGGGTGCCCAAACCGAAGCAGGTGGTTTTCTTAGGGGGCCACACCCCGAGCCTTCGACCTGAAGGTCTGATCCACAAGGCAGTGGAGCATCGTAAGGAGATGCAGTCCCATGGTAGTCGGTGACCAACGATTGGTTCATACACCATTTGTTCCTTCAGGATACTGGAGCTAGCCCATGTGCACCATTGATTTGGGGTCCGGTTATAGCGCCGGACATTCGCTTTTCGTCCTCTCATTTTCGTAAACAACAGTAATGCCACGAGAAGGCAGTGAGTAGGACTTCCCTGGCAGAGCCTATATACGGGTGGCCATGTGAGAGCATTTAGAGGGGGAGGGCGGACTCTCCCCACTCTCGGCCGTAGCAGGGCATTTGGGGGCGATGCAATCCCATGGTAGCCGGCGACCAATATGTTCATACGCTATTTGTTCCCTCAGGACCCTAGAGCCCATGTGCACCATTGGTTTGGAATCAGGGTTTTCCGAATCCCCGAAGTGGATCCTCCATATTGACCAACCCGGTTAAAGTGCTTGACATTCGCTTTTCGTCCCCTTAATTTCGTAAACAACACCCCTGTCGCGGGAAGGTACTGAGTAGGACTTCTTTGGAAGTGGCTGTAATTAATTATTTAAAAAGTGTAGGATCTAGTACGAATCTTCATTGAACCGCAATGCCACTTATGGTATCATTAAATTGAGAGGAAATTAATACGGTGAATACCAAAGGAATCCGAATCATATTCGTATCACAGATGATGAGAAAAAATATACGGTTCAAAAAGAACAAACGAAAGTGTGATACGGAGTTTGATGTAACAGTGAAAATCAGCATCTAAGAGAAGATAACAAATCAATACACCATTGGATGCCGGCTTATTGGTCCAGTAGGTTAAGAGTTTGAGCGCGAGACTGAAGGCCCTGGGTCCGAATCCCGCGAGCGGGATCGTGGGTGCGCACTGCTGAGGAGTCCCACAATAGGACGGAACGGCCATTCAGTGCTTCCAGGTTTCCAACGGTGGTCTAACATAAATCGGTTTATGATCTAAATCTATACATATGTGTTACTCCAAACAATTTTAAGCCATATTACTAAGATTTCCAACCTAAAATCGTGGTTATCATGCAGATAACGCTTCGTCCGATGGTTTAGTTCAACAGTTGAAGACTTTGTGGGTTAATTTCACGTCTTGGTTTGGTTATAACTGGGTTTGTTCAAAAATATTATAACAGCCAAGAGTTTACATGGTAATATACAGTGGCTGGGCATATCCCAAACATCTCAGACGATGAAGTCCTAAGCTCAGTATTGAACACTCAGTATTTCAACCACATATGGGCAATATTTTGAAGACATTTCCGTCAAATATCAGCAGCAGACACAATTTCAAAACTTTTATCAGTCAAATCTTACACCCATTGTCGTGCAGGATATCCACATAAATATCGGTACAGTGGGGCACCAAATATATATGCGCCACACAAAACAATGATAATTTGAAGAGAAGGAGAAAAGAGAATTTAAAAAAAAGTAATGAACGTGGGGAATTATAAAACAAAAGGGAGAGAGAGAACAATGGGGGGGAAACGGAAAGGTACAATCAGAAGAGATCTTTCAGTTAAGGAAGATACAACCACTTTTTATGAAGAAAGTAAAAGAAGGTTACAGCACGATCGCCATTGGCTTCCATTCTGAGCCATATCTGATAACGTCTCTAGCCACTGCGTTACACCGTCTCTCGGACCCCAACCAGGGAGTCGTGAAGGACCAACAAAAGCTAGCCCTTTGCAGCTTTCTTTTATACCACGACACCATGTCATATACTGACCACCTCTCCGCTCTCTCCAACCAGTCCCAGAGTCGGCATATAATGCACGACGAGGAATTCTCTGAGACGACATTCGTAGAACATGTCCAAGCCACCGAAGTCGGTTTTTCAACATAGTGACACCAATTTCATTATCGTCTCTGTGCCCGAACACACGATGCCGAACCTCTGCATTACTAACATGGTGTCGCCACTGGATGCCAGCAATCCTTCGGAGGCAACGATGATCGAACACAGAGAGTCGTCTAACATCCTCAACTCGGAGAGGCCAGGTTTCACAAGCATAGAGCAAAACTGCTCTCACCGACGCGTTGTAGATCCGACCTTTTACAGCCAGACTAACATCACGAAGGCGCCAAAGATGACCCAGATTGGCATAAGCCGCTCTGGCTTTCACTATACGTGCATTGATCTCATGACTTACGCCACCACCAGCATTTATGCAGCTACCTACATACACGAACTTCTTGACTACTTCTATCTGCTCACCGTCCAGAGTGAGTACAGGATTAGAATCCTGCCAGTCTTGTAGGAGTACTTTGCACTTCGAAGGTGCGAAGCACATACCATACCTACGGACATTGATTGCCAACTGATTAAGTGCGGATTGCATGGATTGGGCATTCTCGCACAGTAAGACAATATCATCCGCATACTCAAGGTCGAGAAGTCTTTCTCCAGGCAACAGATCCACACCACCATTACTTACATCCATCAGAGCTGTTTCCAGGGCGTCATTGATAGAAAAGTTCAAGAGGAATGATGAGATTGGGCAACCCTGCCTAACCCCACTGCTCGAATGGAATAGTGGAGAAAGGTGGTTGTATGCCCTCACTCTGCCTGAGGTGTTTGTGTATATGGCTTTTAGGATGTTAATAAACCTCTCAGGCACACCCTTCTTCAATATACAATCACAGAGAACAGTTCTGTCCAACGAATCGAAGGCAGCCTTGATATCAGGAAACACTACGATTGTTGGCCTTTGATAAGTATGGCGGTGTTCTAACACTTGGCGGAGGGTGAAGATATGATCAATACATCCTCGACCAGAACGAAACCCAGCCTGCTCCTCGCGAGTCAATCTTTCTCGGGTTCTGGACAACCTACGAAGTATAACGGAAGCCAATAGTTTGGACGCAATCGGAAGTAGACTTATCCCCCGATAGTTGTTACAGGAACAACGTGAACCCTTTTTACAGATAGGGACAACTATCGACTCATTCCATGACGTTGGTACACTCTCTAGTTCCCAGATCTTTGTAAACAACGTCGTCAGTCCCTTAGTCAAAAAGTCACCACCATCTTTAAAAAGAGCCGGAGGTAAGTCGTCTGGGCCCGGTGGTTTGTAACGTTTCAAGAGTTGGAGTTCCTTGCGGACTTCCGCCTCATTTGGTGGATCAGTCGTCACCGGCCATGGAGGGCAGGACAGTCTGACCGATGTTGCCGGGGCAGCAGGCCAGTTGAACTGCCCTTCAAAGAATTCTGCCCATCGTCCAAGACGTCGATGGATGTTAGTGATTGGCGTTCCGTCATCCTCGCAGATTGTTTCGCTCACACCAGACTTCTTGCTGCCAGTGGCTCGGATGAGTTGGAAGAGCTTCCGGTAATTACCAGATGCAGCTGCTGCTCCCAGCTCATTAGCACGCTCCGACCACCAGGCTTCTCGGTCCTTACGCAAGCTTTGCCCAATTTCATTACGTAACATCCTTCGTCTGTGGTCAAACTCACGGTCACCCGCAGTAGACCGACGGGCTTCAATCAGTTGTAAGGAACCAGAAGAAACCCAGTGCTTGTAAGCGGGACGTTTCGCGAACCCACAACAGACTGTACCCGCCATTTTCATGGCGTCATGCAATTGCAACCAATGCTCATCTATACTTTTCGGTGGAATGGTAGCTAGCCTAGAAGCTAGCTCGGTTCGGTACTTACTAGCAACAGAAGTTGCGGCCAGCTTGCTAACATCAATCCTTTGGTGGCGGTCACTTCGTTGTCCACTCAAAAGTAAGGTAAGATTGGCGCAGACCAGAGCATGGTCAGATCCCAGATAGGTACTCCAAAGGGAGCGGCAGTCTTGTACACAACCACGCCAGCGGTAGCTGATCGCGATGTGATCAATCTGTATCCAGGCTTGAGATGTAGAAGGGGGACGCCAGGTGGCACATCGGCGATGACTGTGCCGAAAGTTAGTGCTAGCCAGAAACAGGTTGTGGTCTGTGCATAGTTGCAGTAGACGTTCCCCGTTATCTGTCCTGCGACCAACGAGTCCCCATCAGCCACCTAAACGACTCTCTTCTGTGCCTAGACGCCCGACCTGAGCATTCAAGTCTCCAGCCAGTACTACAATATCTGTCGAGCGCACTTTCTGGAGAACAGTTAACTGGTGGTAGAACTCATCCTTGATTGCATCCGGGCTGCAATCTGTCGGGGCATAGGCGGAGATGACGAAAAGACATCGTTTCTCACGCCGATTTCTTCTCACTTTGATGGGACTTTCTAATCTAACAGCACATAACCGACTGTTAATGGGGATCCAGTCGACTAGTGCTGCCTCAGCTCTAGCGCTTAGTGCGACACCAACGCGAGCAAGACCAGACGAAGATGCCACAGGGTCCCCGGATAAACGCACATAAAACAAGCTTTTTGAAGCGACAGATGGAGAGCGAACTTGTAGTACTTCACCAGAGTCTTGAATACGGGTCTCGGATAGATAACACACATCAATATTAAGACTTTCCAAAGACATAGCCAGACCTATCTGTTGTCCGACCTGCATAAGTGTGCGAACGTTGAAGGCAGCCAGTTTGAATGGTGTACGTGGTTTCAGGAAAACTGCTTCAGTACTCGTATTCGGTGGTAACATACAATTTTCAACCAGGCAGTGACTCAAGAACGTTTAGATAAAGCTGAATTTTCACCATAGGCGAGCTGCTGTCTAGGTCGAAACGGATACATAAAGTAGGAATAAGAGAGGGTGAATAAATGACGTGGTAAAATAATAATAATAATAATAATACCAGTCATTTCAATGTTAGTCGGAGAGAAACGAATATTTTCTATAAGCAGATAGTTCATCATAGTTTTAGTGTGTGGGCTGAGATACTGCCCGGGTTCCCAAACCGAAGCAGGTGGTTTTCTTAGGGGGCCACACCCCGAGCCTTCGACCTGAAGGTCTGATCCACAAGGCAGTGGAGCATCGTAAGGAGATGCAGTCCCATGGTAGTCGGTGACCAACGATTGGTTCATACACCATTTGTTCCTTCAGGATACTGGAGCTAGCCCATGTGCACCATTGATTTGGGGTCCGGTTAAAGCGCCGGACATTCGCTTTTCGTCCTCTCATTTTCGTAAACAACAGTAATGCCACGAGAAGGCAGCGAGTAGGACTTCCCTGGCAGAGGCTGTATACGCGTGGCCGTGTGAGAGTATTTCGAGAGGGAGGGCGAACCCTCCCCGCTCTCGGCCATACCAGGGCATTTGGGGGCAGGATATCCATCTGATAACTGTGTCACGAGTGATTCAATTTTGCAATAGTAAATCAAGCGCATTGTATTTTTGTCGAGATTTTATTATTACCATACCAACGATGACCGATAATACCTCTAGGGAAATTTGATCCAGAACTACAGAGAATAAACAACAAAGGGGCTCATACAATATACTATGAACCATACTTATTGCATTAGGAATGATGATACAACCTAGCTGTTCAAAACTCGCTAAATCAAAAGAGGTTCAAATTCATAACTGACTAGTTTAAATTCAAGTACCGAAAACAATAAGTTGTAAAAAAAGTGTGATCAAATTATGCTCAATGAGTTCATTCAGTTCATTAACTAAATACAAATCATTGCACGTGAGGCTTTGAGTTACACAATTGAAGGTAAATGATATCGCGCAGCTATCCAGATTGTAGTAGGGTGCAACGTTTCTAATTAACACACATTACTGAAAATATAATTAACTAGAGTACAGAAGGGACTGGAGATACTATATAAAGTATGATTTACGTGACACTATATTATTAACTTTGAATAATTGTAAAACAATAGGAATTTTTACGTTTTTAATGCTAAGTCTGCCATCTATTGGTATTTTTATGAGATAGTTCTATTCGTTTGAGGCTCTACATACTTCAATCATCAAAACGAACCAGCATCAACCGTGGCTTCGTATCTAACCTATACATGGAGAGAGATATGTAGTGACATCAATAGGCTAGAGCTCCGAACTGATTTAGACGAATAAAACAGCTAGTCTAAATGAAGTTGCTTGGGAATAACTTTTGGTTAAACTGCATTAATCCAGGTCAGACACAATGATAGCTATAAGTACACTACCGATTGGATGTCAATTCCAAAACTCTAAGAACAAATCGCACTCCATGACTTAAAAACAATGACAAACTACAATGCAGCAACTTCCAGGTGTAGAGCGTCCTAATGTTTTGATGAAGGAATGTTTGTTTCCTTATCCCAAATACGAAAGACCTCTTTTTGAATATTGTCCAAGCAACTAATTCATATCTAAATATACAGACACTTGAGAATGTCTAAAAAAGTGGGCAACAAGTTAGTGACGTGGCTCTCTAAATAATTCCACGATGAGCGATTCACACGCTCAAATCTCATCCCCTTATCGTGCTATTTAAGGTGACATATACGCACTGCATTGTCCAAATGATGACTTGGTTGTAAACATAACTCGCATTCCCCCCTCTACGGCTAGTTATCTTTGATGCAATCACAAAAAAGTTCGAAAATCACAGTCGAATTAGATCAAAGTGAGACTTCACTCATCTCTCCAAGTGGCCAACAGCTGGAATACCCCGTTTATTTTTTTCCTTGAAACAGCCTATTGACAGACTATCTCGTCAGATGAAAAGATTATTTACGTCGATCTTATAGGGTTCCGTAGTTAACGCCCGATGCAAAGTATAGAAAGGATCAGAAACATACATGAACTTTGTAGAGGTTGGAATGATCCGCTCAAGTATTAAGCAAATGATATCAAAATCACTTAACACCAAAAAGCCGAACACAATAAGGCGAAGTCGCACAAATTATGCATGACTAAAAACTTACCCTCCATTGATAAAAAACTTTAGGATGGGGATATACAAGGCTAAATCGTTCTCTAGTGCACTCTACTGCAATCTGTGAACACGACATAACCAAGCAATAAGTATAGTCCAGTGGATAAATAAACTGTAATATGCAACTCGATCAGTTGGCTGGAATTGACGCTGGAGTGAACCCCCCGATGAGATGCTTATAGATATGCGGCTCAATTGGCCTCCAACAAACTGCAACGATCCAATTAAATGTATTAATCCAATCGACCAATTGATCAATGATCTTAAAGCAAAGGTCGTCTCCACTTCACTGTGTTGCTTATGTTAGGTAACGCTTCAGTGATATCGCCCACTGATGGAGGTTGCTGAGCACAAAACCAAGGTTTAAAACTTTGCGGCTCTTTAGCGCTAAGGCCACAAATATACGATTGGTTATAACAACATAATGATCATAAGCCTTAAACATCGGTGTATAAAAATAGTAATCTGTAATTTGCTTAGGATCTCGTTTGTAGCTGCATTAGAAGATGACTGGTTACCGATGGTTATCATTCCTGTCTTAGTATTTTAGGAATATGAAGCTTTTATGTATGACTAAGTCTTCTTGTCTATTTCAGTCGAACTCCCAGTAAGATTTTCGTTTTAACTGCCTACTCGTTTGTGCTTACGAATCATAGTGCTTTTGGGTGATAATCTTGGAGGTTATTTTTGTTCGCTGCTGGAAACAGTTTCAACAAAGGATAATAATCCTCAATGTTGTTTCACTGTGTTAATGGCGAATACTGTTAATTATTTAGATAGTGCTGAGAACAACTAGACTTGAAGATCTCACGAAACCAGTTTTATCAACGCTATTAACAAAAACTATTTATGTAAGTAAAGATGCCACGGGTGCTCGGAGTTTCACAACGCCTTTACATGTGATACCTTTATAATCCAAGTATGACAACCTAGTCAGAGATAAAGTAGTTTGAGGACATATTCGGAAGGCTATCAAATTTCGAGCAATATTCGATCTAGTCTGGCTTACAGTTGAAGGAATACGCTGCACAGCATACCCACGCGTGATGCAGTGCGCATGCGTGACCGAGAGCCTTCAGCTAAGTGTGTTCAGCAAAATTATTGAGGTCAGCATCAATTTCAGACACCTACAGAACTATTCATTTTGGGGACTTATTTACCACGTCAGCTCATTCCCCTAATAGGGTAGTGTTGACCCCAAAACATGGGTAGCCAGAAGCTTAAACCCGAGAGATTGTCGTTGGTAAATACTCCTTTAACAGCTTGTCATCTTCGGAAGCAACTGGTTGTCTTTCCCTAACACAAGGAGCTATATTGTACAATGTAGTCATAAAAAAGTAATGTACAATGAAATAATTTATTCATCGTAATCTTCGTCGGTATTTCATCTTTTCTATCCGTTTTAGAAAAGAAAAAAAAGAATTTACGTGTGAATGTCAAAATGCACTCGTACGTACGTGAAGACACAAAAGGACAAAAAACGAAGAAAAAGTCCTGTATATGCGCTTTGTTAACATGAAATAGTGTAGAAATAATTTTTGTGCCGTAATTTTTTGGATTTTTCCGGGGAGAAATTTAATGAAAGTATGTACATATATATGAGAATTTTGGAAAACTTACAGCTTGTTTTCGGTCTTTTGACACAATAATACAGAAAATTTTAGGTGAGACAAGTTGTTATGCAGTGTCCTACATGCATTAGTTCAATTCTTCAGGGAACCTTGCTCATCTTCCAGAGGGCATTGTTTTGAGTCTGCTGTCAGATGAAACGAAAGTGTGATTATTGGTTATCGGTTGGGGTATCGTAAATGTGGGACTTGTGTCTTTCGATTGTAACAAAGGAAATTCGACATGAACAAGGTTTCCTTCTAAACACGCGGCTTTCAGTAGATCGATACTGATGTTGTCGTTAGTTCCGTTCTTATCGGTTATCTAATACTTAGATTCATGATGAAGAACTCCGAAGGGTCTTTCGTGTGTCGTTTCAAGAGATTGTGGAAGTGGGTTGAGACGTACAAAGACGTGTATACTATACCGTGGAGCAGGTTGAACGAAAATCTCAGTTGACTGGGGCCGTGTAGAAACAGATTCAAGTGAACGCATTGCGTTTGTAAGCCTCCTCGTGTAAGAGTTTAGATTCATATTTCCCGAAGAAGATGAAGGGTCTGCAAAGTCTCCCGGAAGTCGGAGTTTTGTTCCATAAACGAGTTAAACTGCAATGTATCCAATGTTAGCTTTCACTGCACTACGGATACCAAGTAAAACAAGCGGAAGAGCGTCGATCCACTGTGAAACGTTTTCAACTGATAGGGAAGCTTTCAGCTATCGGAGAAAGCCTTCTACTAGCCCGTTTGCTTGTGTGCGGCAGGCGGTCTTTATGACTTGTGTGATTCCTAGTAAGGCAACGGAAAAGTCCAAATTCAAACTGGTGCCCATGGTCTGTAGCGGTAGTTGGAAGACAGCAAAAGTTTGCCATCCATCATTCAACGAAGTTGCGGGACGCCGTTACCACAGTGATGTTTTTGGTAGGTTCTGCTCCTGGCCATCGTGCGAAGCGGTCTACATATGTTAACTGGTAAGACTACCCATTTGAATTGTGTAGCGGTCCTGCCAAATCCAGGTGAATACAGTCGAATCAATCGTCGAAAGTTGTGGAAAAACCTAATCACTTTAGGTTTCTCTCAGCTTACAAAGGAGCAAACCCACTCACACCAAATTGACCTGTTATGAGCTTAATGGTTTTACGAACACCTGGATGAGAAAGCTCGTGCAAGGTATTGAAGACGTTGCGTCTCGGCACGATTGGGCAATCCCTACCTGTAGATGTGTCACATAGTAAAGTTTCCTGACCTGTTCCTACCTATTGACATGCGGTTTCAGGGTTGTCAAAGATAACTCGTGTTGAATATCAGTGTCTTCTTTTTGAAGCTGGGCAAGTTTAGGAACGTCGATTCCCTGGAAACTGTTCAAGGAAGTTTAGTCTAGTTGTTGAGATTCTAGAGAAAAGTACTTGTATGAAGATGAGCTTGAAGAAAAGGTGAGAGGCTATTAGTAGTTAAACGTAGTGAATTTTCAGCATTCCATGGTGTTAAAAGCGCCGTACAGCACAACACATGGCTAGGAGTTCCCTGACAAACGTATTATACCTTAATTCAGTAGCGTGACGCCGTCTCGAGAAGAGTGATGAAGGTTGTCAGGTGTGGTTGACTCATTGTTGTAAGACTCCTCTGATTGCCGAGTCGCATGCGTCTAATGATATACCAATGGGTGCTTGGGTGTTTTGGTGTACAAGCATGGTTGCTTTTGCGATAAGTTCCCTAACTGTGGAGAATGTTCTTCGTGTGGCATCGTCCAAATTGATGGATTTCGCATTTCCACGAAGTCGATCATTTAGAGGTTTCATAAGGGACGCGCATTTTAGCATGAAACGTCTATATAAACTTACAAAACCATTAAATGTGCGTAATTGCTCAATGTTGGTCGGTTTCGTGTAATGGCCGCCATTCTGCTTCTCAAAGGTCGAATTCCTTGAGCATTAATAGTGTGTCCTAGGAAACCTAAGAAGTCAGTTCCGATTTGGCAGTTCAGAATAGTTATAGTAATGCCATGCTTTTGCGGTCGTTCAAAAACAAGGTTCAGAAGCTGAAGATGAGATTCTCTGTCCGAGCTTGCTATCAAGCAGTCATCAACATCTGGATGTACGATGTTGAGATCTCGAAAAACGTCATCTATGAACATTTGGAAAGTTTGGGCAGCATTTCTTAGATCGAAAAGCATTTGCGAAAATTCGTAGAGTCTGAAGAGAGTTATGATAGCGGTTTTCGAAATATCGTCAGTAGCCATAGGGGTTTGGTTATACGCTTTGACCAAGTCGATTTTTGAAAAGACAGTTGTGTCGTCCAAGGTAGCTGTCAAGTCGTAAATGTGGGGCAACGGGTAACGATCGGGAATGGTTTTCGCATTAAATCGCCGTTAGTCACCAATTGGACGCCAATCGTTGTTGTCCTTTTTGAGGACCATATGCAAGGGAGATGCTCATGAGCTGTTTGACGGTCAAATGGTTTCTAAATCTATTATGTGATCGGATTCGTTTTTGGCCGACCTTAGCTTTTCCGGAGCCAGTCGGTGCTCTTAAGAGAATACGGGAGATCATGTAGTCGTGACGTGATGCGTAACATTGCTGATTACGCTTGGCAATTTCGGTTGCGGTTGCTATATCCCACAATACTTGTCAAGTAGTGGTTGATAGACTGGGTCTATCGTGTACCGGAAAATGAAGTTATGCAAACAGATAAATTAGTGTTTCAATCCACTAGACTACGTTTGCGCGTATCGATGAGTAGGTTGTGGTGTTGTAACAGGTCTATACCAACGGTTGGCATAGTAACATCTGCAACGACGAAGATCCAGTGAATGGGTTTGCGTAAACCTGTAGAATTATGGTCCACTATGATATTAGTACTGCTCTAATAATAGACCTAATCCTAAAATTGTAGATTTGTGATGATGTAACTGCCTAATCTATAAGATCTTACATGAAAATTACACCATGGTCTACACCAACTAATTGCATCGTTACAATTACCATGATGATGAAGAACAAGCTTAGGTTAGAGAAAGATTAATGTATTTGATATGAATAAAAGGTGAACGTACCTTTTACAGTATGGAACGATTGGCTTTCCGTTTGACGCCTGCAAATTTAAAACTAATTCACAAAGCCGATCTTTACAATTTACTGGAAGGACGCTGACTTCTGCGCCAGTATTGACGAGGTAGCGACCTTTTGTTGTCACACCTGTGACGTATAACAGACGGTTGTTTTCGTCGGCTACGGTTTGTGATTTGCTTTTCATGTCGGTCGATTTGAGTTGGGAAAATTTTACGGTTTCATGCGATTTCTAGAAGATTTTCCGTACTGGTTGTGATACCAGCACCAGATCGTCTACGTAAAGTACTTCTCCTCATGGTATGTCACGGTTCACTTGTAAACGTATGACAATTCCGTAATGTCATTCCGTGTCTCTTGAAGTTTTTCTTTGACTGAATAAACCTCGGTGTTACAAAATTTGCTTATCTCTAATACATGGTCGGCAGATGTAGTCAGCTCATTTACAGCGTTATTTTGAAACGAGACAAGCACTGTCTGCACCTCTCTCATCCGTTGCTGAGCTATATTGTGGATCGATATTATTGAGGAATTGATCCAACCTTTATCGATCGATTAGATCTTCGCGTTTAAAAATATACCTTTCAGGAGTTTCGTAAGATCCTGAGACGTCACCAGTAAACATACTAGTCGTGATGTACCTGTTGAATTTGCACGGTAGTGCCTTTACTACTGCGAAGAATTATGCACGTGCTTGTGGAAATCAGCCTCTGCGTAGCAGAACCAGGCTCCGATTTTGTCGAGCCAGAATTGCATAATCTGAAGTGAGCGTGATATAAGAGTACTGATCTTTAGTCACTTAAAAGTCTGTTCAGTCATGACGAATATAAAGTATGAGAATAAACGAGGAAAAATCCCCAAAAATACGAAAAAACTCACAATATGTAAAACTTAAAGCATTTCAACGACATATGAAGTTCCAAAAAGGAGCAAACTAACAGTTTACGAGTTGTTGTACCATATCACGTCGACTCACTACTGAAGATGCCACTGGTATTTGTAGTTTGACAACACTTTGGTCAGTAATACATTCTATAATTGAATCGTGCCCACCCAGTGAAATAAAAATTCAGAAGCGAGAAGGTTCGACGATATATTTAATAGGTTATCAATATATTGTGAAACGACTGATCTAAACTGGCTAGCCGTCGAAACAGAAGTTAAGCATAGCGTTCCAATCTTGATCTGCTGTTGATGCGTAACCGAACGCCTTCCGCTAGGTGAGTTCATTAAAACAAATATTAATTACTTACTAACATACGGCTGTTACCCCTTATGGAGCATTGGCCACCGGCCAGCATTTTCAAACCCAAATGGGCTAGCTCCAGCATCCTGAAGGAACAAATGGTGTATGAACCAATCGTTGGTCACCGACTACCATGGGACTGCATCTCCTCACGATGCTCCACTGCCTTGTGGATCAGATCTTCAGGTCGAAGGCTCGGGGTGTGGCCCCCTAAGAAAACCACCTGCTTCGGTTTGGGAACCCTGGCAGTATCACAGCCTTCACACAAATTAAATGAGATTTGTGTGGCGCATATGTATTTGGTGCCTCCTTGTACCGATATCTATGTGTTAAAATAAAATAATAAAAATAAAATGGGATTGCATCTCTTACCATTGCTCTACTGTCGTGTGGATCAGACCTCCAGATCAGAGGCTCAGGGATGGCCCCCTAAGAAAACTGCCTGCTGCGGTTTGGGCACCCGAACAATATCTTAACCCTCACACAAACCAATGATAATTAATACTGGAAAAATTACTCTTGCTTGGACAATTGTTCAGGCAAGTTATAATCACAATCATTTGTTGACATTCGTTTTTATTTTTTTATACTAAGTCACTTATGTACTTACATACTTACTTACGCCTGTTACTCCTAATGGAGCGTAGGACACCGACCAGCATTCTCCAACCCGCTCTGTCCTGGGCCTTCTTTTCTAGTTCCATCCAATTCTTGTTCATTTTTCTCATGTCTATCTCCATTTCCCGGCGTAATGTGTTCTTTGGTCTTCCTTTCCCCCTTCGACCTTGAGGATTCCGTGTGATATTGACTATCTTCTGAGGCACGCCGTAGTGTCGAAGAAGCTTCCATAGGGTTGTTCTGTCCACGCTATCAAATGCTTTTTCGTAGTCGATGAAGTTGATATAGAGTGATGAATTCCATTCAATTGACTGTTCTACAATGATCCGTAGAGTTTCGATTTGGTCTGTGCACGATCTATCCTTACGGAATCCTGCCTGTTGGTCTCGAAGTTGTGCGTCTACGGAGTCCTTCATCCTGTTTAACAATACCCTGTTGAAGACTTTTCCTGGTATTGAAAGAAGAGTGATTCTCCTGTAGTTACCACAGTTGCTGAGATCGCCTTTCTTTGGTATTTTGACTAGAAGTCCTTCTTTCCAGTCTTTTGGTACCTGTTCCTCATCTCAGATCTTTCTGAAGAGAGTTTGGAGTATCCTTGCAGTTGCCGCTACGTCTGCTTTCAGTGCCTCTGCTGGAATGCTGTCTAGTCCTGTTGCTTTGCCACTCTTGATTTGTCTGATAGCCATGCTGATTTCTTCAATTGTCGGTGCGTCCGTGAGTGCTGCTTCGATTTTGGGTGGGTACAGTGAGGCTGGTCGATTCAAGAGTTCTTTGAAGTGTTCTACCCACCTGTTTCGTTGTTCTTCAATGTTGGTGATTATCTTGCCTTCCTTGCCTTTCACTGGTCGTTCTGGTTTACGGTGATTTCCAGAGAGTTTCTTTGTTGTCTCAACAGTTGTCTCATGTTTCCTTCATTGTATTCGTTGGTAGGCGCATAGTATTGGATGACGTTCATTGTGACACCTTCCTCCGTTGTTTTGAAGGAGGCTTTGATGATCCTCGGTCCATGAGATTCCCATCTTATAAGTGCATTTTGTACTTGTTCTTATAGCACCAATGCATCTCCTTGTGTATGTGGGGCATTTTTTTCTTCGTGGCCAGAGTATAACAGAAGCTCCCCTGAAGCTAGTCGTTGTTGTTCAACTTGCGTCCAATGTGTTTCGCTGATTCCAAGCACCTCCAGATTGTATCTTTTCATTTCTTCGGCACTTTGGAAGACTCTCCCATCGAGGCTCTGAGAGTTCATTGAACGGGAAGTTTAGTCCTAACGTGATTCGCATTTCTCAAACTTTTGCTGTGTTCTTACGCAACAAAAGTACCATTTCTGATCTAAACAATCTATTCTAAGCTATAAGTTCGGTAGATTACTTTTTTTGAGTTTCGCCCAATTTAATAGTTAACTGTGGTTTTGCCTCAGATTACTACTCGGTTTTTTTTCAGCTTTTCACGTAAAGGCTAGTTCGTTTTATCTCATCCGTTTTTATACATTTTTCCCGTTTTTAGTGTGCTTTTTAGTGTATTTTTAACGGTCTTAAGCTTTTGATACTACCTCTAACACAGTTTATGCCAACACAGCCATGAAAAATTCATGCAAACGACCTGGGTGCCGTTTCGCTGTTACATCTGGCATGTAGTGTGACAACTGCAAAGATTGGTTCCACGAAACGTGCACAGATCTTACGGCAACTGCTTACAAGAGACTCAGCAAATCGGACCGTAATTGGGTATGTGTTACGTGCAACACGGACGCTGTAGTACTGCTGAGCAACATCATTGTTCTACTGACAGGTCTGCGGAACAAATTGTCAGTAAACTTGGAAACAGATAGCCATAAAGTAGGTAGACAAACAAGGGCGCGCAACGAAAATAAGAATAGGAATGTTGATAAGTCAACCATCGATGGAACACGCATTCGTACTAATGATGACATGTTGAAACTCAGCACCATCATTACGTCGACGGTAATTGACTCCCTCACTAAACTTGGATCTCCCAGTTCAGGGTCCTTAAACGCAACAGTGGTTCCTAAAAACTTTGCAGGTGACTGCACTCACGCCAACAGAGCTAATAAGGACCAAGCGTCACCGTCTAAGGTTGACATCCCAAGTGTTGTACGGAAATCAACTGGTGCTTTGATCGCTCAGTCTACCCCAAAACGTCCACCCGGTTATCAAAAAGCCTAGGATTCAGAAACATGCTTCGACCTCCAAACAACAACGTACTGAACCTAAACGCACCGGAAAACCTGGGAAAACAATAACGATCCTTGACGACTCTCTCATAATCATGAACCTCATAGACAATCCTGACCTTCCTCTCAGTTCGAAGGACAAAAACGACAGGATGCTCTGGGGTGAATTGAACAAAATGCTTGAACTTCCTAGAATAGAGCCTTTGACGGTCACACGGCTCACTCGGGGAAAGGAGTCTAAGCATCAAAATCACCCGAGACTACTTCGTGTAACACTCAAGAACGCTACCGAAGTAGAGGATGTCCTGGTAGCTAGTCATTTACTGAATTCCGATGGGGACGTCAGAATACTGCCCGACATACCGTATTCTGAGCGCGATCTCATCTGGAAAATCCCGAAAGAATCTCAAGAGGAGTATTTTTGCGGCAGAAATACAATAGTGCAAGGTGTGCCGGAAAACACGGACCCTACTCAAGCAAACTCTGACATTCGTGGATGGAAATTCATCAACCAGTCCTTGAGACTCAAAAACATACTGACTCAACATGTGACGAGACTGGCCAAGAAGGACGGTGATTCCAGACCCCGACTAATGAGGATAACTTTCCCATCCTCCCCTATGGCGGCTGCAGCTCTGGAAGCATTTCGTGTCAACAGACGTCGGTTGCCAACTGGGATCCACATGCACCCGGACAGGCCATTTGACGCCAGGATCAAGCACAAAGGCAGGCTGGGGCTGACCATTCCACTTCTTGACTGTCTTGAAGATAAAAAACGTGTAAAGGACAGGGCCTTCACATTCGACAAACCTTATATAGGTAGGCTACCTGTCCACTCATGTAAGGCTCATACAAATAAAGAGGAAGAAGCTTACGCGTTTCAAATTGAAAACATTAACAGCTTATACACGAACGCCGCGAGTCTACTAAACAAAATGGATGAGCTACGTGAACTTAGCATTGTTAATAAGGTTCATCTGATAGGAGTATCTGAAACTTGGATATCTCCTCAGTTTTCGGACCAGGAGCTAGCAATACCTGGGATGTCTTTGTTTCGCAACGACAGAAAAACAGGAATTGGGGGTGGAGTAGCCGTATGCATACGATCTGGCTTGGAGGTACACCAAGTTCACAACCATGTGCTTGACAATCTTGAGGAATCCACACGGTGCTCTATGAGATTGTCTACTACTTCTAGGTGCCTAGTCGGAGTCATATATAGGAAGCCCACTGCCGACATCGAGTATGACAGTCGCATTCTGGAAGGACTATCTCGCTCTACGCGTCTCGGCTTCACTCATATCCTGATTCTAGGGGACTTCAATCCCCCTAGAGTCAACTACGCGGAACATACGTATATTGGAAGTGAAAACTCCATTGAAGCTGGGTTCTTCAACCTGAGCTAAGATATCCCAACAACAACAGACGCTGGAATTTCAAACGGTTGAATGCGTCAGCTCTACAGGACTATCTACAACAGGTGGATTGGGATGTTCACCCTCAACTTGATGTGGATGCTCATTGGGACTCCTTACTGCACACGCTCTCATGTGCTACTAAGCAGTCAGTTCCTCAAACGGTCCCCAAAAGCCACATGCAACCTACAACCATCAAGAACCGTACTCTTCGTTTGCTAAGCCGTAAAAGGCACTGTTGGACAATATACAAACGAACTGACAACAATGGCGAGTACAGGCAATACAAACATATAAGGAACATATGTACGAAGGCTATAAAAGAAGACAGGCTCCAGTATCAGTTAAAGCTTATGGATAAATTTATTTCCAATCCGAAAAGCTTATTCCGTTACGTAGCCTCTCTTCGTCAAGTCAAAACTGGAGTTTCTCAACTGCTAGGTCCTAACGGTCCGACCGATAATGACGGTGACGCCGCTAACCTTCTGGCTGAGCAATACTCCCGGACATTTCAACCGTCCCACATCAACTATACGGATGACGGCTTCATGTGCAACTGCAAAGGACTTTCCGTAGTGAAACTGAGCGCTGACTTGACGTTCCGTAAACTACAACACCTAAGAACATACATTTCTCCTGGTCCAGATATGGTCCACTCTGCTATACTGAGGGAAGCAGCTTCAATCCTGGCAACACTGCTTAGCGCGATGTTCTCACACTCACTAAGTCGAGGCAAGCTACCGAGTAATTGGAAGCTGGCTCATATCACACCAATTTTTAAAGGAGGTCGACGCAGCGAACCTTCAAGTTACCGACCGGTGGCTCTTCTCTCTATACCTTCAAAGATCATGGAGTCCCTGGTATACGATGGTATACACGACTATCTGCTGTCCTTAAATTTCTTCTCACCCCAGCAGCATGGTTTCAGGAAGAGTTACTCTTATCAACAAGCTCAAACAATTGGGTATCAAACCTCCTTTAATTGACTGGCTCAGTTTAAATCTGACAAGTCGACATTTTAAGGTCAGGGTCAACTTCAATTTCTCACACGCTATGGAATGTCCTAGAGAGGTCCCTCAGGGCTCAGTACTAGGACCTCTCCTCTTCCTGATTTATATAAATGATCTTCCTCAACAGATAACGTCAGATTTATTGCTCTTTGCCGATGACGTGAAACTTTAGAGAGAGATACGCAACCAAGAGAACATACAGGCACTTCATGAGAGTCTGACTCGACTTCAAAGTTGGGCAGACGACAACGGACTTACATTTAACACTTCAAAGTATAAAGTAGTCCATCTGCGACACGTCGCAGATCACAGTTACAACTTAGGAAATTCCTCTCTAGTAGTATCCCGTGTCGAAAAAGATTTAGGAGTTCTGGTGCCCTATGACTTAAAGTCTTACACCAACTGTGACAGAAATGCCTTTCGAGCAAACCTTGCACTGGTAACATTGAAGCGCATTTTTGGTCAGTTTGACGGGAGAACTTTCCACATAATCTTCAATAGTTTCACTCGTCCCCATTTAGAGTACGAAAACATAGTATTCCCTCCTACACTCCAAAGGGATAAGTACACTCTGGAGCGTATCCAACGGCGAGCCACGAAATCAGTTCTGGGAATCAAATTTAAACCTTACGATGAGCGCCTCCAATCACTCGACCTTTACCCATTAGAGTACAGGCGTCTTAGAGGTGACCTAATGGCTTACAGTATCCTTAACACTTCTGGACATCCTCTTAAACGCCTACTTAAGCTTAGTCCCAACACTAACCTAAAGGGTAACACCCAGAAATTAGAGATACAACATAGTAGAACGGACTGCAGACACAATTTCTACTCCTTAAGACTTGTCAAATGCTGGAATTTGCTGCCAGCTGAGCTAGTCCAAGCGCCTTCCCAGGAGTCCTTTAAGAGGCGACTTGATCTATTCTTAAGGACTGAGGATAGCATCTTACTATGATTTACCAATTTCTTTTTTTTTCTTTTATCGTTCATATACCTAGGTTCATGCCTGGAGGTATTGGTGATCCCCTGCTACTAGACACAGAAGCCTGTTAAGCGAAAGCTTCTTCTATTCCGTCCACAACCATTTGAACCATTTGTATGAACATTCCATGTACCTTAATTAATAGTTGCTCTGGTTGTCAGAAGGGGCATCATCGTCATGACTTCCGAAGGAACTCGGCTTTCACCATGAGGCGTCATAACTCTTCTAAATGAAGACCTTCTAACTACCAGAGTAGGGTATCAATGGTTTGAATTATTTTTTTCCGGTTAGTGTTTTAAAACAAATTCGTTTTCTACAGGAATGGGGTCGCTAACCCCATGCTTAACCCTCCTCCTTTATCCGGGTTTGGGACCAGAAGTAGTCTCAGAGGGGTTCCAGGCGGAGTTGAAACAAATGTGGCTAACATTAAACGTCGAAGACTTACAGAGCTATTAATTTCGGAGATTTATTTACCGCTACACCCAAAATAACTGCCCAACTGCTCCATGAATACTGCCATTTTGAGTGATATTTCGTTTCCTTTAATCATAATGTACAAAACGATTCAACATTATCTTAAATGTCAAGCGTCTCACCACTTCTGATTCAGAGACCAAATGTACCTGCTTAGATTTTGTGAACTATTTTATGTGCTGCTTAGTTCAAAACCTTAACGCGCCAAGGTTAGCGCTCTCTGTAATTAGGAAGTCGGCTTTGTCTCTACTTCTACTAAACTGTAAGTCAGTTTGTAGGAAGTAGACTAAAGTCAATTTTCACATCTCTCAAAGTCTCTCTAACTTATCTACAGTGAATATTCAGTAATTATGTAAATGTTGTGCAACATTTGGAATCAAGTTAGCAAATCAATATAATTAATAACACATCAAGCTTTAATGTTCTTATCGAGTAGCCGATTAAAACGATCATTAAAATACCAATGGGATGGTCATATGTTTCCAAATTAAACACAGGAACTCAAGTTATAGGTCATGTTGTTACTTAGGAAGTCTATTTTTTATAACAAACAAGACTTTTCTCACACATTCTTAGCTAGACAGTTGTATACGTGGGTTGCAATTTGTAAATAAGGTGAAACAGGCCAAACCTATGGTTAACGCTAAAAACGCCCAATGTCCATATATTTGAGATTTATCCCAAAGTCGTAAGAAACTTAGTAGTTTTCCTCCCAAATAATTCATCATGTATGATGAGTTCTGATGTCAATAATGTGCATTTTTTCTCTGTAGAAAAGCATAGAAATACTACTGACCAACAGTGTTTTTGGTATGTTTGCTGATTGATTAGTCTCCCGGCTGATTGAGTAATAATCTTAATATTTTGGTCAGTTCTCACTTTACATGGAATGCATCACGATAAGCCATTAGTAGTTTTCGACGTTCCTTGTATTCTATTACGAGTCAGTCAGCTGCAACGTAGGACCAGGCACATATAGGCATCGGTTATTTATTTAACACATAGATATCGGTACAAGGAGGCACCAAATACATATGCGCCACACAAATCTCATTTAATTTGTGTGAAGGCTGTGATACTGCCAGGGTGCCCAAACCGAAGCAGGTGGTTTTCTTAGGGGGCCACACCCCGAGCCTTCGACCTGAAGATCTGATCCACAAGGCAGTGGAGCATCGTGAGGAGATGCAGTCCCATGGTAGTCGGTGACCAACGATTGGTTCATACACCATTTGTTCCTTCAGGATACTGGAGCTAGCCCATGTGCACCATTGATTTGGGATCCGGTTATAGCGCCGGACATTCGCTTTTCGTCCTCTCATTTTTGTAAACAACAGTAATGCCACGAGAAGGCAGTGAGTAGGACTTCCCTGGCAGGGGCTGTATACGCGTGGCCATGTGAGAGCATTTAGAGGGGGAGGGCGGACTCTCCCCACTCTCGGCCGTAGCAGGGCATTTGGGTGCATATGCATCGGTCCAAGTTGCCATACCGCGTTAGCACAACAAGATGAATACCGGGTTAATTGGTGGTAATATATAGAAGAAAAGATTGCATATAACGGCATAGTACAGGAATAAAGAATTAGTTCGTAGAAAGAAAGATATGAAACAATTTTAATCTCTTAGTTTAAAGGGCCCCCAAATGCCCTGGTATGGCCGAGAGTGGGGGGAGTCCGCTCCTCCTCTCGAAATGCTCTCACATGGCCACGCGTATACAGCCCCTGCCAGGGAAGTCCTACTCACTGCCTTCTCGTGGCATTACTGTTGTTTACGAAAATGAGAAGACGAAAAGCAAATGTCCGGCGCTTTAACCGGACCCCAAATCAATGGTGCACATGGGCTAGCTCCAGTATCCTGAAGGAACAAATGGTGTATGAACCAATCGTTGGTCACCGACTACCATGGGACTGCATCTCCTCACGATGCTCCACTGCCTTGTGGATCAGATCTTCAGGTCGAAGGCTCGGGGTGTGGCCCCCTAAGAAAACCACCTGCTTCGGTTTGGGCACCCGGGTAGTATCACAGCACTCACACATATCAAATGAGATTTGTGTGGCGCATATGTATTTGGTGCCTCCTTGTACCGATATCTATGTGTTAAAATAATAATAATAACTTAGTTTAAAGGAAGACAAAGAGTCTATTACGAAGTCATCGATCAAATAAACTGGACTGTCTAAGATTATTCCAGTGATAAATATAACGAGTAACGCCATAATTGATTTTTAAGGATCATTTTGTACGTCATTTATGTGGAGTGTTGTCTCACACTTTGACTCGATCACTACACAAACAGATATATTTTAATGACTATCTTTTATGTCCGTATGCAAATAAATAAATATCATGCCTTATATATAATATTCTTATTTTACTGTCAGAAATATATGTAACTAGACAAAATATTCAGAAACCCTTAAATAGAAACTGCAATATATCTGGCTCGACCAACTAGCAATGCTCATCGTTATACTCTTGTTCGTTTGTTTATTGTCTGCGATTCGTCTCCTTTATTGCTTCATTTGTGTGGTGCGTTTTTCTTGGTACCCTATTGTACCAGTATTTATGTGCTTCAGTGTTTTTTTACTCAAGCACGTAACTCGGTTTGTGGACTCTAAAAGTATTCATTAAATTGTTTGTGAGATTCGCTTTAGAATTCAACACGAGTCTACATTAACATGCTGTAAGCTTTCTTAGGATGTCGATTGCATCAGTAGTCCTACACAACACTAAAAGACTAATTGTCGATGGGTAAAGTTGTAAGGCAAGTTATATAATCTGCCTAAATTTCACTTTTTGGGTCTGTTATCAAACATAAAGCGTTTAATATTTTATATAGTTCGAGCAAGTGAAATGGCTTATTGTCAATAGAAATTACAGTTCGCTACAGGGCTTCTGGAAGTGTGTTTCTAAGAAGCCAGATGTGACTTGATGGAAGCTAACCAGTATCATATTCACTTATCATCGAGTTGGGTTAAACGTTTTCAACAGACTTTGCTGTTATGTGATTTTCATATTGTTTTATATATGGAATAAAAGGTATGAGTTTGTATTTACACCAAATTTCGTTCCAAAGTTTCGTTTACTTGTTCTTTTTTTGCTTCCTCGTTGAACTGAATACTAAATTCTTAGTCCATTTTTTTAGATGGAAGACTCAGTGTATGTAACTAAACTCCCCGCTCCACGTGAAGTATCACCACTCATACGAACAGCGCGTTGGGGATTGTTAGCTGCTGGGATTGTTTATGGAGCTCTACGCCTAAAATATCTTACGAAAAGGGAAAAGAAGATATCCGAACGTGACCGTGCAGTTATAGAAAAAAGATTGAAAGAGTACAATGAATTATCTGCTTTACAGGCACAAAAATCTTTGGACGAGTTATCTAAAGCCACTGGTGTACCGTTGAATTAGTAGATAACATAATAAATTTTAGAAAGTACTGTGATGTATATCACTTCATTTTTTTAGATATATAATCAGTCCACATTTTCCTCTTTTTACCTGTTTACAATTTTATATTAACAAAAATGGCACTAAACAAATCAGAACTAGTGACAACTTTCGTGTCACACGCTTTGTACCTCCACCTGGCAAGGTTTAAGCAGCTGCGTTATTAGACCTAACATAAATGCAGCTCATAAGCTAGTACCCAAACCTACACAAAAACTGAAGTAACTTGATTACCTTATGAAGTCTTTTTACGAATACGATAGGCTCGTTTATATTTATCAATCTGTGACACAATGTTCTTAGAAGCATACTGTGCTCTGTATGTAGCCCCAAAAACGATTAGGAAAAAAAACACGTAAAAAGTAATAGGATTTATACCCGTTGCACAAGTACATCTATCTATACATGGTAGATAACGAACGCAATTGATGTCTAGGTCTAACAGTACTGGGCTTGAGTCTCGGCGTAAGCATCAACGCTAGGATGTGGATACATCCAGCTAACGATTCTCAAATCCTGAATTCCACTGCCACCCATTTCCCGACTTTGTTAAAACTTGCGTATTTTATATTTAAAGTTGTTTATTCGGCTTCCATGGTTCAATTCACTGTTTCGAGATACCATGAGAGATTGAAGATTTTAGATAGTTTGAAATTCGTTATAATATTTTGTTTTTACATGAATCCTCCATGAATGTTTTTATAGGGCTTCTTTTTTTTTACTGATTATGTTTAACTCTTTGTATATTATATACTATTTTCAGTGTCGTATTGTGTAATAAAGTTAATACCTTGAATAAGCGGTGTTGCGTGAATATAAATTATTAAGCAAGTACACAGCTTACATTGAGCGCTGATTATTATGAAGAACAATACTGCAAACCAGTCATTGTCAGCATTGAACCTGACAAATGTGCGTTATCCCAAGTTTTCATACCACATCATCACAACGAAGTGAAAGTAACAAGAGTCGGAGTGATTGTATTAGTGGTGATAACGTTAAAAACCCTAACCAGGTAGTCTGGACTTTCCAATAGGACTCAGACTAGCAATCAGTGAATTCACGAACTGATTTCATGTTTCGGTTTAGGTCTCACCAGCTCTTTTCCAAACTACTACAACTGCATCTGTAAAAGTAGGTGGTGGTCAAGCATATATAATACGCGAATCACGAACCAGTTTCGAACTCTACCCCGCTCTGGAGTGTCAGGTAGCATCACCGGTTTCAAAACGGAAAATGCAAATCTGTAATTGATTAGTCAATCCCATTAAATAAAAGTAGTAGTAGAAGTAACCAAATCAGTATAATAGATAGTCATAATTAACATGATGTTCGGGACATAAGAAGGTTAACCCAAGTTCTCATACCAAATCAACACAAGATATACTTAACCAGATAAGTAGAAAATGAGTCAAAATAATAGTGGTAATGGTGATAATGATAAGAAGCGATCAATTAGATTACAAAAGAAAAAAGCGCAACAGTATATATGTATTTATTTATTTATTTTAACACATAAATATCGGTACAAAAAGGCACCAAATACATATGCGCCACACAGATCTCATTTGATATGTGTGAGTGCTGTGATACTACCCGGGTGCCCAAACCGAAGCAGGTGGTTTTCTTAGGGGGCCACACCCCGAGCCTTCGACCTGAAGATCTGATCCACAAGGCAGTGGAGCATCGTGAGGAGATGCAGTCCCATGGTAGTCGGTGACCAACGATTGGTTCATACACCATTTGTTCCTTCAGGATACTGGAGCTAGCCCATGTGCACCATTGATTTGGGATCCGGTTATAGCGCCGGACATTCGCTTTTCGTCCTCTCATTTTTGTAAACAACAGTAATGCCACGAGAAGGCAGTGAGTAGGACTTCCCTGGCAGGGGCTGTATACGCGTGGCCATAATGGATTTCAAAATCTAGGGAAAGGTAAGAAATTAATGTATTTCCACTATGAACCGTGTCACCCAAATTCTCTAACCACTAATCTTGGTTGTCGTGTGGATCGCAAGCATGTAATATACATCTGCCAATATGACTCAGAGGAACACTAAGTGACCTTGTGGGTTGGTCCCATGTCTTGGTTTGGTCCTCCCTAACTTTCTATCAACTCAATCCTACACCAGAAAACATCGCCTACCCATGTGAGAGGTGATTAGGTTTATGTAACGTCCTAACTGTCAGTCAGAAACAACGTGGAACTTCGTACGTACGTACATCAGTTCGAGTTGCCATACCACATTAGCACAGAGATTCAGTTATCGTCTCAAATCCCGTAGTGGCAGAGTAGTGAGAGTATAAGTAGTGACAGGAAACGTTAAGGTTTGATGATGTTATTTAAGGAGTATAGTCCAGTGGAATATATTTGGAAAGAAAATAAAGGATATGGAGAATTCAGAAGATTAGAGTTTGGGAGAACACAGAGAGTGGATGCACCTGCGCCATTGCAAACTATTTTCAGCCATGTCATTCAACGTCTCTAACCATCGGTTGCTATAATCTCGCGGTCCCCAACCAGGTAGTCTACATCTACCAACATGGCTCAGTCCACTTGTCAGTGACTTCATGGATTTGTGCCATGTTTTGGTCTGGCCGCCCCTAGCTTTCTTCCAACCTATTCCTACACCATAAAACATCGCACGTCGGGGCAGTCGGTGGTCTGGCATGCGCAACACCTGTCCCAGCCATCTCAACTGATTAAGTTTCACTACTTCGTCAATTGATTTGCCATCCTTACCTAGTAGCCGTTTCCTAACAACTGAGTTACTTACTCGGTGGTCCCAGGATATACGAGCAATGTTTCGAAGACACCTATGATCAAATACTAGTAACCTACGAATATCCTCTACTCTTACTGGCCATGTTTCACTACTATAAAGTAGGACGGAACGAACTGCTGCGCAGTAAACACGTCCTTTGGTTACTAGACGGATATCTCGCCTACGCCACAAATGACGCAAGTTGGTAAAAGCTAGTCGAGCCTTCTGTATCCGTGCTGAGATTTCGTCACAGACCAGAACATAAGGGCTGATGAGACTTCCAAGATATGTGAAGCGGTCGACACGCTCAACTACTTCACTCCGTATCACTAGTTCTGGTGCCGATGCAACCCAATCCTGAAGCAACATTTTGCATTTCGAGGGAGAGAATCGCATGCCGAACATGCCTGCATTGTTGCTTAGAGTGGTCAGCAGACTCTGCATTTTGTCAGCGTCTTCACCAAATAGAACTATGTCATCGGCATATTCTAAGTCAACAAGTGAATCTCCCGGTAAAAGTTCAACTTCTGGAAATTTAGATGAGGAAAATGTTATTTCTAAAAGCACGTCAACAACAAAGTTAAACAAGAATGGAGAGAGTGGACAGCCCTGACGAACACCACTTGAGGTAATCAGTTCTGATGACAGTTCTCCATAAGCTCTCACTCGACCAGTTGTGTTCGAGTAGAGAGCCTTTATAAGGTTGATGTACTTCTTTGGTACTCCTTTCAGTGACAAACACTGCCATAGAACCTCACGATCAACAGAGTCAAATGCCGCCTTAAGGTCGAGAAATACTATCATTGTGGGGCGTCTGAATGTGTGTCTATGTTCTAGAACCTGACGTAGTGTGAATATTTGGTCTATACAACCACGTCCAGGTCGAAAACCAGCCTGGTTTTCTCTAGTCTGCATTTCACGAGCTTTGGTTAGACGTCGAAGTATTATTGAAGCTAATATTTTAGACACTATATTAGTCAAACTAATTCCTCTGTGATTGTCACAAGAAGACTTTTGTCCTTTCTTATAAACTGGTACGATCAGTGATTGAGACCAGTCAGATGGGATTACGTCCAGTTCCCAGATTCTACCTAAGACCTCAGTCAATCTCGCTGCTAATACTGGACCGCCATCCTTAAAAATATCAGGGGTAAACCTGTCAGGGCCTGCTGCTCTCCCACGCTTCAGATTTCCTATAGCTTTTTCAACTTCGTAAAGAGTCGGAGGATTCACATTATTTTGCCATTCAGGTAGATTGGAGATCGTGGGAAACCGAAGTGTGGCTGAAGGTCAGTTGAACTGATCCCTAAAGTGTTCTGCCCATCGATCCAATCTCCTGGATTAAGAATGAATAATATGTCCATCTTTTTCGGAGATAGTTTCGCTAACAGCTGGGTTCCTAATCCCGGTTTCCTTAACAAGTCTGAACAGTTGTCTGCTGTTACCTATTGCCGCTGTCTTTTCTATCTCTCTTGCTTTCGCTACCCACCACTGTTCACGATCATTGCGTAGGCTTCTAGTCAGCTTAAGCTGACTCTGCTCTTCGTTATGTTCAGAGCCAGATGGAATGAGTTTTCGGGCATCTATCAGTGCGGTAGATGCTGCTGAGATCCAGTGTTTCTCCCTAACCTTATGATTTACCGTACTTGCAGACATCACTTCTGTTTCTACAGCTTTTTGGATGTTATTCCACGCTACCTCGGGGTGGGCATCAGTTACATAGCTGCCTAACTGTTTTTCTAGTTGTTCCTGAAATATACTCTTAGCTTGACTATCATTAAGTAGGACCCTAAGGGGTTTCTTTGCACCATCTTTCCTACGTCCAGTAAGACGTAGACAAATACGCGCTCGCACTAGAGCATGATCTGAGTCTAAGCATGTGCTCCAAAATGAGCGACAGTCTTCTATCGAGCCCCTCCATCGGTGGCTGATAGCGATGTGATCTATTTGGGTCCAGCGTTGGGACGAATTAGGGGGTCGCCATGTTAAAAGATGTTTTTCCTTATGCAAGAAATAGGCGGTTATCTGAGCATAGCTGCAACAAACGGTCGCCGACCCACCCAGGTATCTTTCCCTTTCGCTTAGTTTACCTACTTGAGCATCAAAGTAGCCAGCCACTATTGCTACTTCAGAGCGCCTAACCTTTTGGAGAAGGTCGGGAAGCTTTCTGTAAAACTCGTCTTTTACATTATCTGAGCTGCAGTCAGTGGGAGAGTAGGCAGAGACGACGAAGAGGCAACGACGAGTGTCCCTATCTTTCCGAGTCCTTGCTGTTCCATTTAGTCGGACAGCGCACAAACGACTGTCTACTGGGTATGAGGGCTGATGTCACTTCCCGGCTGCCCACACCGTGGAAGGGTATTTCTTGAGGAACCTGAAAAGAAAATCGGGTTAGCGTTGGTCTTAACGACCTGCGTGCATGACCGCAGAGCCCAAGGGACAACTGCTTGAGGCCGGTCGCGCACGGCCTTTTTGTGGGAGGTTTTTAATGTGTTAGCTCCGTTCTTCAAAGGGCCTTACCGCCGGAGACGGAAATCCGTGGGGTAAGGTGGGGTGTGACATTTTTAGGGTCGACCTTTTCCAACCCCTTCCTTCCTTGTGAGAAGGCAGCATCGCTGTAGATGCTGGTTGTCCGAGGGAAACACCTTACTGCTGTCACACCTCTGTACAGTCAGCAGTACGACTTTGCCCTCAGACCTTGAGTTGCTGCTTTTAGTCTTACCGTTCTCCAAACGACCTGCCTGGCATGGTAGAACCTGCAGGAACATGTGTTCCAGCCAATATAGCTCGGTTGGGTCATCACGATAGGCAAGCCCGACCACCACGTCAAGGTAGCAGCTACGGTCCTAACCGTATCAGTTGATGAGTAGTATTGGTAACCGTCATGCAACTAAATTGTGCCTTGAGGCTGAGTACATACGTATGTACCGATAAATTTCAACCTGTTCAAAAATGATAGTTTTCAGAATATAGTGCTATCAATTTATTTGTACAATAACTACCAAAGAAGTTGGTTTCCGTATCAATAATCTTCAAAACCTTTATTCTCCATATTTTCCTTCACGAAATCCTTTTAACATTTGTTAGAAAATAATTCGAATAAAACAAGGACAATATCAGAACTATCCAATCTTCGGCAGTTACTTAGATCAACTGTCACATATTACCATTATACTCAAATTTACTCCTTGTGCAACAGTAAAATGCTTGTATTTTCAAAAATACTGCTAAGCAACAGTTGAAATCAATGAACTGATCCTTACTCTAAAGATATGATGGGGAGAGTTAAACTTGGCAAATCTTAATTTATTGGAGAGTGAGTAGTGTACAAAATTGATATCCTCCAATCGTTTATGGTATCGAGTTATACTTATTTTTCCCAGAAGGGGTTTTATGGAGATTTTAGAAATTTCAATAGTTGAGATCATGAGTCGATTGAAACTAGACCAGCATGGAAAACCTGGAAACACTGGACGGCTGTTTCATCCTATTGTGGGATTCTTCAGCAGTGCGGGATCGTGAAACGGCCGTCCAGTGCTTCCAGGTTTTCCATGCTGGTCTAGCTTCAATTAACTCATGATCTCAACTATTGAAACTTATTTTTCTGTTAATATTCTGTAATAAAGGCATGTTATGTCATTAGGTAGGAAGAATCTTTTCTCTCATTTAATAGTCTTTGGTATTTGTTAATTTGGGATGACTGTAGTGATTAAAATTATTTGAATTATTATACGAACTAGGAATCCCCGAAATAACTCAATTTAGGCCAAATAGAATTAGGTGAGTACAAACGAACGTAATGTATTTGGAATCCAAAATCAGACAGACATCAAGTACAAAGGAATCATTAGTTCATGCAAACACCACAATGGCTTACACCACTAATTTGGTTTCGTGAGCTGTTATCACTCAATGATTGTGCCATTCCATTCATCTATTCATCGGCATTAATTAAAGCCAGAGTAACCCTCAAATCCTTGCTCGTTTTTACCAATCAGGAGATAGTAGAGATCAATAAATGATTCATTATGCTAGGATTAGGGCTTAGAATATCCACTTTAAGATCCTTATATTATGGCTAATGTCGATTCGTGATAAATATTAGGAAAAAAACTAAGGCGTGAACTTAGAGTGCTTTACGCATTCACCTTTGGCTAAACAGTATAGTTTGATTTTATTAACGTCCTGTTGATTTAATTGAAAATATTTTAAACCGTAGATCACCCATTCAATCATATCATTCATGGAGTCAATAATATAGGGTAAAGAATAAAGAAAATAACTCTATGATATCATTAGATGATAATTGGGCTATATCACAAATATATAAGTATATTATCACATCAACATGAATCTGGGATGGCATAAGAAAAACAAACTTTAAATATCACTCATAAGAATGTATATTCGTTTAGAATAGCAAGAAAATTATAGGCTAAACAAAATAAACTGAAATAATAGTATTGTTTTACTGTTTTTTTTTTCACTAAAACTAGAAAAAAAAAGATAATGAAATAAACAAATGCATCGGTTGTTAGGTTTTGCCTTATGATTATTTTTCTTTTCAAGATTTTCAGGTCAGTTTACTTTCGTTAGTGAATTTGTTCAATGTAATTAAATTAATATACAATTGATCATACATAACACAAGTATGATTATATAACTATTTTTCATATGTGGAATGTTTACACATATCATTTATGATAACAAAAAGTATTTAGAATAATTAGTACAATCCAACGAGGATGTGTATAAATTTGATGATCATTTAAAGTGAAATGTAAATGATAGTATGTGTTTCATGCAATGATTATTAAACTTTTAAAAATTTACAACAGTCTAATTGTTATTCACTGATGATGATGATGATGATAAAGATGCTGACGACATTGATGATGTCGATGAGGAGGAAGTGGAGAAGGAGGATAATGTCATAAAATTCGATTGATTTATCGAATTGTTATTAAGACCTTTTATGTTTGATAGTAAATTAAACCATGAATTCAGCATAGTCACAGGTACGGGCATCCATACACATTTATTCTCTGACATAGATAACGTCGGTAAGGATGACATACTCGTGTTATCAGCTCTACTATTGTTGTACGTGGTGTTTACTGTTGAAGAATTTAAATTCGACGCCATTTTCGAACCAGATAACATGACATTTTTTGTCAGTGGTATCTTACATTCACCAGTAGAATAATAATCATTCCTATTAATATCTTCATTATGATTAGCAATTTGTTCATCTTTTATAAGATTCGATTTTGTTAAATTATTATTATTATTTATTGGAGAATATTTGTTTATAAACATTAAATTATTATTTGAATAATTTCCCGTTGAGTTTAAATGATTTAAACGTGTCAGTTGCTCACCTAAACGTTTCATATTAATTGAATGACGTTTATTATGTAACTTGGTTGGTAATTCATCAGAATTTCCAGTTATTGATTGTTTATTTGAATAATCTCTTAACTTTTCTATGATATTATTATTGTCTGTTAAATGAGATGAATTAATTTGGTGTTGTATACTTTGCATTAGAGGATAATTAGATTCATGTGTTAATTGTGAATGACAACTACATTCACAATACGGTGATCGAGGTCTGTTGTCTTGATTACAATATTGTTTAAATTGTAATTTATCAGATGTTCTTAAATTTGTAGCAGTAAAATTCATTGGATTATCTTTTTCATACTGTGTAAAATCTTCAACTTTCCATAATTCTGAATCATAATTATTCATCAAGTCCGGATGATAATTAGCATGTAAATTCACTGGACAATTATCAATATTTTGATTATTTATAAATTGATTATTATCGGTAATATTGGTAATAATTTTCTCCTTATTTAACATTGAATTGTTTTGTTCTATTCGACAACATGTATCAGTTGAATATATTTGTTTTTCTTGATCAACATTGAATTGTTCGATATTATGACAATTAAACAGGTTCAATAAATTACCTGATTGCTTAAAACATTCCATTAATCGAAAGTTATTGAGATAATTACTTTGTGACATCATAGATACCCAAGAAGAAATAAAATCACTTAAGTCGTTAATCTCATGTGAAGCTTTAATCTGACTTGGATCAGACAAGGTTGATGTTGATTCACCAACATGATTTAGCAAGATATTATTGTCATTATTATTATTGTTATTATCATGATCATTATTATTATTATTTGTAATGGTATTCGTTTCGTAGTTGTTCTTATTCAAATATGAATTGATAAATGTTGTAATTGTTGCTATATCCAAATTATTCGGAGAATATATTGAGTTATTAGTTGAACAGTTCAAATTTGAAGCTTTGTCAGTTTGTGTAGATGTTAAAGTACAGTTATTCACATTAGTAATAGTATTTAGAATATTATTAGTAGTATTACTAGTAGTAGTATGTTTACAATCACTATGATTTTCATAAAATTTAATATTATGAGAAGGTGTATAAAACCAATCTTGATGTTGTTTTTGATTATGATTATATAATTCATTTAATTTACCAGCATTATGATATAATGAAGATGCTACTGGTAAATCAATATCATCAATTTTTGAATGTATTGGTAAATTGTTTAATGGTGTCAATGTTTGTTGTAATGCTGAAGTCACTACTGTTGGTGTTATTATTGATGTTGTAATTGATGTTGTTATTGGTGTTGAATTAATTGATGTACAACAAAATTTAATTAAATTTTTTAATCCTATAAATTGATAAACAAATTTACGTCCATGTACTTTACGTATAATATTTTTTTGATAATAATATCGTAATGCACGACTTAATTTATCATAATTCATACGATGATTTTTATCTTTACGCATACCCCATAATTTTGCAACAATTTCAGCTTGTACTAAAATAAATTCACCACGTTTATTTGTCCATCTTATAATATGTTCATATTTATTTGATAATAATAGTTCCAATAAAAATTGCCATAATGTTAATTTACCATTACTTCCATCAATTTCAGTAGTAAACTATCAATTTTGATCATTTTTTTTTATCGAAGCAAAAAAAAAAACAAATAAACAGAAGTTATTTCATATAAAAATTGTGAATGTCATATTTACAAAATATTAAGAAAAATATTTCTATTGAACTACTTAGATACTACAAGGATATTTGTTAAAATGATTAATTTAATGTGAAAGAATCATTATGAATGATTCAAGCTTTTCATTAGTGATATAAATGCCAATATAAAACTAACTTAAACATTAGATTATTTTCCTGTTTTATTGATAGATCAGTAACTAAGACTATGTTTAACGTTCTCACAACGATTTAATAGAAAGAACCTAAATGTTCAGAGTAGTTCTGTTGTAACTACGTCACTAGTTGTTATTAAATAAGAATTTTCGTCTTAATTTGATCGAATAGTTTCACAGTACTTGCGAGTCGAGGAAGAATATGTATTTGTAAAATCTTAACGAATGAATTTTGGAGTAAATCCAACGTTTCGCCTGGTAATCTAGTCCAAGCTTTTTGAAGGAAATATAATCAAAATTATCAAATATCATATGTTATGTTGAAATAGTCTATTATTTATACTTGTGAAATAAAGAATTACTTCAATTCCCATAACACTAAGTAGGAACAACAAGACTGATGCAAGTGAAGATTTATCAAATGCAAAACACGACAATGACCCAATTCGAAAATACACTCGTTCATACATTAATTATATACCCATTTTGATTATTAATCAGAATGTAATCACATATATGACAAATATTGTGAGTTATAACAAATCACATGCTGTATATGATGCTGAGCATAGTTCATGGTAATTTAATACAAGAATATCTTAACTTGAACAAACATCACACTCAAATAAATTAATGTTATATTGAATAAAATATAACACTGGGATACCGAAATTAATACTACACTGAGTAATTAGAACAACACATGTAAGTGAACAATTGTTTTCAATAATAGGTAAAAGTACAAGTTGATAGCAGGTGTACTGATAGTAGTAAGAATAATAAAATACGACAACAAAAGTCTTATCAATTGTGAAACATTGGAAATAGAAGGTCAAACGTGGGTAAATAGAATTAGAATAGTCATCACGAAACATTAAAACCACTACGTAATAAGAAGTGAGTAAATAATTATATAGTGAAGAATACAAGCGGAAAGAGGCAAAAATTACAAACGAATACTGGATGTGTATATAAGGTCAATGATAACAAAATAAGTCATTTGTTAAGTTATATCCGGCCATGGAAGAGACAGGGGGTCACGAATTTCTTCTGTACACATAAATTGGGTTTACATGTATGAATTCCTATGGCTTCAGCTGTATGTAGGAGACGGGAACGAATTCCGTTGGAAAACGATGGTAGATGTTCACTCATTCGTTGGTTAAGTTGCCTAACAGTACGCCTGATATAGCTATCTCCACAGGAGCAGCCAAATTTGTAAATGCACATTGAAAAGGCCAACTCAGGTGACTTATCCTTCGTTTGAGTAGACATCGCTAGTCTACTCGAGAAAGTTAACGCAAGATTAGCTGTGTAGAATGTCCTGCTAATTACCTTCGTTAACCTATCTTTCAGAGTATCGCTAGCCACATCCCCGTTGAATTGTAGTGTAATGTATAAAGGCTTCCTTAGAACAGTCGGAATCTCTGACTTATTTTTTATATTATACATGTGCTTTATGAACGCACTGGGGTAGCCGATCTCGGTCATTGAGTTGTTGATTAATTCCAACTCCTGACTTAAAGTATCTACTGAACAGATCTTTTTTACTTTGCTAGTGAGACATCTAACCAAATCTCTCTTGTAACTGATAGGTGTAAAACTATAGAAGTGAGTATATTATCGACCCAAATTGCCTTGATTGGTTTAACATTTTCGTATAAATATTCACGTATATTAGAGCAAAGCCTGATGACGATTTAATTGAAAACTAATTATTTGCTTACATGTATTGTTCTAATTTTCAATAAGTAATTACCATATTGAATTAATCATACGGAAGTAATGTTGAACAATGAATAAAAGATTTCAATTTTGCCTTTTCATATCACCTCTTCTTTTTTAATAGGATGTGTAAGAATAGGTTTCCATGGAGAGTTTATTCTAAAGGTTACTGTTCTTTTTCATACTCTCTGGGATCTCGGCTGGTCACATGGTCGTGTTCCAGCTTCTAGTTCAGATCTGATCAGCTATTCAGTTAGATTGATATTATATGAATATATATTCAAGGCAAATATTCATAAGATTCGCGGTTTAATGTGCAAATTAATAATTATAGGAATTCTTACTAAGGTTTCCTTTGTCGGCCGGATAATATGTGGTTTTGGTGTGTTGTGCGGTCGTCTGTTTCACATACTGATATAAAAGCTACCTATACGTTAGCCCAACCAGCTACTTGAGGGAGAAATAAGCTTTGTTGACGAAAACCAAAGCGAAAATTTGTTTGCAAACATTCAATCATATACGTCTTTCTTAGGAAATAAAACCACATTTTCATATTTACCTTTCACCTTATGTCTAATCGGTTCAATATATCAAGTTTAGGTGTGATGAAGAGGAATGTCTAAATTTCAACAAATGTTTTTTGATGTCACCATGTGGTCACTTACCAACTTCAAGAAAAACAGAATAAGAGCTGTTTGACATACTCTACTGAAAACTATGGATAAATACAAATTCTTGATGACAATCAATAGGAATTTTAAACTATCCATGACCCTGGATAATAAATAATGTACAATACCAAGGAATTTAAGACTTAACTAACAATATAAAATAAATCATATACTATGGTTTGAACATTTTTACCTTCATTTTGAATTATTTATCTCGCAGAAAACTACTTCGACCCTAAATATGATCAGTTTTTTTCTAAACAGTTCTGACTATTTTGAATCTACTTCAATGTATTTCAAACGATCATCGTAAACTATACGAATTCGTGATTTGCTATACTGAGCTGATCATCGTTTTTCCATGAAATAGATGCACTGATATCGATATACAGTTGAATATTGACCACATATATTGGTGGTGGTCAACAATCAGACAATTGTAAATATTCCTTCTTACCTAGATATTTTTATTTCGTCAGCCAACATCGTATAGTTATCGTTTCACGAAAACACATTCCTCTGATTCGAAAAATTCCAATTTCGTCACATTTTTTGAACTGATAGAGACGTTAAATATATGGAATACGAATAACCAGTTTCCAATTCAGAGACATTTAATCTCATATAGTTATTTTTTTTCAATTTGAATTATGCTACTTTAAACTTTTATAATAGCCAGAGTTTTATTGCATATAAATCTAACATTCCGTTATTAAAAATACAGTTTAGTAACAGAAACGAATTTAAATAGGATAAACAGAATCGTCAACTGATTTAACTGTCCTACGAAGTACGGATTTGTGACTTGCCTCTAAGCCATAGTATGAATGGGAGGACTAGTGATACTCCCTAGTAGTCAAGTGGGGCGTGGTTCGAACAAGAGACTCAGTGTCTGAATGTCGTATAACTTGAAAGTGTAATAGTCATCAAAGACATTAATTAAATGTTAATAACTAATAACTCCAGACAAAGACTTCGTCATGAATCAAATCTTAACATAGTAATAAAAATAAGTACATTTAATTGTATTGTGGATTGGTTTGGTTTCTGTACTAATGATTCACGAACGATTAGCAGATTCTTTAAATTTAAGAAGGAAACCTTTGTTAACTAAGTGGATAGGATGGTTAAGTTGAAGCGCTTCGAAAATAATCCCACGCAAAGTTAAGAGGGAGAAAGAAAGCCGTGTAGGGAATATTGATTGGTTAAAACTCCATAAGAATTGAATTATATTCGAACTTAGTCAATTGTACACCCCATGCTGGATAAGCCTATATAAATAGAAACATGAGGTTTACTCAAAACCAATTTATGAATTTCAAGTTTGATTTCTCCTTAAGTTTATTATTTACATATTCACCATCTCCAACAGATTCAGTTTGAGGATGTGGAGAATGATAAATTTCATTGAAATCATGAACCGATCTGAGTCAGATCGACAATGAAAACCTGGGATCAATGGACGTCTGTTTCGTCCAAGCATAGGACTCCTCAGCAGTGCGCATCCACGACCCCGCGCATGAAACTGAAACACAGGATTTCCAGTTCTATTCAAAATTTAAACGAAATTCAACAATTTCCATACACCCATATTGAAAATCACTATGTGGTCACTAGTGACTAGCTTCGAAAGAAAATTTTAGGAGTTCTAATAAGGAGCAGTGGGGATAATCCGTGTGGGATGTGAAGCAGTTACCCGCGCATTATCGTGGAGTGATCGAAGTTAAGCATTAACAAGATTGGATATTGAATCAGTTATCTATAGATTAAGCATTCGCGTGCGAGGTCGGAGGTGGTGGATTAGATTCCCACGTGTGGAGTCGTGAATGTGCACTGTATAGGAATCCCATACTAGGTTGGAAAGTCTGTGGGGTGCTTCCAGGTTTTCAGTGGTGGTCTAGCTTTGAAGGATTGATGATCTCGATGAAACCCAACGGTCTCCATGAAACCTTATTGATAAAATAACTAATCCATTTTTCTACAAACCATGAAAATCCAATGTTATCTCTAGGGGAAACGTTGATTTTTCCAAATAAGTGTTAATTTGGTCAGATAAATATTATGAGATGTTGAACTACTTTAATAAAGTTCACCCAGTCTTCAAATTCATTAGTGAAGAGGAAAGAGACAATAGTATAGCTTTCCTTGATGTCCTACTTTTTAGAAGGATAGATGATTCCATAAAAGGAAATATTTTTAGGAAAAAATAAATCGACGGTTCAGTATTACCATTTCCAGAGCTACATACCTCTTTGATACAAAATAAATTTGGTTAAATACCTTGGACACAGAATCGAGCTATAATGTTCTGAGGATAGTGTAGACAGCGAAATAGATATACTAAAGAACACATTACGAAATAATGGCTATCCAGATAATTTCGTCAGAAAATTCCTAGTGGAAGGTAATAAAAACTGAAGAAATTGTGACTCATTCAACGAAAAACCCTATATCTGAAAGTGAACTTTAAAGGGGACATAGCGGGTGATATGTTAACACGTCGACTCGAAAGATCCTTTGAAAAAACGTTTCACATCTCCAAGTTAGATATAATTTTTTTCAACTAAACCAGTACTTACACAACAAATCAAGGATAGGTTACCGAAGGTGGGCTCCTTCATGTGGGTATACCAATTCATCCGCTCCTGTGGAGCTAGTTACGTAGGTCGCACTCAGAGGGCTTTATTTTTCAGTGTTCGTGAACATGTACTAGTATGTTTGGGAGAGTTACTAAATCGATCAACAGAATTGTTCTTTCCCACTTGGTAGATAGTGAACATTATATCAAAATAGAAGCTAAATCTGTTTTATATCAAGTTCCAAAGAATCTGTCTCAAGAAGCTAGATTACAGCTACAGTCATCTGGATCAACTCCAGAAAACCGAACTTATGTATCCAGAAAAGATATATCCAGCCTCTATGCTTACCTTGACCTACAAATGGACCACCGGGTACCTTAGCCGAATATTATAAACCTCTTACCTCCCCTCCCATTTTTTTTATAAGATCTATCTTAATCTTGACATCCATCTTATCCGATTCACATGAATTCTTTTTTATTGTAATTACCTTGATAACAACCCTTTTATTACATATTTACACAACGATATTATTATTACAATTACTATTATCATTATTACCCCAATTAACAAGATAAAATTCTCCTACTGATTGTAACTAGACCCTTTATTCCAAATCTTTCTGACCTTCATTGAGTGACCTTTCTAATATACAAATAGCACAATTTTGAAGTATATGTCTCGTAACAGATGCAAGCGTCCACCATTTGTCGAATTCATTAATATATGCCTTATTTTGTCCTTTGTAAAATATCGTAATTATGGACTTATAACTGTAGATCCTGATGATGAAGTTATTGAATGCAACTGTTCGCTCAAATATTTCCCATTTTTGAATATTCTATGGGAATTTTTAAACTGCGGATAAATATCATGTAAACCACCGCTTTTGAAAATGAAATTGTGAGATAAAAACTTTCGTAGTACTTGACTGACTAAAATATTCTAACAAGAGTGTCTTAGTATGGGACTTCTCAATAGTGTGTACCCACGACAAGTTATTCATAATGTCATTGGATAGTTGTAGCGCTATATCAAAGTTTGACTGAAGTTGAAAGCTTAGCCTATGGTTCTAATGGTTGAGCATACACTTAGTGAAATCTCACAGCTGCTTCAAAATATGTTTACCAACGACTCAAAGGGCAAAGTCATGAAATTGTCACAGGAAGAAAATCGATTGTCATAAAGTTGTATTTTATAACACCATATTATTAAATTGTTTTCTATTTTACACTTTGTTATCATCCTAACTAAAGATCAAAGGGGCGAGAATGGAAACAGGAATAATACGAAAACTGCCAATCATTTTGATAAGAGTGTATCAAAACTTTGTACTACTGTATAATGGCAGTGGATTTCACAGAAGCAGACCAGTAAGTCACTGTCCCATTCAAATATACTATACAAGAAAATATCGAAATTTAAGTCAGCCTTGTAAGACTATTGGATGCCAAGTTAATGGTCTTAATGCAATAAACGTTCTTATCGCAATAACTGAATTTGTGTTTCTCAATAAGATGTTAACTATGAATTAGTGAAATTTTATTAGTTTAGCATCGAGCTGTGTCAGTGACGTCCAGTATTAATTAAATTCAATATTTCCTGAGAATTTCATACTGTACTATGTTATAATAATGAATAAAACCATTTGGACTTCTATCTGAAGTTTGTGTTGATGATGTCGTTCAGAAAAACGATGAAAGCTCCACGAGCAAATCATCCAGCTCAGAGAACAAAACTTCATCCAAACCATTAGTATTAGGTATTAAAATAGTATTATATCATGATGAAATTCATCATAGAACCGACTTTTCACAGCCATCAACCGTTATTAGTGTCACAACATTCAAAATAATAGTTCAACTTCACGTGTTTAATTCTTTTATAACCTTAATAACTATTGTCATCTATTTCAACAACCTAGTTTTAAAAAACCAGTCTAATTTCTATAATGTATAAACGTCGAATTTTCTTCCCCTTTAACCTTCACTTCCTTAAATTCGATAGATAGACAGACAGAAAATTTGGTCTAACAAAAACTATCCTGTAAGATATACATATGTAAACACACATACAGTATACACCATATACAAGTATAACTATATACACGTAACTTTTGCTTCCGCCCGATTTTTGCCCTCCTTCCGTCTATTGATTTTTTTTCAGGATACGGAACGGAAGCAGTTAGAATTTATATAGGAAGGTGGAAAACAAGGAGAGAGAGAGTTGACTAACCTCTTTAGCCTTGGGATAGGTCATATAATTGTATTGTCTAAATTGATTTTCCGTTTTCTAACTTCATTCTTAATCAAAAATGCATGGCCTTGTTTCTTTATTTAATCATGAAATTATCGATAACCAAAAAACTAACGAATGTCAATAGCTGATTAAGAGGCAAAAGGTGTAGAATTATTTTTGTTTAGAAAATAGATGAGGTTTGGATTAAATTTCAAATGGTCATGGTCATTCAATAATCAAACTGAATTACATCCAATCTCAGTTCAAGTGAAGGAATTTGCTACAACATTATCTCATGAAAATGATCGAGATACGTTTTACTAAATAAAGTGATTTTTAATAAGGAGACAAATTCACTTAATAGGATGTAAGTACTTTAAGCTGAGCAGTGCCTAACACCTAACAATAGATAAACGATTATTTTTACTGCTAAAAGACATTTAGTACCTAAATAATTAGTGAAATTTTGAGTACAATAAGTTAAGTAATAAATATATGGAAAACACCTATGAAAACATGACTTCCTTGTAATTTTCTATGACAGAAAAGTGGAATACTATTAGTCGTGTAATTCTCCTTTTCAGTAAGGAAAATCACATATCTCTACCTTGTATTACTTAAAATGATCATATATTCTGCCGTAAAGGTTAACTTATATACAATGATTCCATACTTTAATGAATATATGTAGGTGTAATTGTGACCAAATCAAAATAGTTTGAATTGCCTTGATAGTCAATAAGTTATTAACAACGTAGAACTTGGACACAAAAATATAATCAGAATGGGGATTTATCAAGATTGCAGTAATTTTAATGGTTGAATTCATCAGTCGGGATCATGGATGAGGAATCCCATACTAGGATAAAATTGCTGACCAGTGCATAGATCGACTCATGAATTCAAATATTAAAATAACGAAAATATAAACCCAACTCTCAATTCCACATATGTATAATAAAATGAAATGAACAAGATGAATAATAAATAGATTATCAATGTGAATAGAGATTCAAAAAGACAATGAAAAGATATATATGAAGGAATGCTAAAACCGAAGATCTAGAGTAAGAAAAAGCTGTAAGTACATCTATTTCATCGTGACAGTTTCTGTCTAACGTCACCTAACGTCTCTAATAGGGTGGTCATTTAAAAACTTCTAATGACAAAGGCATGTTATGGGCCAAGGAATGGTTATATATGGGAATTTTTCTTTTTCTCAATCAAACTCAAATACCCCACGTTATAACAATCCCCAAACACTGATCGTGGTTAATATGCTGAACTCAACTCAGGAGTCTGCAATTAACAAAATGGCTCAGACTAGCAGGTACTTATGTTTTGGTTTGGTTGCCCTAACTTTTTGCCAACTCACCCTGACATCAGCTAAAATTGTCCGCTGAACTAGCAACGGTTAGGTAAACATAACGCATATCCTAAGAACTTCAGTCGATGAAAACTCAACCTAATCATACACTGATAGCCATTATTCGTAACATGAAAAATAGCTATGATCTGATACTTTACCTATTTCATCAGACCTATTAATACCAGTTTTATTATTGTTATTATGAATAGTTTTATTCAATATTATATGTTTGGTACAGTATAGAATTCCCGACAAAATTAAATAATGAAAACAGGATTCCAACCAATACTACACAATCCTTACACAACAATTACAACCCAATAAACAAGAATAAATTTTCTTGTTAATATTTGAACTGAATCTTTTTTTTGTGTGTGTGCGTATGAAGCCTAGTGACATTAGTTGATTGTTCATTTCGAAAGAAGAAATGAATGAAAATCGAACTAAAAATCCATTATTTGAACAATCTAACCATTAAGCTAATATTTGTTTTCGAATTGTTGAGCCTCAGCGATGATATAACTTTCCCAAGTTTAGATTGTACGATATATACATAAAAATGTACATGTATAGATCATTTTTATTAACAAAGAATCAGTTGTTTCATTTAAAATTTATTAAAATGAGCCGTGATAATTTTATAGGTCACATTTTATGTAAATAATAATAATAATAATAATAAGTATTATTATTATTGTTAAAATATATACAGTATGTATTATTTTTATATCCGGTTTAGGTAAAACTTGAATTTCCGTTGAACATGTACATCCTGAATCACTGAACTATATAAATATTTGTATATTATGTAGTTGGGGAATTCAAGTATGAGTGGTAAGTTGTGATATATATGTGATTTGACTAGTAATAATCGATCCATCTCTGATGAAGTGTAATTCGACATATTAGTTGTTATATTAATTGATTATTAAGTCAGTTAGTCTAAGGAATTGGATCTTTACAAAAGATTTACAAAAATGTACTATTTTAAAGTTTCAAAGTTAAACAGTTTTTTTTTACAGATAGATAAATGATATTCAGTTTGGGATTGTGGAGCTTGTTGAATTTTGTTAAAGTCATGAACCGATCTGAGTTAGACCACCATTGAAAACTTGAAGGAATTGCACGGCCACTCTGTCCTAACATGGGACTCCTCCACAATACGCATCCACGATCCCACATGAGGGACTCAATCCCGGAACCTTCGGACAATGGAAGATGGTCGTGCGACATCGTGAATTGGTCGAAGTTAGACACTAACAGAGTTGGATGTCAACTATGTGATCTAGAGGTTAAGCGTTCACGTGCAAGACCGAGACCGGTTGATGATTTCAATTAGATAAATAATATTTTTAAGTGTTACAATAATCTTATTGTTATGCAACTCGTTAAAAAATGATTACACTTTACTTAGTGTTTTTATATAACATTTAGTCTGTCGACATATGTAATGCCGATTAGAAATGGAATGCTTGAAAGCAAAAGGTTATGAAGATTGAACTGAAGAAAACAGAAAGGGAAACATAGAGGAACTGAAAAATCGAAGAATCATGAAGGATGTAATGGACAACTGATAGATTTACAAATAAGACATTTAATGGATGGTCTTCACATTTTATCAAAGAACTCTTTAATTTTGCACTGAACAATAAATTGGTTTTCTCCCACTTAAGTTTTCGTTCACTACAAGTGTAGCTTAATGAACTAACATATTATCTCCCAAGTCATAGTTATACATCCAATTCCATAAATATTAACTCTAGTTTACAATGAGATATACATTGAGATTGTGAGATGATTAGAATGACTAACACTCCTCAGATTTATAATAGTAGCTAACACACAAGTCAAGTAGATTAAAGCTGGAGACCACATAAAATTATGTGATCAGTTTATGAAGACATCAAATGCTAGACTAAACTACGTCAGCAGACCTAAACTTCCTTGTCAGGATCCATGTGATAATTGTAAACAGTGGTAGATTATATTGAACTATATATCTCAAAAATGGTTATAGTGATATACATATTCATATATACCTGTACCAAAATTTTGAGTTTTGACAATATATAGTATGCTTGCATTTTGTGCAAGACAACAATTTATGGACGAACCAATAAGATTTAAAATTGTGAATCATGGATTTTTGGCGAAAAATTCACCTGTCTATGTAATTGAATAACATTTCAGCATTATAACTGATGTCAGTTCATGATGTAGACCCTAATTCTAATTTTTAACTTTATCTTCTAAATATAGTTTTCAGTCCTAATTCCTCACACTAATTTATAACACTATCTCGAGCCTAGTAAGTGATTGACATTTTTCTAAGCCATTTTCAAATCACTCAAATGTCATCCATAAATGATAGTTACACTGTAATTTGTTATACTATCAATGTTACTTGTATTATTTTCATTCATTGAGTGTTCCGTTCATTAATTTCCTTATGTTGTGTTGATATATAGGAGAGTTATATAGATCTAACCTCTGCTGATACACTTCAAAAACATTCAATAGAATTTGAATTCAACTGTTTACTTATAAGAAGAGAAAAAAATTGAGACTTAATTTTATTTGGATTAAATTTTTAGCTCAGTTTAGTTTATTTTCAGTGATAATTATGGGAAGAGTGGAAATGATTTTAACTAATTGTCCATATCCAAGTAGGTGGTACACTGTTTAAACTTAAAGAGGAAGAAGATGTATTTGTAATATCTTAGCGAATGAATTTGAAGTAAATCCAACGTTTCGTCTGGCAATCTGATCCAAGATTTTTGAAGAAAATATAATCAAACATCAAAATTATCGAATATAAATAGACACATGGTTCTCTGTATATTGAATAAGTTATCCAATCAACGTTAACAAAGTTTAAAGTAGGTATTTGCATTATTGAATAAAAAAAGAGAATTCAGCGGAGAAAATTTTTTTTTGACGGAATCATTTACTTGCATTATTGTGTAAGAGACATGTGGTATGAGAAGAAATTTCATTCACTATATATTGTCTTTGGTCAGTGAATATCAAGAAAACATATAATTGTTATTCCATTAGTATTGTTTTACTTGGATCTTCCTATTGATGTTTAGGACTGTAATTGATCGGTCTCTTATTGGCATATATGTACAATGTGCGTATTGCCTCGATAGTGCCTTAATTTACAAGCATTCTAAGCAAAGATAACTCCGCCTGAAGTCCCTCCAGGTGCTACTGCCGGTCCCAAGCCCGGTTAAAGGAGGAGGGTTGAGCATGGGGTTAGCGACCATATCCCGTAAAAAACCAACTCGCTAAAAAAACGTAAGTAATAAGCAAAGATGGATAGCAGTGGAGTCCAGGATGCGCGTTCCGTCCTATTTGGGACTCGTCAGCTCCATGTACCTGCATCGCAGAGTTGATGCTCACGCTGGGACTCGAAACCAGTACCGTTCGCTTCAAACGCCATCGCGTTATTCACTTAGCCACTGAGTCCTGATAGCCACTTGTTTGTGCAATGGGGTGAAGTTTAGATTCACTTGGTATTGTTTTACTTGAATCTCCCCATTGATGCTTAGGACTGCAATTTTTATATATGATTTGGATCAAAAATGTAACGGCATGCATAAAATGAAGATAACGAATGAATTCCAGTCAATTGTTTAACATGTTCAGATAAGATAATTGATTCAAACCATGTACCTATTTATATTCGATAATTTTGATGTTTGATTATGTTTCCTTGGAAAAGCTTGGATCAGATTACCAGGCGAAATGTTGGATTTACTTCAAATTCTTTCGCTGAGATTTTACAAATACATAATTCCTCTTTAATATCTCACACCAACTCAGTACCCAAATACTGTGAAACTATTCGACCAAATTTAGACAAAAGTTCTTATCTAACTGTTTAAACTTGTTACCTATTGATTTAAAGCCAACGTTTGAAATAAAAATATTTGTTAACTGAATGATTAAATGTCAGATTCCAACCAGCTTTCGAATAATAGAAAAAAAGAACAATTTCAAATAGAGGCAAGTACTAAATATCTTTTGAATACTAGTTATCAAGTCGATATCTTGAAGTATTTCATGATGATTAATGAATAGCCAAGCTCCAGTCTTTTAAATTTTGCGGAAATCATCGTAGCCAGGCAACGGAAATCTGTTTTATTCTAAAAGAAATCGTTGATAATCATTCTTTGTTATGGTGACAAACATTCCTTGATTACACCATAAAATTTTGTTCGGTTCTTTTTTTAATCAATTATTTTAACCATCTTCTAGATTGGTAATCTCGTTTGAACTAACTGAGCTATACTGATTTCATTCTTACCTAATATCAAGATTTTTTATAGATCAATCAGTTGGTCTTTTGCTACTATCAATGTTATGGAACATTCTTTCATACAAGATATATACTTACAGTATTTTATTAAGTTTTTGAATTTTATTTACATGATTGCTATACTATACTGATGTTTGATCATAGCAACCTCCAACAACACTGTTTCATGATTTTTCAATATTACAGGTTGCAAGATGCTGACAAGAACCAACCAATATAAAGTAAATTCATAATAGTCTCCTCAAATCTTTGTTCTTTCTCTCATCAACATGATAAAGGGAACTAAATGTATGAAATTACATATACTTCTGATTACAAATGACACTGGTATTCGCTAGATAAAAAGTCCTGGTTAGGGTCCTTATGATTATCATGACCATTCGTTGGAGATGTTGGGTGACATGGTTCAGAATTAGTAACAATGACACAGATGCATTCATTCCGTATTCCTTTAGATTCTAAGTTGCAAAATCATATAATACTTTTATTGCTAAAATAAAATCTTGAATTATAGTGTTTGTGTCTAATATTTTCTACTAATACTGACGTGGTTACTATTTTTACAACTCTGACATTTGTTTGGATAATCTCATCTCACTGTACTAGTTTGGTGTCAACTTGAACCAATATATATACGTACCAGGCCCCATGTTGCTTATGACTGACCGATAATTGATGTTCTCCTGTTTTTATACACTTCTACCGATCTCCCTTTGCTTTAATGATGGTAACCAGTATATATCATCAATTCTTTTCCATTCTTCCTTTGTGCTAATGTTTCAGAAATTTGAACATCCCACACAATTTAGTACAATAAATTCTTCAACTGTTTATACATGATAACAAACTTTAAGAAGGAATAATACTGAAATTTACTTAGATTAATATAATATACAGCATAGTAAAACATTTCCTAGTTGGTTCATAGTGTCAATTTTGCGTTTGTTCTTTTACTGTATACATCCAACGGACATATTTTTATCGTTATAAGTACGAGGATATAAGCAATTTTATCTGTGATTAATAATAATAATAATAATGATAATAGTTTGTCAAACCCGACTTAACGCTAACCAACTAATATCAGCATTTTAAATCAGTTGGTTCCGTTACTTTTAAATACACATGTTGACTTCTTATCATAACTTAGAAAGTGATACAACATTCCTACTTATTGTCTAACTAGCATTATTAATATCTTACAAGTATTAAAGTGTCGGAAGTAGGTTTATACTGTTTTATGTAAAACAGTGTAAATGTAAATTACTGATTAACAGTCTTTTCTAATTACAATTATTAACAATAAAATATATGCATATTATTTATATATGTTGTAATGCATTAATAGATTCAACGGAGATGGAAAGTTGTTATTTTAAAAAAAATATTCTCTTAAGTGAAAGAAGAATTCAAGGAAAGTAACTTGGAAAAAATGGTTCTTCAACAGACCTAGATCAGTTCGAAACTAACATAGGGTGACATATAAAGTTTGAGTAGATAAACGTAATCATGTATTAGTATGGTCTACAATTAATTAATCGCTGAGTAGTCGAATTATATTGGTTAAATTGTAATATGATACCTGCTCTAAATGGTTCGATATTATATACACTATGTTGAGAGGCTACATAGTTGAAGGAAGTCGGCAAGAACTTCTGAATCTAGGTTTAATAATAATTGGCACTAATCGGTAAGGTTACATGTAGCCTTAAGGGAAATGACGCTCCGTGTGGGATATAAACCTGAAAGTCTGAGACGTTACCAGTGAACTATTCGGTGAAGCAGTACAGTCTAAAATTTTTACTATCAGATAATGTGAACTTCAAATGTAACTTCCTTTATCCAAGTTGAGTATTATCTACTTCCATTCAACTACTATTAAAACCGAACCGAACACAAATGTATATAAGTTATAATTGCCAGACAAACATGAAAATTAACAAGATAAATGTCAAACGAAATTGAAATAACAATAATACAAGTGTTCTTTTTATTAAAGACAGCATCAAATATGGAGAATGAATGAAATAAGAGGATAGAAGTTATAAAATAATATTAAAACTTAGAATGAAGTGTAAATTGACTCTCATGAATGAGATTAACTGAAACGATCTATAAACATCGACTATGATTTAAACGTCTCATCAGATGGTTTATATTACTCACACACATCAATGGTACTCTTAAAAAAACTGATAAACTAACTAATCATTCACTCTTACAACAACCATATAAAAGTACTTCATCAGTCTACAAACATTGTTATGGCTAAAAACTCAAAGTTCGAGACAAAAAAGCTTTCGTATTTCGAGTTTAATACCAAGTTCATAGCTAGTATAACTCACACTGAATGCCAATAATACTACTACTGCTAATATTAATAATATTAATAATAGCTTACATCTTCAGAATCATGATCATTTAATTGGAATTGAATCGATGGAATATGTACATCTTTTTCATCATCAAATAAATTTATTTGATCTGTTCTATTTCTCGGATTAAATACATTTAATTGATCTTTATTTTCATCATTAATGTATGAATTAGAATTATTAATAACTGTGATGGATGCTGTTTGATGTGTTACTATTGTTGTAGATGTTGATATTGGTGATGATGTTAATGATGATGATGATGTTTTCTCTAAATCATGATGTTGATATTCATCATTAGAGGTTAATTTAATTCCTGTGTCAATATAATTAATTGTTGTCGTTATTCTATTATCCTGTGTACAATTATATTCACCTTCTTCATTATCTTCAACTGTTATGAATGATCTTTTCGCTGGTGTACTTGTTAATTCTGTTGATTGATGATGTTGATGATGATCTAATCGACTTCGTTTTATTGATAAACTTGATAAATCATTCTTTTCATTATTATAGTCACATGGTGTTAAACTATGTATATCATTCATATTCGTTATATCATTAATGTACAAAATTCAATTACCATTGTATATAATTAATTCATTATTAGTGAAATAAATAATAATAATAAAAGAATCTGTTTAAGATATTTCACATGATTTATCGATATTAGATGAAACAAGAGATTGTATAGAGAACACATTATGAATTGGTCAAAAGAAGTTTCACAATACACAATAATGAAAATATTTAGCATGCATTTAATATTTAATCCTCAAATTTCCGGGCTGATCGAATCTGTGTTAGACGATTGCTATATATAATGTATATATATGTTATGTGTATAGAATTTTGTTTTTTTTTTTGTTTTGTTTTGTTTTGTTCGGCCTTTTCTAGTTAATAGTTGGTCAGTATTTTCGCCTTTCTTTGCAAAATAGGCCAGACAACACAAGAGTCATCTTTTTTTTATTCAGATTATTAATAGAAAATAGTGAATTGACGCCATTGTGTTAACGGATAGACAGGGGTTGGTTTGTTATGTATTGTACATATGTATATATATATTAACTACTACTAGTGTAAAAGACACGGAAGTGGGAGCGGAAATAAGAAATGGATGTTTAACATAATCAGAAAATGAATAATGGATAAGTGGGGTGCGTATGTTAGTCGTTTTGTTAGTTTATAAATGAGCAGAGTAAAAATGCCCTACAACACAGTATTCATTCAGCCTTCCGTGCTTGGACATATTGTATACAGTGAAGGGCGGAAGCGTACCATATATTTTAATGTTGCATGGCATGCATAGTACATCCGCTTGTGCATTACTGTGTAGAAATAATGTGTGTTACCTTTATGTATATGTGTATATGGAACATAGTCAAATATTCTCTTGTACATGACTATGTGTATCTGTATGTCGTATGCAAGCAAATACGATATACGGACAGGTTAGTTTATTGACGGAAGTTTCAGGGATAGACAAATATGAATGGACAAACAAGACGGAAGTTTGTCTCAGATAACAATTATTATCATTACTATTTATTTTAAATAAAAATTCAAATAGCTGATCAAGCTATCCTGGGGAAAACAGAATGAAATTTATTAATTATAAATCACAATAATAAAGATAAGATAAGCTGGGAAGTTAATGATAGAATGAAACACAGAGATGAAATGAAATCAACAAAAAACCTTGTGAGATTCTAATCAAAATGTTGAAGAATGAACTATAAAGGTCATACAATTTGATATTTCATATCCTAGGTTGATTAAATATCTTAATAAGAGAAAGAATGACACAATTTGAATAATACAACCAATCAAAGCTGATCAAATTTCAGTCAACATATTAACAACAACAACAACATCTAAGCCATTTCGAATGAGATTAATTTGAACAATATCACATAAACTACTTTTTATTTTATTTGGCAGTTTTTTCAAGTCCAATACAATTGATATTACTAAGAGGAGTGAATTTGACAGGAAGTTAGAGTGAGAAACACACGTGTCAGTATGGTAGTAAATATGTACTTACGTCTGTTACCCATCATGGAGGATCATAGGCTGCCCACCAGGATTCTCCATTGAACCCTGTCCTGGGCAATCCTTTCCAGTTATTATCCGTTCTTTTAATATTTGCTTCCGATTTCCTGCTCAATGTGTTCCTTGAACTTTCTCTTTTCCTTTCCCCTTCATGATTACAAGTTAGAGTGTGTATCGCGATGCATTCTGATGATTTCTGAAATTTGTGTTCTACCAAACTTTTTAAAATTTTCTCTTCAGATGGAAAATCATTTGTTCTCTGCTATAGTAGGTTGATGCCTATAGTGTCCGATCAACGAACATTCAGTATCTTACGTAGACAATTATTTATAAATACTTGTACATTTTTGATGATAGTTGTAGTAGTTCTCTAAGTTTCAGCCCCATACAGTAGAAATGTCTTGACATTCGTATTGAATATTGTGACTTTTATATTGATTGACAGCTGTTTTGAGTCTCATATGTTCTTCAACTATGGTAAAGCTGTCCTTACTTTGCCAATCCTTGTCTTTACATCGGCGTTAGATCCTCCTCATTCATCGATAATACTGACCACATATGTGAAACATCCCACTACTTTCAGAGCTTCTCCACCAAGTGCGATTGGGTTGGTGTTCTCCGTATTTCATTTGAGGATTTTAGTCTTTCCTTTGTGTATATTGATGCCTACCTTTCATGGTATCAATAGTAGTGTGATGCTTCTGTAGTTCTCACATTTGCTCAGACCTCTTTTGTTTGGTATCTTGATGAAGTGTCCTTTTTTCCAGTTCGTCGGCACTCATTCTTCCTCCCAAATCTTCCTGAATAGAACGTGGAGCATGTTTGCAGTTACTTCTATGTGTAACTTCAATGCTTTGGCTGGTATATTGTCATGTCCTGCTGCTGTTTCACTATTGATTTGTCTGATGGCCATCCTGATTTCTTCCATAATTGGTGGAGTGACATCTATGGGAAGGTCTGCATGTGCTGCTTCGATATTAGATGGATTCAATGGAGCTGGCCTATTGAAGAGTTCCTCAAAGTGTCCTACCCATCTATTCCCCTGTCCTTGAATCTCAGTGATATGCTTACCCTCTTTACCCTTGACCAGTCTCTCTGGTTTACTACGTTTACTATATTTTCTTCGTTGTGCCATATAGTTGTTTGATATTTCCTTCTTTCAGATTTTTCTACTATCATTGCTAGATCACTATTGTATTTCCGCTTACTAGCTTTAGTGATGCTTTTCACTTGCTTGTTTACTTCTGTGTATTCGGCCTATATCTGACATATTCCGTTCTTGTTCGGCTGTTGTTAATCATTGTCTTCTTGATTTCCTTTCTTGAATCCTTCCCAAGATATCGACAGAGATCCATTCTTTATGATGGTATTTCTTGCGACCCATCGCATTCCGCAATACCTTGTTTTCTCAATTTATATTTCCCTTCTGACCTTTTAATTTGTTATCTTTGTTGTGTTGTTCAGAGTCATATTTGTCTATAGAGTTTTTACTTTGTAATTTCGACTTATTTTGGGAATATCATGACTCGCCTGAATGTTCTATTTTCTCTCTCTTTCATACATGTGTGAATGGATAACATTAACATTTTTTAATGTATTAGTCGTCTGATTTATCTAGTTTGCGCAGATTCGTTGTTTTTTTAAAAAAAAGGAATCTCCTGATTGTTTAGAATTCGAAATAACCATCAGCTATGTTGAAAACGTAAAAGAAGTAGAACAGAGTGAAAGATAGTGATATAACAAAGTAATCCAATGGGGAGAGCGGAAAGAAATGAAAAATATGATGTCATGAAATAAGGATTTTGTTATCTCAAGACAATTTGAACTTAGTTTTACATCATTAATTGAAATTATCTGGAAAATGATGTGGAAAACAAGAAAACACTGGATATCTTGTTTGGAATGAATTCATAAATGTGTAAATATGAGCACAGAGACTTGAAATTTTTCAGCAGACATAAAAACACTTAGATAACTGAATAGAAATCCAATGCTTCGTACTACCGACTTTATTAAATTCATGCTATTTCACCACAATAATCCTATGACATTAATGATATCTGCCTATACTCTCAACAAGGTTGAACTGCATCGAACATAGGTTCTTATAAATCCTGTCTCCTTAGTTCTGTATTTGATGGTCTAGTTTCAATTGACTCATGAATTCAACTACTAAATTAAAATAATCATCAAATTTAGTTATTCAAATTTGACACCAACTTAATGGCTTTCCTAAAATCCGTTCATTTTGTTTAGTATGATTGAACTGTGGCTACCAGTGGAATATAGGATTCGCATTGCGTCCCACTTAAGACTTATCTAGTAGATTCATTTACATCCCATTAATTTTTACACCGGGACTCGAACGAAGTACCAGAAGCTCCAAACGCCAGTAAGTTATCCATAAAGCTAACGACTCCAGATAATAACCAACATATTGTCAAACAGTACAGTATTTATTCGTATGTATTTCTGTTATCTCATTAATAATGTTCAGGTGCAGATTGAAGTAATTCGCTCAAGATACACAAAACCAACAAATTACAATCCAATTATTCACAAGTATGTAAATATACCCTTGTAGAAGAAGGCAATTTTATATTGATTTTTAAGAGAACCAAACATTCACCAAGCTTTTTACACTACGACCAGAATTGAACAACTCAATTATGCGATACAACTATACAAGAGACCAAGAACCCCAGTAAAGCAATATCTAACAAAAATTGATCAAAATTCATTTTCAACAATTGGGATATTATAAATCAGTTGTTTTTTGAGAAAAATTACTGGTAAAATTTGGAAATTTGTTACTTGCTGGAAAAAATAAAACTATAATTCCCACAATGAAAAGAATATAAAATTGATGATAGAAGAAGATTTCATTCACTCTTTAGAAATATGATAACTTGAATCAAAATACACTTATTTATGTATTGATTTTAATGGTATTTAACATATAGTTAAAAGATTTCTAACATAACTGAAATAGGTAGAATAGGGATATTGATTATGCACAAAATTAATATAAAAATATATGTTGAGGGAAATTCCTATTCAGGTAATAACAAGAATACTATACTGGATATTAACCATACAATTTAAATGTATTCTTATGTTGTTGTTTTTTACCCGGTTATAGCTTTAGAAAACTAGCCTTTGGTCATAGGTCACAATTTGAATCGTTCATGTTCTCAGTTTATTAATCTTACATATTTCACTGAATTATCCCTTTATTTATTAATTATTTGAGAGCATCAATAACTAACAATGAATAAGGATAACTGTTCTCTAAAGATTTTGGATAGAGTTTTAATGGTGTTATCAAAACAGAAGTCTTGTGGATTTGTTGTAAGAAGGAAATTACTGTGGTTATGATGTTCTGTAGTATCGATTTTCTGTAATGTCATCAAGTTTGCAAAAGTTAATGCGGAACGTGACTTTATAACTTTTGAAAGATGAGTCAAATTTAACACCTACCATATTAATAAAATTGAATTCATGAATAGAGTTGATAATCGAATCTTTATGTGTTGTTTAGAGTTTATCCGATTCAAGTATTTGGTTATATAAGAATATTCTATGTGTAATAGCTTTGATGATTCTTATTTGAATCTATTCAAATCTTTTTACTGTTGATACCTTATGATGGCTTCTAACTGTTTGTAGGAAATTTTCGTTTTCGGTTCATCACATTCCCGATTGGTATAACCATTAAAAACTTGTACTTATTACAGGAAACTATGATTCACATAAGTTAAAGAATTGATAACGAACGCATTGATAATGTAGTGTAAAAGTGAAAACACGTGTGAATCAAAATGGAGTCGGAAAACAGTACGCCAATTATAACCAGATTGATATTAATTTATAACATATTTTAATTAATAAATGATGTTATAGTTACATCTTGGTGAATATAGTTTAACTGATACTTATCATGTACTCACTAGTGACTAGCTTCGAGAGAAAATTTTAGGAGTTCTAATGAGAAACAGTGACCAGTGGAGATAATCCATGTAGGATGTGAGACAGTTACCCACAAAAAAAACAATGGAAGATTATCGCTCATTATCGTGGAGTGATCGAAGTTAAGCATTAACAAGATTGGATATTGAATCAGTTATCTATAGATTAAGCATTCGCGTGAGAGGTCGGAGGTGCTGGATTAGATTCCCACGTATGGAGTCGTGAATGTGCACTGTATAGGAATCCCATACTAGGTTGGAAAGTCTGTGAGGTGCTTCCAGGTCTTCAGTGGTGGTCTAACTTTGAAGGGTTGGTGATCTCGATGAAACCCAACAGTATCCACAAACCCTTATTGACGATTAAATATACCATTCCTTTCTACTAATATCACCTTTCTTATTAATAACGTACTAATATGCATTATTACAATACAACGTTGATAAAATCTTGTTCATTAACGTTTTCAAATTCTGTAATCTCAGTGATCTTCAATTACTTTTAGTTCTACATTTTCAAGGGATTTGTAATTGTGTGTTACCAAGACATAAAATGATTGGACGAAACTGTTACAGCTGATAACATTCAGTAATCGTTCGTACCTTTTATGATCGTGAGTTGCATTCTTAGTTTTTCAGCTGTTAACTGGCAAATGGTCCGTACTGCTGTGATTAAATATTATGTATATGTACATAAACTTCAAACTTTTGTTACATTTTAGTAGGTAATCCTACGAAAGACGTCTTTAGTTTGATCACTTTGATCGTTCCCATATTTAATCAAGTCAAATATTATAACATAACGGAAAAATTCAATACGAGTGTTACTTATTCGATAGTTGAAAAGCAAGTGATATTATCCAGATGCTAAAGTCAACATCAATGGAGTGGAATTAGGATCTATGACCTAAACTGTTTAAAAAATAAGTAATTTCTATACTAGGTCACTGCTGTTGATTTTAGCAGCTGTTCAAATGATAGTGTATCGTTTTGTAAAACCATGTAAAATTAATTATATTGTAATCTCTCAAAAATAACACTTTAAACAATTTGTTAGTATCATTTTCTAACTGAAGTTTTGTTTGATACTTACTAAACTAAAAGTAGGGTTAGGCAAATTTTTTCAGTTAATGACGAATTTTTAAGTAATGATGTAGTATGATTTTCAGGTTGCATTCTTCATAAATTAATCTCAGTTGAAATACTATTAAAAACAAAAAGCACTGGATAACTGTTTCATCCCAGTATGGGACTACCTAATAGTGGGTACTGATGACCGAAATTAGGAATTTCAGGTATCACGATGAAAACTTTGTAATCAGAACCACTAGGTTAACATCCAATTTAAGTGGAATACATTCTCAAAATAAGACAAATTGAATTATATAATATAAATAATTTCGATTCTCCAAGAAAGCATAGTTGTATGTAATTCGTGAAAGAAGTTTCAATGAAATAAAGTCTGTTTTTCATTTATTGTATAAATAATGGTCAGTTGGTAACACTGTTTTCTATTTCTAATCTGAGTTTTCATGATTTCATCAGTTATATTCTCATTAATTATTAACATTTTAAAGATAATGGTCATCCGGGATTGATATTAGTCAACGTTCTGGTGAAGATTAAAGAGAATTAGATATTTATTTTGAACAAAATGAATAATCAAATCATAATTATATACTCACCAATCAATAATTAACTTTAAATCAAGTTCATAACAGTCTAATGGAAAGTCTAAACTCTTTCACTGTAAATGCAAAATTGATATGACTTCATTGAGTTTACTTTATTGACTTTTGCTTAATCAATTTATGAACTAAATGTAATGACATAACTTCTTTCAACCTCTAACCTATCCAATTAGAACATGAAAAAAGTTAGCTGATTTACTCAGTATGTCATTTGTGACTTATAAACTTAAATGATAATTTCAATGGTTAAGATCATGAGTCAATTAAATTAAGATCATAACACACAATAAATAAGAACCAGAAATTTGTACACAGCTGCATAGTGACACAGCTTAACAAAAGGTATATAATTAAATAACTGACATAAGACTGGTAAACAAATATTGTAACATCTTTGATCTGTTTGTGCCTAATATGCAAGAAACAATATAGTTGTCTCTATCTCGTATATGGTCTTGATGAAATAGGTTATTTAGTGCGATCTTGAGACTTATAACACATGAGCACTGTTTATGAATGAATGGCCTTGAGGTCAATGCGAAAATTATCCTACCAATGACCTATGACCTTATATGTTGGCAAGTGGAGAGAGAAGGAAATTTAACTGAAATGGTTATCCGATTTAATCTTAATTCAAATGAATTCAAAAAAGACACATGAATAAATGTATGACTGATATAACCATAACTCATAATCAATGAAAAAAATACAATGATATCCAAATTAGGACACCAAGGTAAAAAGATGAAGTCCAAAGATCATATCCAAGTTATAATAATTTTAAAACAGAAAAAGATATCTCACTAGTTGAAATCATGAGTCAATTGAAGCTAGACTACCATGAAAAACCTGGAAGTACTGAACGGCCGTTTCGTCCTAGTATGGGACTCCTCAGTAGTGCGCATCCACGATCCACGATAGGTCCTGGGTTCGAATCTCGTGGGGGACGGAACCATACTAGGACGAAACGGCCGTCCAGTGCTTACAGGTTTTCCATGGTGGTCTAGCTTCAATTGTCTGGTGATTTCAACTATTGAAATTCCTAAAATTTCCAAAAAACCCCTTCTGAGAAAAAAATATGACAATAGATTATACATTAGACATACATTAGTATAAAATAGTTTTACCGATCAATGTTAGTAATTTAGAATTCAACGAAATAACGTTCCAAATGAAAAAAATCTTTCATTATTTTTACAATCCTATTTTATATCTCTCTTCATATCAAATGTATAAATAGTTAGTAAATTAACTGAAAGCTAACAATTACAACAAAATAAAAATACCTCAGACCAAATATTCAATAAGAATACCCCCTGTTTTTCACTTGTTTGTCTATTCACTTGGTGTTGTTTTACTTATATCTTTTGATTGTTATTTAGGACTGCAATTGATCCGTCTCATTTTGGCATATGTGCATCCTGTGTGGATTGCCTCGATTTAGCCTTAAGTCACAAGCATTTTAAACTAAGATGGATAGTGGCTAGCAGTGGAATCGAGGACGCGCGTTTCATCTTATTTGGGACTCGTCAGTTAGATGTACCTGCATCCTAGAGTTGATGTTGTATCCGGGACTCGAACTCAGTATCGTTCGCTTCAAACGACACCACCTTATCCACTTAGCTACTGATTCCTGATAACCACCTGCTTGTTCAATAAGGTGAAGTTTAAATTCACTTGGTGTTGTTTTGCTTGTATCTTCCCCCTGTTTGTCTATACTTAAAGAAGATTAAAATAGTTTGACTAGAATAGAGATTATTTGACAGATTTTATAAACTTAAATATCTTTAAAGAAAAGAAAAAAATTTGATAAATTTAAAATTGATCTTTTTTCAATAGAAGAAATTTGATGTTAACAAGGTTAATTTGTTTCCTGTTTTAGACAAATTTATATATATGTATATATTTCTGTGGTTCTTCCTTTATGAAAACGAAAGAAAACGAGCGCATATATATATATGCATACATAACCAACAACTTTTATTCAATAATGATATTGTTATCAAACCGGAAGTTTCACTGGAACCGGAAATTTCTTATGCAAATATCTATTTAACCGATATTGTTAGTGTTTTTGTAAAGAAAAACATAATAAAGAAATTAGATTTTGCAGGTGAAACACTCAAATCATATCGGAAAGAGACTTATATGACTTTTTAGATAATAAGTTGTGAAAACCAGAAATAATGTATCTGTTTTTATATTTATTTGTATAGTCATGGATTCCACGCATAAGTCAATCATGTTAATCGTAATTAATGTTTTTTTACGGTTACTTATTTTATTTATGTGTTCAGTTTACTACTTAAAAATAGTCAATAGTGTAGTAAGTTATTGTAACATTTGTACACTGTTATTTATTTATTTATTTATTTGAACACATAAATATTGGTACAGAAGGGCACCAAATATATATGCGCCACACAAAACAACGATAATTTGAAGAGAAGGAGAAAAAAAAGTAATGAACGTGGGGAATTATGAAAAAAGAGAGAGAACAATGATGGGGAAAACGGAAAGGTACAATCAGAAGAAATCTTTCAGTTAAGGAAGATACAACCACTTTTTATGAAGAAAGTAAAAGAAGGTTACAGCAGGATCGCCATTGGCTTCTATTCTGAGCCATATCTGATAACGTCTCTAGCCACTGTGTTACACCGTGTCTCGGACCCCAGCCAGGGAGTCGTGAAGGACCAACAGAAGCTAGCCCTTTGCAGCTTTCTTTCATACCACGACACCATGTCATATAATGACCACCTCTCCGCTTTTTCCAACCAGTCCCAGAGTCGGCAAATAATGCACGACGAGGAATTCTCTGGGACGACATTCGTAGAACATGTCCAAGCCACCGAAGTCGGTGTTTCAACATGGTGACACCAATTGCATTATCGTCTCTGTGCCCGAACACACGATGCCGGACCTCTGCATTACTGACATGGTGTTGCCACTGGATGTCAGCAATCCTTCGGAGGCAACGATGATCGAACACAGATAGTCGTCTAACATCCTCAGCTCGGAGAGGCCAGGTTTCACAAGCATAGAGCGAAACTGCTCTCACCGACGCGTTGTAGATCCGACCTTTTACAGCCAGACTAACATTATGAAGGCTCCAAAGATGACCCAGATTGGCATAAGCCGCTCTGGCTTTCACTATACGTGCATTGATCTCATGACTTACGCCACCACCAGCATTTATGCAGCTACCTAGATACACGAACTTCTCGACTACTTCTATCTGCTCACCGTCCAGAGTGAGTACAGGATTAGAATCCTGCCAGTCTTGTAGGAGTACTTTGCACTTCGAAGGTGCGAAGCACATACCATACCTACGGACATTGATTGCCAACTGATTAAGTGCGGATTGCATGGCTTGGGCATTCTCGCACAGTAAGACAATATCATCCGCATATTCAAGGTCGAGAAGTCTTTCTCCAGGCAACAGATCCACACCACCATTACTTACATCCGTCAGAGCTGTTTCCAGAATGTCATCGATGGCAAAGTTGAAGAGGAGTGGCGAGATTGGGCAACCCTGCCTAACCCCACTGCTCGAATGGAATAGTGGAGAAAGGTGGTTGTATGCCCTCACTCTGCCTGAGGTGTTTGTGCATAGGGCTTTTAGGATGTTAATAAACCTCTCAGGCACACCCTTCTTCAATATACAATCACAGAGAACAGTTCTGTCCAACGAATCGAAGGCAGCCTTGATATCAGGAAACACTACGATTGTTGGTCTTTGATAAGTATGGCGGTGTTCTAACATTTGGCGGAGGCCGAAGATATGGTCAATACATCCTCGACCGGAACGAAAACCAGCCTGCTCCTCACGAGTCAATCTTTCTCGGGTTCTGAACAACCTACGAAGTATGACGGAAGCCAATAGCTTGGACGCAATCGGAAGTAGACTTATCCCCCGATAGTTGTTACAGGAACAACGTGAACCCTTTTTAAAGATAGGGACAACTATCGACTCATTCCATGACGTTGGTACACTCTCTAGTTCCCAGATCTTTGTAAACAACGTCGTCAGTCCCTTAGTCAAAAAGTCACCACCATCTTTAAAAAGAGCCGGAGGTAAGTCGTCTGGGCCCGGTGATTTGTAACGTTTCAAGAGTTGGAGTTCCTTGCGGACTTCCGCCTCATTTGGTGGATCAGTCGTCACCGGCCATGGAGGGCAGGACAGTCTGACCGATGTTGCCGGAGCAGCAGGCCAGTTGAACTGCCCTTCAAAAATTCTGCCCATCGTCCAAGACGTCGATGGATGTTAGTGATTGGCGTTCCGTCATCCTCGCAGATTGTTTCGCTCACACCAGACTTCTTGCCGCCAGTGGCTCGGATGAGTTGGAAGAGCTTCCGGTAATTACCAGATGCAGCTGCTGCTTCCAGCTCATTAGCACGATCCGACCACCAGGCTTCACGGTCCTTACGCAAGCTTTGCCCGATTTCATTACGTAACATCCTTCGTCTGTGGTCAAACTCACGGTCACCCGGAGTAGACCGACGGGCTTCAATCAGTTGTAAGGAACCAGAAGAAACCCAGTGCTTATAAGCGGGATGTTTTGCGAAGCCGCAAGCAGCTTTACTCGCCTATTTCATGGCGTCATGAATTTGCATATCAATGCTCATCTATACTTTTCGGTGGAATGGCAGCTAGCCTAGAAGCTAGCTCGGCTCGGTACTTACTAGCAACAGAAGTTGCAGCCAGCTTGCTAACATCAATCCTTTGGTGGCGGTCACTTCGTTGGCCACTGAAAAGTAAGGTAAGATTGGCGCAGACCAGAGCATGATCAGATTCCAGATAGGTACTCCAAAAGGAGCGGCAGTCTTGTACACAACCACGCCAGCGGTAGGTGATCGCGATGTGATCAATCTGTATCCAGGCTTGAGATGTAGAAGGGGGACGCCAGGTGGCACATCGGCGATGACTGTGCCGAAAGTTAGTGCTAGCCAGAAACAGGTTGTGGTCTGTGCATAGTTGCAGTAGACGTTCCCCGTTATCTGTCCTGCGACCAACAAGTCCCCATCAGCCACCTAAACGACTCTCTTCTGTGCCTAGACGCCCGACCTGAGCATTCAAGTCTCCAGCTAGTACTACAATATCTGTCGAGCGCACTTTCTGGAGAAGAACAGTTAACTGGTGGTAGAACTCGTCCTTGATTGCATCCGGGCTGCAATCTGTCGGGGCATAGGCGGAGATGACGAAAAGACATCGTTTCTCACGCCGATTTCTTCTCACTTTGATTGAACTTTCTAATCTAACAACACATAACCGACTGTTGATGGGGATCCAGTCGACTAGTGCTGCCTCAGCTCTTGCGCTTAGTGCGACACCAACGCTAGCAAGACCAGACAAAAATGCCACAGGGTCCCCGGATAAACGCACATAAAACAAGCTTTTTGAAGTGACAAATGGGGAGCGAATTTTTAGTACTTCACCAGAGTCTTGAATACGGGTCTCGGATAGACAACAAACGTCAATATTAAGACTTTCCAAAGACATAGCCAGACCTATCTGTTGTCCGACCTGCATAAGTGTGCGAACGTTGAAGGTAGCCAGTTTGAATGGTGCACGTGGTTTTAGAAAAACTGCTTCAGTACTCATATTCGGTAGTAACATACAATTTTCAACCAGGCAGTGACTCGAGAACGTTTAGATAAAGCTGAATTTTCACCATAGGCGAGCTGCTGTGAGTCGAAACGGATACAAAAAGTAGAAATAGGAGATAGTGAATAAATGACGTAGTAAATAATAATAATAATAATAATAATACCAGTCATTTCAATGTTAATCAGAGAGAAAGGAATATTTTCCATAAGTAAATAGTTCATCATGATTTTAGTGCGTGGGCTGAGATACTGCCCGGGTGCCCAAACCGAAGGAGGTGGTTTTCTTATGGGGCCACACCCCGAGTCTTTGACCTAAGGGTCTAGTCCGCAAGGCAGTGGAGCATCGTAAGGAGATGCAGTCCCATGGTAGTCGGTGACCAACGATTGGTTCATACGCCATTTGTTCCTTCAGGATACTGGAGCCCATGTGCACCATTGAATTGGGTGAGATAAGTAATTGTTAAGGCTTATGAATATTTAAGTTATGTTGAACTAAAGGACAAAAACTTCTGGGTCTGAGTTGAATGCCTGGATATCGCATATTTTGTCTTTATCCTGAATCCAGTTACTCTAAATCGTAGTCTTTTGAGAACTATGGTGGACACTATAGGAGATTGATGTGAATGTTATCAACATATATAAGGACCTCTAAAATGTGGTAAACACTTTGTATACCAAAATACTGACTAAGCAGTAGAAGATAGTCTTTTTAAACGTGTTAACAATGAAGAATGTCTCCCACCGGGAGTTTAGGCTAGGATACATGGAAATTCTAGATATTAGGAGCTTTTGGAAACATGACAAAACTTAATAATTGTTCAATCAAGTTATGACACAATTTACAGGGTTTTAGAATTAAATGTCTCACATTAACTCGGTGCCCAAATATTGTGAAACTATTCGTTCAAATTTAGATGAAGGTTTTAGAATTATCTTGGAAATTTCTAAAGAATGATGATAAGGTGAAGCGTCTTGACTATTTTTCGAACCTCAGATGAACTGATAATGTTGTTTAACTTTCTAATTAACTATGAAGATAGTTTTCTCATTTCTCACTGAGATTAAGCTACGGAATTATGAAAGAACCAGCATTGTGACTACATCGATACGAGTAATTTATGAATAAACATTGACATATAGTCGAGCTTCACCCACATCATCAAATCAGCTATTATTTAGTAAGGTATTGGTAAAATGAATCATTTTCCAGTAAATTGAGGAGAAAAATGATTAATTCACGTGTTGTGTAAAATGTATATGCAGAAAAAAGAACAACTGATATGTTTAGCAATCTCAAATTTATTATATAATCTTAAAAAATTCTCAACAAGGTTCTCAGAACTAAAAATGATACCTCTATTACGCATCTAATGCGACAAAGGCCCTTTTGAATTTCGCGCTAAGGTCGGAAGCGGTTCGCTAGTTTCGGATTGGCTCGTCCCTAAACTGCGTTTAACCACGAATCATGATATTTATACACTTGTCCTCCCTAGACAACGTACCACCATGTCGTCTGTGAACTTGATTAGGAGCAGAATCAAAGTCCTTCAATAGCGTGCCACATTTATAGTGCACATCTACCGTTTAACCTTGGGACAGTATGTGAGTTACTTAGCTTTTCTCATATATCTGTGATATGTCAAGAATCGCCCAGCCTATCAGTATTTTCCTAGTTCTGAAAAGTTCATCACAAAGTGATTAAATTAACGTACTTTTTTTACTTTTAAAATGTACAGACTTTACACGACTTTTATTTGGAAAATTATTAAAAATTGATTCTGTTACTGTTGGAGATGTTATATCCCCAGAAATCACTTGGTAAACTTCTTATTTTCTTGTCTAACGACACCAATCAAAACATTTCCAGAGCGAAGGTCCCTAGCACAGATCCTCTTAGGAAGAAAACTGAGGACGTTCTACCACCTGATGGTACTGAAAACCACACAACCACAGAGAGAGTTCCAGGGACCACCAACGTAGAAAGGTGAGAATCCAGTGTTTTTTCGGGACTACAAACCAAACCACGATTCTTAGATGGAAACACATGTGGCCGGAAGACGAGGTCTGGTCATATATGAAGTAGGGTTGATAAGAGAAAAGTGGAATCGACACCTGAATCGGCTACGGATACAGTTAGCCCTAGATTCCCCATCGACGAACAGAGATCTCCCGCTTGAATTTCTGACGGTTACATTCAACCTACTCCCGGTTCCAGTGAAGGAAGATGTCTAAAAACAAGTCGACCTACATTTCAAATAGTGGTCACATCAACAATGGTGATAAATAGTCAAGATATGAGTAAACCCCAGGAATATACACTCTTAAAAAGGAGAGGTATTGTGTATGCTAAATCCTTAGAAACCATTCGGTAACATATTTTCTGTGTAGACATTTGAATTTCTTATTTCCGCACGAAAAGCGCCCATTATTACTCCAGTTTGTGTTTCTCACCTGGAAGGACCTCAAACGTCATTGATTCGTTCCCTCTTTTAGTACTCCATTTTGTGACACTTCAAGGACATTTTTGTATTGTATATATACCAATGAGTTGCGTGCTTGTTATTGGTTCTCCCACGCTGCTTGTAGAATCATATATTTCACGATTGAATCTGATCTTCTTCCTCAAGTTAACAGGGCTAGAGCTTCGTCCGGTTATTTCGTTGCTGACTTTTGCCTCATTCGCCAGTCCAAGGTGATATCATAATATCGTGAACGTAGCAGTTTTACTGTTTGTATTGTTTCTTATGGATGAAAGACAAATATATATATATATATATATATATATATATGTCCTTTAGAAAATTAAGCCATTAATATTGGATACCTGATTTCCTGTAAATGCAATGACCAAGTTCGTGCATGTTTCTAAGTTGGTCGACTTCTGATTGACTTGATTTATCACTTTTCCCTCCTGAACGTAGGTTTGACTTCATGGATTTAGCTTCAGGAAATGAGGTGGGAGTATGTCATCAACCACCTCATTTGATGAAGAACCACTACTCAACCAACGGATTTGTCATCTCTACCTAATACTTTACCTCTAACCTTAATATTGCTCAGTCGATAGTCCTAACATATTCAAGCAAAGCTTCAAGTAACCTGAAAATATCTTTTGTTCTTAGTGTCTGTGTTTCATACCCGTAGAATGGAACAAAGCGAATTGCTGCACAGTAAGCTCATCCTTTGTTTGGTAGATGGATATCTCACATGTGCTACGAGTGATGTTAGTTGACAAAAGCCAACTGATTTTTTCATACACCAACTGATTTTATATTTTTAAATCGATCATTGAATATAAAGGTATATCAGTGAAGTGTCCGCATACAAGACTACGTTTACAGACTCATTTACGAAGGTACTATTCACTTCTTTTGCTTAACTGGAGTGTTTGTGTCAAAAATGCAAAGGAAAAAGTGGATATCCATAACCTAAACAGAAGTGGTGGATGCTAGGGATCAACTTACAGTGGCGAAAAATTCCTGAACCCATTTTCAAAAATGGCTCATTTTCTACATTTGGAAACTATCAAGTTATAAGCCGACTAACACTCTCGTAGAAATATTGACTATGTAGACTGTATGAAATCCTTGAAGGACTGACTAGCGAGTTGTAGACTAGGTTCAGTTGAAATAGTGGTTGTATTAATAACAAAACAACTTTACACGTAATGAAAATCAACATTCGTCGTTTTTTTTATGTGTCTAGACTGACTGATTTTGACTTGTTAAACAGTGCTGTGTTATAGAATTGTCTGTTAGATGGAAATATGTGGGTGAAGTCTTGTGATATTTTCGAAACTCCACATAGAAAAACATATAAAGAAAAACCGACAACTTGTTTTGATTGTTTCAATATAGATTGCTCACTTTTCATTTTATTTCTACTTTTACCGTCTTTTACATTCTAAATAAAGCATAGACTAAATTATAAGGTAGTGTTATTTTATTATCGAGAAAAAGACTTTCTCCGTTTGAGTATTCTCGTGATATATTGTCAGTTAATTTCATGCTAATCAGTTAACTATCATGGTTTGTAAACATGACATACATTTTGTCCTATTGAAGTATTAAGTACTTTTGCAAGACTGATAAGAGTTTGTGACTTGATTCATTCGTTTTCCTTCTAGAAACAAACATGCACTTAAATCTGAACAGCTATATGAGTATTGATGCAAAAAATTACATCTATTGATATATAGCTAAAGTAGATTATATTAGTTTGGGTCAATTTTCGTACAGTCGTTACATTACTCCTATCAAAAAATGTTGTAAATTTCACCCTATAATTACGAGACAGGTATTCTGAGCTGGGGTTATCTGGTGATATTATATACTTAATTATTATCTAAAGTCTGAATACAGAATTGTGAATGAACTTTTATTGTTCAACAATGTGTTTTAGGTTACAATGAAGATCACAATTCAGAGGTTGTTGTTAACTTATTACTCAAGATTTACTGAATTGGGTTTATTTTACTTATGTTATTTCAAACGATTCTATACTGGCTATTACTGGTTGAGGCTAGTTGGGTAAAGCAGAAATACAGCTTCTGAATGAATATCATTCATACTGGGTCAGTATTTGTTAGCTTATTAAGGCTCCTTAGATAAGATTTTAAGGAGTTTTTCAGTTTAGTGAATTGAGACGTTCCAAGAAGTGGTTTAGAGTGGGAACCATCGACTATATTACTGATGGTATCCATTATTTCTCTATTTCTCTATAACCTAATATAGATAAATTTATATTGTTTATGCTTATATATAGATCATATTCATTACTGCTTCAATCTTGTGATCTCACTATTTGTGTTTCTTCACACTACAGTTAATTTATTTTTGTATGGAACATTTCTTGATATCCTATTTCCATAAAACACTGATTTATGAGTCTATAAGATGAATTCCCAAAGTTTCAGGCGATAATTCGTAACAGATGAAGTTAAGTCATGTTGGTAATAACATCCTGTGATCGTCTCACAATATCGTAAATCAGCTGAAGTTAGAAATGTGAACTAATGTTTTATAACTTAATGATCAGAAAGTATAATATTACTACTCTGTAAACATTGAAAGTCATGGGTTCTCTGATTTTTAACTAAATTTGTAGCTGATATTCATCATCGATAATGAAAACTACTTCCCAATTAAGTACACAAAACCATGACCAGACTTTGAGAAACAAAATAAAAACAAGTATCTTACACAAATAAATAATATATTATCGATTGCTCAATTAATTAATCAGTTGATCATTAAATCAATCAATCAATCAACAAACCGATTAACCGATTGATTGATTGATCGGTTGATCAACCAATCAGTCTATCTATTCACCAATTAGGCATTTCATTCATTGAATTGATCAAGAATTTCTGTAGCACATAAAGCAATTTTCTTATAAGCGTAATCGATATCTTTCATTGTTGTACCATGTATTGAAACAAATCGAAGAAATATAGTCGTTGTTGTTGTTGTTGTTTGATATGACATATTTGTATTCATTTGATCAATTTTTTGACGTGCGTTCTCATGATATGAACTTAAAACAAGATATACTTCACCTTTATTTAATAAATTTTCATGCAATTTCTTTGTTAGTTCATTATTATGCTGTTTAAATATAGAGTGGATAACAAAAATGTTAAATATTAAATAATGCTATCAATTTACCAGGATATAAATATAGGTTTGTGAAAATTATTCAGTCTTTGTGGTTCAGCATGACGGATCAACACCATAAATTGATTGAATATCGAAATATAATCTATTAAACACTGATTCAGAAGGTTTTTAAGGCTAAGTGTTTACGGAGAGGACTGAAGGCACTGGGTTCGGCTCCTGAAAGAATAGTGGTTATGCATCATTAAGAGCAGCTGTCTGACTCCTACTGGTTTTCAGTGGTTGTATAACTTATATTAGCCCGTGATGTTAAACTACAAGAATAAGTAACGTTAGTAAATATTATATATTGTTTGAGAGATTCGTCTAATTTGTGGGTACTATTCAGAAATGAAATACTCATCATTAATGACACTAAATGGCGGCTGAGTTATCCGAGACTGAAAATGCAAAGAGCTGGTTACTAAATTAGTAATCCAAAAGTTAACCACTTACAGTGAGACCTAAGGATCTTAGGCTCGACAAATAACAGTGTCATGGGTGTAGATGTCTAGTGTTCTCTAGTTTTTGTTAGTGCTCCAGTCGATTTGAGTCCATAACGAAAACTGCCTACAGTCATGACAGTTACAAATCTTTGACACTTATTTACAACTTATAATTTCTTCCATGAAACTTAGTAGTCAAACATAAGTTGGCACACCTGGCTTTGACCCGATGTTCTTCTTTACTATGAAGGCTAGTGATATTATCCGACTACTCAAATTAAACTTGGTGGGACAAAGTTCGAATATGTGACCCATTGAAAATTGAATGTTTTAATTATCAAACCACCGCCTATACCATAATCACTGGTAGATGGAACTGTAGTGAGGTAAACGTATATTTATCATTTAAAAAATTTTTCTACCACTATGATAATCTACAGACACTTTTAATTTAGCATGTTGGATTGTAGGACAGCAAAATCCAACCTAACGCCTCCTCGTGCAGCTGCGGGATAATGGGAATAACCTCATAAGTTAACTTGGGTAACTGGAGGCAATCGAACTATTCCACTACTCCACGCTCCATAACTGGATATCTCGGAGACCACACTTCGATGTGTCGAAAGATTGTTTAGGGAGGCCCTTTGCCTATATATATATATATATATATATATATATATATATATATATATATATATATATATATATATATATATATAAACTGTATAGGTCTCGGGCTTGGCCGAAAAGAGCTAAAAATAGACAGTCTGCTCTATGTCAGTAAAGTAGACCCAACAAAAAGAAACAGGTCTGTAAACAAGATTAGAGAAGAGAGGGGCAGCAAATGCACGTGAACGAATTGGTGACCATCAACCCTCCCTTAAGAGTGCATGTGCTTATGTGTATGCTATGAAGTACACAAATAAAAGCCTATGTACCAGCGGTGTGCATGCAACATACAAGCTCCCGAAACGGATTGCAAATATGACTGAAGAGAGAGGTGATCATATACCCTTCCCAGGAGCGAGTATACCGATGTATATGCCACGGGATTCATAAGTGAAAACCAGTGTTATCGGTATTCATCTAACGTATAATTGTCTATGATGAGACGTTCACGCTCTAAGACCCTAGGATTTCTATGATTTCCTCCTAAAAACAACTTACACTTGACGGGTATATGTGACTTAAGAGACATTTTCCACCAAAAAATACAATAGATTTCACCTAAAGAGGCTTAACCAACCTCAATGGGACTGATACGTCATTGGATATCACACTTAAAAATCATAATATATATATAATAGCTTGGTCAACAACGGGTAGGAAGTTAATTGCACTAGATTTTTGTCATCACTGATGTGATAATTGTGACAGCTGAAATAGATCTATATGTAGATTTCGCGATTTTGTGTAATAATCAACAGTAGATCTATTGTTAAATGTTAACTTTTTAAGCGTAATGAAGAAAAGATATTTTTCTGTCTCTTTATATTTACCTTTAATCGAAAACACACTAGACCGAATTGTACATCGTTGACAATTTCAAAACGACCATCAGTTGTCAATAGTTGTTCAAACTTTTTAGCTAAATCAAAATGCTGAAACAAAGAAATATACTTTATATATAAGGAAGTTGAAGGTATTCATTATATACAGAATATGTGGCCGTTATAAAGGTAAAAATGAAATCGTTTCTATCTTATTATAAATGCGAATATTAATCACAGTATATGCTCACTTCTGAGGAGTCCCATACTGGGACAAAACGACCATCCAGTGCTTCCAGGATTTTTATAGTGGTCTAGGTTTAATTGACTCATAAATTCAACGATTAAATTATTACAATCTTTATAAAACCCCTTTCTGATATCAATCAATATATTATATAATTACCGTCTATTGTAATTCAAGTAAATAGAAGACGTAACATTTTACTGACTGACCAATATTCAATATTTTCTACCGTAAAATCATACAGTTAAACTTCAATAAAACATAAAAACAATATAATTCACTTCTTAATAATGCTGTCTCAATGAATTTCCCATAATATATAATGTAAAATCTTTAATTTCTATTGAGAATATAATATAATTTAAACCATACAAGAATAAAATGAATCTATTGAAATAGGACTTTTGATATAAGCAAAGATGGGTAGTGGTTAGCAGTGGAATCCAGGACGCGTCAATTGGATGTACCTGCACCCCAAAGTTGATGTTCTCCCCAGGACTCGAACTCAGTACGAGTCTCATATAGGACAAGAAATCGCGTGCTAGATTCCACTACCAGCCACCACCTATCTTTGTTTACAATGCTTGTGATTTAAGACAATATCGAGGCAATCCGTACAGGATGCACATATACCAATAAGAGACTGATCGATTGCACTCCTAAACATCAATAGGAAGATTCAAATAAATAATACCAAGTGAAATTATGAAGTTCGATAGTTTATCATTTAAATGCCAGTTTACTTGTTGAAAATCATCATTCAAAAAAGAAAATCTAGTTAAAGTTCTTTTCATTTTACGGTAACTTACTAATACTTAGCTCATAAAAAGTTTCAGTGGTTGAGGTCATGAGCCAGTTGAAGCTAGACCAATATGGAAAACCTAGTATGGGAATCCTCGGCAGTTTGCGTTCACGATACCGCCCCCACGAGATTCGAACCCAGGACCTATCAGCCTCGCACGCGAGCGCTTAACCACCAGACCACTGAGCTGGTCGGCGTCCGAATGTGTTAATGTCTAACTTCAACTAATCCACGAAATTGAGCGACACATCCACCATTGTCATCTGTGAGTTACTATCTCACAACAGATCTAGTTGAACTCCACTGGTCACTGCATCTCACTAGAACCCCAGGATATACCTCTAGTTTCAACTGACTCATCTCAACCATTGAAATTACTATAATATCCACAATAGCCCTTCTCATCTTCATAAAAAATTTGTTTAACATTTTGTTAACTTACTAATCGAAGTAACTGACGAATATTTTCAAGTCCATATAATCGTAAAACAAACCAAAGTTTTAAAGCTCGAAATCGTCTACCAAGTGATATACTCCAATTCTAGAAAACAAAAAAATTAAAAGAAATATATATATATATATATATATATATATATATTATATTGATATATTCATCATAAAATTGTTTATCATTTATATTTTTTATATAACGGCCCATATACATACAAAACCTAATGACTTACTTATGCCTGTTAATCCTCGGGAAGGAACATAGGCCGTCCATCATCATTCTCTATCCAACTCTGTCCTCAACAATCCTATCCAGTTGTTATTCATCCTTTCCGTATCTGCTTCCAATTCTCGACGCAGTGTGCTTTTTGGTCATCCTTTTTTCCATTTACCTTCAGAACTACAAGTTAGCGCTTGTCTCGTGGTAATTTCTCCAGTCTGTCTCTTATTCACCTCCTTCGTCATTCCTTAATTTCCTCTTCATCTGGAAGTTGGTTTGTTCTCTCCAACAGTAGGTTGTTGCTGATGCTTTCCGACAAACGGACATTTGGTATCTTATGTAGAAAATTGTTTATAAACACTCGTACATTTTTGATGATAGTTTTAGTAACTCTCCAAGTTTCAGCTCCATACAGAAGAACTGTCTTGACGTTCGTATTAAAGATTTTGACTTTGATGTTGGCTGACAGATAGTTGTTTTGAGTTCCATATGTTCTTCAACTGTAGGAATGCTGCCCTTGCTCTAGCAATCCAGTAACTCTTCTAGAGTTACTGCTGGGCCTAAACCCACACAAAGGAGGAGGACTGAGCATGGAGTCAGCAGCTCCATCCCGTAGAAATTAACCTTACTAAAAAACACTAACCAGATTAAATAAATTAAATAATCTAAACTCTGCCCTGGGAGTTGAAGGAAGAATTATGATGCCTCATGTTGAAAGCCGAGATTCTTCGGAGGTCACAATGAAACCTAATAGACATTTTGCTGAATTTACAACTGTATCGTTTTTGTATGTGACAGATTGATATAAATCTTTATGTGATTTTATTTAACCTTTACATATGTAATTGTTACGTTATTCCTTATATTACAAGTATTCATTCACAAAGAGTATTACAGAAAACCATCGTTTTCGATAACTTGTTTATCCAGGCACTATAGTTACAAATTAAAAATTATCATTTTGTATTGCAATTATACAAAACCGTTAAAGTTGAATTAATCCAGGTTATAAATTAAATAGGTCAAATTTCATGTAGAATAAGTACTACGTACTTTAAATTACTAACGTCACTGTTAACATTGAGAAAACATTTAATACGAAGCAGAAATCGTTGTATTGTAGTTGTTGTGATAATAATAATAACAACACTAAGAATAATTATTAATCAGGATATTATGTAAAATAAGAAAGATTAACGTATCATTCAGAATAAGAAAAGAATGTATTGGAAGAGAATGTAAATCACAATGTATGGTGAAAGGGACACAATTAAAATCAATAGCGAAATGACCTTAATATGGGCCAAGGTAAACAGAGAAATTGTATGTATCTTATACAATTAATCTTGACCTTTCATCTGTGTGTGGTTCCTCAACATAGTGTGTGTTCCTAAAACTCCACTCTGAGTCAAACCCGTGCTTGTCAGTGAGCAAGCTGAATTTTTAAACTACAATGTTACAACTGAATGATTTTGCATTCGCAACTACAATCTATTCGCAATTCGATACAATATCGCTTACTTACTAGTAACTCGTTTTTAAAATATTTTGTGAAGATCTAGTCGGAATTAATAATGGCTGTTTGAATTAAATTATTTCAAGAGTGGTACAGTTACTCACTACTGGTATTTTGATGATTTCACAATATATATTGTATATCAGTATAGGTTTGTGGAGATTGTTGAGTTTAGATTGATATCATGAATGGATAAATGTTAGACCACCATTGAAAACCTGGAAGCACTGGGCGGCTGTTTCGTCCTAGTGTGGGACTCTTCAGCAATGTGCATCAAGATGGATTTCTCGGAGTTCCACTGAGAAGCCGTGATCAGTTGAGTTTAACCGTGTCTGTTGTGAGGCAGTCACTCACTGAAGACAATGGTGGACGGGCGCGCAATATTGCCGATCGGTTGAAGTTAGACATTAATACCACCGAATACCTGCTCAGTGATCCAGAGGTTAAGTGTTCGTGCGCAAGAACAGAAGTCCTGTGTTCAAATCCTGCGTGCAGCGTCGTGGATGCGCGCTGCTGAGTCCCATACTGATAAGAAATGGCAGTCCAGTTCTTCCAGGTCTTCGATGGTGATCTAACATTGATCCATTCATGATATTAATGTATAGTATAGATCAATATTTATTTAATATTTTGAAACTTTATGTCACTGAATGAGTAGGAATCAACAAAATACTTAATGAATACATTGTTTTATCTTTAAAGCATTTTTTCTTGTTTCGACTGAAAAAAGCAAATAAATAAATAAATAGAGCTGTGAATAAACAGGTAAAAGGGTGAAAAACAAGCTCCCTTGAAGTAATCAACTTACACGATACTCTGGCATTCCTTCAAAAGTATGCTGTAAATAAAGTGGATCCACTTGGAATGCAGTCGATATAACAGTGTGATCACTTAGCCAAAGTAATGAACAGTCAAAGTTTACAAGTAATAACTTATGGGCATTGATATTAATTGAGTTAGCTAACTATTGGATAAGAGAAGAAAAAACATTAGACACAATATGATTATTTTATTTCATTACTACTATTATCATCATTATGTATGTGAAGAGATATAGAAAAGGGATTTGCTATAAATAATTTGTTCAATGAACGAAGTAAGTGGAATTTATTTCTTAACATTGATTATTAAGTCTATTTTACCTTCTCTGTCCTCATTCACTTCCCTTCGACTCTTTTGTGTATTTCTCTATATTACTTATTATTATTCAGTAAATAGTTTTGTTGCCAGAAATTTCTGAGCACATGTTGTAGCGCAAGCTTGTCGAGTAAAATTCTAAAATAATTACATATACATATAACATTTATTGAATTTGTCATTATAATAACTTTCTCTCAGTCCTTGTAGCAGTTATTTACGACTTTGAATGGTTGTTTAATCCGTGTTTAAACTTAACAGTCTTTATATTGTTTGCTCTTAGTTCCGTTTTCGCTTGTTGATTAACTGTTAGCAAGAATAGACACAGTTATTAGCTGTCATTTGAACTATCGTATGTTGTAATTATTTTTTATGTTATTATTGCAGGAAGCCTTTTCTATTTCAGACTTACAGACGTGAAGAACGTCACAGATACTCCACAGGTTGAGGTTTGCGGCTAAAATATGCATATTACTCAATAAAGAACTGCTTTTTTTCAGATAAATCATTGCTTTGTGAACTTCGATCTCACGCGTATCTCAATTGTGTGATTTAGACGCTTTGACAGATTTAACATTAACTTTTTCTGTTTAGGCTCTTTGAAATTAATCTGTCATTTGGCTTAATAATATCTGATTTATTATATTTCGGTGATATTTTAAGTAGTTTGAAGTGTGTATAGGTAATTGAATTAATTTTTTAAATGAGATTTATGTTAATGGCTGAATCTAGTTAAGCAGCTATTAGGAACTGAAAGGCACCGAGTAGTTGTTCTATTCTAGCATGGGACTCCTCCATAATATATATTTATGACTGCAACAGAGACTGAATCCAGGAACTCATAAGCCTCATGGAGAACACTGACATTGAATAGTTTTTACATTTTTAATTTTAGTCAGCTTCTTATATTATTATTATTTTATATAGATCAGAAACACTGTATAGTTTACCCAATTTTCAGGCACAAATCTCTTATTTAATTATTAGAAAGGGTTATAGTTATTCCAATTTTGATATTAGAAACTGAAGTTTGATCATTTTTCGTCTGTATATTCGTACCCACTGAGAATTGCTTCGATTGCCGGTGTGAACATCAAAACTGAAATCCGGGTACATCAAACTAAGATATCCTAAATGAAACGAGACAAACATTTTAGATTCCACTGCTAACCAATATCCATCTATTTAAGGCAAATTTATTGGTCATTCATTTATTTGATTATGTCAACTGTGATGCATAGTAGTCTAATATTTCACTTGTATAATTATATGGGTTATATATTTCAAGTTTAGAAGGCGTAAATTTGCATGGTTAATCGATTGTGTAAGAGGAATACGCTGAACGAGTAAGAGGATGTATTATTAGGGGTGCTAAAATAATACAAAGTGTTTGGGTCTCCAAGCCCAAGAGGGTGGTTCTCTTAGGATAGCCATTTCCCGAGCCTTTGACACAGAAGCCGACCCAAATGGCGGAGGAACAACGTTAGCAAATGCGGTCTTGTGGTAGCCGGTGACAAAGAACAAGTTCATACGCCATTTGTTCCCGCAGGATATTAGAACCCATGTACACTATTGATTTGGGATCAGGGTTTTCTAACTCCTCTAGGTGAATCCTACGTACCCATCAACCTGGTTTCAGCACCGGACATTTGCTTTTCCTCCTCTCAATTTTGTAAACAAAACCCTCACCTCAAGAAGGTAGTGAATGCGATATCCGTAGGAGTGGCTATTTTTGCGTGGCCATATGTGTGGATTTTGAGAGGGAAAGAGGACTTTCCCCCACCCTCAGCCTTACAAATGCATTTCAAACTTTTGAAAATCATCTTAATCCATTTACAGTAGGTTCATGTGAATATGAAAGAAATTTACCAGAAAAGAAACTGCAATATCAACTACTTTATAAGTGATAATAACAAAATAAGGTGACTTTCACTAGTAGAATATAATTAAGCATCTCCATAAAAGGCATGATATAACACATTGAACTTACTTCGATACCCTCGCCAAGATAACGAAATTCAGGACAAAGTAATGCACTTCCCGCATATGCTGCATCAACATGAAACCAAATATTGAATTTCTTACCTAAAAAACAAATAAATGAACAAAATATTTCAACGACAATAATAATAATGATTCATAATTAATAATTAGACAAAAATATTAAATTTGTAAGGTTCTATATTGAAGACTAATTAGTATTTGTTAACATACGTTGCCATTTCTTAAGTGATTGGTTTAGTATAGTTCTGAATATTAATCATAATGGTAATACAAACCTATATGATTAAAAAATTATATTCATCGAACAAGTTATAGGCTAGTTGAACTCAGTAACTGAATAAATAACAGGATTATGTAAGGAGTGATAAGTGTTGGGTTTGAATCTCAGTATGAGTATTAACATTAAGACCCAAGGGATGTTATAAGCACAACATAACTAAAAATACAGGGATCATGATCTGTAAACTTTGGGGAGAAAATCAAGGGTTACTGCTATTTATTCCAAAACCATAACCTTTCTCGGGTTTTCATGTAAAAATTTATTAGTTTACATTATCTTCATTGGCAAAAGATCGAATTCATTGGATCAATGTAAGAGTTTCTGCAAATTGTGAGTTGAGTATAATTTCACTGTATGAGACTTTTCAACAGTAAACATTGGGGGCTCCGTTAAGTTCTAGGTTTGATCAATTCATGTAAGCGTCTTATTATTTTTGAACCAGTGAGTTGGAATCCAATAATTTTTATTTTAATTTATAATGATTAAGAGTATCCCGTTATTAATATTTTGACAAAATTTTGATCAGTCTTAGTTAGCGGATCGCTGTAATGTAGCCGTAATATCACAGGTTTATATAGAATAGATGAAATATGGCCCTTAAGGCAATAGGTACTTGGTTGGAGTCCCGGAGAGAACACCAACTTCGGGATACAAGTACATCCAGCCGAAGAGTCCCAAAGCGGATGAAACATGAGTCCTAGATACTACTACAATCCACATTCCATCTATTCAATAGCTTTTATGTTCAAAGGTGTGGTCGATTTGTGATTTAACATAATATTGATCTAATGTTTTCCTAACTGATATTGTGGTGTGAACTACTTATGTCGACAGATCTAAGCATTATATGATACCAATCGAAAGTGAAATGTCTGGTAGCAGAAGGTTAACAAGATCGAATGGAATAGAACGTGAACAGAGAGTGATTGGTATGGAAACGAAGGAAAAATGAAGTCTGAGACAGTTGACGGAAATTTCGCAAATGAAATACTGAACGTATGGTATTCATATTTTACCAAATAACTCTGTAATGTTTTATTCAAGTTAATTATAATAATGATTGTTTCTAAGTCTTTTCCCAGTTATGAGGTAATGTTGTTGTGAATGAGAATACATAGTTGGGAACGACAAAATTGTCATCATTGTTCATTGACCGATAAAAAGAGCACACTTACAAATGTTACCGATTTCATAAAGATTTTCAAATTCGCATGTCGATGTTGTACCCATTGTTGCTACACACTGTGATAAGCAAAATTAATTATACAATTATTGGAAAATAAGATTAGTATTACGAATAAGTAATAACGCAACTCAGTAACTTAGTTCTATTTTCACGATCTGACCTTAGATCAGTAATGAAAACCTGGAAGTACTAGACGTCTGTTTCGTCCTAGTATTGTAGTGGATGCTCATAGGGATGTTTGTAAGTTGTATATAGAGGAAAGTGATGTCGAAGCTGCAACAGTTATTGAACAGAGAGAAGGGTTTCAGTGCAACGAAAGCACGGCATTAGCAGAACACTTGGGGACAGGAAAGAAGAAAATTAAGATGACAGAACACATTGAAAGACGCAAATTGACGAATGAAGTCTATGTGTATGTATCATGCAAATACTTTGTAACCTCCAGTGATAAATACGCGTACTTCCTGACCACATAATAGTTTATCCTAACCAAGTCTTCGTTCATTACAGCATGATACTATTAGCATTGCACATATATATATTTGTTGGTTATAAGATTTTGATCTTATGATAACATAAATTGCATACTTACATTAAATTTCTGGTTATTTAGTGCTAAGTACTACCCATTTGAGCTTATTCGAAGTGTAGCTATTATGCACCTTAAATTAAACGTATAAAAATCAATGTATCGAGATGGAGTTTTAGTTTATTTTAGTATATGATAAATCCTCATCTGTCCTCTTTTTCTTGTTCCTTACATTAAGTCTTATCAGTTTTTATTCAGTTATAACCACAAGTGAACGGGTAAAATTGGAATATATTTCTGCCAATTTATGTAGTAAAGTTATAGCTTAACCAACGACAGAAACAGTTTAAAGGCTACTAACAGAAGTGATATAATGGTATCGAAGTTTATTTCAAGTTTCATTTAGATGTAGTTTCAAATATCAATCTACAATTTTAACTTGAATCTGATATTTAGAGGTTTGATGTTTGTCATAACAGAAAGAAAGATTCATTTAAGTTCATCAAAGTTCACGCTTATCTTAGAAAATCAAGGTCAAAGTATATAGTGAATCTTGAAAAAGTAATTTACGTTGTTAATTAATATCAACCTAAAAGTTATTGGAGTATTATTCAAGAATCATTGAATCAGTTCAACACTGAATAACCATAAACCCAAACGAAATGAAATCATAGAATATATGGATTTTCTGGCAAATAATGCAATATTTAAACTATTGTACTGGTATTCAACGATTTATGTAGTACGTATTATTTTTTATTGTTATCACTAAGGTTGCAACTAAAGTACAACGGTGAATCAATCAGGATTCAGAATATAACTTCAAGATTACTGTATATGGTTCACAAAAGGATATTGATGATCAGTTTTATAATTTCTAATTCCAACGAAAATATAATAATAGCATACTTACAGAAGGAGAAATTGATAAATAATGGCTAACACTGGAATCAAGGATGCGCGTTTCGTCCTATTTTGGGCTCGTCAGCTGCATTTACATGCATCTCAGAGTTCATGTCCACTTCTGGACTCGAACTCAGTACCGTCAGCTCCAAACGCCATTGAGTTATTCACTTAACTACCGAGTCCTGTTAGTGACATGTTTGTGCAATAGGGTGAAGTTTAAACTCACTTGGTATTGTTTGTTTGAATCTTCTCATTGATGTTTAGTACTGCAATTGATCAGTTTGTTAAAACAGTCCTAAACATCAATGGGACGATTCAAACAAACAATACCAATAGGAAAAATTGTTTGGAAGATCATTTTATATGATTATGGTCAGAAAAGAATTTCAATGGAATGTCTATAAACATCATAATGATATATTTTGGTACCAGTTATGTAAGGGACAAGAAGTCTACAAGAGGTGAACTCTTTTTTACTTGTTTGAAAATGACTTTTAGACAACTGATTTTTCTAATAACAAATTAGATTATACGAATCTTGGTAACCACTGCATTTGTCCGTATTAATATAGGCGAAGAGACAGGAATACTATTTTATTAATATAGCAAGGAAATATTCTCATAAATCCTGATGGTTACAACACTATTTTTAGGGTGGAGAAATGAAATTATAAAAATTGATAAAATAGTCATTAGAAAGTGAAATTTTACTTTATATTGAATATACAAAGAAGCGACCATCTATGTGTATTATTGAGTACATTCTAATATTTTACTAAGAGTTTCTGTAATTTTGTATTTACATACATTTGGTTATCCCCACCTTATGTTCTCGTTCATTACATTATTATCACCATTGTTACTTTTCATAAATTTGAACTTATTTGCCTAAATATCGTTGAATATAGAGAATTCAATCAAATATAACAGATTTATCAGATTAAGAAAAAGAGAATTCAGTGAAGAAAATTTTCTTTTCGACGAAATCATTTACTTAAGCTGTACATTCGTATATATAGTTATATAGAAAAAAACATATAATATAGTTCTTGATTTAGTTTAACAATATGAAATACCTTCTATCTACTCATTGATCTTACCATAATTGGAATAAAACCTTTGTTTATATCGTTTTCAATTGCTTCTTGTAAATCCTTTGAATCAAAAATCAATTTTTTCTTCATCTTCCTTGTTTGAATCATGTGACATTTCAACATAGCCAGATGAAATGCCCGAATGACAGAGCTATGTGCCTAATATAAATAATATTATTTATATATATGTAAAAAAGTTAAAGAGTTTAATGAAATCTATATACATAATGGTCACATGGTTCATTTGTTTTAGATAAGTAGGGGAAAAATCCGAATTCGACAAACGATTACTCTTGTTCTAATTATCTTTTAATCATGATTATACAAGATTAAATAAGTTCTATGACTAACAATAAATTTTAGAAACTATTTGATATAAATTAATTTATGTGAGAACATTGAAAAACATAGAAATAAAAAGTGGTTTTTTAAATGAGATCACGAATCGATCGGTGTTAGACCACCATGAGAAACCTGGAAATACTGGACAGCCGTTTCGTCCTAGTATGGGACTCTTCAGCGGTGCGCACCCACGATTCCACACACGGAATCCGAACCCAGAACCTTCGTTCTCACTCGTGAACGTTTAACTTATAAACTACTGAGCCGGCATCCAGTGGTGTTAGTGTCTAACATCAACCAATCCACGAAACTGTGCGACCACCATGTGCTAATTAGTGATTAGCTTCGAGAGGTATTTCTCGGTGTTCTGGTGAGAAGCTGTGACCAGTGTAACTAGTCCGTGTCAGGTAGAAATGCGTATCTACCTCAGACGATGGAAGATTGTTGCGCGATTTCGTGGATTGGTTGGAGTTAAACATTAACATCTCTGGATGCTGGCTCAGTAGTCTGCAGCTGAAGCATTCGTGAGCGAAACTGAAGGTCATGAGTTCGGATTTCGTGTGCGGAACCATGGACGTACACTACTGAGGAGTCCCATACTCGAACGAAACGGCCGTCCAGTGTTTTCAGATTTTCAATGGTTGTCTAACATTCATTGGTTTATGGTCTCAATCAAAAACTTAACAATATCCACAACCTCATACTCATAAAAAGTGAATTTTCGTGGTGTTATAGAACGGAGAATATTATGATTTTCTTTTATATGGAATAGATGTTTATTATCAATAAGATATACAAATATACATCCTTGTATAATTTTGACTGTTTCATTATTCAAACGTTTAGAGTAATTTCAGTCAATCATATTCAACGTAGAGCCTGAGACAAATGTGAGTTAGTTCATGTTACTGTACCACATTATGAGGTGATGTGTAGGCGAGAATAATAATGATTCATTGTTTGATTAGTCAGATATGTAGATAATCTGATAGATGTCAGATGAATTATATATTCTCCTATCCTTATTATTATTATTGTTATTATTACTATTATTATTATTATTACTGTTATTATTATTACTACTATTACTATTACTACTACTATTATTATTATTATTATTACTATTATTGACATGGCAACAGTGTTACTTAGTATTATAAGTAAGAATGAGTAGTTAAATAATATTATTAAATTGATCTAAAATGTCCATAAAATCGTTGTACTCACAAATTATAGAATCTATATGATCAACAGTTGAATTATGCATAAAATGTCTCAATTAAAAATAGCGATTCATTAGAAAGTATTGTTCTGTCGCAGTAAACAACATGAACACAAAAAATATACAATCATTGAATTGTGAGGCATATCAAGACTAGTTAAGAAATAAAAGGATGTGTGATACAATGTTTGTTCTTGAAATAATTAAACAGGAGTAAAACTTCACAGCATGGTAGCATAAACTAACAAACAATATATAACTGTCAAATAGGAGTACCAAGGAGTACCGATAAGATATTTGGTTCTATATTTAAAAATAACCAAATCACTAAACAGTAACATATGTAAGAAGTATAAAAAAATAGAGAAAGAAAGAAACACTGACAAAGGTAGAGAGGCAAAATAAAATATCGAAAGAAAAGAACAAACAAGTATGGTAGATCGTTTAATGCAATGGTGAGATATCATTTATTGGTTATTACAATCGATGTGCATATAATATATTTGAAATTACTCAAACTACTGATAAAGAATAAGTAGAATAAAATAAACTACCAAATTGGCCAGTAGTAAGGTGAATAAACTTAAGCGATCACACAATGATTAATTAATCAGAACATTTTGTTAAAGAAAATGAAAGGTTAATAAACTTTACTCCCTCAACCACATATTATATAGAATCATACTGTAATTTACTTGAGAAAGTACATTTAGGCTTAGCTGAACTCCCAGATTGAACTTAGTTGACAAATAGTATTATATTGATTATATATTTTAATAGAAGCTAATTTAAAGTAGACACGAAGTTTCATATTTTCATATGTCTGTTGTTCATATGAATATGTCGTGAGAGTTTCAGTCTTAGAGAGAGGTATATTTATGGAGAAATGTTGGAAATTTTGGGATATAACTACTCAGACAATCAAACAGTCAAGCACAAACCATGTGGGACCTAACGTAATTGAATATCACTTCTACTTGCCACAATACATCAACACAAAGAGGTAAACTCAACAAGACGAATAGAAAACATTCAAAATATCATCAGACAATCTATGATTGTGAAAAACACTAAACAGTGAGAACATTACTCGAAATTCAGAAACGAGTTCACGGAATAAAAATTTTTGAAATAAATTTGTAACTGAAGGTCTGGCGTAAGAAAAGTAATGAATGCATTTGCACCGCAGTGACCAATTTATGTCATGCCACCTACGTTTTACAACTATTGATTACAATTTCTATGCAGACTTTAACTGGGTAGTTCATAATTTCCCAAGCAGACTATTCCAAATTTTCAACTTCTGTCAATTCACAATACACATGATTCTTATCGGTGTGTGACCATCTCACTTTCGATTAAGTTGATTTTCCAAGTCTTGACTTTCAAATAGAAATTAGGGGAATTCGTTTTAAAATTAGTCAGTAGTATGCTTATCGACTTACTTTCTTATATGTATCGTGTGTGTGGAATTACGTAAATATCACGGTTCATTTCTTTCTAAATAAAAGACCACATCGAAATAATAGTTTTAAATGTAATAGATCAATAAAAGTTTGCACTAGGCGTCCTACCATTTCATAAGTTTATGTTGAAAAATTGAAATCCTTTTTACCTGATCTGATGTATACACTACCATACGATCGACTATTGATCCAGTTTTATTCTCATCTATGATTTTTATAGATTGATTAATGTTTTTTATGTACGTTTTCATCACTCGATCTCGTATACCCAGAGCTACTGTTGCGCAAGCCAAACTTGCACTTACCTATTCATGTACAGTTGTATAAAACACAAAACGGTTTGAATATAGGTATTATTACAAATGGAATATTAATATACTGAATATTTGTAAACATATATTAAATAACTAGTTTTTATCAGGACTGCTGGATTCCAACTCAATGGTCCAAATATAATGCGGTCACTGTGAAAACTGAAGGTACAATTCAGTTTAATGTAAGCTATTATAGTCAATAACTATGATGATACAGCTTACTAGTACTTCCCTGTTTTCTCAGTTGTTCTTAAATTGTTACAAGGTCACTATGAAAACGAACTTCAAAATAAATCAATATTCCAAGGAATACTCCAACCGTACATCAAGTTTATCCCTAGAAATATTTGGTTTCTACGATAACTCTCAAAGTTCTAGAGATAAGTCATGACTGAAATGGTTTTCACTCATATAGGGAGTGAAGTAGTTATCAATAAATAATATTGGATAGTATCCCACTGTGTAGTAAAACTATTGCATGTAAAGTAAATTGAGGTATATACCCTAAAGTTTACATTTTTAACTTCTATCACAATGAAGTATAGAGCGACCATCATGTACTTGTATCTAGAGTAATGTTTCTACCATTCCTATTAAGAATGAAGTCTACAGGTCACAACTTCACATTGAGGGCTTTGAGAACTTTTCACGAAGTAATTTATTATTATTGATATTATTATTAGGAAGGATGATTTGTGAAGATCTCTCAATTTAAATAGGAATAAAACAGCTATTAAGTAGACATTGGTTTACAGTAATTCTCTTACCAAAGTCAGTCGATGCTAAAAGCTATGTATCTTTATTTGGTGATATGATGAATAGAGCTTCTGAATTATTCCACATTTTTTTGTATTCAGATGGATTCACAGAAATTGAAATCTAAATTATTCTCTTTGAGGAGAAAGAATATTAACGTTTATGATATGAGCGAGTAAAATTTCGCAATAATGATAAAGAAACGTCTAGGTTACACGATATTTATTTATTTATTTATTTTAACACATAGATATTGGTACAAGGAGGCACCAAATACATATGCGCCACACAGATCTCATTTGATATGTGTGAGGGCTGTGATACTGCCTGGGTGCCAAAACCGAAGGAGGTGGTATTCTTAGGGGGCCACACCCCGAGCCTTCGACCTGAAGGTCTGATCCACAAGGCAGTGGAGCATCGTGAGGAGATGCAGTCCCATGGTAGCCGATGACCAAAAACTGGTTCATACACCATTTTTTTCTTCAGGATACTGGAGCCCATGTGCACCATTGGTTTGGAATCAGGGTTTTCCGACTCCCCTAGGTGGCTCCTCCGTATTGACCAACCCGGTTAAAGCGCAGGAAATTCGCTCTTCGTCCTCTCAATTTCGTAGACAACACCCCCGCCACGAGAAGGCAGTAAGTAGGATTTCCCTGGCAGAGGCTATATACACGTGGCCATATGAGAGCATTTGGAGAGGGAGAGCGGATCCCCCACTCTCGGCCGTACCAGGGCATTTGAGGGCAAAGCCGTGTCGCTAACAAGAAATAGGATTGATCCGTCAACACGGTATCTTTGTGCAGTAAGAGTATTGGAAAACAGCTTCTATTCTTTAATCTCAATGATTCATTATTTTTCAAAAAACACACCTCTTTAAGTACATGTTATCTAGCCTAAAATTACAATGAGAAAGTTGTTTGAATAAACTGTGCTGATTGATTTAACAACAGAATAAATTGTCCATTTGGATTGTTCTGACCATGTAGCAGCATAAATTAAAACTTGATGTTAGGAAACGTTTACCACATTAACTAACAGCCTAAAATGGTGATATTTGATCAGGTTATATTCAATGCACATAAGTGTCATCATGTATTTTAGTTCAACTGAATAATATAGACATGTAATTATGAAGCATTTGATCTCTTGATAATAAATATTTTTGGGGTAAACTATTTTACCACTGTTAAGTAATAAACTAAGAATAATTGATAGATATATTTGACAAAATAGTAACTGAATTATATAGCGTGGTCCATACTGGCAATATCAATTAATGTTATACTGTTGATGAATTGACTTAGTTTAATCTGGTTAGCGTATTTTAGCAAGGATGATTTCTACAGGATGGAGCTGCTGACTCCATGCTCAGTCCTCCTCCTTTGTGTGGGTTTAGGCCCAGCAGTAACTCTTGAAGAGTTACTGGATTGATAGAGCAAGGGCAGCATTCTTACAGTTGAAGAACATATGAAACTTAAAACAACTATCTGTCAGCCAACATCAAAGTCAAAATCTTTAATACGAACGTCAAGACAGTTCTTCTGTATGGAGCTGAAACTTGGAGAGTTACTAGAACTATCATCAAAATGTACGAGTGTTTATAAACAATTTTCTACATAAGATACCAAATGTCCGTTTGTCAGAAAGCAACAGCAACAATCTACTGTGAGAGCGAACAAAATAGCTTCAAGTTGAAGATGGAAATAGGAAAAGATACTGGATGTGGATAGGTTGTACATTGAGGAAATCACCAAACTGAATCATGAGGTAAATGCTAACTAGTAATTCTGAAGGGGAACGGAAAAGAAGGTGACCAAAGAACACATTGAGCCGAGAGTTGGAAGCAAACTCGGGAAGGATAAAATAACAACCGGAAACAACTGGGAAGGATTACTTGAGACAGAGTTGGATGGAGAATGCCGATGAGCGGCCTATGCTCCTCCACAAGGGGTAACAGGAATAAGTTGGTTGATATATTAAGATGAAAAAGAATTCCCTACATAATGGTTTTTCAACCATAAATTTAATCATTTGTTCAATGTAAGGCAGAGTGTAAAAAGGATTCACTTCCTTAAAAATCATTTAATACATACTTCAGACATTAAATATATTTACTTAGTTATCAATTTTCATAACGCGTTCATTCGCTAATTCATATATCATTATTTCAAATTCGTCTAAAAAAATGTGTAGTTCTTGCTGAACTAAGAATGAACTGTAATAAAACTCAAACCGATCAACTTGAAGCATGAAACCAAACTATGAAGTAACTGATAATTAGTTTGAACTGTCAGTCAGTAACAACGTACAAATTCGTATGTACGCACATCAGTTCGAATTGCCATATCACATTAACACAGAGATGCAGTTATCGATTGAAATTCCCTAGTGGTAGGGGTAGTAAGAGAATAAACAGTAACCCGAGAGATTTGGGTTTGAAGATGTTATTCAAGCAGTATAATCCAGTGAAATAAATTTGGAAAGAGAAAAAAGTAAGGGACATGAAGAATTCAGAAGATTAGAATTTGGGAGAACAGAAAGAGTGGATGCACCTGCGCCATTGTAAACGATTTTGAGTCATGTCATTCAACGTCTCTAACCATCGGTTGCTTTCATCTCACGGACACCAACCAGGTAGTCTACACCTACCAACATGGCTCAGCCCATTTGTTAGTGACTTCATGAATTTGTGCCATGTTTTGGTGGTTTGAACTGTACATCATAGTGTGCATCTCATAATATCAGTGATTTCAAATTATAGATAAAAATGAAGCTTCATAGTGTTAAGATCTTAGATGGTTAGAAATAAGCGGTTGGGAATCTTGAACCTAGGTTTCATGTGTTTTGAAGCTCATTAGCGAAACGAACCTGAGGTAATTACTTTTTCCCGTCAACCGACTTCACAGTATGAAGCATTGACACGGAGCTTTTTGGGTATCAACTAACTTTCTGTATTAATCCATGTTGGCCATTCATTAATAATCCTTTTAAGTAGCTTAGTTTCTTTTATCGTCGATAAATAATTCAGTTTAAAATTCAATATCATTCTGTCTATGTGTTTGCATACTTCAATGTTCAAGCTTCCTTAATTAGTAAAAATTACTACAGACTTTAAATTATTACTTCTAGTATTTACATTCTATGACACTTAATCTACCCAAATAGTAAATGCATTTGAAATCATCTAAACAGTATCCAAATTACAATAGTTTCCTTTCTTTCATCATCTATATTCAATGTTGAATAAAATGAATCAGTTTAAACATTAAGGTTACATTAAATTATTATCATTAATATATTTCAATCATTCAATGAAATTACTTCGATAACTCCACCACCTTTATGTAATGGATCATTCATACTACTAGATGACAAAAATTTATCCGGTAATCCTAATGCATGAACCAACCAATCTAATATGATCACTTCTAATTCTGTACATGGTGGACATGATATCTGAAAATAAAATACAGAGTAAAATTTCTTTATTTCATAATTTATATGAAAAATTATTTTCAGTCAAGTTTATTCGTTGTTTTGAATTATATTTATCCCTTAATAATCATGAAACAATCAATAGAACTTTCATCTTTAACAGTATAAACTGTCGATATGGAATGAAAATGAATCTAGACTATTCAGATCGTAAGTTTAACATGTTATTATTAAAATTAAATTTGAACATTGGGTGCTTGTAATATTAATTTCTCAGTAACCTGATTACTTCTAAAGCAGAAGGAAAAGAGATAGATCATAGAACATATTTAGCCGGGAATCGAATACAAACATATAAAGAATGAATAATAATTGGCAACAACTGGAAAGCAGAACTCAGGACAGAGTAGGTTAGAGAATCCTGGTCGGCCGCCTATGCATCACGATGGGTAACAAGTGTAAGCAAGTTCTAAACCCAAAACTATTTAAAAAAGTTGAGCCCTGAATAAATAAGAAAACAATACATCCAAAATTCATTTGATATTGTTTATTTGAATCTTCCCATTGATGTTTATGACTGAAATCGATCAATCTCTTATTGGTATATGTGCATCCTGTACGGATTGCCTCGATATTGTCTTAAATCACAAGCATTACAAGCAAAGATTGATAGTGGCCGGTAGTGGGATCTAGCACGCGCTTTTTGTCCTATTCGGGACTATTACTGAGTTCAAGTCCTGGGGAGAACATAAACTTTGGGGTGCAGGTACATCCAGTTGATGCGTCCTGGATTATACTGCTGGCCATGAAAGCATGAAAGAGGCCAAAAGTGTTTTTTTAAAGGGTTAAGCTAACCTTTTTGGTATTAATGGAGAAAAAGTTAGTGATAAACTATTCAAACCATCATTTATACAATAGAAAGTGAATTTCATGGAATTAAGACTGAGTATAAACATTTACAGATGAATATAATTGGTAATAAGCTGCTTTATAGAAACATTTTTATACAATATATATGTTGAAATATTCACAAGTTAAATGATTATATAATATGAATAATGTTTCATTATTACATAAATTATGCCGAACATTTGTTACTGTAATTAAATATATGGTAATGAACAAAGCAATTATTATTACGATTGTAGTGGCATAGCTTTGTTAATCAATCACATCGATAACCGTTATTATATAAATCTCAACGGTGTTTGAATTCAGAAAGCAATAAGAAGAGGCGGCTACAGTTTATTGGTGGATAGCATAATAACTAAGTTATAAGCACATCGAGCAAATTTGGAGCATAGCCTAATGTGTGTGTGCAAGCGAATTACAGAGGTGAATTTATAGTCAAATAGAATCAAGGCGCATTTAGACACGGTAGAAGTTAAGCAAGACAATGCGAAAGCTATTAATAGAATTCGAATACACATATATCCATACGGGCGATATTTGAGCGATTGACATTTAATATGGATAGAGATATGTGCGTAGGCTGTCACGTTTATAGAGATATGACAGTGATAATAATAATACAGAGAAATAGACGAATGATTACTGTCCGAATAACATTGTCGATTGGACTATAGTTTATGGACAACATTTGATTGATAATAAAGTGACTTTCAGAGTATCCACGCATTAACTAGGGTGAGGACTTACAGTTGATGGTTAAGGTTAGAAATTAGATTTAAAGTTTTCATCAGGAACTGATATCAGTTAAAATGTCAAAACGCTATTTAGCCGAATGTATGAATGAATTTCGCGCCAAAATCCGGGACCCGTTATCTAATATCTGATTGGTTCGTCCATAAATTGTAGTCTCGCCACATTGTCTGTTAAATAAGTTAGTAAAAGGACTTGGCAAAAGTTAACCATAATGGAAATTGATCGTAGGAGAGTTGGTATACTATTATAATTATTATTGCTATTATTTAGGAACTTACCCATGAAAATCCAATACATGCAATACTTGAACACAATAAATCACCTAATATTGATGCATATGATGTAGCTGTTGGATAATAAGCATGAAAATCCGGATGTTGCCAATGTGTAAGCTGAATTGTGAAGTAAAAATATTAAAATACATATTGAGGGTTTTTCTTTATTTTAATCATTATAACGACCAATGTTATTACTTTCAATAGTTGAAATCATGAGTCAATTGAAGCTTAAACAACATGGAAAACCTGGAAGCACTGGATGACCGTTTTGTCCCAGTATAGGACTCATCAGCAATGCGCACCCACGATCCCGCTCGCGGGATTGGAACCCTGAGTCTATCAGTCTCGCGAGCGAGCGCTTAACCATTAGACCACTGAGCTGGTCGGCACCCAACGGTGTTAACGTTCAACTTCAACCAATCTACTTTCCTTTAATAATCTTGACATAGAAATCTTGTGTCAAATGTAACTCTACTGTCTTCTACACACAATTGTTTTAATAAAAATTCTATATCAGTGAAAAATAATCTCCAAGAATTAATCGATAAACTTGATCCCTTTTATAATTGATCAGAAAGTTATTTGTATTGTTAATGTATGAAATACATTGGTAAGTAGTAGGTAAGTACCATCTGGTAACCATTGAAAACAATTAGGGCAGTGGGTAGGCGCTTCGTTTAGAGATACCATTTGTAATAATTATTATATTTCAACTATCCTTCAGATAGCTTTCTGAAGTTCTATTGTGATCAATTGAAGGTGGTTAAGTTTAATCGTACAAGAAGATTGATAGTAATTACCGATGGATTCAGATAAATACACATTTATATTCTAATTAAACAAAGGCTGAAAACATAGATTAAATCAATAGATGTAGTGTTCTTCTTTTGTTTTCTATAACACTTAATGGTTTCTCGCCTGATCATGTATAAATTGATTAGTGTTGACTAATTAGTTCATATTGAATTAAGGTAAATCATAAGTTAATTTATGTCACGTCATTTATCTTAAAAAACAAACAAATGAAATGTAATTTCAATAGTTGCGATCATTAGTCAATTGAAGCTAGACCACCACCGTGGATGCGCACTGCTGAGGAGTCCCATAATAGGACTAAACGACCTTCCAGTACTTCTAAGTTTTCCATAGTGGTCTAACATCAATTAACTCATGATCTCAACTATTGAAATTACTACAATCTCAACACAAAACCCTTTCTGATACTAATCAAATAAAATGTAAATTATTTATTACAATGTTGACTTACTCCAGGCATAATTTTATCTTTAATATCTTCAAGTATTTCATTAAAACTTTCTTTATTTTCTGGTGCTTTATTTGATATTAATGATTTAAGATAATTTGGTTGAATTATGTCTTTATTCGGTAATACTGGAAATTCACGAGAAAATGCTCCATTTCTATACTTCACTACAAATTGTAATAATAATTGTGCAGCAGATAGAAATTCTTCAGAATTCATTATTATAAAAGTCAACTAATATAATCTAGACAACAAAAAGAATACCACAAATCAATAAAATATATAGTAATTTAAACAAGGATTGAACAATAGTAAAACAAAGAAAATATGAGTGACAGATCAATTCAAGTAGATCATATTATGTATTATGTGTTTTGTTTATATCATGAGGTGATCTAAGTTAAACAAACATTGAAAACCTTAAAGCATTGGAAAGATGATTCATTTCAGTGTGGGATGACTCAAGAATGCGAATCCATAACCCCACTGCCGGGAATCGAATAAAGGACCTGTGGCCTTACGCACAAACGCTTAAACTCCAGACCACTGATACATGACTCGATAATGTACAAGTTTAACTTCAATCAATTCATGATGCTGTGCCATCATATTTCATTGTTTTTGGTGGATACCCCCCTCAAAATCGACACGGTCAAACTCAACTGATCATGGTTTTTTACTAGCAATCCTAAAATTTCCTTTCGAAGCTAGTCTCTTGTGAGCAAATGATAATTATATATATGGGGTTGTAGAGATTTAGCTACCAGATTTTTTATAGGTTTCTAGCTTAAATCGGTTCATTGTTTAATAGGCTTTTTATTGAGTGAGAAACCAATTCATTTCAACATTACGTATGAAATTTGTCAATCATTAATTTGAAGTGTTGGCTTACTTATGTACTGTCAACTAATATTTTCTTGTGTGTGGTCAAGAGGAATGGGGATAGATATTTTCTAACAAACTCTAGCATTTAAATATCAAAACTATTAGTTCCGATCATTCAGGAGGTCAACTGTAACTTGAAAAAGTTAGTAGTAGCATCTCATTTTATAATTATGGTTTTTATATATCATAAGTAGTAAGCAGATGACAAGAACCAAACGAAGTAAAATGATTTCATGTTATTCTGCTCAAATCGTTGTTCTTGCACTTTTCAATATGATAAAGGGAACTATATGTTTGATCTGTATTTGATGAACGTTTAAAAAAAATTGAAAATCAAAAACACAATGACTGTACTAATTACAAACACTGTTTAATGCACTATCAAGTTATCAGTAATTGTTCGATCTCAGTAGGATAGTGTTGAAGAATCTTTGAAATTGTCCCAGTCACTTTGAAACTTTAAAAAGTACTCGGAAAAAAATAGAATGCTTAACTGGCTGATCGATTAAGGATGATAGATAAGCACTCAAAGACAAAAGAAATCGATTATCAAACTGTACAAAATTAATCACTGTTACTAAATGAATCAAGAATAATGGTATTTTTGTCTTTTGTCAATTTATAGTCCCCAAACACTTAAACTGAAAGAGGCTAATAATGATAGAAAAACTGAAATTTTTTATTCTTCAGAATATTATGCATCACACAGTGTGGTTATAACTAATCTAACATTGAAAATTATACGTGGACGGCCAAGAGGGGATACTTTTATGAGGAAATGCAAACAAATCAATTACTCATAGAGTAAATAAAAATTACAAAAAATGTTTAAACATGCCGTACTTCAATTTATATACAATACTGACTGAATGATAGGAATATCTAGAACCCAGTGGAAAGTCATATTCCCTTTCAAACGAAAAAAAGGAAATAATCTCGTTTAAGAGTATTTGTCAATGATGTGTAAAATAAATTGATCATCGTTATCAGTTGTTTTTGCGACACTATAATTTATGGACGAACTAATCAGATATAAGATAGCAGGTTCATATATTTGGCTAAATAGCGTTTTGACATTGTAGCTGATGTCAGTTCGTGATGAAAACTTTAAATCTTATTTCTAACCTTAACCATCAACTGTAAATTATAATTTTCATTACTCCCAATGGTTTATAACCCTCATTTAGCCCTAGTTATTAGATGGACACTCTCAAAGTCACCTTATTATCACTCAAAGGTTATTTTAATAATGATTGTGCAGTTAGTTAGCCATTCACTCACTCACTCACTCTAAATAACTTAACACAATATCTCCTACCATAGCATTGACTGTTTCTGCTTTAAATTCATCAATAATGACATAAGTAACCTTCTATAAACAACTTATTCGATCAATTCAAACAAGCCCTTTTGTCCAATTACAAAGTACACTGATGAATTTAAACTATATACACATATTATACATATGTCTTTAATGTAAATGTTTAAAACACTCACATATTACTATGTAAATCCAGAACACAAATAATACTTTTTAGGATGAATATATATATATATATATATATATATATATATATATATATATATATATATATCATGCGAAATAATATTCTGATTGGCTGATTACATTTTTCCCAGAAATATTTTAAGCTTTCTATAAGCTGCACTGAATTAAAGTGTTTAGTATCTATATCGAATCCTAATTTCATCTCGATCAGTCAGTCAGTCAGTAATTCTATTAGTAAGCATACATAATGTAGAATGTAGCGTATATTAACTTCAGTACAATATACTAACCCACAATAACATAATGAGATTTCAGAGTAATACATGTAGTAACAGTATTTATGGTAGAATATATTGAAGATAGAAATTTTGAATTGTGAAGAAAATATGGAAAGACATTCTGGAACATATTTTGGTACGTGTTGAAAGTACGTGTTTGTTATAATCAGCTACTCACTAGTGACTGGCTTCAAGAGGCATTTCCTGGAGTTCTAGTGAGAAGCCGTGACTAGTAGAGTGCAATCAGGTCTGTTGTGAGATAGTAACTCACTCAAGACAATGGTGTATGTGTCGCTTAATTTCGTGGATTAGTTGAAGTTAGACATTAATACCGTTGGATGCTAGCCGGCTCAGTGGTTTTGTGTCTAAGTGCTCGCGCGCAAAACTAGTAAGTCCTGAGTTCGAATCTCGCGGGGTGCGAGGTCGTGATGCGCACTTCTGAGGAGTCCCGCAAATGGACGAAACGGCCGTACAGTGCTTCCGGGTTTTTCATGGTGGTCTAGCTTCAATTGACTCACGATTTCAACTATTGAATTTACTACACTCTCCACAAAACCCTTTCTGAAAATACAGTCCACAAAAATAGCTTCCGTAGTTTGTCAAGCCTTCTTGTTTGACTGTTTACATCAGACAACCATCAGAAACATGAAAAAACAGAGGACTGTCTTGTCCTAGCATGGGACTCCTCAGTATTGACCATCAATGATCACAAATCCGAGGATTGAACCTAGGGCTATTAGTCTTGCGCTCCAATACTATCCTCTAAATTCCATCCTAATGGTCTAGATGTTAAGCATTAATGGATGCTCACCTCTTAGGAGTCTTCTATTAGGACTAAATGGCTGTCCAGTGCTTTCAAGTTTTCTTAGGTTTTCTAGCTTAGATCGGTTCATGATTTCAAAGAAATAAATTAACCAATCGTTATGTTTGTTCAAATTTATTTCGTTGATTGTTAGTTAATCTTACTAGCTCATTCAGTAAATAATGTAAATGAAAAAGTAATCAAATCAACCACAATATACCGAGATATTCTTTATATCAAATTCATTTCATTTTCTAATCTTATCTCATGTAAATGTTTTCAATTATGTCTCTTTTCAATCAGAAGAGGAAGAAAATGTTGTTTTTTTTGACAACGAAATATTATTTCCGTTTGTCAAAATAAAACAAGCATAGTCAAAGAAGACAATGATTCTAGGAGGAAGGGAGATGTATTATATGGGTCATGGCATAAAATTATTTATACATACACGTGTGCTTTTGATGCTTGAATAAAGCAACATACTGACATTTCTTTCGATGAGTTCTAATGAAAATTACCAAACTCTGAATAAACCCAGGTCATTATGTTAAATAGTTGGAGAAATTCGGTGGGAAATCGTGAACCTGGGTTTCTTGCTAGTTGACATACACTGACAGAGTGTACCTTTAATCCTTTGAGAACTACTGTTAACCATGGGATTTGAACTTAAGTTAGCCTATAATCTTTGTTAGCTATCAACTAGGATTTAAACACAGAGAATGAGATTTTGAGTTACTGAGATAAATGGCTACATTTTAAACTTTTTAAAAGAATTCGATCATCATTAAGGAAGTGAATCTGTGATCAGTCAATATAGATCTAAATAACTCATTAACTTAGGTATTCTGTTTTGTAGAGGCTATTACTATCAAACATTTCCAACTTGACTTATGTGTATCGAAGTAAAGAATCCGTAATAAATCTTTCTTTACCACTGTAGCATTGATTGTAATTAAGTAATTTTTATCTTTTATGTGATCTTATTAGTGATGACATATTGATTTGACTATAGCTTTCATTATGTTGAATAACTATGCAGTCGTTTATTATTATCATTATTGTTATGCAATCTTCTATTTTTTTCTAATGGTTACTAGTATCTATGATCTCATCTCCAACACTCTGTATAACTTTTTTGACTTTTAAATAAAAACCAGTTTTAAGTATGTTTTAATAGTTATAAGTGATGGTTGTATTTCAGATATCCATCTAAACTTCATTAACTAAAATATTCTAGGTCTTTACCTATAATTAGATTACTCCTTGTAATTTTACGTTGTTTGTAGCTGATGAGAAGTTTTGAAGTAGAATAGATTCAGTTTTATCCTGTGAATCTTGTTGTTAATGGTTTGTTTAAATTAATCAAGCGATCAAATATCTTTAGTTCACTGACAATAATTTATGGACAGTAAAAGATATTGTAAAGGAAGCTTCAGATATGATTACAGAAAAAAATCCCTTAATACCGAGTCTTTAATAAATACTTACCAAAAATGAATAAATTGATTCATTAAGGGATAACTTCCCAAATGTCACATTTTCCTCCGTTTTTATCTTCCCTTCGCAATAACATTCCTTACTGTTAATTTTCTGTTTATCATGAAATCTATGTGTGTAAGTGTTATGTTCCGATGAGCATAATGAATGGTAACTTTTGGAATCCATTTATGAACCAATACTGTGCGTATATTTTTATCATATAATTGTTAATAACTAAACTATTCATATTCATGTTCCTCTTATTATGAGCTTTGTTTTGACCCATAGACTATTATTATACGATTTACCATTCTTGAATTATGCCCCGTCATTTAATTACTGCCTCCCACATTCACAGCCACATTTGGCTAAATCTTGTACAAATGTTATCTTCCATTTTATGGTACTATGTGGTCTGTCTGGTTGGTATGTAAGCCCAGTATGTTTGAAATACATGATTCATATCGCAGAGGCTAAGATTGGTGTTCTGGACTTAACTGACTGGGTTAGGCAGGAAGCAGGGCCAATAAGTACTCTAGACTGCTCGTACTTGTTTTATGCGTCGTTGGTCCAATCGATAATTCACTGCTCTCTAATTGGCGGTATCGTTACGTTATACATTGACAGGGCACACAGGCCACAAGTTAAAACAGGAAGACACGACAATATTCAGTAGGAATGTATATTTATTATAGAAAGTTGCGAAGTATATATATATATATATATATATATATATATATATATATATATATATATATAGTCTTTAATCGTCCATTTGCATCTTTCGGTGTGTTCTGTAGTCTGAACTATCTTCACTCCATCAGATAATTGTTGCAACTTCGACGTCACGTTCCGCTACACAGTAATTACAAACAATCTCGTGAGTAACTCCCACTACTTCTGTATACTCTGAACGGTTTATAAATCAATAAATTATTCAAATAGTTTATAACAAATAATAAAAATCAATATTCATCATTAGTAGACTAGAAGATAAATAATCTCAACACTTATTCAAATCCATTATAGTTATCAATTGAACAAATGTGCAACTATTGCATTAAAATCATCTATCTAAAAATGAAAATTAAAGCCACTCTAATTCAGTAGTTTAATTCTAAAGTTTATCTCGGCAGTCTGATTCAAGCTTTTGAAGGAAATAATCATACTGGTTGAAACTCTGCAGCATACCATGGTAAGAAGCATTATATGGTAGCATTATATCTTGGAGATATAGAAAATTCTTTTGGCTGGGTAAAATAACTAAAAAACTAATATTTTTGGCAACTATTGTAGTGAACAAGAACTCAGATGGGGACAAACGATTATTACTAAATGCAAATTGCGGAATTTCTTCGGTAGTATGTGCAAATCATACATTAAATACTTTATTTGCAAATCTTCCATCAAATGTCCTTCATATTTTGGATGATTTTTTTTCAATTCACAATTCTTTTCTATTCCCCCTTCTGTTTTTTTCAACTCGATCTTCTTAAGCCACTACTGTCACACTTACTTACTTACTTACTTAAGCCTGTTACTCCCAATGGAGCATAGGCCGCCGACCAGCATTCTCCAACCCACTCTGTCCTGGGCCTTCTTTTCTAGTTCCATCCAATTCTTGTTCATTTTTCTCATATCTATCTCCATTTCCCGGCGTAATGTATTCTTTGGTCTTCCTCTCCTCCTTCGACCTTGAGGATTCCATATGAGGGCTTGTCTTGTGACGCAGTTGGGTGTTTTCCTCAATGTGTGTCCAATCCACTTCCAGCGCTTCTTCCTGATTTCTTCCTCCACTGGGATCTGATTTGTTCTCTCCCACAATAGGTTGTTGCTTATAGTGTCCGGCCAGCGGATCTGAAGTATTTTGCGTAGACAACTGTTAATAAACACCTGTATCTTTTGGACGATGGATTTCGTAGTTTTCCAGGTTTCCGCCCCATACAGTAGAACTGTCTTGACATTTGTGTTGAAAATTCTGACTTTGGTGTTGGTTGCTAATTGTTTTGAGTTCCAGATATTCTTCAGTTGTAAATATGCTGCTCTTGCTTTGCCAATCCGTGCCTTCACATCTGCATCAGATCCACCGTGTTCATCGATGATACTGCCCAAATACGTAAAGGTTTTTACATCTTCCAAAGCTTCTCCGTCAATTGTGATTGGATTGGTACATGCTGTGTTGTATCGAAGAATCTTGCTTTTCCCTTTGTATATTGAGACCTATTGCTGCTGAGGCTGCAGCTACACTGGTTGTCTTCTCCTGCATTTGTTGTTGCGTATGCGATAGAAGAGCCAGATCATCTGCGAAGTCTAGATCATCCAATTGCATCCTAGCTATCCACTGTATCCCGTGCTTCCCTTCAGATGTTGATGTCTTCATGATCCAGTCGATCACCAGGAGAAAGAGAAAGGGTGAGAGTAAGCAACCTTGCCTGACACCGGTCTTTACTTCGAACAACTTTGTCAACTGTCCTTCATGCACGATTTTACGGTCCGATCCATCATAGGAATTCTGTATGATATTGACTATCTTCTGAGGCACGCCGTAGTGTTGAAGAAGCTTCCATAGGGTTGTTCAGTCCACGCTATCAAATGCTTTTTCGTAGTCGATGAAGTTGATATAGAGTGATGAATTCCATCCAATTGATTGTTCTACAATGATCCGTAGAGTTGCGATTTGGTCTGTGCACGATCTATCCTTACGGAATCCTGCCTGTTGGTCTCGAAGTTGGGCGTCTACGGAGTCCTTCATCCTGTTTAACAATACCCTGTTGAAGACTTTTCCTGGTATTGAGAGAAGAGTGATTCCCCTGTAGTTGTCACAGTTGCTGAGATCGCCTTTCTTTGGTATTTTGACTAGAAGTCCTTCTTTCCAGTCTTTTGGTACCTGTTCCTCATCCCAGATCTTTCTGAAGAGAGTTTGGAGTATCCTTGCAGTTGCCGCTACGTCTGCTTTCAGTGCCTCTGCTGGAATGCTGTCTAGTCCTGCTGCTTTGCCACTCTTGATTTGTCTGATAGCCATGCTGATTTCTTCAATTGTCGGTGCGCCAACATCAATTGGGAGGTCCGTGAGTGCTGCTTCGATGTTGGGTGGGTTCAGTGGGGCTGGTCGATTCAAGAGTTCTTTGAAGTGTTCTACCCACCTGTTTCGTTGTTCTTCAATGTTGGTGATTATCTTGCCTTCCTTGCTTTTCACTGGTCGTTCTGGTTTACGGTGATTTCCAGAGAGTTTCTTTGTTGTTTCATACAGTTGTCTCATGTTTCCTTCTCTGGCAGCCTTTTCCGCCGTCAATGCCAAATCTTCCACATATTTACGTTTGTCAGTTCTGATGCTCCTTTTCACTTGCTTGTTTACTTCTGTGTATTCAGCCTGTGCCTTGACATTTTCTGCTCTTGTTCGACTGGTATTGGTTGCTGCTTTCTTGTTCCTCCTTTCTTGAATTTTATCCAGTGTATCGACCGTGATCCAATCCTTGTGATGGTGCTTCTTTTGGCTCAGAACCTCATGACATGTTGAAGTGATTGCCTCTTTTATCTCTTTCCAGTTGCTCTCCATAGTAGTTCCTTCTCCATTGAGTAGATCATGAAAGGCTTGGAACTTATTGCTGAGGGTTATCTTGAATTTATCGAGTTTGTCAGTATCCCGAAGAAGAGCCATATTAAATTTTTGTGATATTGTCCTCCCCGTTGTCCAGTGCCTCTTGAGTTTCAATTTCATCTTGGCGACCAGTAAGTGATGATCTGATGCTATATCAGCTCCTCTCTTTGTTCTCACGTCCTCCATCGTCCTCCTGAACTTTTTGTTGATGCAGATATGGTCGATTTGGTTCTGTGTGCTGTGATCCGGTGAAGTCCATGTGGTTTTGTGTATGCGTTTATGTGGGAATATAGTCCCGCCTATGACGAGTTTATTGAAGGCACATAGATTTGCAAATCTCTCACCATTTCCGTTCCTTTCTCCCAGTCCGTGTCGTCCCATGATCTCTTCATATCCGGTGTTGTCAATTCCAACCTTGGCATTTAGGTCTCCCATCAGAATAGTCAGGTCTTTTGTTGGGCACTTCTCGACGATTGACTGCAGCCTATCGTAGAATTGATCTTTAGCGTCTTCATTGTAGTCGTTAGTAGGCGCGTAGCATTGGATGACGTTCATTGTAATCCCCGTTTTCTTTGTTTTGAAGGAGGCTTTGATGATCCTTGGTCCATGAGATTCCCATCCTGTAAGTGCATTTTGTGCTTGTTTGGACAGCATCAATGCAACTCCTTGTGTATGTGGGGCATTTTCTTGTTCATGTCCGGAGTATAACAGCAGCTCCCCTGAAGCTAGTCGTTGTTGTCCAACTTGCGTCCAATGTGTTTCACTGATCCCAAGCACCTCTAAATTGTATCTCCTCATTTCTGCAGCAATTTGGAAGACTCCCAGTCTGCCACATTGTACGAGCATTCCATATACCTAAATAAATGGTTACTCTGGTTGTCAGAAGGGGCATCGACCTCGTGACTTCTGAAGAAACTCGGCTTTCATCACGAGGCGTCATAATTCTTCTAAACGAAGACCTCCTGACTCCCAGGGCAGAGTTTAAATGGTTTGAATAATTTTTTCTGGTTAGCGTTTTTTTAGCGAGTTGGTTTTCTACGGGATGGGGTCGCTAACCCCATGCCCAACCCTCCTCCTTTATCCGGGCTTGGGACCGGCAGTAGCCCCCGGAAAAGGGCTACAGGCGGAGTTTCCATACCACGTTGAAAGCACCGGTTCTCGTCCGATCACCGCAGTTAAGCAACTGTCACACATTCCACTTTTATTTGGCGTCACATACTACTTACGTCAAACGACAAAAGTAGCATACACCACACTATAACAATAATTAATTCACTCAGTTGTTTTCTTGATACACCCTATCTATAGAGTGATAAACTTTTAGCTTTGACTGAAATACATTTAAAAAAAAACTAATTTAAACAAATAATGATTGAGTCAAGATTTAAGGATACTATATATCCAGCTATAATCTATGGGAAAAAAAATCAATCTTAATTTCATATATTAATTTGAAGTGATTTTTATCCAATCACTTTCAACCTATTCCCTTAATAGTAAATTACATAGAGTAAATTTTGTTCATTAACTCTCAATATGTCTCATCTGTAATGAACAGTTTAATTCTTAATGGAATTCTCCTTATGTTGAGTAATTCAATATGATTTTGCATTTAGTGACAGTTGATAAGTTCATAATTATTGAATGGATATATAATCGAATTAATATGAATGTAAATTTCAATCATTTTTGATCTCTTCCAATAAATCTTTTTAATAAGAGTTTTCTTATTAGAGTAGATGGAGATAGAAGAGAGTAAAGCTATTGTATACAGATATATATAATTGTCGTTAAAGATAACTCCATATAAAATGTTCATTTAAAGTAGAAATAAAAATTTTTACAGTCAAGGAATAAAGGATCAATATTGAATGAACACTGCTGAAGAGTCTCACAATAGGACGAAACGACCGTCCAGTGCTTCCAGGTATTCCATGGTGGTCTAGCTTCGATTGACTCATGATCTCAACTATTGAAATCATTACAATCTCCACAATATTGAAATCTTATTTTTTGTTTCCTTAAAAATGAAGTATAGTTTCCGTGAAGAAATCTTGAAAAGGAACAGGTGTCAAAATGCACAAAATGTAAACAATTTTAACATTATTTCATCAGAAAAGTTTTTCTATATAGTTTTGGCGTACCGGTTAAAGGTAAGATATGAAAGTCCGACTCACCTCTCATCGAGCTGCCCCCAGGAATAGTGGAACTTAGTCCCATGAATTAACGGAAGTAGCTAGGTGGAGATAGATCTCATCGCCACTCTGCCTAAGCTGAAGGAAACTGGACTAGTTCCCACTCCATCGCAAGAATGGACTACCTGAAAGGTATGTGGTAAAGATTAGTGTGATATTGATGGGAAGAGTGGAGCAAGGAATCCATGATAAACAACGGAAGATATTTTGAGGGATGTTATTTCATTTGATTCAAAGCTTGTAAAACACTAGTTTTGCATTGTCCCTAGTTTATTCTACAAACCATAAGCTTTCGCTTGATATATGATTCACTACCACACCCTTTTCTGATGGTGAGAGATTTTGGGTTCTAGTCTAGATTTGACTATTAACTCCGGGATCTAGGTTTATTCAACTGACGAATCACAGGTAAAACGAGACGCAGATCCTGAATTTTAATTCAGAAAATATACTAAAACTTTAATCTACTTGAAATATAGATGGGTCTACTTAGGTTACACACATATCTCAGAAATCAATCAGAATATATTTCTGAATATCAACAATGAGAGAATACAAATGATGTCAAATACTGTGGTGTGTACTACTTATATTGACATAAGTAGTATATGACGTTAGTCATGAACAGAATGTCTGGCATCAGGGAGACGAGAGGATCGAAAAGTACATAATGGAAACTGTTATATTTCTCTCTCTTACGGTTATAACCCAGCTATTCCTATTGCTTAGTATTCACTCGACAAGGCCCTAAATCAGAACACGGTTGAGCAGGAAGGACATTATATTCCAAATAACAAGGTTAGATGGAAGCAAGAAGCACAAAAGGAAAACCGTTAGTATATTTAGAAGAATTTCGAGTCTTCTCCATGTATCGACTAGCGCTGATTGCATAAGAATCAGCCAATCAGCGTGCGCCAAAGCAATCGTTCATCGAGCGTGCTTAAATCCAATCTATGTCCCACTAACAGAAACAGAATGCAATTTGTACGAAAATGCAAAAACAATGAAGTCTGAGTCATTTTGAGACAATTGATGGACGTTTTGCAAATTAAGCATTTACTATATGATTGTTAGATTTTATTAACAAGTCCTGTAATTTGGTGTCAAAAACATTCGATTGTCCCCCATTGGTGTTCTATTCACTACAATGCAAATGGGAATATTGAAGTAACACACCAATATGCAATAACAGCTAAAGTACAACAGAAGTGTGTGGATGAAGCGATTTATGGTCAATTGTTCATAGGCTAAGTGACTCTATTTCAAAAGTTTTACTTATAATTTTATGGAAAGATTTTAAGTTAAACAGCCCACTATTATTTAGAATGTTGATTTTTAATTGTTATGAACGAATATTGATTAATATCTTGAAAGAAATTCAGTAGTCAGAATCCTGATTGTAATCCCCCTATTCCTGGATACACTATATTGATGATTAATGTCTAGAGTTCTAAACTTCGACCAGTTAGACGCTTAAACTGGTAAGATTAACTTTGAGTTTAACCGAGAATAATCCTTACTTCTATTATTCCATAATATAAACCCTTCTTCTGTTCCCAGCATTAAATAAGAATAAGAATACAACTGTCAAGCTTCTATTATTATATTTTAACCACCTAGTATCTCTACCTTAAATACTTATGAGTTTATATATATGGATTGTTAAACTTCAAACCACCATAAATATGGAGTCGCACTTCACATACAATCATACTTTAAGTGTCGGAAATCAGACCAAACAATACGTAATTGATTAACAATATTTAAGAAGTATTGAATCGTATAATAGTTATAACAATTACACACAAAACGCTAGTGAAAATTTAAGATGACATGTCTGCATAGTGTGACTTCGCTTTTTTCATATTTTTCTTTATTGAATATCATTCTTTGACTTAATCAATCATCAATCTCGCACGCGACACTGATAGGTCCTGGCTTCCAATCCCGAGAGCGGGATCGTGGATGCGCACTATTGTGGAGTCCCACAGTAGGACGAAACGACCGTCCACTGCTTCCAAGTTTTCCATGGTGGTCTAGCTTCAATTGACTCATGATCTCAACTATTGAAATCACTACAATCTCCACAAAACCCCTTCTGATACTAATCAACATATGCTCACTAGTGACTGGCTTCAAGATGTATATCCTTGTGTTCTAGTGAGAAGCAGTGACCACTGGAGTTCAACTGAGTCAGTTGTGAGATAGTAACCCACTGATGATAAAGATGGATGTGTTGCTCAATTTCGTGGATTAATTGAAGTTAGATATTAACACCGCTCGGTGCCGGCCGGCACAGTGATGTAGTAGTTAAGCGCTCGCGTGCGAGACTGATAGGTCCTGTAACAGAATTGTTTGTACGTCCGAATATCCTTTTGTTTTCTTTATCTGTGCTATAAAAATAGTACTTGATGATAGTTGATATTGGTGAATATTACTATTTGAAAATTAGCATTACAAAATTCTCCCTTCACTTAAATCGCATAAATTCCAAGATTTGATTTAAATATTATCATGTAATCAAATGTGAAGACAGTTCTACTGTATGGTGCGGAAACCTAAAAAACCACGAAAGCTATCATCCAGAAGATACAGGTGTTTATTAACAGCTGTCTATGCAAAATACTTCGGATCCGTTGGCCGGACAATATTAGCAACAACCTACTGTGTGAGAGAACAAATCAGATCCTAGCGGAGGAAGAAATCAGGAAGAAGAGCTGGAAGTGGATAGGACACACATTGAGGAAAGCATCGAACTGCGTCACGAGACTAGCCCTCACATGGAATCCTTAAGGTCGAAGGAGGAGAGGAAGACCAAAGAACACATTACGTCGAGAAACGGAGATAGACATGAGAAAAATGAACAAGAAATGGATGGAACTAGAAAAGAAGGCCCAGGACAGAGTGGGTTGGAGAATGCTGGTCGGCGGCCTATGCTCCATTAGGAGTAACAGGTGTAAGTAAGTAAGTAATGTAATACTACCTTTGAATGAATGAGGTCCTGATTTAGAGTCTTGCATGCGGGGTCGTGGATGCGCACTGCTGAGGAGTCTCATAATAAGGTGAAACAGCCGTCCAGTGCTACCAGATTCTCAATGGTGTACTAAAATTGATCTATTCATGATATCAATCTTAACTCAAAAATCTCCGCAACCCTATATTGATAACTTTCAAACAAGTATAATGTCAACAAATTACATTTTATTGACATTTTACTACATACATTAAAAAATAATTTAAATAATCGAAAGTTATAAAAGAAGAGTTAATCAGTTTACCATTAATCCAACTTAATACTAAACAAACAGAGCCGAAAAAATTTAGTGAGTTTCCAGTGAGCATTATAATGAAGACTGAGAAGATGATTCAAAGTCAAGATAGCTATCAGCTCTGAATGTTTCTAGAAGCCGGTTTTCTTTCAGAATGATAGTTGATGCATTATAAGAAAAATATCATCTAAGCATTTGATTTTAATAAAACATTGAGGAGTGAGAAATGGTGAAATAGTTGGAGAGAATAAGTTATGAGAACATTCATAGATGCTTTGAATAATAGATTTGATAGGTGTTTTGCTACACATAAAAGTATTTTGAAGGGGATAAAACTAATTTATATCAAATTTTGTTAAATAACGTTTTTATGACCTCCTTCAGTGTACTAATTGAACGAACTATAGACAAATTAACAGTTTGGCAATTTTCATTAGAACTCATCGAAAGAAATGTCAGTATGTTGCTTTATTCAAGCATCAAAAGTACACGTGTATGTATAAATAATTTTATGCCATGACCCATATAATACATCTCCCTTCCTCCTAGAATCATTGTCTTCTTTGACTATGCTTGTTTTATTTTGACAAACTGTGGTGTTTGAATGAACTAATAACTCCTTTGTACTTGTTGAATGCCTGATTTCGAATTCTAAATACAGTACATTCGTTAGTGCTTGTGTAGTACTTCTTGATTCAATTGCGTTATCCCTGGGATTATTAGTTCATACTATAATTCAATTACTACTAATTATCATATTGGCGTCGCGATGGGGCCTGCGATGGAACAGTTAGATATTCATTCGGATTTTGATGCTTATGAGGATTACTTTGAAAGGTTCGAAATCTGGGCTATGACCAAGGAAGATGATGAGAATATTAATATTGTGGCACATTTTCTCACATTCATCGGAAAAGAAGCATATAGCTTAATAAAAATTTTGGCTTTACCGGAAAAGCCCATTTCTCTTCCTTATACAACTCTCAAGGAACTACTTCTAGACTATGCTAAGTATACAAATTTCGAATGCGGTAAAGGGAGATTTCGTAAAATAATTCATGAGGATATAAAAAATTCCACTACATTACGTCACCCCATCCCAGTGCATACTCAAGATTATGCAGATAATTCATTTAGGAATTGCGATGCAGTTCACGAGGATGGGCACAAGTTTGGTCAATGTTTGTGCTGTGGCAGGTTCCACTCTTTTAATTCATGTAAATTTCGTAATTCTAAGTGCTTTAAATGTGGTGATGTTGGACATATTCAGTCAGTTTGTAATATTACTGTTCATCTTGCTGCAACTAATATTAAGTCTTGTGATTCTGATTCTATTAATTTAAATATTTATAATGATCATTTATCTTTATCGACGATTTCAAAAGACAGTTTAGAGTCATGTAGCAGTTCAGAGTTAAATGAAACTCAGAATCCTTGCGAGAAAACAATTCCTAATCAATCAACTTATCAGATTTCCTATGTTATTGTACCAGATATGATTTTTCCTAATGATTCACATGTTTCTGATGAAATTTCTCACAAATCTGGTGAAAATATTTCGGATGAACCTAATCATGATCGAAAATCTGATGTAGTTTTGATTGATGCTGATTTTTCTAATGATCCTTTGCTCTGCAATGACATTCTTAATAAATTTGAGGAAACTATTTCAGAAGAATCAAATCTTGGTGTCATATCAAATATTATTTGTCCTCATGATGTATTTGTTTCTTGTGAGAAACTTGTTCAGTGCGAAGCACAAGTAATAAATGAGTTCGATTCTGATTACAACTCAGATGATTTCATATCAACTATTGTTTATCCTTATCATAAAGTCACTCCCAATGTATACTCTAGTTAATGTGAGAAAGATGTTTTAAATGAAGCCACATTATTCATAACTTGGGGATATGAAGATCCGACATTATATCGTTGGGGAGGATAGTGTAAATTGACAGATAATTCCCATTTAAACATTAAAATTAAAACACGAAGTTCAGCGAAGGGATCTCTTTTCAACGAATTTATTATCAAGCTGTACAATCGTATATATATATAAAATTTTTTTGTAAAAGTACTAATTCCGTGAGGAAATGTGAACACAGTTAACCATGACATAATAAAAAGGGGTTATAATACTAGATTACGTAATACGAATAATAACAATAGATTTAGTGAATATAATAAGATGATTAAAATGTTTTTTGTTATAATACTTAAAGGTCATAGAGGTGTGAAAAATAAATAAATAAGGTAATATGATGAGTATTTACGAATAAAAACAATGAGAATATAAGACATAAGTAAAGGGGGGATGCAACATTAATAATAATAATAATAATAATAATAGAATAATCAAAATAATTAAGGCCAAGGTAACGATAGCGATAAGACGTACTTCTTTTGTACGCATAGTTCTGGTTTAAGCTCCTGAATGGTAAGAGCTTCGGCTATTTTTAAGAGTTGGATACGAAGAAATCTAGGTAGATTTGGACGAATCATATAAACAACCTTAAAATCAATTTGTGGATCTGTAGAATGGTTACAGTCGATAAGGTGTTCAAGTATAGAACTCCTAACTGCTTTCCTTTCACCCTTATAGAACCAAGCTGGAATATGTTCCCGTATCCGAGTTGAAAGCGAGCGCTGGCTACGGCCAATGTACCTTGCTCCACAAGAGCAGGTGAACTGATAGATGCACATAGAGGCGACCAGACGCGGAAGCTTATCTTTTATGGATACAGAAAATAAGTTCCTACTAGTGAATGTTATTCGCAGTTTAGCTGCATTAAATGTTCTTCTAATCGTTGTTGTTAGACGATTTTTGATCACATCTGATGTTCGATCACCTTTAAATTCCAGACTTATATAAAGGTTTTTCTTCGGAACGGAACAACTAGATTTCTTGTCGTAATTACTTCTATTCAGATTCTTTTCTATGAACCGTTCTGGGTAGCCATTTTCCTTCAAGGTTTTCTTGAGGAATGCGAGTTCTTCGTTAATGCATTCCGTACTGCATATCTGGTGTATTCGATAACATAAAGAATGGATAAGATTTCTCTTTCTACTTAACGGGACCCAGCTATAGAAGTTGGTTAGCTGGCCATTCCATGTTTGTTTTCTAAAGACCGATCTTTTTAAAGAACCATTACTCCTTCTCATCAGACGTACATCGAGAAAAGGAATTGATTGGTCACGTTAGAAAGGGAACGAGACCAATCAATTCCTTTTCTCGATGTACGTCTGATGAGAAGGAGTAATGGTTCTTTAAAAAGATCGGTCTTTAGAAAACAAACATGGAATGGCCAGCTAACCAACTTCTATAGCTGGGTCCCGTTAAGTAGAAAGAGAAATCTTATCCATTCTTTATGTTATCGAATACACCAGATATGCAGTACGGAATGCATTAACGAAGAACTCGCATTCCTCAAGAAAACCTTGAAGGAAAATGGCTACCCAGAACGGTTCATAGAAAAGAATCTGAATAGAAGTAATTACGACAAGAAATCTAGTTGTTCCGTTCCGAAGAAAAACCTTTATATAAGTCTGGAATTTAAAGGTGATCGAACATCAGATGTGATCAAAAATCGTCTAACAACAACGATTAGAAGAACATTTAATGCAGCTAAACTGCGAATAACATTCACTAGTAGGAACTTATTTTCTGTATCCATAAAAGATAAGCTTCCGCGTCTGGTCGCCTCTATGTGCATCTATCAGTTCACCTGCTCTTGTGGAGCAAGGTACATTGGCCGTAGCCAGCGCTCGCTTTCAACTCGGATACGGGAACATATTCCAGCTTGGTTCTATAAGGGTGAAAGGAAAGCAGTTAGGAGTTCTATACTTGAACACCTTATCGACTGTAACCATTCTACAGATCCACAAATTGATTTTAAGGTTGTTTATATGATTCGTCCAAATCTACCTAGATTTCTTCGTATCCAACTCTTAAAAATAGCCGAAGCTCTTACCATTCAGGAGCTTAAACCAGAACTATGCGTACAAAAGAAGTACGTCTTATCGCTATCGTTACCTTGGCCTTAATTATTTTGATTATTCTATTATTATTATTAATGTTGCATCCCCCCTTTACTTATGTCTTATATTCTCATTGTTTTTATTCGTAAATACTCATCATATTACCTTATTTATTTATTTTTCACACCTCTATGACCTTTAAGTATTATAACAAAAAACATTTTAATCATCTTATTATATTCACTAAATCTATTGTTATTATTCGTATTACGTAATCTAGTATTATAACCCCTTTTTATTATGTCATGGTTAACTGTGTTCACATTTCCTCACGGAATTAGTACTTTTACAAAAAAATTTTATATATATATACGATTGTACAGCTTGATAGTGTAAATGTCAATGGTTCAAATTCTAGGTAGCAGTAGTTTCAGTACTCAACCGACATGATGATTGTACACAATCCCAGGAAGCAAGTGAGTCTGTTCTGATTTCGGTTGTTAATTCTAATACTAATGAGTGCATTCTAGATAATACAGAGTCTTTATCCAATACACTGTCGGACAGACACAGTATGAACTTGAGAAAAAAGACGTACAATTGATTACAGACACTTAGACTCCAATTTAAGCTGTGGAGGATGTGGTGTTTGAATGAACTAATAACTCCTTTGTACTTGTTGAATGCTTGATTTCAAATTCTAAATACAATACATTCGTTCGTGCTTATCTAGTAGTTCTTGATCCACTTACGTGATTTCTGGGATTATTAGTTCATACTATAATTCAATTACTACTAATTATCATACAAACGGAAATAATATTTCGTTGTCAAAAAAACAACAACATTTTCTTCCTCTTCTGATTGAAAAGAGACATAATTAAAAACATTTACATAAGATTAGAAAATGAAATGAATTTGATATATTTAAAGCAATTAGTCCCTTTTATAAATTTCGATAATGTAATAAGAAGACGGAGGTTATCAGAACATAGTTCTGATAATCTCTGTCTTCTTATTACATTATCGGAATTCGATATAAAGAATATCTCGGTATATTGTGGTTGATTTGATTACTTTTTCATTTACATTATTTATTGAATGAGTTAGTAAGATTAACTAACAATCAACGAAATAAATTTGAACAAACATAACGATTGGTTAATTTATTGTCATGAATTCGATCAATAAGCAGATAACAAGGGTACAAATTGGAGATACCATATCCCTAAATACAATATATAAAGAATAAAATCAATCTTAAAATTCGCACATTGATATTAAGTGACTTTCTTTGTATTAGATACTTCAAAGTAAATTTTCTTGATTGATTCAATGAATTTTTAACCACATTAATTTCATCATAAGCAAAGATGGATGGTGGCTAGCAGTGGAATTTAGGATGTGCGTTTCGTCCTGTTTCAGACTTGTCAGCTGGATGTACCTGCACCCCAGACTTAATGTTCACTCTAGGACTCAAACCCAACACCGTCCGCTTCAAACGACATTGTGTTATCCACTTAGCTACTGAATCCTGATAGCCACTTCCTTGTGCAATGGGGTGAAGTTTTAGTTCATTCTGTATTATTTGTTTGAATCTTCCCACTGATGTTTAGGACTGTAATTGGCCAGGTAAATGCAGCTGACTAGTTCCAAATAGGACGAAACGCATATCCTAGATTCCACTGCTAACCACCATCCATCTTTTCTTATAGTGCTTGAGACTTAATTCAACATAAAGGCGACCCGCCAATAAGAGTCTGGTCAATTACAGTCCTAAAGATCATTCGGAAAATTCAAACAAAACAAAATGATTTATATTTGATTATTTTACTATGCAGGTGGTTGTTTAATTTCAATCTATTTTCACCGTAACAATTAATTCACTGTGATTTTATTTTCAGTGGTAACTATTCAGTTTGGTCAAATTCTGTAGTTCATAATCATTGATTTAATCGATATATGATTTAATAAACGTAAGTGTAATCTAACTCGTAAGAGTCACTATCAAGAAAAGCTTTTACACACCTGGATTTCTCACTTTCATTAAATGGATGGAAAGCAGCTTCCTTCATTGTGTTGAAGTCGGAGTTGTGAACAACTAGAGTAGTGAGTAATTGTATGAATGTACTTTTGATGGGAGACAATTACACAGACTGAAAATTATTACCAGGACAATCTATCAGTCTGTGTAGATTCATAATTTTTTGTACATAATATTCGCACCTGAAACTGTTACTCATGTCACATAGATCACAATTCATGTATGATATCGCCACTATCTACGAAGTGGATGTTCTGGGAAATAATGAATTCTGATGGTCATTTAACAGTACGACTGACAAATGAATGAATCAAAGTTCTTAACTTGTAGCCATTTAGGTTTTATATGGGTTTTGTATCATATTCAATTTTGTGTTGACTGTGTAGTTGCCCACTTGCACTAAATTTATCTTTGCCATTTTAATAACTGTGCATTTTCAGTTCATTTGTGTGCAACAGGATTGTTTGAGAATATTACATACTCCTCCCTAAATTTACAACTCTTTTTGCGAGCTTTCCGATTTTGGTTTGCTGATTGCATATTATCGAAATAAACCTCATTTCATTGTGTGGTCCTCCTTAATCTGATAAAATGTCGTGTCTGTTGTACTGCAGTTTGGTCTAAATGTTATTCGTGTGAAGGAAATTCATACAATGCGAATAACTGAGTTAGATATCATAGTGCCTATCTTCTCTGAAATCTCATATAACAATAGTAATAACTGGACAAGATACTATTACGGCTACATGTTCACTCATCAGTAAACAGGGACTGATAATGACCGACCTTAAGAAGAAGGCAAGGTTGATGGTGAGAATTTAGTGACACTAGAAATAAACCGACAGCAGATACCAAACTGATAATTTGGTCTGCGTCGACGTCTAAACTAATGGTAGGGTGTGAAGAAGTTCAGTGTGCTGACTACTTCACTTGTCGCTTGGAAGTCTCATCATTACGGGTACGTTGCCATCTGATGAGATTTCTCTACGAAGTCAGAAATCTCAATTGACCTCTGCCAATTTGCATCATTTGTAGGGTTGTACAGATGTCCGCCTTCCTAAGTATGGGAAGTGGTTACTGTCAAGCACTCCGCTTTAAATTACTTTACGGATGTGAAACAGACTTTAAAATTAGGAGTCATGGTTAGGTTTCAAATTTTTGATCATAGATGTCTTTGAAGCACTGTTCTGATTTCGTAGAACCACCGAGTAAACAATGTCGAGATAAAGTACGGAGTACTACATAAAGATGGTACATAGGTTGATGAGATCATAAATCTTCATTGATTGATGTAGTTTAGGCGTGTCACATATGCCTAACTAACGCTACAACACTATTTCGATCACTTTTACCCTTCATCTTTCTAGTTTCATCCCGTTGTAACAATGGGATATAGCTACTTGGGCCAGGGCACATCTATGCCAGGCTCTACGTCGATGATGAGTGACTGACTCACTGATAACCACACCAAAAATATACCATTATATATGTGATTTACTTATGTGGTTAAAAAATAAAATTTGTATACCCTGAGCTAGGCAGTAGTTAATATAAACTAAAACAATAACTAAACACATGCATACAATCCACATTTACAATAGATTTAATTGCGTTGACTAACTGTGATACAGCTAGTTTATTTGTGAAACGATTATAAGAAAGTATGTAAACATCAAAGGCATATTCGAGTTGTGTACTTTGCACAAATAAATCTGTAAATTTCCGCTAAATATTCGACATAAACAAGAAAAGTAGACATTGTCCCTTATTTACTCTATTGTACCTTTAGTTTTCCCACTTTTTTTGCTTGCTTGAGATAAGTGAATTATTGAGTCGTATATTTGCTCCTTCCTAACGGTATTAACATTTTACAAATTCGTATCATTTTACTACGTATAACGATTCAATAAGCCAACGCACTTGTTCTATATTCTGATACTCTTCTTAACAAAGTGATCCAAGTTTTTAGCATCAACAAAACGGTTTACGTGATTGTCAACATTTATTTATTATTAATTATTTATTTGAACACATAAATATTAGTACAAGAGGGCACCAAATATATATGCTCTTACACGACCACGCGTATACAGCCTCTGCAAGGGAAGTCCTACTCACTGCCTTCTCGTGGCATTACTGTTGTTTACGAAAATGAGAGGACGAAAAGCGATTTTCTGGCGCTTAACCGGATCCCTAACCAATGGTGCACATGGGCTCCAGTATCCTGAAGGAACAAATGGCGTATGAACCAATCGTTGGTCACCGGCTACCATGGGACTGCATCTCCTTACGATGCTCCACTGCCTTGTGGATCAGACGTCCAGGTCGAAGGCTCGAGGTGTGGCCTCTTAAAAAAACCACCTGCTTCGGTTTGGGCACCCGGACAGTACCACAGCCCTAAAACATATCAAATGAGATCTGTGTGGCGCATATGTATTTGGTGCCAATAATACGTTATTCTATTTCTTGGTTTGATCACCCATAACTCTCCTACAATTTACTCCGAACCTAATCATCATTAAACATCAAAGTAGATTAGTTATTTAACAGAAGTAATGTACTTCACATTCACTACAATCTATTGAGATTCACAGATACATTAACTGATTTTAAATTTTTACATGGTACTCTCTATCAGGTTTCAACAATGATTATTCACATGAACATTGAATATTATTTCATTGAAATTTATTTTAATACAAGAGAATGGAATTTCGCATAACGTACTTATTTACGCCTGTTACTCCTCGTGAAAGAGCATAGGCCACTCACGAGCATTCTCCATCCAATCCTATCCTGGGCAATCTTTTCCAGCTCTTTCCTGTTGTTATTCATCCTTTTCATATTTGATTCTATTTCCCGACGCAATGTGTTCTTTGGCCTTCCTCTTTTGTGCTTCCCTTCGGGATTCCGAGTTAGGGCTTGCCTCGTGATGCAGTTTGATGATTTACGTAATGTATTTCCTATCCATTTCCATCGTCTTTTCCTAATTTTCTCTTCAGCTGGAAGCTGGTTTGTTCTCCCCCACAAAGGGCTGTTGCTGATGGTATCCGACCAATGGATGTTGAGTATCTTGAGTAGACAACTATTTATAAATATTTGTACCTTCTTGATGATGGTTGTAGTAGTTCTCCAAGTTTCAGCCCCATACAGTAGAACTGCTTTGACGTTGGTATTGATGATTCTCACTTTGATATTGGTTGAAAGTTGTTTTGAGTTCCATATGTTCTTCAATTGTAGGAATGCGGCCCATGCTTTACCAATCCCCGCCTTTACGTCCGCACCTGATACTCCTTGTTCATCGATTATGACTCCCAGGTATGTGAAGGATGCTACATCTTCCAGAGTTTCGCCATCAAGTGTGGTTGGATTGCTGTTCTCCGTGTTGTATTTGAGGACCTTGGTTTTCCGCTTGTGTATGTTGAGACCTACTGATGCAGAGACCGCTGCTACACTAGCTGTCTTTATCTGCATTTGTTCGTGTGTAAGCGATAGGAGGGCTAGGTCATCTGCAAAGTCCAAATCGTCTAATTGGTTCTGAGATATCCATCGTATGCTGTGTTTTCCCTCAGATGTCGAGGTCTTCATAATCCAGTCGACCACCAGAAGAAAGAGAGTAGACAGCCTTATCTGACTCCGGTCTTTACTTGGGACGCATCTGTCATCTAAGCACGACTTTGCACTGAAGTCCGTCGTATGAGTCCCGGATAATGTTGACAATCCTCTCAGGAACTCGATAGTGTCGAAGAAGTTTCCATAATGTTCTATCTATAATGTCAAACGCCTTTTCATAATCAATATGGGACACAATCAATATAAGAGGATAGGTTTGAAAAGTTATTATAATTATTTGTCGAACAAATATAGCTTGCTTCTGGTTTATTACATGAGAAAAATTTATAATACAAATGAGCTTTTAATAAAATTGATATTTTATTATGATTATTATGTTGTTGATTGTATATTATAATTAAAAGTATTCGAATTAATGTGCTAAGAATTTCTGAAATAGTGTAATTTAAGGCAGGTAGAACTAAATGAACATAAACGAGCGTATTATAATTTTCTTCCTTCCACTAAACTTTGTAAATGCAATTATCTTTCAGTAAAACATCAGATTGTATATGTTATTTCACACATTAAATATTCTCCATCGTGTTGATTTCATGGTTTTATGAAGTGAATAAACAAAATCCAATGTTGACCCCGATTACTTGAACATTTAACTGAATTATATTGTTTAGAATATATATATATATATATATATATATATATATATATATATATATATATATATATATATAGTATCACTATAAATTTTGTGAAAACCTGGGAACAGTTCATTGACTCAACTGTAATATGGTAAGTAGTCTGTGCTAAATTACTAATTGTTACAGTTTAATTTAGCGTAAACATAAATTTACACACTACACAAACTGGAGTACATGCATGTTGTGAACTTTATCGTTTAGAACATAGTATACAACTAAATGGTTTAATACTAACTATTGGATCATTTAATTAACAAGATAGTATGTTTAATACAATTTTCCACCAGAAAAGTTCCGGAAAATATGCATCAAATGTTGTATTTATAGATTTAGGACCTAGTGTTATTGATGAAATGAGAACTGATACATACAAACAACTATTTCATCCAGAACAACTTATCACAGGAAACGATGCGACAAGTAATCATCCTCGAGGCTACTATACGATTAGCAAAGACATTATTGACTTGGTTCGGATAATTTACGATATTTGCGTGTAAACAACATGTGACAGTTACAAACCAGTTTAGCTTTATTTTTCCCAGGAAAATCCATTTGTTTGTTTATTTAAACACAAATATTAGTACGATGGAGCAACAAATACACATGTGCCACACTTTGCCATAGGATTTGTGTGAGAGCCGGAATACTGCGCGCGTGCCCAAACCGAAGTAGGTAGTTTTCTAAGGGGACCACACCCGGAATCTTAAACCTAAAGGTTCAACATAAGATGATGCAGTCTCATGGCAGCCAGTGACCAATAATAGTTTCATACGCCATTTGTTTCTTCAGGTACCTGGAGGCCATGTGCACCAGTGGTTTGAAATCAGGGTTTTCCAACTCCCTAGGTGGGCTCTCCGTGTCCATCAATCCAGTGAAAGTGCCGGACATTCGTTTTTTGTTCTCTCAGTTTCGTAAACAAAACCCCCACTGCAAGGTGGTGAGTAGGACTTTCCTGGCAGTGGTTGTATATACGTGGCCATGTAAGAGCATTTCGAGAGGGAGAGCGGACTCCCCACCCTCGGCCGTACCAGGGCATTCGGGGGCCCCAACATAGGAAGACCTAATTATTCGAATTTTAACTTTCTTCACTGCTTCAATTTACTTTCAAATGATTAAACGTGACCCACGTACTGGGAAATATATGGCGTATTACTTATTATATCGTGATGTTACTCCTAAAAATGTTAATACGGTCATCGCAAATATGAGCACTAACGGAACAGTCCAATTTGTTGTCCAACTGGATTCAAAGTTGCAGTTATTTATCAACCTCCAGCATTCAGACATAATGGTGACTGCAATTTCAGAAGCATGGGTGAAACTGGATAGTAAACTCGATTTAATGTATTCGTAACACGAATTTATCGATTGGAATGAAAATGAAGGTATGGAAGAAAGTGAATTCAGTGAAGCATAAAAAGATATATCTACATTAGAAAAGATTATGAAGAGGTTGGTCAATAAACACTTATTAGAGGTGAAAAAGGATTTCGACTGTTACTTTTACAGGAGCCTCACTCAGTCAATCACAACGTACAACTTCGTACGTACCTACATCAGTTCGAGTTGCCATACCACATTAGCACAGAGATGCAGTTGTCGATTCAAATTCCCTAGTGGTAGGGGTAGTAAGAGTATAAACAGTAACCCGAAAGATTATAGTTTGAAGATAATATTCAAGGAGTATAATTCAGTGAAATAAATTTGGAAAGAAAAAAAGAAAGGGATAGGAAGAATTTAGAAGATTAGAATTTGGGAGGACACAAAGAGTGGATGCACCTGCGCCATTGTAAACGATTTTGAGTCATGTCATTCAACGTCTCTAACCATCGGTTGCTATCATCTCACGGACACCAACCAGGTAGTCTACACCTACCAACATGGCTCAGTTCACTTGTCAGTGACTTCATGGATTTGTGCCATGTCTTGGTCTCGCCGACCTTAGCTTTCTTCCAACCTATTTCTAAACTATAAAACATAGCACGTCAGGGAAGTCGGTGGTTGGGTATACGTAACACGTGTCCTAGCCATCTTAACTGATGAGGTCTCGCTGCTTCATCAATTGATTTGCCATCCTTACCTAGTACCCGTTTCCTAACAACTACATTACTTATTCGGTGATCCCTAGATATACGAGCAATGCTTCGAAGACACCTGTGGTCGAATTCTATCAACCTACGAACATCCTCCACTCTTACCAACCATGTTTCACAGCAATAAAGAAGGACGAAATGAACTGCTGCGCAGTAAACCCATAATTTTGTTGATAGACGGATATCTCGCCTACGCCATAAATGACGCAAGTTGGCAAAAGCTAGTCGAGGTATTGGTGATCCCCTGCTACTAGACACGGAAGCTTCTTCTACTCCGTCCACAACCATTTGTATCCATGCTGAGATCTCGTCACACACCAGATCACAAGGGTTGATGAGACTCCCAAGATAAGTGAAGCGGTTGACACGCTCAACTACCCTACTCCCTATCATTAATTCAGGTGTCCATCTAACCCAATCCTGAAGTAACATTTCGAAGGGAGAATCGCATCTCGAATATGCTTGCATTGTTGCTTAGTGTGGTCAGAAGACTGTGCATTTTGTCAGCGTCTTCACCAAACAGAACTATGTCATCGGTATGTTCTAAGTCAACAAATGAATCTTTCGATAGTTTAGGAGCCTCACTAACCATTGAGAGCAAGTCGATTGCGATCAGTCAGGCATATTTAGAAGAAATGATCATACCTTTTGTTTGGATAATATATGTACGGTTTATCATTTTTGTGCCTTAACGTTACGCAAGTGTAGTCAGTCAGTCAGCTGCAACGTAGGACCAGGCACGTATATGCATCGGTCCAAGTTGCCATACCGCATTAGCACAACAAGATGAACACCGGATTCATAGAAGTAGTTAATTCAGTGGTGGTAATATATAGAAGAAAGTGTGTATAAGGAGATAGTACAGGAAGGTAGAATTAGTTCCTAGAAAGAAAGATTTGAAGTGATTTTAATCTCTTAGTTTAAAGGAAGACAAAGAGTGTATACACCGACGCCATTGTGATCGATTCTGAGCCATGTCACCAAGAGTCTCCAACCATTGGTTACGATAGTCACGCGGACCCCAACCAGGTAGTCTGCATCTACCAACATGGCTCAGACCAGAAGTTAGTGACTTCAAGCACTGATGCCACGTTTTGGTTTGGCCGCCCCTAACTTTCTTCCAATCATCCCTAACACCGGTTACCATTGCGCGTCGCGGTAATCGGTGTTCAGGCATACGCAGTATGTGGCCCAACCATCTCAGTCGATGAAGGTTCATAACCTCATCAACTGATTTACCATCATTTTCTAATACCCTGCGTCTAACCTCACTATTACTTATACGGTGATCCCAACAGATACCAGCAATATTTCTAAGGCACCTGTGGTCAAATACTAGTAACTTACGAATATCTTCTACTCTTAAAGGCCAGGTTTCGCAGCCGTATAGTAGAACGGAACGAACTGCCGCGCAGTATACTCGTCCCTTAATTGATAGACGGATATCTCGCCTACGCCATAGATGACGTAAGTTGGCAAAGGCCAAACGAGCTTTTCGAATCCGTGCTGAGATTTCGTCAGACACCAACCCATTAGGGCTGATCAGACTTCCAAGATAAGTGAAGTTGTCAACGCGTTCGACTACTTCACCCCCTATCCTTAGTTCAGGTGTTGACGCAGACCAGTCCTGAAGCAACAACTTGCATTTGGAGGGAGAGAAGCGCATCCCAAACATTCTGGCATTGTTGCTCAGTGCTACCAAAAGACTCTGAATTTCATCAGCGTCTTCACCGAACAGGACTATGTCATCTGCGTATTCTAAGTCAATAAGTGGACCTCCTGGTAGGAGATCAATACCTGAGAATTCAGTCGATGAGAGCGTTATTTCCATCAGTAGATCTGTGATGAAGTTGAACAAAAATGGAGAAAGTGGACAGCCTTGGCGGACGCCACTTGAGGTTGCGAAAGCAGATGACAGTTCGTCATAAGCTCTGACTCGACTAGTAGTGTTCGAGTAAAGAGCCTTCACAAGGTTTATGTACTTCTGACATACGCCTTTCAATGACAGACACTGCCACAGAACCTCTCGGTCAACAGAGTCAAACGCTGCTTTTAAATCAAGGACCACTATTGTCGGACGCCGATAAGTATGCCTGTGTTCTAGAACCTGACGAATGGTGAATATGTGGTCGATGCAGCCACGACCAGGTCTGAAGCCAGCCTGATTTTCACGTGTTTGCAGCTCACGAGTCTTAGTTAGGCGTCCGATAATTATCGAGGCTAGTATTTTAGATACTATATTAATCAAACTAATCCCTCTATGGTTGTCACAGGATGATTTTGACCCTTTCTTAAATATTGGGACGATAAGTGATTGTGACCAGTTAGATGGGATAACGTCTAACTCCCAGATTTTAGCTAAAATATTAGTCAACCTAATCGCTAAAACTAGACCACCATCCTTAAAGACCTCTGGGGCCAATCCATCTGGACTAGATGCCCTTCCTCGTTTCAGATTAC